>JAZHRO010000013.1:102420000-103670000 GCA_037157565.1 Thalassia testudinum | reverse complement strand
TACTAAAAAAGCCAATATAAAGCTGTTCAATTGACAAAAACCAGTTAGTTTTTACAAATAAAACACTGTCTTCTAACAGTCAATATGGGTTAGATTTTAGAATCTTTATGCGACAACAATAATTCCTGAAAAAAAAAAAAAAACTTTCTCCTTGAAGAATTGATTTCAATTAAAGTTCCATATGGAAGAAACCAACCAAACCCTAAACAAATCATCTCTAAGTGTATAGGCAAAGGAACACACATGAAGTTTTACAAATGTCATTCCAAAAAATCAAAGCTACTAAGTCTAGATATTAAGTGAGGCAGCACATACGAAAGTATTTAAAAACATGGACCTGATCATCTTTTTTTTATTTTTTTATTTAGGTTATTTTCTAAGACTTGATCATCTTTATCTTTACTTTTTTTATTTATGTTATTTTCTTCTTGATTTTTATTTATTTTAGTAACTTCTAGACTTCCAAAGGGATGCAGCCTTTCGAAAAGTCTTGTGGTCTTAAAGGTGTGTCTTTTGGATGGGGTGGACATCTACTTAAGACCCTCAAATCATTATGTAAGGACATATTTGCTGCATGAAGAATAGTTATTACTTTTTTTTAACTTATCCTGATTGTGAATTATTCCATTTCCTCTTCTATCCGGTGGACTTTGTATTCTATTCCCTCTTTCTCCCTTGATATATTTTGGCAATCTTCCCATCTCCAACAAAGATGGCATCGCTGGCAAGCATTCCATCGTTGCTCCCTCTCTTCTTGCTCTCCACTGCCTTGTTAGCAATCATCGGAAAATCCCGATGTCTTGATTGTGTTTTCAGGGTGGTTTTACTACTCCAGTTTTTCCTTTCTTGAGTTTTGATGTACCTTCCAGTAAAGTCCTTTTTTTTCTAACATGAAAGAGTCTAAACAGGAGTAAATTTACATTTCTTTTTTCCAAACAAGCTCGTTGTAATTTGTAATTACGCATATCCTGTCCAAATACTACTTCTACCAAGCAAGCACTAAGCACCGAAAGCATCACAAGATCTCAGATTCCTTTTTTCGGGTAGAGTTAGAAATCATCATAAAAATCCCAACTTTAACACATTCTTTCACCAAAAAATAACACATCAAATTCACAAGGGGGCGTATGCAGACAGCAAAACTCACGCGAGATCGGTGATTCCGAAGCGACAGGCTTGTCTTGCTCCACCCGATGGACCCGAGCCGGAGCTCCGCGTCGGAAGGCGAGCTGCGGCGGTCGAGAAGAGGGGAAGACTCGTAGGCTCCTCGCGCTCGGAAGGACTCCGGCGTGGGGATGAGTTGGAATTAGGGTTCTGGTGGGTGTGGAGAAGCCCCCGGCGGCGGCGTGAGACATAGCCGCGAGGTCTCCGGTGGAGGAGTGTTGGACTGTTGAGTGTTGGCTTCTCTCTCCCTCTGCTTTGTGTTGTCCGTTATCTCCCGCGTGAGGGCAAGAGGAAGGGTTAGTCGAGGGAGGGGAAGGGTGACCCTTTGCTGTTTGGCCCTCGTCGTTTTGAGATGTGTGTGGTGGAAGAATGGGGACCGTGGGATTCAATAAAATAAACGGAATATCACGAGGGTATTCCTGAGAGAATGGTGACCCTCGCTAATTGCACCCAGAGAAAATGTATGAAAGTACGTTGCATAACTTATCTTGCGATGTGTAGATGCCGTGTATTGGATTGAGGATGATTTTGTATTGAATTAAAATTAATTTAGGTAATTTTACATCGAGAATCATTTTATGTTGATGTAAAATAATTTGCATCTCTTCACATCATAAAATATATTAATTTTTGTATTTTTATACCTGCATCCTTCCACGTATATCTCAATGGCTTATTCAAGAAACTTGATGTCTTGTTTAAGAAATTAAGCAATTAGGAGGTGAAATTGAATTCATTGCACATGACATGAGAGATGGAATATTGGGATATTTGGGTAACGGGGAATTAACAGTTTTGAAATTTGTAGTATTTGAAGTTGAAGGAGTTGCAGGGAAATGACTAAGAGGATTAAGGGACTTTACACCTTATCCTCTTTGCATTAATCTAACCATTTGTTTGGATGCTAGTATCTCATTTAGTCAAAACTTATCCTACTTTTTTTTATTCCACTTATTAAATGATGCATTTGATCATAAATATGGAATTGCCATTGCATTATTGTGGTGATTGGATGGGATTCGACCTGACCTAACATTGAAAATGTAGACATGACTTGTGTCTTCAATTGTATCGTTTATAATTTGATTGGCTTGAGACAAGAGTTGGACTCATATTTAAAATTGTCAAAGCCCATCAATAGAATATATCTTGCTCTTGCCCCAAAATTAATATCCCCTAACGAGCCAAAGGTATACTGGCCAATTAACCTAACAAATACACTTTATAAAGTGGTGGAAAAGTTGATTGATAAGAGGCTGAAATCTATCTTAGGTAAAGACATCTTAAAAAATCAAGCTGGATTTTTATAAGGAAGACAAATTGCAAACAATATGGTTATGGCAAAAGAGGTTGTTAGCTCAAGTAGAAAGTCCAACAAAAAGGGAGGTTCAATGATTATCAAGCTTGATATGGAAAAGGTCTTTGATAAGTTGAAATGGCCTTTTATTTTTACTACTTATCCCAGTTGAATATTCCCTTTTCTCTGGTTAATATTATCATGTCATGCATTTCTTCGGCTACATCTCAAGTCTTAGTAAATAGGTCACCTTCTAAAGTGATTACTCCCACTCATGGAATCAGACAAGACTGCCCTGTATCTCCCTATATTTTTATATTATGTTCAGAATATTTATCCAGAGTGCTTGATATGGCTTTACATGACGAACCTATTTCTGATTTTTCTCTCAATCGTAATAGTCCTCCTGTTACCTATTTAATGTATGCAAATGATACAATCGTGTTTGGGAAGGCATCAAAAGATGAGGCTATAGTGATTAGAAATTTGCTTATGGATTATAAGGGGTGTTCTGGCAAGAAAGTTACTTATACAAAATCCAAGATTTTCTTTAGCAAAGCTTTCCCCTTGGAAAACAGAAGTAAAATTTCTAATATCCTAATGATGGCAAACATGGCAAAGGATGAACTCTATTTAGGGGCTCCTTTTCTGGACAATGGAAATCAAACAAAATTGAACAAATTGGTTGTAACTAAATACATGAAAAGGCTGGTTGGATGGAAGATGAACTCTCTATCTCAGGCTGGGAGAGAGGTGTTGATACAGAGTATGCTCTCCCCTATCCCGAATTATTTAATGACTACCACCTTAATCTCTAAAAAGTTATGTGCTCAATTAGACAGATTAGTGAGAGATTTTTGGTGGGATTTTTCTGATGAGAGAAGACATGTTTGTTTGAGATCTTGGAAAGATATTTGTGTGCCAAACTATATGGGGGAACTTGGTTTTAGATTAACAAGGTTGCTTAATTTGGCGTTGATCATGAAGATGGGTTGGGGTTTATATTCAAATTCCAATGGATTATGGCAACAACAACTGAGAAGCAAGTATTTCCTAAGGGGGATCCTTACGAGAATATATATCAAAAGCAGGGGATTCATAATTTATGAAAGCGGTGAATCACATTATGGATTGCATGTTCAGAAATTTCATATGGCTGGTTAGTGATGGTCTAGATATCAATGTTTGGTCAGATAACTGGGTGAACCAGGGTAATGTAATTGTGCGGCCTTGGGATACATCGACTATGAATATTTCCAAAGTGTCTGATTTATTTTTGCCAAACCAGAAGAGTTGGAATATACAAGGGTTGTACAACCATTTTCAAGAGGATATGGTGTAGGCTATATTATCAATGCCTATATATGAAGGTTCAGACATCTTGGTGTGGAAGCCTCACCCCAAGGATGTTTTGTCAATCAAGTCAGCCTACATGACGATACTGAATGAATATGCATATGCTGAACAAAGAAATATTGAGCATGTTTTGATTTATAGGAAGATATGGACTCTAAAAAAAAATCCTCCTTGTACTAAGCTATTTTTATGGAGGGCAGTGGTAGGTGCACGCCCTCTAAAAATTATACTTGCGTGGAGATTGAAAATTGATGATGCATACTGTCCGTTTTGTTTCAATGTCGAAGAGAGTTGGGGCCATTTAACTGGGGAGTGTGATCTCATGAAGGTTGTTTGGTTCTATTAGGGGATTAGGCATCCTCCGTCTACTGGTAATTGGTGGAATGATATAAGGACACTTTCTCAGCAATTGGATATGATGGGTTGCACCAAAATTTGTTGATTTTTGCCTTACACGCAATGTGGCTTCGTAGGTGCGATGTAGTCATGAAGGGGGAGACACCTTTGCCTTTCATGACTATACAAATGACACAAAACTTTGCGACCTTCTATAATTCATATAAATCAGATCGGATTCCTTTGCATCCTTTGTCTAGTGGGGAAGAATTGAATAGAATTAAATTGGGTTCTCATAGGAGTCGTGTGATGGTAGATGCAGCTGTGGGAGATGTACTGCAGATTTTATCAACACTGCCAAAAGTGGTATTGCAGAGACTTGGGTGATACAAAAAGGTTTGAACTTGGCCTTAAATGCTGTCTTACAGGAGGTGGACATTGTATCAGATGCCATCAACCCAGTAAGCCAAATCCATGCCCTTTAGCAGCTAGATTGGGATGTTCGTTGGCTAGTTCAACAATGCTCCTCCATCATAAATGCTAATGTTGACTTTTCTATTTTTAAGGTCCATAGATTCTATGTTAAGCTTGCGCATTTACGTGGTAGATTCTGTCTACGTGGTAATTTACAGGGAATTTGGGTTGCCCCCAACTTTCCTTGTGAACTTATGGCTACTTAATCAATGGTTCTTTTGCTTGCAAAAAAAAAAGGCTCATATTTAAAATTGTCAAAAGGTAAACAAATACACATTGCAATGTGTTTTGTAACACACAAAGTGAGAGTGGTAGTTTCAACCAGTGTATTTTAGTTTTTCACCGGTGAAAATCACTTTTCATTGATAAAAAATAATTTTCTAAGTGAAAAATAATTTCCCATAAGTGAAAAATCATATTTCAAGTGAAAATAATTTAACACCAATAGAAAGGTAAAACACGCTAGTGTATTTTCATTTTTAACTGATGTGTTTAGATTTTCAATTAGTGTATTTTAATTTTCAACCATTTGAAAACTATTTTTAACCAAGTCTATTTGATTTTCAATCGGTGAATTTTCATTTTCAACGGTTGATTCTAATTTTCAACTGATTGATTTTGACACTCATTTTCGTACTTGTATCCTTTAAAATTTCAATCTTGATTATCCTCTAATGTAAATGCCTTTATTAAATGTGGCTTCATCGAAAAGGTGCAAATGACCTTTATGTGTAGCTGTGTAGCTAACATAAGCAATCAAAGTTGTACTTAATTTTCTAACACTTTCGTTAGCATAGAGGATATCTAATGGGATATCTTTGATTAAAGAGATATCTCATGAGATATCTAAAGAATTGAAAGAGAATGTTGCTTTTTCTACTCCATCACATTAACTCATCTCACTATATCAAATCAATAACATATAGTAAAATATATCCACTCTAACATGATATATACATTAAATATATTTACTACCTCACAACACCTATCTTACTCTCATATAATAATATTAAAATATTATCTACTAATATCGTATCAACAAATCAATCATTTTATTTCACTACTTATTTTATTTCCTCAAATAAACACCCCCACAACTTATACCATCACCTATTTTATCTCAAGATATCCTTATTCATCAAACAAACAAACATGGCACTAGCAAACTAACGTGATATACCATTTACCTTTTAAATTTGCATCCTACCTTCTTCGTTGGATCATCTTAAAATTATCTATGTCTTGTATCCAGTTTTTCTCACAAATCACCCTTAAATGAAGCAAACTCGACTTAAATAAAAAAATACATCAATCAATCAACTTGTAATTTGATACAAGCCCAACCCTACTAAAGGTTGGAAAAAAGTTTTAGTCATCGTCCACCTTATCACCCTTCCCTCACCAACACATAAAATACGTCTAAATGTAGAATAAGGTTTGCTCTGCTCCCCTTTTCACTCCGCTGGAGTCCTAACTTCTGCCCTTTGTTTGGGACCTTAATCGACCTCAATCACTGATGAGAGACTCATCATAACTCTTAATTACCCCTAATTAACTAGATTCCCTAGTTAATTAGCTAAGAATATACTAAATACATGGTTAATTATATTATAAGGGATTAAATAAGAAGGGCCTTCAAAATAAGTTAAAAATACTAAATTAAATATCAATTAATATTATTAATAATTTAATTAATAATTTGGACTCAAATATTAAACATTTAGCTAAGTATTTAATATTTAAACTAATTTTATGACCTAAGTATTTAATTAACTTAAGTAAATTAGTCACTTAATTAAATATATCTAAAAAGGGTGAAAACATAAATTCAAGGCATAAATATAATATTTTTCTAATTTATAATCATATATAAAAAGTTGAAAAAGAAATAAATTAAAATAAGCCTAAAAATCAACTATTTACATTTAAGTCCTTAGTTTTTATGTTAATTGAGTCCTTTTCCATACAATTAGGTCCTTATCTTTCATTACATTTAAGTCCCTATGTGCACAACACTTCTGTCGTCCTCTTCTTCTTCCTCAGGTCTGAACGGCTGAGGACGACCAGTGTCTATACCATCCGATCACCCTCTATCTCACATCTGAACTCCTCCGCCATTACCGCCAACCTTCCACTCACCACCACTAATCTATCCAATGGTCCTGATCCTCTTAAACCTAACAAACTTCGACACGGTGACTTCACCGTCACTGGAGACGAAAGCCTTAAACCCTTGCACCTAGATGCGATTGCGTCCAGATGTAAGCCCCCTACCCTTCTCCACCACCTGTAAATAGCCATGGCCACCTTTAACTTCTCTAATTGGCCCTCTATCCCTTTTCTCCAAATTGTGACCGACAAATAGGCTATTCCCCTCCCCTCCGGCGACCTCTCACCCCTCTTTCAGAATGCTTCCAACGGACGCATTCGTCTCCCTCACCTCCTCTTCCTTTCCCGCGGCTGTGATAGAGCTTGGGAGCGTGCCATTCTCCTTCCTCTCTGTTTCCTTTCTTGTTGGAGCTTGATCTAACGACCTCAGATTTCATCCTCCATTGCGATACTTTGACGGAGATCCTCTATTCCCTTCGTCTAGGTAATCGTAGAGTAGCGTAGTTCTTAGTTTATAATTGAATTAGATAGATAGATTAGTCTGAATTTTAGCTATTAACTTCTTCCTTGACTCCGGCAAGGCCAAATTTGACCTCATTGGACTTCAATCCATGTTCCTAATCATCTAAGCACCTCTCTTAACTTGCCGTGACCTCATTTCACTTTCTTTCCTCACAATCTATCAGCTTAATCGACTAGTTCACCCCACCTCCACCAGAGACTTCCGCTGTCCATTGCAGAGGTTCTCTGGCTTATAACACATTCACTAGGAGCCCTTCATCACTTCTACACCACTTCAGGGCCCCGATCTACCTCTTAATTAGCCTAATTACTCAACACATATAAAACACCTAATTACACCTTAACCTCCTGAGCTCGTTGTCAATGGCGGCTTAGGAGAAGTTTTTATCACCTAATCACTCCTCACCATCGCAAGACTCTCTTGAGTCTTTTTCCTCACTCAATTGAGTGAGAGGAGTGATCTTGAGTCAGGCGAACTCAAGAATCCACAAGTCTGATAAATCCACAAGTCTGATCAGTAATTGGAGCAATTAATTAGCTCCTGAGGTTCCTTGTGACCTCAGGAATCTTTTAAGCACATTTCTGTAGTGTTTCATCAAGAATTCATGTCATGTCTAGTGACATCCCTTGGCGTTCACTGAAGCTCCGACGAGCTCCGATGAACCAAATCTTTACCTTAGCCTATAGAACTCTTTGAGAAGCTCCAGGCTTCTCTACAACCTCAAGTTCATAAATCAATGATTAAATTTATGTTTTAACAAGAAATGTTATCTGTTGGATTTCTTCTTCCTCAGCTTCGACAGAGTTGAGGAAATCTCTATAGAACACTTCTGACCCTAATAATAGATCCATAAGCTTGTGCAGAGTCCAAGAAATCTACTCTAAGTTTTAGATGGCTCTAGTAATCTCTGTAACCTTACTTTTGATCTTAGGCAATGAGTTTGAGAACACCTTAAAACCTATCAAAACCCTAATTTGGAGTGCAGTACAACTTCCTAAGATTGAAACAAACTCATTGGGCTCATTAATTTGGTTAAAGGAGCTTTAGATCTTAAAGTCAACTTTCAAGTCTTATAGGTCAAACTTGGTCTGAATTTGAGGATTAAATCTTTGAATCTCTTATTTGTGGGTAGAAATGAATTTCTGGGGCTATTTAGAAGTGTCTTGGATTAATTTGAATAAGAATTATTGAGGAAATAGGAAGTTTGAAGGATCTGTACATATTAGGTTGGTTTTAGAACCCAACACTGTTCTTTGGATTCTGTTGAGATTTGGAATTAAAGAATGCTCATATCAATTCCTCTTGAGTCACTGAATTGGTTTAGATCGATCCCTAATGAATCTAACTTTTTGTTGAACTGATTTGACCTTAAGTTCTGAGTTTTGAACTTCAAGTTCGAAGCTTCTCTCTTCTGGAGCATCCTGTAGTCCTATCTATCCTCATTCCTCCTCATTTCAGTGTGGAATGAACCACTGAATAAACCCAGACCCTTAATTGAGGGATACCACTGTACTGTAGGTCGATAGACCTGAGTTTACACCTCTGTAGCATGTTCTAGGCATGGCGACAGAGCCATGTTCTCCCATCAAATTCGTGGATCAAATCTGATCCAAAGCATAAATTGATTCTAAAATTAGATAGAGGAGCCTTAGAGCTTTTGATTGAGCTCTTATACGCTCGATTTGGATCAGAGAGACGATTGGAATCGAGTCTTGAAGATTTGATTAGACGCAGCTTTGCGCGGAGGAGAGCGAGCGAACTTAGTCCCACATCGGTAGAATGTAGATGCACGCCTTAGTATAATACGATTTCATGCACCCAATGTAAAGACCCGTCCTGATTTTAGCCTTTTGAGACGTCTGGAGTGTCAGTCAAACATCTGGCTGGACGTGTGGACCCCTTCCCAGACGTCTGGAAATTGAAAAATCTGTATGCACCCTTCGTTCTACGCGCAGGCGGCGTGCATACTCTTCTTCTCTCTCCTTCCTTCTTCTTTTCCCCCTCCGAACCCTAACCCTTCGGCTATAAAAGACCACCCCCTTCCTCTCCTCTTCGTCCACCACTACCACCACACCCCCACTCCACTGCTGTGAGCAAGGGCGCGCGAGAGAGAGCGCGAGAGTGAAGAAGAGGAGCGTGCGTGAGGAGAGGGTCGAGGTCGAGAGCTTCATGGAAGATCATCAAAGGCTCGCACGGCCACCGCGGCACGTGCATGAGGAGGACGTTGGAGCGTCGTCCCCGACCTTCTGCAGTAGTTGGAGCTGCAGCGGAGCGAAAGGAGCCGCGGCGGAGCGCGGCAACAAGTGTAGGAGCACGGTCTGATATTGGAATTTTTCTAGTATTAGACGTCTGGAGTGTCTTCTAAACGACCGGCTAGACGTTTGGCATCGACACTAGACGTCTGAAAGCTTTTGTGTTGCGAAGGTACGTCTTCCTCGCGGTTACGGCCATGTAAGCTGCACCGCAGATGTTTTCTATTTGGGCTAAAGTGGCTTGCTGCTCTGTCGTGCGCAAGAGCGGCTTTGGGAAGGTGCGCGGTGATGAGTGGCTACTCATCATAGCTAAAAAGTTGAAGTTAAGCTAGTCACTGGGTAAAACAACATCAAGTTAACATATAAAAAGGGTTAAGTGTGGGAATCAAAGAAAAAGACCTAAAACCTTTATTCTGTGTTAAAATTGCATAATTAGGTCACAAAACGAGATATTCTGAAGATAAAGGATAAATGGTGATCCATGCGTTAATTGAACACATAAATAAGTTTAAAAGGCCAAATCAGAAGTACAATTAATTTCTTAAATGTTCAATTGAGCACATATAAAAATTTGAAGGCATTTGGACATCATTTAGGCCTTGTAATATAGAATTTACACTTAGGTCCTTCATGCATCACATTCTTATCTTTAAAAATCCTTTTTGGACCTACTTGTAATCCGCAGGGACCCCTTTGAAAGGCTGCAGGGTCCATCCTGTTATAATTCTCTTCACTTATGGGCCTGCACACAATTTCTCTACCCCTTCGCGTAGGGGTTTGCCCTGCAATTTTCCCGACATTTCAAGATCGGCTTGCTGCTCTTCGCACGCACTGTAGCGCACGAAGAACACGGCAGGTCTCGGCCGTCTATTGTCTCTTGCGATTTTGATCTGCGGTTGGATCTGAATAGAAGCTTCGCACGAATCGACGCGTATGCTCACCCCTCTCCCCAGATCCCATCTGACGGTCAGATTTTGAGTTGGCTCACTGTGCGCTCCTCTCCTCTCATCCCTGCTGCTGGTTGCCTCATCGGCTATCCTCACCCGCGCGGTGATCTGAGCCACTGAGTCTGCTACTTAAGCACCTCAGTGGTCACGCGCGCAAAGGATCGCTCCCTCCTACATCTCTTAGCGATCATTCGTCCACTCCAGTTTCTCCTCCCCACCAATTCTTTGATTTCACAGCCACCGGCTGTGAAATCACCACCTTCTTCTCGACCTCCTTGTCGCTAAGGACTTCGTAGCACCTGAGGACGACCCTGGAGCCTCACTAGCAGACTCTTCCCTCCGCTGGAGTCATCTTCCTCCCTTCTTCCTCCTTAGCCATCGGCTAAGGATCCATAGGTCCCATTCTTCCTGTTAGAGTAGATTTATCATTTTGCAAATTAGTTGTAGCTGTAGTTAAGTAGGGTTAGAGTAGAATTTAAGTAATTTGTAGTGTTTAATTTCGTTGTTATGATAGTGTAGCTGTAGCAGTAGATTTAGACTAGAATTTTCCCCCCCACCTCCTCTGATCATTCCAGATCAGAGGGGATGGTTTCACACAGTCCATGATCATAAATTTTCTCCCTCTTCATGTTTCCATATTCGCTTCTGATTTCCACTACTTGTTTCTTGCAATTCACCCATTCATTTAGACCTAATTTCAGATGTGATTGGTTTTTAACCTCAGATCTGAAATTGGAGTCAAAAAGCACATTAGGGGCTTCCCATTCACCCCATTTTTTATCACAAAAACCCCTGATCTGAGCTAAAAAGTGATCATTTTGTCGAATTTTTCTTTAACTCAGATTTCAAGGATTTTTACTTAATTGGGTTTTGACTGTTTTGATCTGACAAACTGAGGAATTCTTATTCTCATTCATTGTTTGGCAAGGAATCTGAGATGTTTCTGATGTAAGAATTCATCTCAGAAGGGCCATAATCTAATTTGAGTTTTTATGAGGATTTTAATGCATTGAATGCATGATAGAACTAAGGAAAATCACTGTGGTGATTTGAAGTTTTATCTTGTATTCATGAGTTTGTGTTTGTTGAGAGCACTGATAATTTTTAACCTAAGGAGTTCTCAATACTCCTTAAGGTTTCAGAATCTGGGATTTGAGTTGTGGATTTTAAGTGATTGATTTAACTCTTTCTACATACTATCTATAGCACTAGGAAGAGTTAGATCAGTGTTTTTGCTGATTTAATCTAATGCGAATTTATTGATAAGGGTTCTTGTATTTGAATTGGGATATTCAGTGTTTTTAATGAGGAGTGAAACCTTTGTCAGATAGGGTTGAGAGAATTTTTGTTTTTAGTGTGGATTTATGATGTTAATCCCAGAGTCACAGCAAGTTGCTGCACCTTGCAGCTACATTCCCCTTCTTTCCATAAATCTGATTTCATTCCAGATGGACTAACTGCAGCAGCAGTTAAGCCATCTAGAATCAAATTTGATTTGCTGCAGGGTTGGTGTGTGGAGTCCTGGCTGCTGTTTCTGTTGTTAATTGTAGCAGAAAAAGTCTGATTTAAAATCCTGTAGAATGTAGTTTGAAGATAGCTGACATGTAGTTGTAATGAATTCCTTGTATACAAGCTTTCCTGTATAAGAAATTGCATTTCAATTCTGTGAATGCTTGTTGCTTTTCTTCTAAATGTTTGTCAACTATTTCATTTGCAGTTTAACTGTCCACACACATTAACTAAATGAAAAAAAAATGATGAGTGTGCTAAAATGGGAAGAATTCCTGTTAGATTTCACTCTAACTATTGTTAAGGCAGTCAATGCCTTTTCAGATCCCTTAAGATCCATCCTAAGCCTTTAGGATCCCTTATAAATCTTTTGAAAGGCTTAGGATGGATGAGATTGAAAATTCAATAAAAATTAGTAAAAATTCTAAAAAAAATTAAAATAAAACTATCTGATTGAATATCAAAAGGTTTTCTAATTGCATACCAAGTTGCATGCTATGCAAAACCCTCGACTTGGTATAATTTACTAGTCGATGGATTTGTATACCATGAAACTTAATAATAGAAGTGATATCTAAAAACATCAAAAACACCTCTTTCTCCTCGTCTAATTCTTCCCTTCTCATCTCTTATCTCTATAATATGTATAAAAACCATAAAAAGTGAAAAACTCCAAAAATACTTTAAAAAGTACTTTGTATATTAAGTATACTCTTGTAAATATAATCGTTATACTAAGTTATATATGTAAATAAGTAGCATATGTATATAAACTGTACAAATAAGTTATGTATATATTGTATACTGTAAATTGGGTATTTAAGTTAGATTATACTATATATATATATATATATATATATATATATATATATATATATATATATATATATATATATATTAATTATATAACTATTTATTAATTAAACTAACTTATATGTACTCTTAGACTATATAAATTAATAAACTGTATAAATCACCATATTAAGCTATAAAACTATGTATACATATTTATATGTAGATTATAAACAAATAAAACTCTATACCTTAATTTAATTCTTTATACATAATAAATAATTAATTTATTAAGTTAATAGCTAATTATTAGATTAAATTAGATAAATTAGTAATTTAGAGTTAGAATTAAGTTAACTGATTCTGTATATTTAGACTAGTGTACTTTAAGTAATTTAAGCTAATTGAAGTATATTTGTATCTTATTATATTATTTAAACTTAATTTATAAATAAAACAGTTCAAATCTGCTATTTAAATGTAAATAGAACAGAAATTAAATCTGTAAAATACAATAAAATTATCTATAAAATACTTATACATGTATACTAACTCTGTATAGGGTCAATTAAACCATATAATAATTAATTTATATGCAATTAAAGAATTAAACATCAAAATCAGTATGTATAAACTGTATACTTTAGTCAATTTATTTATATAGTAAATACAATTAAAAGTTCAAATCAAGTGTATAATTGTATAGTATTATATAAATAATTTATTTTCCCATAATTTATTTTTATTTTAAAATAAATTATGGCCCTCGAATTGAGCACCAAAATCCTCTCTGTCGTGCAGCCGCACGTAATTTCAACGCAGATGCGGTGCTTAAATAACGCCACATCGTGCGCTGAAGAACGCGCGGTGCAGTATAAATTGAATTTGTTAACTAATGGCACAGTCGTCACGGGCGCCGGGCGCCTGAAACAACCTTACCTTACACCTTCTAAGCATATACATGAGCATGAGCATACGAGCATTTGGGGGCTGGGGGCCCAGGGGTGTGTGCATGTGTGCGGGCTGAGAGGCCCTCCGATCTGAGCTTGATAATACACAATTAAGTGGCCTAATAACAATTAGGGCGCGCTTAGTAAAGGTCTGGTCCCACCCTCTAGGTGCTGTGTATCCCTCGAAAAACGTGCCCGCAAACTAAACACATTTTTGATTAATTAAGAGGGTTAATGACAGCAGTTAATCACCTGTAAGCCGTAGTGTTGTAAAGATATATAATGCAGAATAAGGCAAAGAAGAAGAAGAAAGGCAGGATAGGAATAGCGTGGAGGGTAGCATGGAAAGAGAGAGAGTGAAAGTGTAAATACGTATAGTGAGGACAAAGAGTGAAAATACAAATACAAAGGATTATAATATATATATACGTATATATCTGTAATACAACCATTTACTTTTATGTAAATAACTTCGTACCTTTATTAACAGAATAAGACATCGCTATAATCGTCACTACAACCGTCGCTACAGACCCTGGTTTCCCTATTTTAGTTTGTATATAGTTTTTTTCTGGGGTCTAATGACGTTTGCATTTGTCACTATATCTATTATATATGTTACTGTAGGTGTCAGCTTAGTAAGTTAAATTAGTATACTATGTAATCTTAGTTGGTAGTGTACTTTTATGTAAGTATTAGCAATATAACTTACAAAAAGATAGTTTAGAGTATAATGATGAAGTGTTTGGTGCTTGTTTATAATTAGTTTTTGCAAGCATTTTAATTAATTCTTTGTAAGCAATCAAACCAAGTATTCATTCATTCATTTTTTTTATTAGACATAAACATTCTTTTTGGAATTAAAGGATAAGTTTGGACTTAGAGAGTGATGTAAATCAATAACTGCCTCTCAGTGAACGACCTAGAATAAAACCAGTAAAAATTAGTTAATTAAATAATAATGGTCATAATGATGATTGGTATTCCATACAATCCACTACAATGACACAATGATATTTCCATCAATTATATACACAATCAACCACACATCAACGTTCATCATTACGCGGAACGCCCTTCCACGCACTTTCGGATGTCTGGACAGCTTACCAGACGACCGGAGGCGTTCCCAGACAACTGGAGGACTAGTCAGATGTCTGGAACTGTGTTCAGACGGTCGCAGGGGAATCCTCAACGTCTGAGGTCACTACAGGAGCTTGAGGTGAGTCTCTGTAGCTTTTAAGACGTCTGGATTTGTTTTCAGACATTTGATTTGGGTCTACAGACACGTTTTTGACCCGTTTAAGGTCCGATCAGGATTCGTTTTACGCAAAAACAGTATCTGTGGTTTCCTTGTGAATTCCTCTACATATTAAAAACATTTATACATTGTTATGAACCTTCCATTTTGACGTATTCCTTGGTATAGGACTTCAACCTGTTGCGTGTCTGGAGCTTGTAGAGGCGCGTGGGCCTGCAGTTCGAGCCCCCAGTACTCCCGGATTGTCTGGTAGAATGGTCCACCCCTGCTATACTTATTAAATATGAATGAATCTATGAAAATTAGACAACTGGAACCTAGGATGTGTCATGAACCCTAGGGCAAGAAATGGTTGAACAAATTGTTTGCGTAATTGAAATTGTATATATATACGAATGAGCTGAATTGTTAGCCACTGCCTGTAAATAAATACGAGCTGCCTGTTGGTGTTACTACCCGGTTCCCAAATCCCTACAGGAACCGAGATCGGCTTGACTCGACTAATCCCAAGACCTAGTCATCCAATAAGAAATAATCGAAAAATAGGAAAATAAACCACATTCACTATGCAAGATAACTAACAGTAAAAGCGTACAAGTAGTAAAGGAAGTAAGAGCTGCTAAACAGTATATACCACCACAATAACAAGAAAGTAGAACAAAAGTGCAGTAACAGGAACAGTAAACAAAGTCTGAAACTCACTAGCAGAAAAAGAGTACAACAACAGTAAGAAACTACTGCTGGGTTCGACTGGGCCCAGCACCTTCTGCAGCCAATAACTCGGGCTGCTTAACTCCTGGACCTGTAAAGGGTTATGAGAAAATGGAGTCAGTGAACGTTGAGTAGAGTGGTAACCAGACTATATAAAGCAGTAAAAGCTAATAAGTAAATTTATCTTTCATAATTATTTTATTTTACAAGTAATTCCTTTTCACCCATGGGTTTACTTTCAGATTTTTTTCTTGATCTCGCATGTTCCTCGTGAGAACGATCTTGATTGTAGTCTTTTCTGAAGAGTAGAAGGCACACGTGGTGCTCTCTTGGCCGGGAGAGTCCCCCGTGGTAATCCTACACCCAATCAACCACCCTGAGGTCACAGACAGACGTAGCGGTGACTACGGCACGCGCGATAAGCACACGTGTAGCTACCCTGTACTGGCACACGGTCAGTCATTTCCGCTAGCGGGTACGCCCAAAGTATAGCACAGAATAGTAGAGGGCCTAGCCCTCTCAGCAACAGGGGTCTAGCCCCTCAGAACCAAATAGGGGTCTCGCCCCTCCACAGTCCGCACACCCTCGTCTGACTACCCTAGTTTGCCCAGAGGGCCTAACAAGTCGATGTAGGTTGGCTAGCTAAACCCCGGGCATTGTGGGGTGGCTAGCTCCCTCTCTACACTAGTAGCTCTCCCCGGTACTGTGTATGCAAGGGCCAACAGAAGTTGGTGTAGAGTGGCCAATCCTAACCCCGGGTCCCAACCAAAGGACGGCTAGCTCCACTCTACACTAAAAAGGGGACAGTCTCTCTCCTTGGTACCACGTATTCAAGGGCCAGCACACTTCCCACTCACATTTCCATACCTTTCCACTCATCCACAGGAGCTCTACTCCTAACTCCCCGTAGGGTTTATGCTCATATTCACCATATCATTCCATACCAGGTTTCATCATTCACAATTCCATTCTCGTTTATACACATGCAGCTCGTATTTCCACAATTTAACATATGCAACAAGTGATACCACAGGTAACTATTTAGTTATCTCAGGCATTTCATATTTTAACAGGCAGCTCGTATTTATTTACAGGCAATTGTTTACAATTCAGCTCATTCATTTTTGACTGCAATCACAAACACGCATACAAACAGTGCAACTATTTCTCGTCCTAGGATTCATGCCACATCCTAGGTTTCTAGTTATCTAATTATCATGACTACATTCATGTTTTATAAATAAAACAAGGGGAAACCACTTTATCAGACAATCCGGGAGTACTGGGGGCTCGAACTGCAGACTCACGTGCCTCTGCAAGCCCCAGATACGCAATAGGTCGAAGTCCTATACCAAGGAACATATCACAACAGAATGTTCAGAACAGTATATACAAGTTTCTAACATGTAGAGGAACTCACAAGGAAACCATAGATATTTCGTTTGCGTAAAACAGACCTCGATCGGACCCTAAACGGGTCAAAAATAAGTCTGCAAACCTAAATCAGACGTCTGGAACCAAGTCCAGATGTCTTAAAAGTCACCAGAGTCTCACCTTAAGTCCCTATGTCGACCTCAGACATCCAGGACTCCTACTTGACCGTCTGGACTTAGCTCCAGATGTCCAACCTATCCTCCAATCATCTGGGAATGCCTCCGATCATCTAGTAAGCTGTTAAGAAGTCTGAAAAGTGTGGGAGGGCGTGCCACGCACCTTCTCAAAGCTGCTCCTGCGCATGACAGAGCAGCACAACCCTATTTAGCCAAGCAAATCATACTGCGGTGCGGCCTACATGGCCGTAACCGCGAGGAAGACGTACCTGCGAGAAAACCCGCTTTCAGACGTCCGGTGTCGTCACCAGACATCCAGCCCATCATCTGGAAGGCACTCTGAACGTCTGATACTAGAAAAACTCCAGTATCAGAACGAGCTCCCGCTCTCGCCATGCTCTGCCACCACTCCTCCCTCTCGGCTGCAACTCCAGCCGTTGCAGGAAGTTGGGGACGATACCTCGGCACTCTCCTCCTCTTGCACGCGCCGCGATGGCCGTGCAACGCTCCGGCGAGCTTCCACGAGCTCGTGACCTCGACCTCCTCCTTCTCTTCACGCCACTTGTTACGACCCGGTTCTCGAATTCTTAGAGGACACGAGACCGGCTCGACTCGACTGATCCCAAGAACCAGTTGTCAACAATAAATAATCAAAAAGCAGAAAAGTAAACCACATTCACTATGCTATGTTACTAACAGTAAAAAGAGGTACAAGCAGTAAGGAAAGAAAAGCTGCTATAGTACATATCACCACCACAACAGTAAAACAAAAATAAGGTACAGAAACGTAAAGGTAACAAGTGTCTAAAACTCACTACAACAAAAAGTACTACAACAAGAAGGCTACTGCTACTGAGCTCTACTGGGCCTAGCACCCTCTGCAGCTGGAGACTCAGGCTACTCAACACCTGGACCTTAAAAGGGTTATGAGTAACAAAGTCAGCGAACGCTGAGTAGAGTGGCAACCAACTAACTAAAACAATAAAAGTGAACAGGTAACTGTCTATTCCAATTACTTTATTTTACAAGTTATTCCTTTCACCCATTGGTTTATTTTTCAGACCTCTTTCTTGATCTCTAATGTTCCTTGTGGGAACGATCTTGATTGCAGTCTTTTCCAAAGAGTAGAAGGCGCACGTGGTGCTCTCCTGGCCGGGAGAGTCCCTGTAACGACCCGATTCCCTAGTCCCTACGAGACATGAGAACCGAACCGACTCGACTAATCCCAAGACCTAGTCGTCCAACGAGGAAGTAACCAAAAGAGCAGCAAAATAAACCACATTCAGCATGAATATAACTAACAGTAAGGAAATACGGTAGTAAAGAAAGAAGCCACTACAGTATATACCACCACAACAGTAGAACAACATTCATAACATAATATGAACTGCAGGTACGAAAAGTACAGCGGAAACAAGAACTACTCACTACAGTGGAACCAAAAAGAAGTGGTACAAGAGAACAGTGGTAACTCTACTGGACCCTACTCGGCCCAGCGTCCTCTGCAGCCGCTGACCCTGGCTGCTCAACACCTGATCCTGAAAAGTAACTGTAACGACCCGGTTCCCGAGTCCCTACGAGACACGAGAACCGGACCGACTCGACTAATCCCAAGACCCAGTCGTCCAACGAGGAAGTAACCAAAAGACAGTAAAATAAACCACATTCAGCATGAATATAACTAACAGTAAAAAGTACAGCAGTAAGGAAAGAAACTACTACAGTAGGCACCACCACAACAGTAAAACAACATTTATCATATAACAAAAACTGCAGGTAAAGAAGGTACAGCGGAAACAAAACTACTCACTAGAACAGAAACAAAAGAAGGTACAAAACTGTGGCAACTCTACTGGACCCTACTCGGCCCAGCGTCCTCTGCAGCCGCCGACCCTGGCTGCTCAACACCTGGTCCTGAAAAAGGTAACGAGTGTAACACGTCAGCAAAACGCTGAGTAGAGTGGCAAACTAACTAAAGGCAACAGTAGAGTGTACAGTAGCTGTTATGTTCTATTACTTCCTTTATTTACATCTTTCAATTTTTCTCACTATTTCATTTACTTCTCAGATCCTTTACTTGATCTCGAATGTCCTCGTGGGACGATCTTGATTGCAGTCTTTTCCAACAGTAGAAGTAGCACGTGGTGCTCTCCTGGCCGGGAGAGTCCCCCGTGGTGATCCTACCCTCAGTCAACCACCCCAAGGTCACTGACAGACGTAACGGTGACTACGGCACGCGCGATAAACGCACAGGTAGCTAGCCCGTACTGGCACGCGGTCAGTCGTTTCCGTTAACGGGTGCGCCCAAAGCACAGCACGGAACCAGGGCAGAGCCCTCTCAGTAACAGGGGTCCAACCCCTCCACAGTAACCAAACCGGGGCCTTGCCCCTCCACAGTCCGCGCACCCTCGTCTGACTACCCTGGTTTGCCCTAGTGGGCCTAACAAGTCGGTGAAGGAGGCTAGCAGAACCCCGGGGCCCGTGGGGTAGCTAGTACTCTCCTAACACTACTAGCTCTCCTCGGTACTACGTACACGAGGGCCAACAAGTCGGTACAGAGCGGCCAAGCCTAACCCCGGGTCCCTGGGGCGGCTGGCCCCACTCTGCACTAAAACAGGTACAGGTACTTCCCTTGGTACTGCGTACCCAAGAGACAGTACAACTACATCTCAGTTCCATTCCTTTTCTTTCCAGGAGTTCCACTCCTAATTCCCCGTAGGGTTCCAGCCCTTTATCTCAGAACATCATATGTTTCACTTTCCAGATTCACGTTCTCAATTTCCATGATCTCAAACATGTTTCTTTGTTCATAACAGGCAGCTGTTAATTAATTTCACAGGCAGCTTATATATTCCTTTCCATTTTTCCAAGACTGCAGTAATATACATTCCACTAGTTTTTCCATCCTAGGATTCATGCCATATCCTAGGATCTATCATACAATCTAGTTTTTCCGGCCCTAGGATTCATGCAACACCTAGGAGCTATCATTCCATACATTCCTAGGGTTCATGCAATGCCCTAGGTTCTAGTTATGGTTCCATACTTTAACAGATTTTATTAATGCTTAAAACCACTCTAACAGGTACAACGGAAGTAGTGGGGGCGTGGTCGGGAATCCCGCGCGCCTCCGCGACTCTCAAGACGGCAACCGAACGAGGTCCTATCACAAGGATCAAACACAAGGAGTGTCTCAAAACAGTGTATAGCTACTGTAGGCGGGTAGAGGAATAAATTCGGAAACGAACGCAACTCGAATCGCGGAAAACGGAGCCCAAACGGGCCCTAAACGGGTCGAGAAAGACAATACTGTGCAAAATCAGACGTCTGGAACTCCTTCCAGACGTCTTAAACGGTGGATCAGAGAATTACCTGTTCGGCGGGGTTCCCCGGACGTCCAGAAGTCTGTGGCGACGTCTCCCCTAGATCCCAGACGTCCGATGGTCTCTCCGGACGTCTGGAGGTCACTCCCGCCGTCTGGTACAACTTCCAGACGTCGGATTCGCAAAGGATGACGAATCCGAACACCTGCGCACAGCCAACCCTCCTCCTTCAGTACGGTCAGTCGACAAAAGAAGAAGGAGAAAGCGGAACTCACCTTTCAGACGTCTGTATGATCACACAGACGTCGCCCTTGCCGTCTGGATATCAGTCCAGACGTCTGATTCTGGAGATTTTTCCAGAATCAGAACCTCGCTCGGCCTCCGCTCGCGACGCCGCCCGCGTCGCACCTCGCGCGTCCGCTGCTCCGCCCGCAGCAGGTCCCTCTTCGCGACGCTCTGCGCCCCCTGCGCCCTCCGCCGGCCGGCCAAGCCGCTCCCGGCGAGCTCGCCCTCACGGCAGAGTCCCGCCCTCGCACGCCGCAGCTCCTCCGCGCCTTCGCTGCGCCGCTGCCGCTGCGCCCTCGCGTCCGCTCGCTCCGCCCGCAGCAGGAGAGGAGGAAGATGGTGGAGACGGGAGGGGAGGCGCGCCCCCTCCCCCTTTTAACGCCGCGCGGAGAGGAGAGAGAGACGCCCGCAGTCGCCTGCAGCCGCAGAGAAGATGCGGATCTCAGGTCTGCGCGCACAGGCGCGCAGACGAATATCCCGTGCGAGTATAACTGTTCGTCAGACGTCTGTAAACTATCCCGGACGTCTGGTCAGACGTCTGGATGTGATCCCAGACGTCTTGACAGACGTCTGAGCCACCTCCCAGACGTCTTAAAAGACGTCTGGGGTACGCGCTCGTTACAATATAACAAACTCAAAGGAAGTTTCGTCCCCGAAACTTGCGCCAACTAGGGTGCGGAAAAAAGGATGTCCAAATAACCATAACAAACTCAAAGAGGACCGAAGCCGGTCCGAAAAGACGTACCCGCGAAAAGCTCTGGGTACCGCTCCCGCATTGCCGCCTCAGGCTCCCAGGTAGCCTCCTCGTACCGCTGGCTCCTCCACAAAACCTTTACCAGGGGTACTTGCTTTCGTCTCAACCTGCGGATGGCTCGGTCTAGGATCTGCACTGGCCGCTCGGGGTAGGTCAGGTCGTCGCTCACCTCGACGCTCTCGTGACTCAGTACGTGGCTGGGATCGGCTACGTACTTCCTGAGGTTGGACACGTGGAACACGTCGTGCACACCAGAAAGCTGCGGGGGAAGGGCAAGTCTGTAAGCAACGGGTCCAACCCGCTCCAGGACCTCGAAGGGCCCCACGAACCTCGGCGCGAGCTTCCCTCTCACCCCAAACCGCTGTAAGCCCTTCATGGGCGAAACACGAAGAAAGACGTGGTCCCCAACCTCGAACTGCACCTCTCTGCGTCTGCGATCTGCGTAGCTCTTCTGTCTGCTCCTGACAGTGCGGAGTCGTCTGTGGATCTGTTCAACTACCTCCTGACTCTGCCGGATCAACCTGGGGCCAACCTCCCACTTGGTCCCCACCTCAACCCAACTCAAGGGTGCCGTGCATTTCCGTCCGTACAGAGCCTCGTAGGGAGCCATGCCGATGCTCGAGTGATAACTGTTGTTGTATGCAAACTCTGCCAGGGGCAGGTGTTCCTCCCAAGAGCCCCTCCAGTCTAGTACACAGGCACGCAAAAGATCCTCAAGTGTCTGTATCGTGCGTTCCGACTGTCCGTCCGTCTGGGGGTGGTAAGCCGTGCTAAACCTCAACCTCGTCCCCAAAGCCTGCTGAAACTCAGCCCAAAACTGGGACGTAAATCGGGTATCCCGGTCGGATACGATCTCCCGCGGAACTCCGTGTAGTCGCACCACATCACGGATGTACCTCTCTGCCAACTGTGCTGGTCCCAAAGTGACTCGGATCGGCAAGAATCGTGCCGTCTTCGTCAACCTATCCACTATTACCCAGACCGCGTCGTGTCCTCGCTGGGTAACAGGTAAACCCACCACCAAGTCCATGGTGATGCTCTCCCACTTCCACTCTGGCACTGGAAGCGGCTGAAGCGGCCCTGCAGGCCTCTGATGCTCGGCTTTCACCTGCTGGCACACTAAGCACTGCTGCACGAACTCACCCACATCCCGCTTCATCCCTCTCCACCAGAACTCGCGTCTCAAGTCATGGTACATTTTCGTGTTTCCGGGATGTATGGTGAATCTGGAACCGTGTGCCTCAGTCAGGAGCTCTCTCAACAGCTCCTCGTCTCTGGGGACGCACAGCCGTCCCCTCAAGCGTAACACCTGGTCTGTGAAAGAGAAGTCCCCTGGGTCCCCTGACAGTACTCTGTCGCGCAAAGACTGCAAGTACGGATCGGCCATCTGTCCCGTGATGATGCGGTCTATCAACTCTGGTCTGGTCTGCCGTGTCACCGTCACTGCCCCACAGTATCCTCGTAACTCTAGAGGTCGCCAACTGCCCACCTCCTCCAAAAGGCTCCAACTCTGTAACTGTAGACTGGCCAAGCGTGCGGGCGCCTTACGGCTCAAGGCGTCAGCCACCACATTGGCCTTTCCCGGGTGGTAGGAGATGCTGCAGTCGTAGTCCTTCAGGAGCTCCAACCAACGTCTCTGTCTCATGTTGAGCTCCTTCTGGTCAAAAAGATATCTGAGGCTCTTGTGATCTGTAAAAATCTCGAAGGTCTCACCGTACAAGTAGTGCCTCCATGTCTTCAGCGCGAAGACAACAGCTGCCAACTCTAGGTCGTGGGTAGGGTAGGTATGCTCATGGGGCTTCAGTTGCCGCGAAGCGTAAGCGACCACGTGACCCCTCTGCATGAGCACACCTCCTAACCCCTGCAAGGAAGCGTCCGTGTACACAACGAACCCGCCACTACTGTCAGGAATGGTGAGCACGGGAGCCGAGGTCAACCTCTCCTTCAGCTCCAGAAAACACGCCTCACAGGCGTCTGTCCAAGTGAAAGGCACATCCTTCCGAGTCAACTGTGTCATAGGACGTGCAATCTGCGAAAACCCTCTGATGAACCGTCTGTAGTAACCTGCCAGTCCCAGGAAACTGCGAATCTCAGTGACTGAACGCGGTCTCTCCCACCTGAGCACTGCCTCGACCTTGGCGGGATCCACCGCCAGGCCGTCTCCAGAGATCACATGACCCAAAAAGGTCACCTCCCTCAACCAGAACTCGCACTTGCTGTATTTGGCGTACAGCCTGCGTCGTCTCAGAGTGTCCAGAACCATCCGCAAGTGCTGTCCGTGCTGCGTCCGATCTCTAGAATAGATGAGTACATCATCTATGAAAACCACCACAAACTGGTCCAAGTACGGTCTGAACACCCGGTTCATCAGGTCCATGAAAGCAGCGGGGGCATTGGTCAGCCCAAACGGCATGACCAAAAACTCGTAGTGTCCGTACCGGGTGCGGAAAGCTGTCTTGGAGACGTCGGTCTCCCTGATCCTCAACTGGTGGTATCCAGACCTCAAGTCGATCTTGGAAAACACCGTGGCACCCCGCAACTGGTCAAACAAATCGTCAATCCTCGGCAGCGGATATCGGTTCTTGATGGTGACCCTATTCAGCTGTCTGTAGTCCACACAAAGGCGTAGGGTCCCATCCTTCTTCTTCACAAACAGTACCGGGGCTCCCCAGGGAGACGCACTGGGCCTCACGAAACCCTTCTCCAAAAGATCCTGCAACTGAGACTTGAGCTCTCGCAGCTCAAGCGGTGCCATCCTGTATGGCGCGGTGGAGATGGGGTTGGTCCCTGGTACTAGTGAGATCTCAAACTCGATCTCACGCTCGGGCGGTAGTCCTGGTAACTCGTCTGGAAACACGTCGGGGTACTCTCTGACCACCGGGATGCTCTGGAAGTCTGCCACGGGGCTGTGCTCTGCCACCACACAAGCTAAGAAGCCCTCACACCCCTGGCTCAAAAGTCTCGCCGCCCGGAGTGCCGAAATGCACCTGAAACCTCCGTCCACTGGCTGCCCGTGAAACTCGAAGGAAGGCAACTCCGGAATGGAGAAGACAATCTTCCTCTCAAAGCAGTCCACCAATGCGTGGTAAGCGGACAGCCAATCCATCCCCAGGATCACCCCAAAGTCCTCCATCTGTATCATAATCAGGTCAGCTGGCAGGCTGTGTCCCCCGATGCTGACCCCGCAACCCGTGTACACCTCCTCAGCTACAAACAGCTGACCACTCGGACCTCTGATTACGAACGGGTTCTCTAACAATGTATAATCCTGGTCCAAACTAACTGCGAAACTGTCTGCGACAAACGAGTGCGTAGCGCCGGAATCGAAAAGCGTGTAAACGAGTCTGCCAGAAACTGAAACCATACCTGCTACCACGGATCCCGAAGCTCTGGCGTCCCTGTGTGTTAGGGCGTTGATACGCCCCTCAGCTCTAGGTGCGGACGAAGCAGCCACACTCTGCGTCGGACGGGTAGGTGCTGGCCGGTACCCTCCTCGCGACTGCGGTCCTCCTCCTCGCGCCTGGAAACCGCGGCCTCCTGCGCGCCCTCCAGTGCTCTGCGCGGGAAGTATCTGCTGACCCCCTGCCCTAGATGGGCAGTCCCTCCTGACGTGGCCCGGCTGGCCACACTGGTAGCAGAGGGGAACCCGACTCCCGCCCTCAGTGAGTCCCTGCTGTCGGCTAGGCGGGGGTCCGGTGCTGGCGACTGGCCCCTGTCGAGGGCCCCCAAAGGCCACTGATGGCCCTGCACAACGTGACGGCTCTCCTGCGGACGCCACGTGTCTCCGTTCTCGCCGGCCCTGTGAGAAGTCTGGCTGAAAGGGCCTCTTCCGCCCGCCGTCGGTCTCTCGCGCGGACGGGTTGGTCTCCTCGTAAGTCATGGCTGCCTCTACCACCCTCGAAAACGTCGGCAGCTTCAGGGGTTTGACATACCCCCGGATCGCAGGCCGGAGCCCCTCGGTGAACCTCCAAAGGCGCTCCTCCTCAGTGGCTACCGCTGTCGCTGCAAAGCGGGACAGCTCCAAGAAACGCGTGCGGTACGCGCTCACGGTCATCGTCCCTTGGCGGAGAGTGTGGAACTCCCGCCTCCTCTGGTCCTGCCACGTCTGGGGAAAGTACTGCTCGCAGAAGAGGGTGACGAACTGGTCCCACGTCGGCTCGTCCCTCTCCTGTCCCCGGACCGCCCTCCACCACCGGTGTGCCGCACTCTCTAGCTGGTACGTGGCAAAGGCCACGCGGCACTCCACCGGGGGGCGAAGGGTGTCGAAGATCTTCTCCAGCTGCTCAAGCCAGTCCTCTGCCTCGGTCGGGTCCTCATCCCCCTTGAAGGAGGGGGGCTTCAGCTTCCGGAACTGCCCGAAAAGCTCGAAGTGGTGCTGTAGGGGAGGTGCTGGTGCACCTCCAGGCGAAGGTGCCTCGTGTACAGAAGTGTCGGAGGAAGGTGGGGGCGGCAGGGGCCCATCCCCTCCCTCGTGTCCGGCGCCGCGTCCGTCGCGTGGTCCCACAGAGGACTCCCCCTCTGCAACCCCAGGAGGAGGTGCTCGGGGCGGTGGGTGGAGCTCCTCTCGCACAATATCCCGTATCAGTCTGGCGAGGTCCTGGGCCTGGATGCCAGGGAGTGGTGGCTGGTCCACCGAGACGTCAACGACAGCACGTCCACCCCGCCGACCTCGCCCTCGGCCGCGCCCGCGGCCAGTCTCGCCAGTCCCACGACGAGGCATCTCCTGCAAGGAGACGCGAAACAAAACGGAAACGTCAAAACAGACGGTACCTAACAACACTTCTAAGAGCTCATGTCAAGAGATATGTTGTGGTGGCTACTCTAGCTATAAACATGTGAATTGGTTACTTTCCAGTCAGTTGATTCACTTCTCGGGACGACCTTGCTCTGATACCATCTTGTAACGACCCGGTTCCCGAGTCCCTACGAGACACGAGAACCGGACCGACTCGACTAATCCCAAGACCCAGTCGTCCAACGAGGAAGTAACCAAAAGACAGTAAAATAAACCACATTCAGCATGAATATAACTAACAGTAAAAAGTACAGCAGTAAGGAAAGAAACTACTACAGTAGGCACCACCACAACAGTAAAACAACATTTATCATATAACAAAAACTGCAGGTAAAGAAGGTACAGCGGAAACAAAACTACTCACTAGAACAGAAACAAAAGAAGGTACAAAACTGTGGCAACTCTACTGGACCCTACTCGGCCCAGCGTCCTCTGCAGCCGCCGACCCTGGCTGCTCAACACCTGGTCCTGAAAAAGGTAACGAGTGTAACACGTCAGCAAAACGCTGAGTAGAGTGGCAAACTAACTAAAGGCAACAGTAGAGTGTACAGTAGCTGTTATGTTCTATTACTTCCTTTATTTACATCTTTCAATTTTTCTCACTATTTCATTTACTTCTCAGATCCTTTACTTGATCTCGAATGTCCTCGTGGGACGATCTTGATTGCAGTCTTTTCCAACAGTAGAAGTAGCACGTGGTGCTCTCCTGGCCGGGAGAGTCCCCCGTGGTGATCCTACCCTCAGTCAACCACCCCAAGGTCACTGACAGACGTAACGGTGACTACGGCACGCGCGATAAACGCACAGGTAGCTAGCCCGTACTGGCACGCGGTCAGTCGTTTCCGTTAACGGGTGCGCCCAAAGCACAGCACGGAACCAGGGCAGAGCCCTCTCAGTAACAGGGGTCCAACCCCTCCACAGTAACCAAACCGGGGCCTTGCCCCTCCACAGTCCGCGCACCCTCGTCTGACTACCCTGGTTTGCCCTAGTGGGCCTAACAAGTCGGTGAAGGAGGCTAGCAGAACCCCGGGGCCCGTGGGGTAGCTAGTACTCTCCTAACACTACTAGCTCTCCTCGGTACTACGTACACGAGGGCCAACAAGTCGGTACAGAGCGGCCAAGCCTAACCCCGGGTCCCTGGGGCGGCTGGCCCCACTCTGCACTAAAACAGGTACAGGTACTTCCCTTGGTACTGCGTACCCAAGAGACAGTACAACTACATCTCAGTTCCATTCCTTTTCTTTCCAGGAGTTCCACTCCTAATTCCCCGTAGGGTTCCAGCCCTTTATCTCAGAACATCATATGTTTCACTTTCCAGATTCACGTTCTCAATTTCCATGATCTCAAACATGTTTCTTTGTTCATAACAGGCAGCTGTTAATTAATTTCACAGGCAGCTTATATATTCCTTTCCATTTTTCCAAGACTGCAGTAATATACATTCCACTAGTTTTTCCATCCTAGGATTCATGCCATATCCTAGGATCTATCATACAATCTAGTTTTTCCGGCCCTAGGATTCATGCAACACCTAGGAGCTATCATTCCATACATTCCTAGGGTTCATGCAATGCCCTAGGTTCTAGTTATGGTTCCATACTTTAACAGATTTTATTAATGCTTAAAACCACTCTAACAGGTACAACGGAAGTAGTGGGGGCGTGGTCGGGAATCCCGCGCGCCTCCGCGACTCTCAAGACGGCAACCGAACGAGGTCCTATCACAAGGATCAAACACAAGGAGTGTCTCAAAACAGTGTATAGCTACTGTAGGCGGGTAGAGGAATAAATTCGGAAACGAACGCAACTCGAATCGCGGAAAACGGAGCCCAAACGGGCCCTAAACGGGTCGAGAAAGACAATACTGTGCAAAATCAGACGTCTGGAACTCCTTCCAGACGTCTTAAACGGTGGATCAGAGAATTACCTGTTCGGCGGGGTTCCCCGGACGTCCAGAAGTCTGTGGCGACGTCTCCCCTAGATCCCAGACGTCCGATGGTCTCTCCGGACGTCTGGAGGTCACTCCCGCCGTCTGGTACAACTTCCAGACGTCGGATTCGCAAAGGATGACGAATCCGAACACCTGCGCACAGCCAACCCTCCTCCTTCAGTACGGTCAGTCGACAAAAGAAGAAGGAGAAAGCGGAACTCACCTTTCAGACGTCTGTATGATCACACAGACGTCGCCCTTGCCGTCTGGATATCAGTCCAGACGTCTGATTCTGGAGATTTTTCCAGAATCAGAACCTCGCTCGGCCTCCGCTCGCGACGCCGCCCGCGTCGCACCTCGCGCGTCCGCTGCTCCGCCCGCAGCAGGTCCCTCTTCGCGACGCTCTGCGCCCCCTGCGCCCTCCGCCGGCCGGCCAAGCCGCTCCCGGCGAGCTCGCCCTCACGGCAGAGTCCCGCCCTCGCACGCCGCAGCTCCTCCGCGCCTTCGCTGCGCCGCTGCCGCTGCGCCCTCGCGTCCGCTCGCTCCGCCCGCAGCAGGAGAGGAGGAAGATGGTGGAGACGGGAGGGGAGGCGCGCCCCCTCCCCCTTTTAACGCCGCGCGGAGAGGAGAGAGAGACGCCCGCAGTCGCCTGCAGCCGCAGAGAAGATGCGGATCTCAGGTCTGCGCGCACAGGCGCGCAGACGAATATCCCGTGCGAGTATAACTGTTCGTCAGACGTCTGTAAACTATCCCGGACGTCTGGTCAGACGTCTGGATGTGATCCCAGACGTCTTGACAGACGTCTGAGCCACCTCCCAGACGTCTTAAAAGACGTCTGGGGTACGCGCTCGTTACAGTAACGAGTGTAACACGTCAGCAAAACGCTGAGTAGAGTGGCAGCTAAACTAAAGAAACAGTAAAGTGTACAGTAGCTGTTTTAATTTTCTTTCTTCCTTTATTTACGTCTTTCTATTGTTTCAAAATTTATCTGTTTCTCAGATCCTTCACTTGATCTCGAATGTTCCTCGTGGGAACGATCTTGATTGCAGTCTTTTCCGAACAGTAGAAGTAGCACGTGGTGCTCTCCTGGCCGGGAGAGTCCCCCGTGGTGATCCTACTCTCAGTCAACCACCCCAAGGTCATGGACAGGCGTAACGGTGACTACGACACACGCGATAAACGCATAGGTAGCTAACCCACACTGGCACGCGGTCAGTCGTTTCCGTTAACGGGTGCGCCCAAAGCACAACACGGAACCAGTACAGGGCAGAGCCCTCTCAGTAACAGGGGTCCAACCCCTCCATAGTAACCAAACAGGGGCCTTGCCCCTCCACAGTCCGCGCACCCTCGCCTGACTACCCTGGTTTGCCCAGTGGGCCTAACAAGTCGGTGTAGAAGCCTAGCAGAACCCCGGGGCCCGTGGGGTAGCTAGTACCTCCCTACACTAGTAGTACACGAGGGTCAGCAAGTCGGTACAAAGTGGCCAGTCCTAACCCCGGGTCCCTGGGGCGGCTGGCTCCGCTCTGCACTAAACAGGGGGACAGTCGCTCTCCTTGGTATTCCGTACTCAAGGGCCAGCTCACTTCCCCAATTCTATTCCATTCACCTTCCAGGAGTTCTACTCCTAATTCCCCGTAGGGTTCTAGCTCTTTTAACTCAGCACATTTAGGTTTCACCTTTCCAGTTTTACGTTCATACAATCCATGTTCTCAATCACGTTTATTTATTCATAGCAGGTAGCTGTTAATTCAATTCACAGGCAGCTATTATTTCCTTTCCACATTTTCCAAGACTGCAGTATTCATACATTCCACTAGTTTTCCCGTCCTAGGATTCATGCCATATCCTAGGATCTCTCATAAAATCTAGTTTTCCAGCCCTAGGATTCATGCAACACCCTAGGATCTACCATTCAATCTATTTCTCATTCCTAGGATTCATGCAATGTTCTAGGTTCTATTTATGGTTCCATAATCTAATAGATTATACTAGTAAACTTAAAAGCCACTCTACCGGTTACAACAGGAGTACTGGGGGCGTGGTCGGGAATCCCGCGTGCCTCCGCAAACCCCGAGACTGCAACGGAACGGGGTCCTATCACAAGGATCAAACACAAGGAGTTTCTCAAAACAGTATATAACTACTGTAGACGGGTAGAGGATTAAATTTCGAGAAGCACGCAACTCGAAACGTGGAAAACGGACTCCGAACGGGCCCTAAACGGGTCGAAAACAACGAAACAGTGCAAAATCAGATGTCTGGAACTTATTCCAGACGTCTTAAAAGTGGATCAGGGGTTACCTTACTCTGCGTGGTCTCTCAGACGTCCAGAAGCCTGTGGGGGCATCTGGCCTAGTTCCCAGACATCCGATGGTCACCCTGGACGTCTGGAAGTCGCTCCAGTCGTCTGGCACTGCAGCCAGACGTCTGATTCGTGTTGGGTGGCGAATCAGAACCTGCGCGTACCCATTTCCTCTCTCTCTCAGTATGGTCAGTCGAAGAAAAGGAAGGAAGACGGAAATAACTCACCTTTCAGACGTTTGTACAGTCCTCCAGACGTCGTCCCCGTCGTCTGGTTGGAAGCCCAGACGTCTGATTCTGGAAAAATTTCCAGAATCAGAGCGCGACTCGCCCTCCGCCCGCGACGCACGGCCGCGCCGCGCCTCGTCCGCCTGCTGCTCGAGCTGCAGCAGGCCTCCCGCGTCACCCCACGTCTGCTGCTTCCCCTGCCGGCCGGCCCTAGCAACCCCGGCGAGCTCGCCCTCACGGCCGAGCGCCTCTTCCCACGCTCACCGCGACTGTCGCTGCCGCCGCTCACTCGCGCTCGCTCTCACGCACTAGCTGGAAGGAGAAGAGGAAAGGGGGCGGAGGTGACGGGAGTGAGGGGGAGGGCATGGCCTTTTAAGGGCGTGAGAGGAGGAGAGAGAAAGCAGGATAGAGGGCGCAGGAGGGAGAGGGAAAAAGAGAGAGATGCTCGCAGGTCTGCGCGCTCAGGCACGCAGACGAAACACGCGTGTCGAAAAGAACCGAATCCCAAACGTCTGGAAGGGGTTCCAGACGTCTTAAAAACGTCTAAAGCCGCTCGTTCGTAACAGTCCCCCCGTGGTGATCCTACACCCAGTCAACCACCCCAAGGTCACGAACAGACGTAGCGGTGACTACGGCACGCACGATAAGCCCACGGGTAGCTACTCCGCACCGGCATGCGGTCAGTCATTTCCACTAACGGATATGCTCAAAGTACAGCACAGAACAGTATAGGGCCTAGCCCTCTCAGTAACAGGGGTCTAGCCCCTCAGAACCAAATAGGGGTCTTGCCCCTCCACAGTCTGCGCACCCTCGTCTGACTACCCTGGTTTGCCCAGTGGGCCTAACAAGTCGGTGTAGGGTGGCTAGCTGAACCCTGGGCCTTGTGGGGTGGCTAGCTCCCTCCCTACACAAGTAGCTCTCCCCGATATAGTGTACACAAGGGCCAAGAAGTCGGTGCAGAGTGGCCAATCCTAACCCCGGGTCCCAACCCAAGGGCGGCTACCTCCGCTCTACACTAAACAGGGGACAGTCGCTCTATTTGGTACCATGTACTCAAGGGCCAGCACACTTCCCCACTCACATTTCCAGATCCATTCCATTTATTTCCAGGAGCTCTACTCCTAATTCCCTGCAGGGTTCATGCTCATATTTCTCATGACATTCCTTACCAGGTTTCATCATTCACATTTCCATTCTCAGGTTATACACATGCAGCTTGTATTTCTATCATTCACATTTCCATTCTCAGGTTATATACATGCAGCTTATATTTTTATCATTTAACGTATATAACAGGTAAGGTCACATGTAACTGTTTAACTAGCATAAGTAATTCATCTTTCACAGGCAGCTCTTGTTTATTTACAGGCAGTTGTTGACATTTCTATTTACTCATTCAAGACTGCAATTCAACACGCATACACACATTTCAAGTACTTCTTGTCCAAGGATTCATGCCACATCCTAGGTTCTAGTTATTCAATCCACACATGCATTCAGGTTTATAATTCAATTAAGGAAAGCCACTCTACTAGACAACCCAGGAGTAGTGGGGTTTCGAACGGCAGGCTCATGTGCCTCAGCAAGCCCCGAACCCTGCAACGGAACGAAGTCCTATAACAAGGAACAATCACAATGGAACATTCAGAACAGCATAAAAGGCCTTCTAACAAGTAGAGGAACTCTCAAGGAAAACACCGATAACTTGTTTGAGTAAAACGAACCTCAATCGGACCCTAAATGGGTCAAAAACAGAGCTACTGACTCAAATTAGACGTCTGGCACAATGTCCAGACGTCTTAAAAGTGACTAGAAACACACCTCAAGCTCTGCATCAGCCTCAGACATCTAGGACCTCTTTTGGACCGTTTGGACACAGGTCCAGACGTTCAACCTTGTAACGACCCGATTCCCGAATCCCTACGAGAAAGTAACCAAAAGAGCAGTAAAATAAATCACATTCACCATGTATATAACTAGCAGTAACAAAATACAGCAGTAAAGAAAGAAATATTACAGTATACACCACCACAACAGTAGAGAAATAAACATTTACATAAACGTGAAGCTTACAATAAAAGAGTATAGGGGTAACAAAAATTACTCACTACAACAGAAAGAAAAGTACAATGGGTACTACAAGTAACACTACTAGGATTTACTAGGCCCAGCGCCCTCTGCAACCGCCGACTCTGGCTGCTCAACACCTGGTCCTAAAAGTGGTAACAAAGGTGACACGTCAGCGAAACGCTGAGTAGAGTGGCAACTAAAACCTAAAAGAGACAGTAAGGTGGACAGTAGCTGTTATATTTATTATTTCTTGCTTTAATCTTTTTCCATTTATTCACTATTGAATTACTTCTCAGATCCTTCTCTTGATCTCGAATGTTCCGCGTAGGAACGATCTTGATTGCAGTCTTTTCCGAAAAGTAGAAGTAACACGTGGTGCTCTCCTGGCCGGGAGAGTCCCCTGTAGTGGTCCTACCCTCAATCAACCACCCCAAGGTCGCTGACAGACGTAACGGTGACTACGACACCTGCGATGAACGCACGGGTAGCTACCCCGCACTAGCACGCGGTCAGTCGTTTTCGTTAACGGGTGAGCCCAAAGTATAGCACGGAACCAGTATAGGGTAGAGCCCTCTTAGTAACAGGGGTCCAGCCCCTTCACAGTAACCAAACAGGGGTCTTGCCCCTCTACAGTCCGCGTACCCTTGCCTGACTACCCTGGTTTGCCTAGTGGGCCTAACAAGTCGGTGTAGGAGGGCTAGCAAAACCCCGGGGCCCGTGGGGTAGTTAGTGCTCTCCTTACACTAGTAGCTTTCCTCGGTACTGTGTACACGAGGGCCAAAAGTCGATACAAAGTGGCCAGACCTAACCCCGGGTCCCTGGGGAGGCTAGCTCCGCTCTGCACTAAACAGGGGGACAGTTGCTTTCCTTGGTACTCCGTACTCAAGGGCCAGCTCACTTCCCCAATTCTATTCCATTCACTTTCCAGGAGTCTTACTCCTAAATCCCCGTAGGGTTCATGTTCTTTTAACTCAGCCAATTTAGGTTTCACCGTTCCAGCTTTATATCCATATAACCCATGTTCTCAACCATAATTATTCATTCATAACTAGGCAGCTGTTAACCAATTTATAAGCAATTATCGTTTCCTTTCTACTTTTCCAAGACTAAAATGTTTATATATTCAACTAGTTTTCCAGTCCTAGGATTCATGTCATACCCTAGGATCTATCATTCAATCTAGTTTTCCAGTCCTAGGATTCATGCAATACCCTAGGATCTATCATTCAATCTAATTTTTCAACCCTAGGGTTCATGCAATGCCCTAAACTCTATTAATTATTTCACAATTGCATAATTTTTGATAATTAATTGAAAGGCCACTCTACCCGCAAAATCGGGAGTACTGGGGGCGTGGTCAGCAATCCTGCGCGCCTCCGCAACCCCAGAGCTGCAATGGAACGGGGTCCTAATATAAGAATCAAAGACAAGGAGCTACTCATAACATTATACAATTACTGTAAATAGGTAGAGGAAATAAATCTGGGAAGAACGGAACTTGAAACGCGGAAAACAGACTTCGAACGGACCCTAAACGGTAAAAAACGACGAGTCTATCCAAAATCAGACGTCTGGAACTTCTTCCAGACGTCTTAAAAGGTTGCTCAGGTCATACCTTGGTCTGTGCAGTCCTTCAGACGTCCAGAAGCCAGCTGGACCGTCTAGACTTAGTTTCCAGACGTCCGATTGTCACCCCAGGCGTCTGGAGGCCCTTCTCGTCATCTGGTGCTGTGCTTAGACGTCAGATTTGTGTGGGATGGTGAGCCCTCGCGCCCTCCCGAACAACTCCTGCACACACACCTGCTCTCATCGAAGAGGTGCAGAAGAACATGGTGGAAACGGCTGCATGGCCATACACGTAGAAAAAGGAGAAGATAAGAAATATTGTACCTGTCAGACGTCTGGACCTTCCTCCAGACGTCTTCTACGTCGTCTGGACGTAAGTCCAAACATCTGATTCTGGGAAATTTTCCCCGAATCAGAACCTTTTTCGCTCTCCGCCCGCAGCGTACGGCCGTGCCGTGCCGCGTCCGCCTGTTGCCTGAGCTGCAGCAGCTCCTCCGCGGCACCCCACGCTCGCTGCTCTCTCGCCAGCCGGCTCTAGCTACCTCGGCAAGCTAGCACCCTTGCGGTCGAGCTTCTTCTTCCTCTCACAGCAGCTTCTCTCCCCACACGCTCGCAGCAGCCGCTCTGCCTCTCTCGCTCGCTCTCTCGCTAGCAGGGAGAAGGAGAAGAAGAAGGCGGTGAAGTGAGGGTGAGGGAGAGGGGAAGCGTATTTGTAGGCAGCGTGGGGGGAGAGAGAGAGAGGAAAGCTGCGTCGTCTGCAGGGAGGGAGAGAAAAGAGAAGAACGAAGGCGGCGGGTTCAGTCTGCGCGCGCAGGCGCGCAAACGCGAACCCGTACGCCGAAAAAATTTAATTCCAGACGTTTGGGCCAGTTCCCAGACGTCTTAAACGACTCTTGATGCCCAGGTCGTAACAGACCTCCTCTCCGGACATCTAGAAGTGCTTCCAGCCATCTAGTAAGCTGCCCAGACGTTTGAAACATGTGGGAGGGCATGTCCCGCGCCTTCCCGAAGCAATCCCTGCAAGTGATAGCAAAATCTCCTACAATAAGCCACGCAAAATGTAGCTGCGGAGCGGCCTGCATGGCTGTATCCGCAAAAGGAAACATACCTCCGCGAAGATCTGCCTTCAGACGTCTGGAGTTGTCTCCAGACGTCCACTCCATCGTCTGGACGTCACTCCAGATGTTTGATTCTGGAAAAACCCAGAACCAGAACCTCCTCTTGTTCGCCCTCGTCGTGCGTAGCTGCGACCTCGCCTACAGCTCTGGCTGCAGCAATGTTGGGGATGACTTCCCCGACGCTCTCCTCCTCTTGCATGCACTGCTCCGGCCGTGTGCCCTTCAGCGAGATCCCACACGAGCTCGCGAGCTCAAGCTCCTCCTCCTCTCCTCACGCTGCCTCTCCTCGTCGCCGCTCTCGCGCTCGCTTCTCTCACTGTGGTGGAGAGGAAGGGAAGAAGGTGGTTGTGTGGAGTGGGGAGAACGAGAGAGGAGAAGAGGGGTTTATAAAGGGGGTGTGTCAGGGTTTAGTGGAGGAGAGAAGAGGGAAGGAGAGAGAAAGGAGGGTACTGTCTGCGCGCAACCCGCGCGCAGATGCGAAGCTTGTACCAAAAATTTCGATTTCCAGACGTCTGGGAAGGGGTACAGACGTCTGACCAGACGTCTGACCGACAGTCCAGACATCTTAAAAGGCTCAGGACAGAACGGGTCTTTACACCACTCCTCCTCTTCGCTCTTGCTCCCTCTCTCCTACACATCTCTCTCATGATTGTGGAGGGGGAAGGAAGGTGGTGGTGGAGTGGAGAGGGGAGGAAGGGGGGCTCCTTATATAGGCAGTGGGTTAGGGTTCGGCGAGGGGGAGAAAGAGAAGAAGAGAGAGAAGGAAAAAGAGTCTGCATGCTGGCTGTGAGCAGAACCAACTTCGCGTACAGACTTTTCAATTTCCAAACGTCTGGGAAGGGATCCAGACATCTTAAAAGGGTTAAAACAGCACGGGTCTTTACAGTTGGAATATGAGCTGCTTGAGATAACTAAATAGTTACCTGTGATATTACTTGTTGCATGTGTTAAATTGTGGAAATATGAGCTACATGTGTATAAATGAGAATTGAATTGTGAATGATGAAACCTGGATTGGAATAATATGGTGAACATGAGCATGAACTCTATGAGGAGTTAGGAGTAGAGCTCCTGTGGTTAGATGGAAAAGCCTGGAATGTGGACGAGGAGTGTGCTGGCCCTTGAGTACATGGTACCAAGGAGAGTGACTGTCCCCATTTAGTGTAGAGCGGAGCTAGCTGCCCTTGGGTTGGGACCCGGGGTTAGGATTGGCCACTCTACACTGACTTTTGTTGGCCCTCGTGTACATGGTATCGAGGTGAGCTACTAGTGTAGGGAGGGAGCTAGCCACCCCACGGGGCCCGGGGTTCAGCTAGCCACCCTACACAGACTTGTTAGGCCCTCTGGGCAAACCGAGGTAGTAATGATGTGTTGGTTGTGTGGTTGTTGTGTTTGAAATTGGTAATAATTGTTGATTATGTCGTTGTAGTACAGGGTGTACAATATAACATTAAGGATGTCGTATAGTGGTGAGTATGGGTGAGTTCCAGTCATTACAACCATTATTATCATTTGCTTATTTATCTAATTTTTACTGGTTTTGTTCCAGGTCGTTCACTGGGAGGCAATTTATTGAATTTAATTCGGTCACTCTTTGATTATCTCAAAATTTTCTTCTTATTCAAAAAAAAGAAACTTTACATTTTATTAAAGAATGAATGAATGTGTGTTTTATTTACCTAATTACTAAGAAATGCTTGCAAAAATACTAACTATGAACAAGCATCAAACAATCTATTATTATACTCTAAACTATGTATTTACAAGTTATCCTATTAATACTATCATAATAGTATATAATACATTAGAATGCAATGGTGTAGAAATTTAACTTATTAGTCTGTTATGTACAGTAACATATACAGCAGTTTCAGTGACAGATATAAGCGTCGCTAAATCTCAGAAAACACTATACAACCTAAAGAGGCAAAACTGAGATCTTTAGCGACGTTTATAGTGTCACTTTATTCTGTTAGTAATTATATAAATTTACTTATACGTATGTATACTACTTATTCTTTGTTCTCTTTCTTTCTTCATTAAGTCTCTGTTCTTTGTATTCTTAACTCCTGTTCTTCTTGTGTTCATATTTCTGTTTTAAGTATTCATCTTCTTCTTTCTCTTTTTATTACTCTTGTTCTTTTTTTTTTTCTCTCGTGTTAACTCTTTGTTAACTCTTCTGTCTTAGCATATTTCAGAGGCTGCGGTGGGGAGGGGATTAGGCTAATGTCATTAGTTTAAAACGTGTTTAGTTTGCGGGCACGCTTTTCGAGGGATACACAGCACCCTACGGGTGGGACCAGACCTCTAATAAGCGCGCCCTAATCTCAGATTAGGTGGCTTAATTATGTCTTTAATCTCAGCGCCAGGCCTCAGCCCAACGCCATATGCTCGCACACGCTCGGGCCCCCGGCCACACACTAATCGCAAATCAGACAGAGTACTCAGACCAGCGCTCAACGGGTAATCGGGTAAAGGCAGTGTTTCGGGCGCCCGGCGCCCGTGACGACTAGCCTATAGGAAACACGAATTGCATTTATGTGGCTGCGCTTGACTTGCAGCACACGATGTGGCGCTATTCCAGCGCCACATCGTGCGCTGGAAATCAGGCGCAGCTGCGTCTGATCGTACTTTTGGCCCTCGATTTGGGGGCCATAAATTATTAAATAAAATAAAATAAAATATGGTTAATAAAGTATTTACATAATACTACATAATTGATTAATTAATTTTGAATTTTAAATATGTTTACTATACAAATAAATTCGCTAAACTAGGCTGATTGTACAGGTTGATTTAGGTGATTAAATAGTTAATTACTTATAAAATAGTTAGTAAATGGTCTAATTGACCTTATACAGATTTAATTTACATACTTAAGTATTTTATACATATTTTTCTTGTATATTTACGAATTTATTTCTATTTTATTTAAGCTAAACTAGCTGTTCTGAGTGTTTTAAATAAAACTAAGTTACAGTAAGCTATACTAGGTATAATTGTACTTTAACTAACTTAAATTACTTACTATATATGTTAACCTAAGTCTATAGATTTATTTACTTAATTATAGCTCTAAATTATTAATTTAGCTAATTTATTCTACAATATAGCTACTGAATATGTACATATGAATCTGTATATATACATATACATATATCAGTAAATACATACATAATAGTTCAGTATTTATACATATATTTACATAGATTACATATGTATATAGATTTATGTACAAGTTTATACAGTATTTACCGTATATCTATGTATGTCTACGTACATAATCAGGCTGTATATTATAGTTATAATAGTATGGATATGTATATTTACAGTGTGAAATTAAGTATGTATAATTAGGTTTTAGTAGGAATTTAGGGAATGAGGGTTAATTAAGTTTTTATTTCATTTTAAACAGCAGCTAAGCTACTGTCAGAGAAGATGGAGAGGGAAGAGAATGTACTGTTCAGGGTGTTTTAGCAGTGTCAGTGGCTTCAGCCACTGTCAAATGGGCTAACTGCTGCTGCAGTTAGTCCATTTGAAGAGGGGGAAAGCATTCACAGAGAAGAGGAGAATTTAGAGAAGAGGGGAATGTTGCTGCAGTTTGCAGCATTTTACTGTATAATTGGGAATAAGAGAAAATTCAGAACAAACTAAAAATTAAAGAGTGAAATCCAAATCTGATAAGGGTATAAATCTCACGAAAATCACATAAGAATTCAGTTCAAATACCCACAAGGAAAAGCCCTTATCAAAAGCATCATTTCAGATCAAAACACAAATGGCATTGAGTTAGTCTTCCTAATGCCATAGACAGCATGAAGGAAGACTTAACTCAATCAATTAAAACCAAAAACATACAATCCCAGTTTCTTGCAACCTTAAGGAGTATGGAAAACTCCTTAGGTTAGAGAATCACCATACAAAAATAATTATCAAACAGGTGGTGTATGGCAGTTCTGAAATGACAAATCAGAAAAAAGAATGCATTAAAGGAATTTATAAAAGCTAGCAAATGCATTCAGATCAAGGCAGAAGCAAATTCATGAAAGGCTCTTCTGATTTGTTCTCTGTCACCAGAGAACTTCTCAGAATCCTTGCCCTCAAGAAAAACCAAAATCCCTTCAATTTGTCAGATCTGTCAAGACATTTCAGAAAGCAAAATCTCTTCAAAACCCATGTTAAAGTGAATCTGACAAACTGAGGCAATCAATCTAAAATAAAAGGGGCTTTTGTGAACACAAATGGGGTGAGTGAGAAGCCCCAAATGGTGCTTGTGACGCCAATTTCAGATCTGAGGCAGTACACCATCAGATCTGGAATTGGGTCCAGATGTGTGGGTGACAGATGAAAGATTCGTCGTTAAAAGGAGCATAAATCAGAATTGGATGGTGGAAAAACAAAACATGAAGAGGGAGATAAATTGATTAATGAACAGATGATTCTTCCCCTCTGATCTGGACTGATCAGAGGAGGTGAGGGAGGGGATCTAATACTAATTCTACTCCTAAGACTAATCTAACTACAGCTAACATTAAACGCTAACGATTAAAACTAAATCTATTCTAAACTACTGCAAACTAAATCTAACACTACTTGTGCAGAATTAAAAACTAAACTAAAAGGAAGAATGGGACCTATGGGTCCTTAGCCGGCGGCTAAGGAGGAAGAAAGGAGGAGGGTGACTCCAGCGGAGGGAAGAGTCTGCTAGTGAGACTCCAGGGTCGTCCTCAGGTGCTACGAGGTCCTTAGCGACGAGGAGGGTCGAGAGCAGGCGATGATTCCACAGCCGGTGGCTGTGAAATCAGGGTCCAGATGAGGAGGAGAGACTGGAGTGGAAGAATTGATCGCTAAGAGATGTAGGAGGGAGCGATGCCTCGCGCGCGACACCACTGAGGTGCTTAAATAGCAGCTCAGTGACTGAGATCACCGCAAGGGTGAGGTTAATCAGAATCAGGCCGGCGGTGAGGATGAGATGGGTAGAGCGCGCGGCGAGTCAAGAGAGAGATCTGACCGTCAGATGAGATCTGGGAAGAGAGGTGAACGCACGCACCGAATCGCGCGAAGGTTCCATTTGAATCCAGCCGCAGATCGAGATCAAAAGTGCGATGGACGGTCGAGAATGGCTGTGTTCTTCGCGCGCTACAGTGCGCGTGAAGAACACAGGCTTCTCTTTGAAATAAAGGGGAAATTTGCAGACGGACCCTTAGAAGAAGGGGTAGAACATTTGCATGCAGGCCCATAAGCGAGAAGAATAGCAGCTGGAAGGGCCCTGCAGTCTTATAAAAGGGTCCCTGCGGCTTGCAAATAGGTCCAAGAAGGAGTTTTGAAGGGTAGAAATGTAATGCATGAAGGACCTAATTGTAATCTATTTATTTCTAAGCCTAAATGATGTCCAATTGCTTTCAAATTTTTACATGTGCTTAATTGAACATTTACGACATTGATTTTACTTCTGATTTGGCTTTTCAAACTTGTTTATGTGTTCAATTTATGCATGGATCATCATTTATTCTTTAATTTTCAGAATATCTTATTTTTGTGACCTAATTAGGAGATTTTAACACACATTAAAAGTTTTAGGTCTTTTCTTTAATTCCCACACTTAACCCTTTTTATGTGTTAATTTGATATTGTTTTGCTTAGTATCTAGCTTAATTTCGGCCTTTTAGCTATGATGAGTAGCCACTCATCAGGTAGTCAGACGAGGGTGCGCGGACTGTGGAGGGGTGAGACCCCTATTTGGTTCTGAGGGGCTAGACCCCTGTTTCAGAGAGGGCTACGTCCTATACTGTTCCGTGCTGTACTTTGGACGTACCCGCTAGCAGAAACGACTAACCACGTGCCAGTGCGGGGTAGCTACCCGTGCGCTTAACGCACGTGTTGTAGTCACCGCTACGTCTGTCAGTGACCTCGGGGTGGTTGATTGGGTGTAGGACTACCACGGGGGACTCTTCCGGCCAGGAGAGCACCACGTGTACCTTCTGCTCTTCGGAAAAGATTGCAATCAAGATCGTTCCCACAAGGAACATGCAAGATCAAGAAAGAAATATGCAAGTAAACCAATGGGGTGAAAAGAAATTACCTGTAAAATAAATAACTGGAAAAGGATAAATATACTTGTTAGTTTTTACTACTTTAGATAGTTTGGTTACTACTCTACTCAGTGTTCGCTGACTCCGTTTTCTCATAACACTGTTCAGGTCAAGGAGTTGAGCAGCTCGAGCTACCGGCTGTAAAGGGTACTGGGTCCAGTCGAGTCCAGCCGTAGTTTTCAGTACTTTTGTTGTACTCTCTTTTATGATATAGTGAATTTCAGACTTTTTGTTACTGTTCTTGTTACTGTTGCTTTTATTCTAATTTTCGTGTTGTTGTGGTGGTATGTACTGAACTAGTAGCTTTTACTTCCCTTTATTGCTTGTACGTTTTTACTGTTAGTTACATTGCATAGTGAATGTGGTTTATTTTCCTACTTTTCAGTTATTTCTTGCTGGACGACTGAGTCTTGGGATTAGTTAAGGCAAGCTGGTCTCGAGTCCTATAAGGATTCGGGAATCGGGTCGTAACACCCAACGCTTCAATCGATAGCGCTGGGCGCATAAAACCATACCTTAACCCTTCGAGCATATGATCGATTGGGTGCGTGCGTGCACGTGCATGTGTGTGTGCGCAGGCGTGTGCCTGTGTGTGTGCCTAGGTGGGCAAGCGAGCTTGTGTGAGCCTAATGGGCCTGAGACTATGCATTATGAAAAATCGATAAAAATAAAACTAATATGAATTAGGCCTGGGCTTAGTAGGGTCTGGTCTCACCCTACGGGATGTTGTGTATCTCCGAAAAGCCTGAGCTTCCCACTAATAAATTTTTGATAAAATGGTTAAGTATGGGTTCATGCAAATTAAAAGGAAGAACTGAAGTGTTAAACAGGCTAACTGTATAGTAGGGCTATGTTAAGAACAGAGGAAGAGAGAAGAGAACCTAAGTGAATAAAAGTGAAAGATAAAAGGGTGAAAGAGATAAATAGATAGTGAAGAATAAGTGAAGAGATAGGGAGGCAAGATGAACTAAGTGAAGAATGGAGAGAAGGAAAGAAGGCAAAGATGAAAGGGAAGAAGAGATGAAGAGTGTTAAGAGAGAAAAGGAACGAAAGTGAAGGAAGAGAGAGAGCTTAAAGAGAATAAAGGAGATCTAATTGATATTTTAAGTTATCCAAATTTCGAGCGGACGACTGAAGAAGGCTGAGAGAAGAGTTTTAGTTTTTAATTGCTTAAATACATTTTGTTATTCATTGTAATTTATTTATTTTTATGTCTTACATTCCTGGGCAAATTGTAATAAATATCCTCCTTCTTAGATTTTATTGCAAATCATTTATGTATACTTTTCTTTTATAAATAGAATAATTGCATGCTTTAATGGTCCATTCTTTGTACAAATATTCATGTGTTTAACATATTATAATTATTGTAGTAATTAGTTAACCATTAATTTAACTAATAAGAATTGGTGAATTAAATTTACTATTATGTCTTCCAGTGAATAACCTGGACTCAACCAGTTAAAAAAGAACTTAAACTTAAATGTTAGGTTAACTTGACCTTATACTACCTAATTGACATCTATTCAAATTAACCTAAGTCATTTCCAACACAATTAATTAAGACTTTTAACTTTAATTAACTGTGTTGAGAAATTACACATCATTTCAATCGTTGATCCCCCTGCCTCCCTCCAAGCTTCCTTTGGGTTCATCGCTCCATCTTCTCTATGCTATGGCTCCTCCATCCGCTTCGACTCCTCCAGCTTCTCGCCTCCTCGCCTCTCCTCTCCTCCAGTTCTAGCTCCAACGATTGGCTATCCATCATGGAGCTTTTGACATCCACTTCGGCTCCTGGCATTGGTGTCCCTCCTTCCTCTTTGTCCCTACTTTCGTGGGGGTGGCAAGGAGGGGTTTCAGTGGGTAGGGGCTACTTGTTAGGGCTCCACCATCCACCTCCATAGCTCCTTTGTGTTGAGGCCACGCCAGAGACTGCGGTTACATACGCCAAGATTCTATCAGATCTTCTTCGACTGTTGGGTTTCCCAAATCTCGTTGGTGCAGATTGCTAGAGTCTCATCTTCAGCGGTGTCGTCGTCATCTTACGACGTGAGGCAATCGTTTCGTGTTGCTGTATCTTAGTTATGAGGGCACTTTTTTTGTACTTTTATTTCCTTTTTATTTTATTTTCTTCTTGTTTTATCTTATGTGTCTAGAGTTCCCTTGCTCCTTGTGGTTGAGTATTGTCTTCCTCCATTCTTGAATGGAGTCGGTTGTCCTTCTCTTTTCCTCCTTTCAAAATTTGGTGCCCTTGTAATCGCTGCATTCCCATTTAATGAAAAATCTTATTTCAAAAATAAAATGTCAAAATGTAATATGACGATCTAGTGGATTATCGTTGGATCCCCCTTAGAAATTAGAGAAGATGCAACCAAACAAAAAAACAATAGCATCATTTCATGTTGTCGTCCTCTAGGCTACTTTTGGTCATGGGATAAAATAGATAGAAAAAGTGGAATATGACAAATGGATCACTTATTACTATACACCATCGCCATATTGCAACCCCTTCCTGCTTGTACAAAAAGAGGATGGATCTTGATCTAAGGGTTAGGATTCAACCTCAATATAAGTTTAGTAGGAATTCTTTTTCAGAAAATGCAAAGAAATTCTTTATACAACACATTTTGAAAGTCATGTTGCAAAAAAGACACGTGACCACCTACTCTTCCATAATCACAAGCTTTGTGGATCCTATACCACTACTCACCCTCCAAAGCCACATATGGGTGATTTTTACATTTTAATCAAATATCACCAATAACTTTTAAGATATTACTAGTAATTTTTAATTCTAAATCAAATATTACTGATAAATTTTAATTATAGATGAAAATCATTGATATTTTCTTAATCTTTCGTAGATAATAGATCCCACAAAGTATGCATTGTAAAAAAATATTTGATACTTCACAGGCTAATGACAGATAACACAAGTAATATTTAAATACATCACTGTATTCCACCGATGACTCCCACTCAAATAGAAAAAGTGTGCACATATCTTTACTCCTATATTACATTTTATAATACAAATAACGTGCCTAATGTTATCTTTTATATATATATATATATATATAGAGAGAGAGAGAGAGAGAGGAAAAGAAGCAGGTAAGAGATCTTCATGAAAACTGAAAAGCTTATTAGATACTCCAATGTGCTATTATCAGCTACCTCACTCCACTCGAGTAGAATATTCCACCAAGATATCCGACAACCGATACATCCTTACTTTTTCTTGTCCTTTTCCAAACTAAGACCCTGGTGTCATCCTTTAATTCCAACCATCGAATAATGACCAGATCTCTCCGATTACCACACGACAACGATTAACATAAAAGCCATCAAGTACCGATCCTCTCCCTTTAGAAACCCTCTTCGCAACCCTTCACTCACCCCACCCTCGTTTACACTTCACAACTTGGAGTATAGCACTTGCACCACCACCTCACGACATCTTGTGACACATTATCGTTTTTGATAGATGTATATGATATCGTATATAGAATTGTATATTTATTTACATAATATATGACATCATCTGATCACATATGACATCATCTAATCACATGACCTCTCTTTTTAATAGGGAGCATGTGTCATATGTATATATTATTACGTACACAAAGCATTTTCCCTTTACTAGCACCTTGCTTGAACTTCGTCCCCCTTCGCCCATACACCACTAGCACATGACTGGCACCTCTCTCCACACACAACACCACTACCTTTGATACACTAGCACATGACTTCACACTTAGTCAGCACACTACCACCACTATCACCTTCGACACCACCTCCTCCCCCTTCTTCATCCACCACATGCTCCTCTTCCTCCATCTTCTATCCCTCCTCCAATCCCACCCAACCCTTCTCCCTTTACCTCATCCTTCATGCACTTGTGGGAGCATGTGAACCTACATACATCAAGAGCACACATCAATTAGCATAACTTGGGGAGTACACACTGGGACCACTTGTCGACGTGTCGACACCAAGGAGCCCATGCTGCATAGCACTCGCACATGCCTGTCAACCATCACCTCTCTAACACATATCCCATGCCAACCACCCCTCGACCACCACCTCTGGTAAGCCCTCTGCAGCACACAACCCCTTTAAGAAAAAGAAATGTACCCCAAAAAAATGGAACTAAAAAAAGCACAAGAAATTGATGGAAATAAAAACAAAAAAGATCCCAAAAATTAAAATTTCGACAAAGAGAACTTAAAAGGAAAATAAAATAAAACTAAAAAAAGATTTTTACATGTTACTATCAAAATTATTTTTTTGTAACTAAGTTACAAATATTGCTATTAATGCTACTAAAAAGTATAGCTTTTTTGTGAAAACATCTCTTGGGTTAATGTCCATCTAATTTGAGTCAATGAATATTTGTTTTATAAAATTCTTCCTTTCCCTTCTTCCGCCCCCTCCTCCATCCTCCTCTTGACATCATAACCACCAACATCACCAAAGCAATAACAACAACGATAAGTCAACCCCAACCAAATCCCAACAGCAAAGAGGATGATGACACCAATAGCATCAATACAGGGGGGAGGATGAGAAGTGAAGGTTGAAAGTGAGGTGATGGCGAGGTGAATAGTGGAGGTGGGAAAGGTGATGGTGGCAAGGGAGGAAGATGTGCAGGGTTGTGGAGTGGGGAGCTAGTAAGTGACGGTGGTGGTGGTGGTGGAGGGTAGTGTGTAGGTGGGGGGCTTCGGTTAGGGAGGAAAAGGTGGTGGCCAACAGTAGTGGGGTGAAGGGGAAGATGGGGGAGAAGCAGGTGGGTGGTGGTGCAGTAGTGGTCGTGCTTAGAGGTGGAGATTGAGTGGGAGGAGGAGGAGGTGATGGATAGCGGTAGGAAGAGGGGAGGACATAGAGGAGGGATTGTAGTGGTGATGGTTGGAGGCGGAGATGGAGTGTGGAGAGGAGGTGATCGACATGGAGGAGGGTGGAGGAAGGTGAAAAGTTGGAGGCGAGAGAATGACGTCGTTGATGATAGTGTCATAGAGGAGCTTGACATCGCTACCAGGGTGGTCACGTAGGTAGGAGATGGCACATATTAAAAGCTTCTGAGACTGGATAGCATTAGCGATGGAGAGGTAGAAAAGAATGAGAATGGCGGAAGAGGTTTATATCCTTAATAAACATCAATCATCCCATCTATTTATAGATAGATTAAATCATCATCATCTATTTTTCTTCAAAATTAACATATTTAATTTAACTTGAGTTAACAGTTCCCTAAAGAAAAACAAAAAAAAAGCATGTGCCACCAAAAAATAAAGGTAAAGAAAATAAAATTAAAAAAATATGCATATGCTAAAAGAAAAAGTAAAGAAATAGAACTTAAAAATATGTATGTGTCGGGAAAAAAAAAGTAAAGAAATAAAATTTAAAAATGTGCTATATTATGATGACTTGTGCTATATATATATATTTTAAAAACACAAAAACGTTGAAATCACAGCATCAATACCTCGACGTCCCACGAAATGTCATATCAATTACCTTTTTTTTCGAGTAAACATACCAATTATCTTGTGACATGGAGAAAAAAACATCTTTCGGAAACGTGCACGTGTAATTTTGCTTGCAATGTGGCGTGGGCAAAACGTTTCTCACAAGTAATATAACCACTTGGACCTACAACCATCCCCCTTCCTTCCCCAACCCCAAAAGCCTGGTCTGCTCCCCTCCCACCTTCTCCTCTACCACCAGCAGCAGCCATGGAGGAGGACGGGTTTACTGCACGGCGTCTGTTTTCACAGGGCTACTCCTACACGTACGACGACCTCATCCTCCTCCCGGGTTTCATCTCCTTCCCCTCCGACTCCGTCGACCTCTCGACCCTCCTCTCCCGGCGCCTCCCCATCTCCCTCCCCCTCGTGGCCTCCCCCATGGACACCGTCTCCGAGTCCCACATGGCCGCCGCGATGGCCCACCTCGGCGCCGCCGCCATCCTCCACTACAACACCCCCGCCTCCCACCAGGCCTCCCTCCTCCGCTCCGCCCGCCGCCGCCGCCTCCCCCTCGTCGCCCCCGACCCCCTCTTCCTCTCCCCCTCCCACCGCCTCCCCCACCCCGACGACCTCCCCGCTTCCGGCGTCGCACTCGTCACCCCCTCCGCCTCCCCCTCCTCCCCACTCCTCGGCTTCCTCACCTCCGCCGACCTCCTCCAATCCAATCTCTCCTCCGACGCCTTCGTCTCCCACCTGATGCGCCCTCCCCCTCCCTCCATCCCCGTGGGCTACGACCTCGAGAAGCTCGCGGGTTTCATCGCGGAAAGCGGATCCGACTACGCCTGCGTCATCGAGGACGGCGAGGTCGTCGGTCTGGTTGGCAAGGAGAACGTGGAGAGGGCGCGGAGCTATCCGCGCCTCGGGAACCCCCCTTCGCTGGCGAAGGACGGGAGGTACCTCGTCGGGGCCGCGATTGGCACGAGGGAGGAGGATAAGGAAAGGTTGGAGCTTTTGGTTGGGGAAGGGGTGAGCGTGGTGGTGCTCGATAGCTCGCAGGGGAACTCGACTTACCAGCTTGATATGGTGAAGTACGTCAAGGGGAGGTACCCCGATGTGGATGTGATCGGCGGGAACGTCGTGACGGCGTACCAGGCGGAAAATCTGATCAAGGCCGGCGTCGACGGGTTGCGCGTCGGGATGGGGTCGGGCTCGATCTGCACCACGCAGGAGGTCTGCGCCGTCGGTAGGGGGCAGGTGAGGAACAGGTTGGAGGATCTTGTGCTCTTGCTAGCTTGAACTTTCTAACTCATGTGTTTGATTCCTTTCCTGCTGGATATGCGTGAATGCGATGTTGCATATGCATGTGATGCAATTACAATTTCGTGTTGTGTAAGTTTGTTTGCAATGAATCTTGTTTAGGGATGCGGCGAAATGGGGTGGGCTGCTGATTATTCTAACTATACGGCAGGGAGTTCTTTTACGGATGCTATTTTTGTTTTTCAGTGCTTTGGTTGTCATCTCGTTTGTGGCTTGTGGCTGCGAGATTATGCAGCAGCTTGGGTGTGGCTTTGAACACCGTTTTCTACAGATGACGGTGTTTGTCAAGGGGGATAAGGATAATATCGGGATAAGGTACCGTACGGATAAATGGAGAGGGGTGTTTGGTTGGGGTGTAGGAATAAGTGATTGGATAAAATGATTGGTATTGTAATGTAATGGTTTTAGATAAATTTTTAATATTATGATAAAATGAATGTATTTTAATCAATATATTATTGTTGATGTTGATGTTAATTTGTGGAGTGGAATAAGTTGTATCATTTGACTTTAGAATTAATTTCTTTGACATTCCTTTAGTAATCCTTTGACTAGGGGATGACCCTTAAGTTATCCCCCAGTTAAACTGTCAAGTTGCGGCCAAGCTAACAGAAATGATGGCTTCTCTATTGGAAGAGGAATTAAGAAAGTGGAGTTATTTGAGAAAGCGTCAAAAAATTAGAGCATTTTGGTATTTAGATCTTCTATATGTCTTATCTAGGAATTAACTAATTTTTACGAGGAACAAAACCGATTCCACCCTTGAGGTAGAATTATTTTATTCTGGAATTGAGGGCAGAAATCAAAATAGATTGATTATGGAATAGAGGATATCAAACGTGGAATTAATCCCTTAATTTTAGGAAGAAAATGGTACCTTAGGGAGATGGTTTGGGGGTATATATCAATCTGGGGATAGAAAGTCCTTTTGAGCAAGTGGCTTGATTGGCTTTCCTTGGTAGGTGCTTCTTTTTGCTGCTTAGGTATCTTGTGCTTTGAGTTTGAGAGGTTTTTTTTTTTCTGGCGTTGGTTTTGCACTTTATGGGTTCTTTCATGGGTGATTCTTAGGCAACTGGTGGTATATTCTTCTGGCTGGAGCTCTTTTAGATGAGTCAAAGGAAAAAGGTAGTAGGAACCAGAATTTGGGATATTTGTTTAGAATATACCATGTGATTTGATAGGAAGTGTGTAGCAGTAACATTTGGATATGATGGATGTGGAGGCTACAACTAGTTGAGTTGAGATATTAAAGCAACCAGAGAAACTCTTCCCTGGAAAGGTAGCGAAGATTATCCGTTGCTAATAAAAGACAGATGAGAGAGATTGAATGCTGCATAAGGACTGCTTATGTTAGTCTAGGACCTATAAGCAACTAAACGAAGCAACTGAGTTCTTGAAGTGAGCTACTTAGGTACAATAATTAAATGATTTAGCCAGTAATTAGTGTTTTCTTCTGCCGGAGGAAGCATGCTAATTATGACTTCTGCAATTTATAAGTTGCTTTACACTTGTGTATTCCTCTTGTACCTACTAAGAGAAAGAAATGGATTGAATGTACCTTTGTTCTGATTAATTTTCATTTGAATGATCTTCTGTCTAAAAATGCAGGCAACAGCTGTTTACAAGGTTGCTTCTGTTGCTGAGTGCCATGGTATTCCTGTCATCGCTGATGGTGGAATTTCAAATTCAGGCCATATTGTTAAGGCTTTGGCACTAGGGGCCTCTACTGTAATGATGGGAAGCTTCTTAGCTGGAAGTACTGAAGCTCCTGGGGCTTATGAATATAGGGTACGGTATTCTGATTGTACGATTTCTTTGTTTCATACCTTTACTTGTTTTGGTTTTTGGAATCACAGTGTCCATCGGAATGATAATATAAGCTAGCTTTTTTATAGCCCTGTTATGTTTCAACTGTCTGATCATCCTTTATTTCTAGGAACATTTTTACTTTCGTTTCTCACTATTTAAAGCATCTATTACTTTTCTCAACTTGTAGTTATTGTTTTTAATTTTTGAAACTAGAAGGAAATGATAATTTCTATCGATAGCAACAACAATTCTTTATATGGAGAAAACCTTTTTTTTTTTTTGTTGCTTCACTGTTCACCTGCCTGCAAGAGGTTGATTAAAGGGTTTGTGGTTGGTAATTACTTTGGATCATATGCACCAAAAATGCACCAATTTTCAAAAATTGAATTTTGACCAATACTCTGTTTAAGTACCTAATTGCAAAGGGTACATTCTTTTATCATGTATGCCTTATGAAACAGTTCCTATTTTCTTCAACTTCACCTTGAATGTCTGTTAGTTTGCAAATTTTGCTGTTCAATTCCTGTAGTGAATCTTTGCCCCTTGGCATCATTGTCAAGATTCGGATTGCGTTGGTTGATGCCTGTCATGGTATGTATTCTTCTCTTATGTTTGCTGTCCAAAAATCCAGATACTGTTTTGAGCATCTACTGTGAGAGTCCCCCTTTCGGTTGACACCGGTTTTGGATGGATATTTGCTAAATTCTTATTGCAAACCTCTTTTTTGGCATTTTTACGCACACAACATATCTGATTTGTTTCTCATTTTTTCACACATCTATGCTCTTTGCAGAATGGCCAGCGTGTGAAGAAATATAGGGGTATGGGTTCTCTTGAAGCAATGACAAAGGGAAGTGATGCTCGGTATCTAGGTGATAAGTTAAAGCTGAAGATTGCTCAGGGAGTTGTAGGGGCTGTGACCGATAAGGGATCTGTTTTGAATTTTATACCGTATACCATACAAGCTGTCAAACAAGGGTTTCAGGACCTTGGTGCTGACTCTTTGCGGTCAGCCCACAAGCTCTTAAGGTCAAACGAGTTGAGAATGGAGGTATGTTCTTTCTTTGTTAAGTATTTATGATGCAACTGTATTAATGCTTCTGCATTAGTGAATATTTGGTATCTCATTGCATTTGTCCTGCTGATTAGTGGACTGCTTAGATCTTTACTCATTTGAAACTGTTAACTGTGACTTACTTCAATGGTCTGGTGGTTGGGTAGGTGGACTCCCGTCCAATCTTAGGCAGCTTGTGTTACATTTGAAAGTTTATATGCTAAGTTATGCCACTTATGATGTAGCTCTTGAGGTTTTTCACCTTCCGTGATTTTTATTGGTGTTGAATGCCACTACCTGGGGAGGTTTCATTGCATGTCATTTTTGGGCAGTTGTTTCACATGTTAAATACTCAAATCAGAATCTTAGGAAATGCCCTTCACATCTAACTTTCCTCTTCAGGTCCGGACTGGAGCTGCACAAGTTGAAGGAGGGGTGCATGGTTTGGTCTCCTATGAGAAGAAGGCCTTCTAGGTTTTTATTCTGCCTGCAATTTTTTTGGCGGTGCTTTTACCCGCGTTTTTAAGGCTTATTATCATTTAAATATTGAGAGCTTAGTCGAGGATTTGTGTTTCCCAGTCTCAAAGGAAAAGTAATATCATCCTGGGGAACCCTATTCGTTTTCTTAGTTAGTGCTCTCACCCGAGGTTTTGGGCTTCCCAAATAGGGGAAAATAATATTATCATGGGAAGCCCATTCAATCGTTCTGTAATGTTCTTACCATTTGTATTCTGTTGAGGGGATCCATTAGGCCTCTAGTGAGGTTTAAATTGCTAACTATCTAATCATAAGTTAATAGTTATCTTGAGATTCAGTTGAGCACCATATTTTGCTTTTGGTTGCTTCAGTTCATTATCTATGACAATGATCGAGAAGCTTCATGTTGATCCTCTTTTTTTACCTATGACCTGAGGTCACTGTTTTGTTGGTTAGATGCTTAGTTAGTGACGATATGAAATTGATCAATTTTGCCTCGTATTTATGCTGTTAAAAGTTTTCCATCATGGCAAAACTTTATTGCTCTGCTTTGTCTGAACGTGAAATGGTAGGGCGTTTTTCATCATCTGAAAATGATGAGGGTCACTATCAGTGTTTCGTTTTTCTTTCCTTTTAAAATGACCCGAAGCCCTCTCGGTAAACGGAAAATCTAGTAGTATTTCTGAAGAAAATATTGAGCCACTGGTTCAAGTAGCATCCCATGGTAAATCGCTGTAAATAACTCCAAGTTTTGAATTGTTATTGACTGATATTTCAGCTCATAAATGGGATTCACTTTTTTTTTTTATTTGAAACTAGGGGATTCGTTCTAAAACAGCAAAAAGTTCCCAAGATTCCTTTGGTTTGAGTGTGGATCGAAGGTTCCGTTTGCATGCGGAATAAGAAAGGGATATCAATATGTCATCTCAATCGGCATTTTTATATATCATTTCAGTATATCACACTCATGTCAATATATGTTAAAATATCACATCAATCTACTTCTATCTCTTTTTAATATTAAATAATTATTTACTAATATCATGTTAATATGATTGATCATTTTATTTCAAATTAATTCTTAAAGTAACAGTACATATAAGTAATATGCAAAAGTTCATATTCACGGGTAATTATAAATAGTCATTCTTCAACCTGAGAGCTCATTTTCTCGTAGCTTGGATTTTTGCGTGTGTGTTGTGTGTTGGGATGGTGTCGATTGTGAAGGTGTAGGGTGCGAATGTGTTGGGTAAGGGTGGGTGATCTGTCCGAGCGAGTGTACCTGTGCAAGATGATTCTTGGTGCTTGTCATGTGTGCTGAGGTGTGTGTTGCTTCCAGAGTGCTAGGAAAGGTGGAGGTGTAGGGTGGTTGCTCGACCTTGCATGGGTGCACTGGGTATGTGTGTTGGAGGGGGTATGTGTTGGGTCCTTTTTCGCTCGTGTAGGTGTTGTGTGTGGGTGTTAGAGCGCACGGTGGGGCAAGAGGGGTGGTGAGGGGTTGCACGTAAGTGGGCTAACCTACCACTAGAGAGGTGGGGGACCCATGAAGGTGAGGTTTTGTGTGTTTCTTGTTGCGAGTGTGTTGGGCAGGTGTACTTGGAGTTTGGGTGTGGGTGCTATGTTTGTGAGGGTTCTCTGCATGGGTACTGTGGTGCATGTGCGAGGGGTGGGGGGTTGGGAGGGGATGTCGTGGGTGTTGCATGGTAGAGTGAATGCTATGTTTGCAGAGGCTCTCTGCTTGGGAGCGAGGGTGCAATGGTGCATGGCATTCTCTGCGTGGGCTACACATCCGGTAGCACTCAAGTTGACGAAGGCGAGGCATACATTACAGTACAACTCGTGACAAAGGTAGCCACAAAACAATGATCACACAAAGGTAGGATCACACATATTATCACATTATCAATAGCCATAAAGCAAGGCTCTAGAGCTTAAACATGGAGTTTGTCAAATTGATGGAACATAATGAACCACTAAGCAATGTACATCTGAGATAATTAACAGAAGAAGTATGTGCTCATCGCTCAAATTGGGTCATTAAAAGCAACATTTATGAGGCACATACAATGTATCAGAAGGAGACGATAAAGTTCAAACATAAAGAAACTACAAAGTCCCCCAAACATTGGATGATCACCCAAACTAGCCCACTTTTGATGAGGTCGACCACAGGCTCTAGCTTCCAACCATCCTACCTAGATGGGTTCATCTCCATGTAGAGCATCTGCTCTTCATCTTTCAAAAAGGTACAAAGACACCAAGTACTTACAAGAATCAATGTAATCAAACCTTTGAGAGGTGCATGCATGACCAAACAACCTAAAACATCATCAATCAAACGTCAACACCATGATGGTGGCAAAACATAAACACCTAGCTGTCATTCTTAATTACCCAAAATAATCGCAAGCATTAAGACGAACACCTCGCATGCTTGTACACTAGAAGACTCAACAAATATAGAATAATCAACGACAGCAACTTGACATCACAGAGGGAAAGAGGGTTGCGAGGGGGAAAGCAACCCACCAACCTTGTAGAGCTTCTGGGAGGAGCGCTTGGGGTTGTACTTGCACATGGCATGGGGGCGGAAGGGGACGTGGTGGATGTGGCGATGGTTGCGAGGAGAGGAGATGAAGGGACTTGTCAGAGAGGAACAAAAGAAGGTCTCTTATTCGACTTGACTTTTTTTATTGAACACCAACGAACAACCCAACACCACGATCTAAGAAAATGTGATGTCAACGACAACAAAACTAAAAAAAAGGTTGACAACACCTACATCCACAGCACCAGCAATACAACACAAGCATCCCTTACCAAAAACATACCTACAACTCACCAATTTTTGGGCACGTTGTCACATGACACTTCGAAAATTGGGAAACCACCTCAGGAATCAATTACCATCAATTTTGGCATTACCTAAGTCGTGTCTTCCATGTGTTCATTTTATCGATGTGGGGGATGTTCGAAGTGTGATAATATGTACTTATGTACTTCTTTTCCATTTGCTCTTCCATGCTATCCTCTCTTGAAGGTGGAGATGCGCTGACTCATTGAAACCATGGAATATTAGATATGTTGCTAAGAGGGGAAAAATTGCGGAACTGGGGCGTCGGTCGGAGCCCCCCTTTTCCCTCCATTGGCACCAATCGCTTCACCCCCTACCCCACCTTTCCTCTCTCTTTTCGATGTAGGTTTCTTGCATTGTAACAACTCCTTTTGCAGCTTGACCTCCTCTACCTTCGCTCATCTTCATCGACGTGGTGAGGGGTGCGATGGCCCAACGCTTGGTGCGGTGGCCGTGGGGTGCGCTTCGGAGTTGTGTCAACGGTGTTTGGTGGGCGGTGGCTGTTGCTGTGGTGGCAGTGACCCTCTGTTTGGTTGCGTTGGAGGTTGTCCTGTGAGCTCGTTTGGTGGGAGGGTTTCCATATGATGTCGATTCTTTGTCTATGCTTTGCTTTCACTTAGATCGACGTCGATTTTGTGGATTGGGGTCACATTGAAACCAGGCTCACCACAATCAGGTGTTTGGACAGCTTTGTTTCGACCATTTATCACTTGTTAATGCGGTTCGTCGATGACATCGATGGTACTTTGTCATATCACTGTGTGGTGTGGGTTCTTTCTCATATAGAAAATAATGTTTAGGATGTTTCTTTTTTATTTTTTTCATTTTTATTTTTCTTGTGATGACTAATTTTGAAATTCCCCTCTCTCAAGGAGGAGTTATTTTTCACCTCTGTGAGGTGTGCTAAGTGTGAACTTCTACATGTTATATTTTCTACCCCATTTGCTCCTCCATATGATTCACTGAATGATGTTTACCTAGCGGGAATGTGCACATGCTACATTTAATCCCCACGTTATCTTCCATGTTGTCCTCTGAGCGATGTGGGGGATATTCGAAGTGTGATTATGTACTTTGCCTGCTTCCTTCCCTTTTGTTCTCCCATACTATCCTCTCGTCGAGGTGGAAATGTACGTGCTCTTGTTTCTCCTCATTTGCTCTTTCATATGGCTCACTGAACGATGTGTGCCGAGCGTTCGTGAAACGATACATGCTACGATGAACACACCCCCTACTTCCTATGTTTTTTTTATTTTTTTATTTTTCTAATATCAACTAATTATCATTTAAGGGAAGAGCTGTATTTCATAGGAGAAAGAAAAATAAAAAATTTTAAAGCCCTCAACAAGAGGAAAGTTAGAAATGCAAGGAATAAGAATTAGGTGTGCTCAAATTTGCCAGTAGAAATGTCGTATTGTGTAATTTGCAAGGCAGCTTTCTTCACAGTTCTATCACATTCTACCCATAGCTTCTCATAGTACTGCAACAGTATGCTGCAATGTGATCTATTACTTTAAGTTTGGATGAAAGTTGTTAAATAAATTTGGGGTATATATATATATATATATATACTTGTAAATTTTAGATAAGATATATATAATTTAATGTATTTAATATTTACATATATATTCATATAAAGTTACTCCATTAAAATTATATGTCATTACTTCGTAAAATCTAATGTAAAATGTCACAAAAAATAAAAAAATAAAAAATTTATATATATCTTCCTATATTTATTTTACATCTTCATATATGTCTTATAAAACACTCATAACATATTTCCATACCTTTAAGATTAAATAATTAATATATTTTTTTTGTAATAAATCCCTTCATTTCCTTCGTTTCCTTATAACTTCCCCCTACTCCTCTCACCCCCCTTCCCTTGAACCACCCCCTCCTCATAGCCCTAACGACATCTCCTCCGCCCTCTCCTCAACCTCCGCTGTGTCTGGGGCCGCCAAGATTGCTCCTTCGACTCCTTCGGTAGTGGTTGTTGCGTCACCGACTACTGTGGCGACTCCCTCCACTGCAATGGCCTTGAAACACCCCCTCTGCCACCCTCGTCGAGATCACCCTTGGCAAGCAGGACTTCTACAATGTGAGCGTCGCCGACGACTACAACCTCACCATCTCCATTAAGCCATTTTGCGCTAGGGGTGGCAAGTGCGCCTACACCAGCTGCGTCGTGACCTCAATGTCATGTGCATCCGCCAAACCCACAGCTGGGCTGCCACCCTTAAGGACCTCCTCTGCTTCCCCACCTCCCACTGCCGCCTCCCCTTCGACCTCTCCTACTTCCGCGACGCTCCTCCTTGCTCGCCTTCTTCGCCTTCACCCGCGCATACTTTGCCTTCCTCTCCCACCGGTCCTCCTTCGCCTCCCCACATTCCCCACCCACCACTGACTCGGAGATGGCCCACCTCCATTGTGGTCAAGATCTATGACGTGTACAATGGGATTACCCATGCCCTCATGACAGTGTTTGGGTCATCATCCTTCTGGAAGGAGGAAGGGGTGGAGTCGCGCAAAGGGTCAGTGAGGAACACATGCTGCGGAGAGCGAGGGAGCAGAGCGCGAGGCTCACGTGGTACTTCGAGGTTTGTAGGAGCCTTGGGGTGCTTAACGTGTCGGAGCTCCCCCTCACAGTAGATAGCATACTTGAGGAGGACATCGAGGAGCTTGAGATGATCGTTGCTATCGAAGGGGAAGGAGACGTGGGTAACAACGAAAGAGGTGGTGGGAAGGTGGAGGAGAAGGTGATGGGAGACGGGAGGTATATATAAATTTTTCTATTTGTCTAAATTTTTTTATGATGTTTTTTATTGGGTTTAATGGAGTAAGAGCATAGAGTTTTAACGGAGTAATTTTATAGGGGTATATATGTAAATATCAAGTATATAGGGATATATGCATCTTATCGAAAGTTTACAGGAGTACATATATAAAAATCTCAATAAATTTCCACGTGCTCTATATTCTAACTAGTTTTTAACCTGCACGTTACTGTGAGAGTGCAAAAGTCAATCAATGTGGAAGTACAAAAGTCAATCATATGAAAGTATAACATGATTTTCAATTGATGCATCTTAGTTTTCGATTAATGGAAAATCAATACATTGCACGTTGCAAAATACATTACTCGGTGTATCTTGATTTTCGATCGATGGAAAAAAAATCTATCGGAAATCAAAACACACTATGCATTCAAAACATATTACACGTTGTATTTTGATTTTCAATCGGTATCTAAAATTATGTTTACATTTTTTGATTTTGTATATATATTATTTCATACTTCTATTGAAATACATTTGATATTTATCTCTAATGGAAGAAGATAAGATGAGGCTGATGATTGTTACGACCCGGTTCCCGAATCCTTACAGGACATGAGACCGGACCGACTCGACTGATCCCAAGACCCAGTCGTCAAACGAGAAAGTAACCAAAAAGCAGTAAAATAAACTACTCCACCATGCAAGCAACTAACAGTAACAAAAGTACAGCAGCAAAGAAATAACTACTACAGTACACACCACCACAACAGTAAGAAAGTAAACGAGTATAGAAATATAAAGTTCACAATAAAAGAGTACAGAAGTGTAACAAACTACTCACTACAACAGGAAATGGAGTACAATAGAATGCTACAACTACTGGGCTCTACTGGGCCTAGCACCCTCTGCAGCCGTAGGCTCTGGCTGCTCAACACCTGGACCAGAAAAAGGTTATGAGTACAAAATGTCAGCGAACGCTGAGTAGAGTGGCAACCAGCTAACTAAATAGTAAAGGTGGACAGGTAGTTGTTTTTCAATTTCTTTCTTTCTTTAACTAATTATTCTTTCTTTCATCACTTGGTTTATTTATTAGGTCTCTTTTTTTATCTCAAATGTTCCTTGTGGGAACGATCTTGATTGCAGTCTTTTCCGAAGAGTAAAAGTAGCACGTGGTGCTCTCCTGGCCGGGAGAGTCCCCCGTGGTGGTCCTACATTCAGTCAACCACCCCAAAGTCACTGATAGACATAATGGTGACTACGGCACGCGTGATAAATGCACGGGTAGCTACCCCGTACTGGCACGCGATCAGTCGTTTCCGTTAGCGGGTGTGCCCAAAGGCACAGCACGGAACCAGTATAGGGCATAGCCCTCTCAGTAACAGGGGTCTCGCCCCTCCACAGTCTGCGCACCCTCGCCTGACTACCTTGGTTTGCCTAGTGGGCCTAACAAGTCAGTGTAAGGCGGCTAGCTGAACCTCGGGCCTCGTGGGTTGGCTAGCTCTCTCCTTACACTAATAACTCTCCCCGGTACTGCATACGCGGGGGCCAAAAAGTCATTACAAAGTGGCCAATCCTAACCTGGGTCCCAACCCTAGGGCGGCTAGCTCCGCTTTTCTCTAATCAGGGGGACAGTCGCTCTCTTTGGTACTCCATACTCAAGGGCCAGCTCACTTCCCCATTCACATTTTTGGTTCCATTCCATTTATTTCCAGGAGCTCTACTCCTAATTCCCCGTAGGGTTCATGCTCATGTTTCTCAGGCCAAGCCATACCGGGTTTCATCATTTCTGTTTTCATTTCTCAAGTCCTACACATGTAACATGTAGCTTTATTGTTCACATTCCAGGTTTATTCGCAGGTAGCTCGTGTTTCCAACATTCAATCTTCCATTTCCAGTTCATATACATGCAGCTCATATTATGACATTTAACGTAAACAATAGGAATTTACATGCAACAGTTTGCTAACACAAGTACTTTACATTTCACAGGAAGCTGTTATTTAGTTACAGGCAATTGTTATTATTCTATCTACTCATCCAAGACTGCAATCCATACATTCCATACAAATATTCCAGTGTTTCTAGTCCTAGGATTCATGCCATACCCTAGGATCTAACATTTATTTCACATATGCATTCATGTTTGTAATTAAACTAGGGGAAGCTACTCTACCAGTAAACCCAGGAGTAGTGGAGGCTTGATTGGCAGGTACACGTGCCTCAGCAAACCTTAAATCTACAACGGAACAAGGTCTTATCACAAGGATCAATCACAAGAGACTACTCAGAACAGGATAAAAAGTAGTCCAATATGTAGAGGAAATTATACGGGAAACAACGGTATCTTAATTGCAGAAATCGGACCTCAAACGGACCCTAAACGGGTCAAAACAGAAATTCTGATTCATATCAGACGTCTGGAACACCTTCCAGACGTCTTAAAAGAGTCCAGAACAATACCTCAACTCCTGCTCCACTCCTCAGATGTCCAGGAACTCTGCCGGACTGTCTGGACCCAGTTCCAGACGTTCGACCACCTCTCCGAACGTCTGGAAACGCTTCTCGCCATCTGGTGCCTCGCCCAGACGTCTGAACTGCGTGGGAGGGCGTGTCCCGCGCCTTCCCGAAGTGAATCCTGCACGCGTCGATGCAAATCTCCTCAATAAGGCACAGAACAGTGCCTCGGCAGAACGGCCTACATGGCTGTATCCGCAAGGAAGGTGTACGTCGCGAAACTTACCACTCAGTCGTCTGGAACCTCCTCCAGACGTCGTCCACGTCGTCTGGTCGTCGATCCAGACGTCTGATTCTGGGAGAAACTCAGAATCAGAAACTGCCTTCGCTTTCTCGCGCCGCGCACGGCAGTGCCGTACCTGCTCGCCTGCTGCTCCGGCTGCAGTAGTGTCGAGGAGGACCTCCCCGACACACCTCTCTGCCTTGCGCACACACCGACCGGCCATGAGATCTCCGGTGAGCTCTCTCACGAGCTCGCGCGCTTGCTCTCCTCTCTTCCCCTCGCTGCTCCTCTCCTCCCACGTCGCTCACGCCCGCTGCTCACTACACGCCGCTTACTGCTCTTGCTAGAGGAGGAAGAAGGGTGGCTGGAGGTGGGGTGAACGAGGGAGAGGAGGGGGGTTTAAATAGGGTGCTGGGTTAGGGTTTGCGTCGGCGAAAGGAGAGAGAAGGAGAGAAGAAGACGAGGTCGCGTACTATCTACACGTAGCACGCGCGCAGACGCGAGGATGTACACGAAAATTTGATTTCCAGACATCTGATCAGATGTTTGACCCAAGTTCCAGATGTCTTAAAGGGCTCTAACAGTACGGGTCTTAACAACATAACAAACTCAAAGGAAGTTTCATCCTCGAAACTTGAGCTAGCTAGGGTGCGGAAAGAGAACAACATACATATAACAAACTCAAAGAGGACCGAAGCCGATCCCAAAAGACGTACCCTCAAAGAGCTTCAGGTACTGTTCTCGCATCGCTGCTTCAGGCTCCCAGGTAGCCTCCTCGTACCTTTGGCTCCTCCACAAGACCTTCACCGAGGGTACCTGCTTCCGTCTCAGACTCCAGACGGCTCTGTCTAGTATCTACACTGGCCACTCGGGGTAGGTCAGGTCGTCCCCCACCTCGACGCTCTTGTGGCTCAGAACATGACTGGGATCGACGACGTACTTCCTGAGGTTGGACACGTGGAACACGTCGTGTACACCAGAAAGTTGGGGAGGAAGGGCAAGCTTGTAAACAACGGGTCCAACCCACTCTAGGACCTCAAAGGGCCCCACAAACCTCGACGTGAGCTTCCCTTTCACCCCAAGACGATGCAGGCCCTTCATGGGTGAAACGCGAAGGAAGACGTGATCCCCAACCTCAAACTGCACTGCTCTGCATTTCCGATCTGCATAGCTCTTCTGTCTACTCCTGACAGTGCGGAGTCGCCTGTGAATCTACTCGATCACCTCTTGACTCTACCGAATCAGCCTGGGGCCTACCTCCCACTTGGTCCCCACCTCAACCCAACTCAAGGGTGCAGTACACCTCCGTTCGTATAGAGCCTTGTAGGGTGCCATGTCGATGCTTGAGTGATAGCTGTTATTATATGCAAACTCCACCAGGGGCAAGTGCTCCTCCCAAGAGCCTCTCCAGTCTAGTACACAGGCACGCAAAAGGTCCTCAAGCGTTTGTATCATGCGCTCAGACTGTCCGTCCATCTGGGGGTGGTATGCTGTACTAAACCTTAACCGTGTCCCCAAGGCCTGCTGAAACTCAGCCCAAAACAGGGATGTAAAGCGGGTATCCCGATCAGATACAATCTCCCGCGGAACTCTGTGCAGACGTACCACGTCGCGGATATACCTCTCTACCAACTGTGCTGGTCCCAAGGTGACTCGGATCGGCAAGAAACGTGCCATCTTCATCAATCTGTCCACAATCACCTAGACTGCGTCGTGTCCTCACTGGGTAATAGGCACGCCCATCACCAAGTCCATGGTGATGCTCTCCCACTTCCACTCTGGCACTGAAAGTGGCTGCAACGGCCCTGCAGGCCTCTGATGCTCGGCCTTCACCTGCTGGCACACTAAACACTGCTGCACGAATTCACCTACATCCCGCTTCATTCCCCTCCACCAAAAGTCACGTCTCAGATCATGATACATCTTTGTGTTCCTGGGATGTATGGTAAACTTGGAACCGTGTGCCTCAGTCAGGAGTTCTCTCAATAGCTCCTCGTCCAGGGGAACACACAAACGTCCCCTCATGCGCAGCACCTCGTCGGTAAAGGAGAAGTCTCCAGGGTCCCCTGACAGTACTTTGTCACGTAATGACTACAGGTACGGATCGGCCATCTGTCCTGTGATGATGCTGTCTATCAGCTCTGGCCTCGTTTGTCATGTCACAGTCACTGCCCCACAGTGTCCCAGTAACTCTAGGGGTTGCCAACTGCCCATCTCCTCCATGAGTCTCCAACTCTGTGCCTGTAAACTGGCCAAGTGGGCGGGTGCCTTCCGGCTCAAGGCGTCAGCCCCCACGTTGGCCTTCCCCGGATGGTAGAAAATGCTACAGTCATAGTCCTTCGGGAGCTCTAACCAACATATCTGTCTCACGTTGAGCTCCTTCTGATCAAATAAGTATCTGAGGCTCTTATGATCTGTGAAAAACTCAAAAGTCTCACCGTACAGGTAGTGCCTCCAAGTCTTCAGTGCGAAGACGACAGTTGCCAGCTTCAGGTCGTGGGTAGGGTAGCTATGCTCACGGGGCTTCAATTGTTGCGAAGCGTAAGCGACAACGTGACCTCGCTGCATGAGTACACCCCTTAACCCCTGCAAAGAGGCGACCGTATACACAACGAACCCGCCACTGCTGTCTGGGATGGTAAGCACGGGAGCTGAAGTCAGCCTCTCCTTCAGCTCCTGAAAACACGCCTCACAAGCGTCTGTCCAAGAAAAGGGCACGTCCTTTCGGGTCAGCTGTGTCATAGGATGTGCAATCTGCGAGAAACCCCTGATAAACCGCCTATAGTAGCTTGCCAGTCCTAAGAAACTGCGGATCTCTATAACTGTACGTGGTCTCTCCCACCTGAGCACTGCCTCAACCTTGGCTGGATCCATAGCCAAGCCATCCCCGAAGATCACATGACCCAAGAAGGTCACCTCCCTCAACCAGAACTCGCACTTGCTGTATTTGGCGTACAGCCTACGTCGTCTCAGTGTGTCCAAAACCATCCGCAAGTGCTGTCCATGCTGCGCCTAATCCCGAGAGTAGATGAGCACATCATCAATAAATACCACCACGAACTGATCTAGATACGGTCTAAACACCCGGTTCATCAAATCCATGAAGGCAGCGGGGGTATTGGTCAGCCCAAATGACATGACCAAAAACTCGTAGTTTCGTACCGAGTGCGGAAAGCTGTCTTGGAGACGTCGGTCTCCTTGATCCTCAATAGGTGGTAGCTAGATCTCAAGTCTATCTTGGAGAATACCGTGGCACCTCGCAACTGGTCAAACAAGTTGTCAATCCTCGGCAGCGGATACCTGTTCTTGATGGTGACCCTATTCAGCTGTTTGTAGTCCACACAAAGGCGTAGGGTACTATCCTTCTTCTTCACAAACAATACCGAGGCTCCCCACAGAGATGCACTGGGCCTCACAAAGCCCTTCTCCAGAAGGTCTTGCAACTGGTACTTGAGCTCTCACAGCTCAAGTGGTGCCATCCTGTAAGGCGTTGTAGAAATGGGGATGGTCTCCGGTACGAGTGAGATCTCAAACTCGATCTCACGCTCGGGCGGTAGTCCTGACAGCTCCTCTAGGAACACGTCGGGGTACTCTCTGACCACCGGGATACTCTGAAAATCTGTCACGGGGCTGGGCTCTGCCACCACATAAGCCAAGAAGCCCTCACACCCTTGGCTCAAAAGTCTCGCCGCCCGAAGTGCAGAATGCACCTGAAGCCTCCGTCCATTGGTTGTCCGTGAAACTCGAAAGAAGGCAACTCCAGTATGGAGAAGATGATCTTCCTCTCAAAACAGTCCACCAAGGCGTGGTAAGCGGATAGCCAGTCCATCCCCAGAATCATGCCAAAATCCTCCATCGGTATCACAATAAGATCAGCGGGGAGGCGGTGTCCCTCAACATTGACCTCACAACCTGTGTAAACCTCATCAGCTACAAACAGCTGACCACCCAGACCTTTGATCACAAACGGATCCTCTAACAACACATAGTCCTGCCCCAAACTGACAGCAAAACTAGCAGTGACAAACGAGTGCATGGCGCCGGAATCAAAAAGTGTGTAAACTAGTCTGCTGGAAACTATAACCATACCTGCCACCACTGAACCTGAAGCTCTGGCATCTCTGTGTGTCAGGGCATTGATACGCCCCTCAACTCTAGGTACGGACGAAGCAGCCACACTCTACGTCGAAAGGGTAGCCGTTGGCCGGTACCCTCCCCGCGACTGCTGTCCTCCCCCACGCACCTGGGAACCGCGGCCTCCTGCTAGACCTCCAGTGCTCGACGCGGGGAGCATCTGCTGACCTTCAGCCCTAGACGGGCAGTCCCTTCTGATGTGGCCCGGCTGGCCACACTGGTAGCAAAGGGGAACTCGACTCCTGCCCTCAGTAAGTACCTGCTGACGGCTGGGTAGGGGTCCGGTGCTGGTAGCTGGCCCCTGTCGGGGTCCCCCAAAGGCCACTGACGGCCCCGTAAAGCGTGACGGCTCTCCTGCAGGCGCCGCGTGCCTCCTCTCTCGCCGGTCCTGTGAGTAGTCTGGCTGGTAGAGCCTCTTCCATCTGCTGTCAGTGTCATGTGTAGCCGGGTTGGTCTCCTCATATGTCATGGCTGCCTCCACCACTCTAGAGAACGTAGGTAGCTTCAGGGGTTTGACATACCCCCGAATAGCAGGCCGAAGCCCCTCGGTGAACCTCCACAGGCGCTCCTCGATAGCTATAGCTGTAGCGGCGAAGCGAGATAGCTCCAGAAAACGCGTGCGATACGTGCTCACGGTCATCGTCCCCTGACGGAGAGTGTGGAACTCTCACCTCCTCTGATCCTGCCACGTCTGGGGAAAGTACTGCTCGCAGAAGAGGGTAACAAACTGGTCCCAAGTCGGCTCGGCCCTCTCCTGACCTCTGACTGCCCTCCACCACCTGTGCGCCGCGCTCTCCAACTGGTGTGTGGCAAAGGCCATGCGGCACTCTGCAGGGGGGCGAAGGGTGTCAAACACCTTCTCGATCTGCTCGAGCCAGTCCTCCGCCTTGGTCGGGTCCTGGTACCGCTTCGTTCGTTGTTGATGTGGCTATTATAATCGTTGTGGTATATATAACAAAAACGGTTACCAGTCTAATACAATTTATTACTCGGAATGAAAAGTTTCCCGAGGTCGAACTCAGGGAGCAAACCAAAATCTCAGAAGCATATAAATTCACAATATATATAAGGTTTTACAAAAAATTAAGAGAGAGAGAAAAAGAGAGAGAGGGTAATTGGCTTTTTCTTCTTCTCTTTCTTCAGCTGGCTCTTCTCTTCAACTTGTTTTCTTCTTCATTCTTCTTTTCTTCTTCTTCAGCCTGTCTTCTTCTTTGCTTCTTCTTTCTTCTTCTTCTTCATCCTGTCTTCTTCTTTTGCTTCTTCTTTCTTCTTCTTCTTCTTCAGCCTGTCTTCTTTCTTTTTCTTCTTCTTTCTTTTGCTCTGGCCCTCCTTCTTCGTCTTTCTTTTCTTCTTCTCTTGCTGCTGACTCTCCTTTTTCGTCGACGTCTGATTCAGCGCTCAGACGACTTAACTGCTCAATTGCTACAGTGCAGCTTCTTCCTTCTTCTTCCTTCTTCTGCTTCTTCCTTCTTCTTCTTCCTTCCCTACGGCTAAGTCCTGGCTGCTGCTTCTCTTCTTCTTTCTTCTCTCCTGCGCACACACGCAAACATCAGCGCAAAACCTACCCTACCCCTTCCCCGCGTCTCTCTCTCTCTAGATCTCTCTTTAGGAAGCTCTCTCAGAGCCGGGTAATCGGGTCGGGTCGCGTGCTCGGATCCAGGCGCACCGGCATGGGTGGTGCGCAAGGAGTGCACAGGAGGGTGTCGGGTTGGGTCAGATCCGCGTGGGTGAGCCGCGGACGAGACCCGGTGATAGGTGAGGGACCTCACCTCGTGTGCAATCGGAGGCGAAGAGCCTATACCACCTTTTCAATTTAAGTGGTGGCGCTCGCTCCTACAATTACGAGGTGGGACTAAATTCCCACCTCTGCTCCGCTCGCCCGCAGGCGAGAAGCAGCCGTCAATTGGGCAGTAGCGAAGGCCTCGCTCTCCCAATTGAGAACCTGGGCGCCTTCTCTTTTGTGGCCTGTGTTTCCTGGAGCCCGCACCTGGCGTCGAAAAGACCTGGAGTTGCCTGCAAAGGAGCTCCTACAGCTCGTCAATGGCAGCGAGGAGGGTGAACCCTGAAATCATGAAGACGGCCTCCCTGCCACGTCAGACAACACAGGGAGCTTCGCCAAAGTGTGGCGAAGGCGGTGCGAGGGGCGGCATGCTTTGAGAGTGCATGTGGTCATGCACCTAGGGCAAACTACGTGCGCGGAAGTGGGTGTGTTCGGGGGGTGCTCAGAGTGTGTAGGGTGGTGAATGGAGTAGGGGAAATGCTAGAGTGGAGTGAGGGGGAGCTTCTGGGCTTGTCGGCGAGGGGTGGAAAGTTCTATGGAAGTGGGGCGATCTCGCCGGAGATGGTGGCTAGAGGCAGAGCAGATGAGGGTGGTCATGGTAGTCGAGGGGTTTAAAAGACTAAATCAAGAAAGGAAAAGTGAGAGGAGAGTAAGGAGAAAGTTCCTACCTACTTAATCGACGAAGAGGGAGAGGAATACTGCCCGACGCATACCTGCCAGAGCTAAGGACGAAGGTGCCCAGAGGAGGAGTGATGGCGACGAGTAAGAGATCTGACGACGCCAACTGGCACGGCCTGGAGTGGGACGACGAGGCAGAGTGGGCTCTGCTGCACATATGGCAGCAGAGCGACGAGGAGGAGGAGAGTTCGCCGGAAGCTAGGGCAATCTGACCGGAGAGAGAGGAGACGAAAGAGGGGGGTTTTCTCGGCCAGAAATAGCTTGGAGTGGACGGCAGCCCCTGCTGCTCCTTATAAAGGCGCTGGCGAGGAGAGTGGCCCGAGGGAGTGATGTGGGAAGCTCGCCGGAGATGGCCGGAGATGGAGACCCATGCTTTTTGTGCGTTCGCACGAGAGACATGGGCGGTTGCAGGTCACAAGGGAGGGTCCCTACGACAGAGGACGACGTAGGGAACCCCTCGTTCATTCCTGAGAACGGGCACTAAACCCTACGCAGCACCATCCTCCGCGCAAGGTCGCCGGAGGTATGGCGGCTGGTCAAAGTGGCAGGGAGGACCGTTTTGCAAAGAATGACGAGAAAGATAGGGGGTTATGTGTAAGAGTTTCAAAAGATAAGGGTCAAAAAGTAATTCAAGAGGATCAATTTGTAAAGTCGGTTAAGATGGTCTTTTCTTAGGCCCAAATTTTTATACCAGCATAATTTGAACCTAAGGATTTTAATGGTGAAATTTTATTTTAGGTTTGACCACGTTTGATCGATCAATTTGTACAAAAACCAAATTAGGTCATAAATTGGGCATGATTCTCATTTTAGGTCAAAATAGGTTGCAAAGGCCAAATTGAAGGTTCTAAACCCTAGGGAATATTTTTATATGAATTTTAGAGGATTTATTTGATTTTTATCATACCTCAAACCTCGTGAATTAAAGTGGGTTTGTTTTAGGGTTACAGAATGTCATTTAATTCCTAGAAGTTGCTATAACCCTTTTCAGATCAGATCATCCCACTTCCTTCCTCATTAAGCTTATTTGACCTGTGTTTAGACCCTTAAATATCTTGTTTGTATACTGCATTGGTAAAATTGCAGTTTTACCCCTTATGACTTATTTTATTCTTCAATTCAAATTTCTCTGAGTTAGGCTTTTCTTTAGTTTTGTAGGAGCTTCTTCACACTTAGTTAGATTAAATTGTGCTAGTTAGGGTTCATGATGAGGCTCTTCTCATACCCTCATGCCTAGCTTTTGCTAGTCTCTTAGCAAAATTTTAAGGTTTTAACCCTTGTTCTAGACCATGAATTTCTTATCGATTTTAGATAAGTGTTTTTTCTCTTGTATCCTTGATTAGGTCAGAATGCCAACCATAGGCCTAAAAGGTACTCTAGTACCAACCAAGATCCAGATCTGTCTAGCTTGAGCCTCAGTCCTTAGCAAAGGTTTTTAAGGCCTACAGGAACTAACCTAAGGTTTATTGGACTTTGTGGTTAAAGCACCCGTGCTTAGGATAATTTTAGCCCTGGTTCAGTTCGCAGTGCGTTTTGTAAGAAAGAGAGGTAGAAGATTTATATGTTTGGAGAGTTTTCTCTCTCTTTTTCTTTTTTATTCTAGCTTAGGATTGGCTTCTCAACATAGTCTGTATCAGATTCCTTGTCCCCGTCATCAATCCTCAAGGGTTCCTGGCAGTCGATGCTTCGAGATAGCACCGCCCATGGTAACCCCCAGAACCCTAGCTTTCGAGATTTCGAGATAATCCCGTTCATGGTGTTCCGTGGCCGAATTTAGACCCTGACAATTGACACTTCGTGATAATGCCATCCATGGAATCTGGACCAGTAGAGTGCTTACATGCCCCCAGTAGGATATGTAAATATCCTAAGAGACAAGCACCGAGGAGATGATATTTTGTTATGCATCTTCGAGGGGAATTTCCCACCTCTCCGCACTGCGGACTCGTCCAAATCAACTTATGTTGATCGGCCGCTCCTACTCTAGGTGACATTTTTAGAATTTTTGAAACGCTTCTACGTGATTTTGATACGTTATGCTTACTGAACCAGGTTGTGTGTGAAATTTGGGTGCTTAGGTTACTGAGTCCTGTAAACTAAAAGTTAGTTAACAAGGCCAAATACTCCCTAAGCCTTGGACTTAATACTTAAGCTTTTTATTTTCCTCAACCTCTTGAGGAATATCTAGATCTTGATGGGTACTAAGAGTCTATCTGAGAATTCCTAAGGTTTGCGTTCTTACTAATCTCATTGTGCACTTTCCATTTCTTTTCCTGAATGTGGTCTAGAACTTAGGTTAATTCCTTAATTTCTTATTAATAACTACCTCTTTTCTTTCATTTTGTACTCCTTTTTATCATTTTGTTCTTTTTCTCCTCCTCCTCAAAAATTTCTTTCCTCCTCTCATTTTATTATTATTTATTTATTTATTTATTTATTTATTTCTCAATTTTTTTTAATTTTTATGGTGTTTTTGACATATGTGAATTTTTTTGTTTAAAACCTTTTCTTGTGAGTTTTGCACTTTCATGCCCCCCATGCCTAAGATTTGCAATGTCCTCGTTGTAACTTAGGAGGGTTTTTATTTAACTTAGTTCATACATTAGGACAGATGTTTTGGTGAGTGAATGGGTCGGGGTGACTGTTGCGAACGATTTCTAACCTCAGATGCAAGCACCTGAGGTGGAGTCGGCTGTCCTAATGGGTGAACCTTAAGTGTGAAGAGGTGTCAGAAAAGGTTTTGGATTTTTCCAAAAAGAATGACGGGCTGCCTCTTGTTGAGCGCTGAGTTTTACGCCATCGGCTAGGCGCAATATGCTCAGGGAAAATGGAGGATAAATGATGACTCAGCCAAATCTGTAGAGGTTACATCGATGAACGGTTTGAGTCTCTGACCGTTCACGATGAAAGGTTTGGAATCATGGCTGAGCGGACTGATTTCTAGGGCTCCATTTCCAAAAACTTGTCGGACAAGGTATGGTCTGACCTACTTGGATCGCAGTTTCCCAGGGAAGAGTTTGAGTCGGGCATCGAAGAGTAGGACCTTCTGACCAGGATGAAAGATCTTTCTAGATATGTGCTTGTCATGGAAGGCTTTAACCCATTCTTTGTAGATTCGCGAATTCTCATACGCATCAAGGCGTAATTCATCGATCTCACTTATCTGAAACTTTCTGTGGGTTCCAGCCTTAGAAAGATCTAAGTTACAACTCCGTACTGCCTAATAGACTTTGTGCTCCAGTTCGACGAGAAGGTGACACGCCTTCCCGTACGCCAGTCTAAAAGGAGACATGCCTAATTGGGTTTTGTGGGTGGTCCTATAAGCCCACAAAGCTTCCGGAAGTCGGGACGACCAGTCCTTCCTGTCAGGCCGAACAGTGACCTGCAGGATTTTCTTGATCTCCCGATTTGATAGCTCAGCTAGACCATTAGTCTGGGGGTGGTAAGTGAAGGTTCCCTACTAGGAGGGGCGACGTAATAAAATGCGGAAATAAATATAAACAATATCACAGAATATACATCCACACAAAGTACACAAAGATTTTTAGGTGGAAACCCAAACCGGGTGAAAACCACCACCTAACCCTCTCGAGTTAGGATTTTTCGATCAACCTAGTTGATCAAATCCACTAACCGAATCACTTTAAAACGAGGGTGATTCAACCTCAGTACAACCACGCTACAAGTACGAGGGTAGCGTTCGTCAACCCCTTCTCTCCACGAGAAGGATTTTGTCCCACGAAGGAGACGGGAATTCGCAAAGCGAATACCCAACCAAAAGACAAAGATAAAATAAACAACAAACCTATAGAGCCAACAAAGGAATTTAAACCTAAGCTTCTATAGGAATTAGGAAACTCCCCTTTGCAAGGAGTGCGTCGACGATGACGCGGGTGCGTGAGCCACGCAACGGCGCAATGTCGCTCTCGTGAACAACGGCGGGAGAGCGGGTGCGCGAAGGTTTGATGCTCTCAAGGGAATGGAGCTTAAGCTTGGAGAGCAAGATCTTTTCTGGACACAAAAGAGTGTGAAAGTGTGTAGCTAAGTGTATCCAAGTGTGTATCTTGTGTCTTTCTTAGTGTATCTAGGTGTGTAAAGGCTCCCCTCTATTTATAGAGGCCTTAGGAAGGCTTTGGAAGGCTTAGGAAAGGTTCTATAGCCGTTGGGAACAAAGTCCAAGAGAATTAGGTCGAAATCAGGACAATGATTACATTTGACAGGGTTATCAGACGTCTAACTCTTTCATCAGACGTCTGGAAGGCCACTTTAAGACGTCTGATTCCAAGGTCAGACGTCTGATTCTATGCGGGTTTCCTCCTGACTTGAATCAGATCTAAACATGGTTTTTGTGCAAGTCCATCAGACGACATACAGGACGTCTGTAACTATGTCTGGACGTCTGGAAACCTACTTCTACTGTAGGAATTGATTTCCAAACATTGCAACGGCTAGAAAATCTCTGAGAATAGATTTTGGGTCAGCCGAGGCAAAACGGTCATTTATCAGACGTCTGGAAAGGCCTAAGGACGTCTGATAAGGCTCTCACGGTCATAATATTGAGCGCCTGCTAAGCTAGCCAACGGTCCACTATCTGGACGTCTGGCAAGTCCATCAGACGTCTCCTAAGACGTCTGGTATAATGTCTGGACGTCTGATTTCGTCAGATAGAACTAGCTATCCCAGCCTAACAGATATCAGACGTCTGAAACAACAGTCAGACATCTTAAAATACTTTATCAAACATCTGATTTTGGAATTAGACGTCTGGAAGTGCTGTTTGAACCCTATATTGGTTTTCTAAGTATTCTACAGAAAATCTAAGTATCCTAGGGTTGTGCCGGTGTTCCTAGGACTACTGTTAGGGTTCTTTGTGGCTCTTTAACATAATTTTCTAAGGAAAATAAAAAGAGCAAGAAAATAAAGACAAGAGATACAAGAAAGGATTAAAAAGAATCTATCCTATTCTTCTTGTCTTCTATCTTCAATCTGTCGCTCCACGCGAACCTCCTCTATTTTCCGTCAAGCTCCTCCAATCCGTCCTGGATGCGAGCTCGAACTCCGTCTAAACACGTCCACATTTGCAATTAACCTGAAATCTAGGACTCAAATTGCAAATGTTAAATAACACGTGTTTTGTTATCATCAAAACAAATGATCGTGGTGCTCTAGCACCAACAGTAAGGAGTAGAGATTCGGCGAGACACCCCGTATTTGGTAATCAGTGACCTGAACTGAGCATTGGTGAAATGGGTCCCCTCGTCAGAGATGATTGCACGAGGAATCCCAAACCGTGAGAAGATATTGTGATGAATGAATTTGATAACAATTTTATGATCACAGGTTCGGGTCGGTATGGCTTCGATCCATTTGGACACGTAGTTCACAGCCAGCAGAATGTACTCGAAGTTGTCCGAAACAGGAAAGGGGCCCATAAAATCAATCCCCCAAATGTCGAAGATTTCGCATACGAGAATAGGCTGCAAAGGCATCATGTCGCAATGGCTCATGTTACCCAAAGTTTGGCAACGACTGCATGCCTTACAGTGATTATATGTGTTCTTGAATAAAGTGGGCCAATAAAAGCCACACTGGAGGATTTTTGATGCGGTTTTGTGCCGAGAGAAGTGGCCACCGCATGCCTGGTCATGGCAGAAGGAGAGAATATCATTGATTTCACCCTCTGGGACACATCGCCGAATGATTTGGTCAGCACCTATGCGAAAGAGGTACGGGTCTTCCCAGATGTAGTACTTGGCATCAGAGTGCAATTTATCTTTCTTGGCCTTCGGCCAATTAGACGGGATCTGATGAGATGCCAAGTAGTTGACTATATCAGCAAACCATGGAAGCCTAGTACCAATAGTCAATAGGTGCTCATCAGGAAAATGCTCCGTGATGGGTTCAGAAGGGTTGATGATCTCAGAAGGAAGGCGAGACAAATGGTCAGCTACCACGTTTTATCTTCCCGCCTTGTCGCGAATCTCGAGGTCGAATTCTTGCAACAGCAAGATCCATCGGATTAGTCGAGGCTTCGCGTCCTTCTTGGCAAGGAGATGCCTCACAGCTGTGTGATCCAAGTAGATGATGACGTGGGAACCCAGGAGATAGGATCAGAATTTTGCGAGGGCAAATACTACGGCTAGACGCTCTTTCTCCGTAACTGTATAGTTACGCTGAGCCTCGTCAAGTGTCTTGCAAGCGTAGTAGATGACCACGGGTTTCCCGTCAACTTTCTGCCCCAGAACCGCTCCTACAGCGAAATCAGATGCATCGCACATGATCTCAAAGGTTTGAGACCAATCAGGGGACTGTAGGTTCGGGGCCTGGGCGACTCGGTCACGAAGGTTCTCAAAGGCTTGAGTGCATTCCTTGGAGATCTGAAAGGGTACATCCTTGGAGAGAAGAGTAGTCAGGGGGCGCACGATTTTCGAGAAATCAGGAATGAAACGACGATAAAAGTCGACATGCCCCAGAAAAGAATGGATGTCCCTAAGCGAGCTAGGCATAGGAATTTGAGAAATTAGATCAACCTTGGCTCGATCCACTTGAATGCCTTTCTCAGAAATTAGATGACCTAGGACGATTCCCTCAGGCACCATAAAGTGGCTCTTTTCCCAGGAAAGAACCAAATTTACATCGATGCAATGCCTGAGTATATGAACCAAGTGCTGGAGGCAATCGTCAAATGTTGCCCCAAAAACTGAGAAGTCATCCATGAAGACTTCCAGATAATCACCTACCATATCAGAGAATATGGCAAGCATGCACCGTTGAAAAGTTGCGGGTGCATTGCAGAGACCGAAAGGCATCCTTCGGAATGCGTATGTCCCGAAGGGGCAGGTGAATGTGGTCTTCTCTTGGTCCTCAAGATGAATAGCTACTTGGTTATAACCGGAGTACCCGTCAAGAAAGCAGAAAAATCGATTTCCCGCTAATTTCTCGAGAATCTGATCAATGAAAGGTGTTGGTGCAAGAGCACCACGACCATTTGTTTTGATGATAACAAAACACGTGTCATTTAATATTTGCGCTTTGAGTCCTAGATTTCAGGTCAATCGTAAATGGATACGTGATTAGACGGAGTTCGAGCTCGCATCCAGGACGGATTGGATGAGCTTGATGGAAAACAGAAGAGATTCGCGAGGAGCGATAGATTAAAGATGGAAGGAAATGAAGAATAGGATAGATTTCCTTCTCTTATACTTGTTGTATTTTTCGTTTCTTTTGTTGCTCTTTATTTCCTTAGAAAATTATGTTAAAGAGCCTCAAAGTACCCTAATAGTAGTCCTAGGAACACTTGCACAACCCCAGGATACTTAGGTTTTCTGTAGAACACTTAGAAAACCAATATAGGGTTCAAACAGAGTTTCCAGACGTCTAATTCCAAAATCAGACGTTTGATAAAGTATTTTAAGACGTCTGACTGTTGTTTCAGACGTCTGATAACTATTAGGCTGGACATAGTAATTTCTGTCTGATGAAATCAGACGTCCATACCTTAGACCAGACGTCTTAGGAGACGTCTGATGGATTTGCCAGACGTCCAATTAGTGGACCGTTGGCTGGCTTAGCAAACACTCAAGACTATGACCGTTAGAGCCTTATCAGACATCCTTAGGACTTTCTGTTGGTGCTAGAGCACCACGATCATTTGTTTTGATGATAACAAAACACGTGTTATTTAACATTTGCAATTTGAGTCCTAGATTTCAGGTCAATTGCAAATGTGGACGTGTTTAGACGGAGTTCGAGCTCGCATCCAGGACGGATTGGAGGAGCTTGACGGAAAACAGAGGAGGTTCGCGTGGAGCGAAAGATTGAAGATGGAAGGAAATGAAGAATAGGATAGATTTCCTTCTTTTGTACTTGTTGTATTTTTCGTTTCTTTTGTTGCTCTTTATTTCCTTAGATATTTCATGTTAAAGAGCCTCAAAGAACCCTAACAGTAGTCCTAGGAACACCGGCACAACCCTAGGATACTTAGGTTTTCTGTAGAATACTTAGAAAACCAATATAGGGTTCAAACAGCACTTACAGACGTCTAATTCCCAAATCAGACGTCTGATAAAGTATTTTAAGACGTCTGACTGTTGTTTCAGACGTCTGATAACTGTTAGGCTGGGCATAGTTAGTTCTGTCTGATGAAATCAGACGTCTAGACCTTAGACCAGACGTCTTAGAAGATGTCTGATGGATTTGCCAGACGTCCAATTAGTGGACCATTGGCTGGCTTAGCAGACACTCAAGAATATGACCGTTAGAGCCTTATCGGACATCCTTAGGCCTTTCCAGACGTCTGATAAATGACCGTTTTGCCTCGGCTGACCCAAAATCTCTTCTCAGAGATTTTCTAGCCGTTGCAACGTTTGGAAATCAATTCCCACAGTAAAAGTAGGTTTCCAGACGTCCAGACATAGTGCCAGACGTCCTGTATGTCGTCTGATGGACTTACGTAAAAACCCTGTTTAGATCTGATCCAAGTCAGGAAGAGACCCGCCCAAAATCAGACGTCTGACCTTTGAATCAGACGTCTTATAGTGAACTTCCAGACGTCTGATGCTAGAATTAGACGTCTGATAAGCCTGTCAGAACAATGATTGTTCCTGATTTCGGGCTGATTCACTTGGGCTTTGTTCCCAACGGCTATAGAACCTTTCTTAAGCCTTCCAAAGCCTTCCTAAGGCCTCTATAAATAGAGGGGAGCCTTTACACACCAAGACACACCAAGAGAAACACAAGACACACTTAAGCAACATAGTTCCACTCTCTTGTGTCCTAGCTAACTCTTGCTCTCCAAGCTCAAGTTCTACATCTTGAGAGCATCAAATCAAGCCTTCGCGCACCCGCTCTCCCGCCGTTATTCACGAGAGCGACATTGCGCCGTTGCGTGGCTCACGCACCCGCGTCATCCTCGACGCACTCCTTGCAAAGGGGAGTTTCCTAATTCCTATAGAAGCTAGGTTTATAATTACTTTGTTGGCTCTATAGGACCTGTTGTTTTATTTTATCATTGTCTTTTGGTTGGGTATTCGCTTTGCGAATTCCCGTCTCCTTCGTGGGACAAAATCCTTCTCGTGGAGAGAAGGGGTTGAGGAACGCTACCCTCGTACTTGTAGCGTGGTTGTACTGAGGTTGAATCACCCTCGTTTTAAAGTGATTCGGTTAGTGGTTTTGATCAACTAGGTTGATCGGAAAATCCTAACTCGAGAGGGTTAGGTGGTGGTTTTCACCCGGTTTGGGTTTTCACCTAAAAAATCTTTGTGTACTTGTGCGATTGATTTTTTTGTGAGATTGCTTTATATTTCAATTACGCATTTTTTACGTCACCCCCTCCAAGTAGGGAATCTTCAATTGGTATCAGAGCAGGTCTTGCTGTTTCGGCATAACAACCTGGCAAGAAGATCATGGAGGGAAGCATTTCCACAAGCAGATTGGAGGGGCAATCCACCACTCGACCACCACTCTTCGAAGGAACCAACTACACCTACTGGAAGTTGCGGATGAAGACCTGGCTTCAAGCCACCGACTTCACGATCTGGGCCAGATGCGAGACACCATTTGAGATCCCAGAAAAACCCGCGGGAGGCTACTCGCAGCTGCATATTCGAGAGCTTTCACTCAACGCAAAGGCAATGAATGCCCTGTATTGCGCGTTGAGTCCGAAAGAGTTCGAGAAAATCCAAGAGTGCACTACCGCCCACGAGATATGGAGGAAGGTAGAAGACACTCATGAAGAGATGAGCTCAGAGGAAAAAGAAGAAGAAAAAGAACAAGAAACCGCTTGCTTTGGTTTCATGGCCAGAGGAACCAACAGCGACAGCGAAAGTGGAAGCGACGACAGCGACAACGAGGTAAATCTCGATCTTCAAGAAGCATTTAATGAACTTTTTGAGATTAGTAAATCACTTAGGATAGAAAATAAAAGCATTAAAAAGAACCTTAGTTTTCTTAAAAATGAAAATGATAGGTTAGAAATAAAACTTAAGGATCTAGAAACTTGTCCTAAAAATGATAACCTATTATTAGAAAATCATAACCTCATCAATGAAAATAATAAGTTGATTGAGGAAAATGATAGTCTAAAGTTAGAAATCTATGATTTAAAGACTAAGATGCAAACTATAGAAAAAGAAATTGCATGTCTTAGGGAAAATTCTAACAAATTAATCAACAAAGTAGACAAGTTTTATAGCCCTAAGATTGAGAAAGGATCTCCATCAAGGAGACCCGCTAACAAATCCGGATCCAAGCCCACTTGGATACCGAAAAAAGAATTAGAATCTTATTTTCTAGGGTTCAGGGATAATTACAACATGAAGGACTGGACCTACAATCTCGAGTCTGGTCAACTCAAGTTGGGAGAACCAAGGAGTAGACCAAGGAGGAGAACAAGAAGACCGACGAGATGGCGAACAAACGACGGACCCGCCGCACGTCGACCACCAGATTGGAGACCGGCGCCGATGCCCGGGCCTCCAAGCTACGGATGGGAGCCCCATCCGATGTGGCAACCACCACCATTTGGCCCACTTTATTGGCCATGGTAGGTGAGGTAAAATTCTTAACCCTATCTTGTTATAAGCATTTAGATAGGGGGAGTTAAAAAATGAAAAATGATGAGCTAATTGTCAATTTTTAACGGGGAGATATAAGGTAGCTAAATTTCCTTTAGTAAGGGGGAGAAAAATAATAGCTATCTTGTTGTTACAAAAAGGGGGAGAATATTACCTTTGTTAAAATAAATTCATAGAAGAGCATGCTTTAAGGGGGAGTTATAGGAAATGTAAAACCAATCAAACCTTTTTGATAATGTCAAAAAGGGGGAGGATTTTTATGCATTATTATTTACGGTTTTGTCATCATCAAAAAGGGGGAGATTGTTGGTGCTAGAGCACCACGATCATTTGTTTTGATGATAACAAAACACGTGTTATTTAACATTTGCAATTTGAGTCCTAGATTTCAGGTCAATTACAAATGTGGACGTGTTTAGACGAAGTTCGAGCTCGCATCCAGGACGGATTGGAGGAGCTTGACGGAAAACAGAGGAGGTTCGCGTGGAGCGAAAGATTGAAGATGGAAGGAAATGAAGAATATGATAGATTTCCTTCTTTTGTACTTGTTGTATTTTTCGTTTCTTTTGTTGCTCTTTATTTCCTTAGATATTTCATGTTAAAGAGCCTCAAAGAACCCTAACAGTAGTCCTAGGAACACCGGCACAACCCTAGGATACTTAGGTTTTCTGTAGAATACTTAAAAAACCATATAGGGTTCAAACAGCACTTCCAGACGTCTAATTCCCAAATCAGACGTCTGATAAAGTATTTTAAGACGTCTGACTGTTGTTTCAGACGTCTGATAACTGTTAGGCTGGACATAGTTAGTTCTGCCTGATGAAATCAGACGTCCAGACCTTAGACCAGACGTCTTAGAAGACGTCTGATGGATTTGCCAGACGTCCAATTAGTGGACCGTTGGCTGGCTTAGCAGACACTCAAGAATATGACCGTTAGAGCCTTATCAGACGTCCTTAGGCCTTTCCAGACGTCTGATAAATGACCGTTTTGCCTCGGTTGACCCAAAATCTCTTCTCAGAGATTTTCTAGCCGTTGCAACGTTTGGAAATCAATTCCCACAGTAAAAGTAGGTTTCCAGACGTCCAGACATAGTGCCAGACGTCCTGTATGTTGTCTGATGGACTTGCGTAAAAACCCTGTTTAGATCTGATCCAAGTCAGGGAGAGACCCGCCCAAAATCAGACGTCTGACCTTTGAATCAGACGTCTTATAGTGAACTTCCAGACGTCTGATGCTAGAATTAGACGTCTGATAAGCCTGTCAGAACAATGATTGTTCCTGATTTCGGGCTGATTCACTTGGGCTTTGTTCCCAACGGCTATAGAACCTTTCTTAAGCCTTCCAAAGCCTTCCTAAGGCCTCTATAAATAGAGGGGAGCCTTTACACACCAAGACACACCAAGAGAAACACAAGACACACTTAAGCAACATAGTTCCACTCTCTTGTGTCCTAGCTAACTCTTGCTCTCCAAGCTCAAGTTCTACATCTTGAGAGCATCAAATCAAGCCTTCGCGCACCCGCTCTCCCGCCGTTGTTCACGAGAGGGACATTGCGCCGTTGCGTGGCTCACGCACCCGTGTCATCCTCGACGCACTCCTTGCAAAGGGGAGTTTCCTAATTCCTATAGAAGCTAGGTTTATAATTACTTTGTTGGCTCTATAGGACCTGTTGTTTTATTTTATCTTTGTCTTTTGGTTGGGTATTCGCTTTGCGAATTCCCGTCTCCTTCGTGGGACAAAATCCTTCTCGTGGAGAGAAGGGGTTGAGGAACGCTACCCTCGTACTTGTAGCGTGGTTGTACTGATGTTGAATCACCCTCGTTTTAAAGTGATTCGGTTAGTGGTTTTGATCAACTAGGTTGATCGGAAAATCCTAACTCGAGAGGGTTAGGTGGTGGTTTTCACCCGGTTTGGGTTTTCACCTAAAAAATCTTTGTGTACTTGTGCGATTGATTTTTTTGTGAGATTGCTTTATATTTCAATTACGCATTTTTTACGTCACCCCCTCCAAGTAGGGAATCTTCACTTTCCAGACGTCTGATAAAGGACCGTTTTGCCTCGGCTGACCCAAAATCTCTTCTCATAGATTTTCTAGCCGTTGCAACGTTTGGAAAATCCATTCCCACAGTAAAAGTAGGTTTCCAGACGTCCAGACATAGTGCCAGACGTCCTATATGTCGTCTGATGGACTTGCGCTAGAACCCTGTTTAGATCTGATTCAAGTCAGGAAGAGACCCGCCCAAAATCAGACGTCTGACCTTGGAATCAGACGTCTTAAAGTGAAGTTCCAGACGTCTGATGCCAGAATTAGACGTCTGATAAGCCTGTCAGAACAATGATTGTTCCTGATTTCGGGCTGATTCTCTTGGGCTTTGTTCCCAACGGCTATAGAACCTTTCCTAAGCCTTCCAAAGCCTTCCTAAGGCCTCTATAAATAGAGGGGAACCTTTGCAACACCTAGAGAGACCAAGATACACAAGAAATACTTTGTAATACACTTTCCACCTAAAAATACTTGTGTACTTGTGTGATTGACTTTTTGTGTGATTGTTTATTTTATTTACGCAATTATTACGTCACCCCCTCCTGGTAGGGCCGGAAACTTCAAAAGGTAGTGGGAAATGATCCTTCTTCATGGAGGAATTGAGTCTTCGGTAATCTATGCAGACTCTCCATGCGTTGGCTATTCGGGTAGGTATGATTTCTCCAATTTCAGTCGTATTGGTGGTGAGCCCTACCTTTTTAGGCACAACCTGAATTGGGCTCACCCAACGACTGTCGGAGATCGGGTAGATGATCCCTGCATCTAACCACTTAATGATCTCCTTTTTCACAACCTCCTACAGATTGGGATTCAAACGTCTCTACATCTCACGGGAAGGTCGTGCGTCCTCTTCAGAATAGATACGGTGTGTGTAATAAGAGGGACTTATTCCAGTCAAGTCATCGAGAGTCCAACCAATGGCTCTGTGATGTTGCTGGAGAACAGCAATCAGACGGGATTCCTGATCAGGAGTGAGCTTGGAATTTATAATCACAGGAAAAGTCTGATTAGAACCCAAAAAGATGTATTTCAAATGGTCGGGAAGGGGTTTTAGTTCAAGAATGGGGTTATCAGCAGCAACGGGTGGTTCAGGGTGAATGTGATGTTCAAGGATAGGAGTTATGGGTTTGTCTGAATCAGGGCCTGACTCTTCTAATTGCGGTTCAGGATCTGCTTGTGGTTGATGAGGCATAATCAGGTTATTCTCAAATTGTGTTTCATCAACCAAAGCTCTAATATCACAGATTTGTTCAATGACACCGCAATTGATTCCTTGTTGGGCCTTAAAGATATCAATTTTGAGGGTTTGATTCCCAAATTTCAGTTCTATTTGGCCCTCCTCACAACTAATGTTGGCTCTAGCCGTGGCCAGGAAAGATCTCCCTAGAATGATCGGTGTATCCCGTGGGTTTTCAGGTGCATCCATGTCTAAGACTATGAAGTCTACAGGGAAATAGAAATCTCGCACCCTTACAATAACATCCTCAAGAATCCCTTTAGGTGACTTTATGGATCGATCTGCTAACTGTAGTGTCACCTCAGTCAGTTTTAGCTCAGATTCTTCTAGGTGGTTAAGTAAGAATGTGGGTATCAGATTTATGGAAGCACCCAAGTCTAACAATGCTCTATCGAACTGGGTTTCACCTATCTTGCATGAAATCAGGGGAGTGCCTAGGTCTTTTGCCTTGGGTGGGAGTCTGCTCAAGATTACAGAGCTGGCTTGCTCTGACAGTACAATTGGACTCCCACTCTTGGTTCGCAGCTTATGTTGAGGTGTACACACAGTCTTCAAGAATCGTGTGTAAGCCGGTACGTGGCGAATCGCATCCATCAAGGGGATGTTTATTTGGACCTGCTCAAAGAGCTTGACTAGGTCCTCCTTAGGAGCCACAGATTTGGTTGTTTTCTTTCCCTTGGTCAAGGCCTCGGGAAATGGAACCTTGGTTGGTTCCTCTAGAATAGGTCCAGGTCTTTGATCAGGGATAGAAATGTCCTGTATTACTGTTTTTGGGTCACTACTAGGCTTGGGGTGGTCTGGATAAGATGGATCTTGGGTCTCCTTACCACTACGGTGGTCACAAATTCAGTCCTGCCTAGTTCTGGTTAGGGGTTGATAGGATGGGTTGCTGTTGATAACTTGCATAGGAAGTTGAGGCCTCCATCCCGTCAGGTGAAGGAATAGAGGGGGCCTGATAAACCATGTGTGCTTGGCCTGGGTTTGAGTTCATAACGCGCCGCTGGTTCAGCACGTTATTAGGGTTAGGAAGAGGTTGAGAAAGAAGTGTGCCTGGTTGGCGAGAATTTGCCAACTGGGCCAGTTGGTTTCGAACCTCTGTGATTTCTTCCTCGTGTTGCTTTTGAATAGTCGCATTCATTCTCTGAATTTTAACCAGAGTTTGAAGGATGAGGGACATTTGGTCTTGGTTTGGCCCAGATGGATAAGTAGGATTGGGCCGAGGCTGAGGAAGCTGGAAAGGACGAGGTGGTTGTGGACGAGGCTGAAAGGGTGGTCTTTGAGTTTGGGAATTTCCCGCCCACTGGAAGTTGGGATGGTTTCGCCATCCAAGATTGTAGGTATTGGAAAATGGGTCATTCTGGATGGCGTTAAGGTCCTCGCAGGTCTGAAGAGCTTCAGAAAGGTCAAAAAATGGGGGAGTGGAATTCCCCCGGCTAGTATAGAAAGGGTCGGAGGTTCCTCCGATCTGAGAGTTAGATGGGGGTGGATACAAGTCCATCCCAGGAGAAGGTCGGTGGGAAATGTTTTGCACAGTCTCTCGTGCGGAAGGAGGCTGTGCAAAGGAATTATGCGCAGAGGTAGCTCGTTGCAAGTGCTGAGTCAGCTCATCCACCTTCTTCTGAATAATAGAGACATTGTCCAATCGACTGGCCATCAATTCTAGGTCAACTGATGCGGACAGGCCTTGCGTCTCGTGTGTTCCCCTAAGGTTCGTCGATGCGCGGGTATTTGTCCTGTCGAATAATCCCATGGAGCCATTATTGATGGAGTTTTCGCACATATTCTCGAGAATCTCCCATACGGTGTCCTCATGCTAACCCATGATATTCCCTCCACAAGTTGCATTGACGAACATCCTAATATCCTCACGGAGTCCTTGGTAAAAAGACTGGACTTGTTCCCATTTAGGAACTCTGTGATGGAGGCACTTTCTCATGAGATCCTGAAAGCGATCCCAAGCCTCATGGAGAGTGACGAGTCGATTGTTCGCTTTTCAAGTCGTTTGTAGTTTTATGTGGTGGAAAAATCGACTAATCAATAATTAATATAACCACTCAATTAGGAGAGGGTCATGTCCACAGGGAGGCAATGATGCAATAATAACTCAATTATTTTGTATTCGTTCAATCTCGTGAGAAATATGTAGTCAAATCTGACATGAAATGCGACGGAAAGAATATGCACAATACCTTGAAAACATAAGGGTAGATGTGCAATTTTTCCTCACTGAAATATTCAATAAACATGTGATGATTTTATGCAATTTTCCATTGACATGTATTAAAGAAAAATTGTGCACATTTAAATTCCAAAACCAATGTCAAACAATGTTAATTACAAAAGCCACGCAATTGTAAGAGAGCTTGAGTATGAAATTGTAAATTTTACCACAATAAAGTATTCATAAACCAAAATTCTTTTTCCTGGCAATGGCATGAAATGTAATAACTAATTAAGTCCATAACAGCGCATTTTACCTCTCTCCTCCTTGCGATCGGGAGAGAGGTTCAATCGAGGAGAGGTTCGCACAGGCGGTTGGGTGAAGTGAGGCCGTCGCGGTGGTGCAGCCGTACGTCAAGCGGTGGCCGGAGCCGGCCTGCCGGAGGAGAAAGGCAACGGCGGTTCTGGAGTTGCTGCTGCCGCAGGTTGCGCACGGAGGTGGAGCGCATGCTGCTACGCGCTGGAGATGCGCTGGAGGTGGTGGTGAGGCGCAGCAGGGGCATGCGCAGGCGAAAGGCGTGGGTGCGGGAAGGCTGCAGCTGCTGCTGGATGCTACTGGCCGTGCCCGCCTTGCGCGCGACTGGAGGGCGTGAGGGGGAATGCTGCAGGAGATACGGCAGGAAGGTGCGGGCACGGGAAAGCTGCTGCTGCTGCTGGATGCTACTGGCTGTGCCCGCCTTGCGTGGGCTGGAGGGCGTGCGGGGGAATGCTGCAGGAGGTGCGGCCCTGCTGCAGGCGTGCGGGCGGGCACTGCAGCCGTAGGGGTGCGCTTCTGCAGGAGGTGCGTACGTGCGCGGTTGGTGTGGGAGTGAAGTGGAGGTTGCTGCTGCAGACGTGCGGTAGGAAGGCGTGTGTGGGCTGGGGAAGGCGTTGGAGGATGGAAGGGTCGTGCGGTGTAGCTGTGACTGGTGGCTGGAAAAAGAACTAAGGACAGGGAAGGAAGATGAAGGTGTGCTATAGGAGCTTCAGACGTCCGAGAAACTTCCTGGACGTCTTAACTGACTCAGGAGTGAAATTATAGTGGTTGTGGCGGTGGTTGTTGGTGACGATGGCGAGGGAGGTGCACGCTGAGGTGCTCACAGTAATGCGGACGAGCTCCGGATGGCGGTGTGGCCTGTCACACCACACGCCCACGGTGGTGGAGACTCGTCACCACGGTTGAGGCCGGCAGTGTGGAATGGACGAGAGACGAACTCTCTGCATAGTGGTGGTCGGGGATGGAGGCCTCCTGAGCTTGGCTGCCTCCTCCTCTCTTTTGAAATCAGTTGCCCGACCAGATCCAACACATCCGCTCCTCCTTGATTGGGTTCACTGCAGCATCTGGAGGAAGAAATGCAGCCGTTGCACGTAGAAGAAGAACAAAAAAATAATGATAAAATATTATGATTATTTATATACAAACCCTCAACTTTTATGTTAACCTAAATTAATGCATGCAATGTACCTAATTAGTTAACTAATGCAATTCTAAGTTAATTCTAAATGCATTTAAATATGAATAAGATGCATGAATTATGTAATTAAATTAGAAATATGAATTAATCTATTTACATCCTAATTTATGCTAAATAAATGTTAGAATTAACCTGATGTCTAAGTACTTAAATACTTAAATAGCCCACAAATATGGGTTAATCAAAGAGGTTCTCCCGTCTGTTACGTGAAGTGGGTAATCTCATGGCGCAAGGCATTGGTCCAACCAACGGGGAAGAACTTCTTCAAGAACTCGGATTGAAGTTCCTCCCAATTGTTGATCGGCCGGGTCTGTGTTTGGTACCAATTGGCGGCCTTATCCATAAGGGAGAAGGAGAACATCTTCATGAGGAGAATATCCCGATTTTGTGCATCTGACCCGAAAGTCTGGGCCAGATGCTTTAGCTGTTTAATGTGCTGGAAGGGGTCTTCAGAATTAAGCCCGTGGAATTTAGGTATGGCATGAATCATGTTGAGCTTCAATTCAGAATCAGGTCCTCCAGTCGGGATTCTGACTCGAGGCTCAATAGCCACCTCAGCGGGATTATAATGATCTCGCATCATGGGACGCTGCGGTGGGTGCATGAAGTTCTGGAAGAGGTCATTGAGTTGCTGGAGCTGGTGCTCCAGATTGTTCTCTTCCTCAACTGGCCGAGCCATTGTGGAAGAAGAAGGTGAGTTGGGTTCGGAATCGGAGGAAAGGTCTATGTGAAGTATTGGTTGCACATGCAAAGGCACCGAGGCTCGGCCTTGAGGAGAGTGAATTTCTAAAGGAGGTTTCAAGGACCTCCTACCAAACATACATTGATGGAGAGGATGAGTTTAGCAGGTGCTGGACCCAATCAAGACACCCAAAATATTGGGTGACTATAGAGGTTCGGGGCGGATAGACCCCTTGATCAAAAGGTCGTCCACTTGAGAATTACCTAGGCAGCCAGAGAGGGTGAGTCCCGCGAAGATCCCTACACGGTAGAGTGCCCCCACGGGTTGTAGGGTTTCCCCCACCCGACCTCTCTTGTCACTGAGATTCCAGGTAGACCAGAATGGGGACCTTGACCTCTTAAGTCTACCACTTTTTAGTTAGCATCAAGATGCTTAGGTTTTCACTTGAACTTTAACCTTTTGAGTGCAAGGAGTGACCTAAGTTCAAGGTTGGTTGACCCAAGGGTTCAATTTCACCTACTAGTTCCTTTGAGAACTTATTAGGTCTTGTCTTTTAGGGTTCAAGTGTTTTTAAGAGCTAAATTTCTTAGGGTTTCTCTTTAATAGGTGTTTTCAAACAATGGCTTGGGCACACTTCTTTTGGGAATTCTCAATTCTTGCTTAGCAAGTGTGTCTCTAAAACCCTAATTTTGAATTTTATATTGGCTCTAATTGGTCCAGTTAGTTGCCTCTAGATTGGGTAATTAGGGCTCAAGTAAGAAGGTTTTAGCCCTAAATACCCTTAATGGATTCACAGATATATTGTGTTGAAATTGAAAACAGGCAGCTTTGGGGATTTACTAAGTATGGAAGATAGGTTATGCCTAAATTGCTTTTTCTTTCTTTTTCTTCCTCTTTAGAATTTAGGGGTTAAAATGAGAGGATAGAAAATTACCTGTCCTTGGTGTGGTTGTTGTGCAGCTGCTTGTTGTCCTCTTGATTTCCTGTGCCTGCACAAGAGAAGAGATTAGTCAATAGAAACTCAAAAATTGTGAATTAATAGCTTCTAGAATAGCAGTTGTTCCTCGGCAACGGCGCCAAAAACTGGTACCGCTTCGTTCGTTGTTGATGTGGTTATTATAGTCGTTGTGGTATATATAACAAAAATGGTTACCAGTCTAATACAATTTATTACTCGGAATGAAAAGTTTCCCGAGGTCGAACTCAGGGAGCAAACCAAAATTCTAGAAGCATATAAATTCACAATATATATAAGGTTTTACAAAAAATTAAGAGAGAGAGAGAAAGAGAGAGAGGGTAATTGGCTTTTTCTTCTTCTCTTTCTTCAGCTGGCTCTTCTCTTCAACTTGTTTTCTTCTTCATTCTTCTTTTCTTCTTCTTCAGCCTGTCTTCTTCTTTGCTTCTTCTTTCTTCTTCTTCAGCCTGTCTTCTTCTTTTGCTTCTTCTTTCTTCTTCTTCTTCAGCCTGTCTTCTTCTTTCTTCTTCTTCTTCAGCTACGGTTCCTCTTTCTTCTTCTTTCTTTTGCTCTGGCCCTCCTTTCTTTTCTTCTTCTCTTGCTACTGACTCTCCTTTTTCGTCGACGTCTGATTCAGCGCTTAGACAACTTAACTGCTCGGTTGCTACAGTGCAGCTTCTTCCTTCTTCTTCCTTCTTCTGCTTCTTCCTTCTTCTCCTTCCTTCCCTGCGGCTAAGTCCTGGCTGCTGCTTCTCTTCTTCTTTCTTATCTCCTGCGCACACATGCAAACATCAGCGCAAAACCTACCCTACCCCTTCCCTGTGTCTCTCTCTCTCTGGATCTCTCTTTAGGAAGCTCTCCCAGAGCTGGGTAATCAGGTCGGGTCGCGTGCCCGTGTTCAGGCGCATCGGCATGGGTGGTGCGCGAGGAGTGCACAGGAGGGTGTCGGGTTCGGTTAGATCCGCGTGGGTGAGCCACGGACAAGACCCGGTGATAGGTGAGGGACCTCACCCCGTGTGTAATCGGAGGCGAAGAGCCTATACCACTTTTTTAATTTAAGTGGTGGCGCTCGCTCCTACACTTACGAGGTGGGACTAAATTCCCACCTCCGCTCCGCTCGCCCGCAGGCGAGAAGCAGCCGTCAATTGGGCAACAGTGAAGGCCTCGCACTCCCAATTGAGAACCTGTGTGCCTTCGCTGATGTGGCCTGTGTTGCCTGGAGCCCCCGCCTGGCGTCGAAGAGACCTGGAGTTGCCTGCGAAGGAGCTCTTGCAGCTCGTCAATGGCGGCGAGGAGGGTGAACCCTGAAATCACGAAGACGGTCTCCCGGCCACGTTAGACAACACAGGGAGCTTCGCCAGAGTGTGGCGAAGGAGGTGCGAGGGGCGACGTGCTGTGAGAGTGCCTGTGGTCGTGCACTTAGGGCAAACTGCGTGCGCGGAAGTGGGTGTGTTCGGGGGGTGCTCAGAGTGTGTAGGGTGGTGAATGGAGTAGGGGAAATGCTAGAGTGGAGTGAGGGGGAGCTTCTGGGCTTGTCGGCAAGGGGTGGAAAGTTCTATGGAAGTGGGGCGATCTCGCCGGAGATGGTGGCTGAGGCAGAGCAGATGAGGGTGGTCGTGGCAGTCGAGGGGTTTAAAATACTAATTCAAGAAGGGAAAAGTGAGAGGAGAGTAAGGAGAAAGTTCCTACCTACTTAATTGACGAAGAGGGAGAGGAAGACTGCCCGGCGCGTGCTTGCCGGAGCTGAGGACGAAGGTGCCCAGAGGAGTGACGGCGACGAGGAAGAGATCTGAGGACGCCAACTGGTGCGGCCTGGTGTGGGACGACGAGGCAAAGTGGGCTCTGCTGCACGTATGGCAGCAAAGCGACGAGGAGGAGGAGAGTTCGCCGGAAGCTAGGGCAATCTGACCGGAGAGAGAGGAGACGAAAGAGGGGGGTTTTCTCGGCCAGAAATAGCTTGGAGTGGACGGCAGCCCCTGCCGCTCCTTATAAAGGCGCTGGCGAGGAGAGTGGCCCGAGGGAGTGATGTTGGGAGCTCGCCAGAGATGGCCGGCGATGGAGACCCATGCCTTTCGTGCGTTCGCACGAGAGGCATGGGCAGTCGCAGGTCACAAGGGAGGGTCCTTGCGATAGAGGACGACGTAGGGAACCCCCTGTTCATTCTTGAGAACGGGCGTCATACCCTACGCGGCGCCATCCTCCGCGCAAGGTCGCCGGAGGTATGGCTGCTGGTCAGAGTGGCAGGGAGGACCGTTTTGCAAAGAACGACGAGAAAGTTAGGGGGTTATGTGTAAGGGTTTCAAAAGATAAGGGTCAAAAAGTAATTCAAGAGGATCAATTTGTAAAGTCGGTCAAGATGGTCTTTTCTTAGGCCCAATTTTTTATACCAGCATAATTTGAACCTAAGTATTTTAATGGTAAAATTTTATTTTAGGTTTGACCACGTTTGATCGGTCAATTTGCGTAAAAACCCAAATTAGGTCATAAATTAGGCATGATTCTCATTTTAGGTCAAAATAGGTTGCAAAGGCCAAATTGAAGGTTCTAAACCCTAGGGAATATTTTTATATGAATTTTAGAGGATTTATTTGATTTTTATCACACCTCAAACCTCGTGAATTAAAGTGGGTTTGTTTTAGGGTTACAGAATGTCATTTAATTCCTAGAAGTTGCTATAACCCTTTTCATATTAGATCATCCCACTTTCTTCCTCATTAAGCTTATTTGACTTGTGTTTAGACCCTTAAATACCCTATTTGTGTACTGCATTGGTAAAATTACAGTTTTACCCCTTATGACTTATTTTATTCTTCAATTCAGACTTCTCTGAGTTAGGCTTTTGTTTAGGTTTTGTAGGAGCTTCTTCACACTTATTTAGATTAAATTGTGCTAGTTAAGGTTCATGATGAGGCTCTCATCAGGTCCTCATCCCCCTTGAAGGAGGGGGGCTTAAGTTTTCGGAACTGTCCAAAAAGCTCGTAATGGCGCTAAAGTGGGGAAACTAGTACGCCTCCAGGCAAGGAGGGCTCGTGCTCGGAAGTGTCAAAGGACGGTGGGGGCAGAGGAGGACCACCCCCTCCCCCATGTCTAGCTTTGTGCCTGTCTCGCGATTCCACAGAGGACTCCCCCTCCGTAGCCCTAGGGAGAGGTGCCTGTGAAGGCGGGTGGAGCTCCTCTCGTACGATCTCTCATATTAGTTGGGCGAGGTCCTGAGCCTGAATGCCCGGAAGTAGTGGCTGGTCTACTGAGAAGTCGGGCTCAACGCGCTCGCCCCTCCGACGTCATCCTCGACCGCATCTGCGGCCCGCCTCACTGACTCCATGACGAGGTATCTCCTGCAAGGAGATGCGAACATAGAACAGAAAGACGTCAATTCCACTGACATTCAACAAAGGAACGCAGAATGGATGTTAAAAGGTACATTGTGGTGGTTACTCTAGTTACAAGCACGTGAATTGGTTATTTTCCAGCCGGTTGGTTCACTTCTCGGGATGATCTTGCTCTGATACTATCTTGTTACGACCCGATTCCCGAATCCCTACAGGACACGAGACCGGACCAACTCAACTGATCCCAAGATCCAGTTGCCCAACGAGAAAGTAACCAAAAAGCAGTAAAATAAATCACATCCACCATGCAAGCAACTAACAGTAATAAAAGTACAGCAGTAAAGAAATAACTACTACAATACACACCACCACAACAGTAAGAAAGTAAACGAGTACAGGAATATAAAGTTCACGATAAAAGAGTACAGAAGTGTAACAAACTACTCACTACAATAGGAAACAGAGTACAACAGAATGCTACAACTACTGGGCTCTACTGGGCCCAGCATCCTCTGCAGCCGTAGGCTCTGGCTGCCCAACACCTGGACCTGAAAAAGGTTATGAGTACAAAACGTTAGCGAATGCTGAGTAGAGTGGCAACCAACTAACTAAACTGTAAAGGTGGACAGGTAGCTATTGTTTTTCAATTTCTTTCTTTCTTTAACTAATTATTCTTTTTTTCATCACTTGGTTTATTTATCAGGTCTCTTTCTTGATCTCGAATGTTCCTCGTGGGAATGATCTTGATTGCAGTCTTTTTCGAAGAGTAGAAGTAGCACGTGGTGCTCTCCTGGCCGGGAGAGTCCCCCGTGGTGGTCCTACACTTAGTCAACCACCCCAAGGTCACTGACAGACGTAACGGTGACTACGGCACGTGCGATAAATGCACAGGTAGTTACCTCGTACTGGCAGGCGATCAGTCGTTTCCATTAGCGGGTGCGCCCAAAGCACAGCACGGAACCAGTATAGGGCATAGCTTTCTCAGTAACAGGGGTCTAGCCCCTAAGAACCAAACAGGGGTCTCGCCCCTTCACAGTCCACACACCCTCGCCTGACTACCCTGGTTTGCCCAGTGGGCCTAACAAGTCGGTGTAAGGCGGCTAGCTGAACCCCGTGTCCCGTGGGGTGGCTAGCTCTCTCCTTACACTAGTAGCTCTCCCCGGTACTGTGTACACGAGGGCCAAAAGGTCAGTACAAAGTGGCCAATCCTAACCCCGGGTCCCAACCCTGGGGTCGCTAGCTCCGCTCTGCACTAATCAAGGGGACAGTTGCTCTCCTTGGTGCTTCGTACTCAAGGGCCAACTCACTTCTCCATTCACATTTTCAGTTCCATTCCATTTATTTCCAAGAGCTCTACTCCTAATTCCCCGTAAGGTTCATGCTCATGTTTCTCAGGCCAAGCCATACTGGGTTTCATCATTTCTATTTCCATTTCTCAGGTCCTACACATGTAACATGTAGCTTTATTGTTCACATTCCAGGTTTATTCGTAGGTAGCTTGTGTTTCCAACATTCAATCTTCCATTTCCAGTTCATATACATGCAGCTCATGTTATGACATTTAACGTAAACAACAGGAATTTACATGCAACAGTTTGCTAACACAAGTACTTTACATTTCACAAGCAGCGGTTATTCAGTTACAGGCAATTATTATTATTCTATCTACTCATCCAAGACTGTAATCCATACATTCCATACAAATATTCCAGTGTTTCTAGTCCTAGGATTCATGCCATACCCTAGGATCTAACATTTATTTCACATATGCATTCATGTTTGTAATTAAACTAGGGGAAGCCACTCTACCAGTAAACCTAGGAGTAGTGGGGGCTTCATTGGCAGGTCCACGTGCCTCAACAAACCCCAAATCCATAACGGAACGAGGTCCTATCATAAGGATCAATCACAAGAGACTACTCAGAACAGGATAAAAAGTATGCCAATACGTAGAGGGAATTATACGGGAAACAATGGTATCTTAATTACAGAAATTAGACCTCAAACGAACCCTAAACGGGTCAAAACAGAAATTCTGATTCATATCAGACGTCTGGAACACCTTTCAGACGTCTTAAAAGAGTGCAGAACCATACCCCAACTCCTAGGCCATTCCTCAGACGTCCAGGAACTCTACTGGACCATCTGGACCTAGTTCCAGACGTCTGACCACCTCTCCAGACATATGGAAACGCTTCCCGCCGTCTGGTGCCTTGTCCAGACGTCTAAACTGCGTGGGAGGGCGTGTCCCACGCCTTCCCGAAGTGAATCCTGCACGCATCGACGCAAATCTCCTCAATAAGGCACGAAACAGTGCCTCGGCGGAACAGCCTGCATGGCCGTATCCGCAAGGAAGGTGTACGTCGCGAAACTTACCTCTCAGTCGTCTGGAACCTCCTCCAGACGTCGTCCACGTCCTCTGGTCGTCGATCCAAATGTTTGATTCTGGGAAAAATCCAGAATCAGAAACTGCCTTCACCTTCTTGCGCTGTGTGTGGCCGCACCGCGCCCGCTCGCCTGCTACTTCAGCTGCCGCAGTGTTGAGGAGGACCTCCCCGACACACCTCTCTGCCTTGCACACGCGTCGACTGGCTGTGAGCTCTCTGGCGAGCTCCCTCACGAGCTCGCGCGCTTGCTCTCCTCTCTTCCCCTCGCTGCTCCTCCTCTCCTCCCACACCGCTCTCGCTGGAGGAGGAAGAAGGGTGGCTGGAGGCGGGGTGAACGAAGGAGAGGAGGGGGGTTTAAATAGGGTGTTGGGTTAGGGTTTGCGTCGGCGAGAGGAGAGAGAAGGAGAGAAGAAAATGAGGTCGCGTACTGTCTGCGCGTAGCACATGTGCAGATGCGAGGATGTACACGAAAATTTTGATTTTCAGACGTCTGGGAAGGTGTCCAGATGTCTGACCAGACATCTGACCCAAGTTCCAGACGTCTTAAAGGGCTCTAACAGTACGGGTCTTAACAATGATGGAGATGGAATTCAAAATGAATGTATGCATTGGACATTGTGTAAGAAAAATAAAATTAAATTAAATTAAAAAAAGATGAGAGAGATGCAAGAAAGTACTATATCAAATAAAAAATAAATAAACAAATAACGACTCAATGTAAGGGAAAAATAAATGATCTGACATGAATAATAATCGTTGCGATTACTGTCTCACATCGAATCTATAGATATATAGATTGACATGCCTCTATCATGTTTAAGTTATTGGAGGGAAGGGAGGAAACCCTAACAGCACATATACACGATGAAAATGTCTTCTACAAGTGTGGAATTCGTATATGGCTAACAATGGATGGGCGAGGCTCACCACCATTTGAGCAAAATCCCGTTCACTGTCTTTGTTACAAATGTGGCTACTGCAACAATGTAAGTTACTTATTTGCGAGTAAATTATGTCATTTAAAATTAGATTATAGTTACTGTTAATTATTCTCGACAGGATAATTGTGGCCAGAAGTGTGGATTGAAGATGGGTGTTTGGTGTTATTCACATTTTGGTTCAAGCGAGATGTCCGCAGAAGCACAATAGCTTAGGGCATTGTTTGTTTCAAGGGCTTGTTTGTGAGGGATTGCAAATGATGTACGTGGGAGTGTGACGTAATCCCACGAGTGTGATGGTTTTTTTGTTTGGTTTGTCTTGGTGGAAAACATGGGATTAGATGAACCTATCCCATGTTTGGTTAGGTTGGAAGGGATTGTTTGTTGGGATTTGTTGGTCATTGATGTGTCAAGTCAATGGTGGAAGTTAGTTGATGCAAAAGCGAACTAGCAAGTTGGTAGAAAGTGTGATGGAGAAGATAGGGCAAAAGGGTGACAACAGATCGATGACAACTCCAGGCCGATTCATCTCAACTGCAGGGCCTTTGCCTTTATCACCTCCTCACATGGACGACGGCTAGGGTTAGGGCTCCTGTTGGGGAGACGAGGGCAAAGAACCGCAAGCATCGCCAGAGTCGCATCTCACACAACGACAGCGATAGACGAGGGAAACTTCATCCTCTTGCCCACGCTACAGTTGAAAAGTAGGGGATCAAATCCAAGGGATCATCTCAACACGCCCCTTGGATCCGAACAACCTGGGTTTCCAGCCCAATACCAGGGTTGGCTGCAACACAGGGGTAGACCTACCAAATGCAAGATCCAACTCCCACTCCTGCAAAACAAACAGGACCTAGGGATGCCATATTCTTTCTTGGGAAGCAACTTGAAATGTTTGAGGAAGAAAACATGAAAATGGAAGGACAAATTCAAAATCTACATGAATATATATATTTTTTTAATTGTTAATAAATGTGGTGTTAAAAAATGTGAAATTAGTATTAATCTATAATTGTGTTTACTTGGAGAGTGATGTTAACATTGGTTTATGTTTACTTGAATTTGTGTTTAGTTGTGGTGTTAACCCTTGTGATATTTACTTGGTAGTAATGTTAAGAATATGAAGCATAAAGGTTATCAAAGACATAAGTGGTGTACGATTTTAACTCAAGTTTGTCTAACACTAGTTGAAATTGGTGTTAGATAAACCTATGTTAAAGTAGCTAAACCTAGGTTAGCAAACAAAATATTAAGTAGTTAAGTAAACGGAAGTTAAAAGAAGCACCATCTTTGACCTTGGGGACGAGGAGTTTAGGAGGAAGCTACAAGATTTAGTTGATACATACCACGATTACAACACTCTTTAATGAGCTCTATAGTTGTATTTCATTGTCGTCTGTTGTTATGGACCTCTTGTACGATTTTTTTTTTTTTTTGCAACATGAAACTTCATTAAAAGGGATGAATACCATACAGGTGACGCAAAGAGAGAAGAGAATCCATCACCTCCAAAAGAGATGAAATGCAACCCCTATAAAAGGGGAACCGAACAACCCAAAACATCCCAACTGAAACTAAAAAAACAAAAAAGAAGCATGGCAAATATGGATTCATGCAGTAATTGGAATCCCAACCACTGCATCATGCTTGTAAATATGACAACCCAACAAGAAGAAACTTCTAGCTATCAGCGCCAACAAGAATCCGACAAGCCGGGCCTTGGAAGAAAATCGGGTAGCTCTCAATTGTGTGAAGCGCGATGTGTTGCCTAATCCCCAACCACAAACTAAGCAAGACAACCTAAAAAACAACCAAAACCAAAAGAAAAAGACCATACAACACCTGTAAAAACGAAAACAATCCAAATGACAAACACGACCACCCGCCGTTGCCATCTGTGCCTCAGTCATTGGGCTCTGCCACCAAATCGCTGCAATCCAACCCCAACCACCGCCCACCGTGCCACTCGCCCAGCGTCGATCGACGACCATCACCACACCGATTCATCGCCACACACCGGCCGACATCCACGACCGCATCGAGCCGCAGCCACCGACCAACCCCTGACGAGCCACCAACGATGAGCGATGACCATGATCATCAACAACAAGCCTTAATCATCGATGAGCAGTGATCGCGATATGCAAGCATCGACCTCCAACGAGGTGCAACGTAACAACCTCAAACAACGAGCGACGAGTAGCGAGCCTCCGTGCATGTCGTTGAGCGACTTCGATCTACAAGTATGAATAATCCAAGAAAGGGAGGAGAAGGCTCTAGCGGTGGGGGGTGGGGGAGAGGCCGATTGACACCGAAAGGCCGATCAGGGCCAAGGGGATTAGGGCAGCTATCACACAGAAGAGGGAAGTGGGGGAGGAATGGAGCGAAAAGAAATGCATGGCGGTATGGTTGATTGTTATCAATTTGTTATTCTAATATTCTAGCCAGATTTGTAGCTTTTATTCGGGTGGTTGTGCGATCGTATTTATCGTATGACTCGTGAGAAATGTCTGAATAAGTATTTTAATTATGAGGAGGGTATTTTCGAAGTCAATATGCAATTTGTAGTAATGGTCGTGCTCCGATTTCAAATATTAAGATGTGTATGTGAGCTCTTCCATCTTGCAATGTTCTCTGTTCCAATGTACCCATCATTTCTTATGTTTGGCATGTATATATCCCAAGGTTGTGCTATTTTCATCATATCGAGCACAATGCAAACCATGTTATACATCAAGATGAAATCAATATGGTTATATCTTGTGGAATTATAATTGCTGGATAATTCAAGATGGCGCTTATAAGTAGTGGCACTCATCCAAGAATCCACAACAACCTATATATGCTTACGGATGTATGGTTGACTTAGTTGAAATTGAAAAATCCTTTTGAGGGACAGAAAAAAGAAGAAGAAAAAAGACAATAGATATATCTCGAAAATTTAAGAAACAAGTAATTATCCGTGTTGGTCTTCGATGGGTACGTGTTATCTCAATATTACTTGCGACGACGCCTACGTTTTGAGCTGTAATAAGCTTAGTAAATTTTAATTTAACCAACCCATAGAAGTTGTAATGAGCTTAAATTTTATTTATTTTTAATATAAGTTGTAAAGACCCAAAAAAAGCGGCGACGAACAGGAGGTGGGATGATATGCAATGATGGCTGGCCATCTAACATTAGCCACATCAATTGGCTTCTATACCGATGGTTGTTGATAAACGTCGACGAAGAGTTTGGGTGCGAAGTGATGAACATCTAACCTACTACAATGCAGCTTTTTCTATTAAATAGCAGGAAGGTGTATTGTAGTGTTCGAGATGAAGAGGACATCCGTGCGTAAGTGTTTTATATGATCCGATTTCATTCTGATAACGTGCTTTTTTAAATTTTTTTTAAAATTTCGTGGTTGATTTTTTTTTTATATTTTACGTTTTTCCCATTTTTATAGAATGTTTTTCTCTTTTGTAGGAGAGGATTTTTCTTTCCTCTCAGCATGCTTGAAAAAAAAAAAAAAAACACACACACTCGATGTTATTTTGAGTTTTTTTTATTTTTTTGTCATCCGACAATATCATTGGAGTTCCGTTTTATACGAAGAAATGGGATTCAAGAAATTTCATCTCATTTATAATATTGTAGAATCTCCCTAGGACAGTTATGGTAGCTGCTCGTATTTATTTATTTTTTTATTTTTTCCTTTGCTACAGTACATACTTTTCTTGCATCTAAATTTGTTTTAAGTTTCTCTCTCCCCATCAATATTTTTCTCTCATTTTATTTTTCTTTCACATGATTTATCATTTACATCTGTTTTAAATTTCATTTTTATGAATGACATCCTCATCTTACGTTCTTTTAGTAGAAATCAATTTGAGTATATTTTTAAGAGAATATAAAATAATATATATAAAAAATTAGATGGTATAAATTCAATCTAAGACATCAATTAAAAATCAAAATATATCGAGTAATACATTTTGCAACACGTAGTGTATTTTGATTTTTAATTAGTATTTTTTTTTTCCATCGGTTGAAAATCAAGATACATCAAACAATGCATTTTGCAACGGGTGGTATGTTGGTTTTCTATTAATCGAAAATTAAGAAGTAATGATTAAAAATCATGTTAAACTATTACATGATTGATTTTTGAACTCTCGCAGTGATTGTTTTTTACACTTCTATATCAACGCGCAAGTTAAAAACTAATTCTTCCTTTTAAAAGTGTAATCATACTCTTTTTTATTTTTGTTATGAAAGTCGAATGCCCTGTTTGGTGGGTTCCATGCCAATGTGCATTGTGGGTTAGTGGGTTGGATCCAGTATACAACTTTCAAAGTCTTATACCGAATTTGCCGACACTAAAGGTAAGTTTCATGTTGTATTATAAAAGTAGAATGTACAGCACTATGACAAAATCGTCGCTACTTTGATTCAAGCAAAGTCACCAGTGCAAAAATGGAAATGCACGGGTGATATTCCCACCATATCATGCAACAAAATCTTGAAAATCATCAATTCTACAACCAGATCTTGACTTTGTGGGACTCTCTTCTTCTCGGCAAGTGAATGATGCCCCTTGCACCGAGAACACTCAATCCATGTCCGTCGTCATGAACTCTTCACGCATCACAAACTCCTTCTTGATTCCCGAGGCGACACTCACCTCTCTCCTCCAGAAGGATCAGCAACAAAGGTTGCCAATCACATAACTAGCAACATCTAGACGTCTAGCAGAGTCATTGGATGTCTAGAAGTTCTTCCGAATTTCTTATCAAGAAGCGAGACATCCAAGATGAAAAGAGCCTGGACATCGCCAAGGGATCATGGAAGTCCTTTGTGCTTTCTGGAAGTCCTATAAGAGCCATGGATGTCCAGATTTAAGGGGAAGTAGAAGAGCAATAGCCTTGCATGTTGATTAAGGTTTCTGGATTGCCTTTGAGAGATATTTATAGGGAATCCAATTATTCCTAATATAATGGTGACCATTAAATCAAATCCAATGGTTGGAATCTAATCCTAATTGAATTTTACATTAATGGTCCTCCAATTAATTTAGACAATTGAGTTTAAGTACCAAAAGACATTCAATTTACATCCAAGCCCTTTTGGATCAAGACCAAACACATTTGGCCCAATTAAATGCCAAATCAAATACTTATTTAACTCCTTAAATAATATTTGATTTTTATTCAATTCAAAACCTATCAAAATCATTATTGGTTTCATCACATCAATAATGAAGCATTCAGAAATTAGAATTTATGACACTACACCTCCTTAAGGTATTCCAAATACACATTAATTCTTTATACTGGAAGACATATGTTACCCGAGGATTAAATCTCAAATTCATTGTCCATCCTATCATGAGTTACATATTTTCATATTTTCCTCGTATCATTGAGACAAGAGAGAAAGGTACATCCTTTCCCAAAGGATCTGTCATTTATGTACCTGATTAGCACTTGAACAATCATGCATGGAATTCTGTACATTTCAATATATGTAAAGCAAGTCTGTGTCTTTCGATCCACCATGTATACTTATGATAATAGATCTGTGTGATCCTTTCGAGAGTTCATGTGTCTCCTGCACTCTTATATACACATCAATTTTCTAGTCTTAATACCAAGGTGGGTGCATCGACCATCGATCTATCAAATGTGCATATTCAAGCATAGAGACACATATTTGTCTGAGGTCAAAGGAAACATCTTTGTAATAATGATAAGAGAAAAACTTCCGCATCTCCATCCTGTCGAGTCAACTCCGTGACTCAATTTGGGTGATAGCCCATAATTTCTATTCCTATGCAGAAAATGTGCATCAAAGGCATCTGCTAGGCAACAGCCTCTTGAGAAAATTGCCATTTCTTCTCAAACTGGAGACAACTATTTAATATCATGGTGGCTTGACATTCAGATTTAAATAATTGATTGAGTGATTTCATTCAAGTTGGCTAAACTCCCACTTGCCCTAAGAGCCAATCCTAAACTGCCTCTTTGACCTGCAATGCCAACTCGATAGTCAAGCGCTTTACCATAAAGCCTTGATCAACCAAAGTCTCAAGTTACAAGCTGAAGTGTTGCATCTGACAACGACTTTATCATACATGGCATCGAGTTTATGAAAAGGATTTTTTCTCTACAGGCATGCTCTTTTAAGAAACTATTTCTTAATAAGAGCGACGTTCTTATTGTTATCACAATAATGGGAGTTTCAGTAGAGGAAATCACGTCCAGTCCTTCCAAAGGCCTTATGTATCCACATCATTTATGTAGCAGCTTCATAAGCTCCAACATTTGGACTTTAGCATTTGTATTATGGTGTATGTGCTTCCAAAGTAGATATTGTACAACACACTAAATATAAGTGAGTCTTATGTGGACCATCCACATTTGATTGTAGATATTGCATCATAACTCATTGAGATCGATTGAATCAGCACATCTTAATTCATTGAGATCATCTCTTCATGGTTTCACCCCTTCCAAAAGGAATTTCTTGAAAACTTGATTTCTCATCTAAAGTGACTTGTAGTTCGATAACACATTATTCTCCTACTACATCGATAACTCTATTTGGAACTATACTTGGTTTTTGTGCCTTGCACACATGCATCTTGTTTTCCCTCTCTCAACACTTTGAGTTGACATCTTCTCAAGGAGAAGTTAGAAAACACGCATTGACTTTCATCATATGAAAATCTATAAGCACTATATGTTCCGAAAATACTTAAGTTGATTATTGAAAACAAATTTCAATCAAACGTTCAAATTCCAATTTTTGGATATTATTATCTCATCTTATGAGTGCAATAGTTATCTGCATATGGTACTATTAATATGCTACTACTAATCCTTTCATGAGTCTAGGGCATCAACAAGCCTTGGGGACTCAACTTCACTTTGGCATAGCATATCACCAGCAGAGCGATAAATAGAGCAGACCACACAAACATTGGAGGATTTGCTGCAGTCATGCATCTTAGAGTGCTCTTGAGAAGATCACCTACTACCAATCGAGTTTACGTATAATAATAGCTACCACTCCAATATCGATATGGCCCTCTACGAAGCATTATATGATAGGAAATGCATGTCCTTTCTCTACTAGGAGTAGGTTCAGAGTTGTTAGCTAGAGCAAAGAGATTGTTTAGCAGATCCAAAAGAAACTAGTCCCAACATAGAGCAGATAGAAGAGCCAAGTAGACCACAGGCGAAGAGACATTTGGTTTAACATTGACGACCTCGTCTTCCTCGAAGTATTACCCATGAAGTGTATACAACGATTCAAAGTGAAAGACAAGCTATTACGACCCGGTTCTCGAATCCCTACAGGACCCGAGATCGGCTCGACTCTACTAAACCCAAGACCCAGTCGACAAACAAGAAATAATCGAAAAGCAGGAAAATAAATAACATTCACCACACAAAGTAACTAACAGTAAAAGAGTACAAGTAGTAAAGGAAGTAAAAGCTGCTAAACAGTACATACCACCACAATAACAGGAAAGTAGAACAAAAACATAGAACATGAACAATAAACAAAGTCTGAACTCACTAACAAAAAGAAGTACTACAACAGCAAGAGATTACTACTGGGCTCGACTGGGCCCAGCACCCTCTGCAGCTGATGACTCGGGCTACTCAACTCCTGGACCTGTAAAGGGTTACGAGTAAATAGAGTCAGTGAATGCTGAGTAGAGTGGTAACCAGACTAACTAAAGTAGTAAAAGCTAACAGGTAAATTTATCTCTTCCAATTATTTTATTTTACAAGTAATTCCTTTTCATCCATTGGTTTACTTTCAGGTTTCTTTCTTGATCTCGCATGTTCCTCGTGGGAACGATCTTAATTGGAGTCTTTTCCGAAGAGTAGAATGCACACGTGGTGCTCTCCTGGCCGGGAGAGTCCCCCGTGGTGATCCTACACCCAATCAACCACCTCGAGGTCACGGACAGACGTAGTGATGACTACGGCACGTGCAATAAGCACACGGTAGCTACCCCACACTGGCACGTGGTCAGTCGTTTCCGCTAGCGGGTACGCCCAAAGTACAGCATGGAACAGTATAGGGCCTAATCCTCTCAGTAATAGGGGTCTCACCCCTCAGAACCAAACAGAGGTCTCGCCCCTCCACAGTCCGCGTACCCTTGTCTGACTACCCTAGTTTGCCTAGTGGGCCTAACAAGTCAGTGTAGGGTGGCTAGCTGAACCCCGAGCCCCGCGGGGTGGCTAGCTTTCTCCCTACACTAGTAGCTCTCCCCGGTATAGTGTACGCGAGGGCCAAAAGAAGTCGGTGTAGAGTGGCCAATCCTAACCTTGGGTCCCAACCCACGGGCGGCTAGCTCCGCTCTACATTAAATAGGGAATAGTTGTTCTCCTTGGTACCACGTACTCAAGGCCAGCACACTTCCTGCTCACATTTCCAGATCTTTCCATTCATCCACAGGAGCTCTACTCCTAATTCCCCGTAGGGTTCATGCTCATATTCACCATATTATTCCATACCAGGTTTCATCATTCACAATTCCATTCTTGTATTATACACATGCAGCTTGTATTTCCACAATTAACATATACAACAAGTGATAACACAGGTAACTGTCTAGTTATCTCATGCATTTCATATTCGAACAGGCAACTCTTATTTATTAATAGGCAGTTGTTTACAATTTAGCTTATTCATTATGACTGTAATCTAAAACACGCATACAACCAGTGCAACAGTTTCTCGTCCTAGGATTCATGCCACATCCTAGGTTTCTAGTTATCTAATTATCATGATAGCATTCATGTTTTATAAAAAGAACAGGGGGAAACCACTCTACCAGACAATTCGGGAGTATTGGGGCCTCAAACGGCAGACTCACGTGCCTCTGCAAGCCCCAAACACGCAACAGATTGAAGTCCTATACCAAGAAACATAACACAACAGAATGTTCAGAATAGTATAAAAAGGTTTCTAACATGTAGAGGAACTCACAAGGAAACCACTAATATCTTGTTTGCGTAAAACGGACCCCAAACGAACCCTAAACAGGTCAAAAACAACACTGCTGAACCAAATCAGACGTCTGGCACAAAGTTCAGACATCTTAAAATTCACTAGAGTCTCACATCAAGTTCCTGCGTCGACCTCAGACATCCAGAACCCCTACTTAACCATCTGGACTCAGCTCCAGACATCCGACCTCTCCTCTAGTCGTCTGGGAGTGCCTCCAGTCGTCTGGTAAGCTGTCCAGACGTCCAAAACGCATGGGAGGGCATGCCGCGCGCCTTCCCAAAGCTGCTCCTGTGTGCGACAGAGTAGCACATCCCCCTTTTAGCCAAACAGATTGGCTCTACGGTGCGGCTTGCATGGCCGTAACCGCATGAAGAATGTACCTACGTGAAACCTTGCTTTCAGACGTCTGATGTCGTCACTAGACGTCCAACCCATCGTCTGGAAGGCACTCCGGACGTCTGATACTGGAAAAATTCCAGTATCAGAGCGACCTCTTGCTCCTCTTGTCGCACTCAGCACAACTCCTCCCTCTCGTCTGCAGCTCCAGCTGCAGCAGGAAGTCAGGGACGACTCCCCGACGCTCTTCTCCTCCTGCACGCACCACGATGATCGTGCGCACTCCGACAAGCTCCCACGAAGCTCGCGAGCTCAACCTCCTCCTCTCTTCACGCCGCCTCTCCTCGCACCTCGCTCTCGCTCCCTCTCTCTCGCTCGTTCGTCTCACCGCAGTGGAGAGGAAGGAAGGGGGTGGTAGTGGAGTGGAGAGGGGAGGAAGGGGCGAGGGCTCTTATATAAACAGTGGGGGTTAGGTTCGACGAGGAAGGAGAAAAGAAGAAGAGAGACAAGGAAGGTTGTCTGCACGCAGACCCGACCCTGCGTATAGATTTGTCAATTTCCAAACGTCTGGGAAGGGGTCCAGACGTCTGCCTGACTGTCCAGACGTCTTAAAAGGCTCAGAACAGAACTGGTCTTTACATCATAACAAACTTAAAGGAAGTTTTGTCCCCGAAACTTGAGCTAGCGAGGGTGCGGAAAAGGAATATAAACGCATAACAAACTTAAAGAGGACCGAAGCCGGTCTGAAAAGACGTACCCTCGAAAAGCTCCGGGTACCGCTCTCGCATCGCCGCCTCAGGCTCCCAGGTAGCCTCCTCGTACCGCTGGCTCCTCCACAAGACCTTCACCAGGGGTACCTGCTTCCGTCTCAAACTTCGGATGGCTCTGTCTAATATCTGCACTGGTCTCTCAGGTTAGGTCAGGTCGTCACCCACCTCGACACTCTCGTGGCTTAGAACGTGACTGGGTTCGGCGACGTACTTCCTGAGGTTGGACATGTGGAACACGTCGTGCACACCAGAAAGCTGGGGAGGAAGGGCAAGTCGGTAAGCAATGAGTCCTACCTGCTCCAAGACCTCAAAGGCCCCACAAACCTCGGCACAAGCTTCCCTTTCACCCTGAAACGCTGCAGGCCCTTCATGAGCGAAACGCGAAGAAAGACATGATCTCCAACCTCGAACTGCACCTCTCGTCATTTTCGGTCAGCATAACTCTTCTGCCTACTCCTGACAGTGAAAGTCGTCTGTGAACCTGCTCTATCACCTCCTGACTCTGCCGGATCAGCCTGGGGCCAACCTCCTACTTGGTCCCCACCTCAACCCAACTCAAGGGTGTAGTACACCTCCGTCCGTGCAGAGCCTCGTAAGGTGCCATGTCGATGCTCGAGTGATAGCTGTTATTATATGCAAACTTTGCCAAGGGTAAGTGATTCTCCTAAGAGCCCCTCCAGTCTAGCACACAGGTGCGTAAAAGGTCCTCGAGTATCTGTATAATGCACTCTGACTGTCCTTCCGTCTGGGGGCGATACGCCGTACTGAACATCAACCGTGTCCCCAAAGCCTGCTGAAACTCGGCCCAAAATTGGGAAGTAAAATGGGTATCTCGATCGTATACAATCTCATGCAGAACTCCGTGCAGACGTACCATGTCACGAATATACCTCTCAACCAACTGTGCTAGTCCCAAAGTGACTCAGATCGGTAGGAAACGTGCCGTCTTCGTCAACCTGTCCACTATCACCTAGACTGCGTCGTATCCTCGCTAGGTAATGGGTAAGCCCACCACCAAGTCCATGGTGATGCTCTCCCACTTCCACTCTGACACAGGAAGTGGCTGCAACGACCCTGCAGGCCTCTGATGCTTGGCCTTCACCTGCTGGCACACCAAACATTGCTGCATGAACTCACCTACATCCCGCTTCAACCCTCTCCACCAAAAGTCACATCTCATATCATGATACATCTTCGTGTTCCCGGGATGTATGATGAACCTGGACCCGTGCGCCTCAGTTAGGAGCTCTCTCAACAACTCCTCGTTCCTAGGAACGCATAAATGTCCCCTCATACGCAGCACCTCGTCTGTAAAAGAGAAGTCCCTTGGGTCCCCTGACAGCATTCTATCTCGTAACGACTGCAGGTACGGATCTGTCATCTGACCTGTGATGATGCGTTCTATCATCTTTGGTCTCGTTTGTCGTGTCACCGTCACTGCCCCACAATACCCCTGTGACTCTCAGGGTCGCCAACTGCCCAACTCCTTCATCAGTCTCCAATTCTGTGCCTGTAAACTGGCCAAGTGGGCGAGCACCTTCCGGCTCAAGGCGTCAGCCACCACGTTGGCCTTCCCCGGATGGTAGGAGATACTGCAGTCATAGTCTTTCAGGAGATCTAACCAACATCTCTATCTCATGTTAAGCTCCTTCTGATCAAACAAGTTCTTGAGGCTCTTATGATCCGTGAAAATCTCAAAGGTCTCGCTGTAAAGGTAGTGCCTCCATGTCTTCAGCGCGAAGACAACAACTGCTAACTCTAAGTCATGGGTAGGGTAGCTATGCTCATGGGGCTTCAGTTGCCGTGAAGCTTAAGCGACAATGTGACCCCGCTGCATGAGCACACCCCCTAACCCCTGCAACGAAGCGTCCGTGTAAACCACAAACCTGCCACTGCTATCTGGGATGGTAAGCACAGGAGCTGAAGTCAGTCTCCTTCAACTCCTGAAAACACGCCTCACAAGCGTCTGTCCAAGCAAAGGGCACGTCCTTCCGGGTCAACTGAGTCATAGGACGTGCAATTTGCAAGAAACTCCTGATAAACTGCCAGTAGTAACCTGCCAGTCCCAAGAAGTTACGTATCTTTGTCACTATAAGTGGCCTCTCCCACCTAAGTACCGCCTCAACCTTGGCTGGATCCACAGCCAAACAATCCCCTGAGATCACATGGCCCAAGAAGGTCACCTGCCTCAGCAAAAACTTGCACTTGCTGTATTTGGCATACAACCTGCGTCGTCTCAAAGTGTCCAGAACCATCCGCAAGTGCTGTCCGTGCTGTGCCTGATCCCGTGAGTAAACGAGCACGTCATCAATAAAAACCACCACAAACTGATCCAGATAAGGCCTGAAAACCCAATTCATAAAATCCATAAAGGCAGCAGGGCGTTGGTCAGCCCAAACCGCATGACCAAAAACTCGTAGTGTTCGTACCGGGTGCGGAAAGCTATGACTTGAGCTCTCGCAGCTCAAGTGGTGCCATCATGTACAGTGCAGTAGGAATGGGGCTAGTCCCCGGTACCAGTGAGATGTCAAACTCGATCTCACGCTCAGGCGGTAGTCCTAGCAGCTCCTCTGGAAACACGTCGGGGTACTCTCTAACCACAGGGATGCTCTGAAAGTCTGCCATGGGGCTGGGCTCCGCCACCACACAAGCTAGAAAGCCCTCACACCCTTGGCCCAAAAGTCTCGCTGCCCGAAGCGTAGAAATGCACCTGAAACCTCCATCCACCAGCTATCCGTGATACTCAAAGGAAGGCATCTCCAGTATAGAGAAGACGATCTTCCTCCCGAAACAGTCCACCAAGGCGTGGTAAGCGGACAGCCAATCCATCCCCAGAATCACGCCAAAGTCCTCCATCGGTATCACAATTAGATCAATGGGGAGGCTGTGTCCCCCAATACTGATCTTACAGTTTGTGTAGACCTCCTCAGCTACAAACAGCTGACCACCTGGACCTCTGATCACAAACGAATCCTCTAACAACATGTAGTCCTGGTCGAAATTGACAGCAAAACTCGCAGCAACAAAAGAGTGTGTGGCGTCGGAATAAAAAAGCACATAAACTAATCTACCGGAAACTATAACCATACCTGCCACCACTGAACTAGATGACCTAGCGTCTCTGTGTGTCAGGGCGTTGATACGCCCCTCATCTCTCGGTGCATAAGAAGCAGCCACACTTTGAGTCGGGCGAGTAGCCGTTGGCAGGTACCCTCCCCATGACTGTTGCCCTCCCCCACGCACCTGGGAGCCACGACTACCTGCTCGACCTCCAGCGCTCGGTGCGGGAAGCATCTGCTGCACTCCAGCCCTAGATGGGCAGTCCCTCCTAATGTGGCCTGGATGGCCACACTGGTAGCAGAGGGGGACTCAACTCCCTCCCTCAGTAGGTCCCTGCTGACGGCTGGGTGGGGGTCCAGTGCTGACAGTAGGCCCCTGTCGGGGGCCCCCAAAGGCCACCGATGGCCCCGCAAAATGAGACGAATCTCTGGCGGGTGCCGCGTGCCTCCTCTCTCGTCGGCCCTGTGAGTACTTTGGCTGGTAGGGCCTCTTCTGTCCGCTGTCGGTGTCTCACACAGTCAAGTTGGTCTCCTCGTACGCTATAGCTGCCTCCACCACTCTCGAGAAGGTGGGCAGCTTCAGGGGCTTAACATACCCTCGAATAGCAGGCCGGAGCCCCACAGTGAACCTCCACAGGCGCTTTTCCTCCGTAGCTATAGCTATCGTAGTAAAACGTGACAGCTCCAGGAAGCACGTGAGATACGCGCTAACAGTCATCGTCCCCTGGCGGAGAGTGTGGAACTCCTACCTCCTATGGTCCTGCCAAGTCTACAGGAAGTACTGCTTACAGAAGAGGGTCATGAACTGGTCCCACGTCAGCTCTCCCCTCTCCTAGCCTCTGACTGCCCTCCACCACCTGTGTGCCGCACTCTCCAGCCGGTACGTGGCAAAGGCCACGCGGCACTCTGCAGGGGGGCGAAGGGTGTCAAACACCTTCTCAATCTACTCCAGCCAGTCCTCTGCCTCAGATGGGTAGGAGGGGGGCTTCAGCTTCCGGAACTGCCCGAAAAGCTCGTAGTGCAGCTGCAGTAGGGGAACGGGCATGCCTCTAAGCAGGGAGGGCTCATGGTCAGAAGTGTTAGAGTGCGGTGGGGGCGGTGGAGGACCACCCCCTCCCCCTCGTCCAGCGCTACATCGGTCTGTCGATCCAACAGAGGACTCCCCCTCCACGTCCCTAGGGAGAGGCGCCCGTGGAGGCCGGTGGAGCTCCTCTCGTACTATGTCTCGGATCAGTTGAGCGAGGTCCTGGGCCTGAACGCCCGAGAGAAGTGGCGGGTCAACTGGCCCCTCGAGCCTGGCACATCCACCCCTCCGACCTCGTCCACGGTCGTGTCCGCGACCCGCCTCAAGAACTCCACAATGAGAGACAGAACAAAAGAAGTCAACTCTAACGGACTTCAGCTAAAGAAACTCAGAACAGATGTCAAGCGATACGTTGTGGTGGTTACTCTAGTTACATGCACGTGAATTGGTTATTCTCAAGCTAGTTGGTTCATTTCTCGGGACGACCTTGCTCTGATACCATCTTGTTACGACCTGGTTCCCAAATCCCTACAGGACCCGAGACCGACTCGACTCGACAAATCCCAAGACCCAGCCATCCAACAAGAAATAACCGAAAAGCAAGAAAATAAACCACATTCACCACGTAAAGTAAGTAACAGTAAAAGAGTACAAGCAGTAAAGGAAGTTAAAGCTGCTAAACAGTACATACCACCACAACAACAGGAAAGTAAAACAAAAGTACAGAATAGGAACAGTAAACAAAGTCTGAACTCATTAACAAAAAGAAGTACTATAACAGCAAGAGACTACTATTGGGCTCGATTGGGCCCAACACCCTCTACAGCCGGTGACTCGGGCTGCTCAACTCTTGGACCTGTAAAGGGTTACGAGTAAATGGAGTCAGCGAATGCTGAGTAGAGTGGTAACCAGACTAACTAAAGTAGTAAAAGCTAACAGGTAAATTTATCTCTTCCAATTATTTTATTTTACAAGTAATTCCTTTTCATCCATTGGTTTACTTTCAGGTTTCTTTCTTGATCTCGCATGTTCCTCATGGGAACGATCTTGATTGCAGTCTTTTCCGAAGAGTAGAAGGCATACGTGGTGCTCTCCTAGTCAGGAGAGTCCCCTGTGGTGATCCTACACCCAGTCAACTACCTCGAGGTCACAGACAGACGTAGCGGTGACTACGGCACGTACGATAAGCGCATGGGTAGCTATCCCGTACTGGCATGCGGTCAGTTGTTTCCGCTAGCAGGTATGCCCAAAGTACATCATGGAACAGTATAGGGCCTAGCCCTCTCAGTAACAGGGGTCTCGGCCCTCCACAGTCCGCACACCCTCGTCTGACTACCCCAATTTGCCAAGTGGGCCTAACAAGTCAGTGTAGGGTGGCTAGTCGAACCTCGGGCCCCGTGGGGTGGCTAGCTCTCTCCCTACACTAGTAGCTCTCCCTGGTATAGTGTACCCGAGGGCCAATAGAAGTCGGTGTAGAGTGGCCAATCCTAACCCCGGGTCCCAACCCAAGGGCGGCTAGCTCCGCTCTACACTAAACAGGAGACAGTCGCTCTCCTTGATACCACGTACTAAAGGGCCAGCACACTTAGCGCTCACATTTCCAGATCTTTTCATTTATCCACAGGAGCTCTACTCCCAATTCCCCATAGGGTTCATGCTCATATTCACCGTATTATTTCATACCAGGTTTCATCACTCACATTTCCATTCTTGTATTATACACATGCAGCTCGTATTTCCATAATTAACATATGCAACAAGTGATATCACAAGTAACTGTCTAGTTATCTCAGGCATTTCATATTCGAACAGGCAGCTCTTATTTATTAACAGGTAGTTGTTCACAATTCAGCTCATTCATTATGACTGCAATCTCAAACACGCATACAACCGATGCAATAGTTTCTTGTCCTAGGATTCATGTCACATCCTAGGTTTCTAGTTATCTAATTATCATGACAGCATTCATGTTTCATAAAAAAAATAGGAGAAGACCACTCTACCAGACAATCCGGGAGTACTGGGGGCTTGAACAGCAGACTCACGTGCCTCGGCAAAATCCGAACACGCAACAAATCGAAGTCCTATACCAAGGAACAAAACACAACGGAATGTTCAGAACAATATAAAAAGGTTTCTAACATGTAGAGGAACTCACAAGGAAATCATAGATATCTTGTTTACGTAAAACGGACCCCAAACGGACCCTAAACGGGTCAACAACAACACTGCTGAACCAAATCAGACGTCTGGCACAAAGTCCAGACATCTTAAAAGTCACTAGAGTCTCACCTCAAGTTCCTGCATCATCCTTAGGCATCCAGGACCCCTACTTGACCGTCTGGACTCAGCTCCAAACGTCCGACCTCTCCTCCAGTCGTCTGGGAGTGCCTCCAATCATCTGGTAAGCTGTCCAGATGTCCGAAACACGTGGGAGGGCATGCTGCGCGCCTTCCCAAAGCTGCTCCTACACGCAATAGAGCAGTACATCCCCCTTTTAGCTAAACAGATCTGCTCTGCGGTGCAGCCTGCATGGCCATAACTGCAAGAAGAACGTACCTGCACGAAACCTTGCTTTCAGATGTCCGGTGTTGTCACCAGACGTCCAACCCGTCATCTGGAAGGCACTCCGGACGTCTGATACTGGAAAAATCCAATATCAGAGCGACCTCCTGCTCCTCTTGCCGTGCTCAGTCGTGGCTCCTCCCTCTCGTCTGTAGCTCCGGTTGCAGCAGGAAGTCGGGGACAGCTCCCCGATGCTCTCCTCCTCCCGCACGAGTTGTGGTGGTCGTGCACACTCCGGCGAGCTCCCACAAAGCTCGCGAGCTCAACCTCCTCCTCCTCTCTTCACGCCGCCTCTCCTCCTCGCTCCTCACTCTCGCTCCCTCTCTCTCACTCGTCCCTCTCATGGCAGTGGAGAGGAAGGAAGGGGGTGGTGGTGGAGTGGAGAGGGGAGGAAGGGGTGAGGGCTCTTATATAGAGAGTGGGGGTTAGGGTTCAATGAGGAAGGAGAAAAGAAGAAGAGAGAGAAGGAAGGCTGTCTGCACGCAGCTAGCGTGCAGACTCGACCCTGCGTACAGATTTTTCAATTTCCAGACATTTGGGAAGGGGTCCAGACGTCTGACTGACATTCCAGGCATCTTAAAAGGCTCCGAACAAAACGGGTCTTTACACAAGCTGGAACACCCAAAGATAGTAACTGTGGTATGCAATTTTTTGGGGTTAGCTATTGCAAGCGATTCATTTGGGGATTCTCACATATTCCTTTCCATTGATGCATGGGCATTGGGGGACCCTAACAGTTTTAAGGAGATTACACCTTGAGCTGGTGGATCGTGTTGTCAGTGGTCAGCGGTTGACTCAGAATTGCAAGAGATTCATGAATTGGTTTCGACAGGAGATCCGGGGAATTTCACCTTCATAGATGGAGTATTGAGGCTACATGGTCGGTTACGTAGTCCTCGAGATGATGCTCTACGGAGAAAGCTACTTGTCGAGGCCCACTACAGCAGAGCTATACATCAGGGAGATTGCGTGACTTCACAGTGTCCCCAAGGAAATTGTTTTTGACAAAGAATCCCAATTTACTTCACAATTCTGGGAGGGATTTCAACAAGCCTTTGGGACTCAGCTTCACTTTAGCATAGCATATCACCTGCAGAGCGATAGATAGAGTGATGTCGAAACGCGAGTAGGGTTATTTAATTAGGTGATATTAGAGTTGAAATGTATATAATGGGAGTGATTACCTACAAGCAAATCTACACCAATTTATCAAAATTTATTATCCTTGACTAAATCAGATTTTAGAATAATCACTTTTAGGCTAGAGTTGAACTCAAGGAGACAGGTTTTGGATTAATTAGTTTCTATGCGATTCCTAATGACCGATCAATTCCTTTTGCTTATTATAATTTTAGTTTTTTTTTATTTTAGATTTTTTTGGATATTCTTGTTCTTGAGGTACACCGTCAAAAATGGTCCTTGGCTACATGCCAAAATAGTCAGAAACAGTCTTGCCACACGCGAGATCATGTACCTACAAGTCAAGAATTATATTTTCTATTTTATACTTTTTTTGTCTTTTCTTAATCAACAAAATAAAAGAGAATATGAAAAAAAGAAATTGAAGAATTGAAATGCTAAAAGGAAATGAATTGAAATATTTAACTTATTTATAGATATGTATATATAAGATATAGATATATAATATAGGTATATATATATAACTATCTAATATATAATAAGAGGGGGGAATATTGAATCAAAGATTCAATGGGAATGTAGCACCACACTAGGTTAACCGTCATCTACAGAAACGCGATTAATCTAGCTATGTGCCGATGTAGGTGTAGAGTGGACGTGTGGGAGTGCATGTGGAACGCTTTGATGTGCGTGATTATCCGGGATATATGAACAACTGGTGTGAATATACCTGCGATGTAATGCACGGAAAGGGAAATATGTGGTATCATGAATGGGACGATGTATGTGCGTATGTATAGGAGGAATATATATATATATATATGTATGTATGTATGTATGTACAACTATCTATAAGTATATATATACATATGTATGTATATATAGGGGAATGATCCTATGAGAAGGATTCTTTGGTGAGAACATGAGAAAACTTAATATTGACCATTGGATAGTGGAGAGAAGGTGTTTTAATCTCAACCATTCATTATCCAATGGTCAATATTATGTTTTCTCATGTTCTCACCAAAGAGTCCTTCTCATAGGATCATTCCCCTTTGTGTGTGTATATATGTGTGTGTATGAATATGTATGTGTGTGCGTGAAATATATATGTGTATGTATGTATATATGTATGTGTGTGTGGTGTGTAGTGCACAGGATGAGTGAGGAGAGGTGTGAGTGTGCATGTGTATGTGTGTCAGTGAGTGGTGGTGGGGTGAGGCAAAGAGAGTGGGTGAGCGGGAACCGGCTGCGGGCGGTAGCGTGAAGTGAGAGAGGGCGGGGTGACCGGCAAAATGAGTGCCCAGTCACCTGCGCGCATGCATGAGAGAGAACAGGAGAGTGCGGCTGTAGTGCCTAGGGGCAAAAGTAATCGACCTGCACGATTTCTCACCGGCTAAGTTTCTTACTTACCCGGTGGATGGGGAGGGAGAAGGTGTTGCCAGGTGTAGTTGGAACTGGCTGGTGCGCAGAAGTGAGCGTGCGTGGGGTGAGGTAGAGAGAGTTGCTGAAATTGGCTGAAGTGGGATGTGGTGTGTGCGGGTGTGATGTCCACCGGATAACTGAGAAGCTCTCCGGTGGCAAGCAAAAAAAAATCAACTGTGATTGGCTTTCTACAGTGCTACAGTGAGAAACAGGGGAGACGAGTTACAGAGCTACGTAGTTATGTAAATGGCGATGAAGATCCGATGGAACAAAAGCAAAAATAAATAAAAAATAAAAATACAAAATGAAAAATAAAAAGGAAAGCACAACGTCTACCTGCTTACGAGGAGCTAGACTGTGGTGTACCCTCACTGTGGTGGTTGCGACTACACTAGGGAGCTCCTCTATTCTGCAGTGTCACCTCTCAACTTGTGAGAGGGTACTGAGAGTGGAGGAGGGGAAGAGAAGGAGAGAGGATGGTTGGCTGCTGGAGTGGTTGTGGGTGTGTATGTGCGTTTGTGGGAGTGGGGGAATGGAGTGCTGCTGGTGTGGAGTGGTATGGGTGCCGACGACCTGCATGGAGGGGGGGTGGGGATGGTTATATAGGTGAGGGGTGAGGGTGGTGGGTGCAAGTGAGGACAAGAGTGACGTTAGGGATATTTTGGGTAAATTATGAGTAGGCACTTAGGTTGTCATGGAAATAATGTAGGTGGTATTAGGGGGTAGAAATGTGGTAGAATTGAAGGGGTAACATGAATGAAATGAGGGCTCAATCTCTCTCACTATCTTCCTCTCCATAAAATGTATAAATGCAAATATTTATAAAATGCATGTAAAGCTATCTAATTTAAATGCGAAATGTGCGGAAATAGCATAAGAGGGCATATTTATAGGCGTGCATTGCTGCACAATCATACCCCTATGCCTATCCTTTGCTAGTCCCTAGAAAAACATTTATTTAATAGTAAGGTAGAGTGTTTAGAAGTGATATTAAGCTGAAGATTTTCCTGAAGCAATATTATTGTGTTTATCAGTTGGACATATGAGAACCAATTGCAAAGAAGATTATCAGAACTCAAGTCTTACATAACATAGGCCATCTCTCGACTAAGGACTCTTGATATTTAAACCTCAAGTGTGATTTCTAGGACTCAGAGGGTTTTGCAAAACTTGAAAGCTAAGAGGTTATGGTTGTGCTTAGTGATCAATCAAGACTAACTAGATGAACATTAAGACTCAAGCCCAGAGTTTCATGTCTTTTTAAGTCCAAGTTGGTCCTAGCTTCAGCTTATGTCTTCGGATTAACTCTAAAAAATGAGTAAAGACTCAACCCAACTCTTATTGCGTTGTGGCTCAAAGAATATTTGGTGGAAACAGGGTATTTGTAATGCACCTTGAAAAACTTTTTGGTGAAAGAATTTACAGGAATCTGGAGAACATACTAACTTATTAATGGGCACTCACGCTCCAATTGAGGAAGGAGTACCTGCAGCTGTGTACGCGAATGGAGGGGGACTTTAGTCCCACCTTGGAAGCGAGCAACTAGACGCAGTGGCATAAATTGTTTTTGTGATTAGGGCTTATCACCCCCAACCACGGGGTGGGGTCCCATTACACCCTCACCTGTGCCTCGCCCATGACACATACTCTATGGGTCTAGCACTCACCCGATTAACTGCCTAACCTGCGCACTCCTTGCTCACCACCCACTACCCTGGTAACCTGATAACTTGATAACCTAATAACCTGATATTGTGAAGGGCCTTGAGAAGGAGAGGAAGAGGATCCCAGAGAGAAAGAAAGAAAGCGCGGGAGCAGGAGGGTTTTGCTCTCTATGACACTTGGTTGCTGGAGGGATTGCCTCCCTCTGTGCGTGAAGAAGAAAGAAGAGGAGGAAAGGAAGAAGGCCTGCAGAAGGAGAGAAAGAGAAGAGGAAGAAGGAGAACAGTGCTTCCCTAGCACTGTAGCACCTGTTGGTTAAGCCGTCTGATACTTGACTGATTGGTTGATATTGCTGATATATTTAAGTACTTAAGTTTAATGGTTGATGGCACTGTTGCATTATTTGAACTCAATGCATATATGCTTAAATTGAATAATTAGTGACCTAAATCACCATTGTTTTTGCTTTAAGATTCTTCTTGCCATGCATACTTATTGTTCAACTCATGCTTTACATTGATTATCATTTTTGAGTAATTTATTGGCTCATTTCTTGTGCTCATTTACTTGTTAATCAAGATTAGCGATTGAATTCCTATTTGCTCCCAGCGAATGACCTCGGACTTTCATTCGAGTATAAATTCTATTTATTTTCAAGCGATTTCGACCTATACTACAATGTAGCATTTACAACATCAATTTTGCCAGTTAACACTTATTCAAAAGAATGTCTTTTTTTCTACTTTTTTTGACATTTCTCTCTCTCTCTCTTTTTTAAGGCAAATGTCAGTATGTCTCCTACAACTTTATTTGGTAGAGCACACTAATTTAGTGGGTAAGTATTTTGGTGGAAAGAGTTTCTCCTAAATACAAGACTAAAAACTAGGATAAAAAGTCTACCTGCATGCACAGGTAAGGACTCTACCTTCCCTAATGAACACAAGGATTTTACATTCATCTGGTCTTTCCTGACTCTGTGTACTGTAAACCAAGGTTACTTAGACTCCCAAGTAGAAGCAAACCAAGGAATCCTGTACTGGTGACTCAGGTACAAGAATACATCCTAAGTTAGGAGAGATTCTGGTCTATCTTGTCAATGCTCGAGTGTATTAAGCCAGAGCTTAAGCGAATTAAGCTTTTGTGGCCTAGAACGTCTTCAAAGCAAAGGCTAAATGTCCATAAAAACACTTATTTTGTTTTTGCTTCAGCCTTCAGATTATAGCTAAACACTATTGAAAACATTTTTTTATTTTTGAATTTTCCATTTTTTATGGACTTTTTGTGTTTTGTAATTTTCTTTTTGAAAATTTTCAAGATTTTTAATTTTTATAGATTTTTCAATAAGGCTATCCATATACATTGTAGACAGATATGTATAATGGACAAGAATTTGCATAATACCCATATAATACCTAGATCCTATGAATGCCTATCTACCCCCCCATGCCAAATCATGCTATGTCCTCATATGCATGCAAACAGGGTTAGACAGGGTCAAAGGATCTTGGATGTTGTATGATGCGAGAATCATCTTTTAGAAATACACGTCGTAGTATAGGACGAAAATCGCAACAATACTTAAAATTTATAAACTCGAAAACAATGTAAGTCTCAGGTCGTTTGCAGGGAGCAAATGTGGAATTCACGTACTAATTACAATATAAATCAATGAGCATAATAATTAGTTTCAGCAAAGATATGCAATGAATAATATTCTCAAGGATATGTTGAATGATGAACTAAATTGTATCTCAGAAGTTGTTGGGATAAAAAAAATAGATACTCTAAAAAGAATGGTGATTTAAATCACCAATTATTCCTCAAATTAAGCATATATCCCAAGCATATCAACCAATCAAATTTTCCAATAGTGGTCCTTGAACCACTTAAGCAATATCCAGATTAGATTTAGATACCAAATATGTCCATAGTATTAGAGCCAAGGCCAAGGCTTCACTAGACGTTGCCAAGGGAGATCAGACGACTTAACCATTCAAAGCTCAGAACAGGAACAAGGGTGCTAAGCCTCAGAGATGCAAAGTATGAAACACATAGGCACCCATCTTGAGGCATAGAACATGAATCCTAAAGCAAAACCCTCCCCTTGCCCTTCTCAAATTCTCTTCCTTCTCTTCTCAAAATCGGGTATAGGTTTAGGCAGGTAATCGGGTTTGTACAGTACCGAGCAGGGGACCAGACTCGTGTGGCGTGTATCGCAGGTGAGGTGTGAGAGAGCATGTGGGATAGCGCATGGGCGAGGGGACCTCACCCCCTCTGTGAGAGGTGACAAGCCCTTGAGATGAAATGCTCTTATGTGTTGTCGCGAGGTACTGAGTCCATGATGTGGGACCAATCAGCTTCCCCTTCCTCCATGCAGCTCCCTTTCACACAGTAGTAGAGTGACGTGATGAATTGAGGTGGTTGATGCTGTCTGTTGCTTCAATTGAGAACCTGGAGTGCTTCAAAACCTGAGGCCGTGTTGATTGTAAGCTGTAATAGGTTGATTGAGGCCGGAGAGAGGCGAACGTGGTTGGTGAAAAAGGAGGTGGCAGTGGAGATTTGATGATGACCTAAAACCATGAACATGAGCCTTAACCCTAATTAAACCAGCTCAGGATGATCGCCTTGAGTTGAGGAGTGCAATGATGGTGTCAGCATGGTGTTTTGAGCATTGTGGTGGCCAGGCGGTAACAGAGGAGCAAGCGGTGGTGGGTCTGTTCGGTAGAGAGGGTGAGTGTGTGTGTGGTGAAATTTGTAGAGGGCTTTTGCTCGGGTGAATGTGGCGAAGGTGTAGGAAGTGATGGCAAGGTGATTGGTGCGGTGTAGCGGCGGCGCAGGCTTACCGGAACCTCTATCGGAGTTGGAGAAGACGGAGGGGGAGATAGTAAATTGGTGGTAGAATCGAGGAGATAAGAGGTGGAATATAACCTAAAGAAGGAGAGGAGGAAGAATGACCTAATTACAAATGAAGGGAGGAAGGATTGGCACCGACTGTGATTGGCCGGTGCCGAAGATAGTGAATTCTCTGTTGGGAGAGACAGCAAGGAGGAAGGGAGTAGGTGGCACTAACTAATGTGCACTAGACACGGATGAAGTTGGGGAAGATTTTCCCTCTGCCTATTGTATGTGGCAGAGGGCGACGACGGAGGTCTGAGGGGCTTGCTGGAGTTGCAACAGAGGCAGCCAGAGGGAGAAGAAAGAAGAGCTTTTGTGGCCTAACTGGACTAAGGAGGATGGTTTGGAGTTGGGGGAGTTCTTATAGAGCTTAGAACGAACTCTAATTGAGGAAAGAAGCTCAATTGGGATTCGATTGATAATCAAGAAACCCACAATTTTCATGGGTTCGATGGAGCTTTATGGTGCGAATTTGGAGCCAAGATCTTGCTCAAAGGATTCCTTGTAATGTGAACACAAATTCCACCAAATTTGGTGGGATTTGGAGTTGATTTGATAATGTTTTGATCAAGTCAAAGCTCACCTGTAGGTTGGTTGACCTAAAAATGGCGGCAGGGACTAAAACTAGGGGCCTTTTTGCAAGGAATTTTGAAAGCTAAGGGTTTAAGTGACAAAAATAGAGTTTTAAGGGTTTAGATTGCAAATTAGGTCAAGATGAACTTTGATTAGGCCAAAATTTTGGGTTTAGCCTAATTTGGATCCAAGGAATCTGATGGTGAACTTGGATTCATTTTTGACCACATTTAATTGGGAAATTTGCATAGAAACCCAAATTAGGGTAGAATCTCGTCTAGAACTCTGTTCTAGGTCAAGTGGGTTCAAATGGTCAAACCAAGGATACTAAACCTCTTAGAATATTTTATATGAATTTTATGAGGTTTGGATGAATTTTTTCCTGACTAAAACTTCTTCAATTTAAGTAGGTCTGAAATTAGGGTTTTGTGTTTTGATTTGGTTCTCGAAACACGTGAAACCCTATTTCTATATATGTGAACCCACTCTTTGAACTCTAATGCTCATTTGACCTTTATATGTAAACCCTGGGTGATTCTGTGGTTACTCTGCATTTGTGATGTGATGTTAATACTACAGAATTAACTCTTTTTATTGTTTTCTTCTCAAAATGGATTTACGTGGAATTAATGTCCTTAGGAAATTATTCAACAGCATTTGTCAATTGATTTCAACTAATTCAAGTTAGTTATGGCTAATGATGGTGTAACCATCATGCAAGAGTGAAGTGAGGGGTATAAAGTAGGGTGGATGGGTGGGCAGATGGTGGGAGGTGAAGTGCAAAGTGAGGTGAAATGAAGTGAATGAAATGAAATGAAATGTGAGTGAAAGTGAAAGGATGTTGGGGTGCCTCCCAATGAACACTGAATTTAACATCCCCAACTGGACTCAGAATGAGGCCAAAGTTAGTTACCCTCCAACAAGGTAACTGTTTCACCAACAGGGACAGGCTTATGCGTGAGATATGGTTTCAATCACTGCCCGTTAACTGTAAATTTATGCCTAGATCTGGGATCTTCAATTTCAACTGCTTCGTTGGGAAAAGGTCTCGAGACCACGAAAGGACCAGTCCATTTGGACTTCAGTTTTCCAGGAAAGAATTTGAGCCGAGTATTATAAAGCCAAACCTGTTTGATGGCTCAAACTCCTTCCGCCTAATGCTGTTCTCATGAAAGGCCTTGGTTCATTGTTTAAAGGTCAAGGCAATGTCATAGGCTTCATGACGTAGCTCTTCTAATTCCTGGAGTTAGAGTTTCCTTTTTCGACCGCACAGGTCTGGGCCGAGGTTGCACTGGTGAACTGCCCAATAAGCGTGGTGCTCCAACTCAACTTGTAAGTGACAAGGGTTCCTAAAATAATCCTGTACGAAGACATACCAAGGGGAGCCTTGAAGGTGGTCCAATATGCCTATAAGGCATAAATTAGCTTGTTGAACCAATCCTTATGGTCAGGCCAAACCATTTTCTGGAGGATTTGACTGATATGTCGATTCGACACCTCAACCTGGCCGTTCTTTTGAGGATGATATAAAGAAGTGATACGGTGGTGGACTCCATATTTCCTCAAAAGTGCCTGAAAAGATGAATGAGTAAAATGGCTTCCTCCATCCGAAATGATGCTCAAGGGATCCCAAAGTGAGCAAAGATGTAGTCTTTAACGAATTTGGTGGTAACGACGTGGTCAACATGGCACGCGAGAATGGCCTCAATCCATTTCGAGACATAATCAACGACAACAAGGATGTACTAAAAATTGTTGGATGGAGGAAAGTGACCCATAAAATCGACTCCCCAAATATCAAAAATTTCTACATCTAGGATGGGTTGCAAGGGCATCATGTAGCGACGTAACATTGACCCTAGTAACTTGCACCTAGTGCAACGCTTAGCATAATTGTGTGCATCCTGATAAAGGGAGGGACAAAAGAATCTGCATTGCAACACCTTGGCTGCAGTTTTCCTCCTAGAAAAATGGCCTCCGTAGGCTTGATCGTGGCAAAAGGATAGCACACTAGAGAACTCGCTATCAGGAACACAACGAAAAATTATCTAATCAACACCTACTCTAAAAGGTAGTGGATTATCCCAGAAATAATACTTTGCTTCTGCAATGAGACACTCGCGCTGGTTTTTAGGCCAACCTTGTGGAAGAGAGCCAGATGCAAAGTAATTAGTGATATCGGCATACCACGGTCCACTTGTCACATCTATTGCTAGAAGGTGCTCATTAGGAAAAGATTCATTTAAAGGCAAGGTAAGTCCAATATGGTTTGGGTCAAGTCTCGAGAGGTGGTCTGCAACCACATTCTGGGCTTCGGCCTTATCTCGTATCTCAAGATCAAACTCTTGAAGGAGAAGGATCCAACGAATCAATCGAGACTTTTCATCATTCTTATTCATGAGATGACGAATGGTCGCGTAGTCTATGAAGATAGTAACATGAGAACCCAGAAGATAAGAATGAAATTTCTCCAGTCGAAAGACGACTGCTAGCAACTCCTTTTTAGTGGTCATGTAATTATGCTGGGCCTCATCCAGTGTCTCACTGGCATAATACACCATGAAGGGGTGTTTATCACGTCTTTGTCCTAAGATAGCTTGACAGCTAGGTCAGGAGCATCACACATCAGCTCAAAGTCGAGAGACCAATCAGATGACTGGAGAACAGGGGCCTTAGTGACAGCATCACATAGCTGCGTAAATGCTCGAATACATTCGGGGCCCATGTTGAAGGGTACATCGGTAGATAGGAGATGCGTCAAAGGTCTGGAAATCTTAGAGAAATCCTTGATATATCTCTTATAGAACCCGATGTGACCCAAAAAGGAGTGGATTTGCCGAACAGAGCTAGGTTCGGGTAAATCGGCTATCACAACAAGTTTAGCTATGTCCACCTCAATACTCCTTTCGGAGATGATATGTCCCAGAACAATACCTTCGTGCACCATAAAATGACTTTTCTCCTAGAAAAGCATGAGGTTAACATAATACATCTCCGAAGGATGAGGGTTAGGTTGGCTAGGAAGTCATTAAAAGTGGGTTCGAAGACCGAAAAGTCGTCCATAAAGATCTCAAGAAAATCACTCACCATATCGTGGAATATCGCCAGCATGCATCTTTGGAAGGTAGGTGGAACATTACAAAGTCCGAATAGCATCTTTTTGAACGCGAAAGGTGAAGATGGTTTTCTCTTGGTCCCGAGGGTCAATAGCCACCTAGTTAAGGCCTAAGAATCCATCCAGGAAACAAAAGAACCAATTTCTCGCTAACCGCTCTAGCATTTGATCAATAAAAGGTAGTGAATAATGGTCTTTCTTGGTAGCAGTATTGAGTTTCCTATAATCTGCACACACTCTCCAAGACACAGGAGTGCATGTATGGATGGATTCGCCCCTGTAATCGACACGGATGGTGAGACCCACCTTTTCAAGAACATGAATCAAGCTCACCGAGGGGCTGTCGCTGATCAGGTAAATGATGCCCGCATCAAGCCACTTAATAATTTCATTCTTGACGACCTCCCGTATATTAGGATTGAGACATCGCTGCATCTCGTGAGAAGGTCGAGCCTCCTCCGTATATATACGGTGAGTATAGTAGGAGGGGCTAATGACAGTTGGTGCCACAGGGGTGGACCGGTTTGTATTATGTATTTTATTACTCGAAAATAGAAAATCTCTGAGGTCGAACTCAAGGAGCAACACTTGATTTTAGAAGCGTACAAAATCACAATTTACAATATATATACTATTTTACAAAAGAGATTAAAGAAAGGAAAATTGATTTTTCTGTTCCTCTCTCTTTCTCCTTTTGTTTGCCTCTCTCTTTCTTTAGACGTCAGACTCCAAGGGTCAGACGACTTAAACTCCACTTGCTACAGTGTTTAGCTTCTTCAGCTGCCGCTGTTTCTTCTTCTTCCTCTTGGCTTCTTCTTCTTCTCTGTTGAGCTGCACCTCCTCCTTTTTCTTCCTTTCTTTCTTCACCTCAGCTTCTCTGCGGCTACAGTGCCACCTTCATCTTCCTCCTTTGCTTCTTTCTCCTTTGATGTGCGAGTCCTTCTTTCCTTCTTTCTCCTTCTCTTCTTCTCGCTGCTGTACTCCTTCCTCCTCCTTCTTCTTCTCTTGCTTTCCTGCACAGTGCATGGTTAGGCAAAAAATAACCCCTACCCTCCCCACGTCTCTCTCTCTCTCAAATTCACTCCAGGGTTCTCTCTCCTAGAGCCTTAACCGGGTATGCGGGTCAAGTGAAGCGCCCGAGACCAGGCGCACCGGCGTGGGTGGTGCGCGAGGTATGCACAGGTAGGGTAGTCGGATCCAAGTGCTAGGTCCACGGGGAAAGTGTCGCAGACGAGGCGTGGCGAGGGGCGAGGGACCTCACCCTAGTGTGTTTCGAGGCGATAAGCCTGAAACACAAATTCAACTTAAGCGCGGTAGGGCGCTTACAAACTAACGAGGTGGGACTAAATGTCCCACTCGCTTCTGCTGGCGCCCGCAGGAGGTAAGCTCCGCAATTGCAGCAGGCGTGGAGTCTCTCGATTCTACTTGGAGTCTGGGTGCGTGAGTGCTGCAAACCCGCACCACCTAAGGGCTTCGCCTGGAGCTGAGCGCGACCTGGAGCAGCCTGAAGCTCGCTTCAAGCTCAGCGATAATGGCGGAGAGCGACCTGACCCTGAAATCAGCAACACGGCCTTTCGACCACGTCAGACCACAAGAAAACCTTCGCCCTATCACGGCGAAGGTGAGGCGGGGGTTGGCTTACCGCGGGGCGGCCTAGGCATGCGTGCCTAGGTTGCTCTGTGGCCGTGTTTATGGGTGTCTTCGGTGGGCATTTAGGGAGGTGTTGGTGGTCGATGAAGGGGTGGATGGTGATCAGTGAGTGATGGTGGAGATTCTGAGATAGGTGGCGAGGCATGAGGGGGAGTGGAGCGACGGTTTCGCCTCGCCAGTTGGTCTACCGAAGGTGGAGAAGGTGATGGTGGTCGATGTGTGACAGTGAGTGATTTAGGAAATAGATAAGGGGGAAATGAAGAGGGGAAAAAGGGGAATAGTTGTTACCTACTTAGCAGACGAAAGAGGGAGGAGGCGGCGAGCGACTGTGTTGCCGTCGCCGGAGAAGACAGTGCCCAGGGAAGAAGATGGCGATGAGGAAGAGGTGCTGGAAGGTGCCTGCTGGTACGGCCAAGCACAGTGGACGACGGCGAAGGTAACCCTGCCACTGGTATGGTGGCAGGGCGACGAGAGCGGAGGAGGAGGGTCGCCGGCCAGAGGAGGAGGAGATGAATTTTGAGGGATTTCCTTGGCCAAGACAATCTCGAAGGAAGCGGCGGGGCTGCCGCTCCTTAAATAGGTACTGGCTGGGAGGGAAACTTGAGGAGAAGACGTGGGCTCCTCGCCGGAGGCATGGCTAGACAGAGACCCATACCTCTCGAGCATTTGCACGAGAGGTATGGTGGCCAGTAGGGCATGGGAGCCGGCCCATACAGAAGAGAACAACGCAAGGATTCCTCCTTTCACATCTGGGGCTGGCTCCCCAGGTCTGTGCAGCGCCATCCTCCGCGCAAAGTCACCAAAGGTATGGCTTGCACAGTGCGGGGGTAGAGGGACCTTTTTGAAGAAAGAGAGGAGAAAAGTAGGGGGGTCTCTGCAAGAGTTAAAAAGCTAAGGGTTAAAAAGTAATTACTGAGGACCGTTTTGTAAAGTAGGTCAAGGCGACCTACCCTTAGGTTTAAATTTTGGTATAAACCTAATTTAGACCTAAGGAATCTAATGGTGAGGTTGGATTTTAGGTTTGACCAAGTTTGACCAGATATTTTGCACAAAAGCCCAAATTAGGTCAAAAATTGGGTAGAGTTCTCAATTTAGGTCAAGATAGGTTCCAATGGCCAAATTGAAGGTTCTAAACCCTAGGGAATATTTTTTTATGAATTTTAGAGGGTTTAATTGATCTTTATCTTGCCTGAAACTTCGCAAATTAAAGTAGGTTTGTTTTAGGGTTACAGAATGTCATTTAATTCCCAGATTTCGTCATAACCCTTTCCTGATCAAATCATTCCACTTTTTCTCCTATTAAGCCCATTTAACCTTTGCCTAGACCCTTAGAAATCTCGTTTATGCACTGCAATGGTAAAATTACAATTTTACCCCTTATGAATTATTTTATTCTCAGATTTGTAATTCCTAGATTTAGGTCTACCCTTTGGTTTTGTAGGAGCTTTTGTTCAATTATTTAGGTCAAAAAGTGTTAGTTAGGGTTCATGATGAGGTGCTTATCAATAGTCAATCAGAAAGAAACCATCCAATGGCTACCTTACATTCAATTAGGACCTTCATTAGCTTGCACTCTTGCTCCCTGGATAATTTTGAACTGATGATTACAGGAGGTGTTTCATTTGGCCCAAAGAAAGCATATTTTAGCGTGTCAAGTATCACTTTAAGCTCAAGAGTGGAGGGGGAAAGATCTAGCAATTCTTAGGATAAGAATGTCCCAAAAGGATCAGAAGAGAGGATAAGAGGAGAAGGAAATTGGCCTTCAGGTTGGCCAAGAAGAGGAGCGTCTTGGATTGATGAATCCAAGAAAGGAGAGCCCCAGTGATTAGCATTTGGGAACAAGGTCCCAATATGGAATGTTGTTTTCGCTTGATTTGGCAGGAAAGAAAGGGCACTCCGATCTTCAAGGGGGTAGATTGGAGGTGAGTAGCTCGGAAATGACTCAATCAATGAGGCATAAGAAGTGGAGTGAACCTCGTCAGGGGTCTGGTCAGGAAGTGATAAGGATAAGGGAAGGGGTGGGGAAACGCCACAGTAAGGGTCAGTCAGGTGATTGTGATTTTCTAGGGGTACATCGCAACAATTTGAATAAGTCCCTACCGACCCGATACATGCACTGCAGCCATGTCATCGTTAGACGTGTCATCCTCGATAAGATCGCAATCAAAATTCTTGGCGACCTTAAAAATGTTAAGTTTGAGCTTTTCAAAGCCCATGGCAATCTCAATGCAGCCCAATTCACAATCGATATAGGCTCAGGCTGTGGCCAAGAAAGGTCTACTGAGAATTAACGGATAATTAGAAAGTGACTTAGGAACTTCCATGTCTAATACAAGGAACTCAACAGGAAAACAAAGACTGTTGACCCTAACCACCACGTCTTCTACCACGCCTCGCGGGATTTTGATAGAGTGATTTACCAATTGCAATGTGATAGGGGTGGGTTGCAGATTTCCCAATGCAAATTTTTGGAACATGATGGTCGATACGAGGTTAATGGAAGATCATAAATAGAGCAAGGCATGATCAAAATTGCAACCTTTGATGCTACATGAAATGAGAGGGGTGCCTGGGTCTTTCTACTTCGGTGGTAATTTTGATAGTATAGCACAACTCGCATGAGACAAGAGTGTTGGAACCTAGTTCCAACTCTCTTCTGTGTTTTGGTGTTAACAAAATCGTTTTAAAGTCTAATTGTTTATGAAGTATTATAGGACAAAAGAATCTATGAATGCAAGATAGCATTGAAGGAATAAGATAGCATATGAAGGAAGAAGATTATAGTTTTTGTTGTATTCATTGTATTTTAGAGTCTTTATATGTTATAACCGGGCATTAAGCGTCGTTTAAAACGTCTGGGAAGTGATCCAGACGTCTGGTCAGACGTCTGGAAGCCTTCCCAGACGTCTGGAATTAAATTTTTTCGACGTACGGGTTCGCGTCTACGCGCATGCGCGCGCAGCTGAACCCACTGCCCTCCTTCTTCTCTTTCCTCTCCCTCTCTGCAGACGCAGCTTTTCTCTTTCTCTCTCCCCACGGCTGCCTTCAAATACACCTCGCCCTCTCCCTCACCCTCACTCCACCGTCTTCTTCTTCTTCTCCCTGTCAGCGAGAGCGAGCAGGCAAGAGCGGCAGCCGCAACTGCTGCGAGTGTGTGGGGAGGAGGAGTTGTTGCGAGAAGAAGAGGGTGCTTGACCGCGAGGTTGTGAGCTCGCCGGAGCAGCCGGAGCCGACCACCGGGTGCGCAGCAAGCGTGGGGTGCCGCAGAGAAGCTGCTGCAGCTCAGGCAGCAGGAAGGCACGGTGCGGCACGGCCGTGCGCTACTGGCGGAGGGCGAGGAGGTCCTAATTCTGGGAAAATTTCCCAGAATCAGACGTCTGGACTTACATCCAGATGACGAAGGCGACGTTTGTAGGCAGGTCCAGATGTCTAAAAGGTACGTTATTTTTATCTTCTTCTTTCGCGTGTACGGTCATGCAGCCGTTTCCGCCGAAGTCTTCTGCTTCCTTTGGTGTTGAGAGCGGGCGTGTGTGTGTGTGCAGGTTTTGTTCGGGAAGGCACAAGGGCACGCCATCTCACATAGATCAGACATCTGGGCACAGCACCAGACGACGGAGGGGGTCTCCAGACGTCCGGAGTGACAGTCGGAAGTCTGGAAACTAAGTCCAGACGGTTCAGCGGGCTTCTGGACGTCTGAAGGACACTGCAGATCGACGTGTGACCTGAGCGATCATTTAAGATGTCTGGAAGAAGTTCCAGACGTCTGATTTTGGACAGACTCGTCGTTTTTGACCCGTTTAGGGTCCGTTCGGAGTCCGTTTTCCACGTTTCAAGTTTCGTTCTTCTTAGATTTAGTTCCTCTACCTGTTTACAGTAATCGTATGCTGTTCTGAGTAGCTCCTTGTCTTTGATCCTTGTGTTAGGACCCCATTCCGTTGCGGCTCTGGGGTTGCGGAGGCACGCAAGCTTGCCGATTATGCCCCCAGTACTCCCGGTTTTGCGGGTAGAGTGGCCTTTTCAATTATTTATCAAAAATTATGCAATTGTGAAATGATTAATAGAGTTTAGGGTATTGCATGAACCCTATGATTAAAAAAACTAGATTGAATGATAGATCCTAGGGTATTGCATGAATCCTAGGACTGGAAAACTAGATTGAATGATATTTCCTAGGGTATGGCATGAATCCTAGGACTGGAAAACTAGATTGAATATCTATACGTTGCAGTCTTGGAAAAGTAGAAAGGAAACGATAACTGCCTGTAAAAATTGGTTAACAGCTGCCTGTTTATGAATGAATAATTACTGTTGAGAACATGGGTTATATGGATATAAAGCTGGAACGGTGAAACCTAAATTGGCTGAGTTAAAAGAGCATGAACCCTACGGGGAATTAGGAGTAGAACTCCTGGAAAGTGAATGGAATAGAATTGGGGAAGTGAGCTGGCCCTTGAGTACGGAGTACCAAAGAGAGCGACTGTCCCCCTGTTTAGTGCAGAGCGGAGCTAGCCGCCCCAGGGACCCAGGGTTAGGTCTGGCCACTTTGTACCGACTTTTGGCCCTCTTGTACACAGTACCGATGAGAGCTACTAGTGTAGGGAGAGCACTAGCTACCCCACGAGCCCCGGGGTTCTGCTAGCCCTCCTACACCGACTTGTTAGGCCCACTGGGCAAACCAGGGTAGTCAGGCGAGGGTGCGCGGACTGTGGAGGGGCAAGACCCCTGTTTGGTTACTGTGGAGGGGTTGGACCCCTGTTATTGAGAGGGCTCTGCCCTATACTGGTTCCGTGCTGTGCTTTTAGCGCACCCGTTAACGGAAACGACTGACCGCATGCTAGTGCAGGGTAGCTACCCGTGCGTTTATCGCACGTGCCGTAGTCACCATTACGTCTGACAGCGACCTTGGGGTGGTTGACTGAGGGTAGGACCACCACGGGAGACTCTCCTGGCCAGGAGAGCACCACGTGCTACTTCTACTTTTCGGAAAAGACTGCAATCAAGATCGTTCCCACGAGGAACATTCAAGATCAAGAGAAGGATCTGAGAAATAATTCAAGAGTGAATAAATGGAAAAATATAAAGAAAGAAATTAAAAATATAACAGCTACTGTCCACCTTACTGTTTCTGAGCTTTTAGTTGCCACTCTCTCAGCGTTTCGCTGACGTGTCACCTTTGTTACCTTTTCAGGACCAGGTGTTGAGCAGCCAGAGTCGGCGGCTGCAGAGGGCGCTGGGCCTAGTAGAGCCCAGTAGTGTTACTTGTGTAGTACCCACTGTACTTTTCTTTCTGTTATTGTGAGTAGTTTCTGTTACCCCTGTACTCATTTCATTGTAAGCTTCATGTTTATGTACATGTTTGTTTCTTTACTGTTGTGGTGGTGTATACTGTAGTATTTCTTTTCTTTACTGCTGTATTTTGTTACTGCTAGTTATATACATGGGGAATGTGGTTTATTTTACTGCTCTTTTGGTTACTTTCTCGTTGAACGACTGGGTCTTGGGATCAGTCGAGTCGGTTCGATTCTCGTGTCTCGTAGGGATTCGGGAATCGGGTCATAACATTATATGTCTCCTAACAAGTAAAACATAATCTAGGAGTTAAAATCAAAGTAGAGATAATTAGGGTTCAAAATATCGTTTTAAACTCAAATTTGATTCTTTCAAAATAAAGTCGTATAGAGTAGATGGGATAACTCTAAAAATTGACTTAAATTCATTCTTGGTGCTTGGCACAGGTTTGGATTTTTAGTCCCAAACTATGAACAACAAGTACCGGTACATGTAGGTCACAGGACCCAAATCTGTGAGTCACAAGTACCGGTACTCACCATGAGTACCGGTACATGTAGGTCACAGGACCCAAATCTATGAGTCACAAGTATCGGTACTCATCATGAGTACTGGTACCTAGTGACTTAGTTGGGCTAACTGTAGGCAGTCAGTACTGGTACCAAAAGTTTAGTACCGATACCAACTAACTGTTGTGACCAGTCTAAACGGCTATTTTGCAATTAAACCTATCTTTAATGTTCCTAAATTTCCTCTAATGGCTAGTATTCATGGGAGAGGTGTTTAGTGTCTTATATAAGCACTCTTCGAGTGTCTTTTGCACACAACTAAGAAGCCAAATATACTATCCTTGCCTACACCTCCAATTCTCAATTTTTCTAGCTGCAAAAGAGCTTGATTTGTTGCATCCTTCTCAAGGCCTCTCTCCATTTGCAGCAAGTCATCAAAGACGATTGTGTTCTTCATTGTTCAATCGTTCGTTTACTCCTTAGTATTCTCGTTAGATTAATTTATATAATCTTGTTAAGCAGTATACTCGTTGGAGACCTAGGAATTAGTTGTAAGCTTTTATTTGCATCTTGCTTACACCTGTATCTTTATTTCTTTTTGATATCTCGTAATTGAGTTGAGGTAACCCATTAATTACCTCAGGTCATTAGTAAATTGATTCCCTCCGCGTTGAGGGAATCGGGTTAAAATCCTAAGTCGGGAGACTTGGGTAGTGGAGTACCCAAGTGAGGGAAACCACTATATATCTTGTGTGTTTTTGTGATTTCTTATTCTTGCAAATTTTTATCTACCACACTATTCATCCCCCCTTCTAGTGTGCTTGTGCATTACAGATCCTACAGGTAGTATCAGAGCAGGTCGCGAATAGAAGAAGTAATCTTTCTCTCTCGCAATGGCATCATCAGTCAAGCGCACCGAAGGACAGTCATCTACACGTCCTCCCCACTTTGATGGGATAGACTGTGGATACTGGAAGAGGAGGATGCAAATCTTCCTCAAAGCCATGGATGAGGACTCGTGGACTCTCATTCAAGAGAAGTACATGGATCCGGAGCCACAGGAAGGTGTTGTTTGGACCATGGACCAAAAGAAGAAGATCATGGGAAATGCAAAAGCGATGAATGCACTCTATTATGTGTTATCAAGAGAAGAATTTAACCGTATCTCTGCATGCGAGTTCGCATGCGAGATATGAAACATGCTGCAAGTCACCTATAAAGGTACAAGTAAGTTAAAAGAAACACATATTTCTATTCGAACAGAAAGCTATGAGTGTTTTAGGATGCAGAAAGGTGAAACAATCAAAGAGATGTACACAAGATTTGGGGAGATCGTGAATCCAATGAAGAACCTTGGAGTCAAGATGAAGGAGCAAATTGTAAGGAAGATCTTGAGATCCCTTACAAGCAATTGGTCTCCAAAGTCCACAACCATCCAAGAGGCGAAGGACCTCTCTACTCTCTCCTTGGATGACTTGATTGGAAGCCTCATGGCATATGAAGTCCAATTGGAGAATATGAAGAAGAACGAAGAAAAATTTGTAAGCAAGAAGAAGGAGCTTGCTTTCAAAGCTATAAAGGAGTCGGACTTTGATGATTCCAACTTCGACGAAGAAGAGGAGCTTGCTCTTCTAATGAGAAGATTCAGAAGATTCATCCAAAAATTAGGTAAGAGAGTTAATAGATTTACAAATGACATTATTTGTTTTGAGTGTAAGAAGAAGGGGTACATACGAAAAGATTGTCCAATGATCAAGAAGAAGAAGGAAGAAAAGAAGGACAAAGAACTCGATTAGAAGAAGAAGAAGATTTCAAGAAAGGCATACAAGGCAACTTAGGATGACAGTGATTCCGGCACGAAATCATCTTCCAAAGAATCTGAAGAAATGGAAGTTGCACATCTTTGCTTAATGGCGAACAACGATAACTCAGAAAATGAGGTAGATTCTGAAGTCACTTTTAATGAATTACTACAAGCATATGAAGATTTGTATCACAAAGTTAGGTTAATTAAAAAGAAAATAAGGTCTTGCATGATAGTTATAAAACTCTAGAAATAGAAAAATTTTGTTTAGAATTAGAATTAGAAATATCAAAAGAAACTAGCAATCAATTGCATGCAAAAATAGTAGAATTAAAAGATATTTATAAACACTTTGAGGGCACTTTGAATAATCTAAAAACAACAACTAGGTTGAATACAGAATTTTGTAATAATTTAAAAGCCAAGCTCAATAATAAAAAGAACACACAAAATAAATCACATGCACCTAGACATACATGAATTTATCAAAAGGTCAAGAATCCTAAGAATTATGATCTAACACTAAAGTGATCTATAAACCTAAGGATTTGAAGGGTACTAACCATCAATGACCCAAAAGAAAATGGGTACCTAAAATAGATTTAATAAACTATTTTGCAGGTCAAGAAGGACAAATGGATTCTAGACAGTGGGTGTTCTAAGCACATGACGAGACACTCCGACCTCTTTATCAAGTAGACTAGAATCGAATATGGACACGTCAAGTTGTGCGACAACAAACGTTGTCGCATTACTGGTGAAGGTACAATAGGTAATTCTTCTAAGCAGGTACGTAATGTTCTTTTAGTAGAAAACTTAAAACATAACCTGCTTAGTGTTAGTCAAATATGTGATAATGGATGTGATGTTTTGTTTACTAAAGTTGGATTTAAAATATTAAAAGAATGAACAAATATGGTTTTAATTGAAGGCTTTAGATGTGAAAATATCTATGCTCTTCATTTTTCATAAAAGAAATTTGTAAAATGTCTACTTGCTTTTTATGTTGAAGTAGATCTTTGGCACCCTAGGTTAGGTCACATTAATCACAAACAACTTAATAGGTTAGCCAAAAATGAGTTACTAAAGGGCCTACCCAAACTAACTTATAAAAAGGATGCTTTGTGCAAGTTTTGTGAACTCGAAAAAATGCACAAGGTTTCTTTTAAACCTAAAGACTTAGTTTCAACAACACGACCTTTAGAGTTGTTACACCTTGATCTATTTGGACCAACACGATTCGAGAGTCTAAATGGATCAAAATTTTGTCTAGTTATTGTTGATGACTTCTCTAGGTTCACTTGGGTCATCTTCTTGAAACATAAGGATGACTCATTTGATTCATTCCTAAGTCTTGCTCGAAGACTTTAAAAGGAAAAATCATCCTCAATTCTTAGACTTAGGACTGATCATGGGGGTGAATTTGAAAATGAAAAATTTTTAAGTTTTGTGTCAATTCTGGTATAACCCATGAATTTTCATTTTCACGGGCACCATCTCAAAATGGTGTTGTAGAGCGCAAGAATTTCACTCTACAAGAATGTGCCCGAACTTTGCTCTTGGAGTCTAGGCTTCAAAAATATTTCTGGGCTGAAGCCATTAATATGGCATGTTATGTTCTTAATAGAACTCTCTTAAGGTCTATTATTAAGAAAACTCCATATGACCTTTATTATGAGAAGTCTCCTAGGATTTCATATTTTAGGGTGTTTGGAAGTCGATGTTATTTATTAAACACCCATGACTGGCTTGATAAGTTTGATGCTAAAGGTGATGAAGGCATTTTTATTGGCTATTCAACAAGAAGCAAAACTTGTCGAGTCTTTAATAAAAGGACTTTTGTTATAAAAGAATCCCTGCATGTTTCATTTGATGAAATAAACTTAGGTGAACCTGAACCAAATCATTTAGATTCTGACGATGAAGATACCCCTTTCATCGATGTATCAAAAATAGAAGATACACGAAATGTACATGATCTTCCAAAAGAATGGGTACACCATAAGGATCACCCTCAAGAACGGATCATAGGTGATATTGAACAAGGTGTAAAAACCTGATCTCACTTTAGAGCTGATTTTGTCCTTAATGCCTTTGTTTCTCAACTTGAACCCAAGAAAGTTGATGAGGCATTAAAGGATGAGTCATGGGTTGTAGCTATGCAAGAGGAGCTACTCCAATTTACAAGGAACCATGTATGGGACTTGATACCTGCTCTTGAGGGTAATTTCATCATTGGAACCAAGTGGGAGTTCCAAAATAAATTGGATGAATCTAGTTCAGTGATCAGGAATAAAGCTATACTTGTAGCTCAAGGCTATAACCAACAGGAGGGTATTGACTTTAATGAGACATACGCTCCTGTTGCTCGCCTGGAGTCTATACGGATTCTACTTGCCTTTGCAAGTGCAAAGGACTTCAAGCTATATCAAATGGATGTCAAGAGCGCCTTTCTTAATGGTTATATTAAGGAAGAAGTTTATGTTCATCAGCCTCTAGGGTTCGAGGACCCAACACACCCAGAGCATGTATACAACCTCAATAAGGCGTTATATGGACTTAAACAAGCTCCCAGGGCCTGGTATGATAGGCTTAGGATCTTTCTTCTTCAGCATGGATTTAGAATTGGAGTTGTTGATTCAACTCTTTTTGTAAAAGAAGGAAATGACATCCTACTGGTTCAAATATATGTCGACGATATTATATTTAGATCAACTAAGGAGTCCCTGTGTCAACATTTTTGTGAGACTATGAAGACTAAGTTTGAAATGAGTATGATGGGCGAACTCAGATTCTTTTTAGAACTCCAAATTCAATAATTAGACACAAGAATTTACATTAGTCAAACAAAATATGTTCTTGAAATTCTCAAGAAATTTGACTTTGAAAATGTAAATGGGAAAGAGACTCCGATTTCTCTATCTGCTTCTCTTGATGAAGATTTATTTGGCAAGAAGGTAGATGAAAAGAAATACCAGGGCATGATAGGTTCACTACTATATCTTACAACTTATAGACCTGATATTCTTTTTGCTACATGTTTATGTGCGAGATTCCAATCTGAACCCAAGGAATCTCATTTTAATGTAGTAAAAAGAATATTTACATACCTAAATAGCATAAAAGATCTTGGTCTTTTCTATCCTAAAGCACAAACCTTAGATCTATTATCCTATAATGATGCAGACTATGCAGGAAGACAGACAAATCGAAAGAGCACTAGCGGCACATGTCATTTTATCGGAGAATCCTTGGTCTCATGGTTCTCTAAGAAACAGACTTGTGTTTCACTTTTCATGACTGAAGCAGAGTTTATTGCTACTTCACTTGCTTGCTCTCAGGTCATTTGGATGAGACAGACTTTATCCGACTTTAGATTGATTTTTGCGCAATCCAAAATTTTATGTGGTAATACAAGCACAATAAATTTATCCCAAAATCTGGTACATCATTCACATACCAAACACATAGATGTTAGACATCATTTCCTTAGAGATAATGTGCTTCAAGGTTCCATTCAATTAAAATTTGTAGACACACAAAACCAATTGGCAGACATCTTTACAAAACCTCTTGCAGCAGAGAGATTCTGCTTTATAAGAATAAAATTAGGACTTTGTATAATAAAAGAGATTCAAAATTAACAATTTGATTGATATGTAATTTGTTTGTATTTATAAAAATCCCTGAGGGCCTCACTGCAATTTACCCATGCTTGCTAAAAAAGGGGTAAACTGTAATATTTTCATGTCTGGAAATATTAGGGTGTTATTTGCAATATGATTGCTTAACTTAGGTTGTTGATTACATTATTTTTTTCAACACCTAAGTTGTTAATTACATTTCTCTCAACCACTTAAGTGGTCATGTGACTAGCACATGACCCATCCCATATAAAAGAGGCCAAGTGCAAACACTTGCCTCATTTTATCACTTGCAAACCCTAGTTCTCTTCACAAGAGCCTCTCCAAACCCTAGCCAAGAAGAGAAGGATCATCTCCAAGCCTCAACTCTACGTACACTCTTATCTTCTTATCATTTCGTGCTTCATTGAGTCATCTTGTATCTTGTTTTCACTCTCTCAAAACCATTCTTGCTGTTGCATTTCATACATGTCGGGTACCAAATGGTACCGGTACCCATCACCAGTACCGGTACTAGTTGGCTACAGTAGAGCCTATTTTAGGTAGCAGGTATCGGTACTTACTTATACTGGTACATGCAGGCTTAAATGTGTTTTTGTATAAACACATGAAAGGAAGTTTTCTATATTTCTAATTATTTTCCTATTCCTTGTTGTTGCATGATTTCAGATGACACCTAAATCTAAGAGTAAGGGAAAAGCACCTCAAAATGCTTTTCACAAGTTTTGCATCAATGAGGATGCTAGGTTGAAGTTTGATTGGTATAAAGGCCTAAAACTTCATCATTGTAGGCTAATTGAGTGGAAAGATTTCTCTCTTCAACTCTTTAATTTTACCACTCGTCTTTCTGAACAAAAACTCATGAATTTCTTTGATGAATCATTTTTTGCTGATGTTCCTGAAGTATACCCTGATGTCGATTGTCTAATCTTTGCTAATCTCTAAGAACAAGAAAACCGAGGTCACCTTGTCCTAACAACAAATGTTTTTGGTTAGAAAATCACCATCATACCAAAATTCTTGTCAATCATCACTGAATGTCCTAATGAAGGTCAAGCATTTAACATACTTAAGGAGTAATTTCCTACTTATAAAATCCATGAAACTCTCTTGCTCCCTAACTGTCAGGGCAAAGCATTGGTTGCCTCAAACATGACCTTATTTGCTCACGTCCTATTTTGTATCTTAGCATGGAACTTAAGGGCTAAAAATTCATGATTCCACAAAATTCCTATTGATATTTTACCCTTAATTTATGCTATCATCACAAGCTTCTGGTAAATTGGAACATAATTTTCATTCACTTTCTTAGACCTCATTACCGTGCATCAGCTTTACCATTGGATATCTTGGTATCCCACATTTTTTACAAAAATAAAGCTGACCTATCTAATTTTACTCCTATTAGAAAAGTGGTCTATTTCAAATGGTTCACTCTTCGGAAAATGGGAGTGAAACCTACTAGAGAGGAATCCTCTAGTGTTGATGAAGAAGAAGTTGATCCAAATGATCAATTTTCTTCTCATCCACCTCCTGAATCATCCTCCACTTTCGTTCCTATAACTTATCCATATCCAGAAGCTGAAACACCTTAGGTAAATCTGTCTAATGTGTCTGAAACTGATTCCAATATGATTAATACTTTCAATTATATTGGTCAAAATTTAACCAATCTCAATTTTGCCTTCACATGGAACACAAGTTTCATGACCTTTCTCTTTCTATTGAGCCTTCGCATGTTGTTCATTCCACTCAACAACCTAAACAAAGGAAGTGGACTCAACCGAAAGCACCTCAAGAATACAGTGAAAGAAGACAAAAGCACTTCCAAGATCCATCTTCTATCTCTTCTCCAATTGTAGAAGAAGAACCTATTCTCCATGTTGATGAGGAAGAAGACACTGAAGATGAAGAAGTTTCATATGAAGATAGTGATGATGAAGATGACGACGACGATGATGACGACAATGACGATGATGATGGTGGTGGACATGTATAAAAGCTTATCAGAAAATGTCCTAGAAATTAGTTTAGTATTCATTTGTTGCTTGTTGAACTTGTATAACATTTATGTCTTGCTAAACAAGTATGACTTTTAAGATTTCTTATGTATGGCTTTGCTAAATTGTCTCAAGCTTTATCTTTATGAACTTTATCATGTTTAGTTTTTATGAAGGTTGTATAGAGCTGGTTGCTTATATATCATGCTTTGATTGCTTAAAAATGTATTATTTGCTCATCTTTTTGCTTGCTTGACAAAAAGGGGAGAAATGATTGGATACTTCATATTTAAAATAAGGGGAGCTTAGTTTGAGAGGTAGGTTTTTCACTCCTTGTGGAGTTTTTTTTTATTCTTTTCTTATTAAGTCTCTGTTTATTTTTAAATATGAATATCTTGTTTATTTTGTCAACACAAAAAAGGGGGAGATTGTTGGAACCTAGTTCCACCTCTCTTCTGTGTTTTGGTGTTAACAAAATGGTTTAAAGTCTAATGTGTTTATGAGGTATTACAGGACAAAAGAATCTATGGATGCAAGGAATAAGATAGCATTGAAGGAACAAGATAGCATATGAAGGAAGAAAATTATAGTTTTTGTTGTATTCATTGTATTTTAGAGTCTTTGTATGTCTTCGAACAAGTAAAACATAATCTAGGAGTTAAAATCAAAGTAGAGATAATTAGGGTTCAAAATATCATTTTAAACTCAAATTCGATTCTTTCAAAATAAAGTTGTATAGAATAGATGGGATAACTCTAAAAATTGACTTAAATTCATTCTTGGTACTTGGCACAGGTTTGGGTTTTTAGTCTCAAACTGTAAACAACAAGTACAGATACTCATCATGAGTACCGATACAAGGTGCTCACAGCTTGTAGACTGACGTAGTTCCTGAACCTTACAAGTACCGGTACTCATCAGTACCGGTACATGTAGGTCACAGGACCCAAATCTATGAGTCACAAGTACTGGTACTCATCATAAGTACCAGTACCTAGTGACTTAGTTGGGCTGACCATAGGCAGTCAGTATTGGTACCAAAAGTTTAGTACCGATACCAACTAACCATTGTGACCAGTCTAAACGGCTATTTTGCAATTAAACATATCTCTAATGTTCCTAAATTGCCCCTAACAGCTAGTATTCGTAGGAGAGGTACTTAGTGGCTTATATAAGCACTCTTTGAGTGTCTTTGCACACAACTAAGAAGCCAAATATACTATCCTTGCCTATACCTCCAATTCTCAATTTTTCTAGTTGCAAAGGAGCTTGATTTGTTGCATCCTTCTAAAGGCCATCTCCATTTGCAACAAGTCATCATAGGCGATCGTGTTCTTCCTTGTTCAATCGTTCGTTTACGCCTTAGTATTCTCGTTAGATTAATTTATATAATCTTGTTAAGCAATATACTTGTTGGAGACATAGGAATTAGTTGTAAGCTTTTATTTGCATCTTGTTTACACATGTATCTTTATTTCTTTTTGATATCTTGTAATTGGGTTGAGGTAACCCATTAATTACCTCAGGTCATTAGTAAATTGATTCCCTCCAGGTTGAGGGAATCGGGTTAAAAATCCTAAGTCGGGAGACTCTGGTAGTGGAGTACCCAAGTGAGGGGAACCACTATATATCTTGTGTGTTTTTGTGGTTTGTTATTCTTGTAAATTTTTATCTACCACACTATTCATCCCCCCTTCTAGTGTGCTTGTGCATTACAGATCCTACAAAGAGAACCACTGGGTTCTTGGTTTTCTTTTGCTGTCGCCTAGGTGTAGTGTAGTTCTTAAAGAAATGGGCGACAGTCAAGATGTGGTCGATCGCCTCTAGCAAGGGAACCTTGATCTCAATGTCCTTGAATAAATCACGTAGATTATCAAAGGTCTACATATTCTTTTCCTTGCCTTTTGGCTCCCTTAGTAGAGCCTTGGGGAATGGGACCGATTCTGGCACCAGTTTGGGTGTGTCGTCCTCACGAGGATGCAATGCGCAACCTGAATAAGAGGACGATGAAGAAGATGGGTGACAGAGAGATTTTTGCTTTTAACAATTAATATCAAGATAATGAGTCATTGTAGCACAAAAGGGTGGTGGAAAATCTCTCAATCAAAACTAAAATAAACTGAGATCTAACCACGAAATCAAGTCGTATCCACGGGAAGCAATAGGCCTAATAAAACTCACATAGATATTATCTTCATTTTCACACATACGATGGATTAGTTTCAACAAAATAGTAAATCAAAAGCAATGGCGTTAAAATGGGTGTAATAAATATTGGAAAGGGGAGACAGCATGCGAGAAAATAAGGGAAAAGTGTGAGGGTGAGGGGGGCAAATGCACAATATATAAATATAAAAGCTTAAAATCCCACTCTTCGACCAAGTCTCTAGTTTCTCATTCAAACTAATGGCAACGTCACTGTTGCAATACATGGGAATGTGTTCGGGTGGCTCTGCTCGCGTGTGAGAACTCAAGCTAGCTGCGAGAGAGGTCGATGGTGATCGGCTGAGGATGGTGAGCACACCAGTGGTGGTGGTGACTCGAGAGATGGTCGCCGGCGGTTGGTGGCCGTGTGGAGATACCGGCGGAGTTAGGTACTATCAGCGGCTATGGAGGGTGCAATGAGTTGCGTTGACTGTAGGGATGGTCGGCGCCTCGAGGCTGTTGCTCCGGTGTCGTTGGCGATTAGAGAGGGTGGTCAGAGATGCGTTGATGGCAAGGTGGAATGGCGAAGGTGTTGGGTTCTCCGTGGGGGGGGGTGGGGGTTTGGTGTTGATGGGTTTGGTTGGAGAAGATGGTGAACAAGGGAAGGGGATTGAGTGAAGAAGATGAAGGAGAAGAGGAGATGAGGAAGTGGAGGTAGTGGTGGGAACGACTAATGGTGGTCACTGGAGTGGAGGGTTGTAGGTGGTTGCGGTGGCGGGGCTATGCGCTATCACCACACGGCCAGTTGGGATGGGCTTGCGTTGGCAAGTCTTGATTTCCAAACTTCCTCCACCTAGCTCGATCCGACAGATTCGCTAATTCTGGGACACATCGACTTCTACCGAAGGTTCATTAAAGACTTTTCCAAGCTTTCCAAACCCTTAACCGACCTTCTGGCCAACGACGCCACATTCCACATGTCTTCTGATTGCATCCAGGCTTATCACACCCTCCGGGACTTAGTCTCCACAGCACCTGTACTGCAGCCCCCAGATTGGTCCCAGGACTTTGAGATTATGTGTGATGCATCAGATTTTGCCATAGACGCTGTCCTGGGACAAAGACAAGACAAGAAGCCTATGGTGATCTACTACGCGAGCAAAATGTTAGACGAGGCCCAACAAAATTATACGGTCACAGAGAAAGAGTTGCTCGCTGTAGTCTTTGGACTTGAGAAGTTCTGATCGTACTTGCTGGGATCCCACGTGACCATCTATACTGACCATTCAGCCATCCGGCACCTGTTGGCCAAGAAGGACGCAAAGCCCAGGCTCATCAGATGGATCCTGCTCTTGCAGGAATTTGACCTGGAAATCCGCGACAAGGCCGGATCAAAGAATGTGGTGGCTGACCACTTGTTTAGACTTCACCTAGACCACATTGGACCCTCCCTACCTTTATCTGACACCTTCCTCGATGAACACATTATGGCTATGCAAGACAAGAGACTGCCTTGGTATGCTGACTATGTCAACTACCTAGTTGTAGGACAAACCCCGCACAGCTGGTCCAGACAGCAACGGGACAGGTTCTTGGCTGAGGCCAAGTACTATTTTTGGGATGATCCCATGCTGTTTCGCCTTTGTGCCGACTAGATCATCAGGAGGTGTATCCCCGAGAACGAAGTTCAGAGTGTGCTTTCCTTCTGTCATGACCAGGCTTGTGGTGGCCACTTCTCTGGAAAGAAAACGGCTGCAAAGGTTCTGTAGTCCGGATTCTACTGGCCTTCCCTATTTAAGGATGCACACAACTTCGCCAAGACTTGCTCACGTTGCTAAACGCTGGGGACCATGACCAGGAAAGATATGATGCCCCTCCAACCCATTTTGATTGTCGAAATCTTCGACGTTTGGGGTATCGATTTTATGGGCCCCTTTCCACCATCCAACGGCTTCGAGTACATCCTAGTCTCGGTAGACTATGTTTCTAAATGGGTTGAAGCTGTCGCCACCTGCCAATGCGATCATAGGACTGTCATGGACTTTGTTAAGCAGAACATCTTTCCCAGTTTGGAATACCAAAGGCCGTGATCAGTGATGGTGGAAGTCATTTTATCCACTTCCAATTCCGTGCCCTACTTAGAAAATACGGGGTTAACCACCGCATTGCTACCCCGTATCATCCACAAACAAATGGGCAGACCGAGGTCTCCAATAGACAAATCAAGAACATTTTACAAAAGACTGTGAGACCTGACAGGAAAGACTGGTCTACACGACTAGATGATGCCCTGTGGACATACAGGGCCGCTTTCAAGACCCCGATAGGCATGTCACCTTATCGCCTGGTCTTTGGCAAAGCCTGTCATCTTCCTGTCGAATTGGAACACCGGGCTTACTGGGCTGTCAAGCAATGTAACATGGATTCCCAGTTAATCAGTGCGTAGAGGACGCTCCAATTATCTAAGCTCGAAGAAATTCGTCGGGATGCTATTGAGAATAGTCGACTGTATAAGGAGAAAATGAAAGCCATCCATGACCGACTCATCCATAGAAAGACCTTTGAGCCTAACTAGCAAGTCTGGCTGTTCGACGCCCGCCTAAAACTCTTTCCGGGGAAACTCAGGTCCAAATGGACAGGACCATTTCGAGTGGTTAAGCCTTACTCTAATGGGGCAGTTGAAATCGCTGATCCAAACACTGGGCACACTTTTACAGTTAATGGTCAAAGATTGAAACACTTCCTAGCCCAGGTTCCCCCAAAGGAGAGTGTCACCCTCATTGAGGGATGACACGAAGCACCGCCCAGCTGGAGCCGTTAAACTCAGCACTTCCTGGGAGGCAACCCAGAGGATTCAGACTGATCCGGTATTGTACGTCACTCAGGTAATATCTTTTTAACCCCTGTTGCATCCATGTATTTGCCAATGAGGACATTGTCCAACTTAAGCATAGGGGGGTGGTAAATGGCACGACCCTGAGCTCATTTAATCAGTCTGAATAAATAAATAAAAAAAATTAAATTTAAGAAGAAACTTAGGCATTAGATCAACAGCCCATGATGTGCCACGTGGCACCCGCTCACCGTGTGCCTACTTCCACCTTCACCCGGAGAGCAAATCTCAGCCGTCGATCTCTGATCGGACGGCTGAGAACCACGTGCACGCCCACTGTCGCCGCGACAAAGCAGCGGGCGTAGCGCAGCGGTTGAAGCGCACGTCCGTGCCACGTGACGCAAGTTCGAGCAACGCGGTGCTAAAATTAGAAGACGACTTCGCACTTGGGCGAAATTAGGCCGCTCGATCAACAGCGGGCAGCTGAGATAGCGCCACGCAGCGTGCCCTCAGGTGCTAATCAGCCACGCGCGCGCACACGCCAGACGACAATGCCCATGCACATGCGCACTCAAGGCACGATCCGAGCTTGCCCGGGTGAAGACCTCAGCCGTTCGATCTTCAATCATATGGCTCTCATGCCACTCCCACAGATCGAGCGCGAGGAAGAACGGCTGCGGGCGAGCGACTGGCGGGCTGGGGGCTTCACTGACATTTTTGGAAGGGATTTAGCGACGTCCCAGACGTCGCTAAAACCCCTTCTTCATTTGGAAAGCCCTTCTCCCTATTTAAACCCCTTCCAACCACTCATTCAAGGCATTCACTCCCCTTGCAACTACTCTGCCCCTCTCATAGCTAGCTTTAGGCCCTCTTGTAATCGTCGAAGAAGACGAGCCGTCGACGGAGCCTTCTCGACCACCGTGGCTGCCTCGCCGCCCTCCCTCTCTCTCTCTTTCCTCCTGTCTTTTAAGCTTTACTTTACTTATGTTTAAGCATGTGTCTGATGTTGAAATTTATGAACTAAAGCTGCATGGTTAATGAAGTTGTTTTCCATTCAGTTGCCTACTCTATTTCCTATTCAAGTTGCATGTTAAGAATGAAACGATCATAACCCTAATCTCTCTCTCTCTCGCTTTTCACCCGCACCTTTTCGCAAGAAAAACTCCACGATTTTCGTGACAATAAGTGACAAGAAAAATCAAGTTTTCACGCCTCCCTGAGACCGACACTCGGACTCACATCCGTTTCTTTACTTTAAAACGACGTTGCAAGTGCGAACTATAATGACACTTCTTAACACACACGCACGGAAGCACGTCATGGGAACAACTGATGGTGGTCACTGGAGTGGAGGGTTGTAGGTGGTTGCGGTGGTGGGGCTATGCGCTATCACTGCACAACCAGTTGGGATGGGTTTACGGTGGCAGAGGGAGGATCACAGTGCACGCATATTCCATAGTGTACATTGGTTCCACGGTGGAAGAGATGGAGATGGTGGATCCCCGCAAGGGGAGAGGATGAGATGATCTCCGCAAGTGATTTCTTCCTTTTTTAAAAAAATCTCTCTATCGTTCTGTTGTCTCTCCCGAAATCTCTGCATTCTCAACTGCAATAATGAGGCGGTGGCTTTGGAGGCCGTACATTGAGGCGGAGGTGGTGTGTTTGAGATATGTCAGTCAACATCATTAGACGTCCAAATGTCTTAAAAATCAAACTTGGCTACCCTTGAATTCCTACAATCCAATAAATGCATTTATTTAAAATACATGATAAATTATGTAAATCTAAATTATAATGCATGCATTTATTTTATAATCAAATGCAAATATTAGTACATTCTAAAATGTAGGAACTAACCAACTTAGGCTAAAAATTAGTCTAATAAATTGGACTCATCAATGGGCCAGGATCAGGTCGAGGCGGATTGATGGTCTGTTTACCGCTCCTCGTAGTAATCGCATTGGGCGTCGTAGGTCCAATGGGATCATAAGGCGGAGGAGGGTTCACAATAGGGGCATAGGGTTGATGTGCTGTTGCAGGATTAGCCTGAAATCTCGGTGGAGTACTCGGAGCCTGCAGAATGTGGTGAACCTGCCCCTGAGAAGGTCCTACCTGTGGTTGCGGACTAGGAGGTACAAAATTTCACGAGTTTGGGACAGGTTGGGCATAAGGAGTGCTCTGAGATCGAGTCATCATGCATAGTTGACTAATCTCAACATTCTGCTACGCCAATTGGTGTTTAAGAGAAGTCATATTTTCTTAATGGCGCTTTGACATTTCCGTCATCATTCTCATCAATTTATCAAAAGGGCTTGATCGTGATCCATTTGAAGTGCACAATGGCTCGGTGGCAGATTTGCCGGTGGACAATATTAGGCTCTTGGGATGACAGGAGTGGATGGTCGCACTGGTCCACCAGCGGGGTTTTAGTGATGAGGGTTGTTAGACCATGCGAAATTTGGATGATTACACCACCTTGGGTTATAAGTAGCAGAACATGGGTTGTTCCCCAGGGAGCACACGTCTTCAAATTCAGAAGACGAGTTCGCATATGATAATGCATCCGAGTACATGGAGGCTTGCTCCTCCATGTTGTAATATTGGCTAGCAGAAGCCAAGTCCACATTACTTACCGATTCTCTTGGTGCAATACTCGGTAAGGATGGTGCAGGTCGTGCAGGATTTTTAGAGATCAACCTGACTTGAGAAGGATTGAGTTTGTGACATGGTGGAGGGGTCGAAGTGTGAGCCATGGAACGGGCGGGGTTGGCCAAGAATTCATCCAGCTTCTTTTGAATGAGAGATACTTCATCCAATTTTTGTGTGATTAAATTTAAGTCAGTGGATGAATGGGAGGATCCCGTGTCAATCTCGTGTGCTCCGTTATGAGGTGAGATGGTCCGATCAAAGGCAACAATGGAAACGTTGTTCATAGAATTCTCACTCATGTTTTCAAACAGTTGAAATGCTCCATCCTCGTCTTTATTTATGAAATTAACCCCGCAGGAAGCGCTTGCAATCTACATCGAAGTTTCATTTAACTCATAATAGAAGATCTGAGCTACATGCCACTTAGGCAGATCCTGGTGTGGACATTTCCTGAGGAGGCCATTATATCTCTCCCAGGCCTCATGAAATTGTTCGTCGTTTTGTTGCATGAAAGAAGTTATAGCATAGCGAAGTGCATTGGTGTGCCCGATTGAGAAGAATTTCTTGAGAAACGCTTTACGCATCTCTTTCCAAGAATGGAGGGGTTTCCTAATGGTACGCAACCATTGCGCGACTTTGTCCCATAATGAAAATGGGAACATTTTCATGAGGATGATATTAACCCGATATTTCTTGGTTTAATTATTTCAGCTAAACGGGTTAAGTCCTCCAAGTGAAGAAAAGGGTCTTCACTGGCAAGCCCATGATAATGGAAGTTGACTAGGCTAATTACATTCGATTTCAATTTAAAATCCTCCCCGCCCATAGGGATACAAATTCGTCCAAGGGTTTCTATCGCAGCAGGATTTTGATATGAGCTAAGAGACCTGGGCTTCTCCCGTTCGGGAGGGTTTTTCATTTCCACCAATGTTTCCCTAATGGCTTCAATTTTCTCGGTATACAATGCCATTTGGTCTTGGAGGTAGGTTATCAGGTCAACGGTTCCACCACCACTTGGTGGGTTGGGAGGGGGACGATTTCCCCCCTCGGGATTTAGGGGTGGGCGAGCAACCATGTTCATGGAGGAGGAGGACGATTCACCAGATTCTTCCCTTATAGAGTTATCAAATAATTCAACAAATTCAGGGTTTTGTGACCTCCTCTCAAAAATGCACTGCTGAAAGAAGGATTGGGGTGATGAGAAGAGAGAAGGGGATAAGAGAGATGACGCCGAATAGGTGCACTTGATAACAAATCAATTCAATCAAAGTCCTAACCTCTAAATGTGACCTAAGACCTAAAAATCTAAGTTACCTACTATCGCAACCTATGGAATCGCATATGAGCACCGCAGAATCACTGGGCCAGATTGAAAGGCCGTTTACCCTAGTCTTAGACACCCGATAGCACGTGGGAACCCACACCAGCATATAGGCGCTACACACAGGTAGTTAGACCTCCAAACCTTAACGGGGTCACGTTACTATCAATTTTAGATTGAGGCTTAGGATACAAGTGCTTTGGAATGTGAAGGGCATTGTATACGGGTAATGCCCAAGTGCATTGATTGATATGTGTGTAAAACAAGCATGCAACAGGAAACTCTCCCAGAATTGAAGTTTTAGATGGTGAATAGCTTTTAGAATTCCACTCTAAAGTAGTATAGATTTTAAGATTCCAATAAATTACAAATTCAACCAATCTCCGAGTTTTCAAGAATACAAGTTCTTTGTATGCAAACAACCCTCCTTCAATTTGATTCGATTAATGCATGCTGCAATGCAATGGACCCCTAAATGGATGTTTCTAGGTATAGATGCACAAATCAACTTTAATTCAATGTGAAAGGGAACCAAACACTTCAATTCAAGTGCTCCCAATCACCACAATGGAAATTCACACAAGGCTCAACCACCAAGATATAAAAAATGAAAATGAATATTTTCGGGTTGAAATTCGGGATCAAATCAAGAGCAAATTTAGGGTCGTGGTGGGGTTGGAGACAAATTGATTCCAAGACTCCCCAACCAAAATATGGATCCCGAATGAGAATAAATGAGACGAAGAGATGTAACACAATCAATTTTAATTCGCCTTAAGGAAAACTTCGTGTTGCGAAATACCCAAGAATCGGGATTCTCGAATTTTTCGTACGCGAAAGTGTGGGAAATCGAGGGCAGTGGATATGGTAGAAAACGAACAACTAGTGGATTTTAGTCCACTCACCCCAAGAAATCCCAAGAAGATATTTTTAGGGTTTTTAATTTTTTGATTTTTTTATCTTTTTTATCTTTAATGTAACAAGAGAACCTAAATTACTAAGAGGAAGGACACCTACCTCCTCAGCAACATGTGTGAAGGTCCAAGTGATGTCGGCGATTTCACGCTCTCGCTCCTGCCTTAGACTTACCCACGTCTCCGACCTCCTCTGCGTGTCTCCTCCTCGCAACAAGTCCACCTACACAAAAGCAAACAAAAACACCCGTGAAGAGATGGGTGAGAGAAGAGATAAAGGAAAAGAGTATAAACCAACTCCAGATGGCGCCTCCTCGGTAACAGTACCAGAAAACTTATGTCGAAACACGAGTAGGGTTATTTAATTAGGTGATATTAGCATTGAAATGTATATAATGGGAATGATTACCTACAAACGAATCTACACAAATTTATCAAAATTTATTATCCCAAACTAAATTAGATTTTAAAATAGTCACTTTTAGGCTAGGGTCGAACTCAGAGAGGCAGGTTTTGGATTAATCAGTTTCTACGCAATTCCTAACGATCGATCAATTCCTTTAGCTTATTATATTTTTGGTTTTTTCTTGATTTTATATTTTTTTGGATATTCTTGTTCTTGAGGTACACCCTAAAAAATGGTCCTTAAATACATGCCAAAATAGTCAGAAATGGTCTCGCCACACGTGAGACTATGTACCTGCAAGTCAAGATTTATCTTTTCTATTTTATACTTTTTTGTCTTTTCTTAATCAACAAAATAAAAGAGAATATAAAAGAAAAGAAAATGCAGAATTGAAATGCGAAAAAGAAATGAATTGAAATACTTAGCTTATTTATAGATATATATAAAGATATAGATATATAATATGGGTATATATATATAATTATATATAATAAGAGGGGGGAATATTAAATCAAAGATTCAATGAGAATGTAGCACCACAGTAGGTTAACCGTCGTCTACAAAGACGCGATTAACCTAGCTATGTGTCGTGTGTGGGTGTGGAGCGGACGTGTGGGAGTGTGTGTGGAACACTTTGATGTGCACAAATATCGATGATATATGCACAACTGGTGTGAATATACCCGCGATATAATGCATGGAAAGGGAAATGTGCGGTATCGTGGATGGGATGATGTGTGTGTGTATATATAGGAGGAATATATATGTATATAGGTGTATAACTATATATATGTATGTATGTATGTATGTGTATATATATCTATGTGTGAATAAGTATGTGTGTGTGTGAAATATATATAAGTGTATGTATGTATATATGTATGCGTGTGTGGTGTGTAGTGCGCAGGATGAGTGAGGAGAGGTGTGAGTGTGCGTGTGTATGTGTATGTATGTCTGTGAGTGGTGGCGGTGATGTGCAACACGTCAACAATCATAAGAAAGCATTATTGTCGAGTTTTTGTCTCCGGCAACAGCATCAAAAATATGATGGATGACTTCCGATTCATACAAAAAAAGGGATTTTAAATGTCGTTGTTGTAGTATATGTCACAAATAGAAATTGTTGTCGCGCCAATTTTATTTATGAACTTAATTTTTACTGGTTTATTCCAAGTCATTCATTGGGAGGCAGTTATTGATATTCATCACTCTCTAAGTCCAATAATATTCTTTAAATTCCGAAATGATTGATTTTATATACAAGAATGAATCAAAGAATCAAAGAATGAATCAATTATATACAAAAAAATGAATTAGAAATAATTACAATACTTGAAAACAATTATATACAAATAAGCATTATAATGAAATACTTTATATTATTTATTTACAACTTATAATACTAATACTTAGATATATATACAATACTAAGTAATAATATATACTATACTAACTTAAATTAATATACTAACACCTATAGTAACATATAATGTATGTACAGTTACGTATAAAAGTGTCACTAAAACCTTAGAAAAACTATATACGTAAGCTACGGTAAAAAACTAATATTCATACTAACGTTTATTACCATCTACAGTGACATTCATATCTGTCACTAAAGCTATAACTTATTTATATACAAATATAACTCAAACAATACTACTATACTCTTATATACAACATTTACTTATATACATATATTACTTACTTATACTTATTATATACTTTTACATCTATATTTACTATATACTTATACATATATACACTTGCACACAAAACACTTCACACACGCACGCACTCAACACATACGCACCTAGGGGAAGCTTCAACACTAAGGCACAAGGAGGCTCACAGGGCTAACACTTAGCCAAATTCAGCTTTGTCATTTCCTTTCTTATTTTCTTTAGGCGATTCACAATCAGTTCAGACCAATTTTTAACCAAAAAATGATTAATTGGCAGGTGACCTTTTCGAAGGATACACAACACATGTATGGGTGGGACCAGACCTCTACTGGGGATATCCTAGTTATCATTAGGTGCATTTTAACTAGTTTACAGCTCATTACTAGGCCTACTTAGACCCATGCACAGTGCACAGCTCCTAACCATATACTGCACACCACTCTCATGCTAAAGCTCAAATGAGATCATATGCTTAGAGGGGATAGGTAATTAATGTGTTTGGGCACCTGGCGCCCGTGATGACTAATTCGGGATATGTAGAAAACATCAATAAGGCGATGCGGCCACGCCTCAGCCATTGATGTTGTACTATAATGGCGCCCCTTCAGGCGCTGGAATCTCAGCGTAGGTGGGAGTGAAGGCTCAAGTTTGGCCCTCGATTTGAGGACCCAATTTAGGTCTGAATTTAAGTTAAAATATATGGTTGTAAAGCCCTTATATAGGGCTATATAATTATATAATTTATTTACAAAAATAATTAGTTTTACTATATAAATAAATTAACTAAAGTTTATACTTTATATACATTGATATTTGGGTTAATTTCTTAATTAATGTTTAAATTAGTTAATTAATGGTCTAATTGACCCTGTACAGAGTTAGTATACATATTAAATTATTTAATACACATTTTTATGATATTTTATACATTTTATTTTAATTTATATACATTTAAATATGCATTTTTAGGCTGTTATACATATAAATTAGGTATAAATAATATAATACAATATAAATATAGTTAAATTATTTTAAATTACTTAAAATAACATAATATAAATATACAGTATAAATTAGTTCAATAATAACTTAATTTACTAATTTATTTTACTTTAAGTTAGTAACTTACTTAATAACTTAATAAATTAATTATTTATTGTATATATATAATTAAATTATATTACAGGTGGCTTAGTGTAAATTATATACATATAATTATATATTTAAGTATTATTAATAAATGAGGTTATTTACAAGGATTTATTAATTTATATAGTTTATAGTACATATAAGTCAATTAAATTAACAAAAAATTATACATATAAGTTATATACGATTTAATTTATCTTAAATACTTAATTTACATTATATAATATATAAATAAGTTATTTATACAATTTATAAACCTATTTTACACTATTTACATTAATAACTTAATATATACCTTATATATACATGTATATATATAGTTTACATAGTAATTTTAGGCATTTTTGGGGTTTTTTTGATTTTTATGTGTTTTATATGTTTTATAGAGGTAGGGGATGAGAGAGAAAGAGAGAGATGAGAGATAAGAAGTGTTTTTGATATTTTTGAATGTTGAGTTTTTTATTAAGTTTCAAGATATGAACCATCGGCTAATATGTTCTACCAAGCTAGATGTTCAGATGACCTTCAAAATTTGCATACACTTAAAAATATTCTTATTTTTACTCGCTACACATTTATTTATTTATTTATTTTGAAATTTTTATAGTGTTTTTATTTATTTACAAGTCTAGCTCATATAAGGCCTTAATGAGTATTTTCAAAGAGAACCTAAGGCCTTAGAATGTGGTTTGAGGGTTGGATAGGCAGTTCAAACCTTTAGAATGGTTCAACACATTATATGGAAGGTGTGTAAGTAGATACACATGAAATTCAACTCAATTTTATCAAATTTTCAGTGTTTGGGCAGCTAGACACATGTTATAGCTAACAAAGACATTTAAACTCAGATTGCAAGCAATCAAATTAGATTTAAAAGTCAATAAAAGTACATGAAAACTTGTTACAAGGTAAACTACACATTACAAACATGTCAGCCATCTAAAACATCAAAGCTCAGCTGCTGCCCACTCATTTCAAACCAATCAGCAGCCATACTACTGCAACAGCAGCTACAGTAGCTACATGAGCTGTGGAAATTCAGCAGCAGCTATCAAATGTGCTTCAACCCAAAACCAGACGTCTTAAAAAATTCAAAGGCTGCTGTTGTAGCCATTGCTTCAATTCCAGCAACTCTAATGTGAGATTCAATACATAAATATCCCAGTTCAGACTTAACAAAGTCTGATTAGGGATCAAAAGTGTCCAAATCAGAGAATGATTTTCAATTAACACCAATTTGTACCAAATTTAGGGTTGAAAAATCCATGTAATGTAACTGCTGATGCAGCACTTTAATGTATTCTTTTGGGATTCAAAACATAACATTAAACATTTTTAAAAAATCTGACAATGCTTGGAAATCACTTTGCAATCAAATTGGGGTGTTAAACTTTGTATCAAAAATCCTCAAACCATATTCCTCATTTCAAATCAGAGAAAATCACTAATCTAACACCTTCCTAATGCTATAGACAGCATGAAGGAGGTCTTAAATCAGTCCATTAAACTTAGCCACTTGAATCCCAATTCTCTAAAACCTTAAGGAATACTGAAAATTCCTTAGGTTAAAAAAATCAGAATCTCAAAAACTAATCCACACAAAAATACCTAGTAGAGCCTCAAATCAATCAAGGTTGATTTTCCTTGGCTCTACCTCACATTTAAGCCCATGAAATCCCCAATTCATGACAAATTTGATCATGGCTCATCTGAGGAAAGATTCATCACTAGCATCATCTCAGATTTACGGCCATGTACTGATTCATACAAAAACATATCGATTCACTTAATTAAAAATCCTTCAAAACTCAATTTGATCAAAATCTTATGATCTTGCATTGAAATCCAAATTAAAAATAGATCAACCAAATCGATTATATTTTAAATTCAAATCAGGGGTCTTTGTGGATTTCTGAAATAAATGGGAAGACCCCTAGATGGATTTGAGTGCAAATTCTCATCTTAAAGCTAGAAAGCAATTAGATGAGAAATTGACTCTAATGGAGGGGTGACTTGCGAAATAACATGCGAGGAAATTCAGAACATGGAATTGTGATGTGAGGGGGGAGATGAATGATCAAATGGACGAAATGGATTCATCTCCTTTGATCTAAATTGATCAGAGGAGGTGGGTGTGTGAATTCTACTCTAATCTACTCCTAAGCTAACGATCAAACTAGTGGATTCACTAGCTGATCTACTCCTAACTAAGCTACTGTATGCTAATTACTAATCTAAACTGCTCTAACAAAGCAGGAAATCCTAATTTAATCAGATGAATGGGACATTTGGATCTAAAGCTGGAGGCTAAGGAGGAAGAATGGGGGGCAATCTCCAGCAAAGGAAAAGCCCACAAAAGGAGCTTTAGAGTCGTCCTCAGGCGTATGTCATCCCTAGTGACGAGGAGAAAATGGTGGTGAAAAACCGCACCACTGTCACTGATGTAACGAGTGAAAGGGGTAGAAGAACTAAAGAGGATGAAGGGATCGCCTCAAGAAAGTAGGAGAGGAGGTCGATGGCGCACACGCGAGCTGAGGGAGTGCTTAAGTAGAGCTTGAGAGTGATTCAAGTCACTGTGAGGTAGGATTAGGCGATTAAGGCACCTATGATTGGATGGAGAGGAGAGGAGGGCGGGAGAAACCAAATCGAAGATGTGTCGTTAGATGGGATCTGGGGGTAGAGGTGAAGCTATGCGCAAATTCACGCGAAGCTTCGATTGAGGAGCCACCGCAGATCAAGGGGAAACAAGAAGCGAACGGGTAGGATGGACCATGTTCTTGCGATGAATAGTGCACCAAGAGGTGCACCGTTCCCAAGTGTCTAATGGTGTAATTGCAGACAAAGCCCCTCAACGAAATGGTGGAATGTTGAAATGGAAAAATTATCACAAATAGATTTGAGTTTTGAAAACCCGTCGTTGTAGTGCGATTTGCGAGAAAAATCGTCAACAGATAAATTTAACCGAAACTCGAAAGGAATTCCGAGTCAAACATAGGGAGGCAGACGTTTGATTAACAACCACGTTTGTTTTATTTGTCATGAAGCAGATTAGCTGGTTGAATTGAATCTAAACTAACTATCTACTTAAAGAATAATCAATAGAAGAAAGAGAAAATATTACAACTAAAGACAAAATAGAGATAGAATAAACATGGATTTCACAATCATCAAGTGATGTTCATTACAACTAACCATTACACTAGAAAGCTGGAAAGATTACAACTAGAAAGCGGTAAATCTACTCTAGAAAGCGGTAAAAAGAAGGTGGAGAGAAGTTATCCTCCTCAACGGCTGCTTGGAGGACAGGGCGCGTTGACAGAGAGCCCGAACGAAGGTGGTGAGATTGGGACGAAGGAGAACGACGACGGACGACGAAGGATGAGGCAGGGTGACATCGCAATGGGATCCACTTCCCGAATGGCAATGAGAGGACCACCGCAGAATGCTCCACGAAGAGGATGAGAAGGTGGAAAAATTATATTTTTAACCCTAGAGGAGCATCCCAGGTTTGGGACAATCTCTTAGAGCTTTAGAGGGGGTGAGAGAAGAGAGGAAGGGATGAGAAATTCAAGTGGTAGGGGTCTCCTTCTATAGTTGTAGGGATTGAGGGCAATTTAGACATTTTACACTTGAAAAAATTAATTCAGGGTCTTTAGTGACAGATTTAAGTGTCACTAAAGACCCCAAACGTGGGCTTAGTGCACACGTCTGCCGCGCCTCTTCCTCTCCCGTACTCTCAATGCTTCAGCACGTTCGTGCGATAGCAGTCGTCCGATCGCAAGATCAAACGGCCCAGAAGCCATCGCACACCCACGTTAGATCAGGCATTTGATCACACGTCAGCCCGCGCGTGTGCGATCCTCGCCCATCCCACGTGCTACGTCACTCGCATTTGTGCCGCCCATGCTTCATCCAACGGTCCAATTTGACCGCGCCTGCTTGCGCCCTCGATTTGAGGCGGGGCGGGGGTCGATCTCGCGACCTATGCTTCGCCCACAGGCGCGGGACCAACACGCCATGCCCCCTTTGTGTCGCGCTTATGTTTTAAGGGTCGGGCATCCATGGCCATTGGATCAAAATCCAACGGTTGATATCTTGCCTCGCCCGTGCCTTCAGAGGTTGAGAAGAGATGCTGCGACTGGTTTGGGCGGCTGTGATGGCGCAATCATAGCTGTCCATCTTTTGTGTCTTATAGATGGTGCCACAGATGTCGGATTGGATCAATTTTTGCGTCATTAGGCTACAATTGTTGATCCGAGCTCATCCGTACAGTCGGATTTGTCATCTGATGTATGGATTTACACTATCTTGGCCCCTTGACCTCTTATCTTTTTCAGACTGCATCTGATGTTACGGAAGTTCAATCAGGACGATCTTGGAGTTGTTGAACTTCGATCATCGCCCTGATCAAATCCATACGGTTGGATCTTCAATCCGAGACCCTGATTAAATGTCGCCCTATCACTTGACCATAAAAGGAGAAATTAACCTAAAATTTATACAACCTAACCTAAAAGCAAGATGATGCATTATATGTAATATTTATAAAGTATGATGCAACTATAAGTCTAAGAACATGCAAAAATAAATGATTTATGTGATATAAACATGTTTACATCATGGAACAACTTTAGTAAGGCCCATAAGTAGTATAACAGGATTACAGAGCAGTCCCTAAGGTGTTACAATTAGGTCCTTACAACCTACGAATGGGTCCTTCGAGGTTTTCTAATGTGAAATGTTATGAATGAAGGACCTAAATGTGAATCTCTAAATGCAAGGTCCTAATGACGGCCAAATGCTACCAAGTTTTTATTTAAGTTTAATTGAACATATTAGAAGTTAATTTCACCCTTAGTTTGAAGTATTGAGCTCAATCATGTGTTCAATTTGCAATTGAATCATCATTTTGTATTTATTAATAGAATATCTCAATAAATGACCTAATTATGCATTTTTAACACAGATTTGGTGTTTTAGGTCTTTTTTGTTAATTCTCACACATAACCCTTTTCATGTATTAATTTGATAGTGTTTAACCTAGTTTCCAGCTTAACTTGGGCATTTTAGCTATGATGAGCCATACCTCATTAGGCGGGGCGAGGCAGAGAGAGCGGGTATAGGTAGAACTAGCTGGTGTGTGGAAGCGGGCGTGCGTGGGGTGAGACAGAGAGAGTGGCTAAAATCGACTGAAGTGGGATGCGGTGTGTGTAGGTGTGATGTCCACCAGATAACTGAGAAGCTATTCGGTGGCAAGCGAAAAAAAATCAATCGCTATTGGCTTTCTGTAATGCTACAGTGAGAAATAGGGGAGACGAGTTACAAAGTTGCGTAGTTACGTAAATGGCGATGAAGATCCAATGGAACAAAAGAAAAAAAAATAAAAATAAAAAATAAAAAGGAAAGCACCACATCTACCTATTCACGATGAGCTAAACTGTAGTGTACCTTCACCGTGGTGATTGCAACCATAGTAGGAAGCTCCTCTGTTCTGCAGTGTCACCTCACAACTTGTGAGAGGGTACTGAGAGTGGAGGGGAAGAGAGGGAGAGAGGATGGCTGGCTACTAGAGTGGTGATAACACTGCACATGGGGGTGATAATTCTGTTAAATAGGGTCCATCTTAAGAATAAAAGGCACAACATAAGTAGAATGGGAGCATTGCATGCATCATATACCAAGATTGCTTATAAAACTGTATTAATGGTCATCTGTGTAAGAACTTGTCAAAGCAGGCCTCATATGAGCAATCGGACCACATGGATGGATTCAGAACAACGAACAGAGTCCAACGAACTCAAGATCGGTCAAATCCGACATCCGGAGCTCCTACAATGGGCCCAAGAAGTTTTGACTGTTGATCTGATGATCAACGGCCCTCGTTGCGCCACGTCGCCCCCCCGCTCCCGCACGCCACTTCCTCCTTCAGTTGAGATCAAATCTCGGCCGTCGATCTTCAATCAGACGACCGAGAACCACGCGCTCGCCCGCGGTCGCCGCGACAAAGCAGCGGGCGTGGCGTAACAGTTAGCGCACACGCCTGCACGCACGCGACGCGGGTTCGAGCCACGTGGTGCGAAGAATTAAAGACGAAGAAGCGCGCAGCAAAATTGGGCCGCCCGAATAGTAGCGGGCGGTCGAGATCGCACCATGCAGAGCGCCCTCAGACAGCAGCGCCCACGTGCGCACGCACGCCGGGTGACGACGCCCGCGCACACGCGTGCCCGAGGCACGATCCGAGTGCACCCAAGGGAAGATCTCAGCCGTCCGATCTTCGATTGGACAGCTCTCACGCAGCGGCCACGGATCAGGCGCGAAGAAAAACGGCGCGGGCGTGTGACAGGCGGGCTGGAGGGCTTCACCGACGCTTTTGGAAGGGTTTTAGCGACGTCCCAGACGTCGCTAAAGCCCCTTCTTCTTTTAGAAACCCCTTCTCCCTATTTAAACCCCCTCCAACCACTCATTCAAGGCATTCACTTCCCTTGCAACTACTCTACCCCTCTCTTAGCTAGCTTTAGGCCCTCTTGTAATCGCCGGAGACAACGAGCCGCCGACGGAGCCTTCTCCACCGCCGTGGCTGCCTCGCCGCTGTCCTCCTCTCTTTCTCTCTTCCTCTCTTTTAAGCTTTCCTTTACTTTTGTTTAAGCATGTATTTAATGTTATAAGCTGTGAACTAAAGCTGCATGATGAATGAAGTTACTTTCCGTTCAGTGTTTACTTTATTGCCTGTTTAGGTTGCATGATCAAGCAAGAAACAACTCTAACCCTAATCTCTCCCTCTCTCTCTCTCTCTCGCTTTTCAACCACACCTTTCTCAAGCAAAACTTCGCACTTTCCGTGACAACAACTGATAAGCAAAATCCGATTTTCACACCTCCCTAAGACTGACACTTGGACTCACCTCCATTTATTTACTTTAAAACCGACGTTGCAAGTGCAACTATAACGACACTTCTTAACACACACGCACGTGCGCACGTCAGTTTTTGACGCCGTTGCCAGGGAGGCAACGGATTTGTTTTGTCACTTCCATTCCACATCCATTCTCACATTGTCTAATGCCCTGCTTTCCTTTTACTTGATGGTTGTAGGAATTCGGTGCTTGGACGGCGAAGCGACGCATCCCACGACGGTAACAAGGGAGTAGGTGCAACGAGGACCGATAGTGAGTAATTCTTCACTTATGATTGTTTGCTTGCGTGAAAAACTAAAAAAAAGTGTAAAAATTGAAAAAAAAATTGGCGTGGTGTATGATTGCTTGACCCACATCTTTAACACATCACCCCACAAAAAATGTACACTCTAACATCTGAATAAATTCTTGGAGTGTTCTTTTCTCTTTTTTGAGTGGTGTCTGCGAAGCCACCGTGAGTTGACCTGGGCCGCACCACTCAACCCTAAAACCGACTCATCTAATAGAAGCTGCATGATCATTAGGATGAGTACATTAGGGTTTCAAAGCCTCTACAGAATAAAAGAAAATCTACTTTCACCGAATTGTGTGCAGAACTTGATGTGCCAACTGAAACTTGTCTGAAAACATTAAGACACGTCAACCCTGAAAAACACTAAAGTAAGGATGAAACATTAAAAGACACCACATCTTAAAAGTCTTTGCTCGAAAATCATGTTTTGATAGAAGCACACACTTTGAAAGTGGAAAATTAAGAGGCACCACCCCAATCAACGCCTCATCACATAACCCTAGCACAAGCACTATCCTAGCCCTTTAAAACTGAGTAGACATGCCCTAGGCAGGACTGAGTTAAGTCTCAAAAGGTGAGGTTTTGTTCGCTGGGCACTTGGCTTTCATTCCCTTTGTAGAATCTGGTGACTAGGCTGTGGGGCAGTGTCAAACGACCGCGGTTGTGGGGCCTACGGAACCGGAGGTGCAAGCCAAGGGAAGAACCTTCCTTACAATCCCCTCGTAATCAACTTGGCCAGATTAGCCTTGGGAAGGGGAGTCCAGTGCTTACGGACTTAATCACCCTTTGTGAGATTTCTAGGTCTCCTAAGGAATACACCATAAGGACTAGGCTTATGTGCTTGATTGAAACACATTTCTCGCATCTGTCGCCCTCCTCATCCCCTCCTGTTCTTCTCTAGTGTATGCACGGGAGGCGCTCACTGCATCCCGACTTGTGTGTTTTGGGGTAGGAATCTAGGAGACGTGATTCTGTTAGGGACATGGCTGAACCTAGGGTAGATGAGGCTGTGGATCAACCCCTACCAGATGCAATGGCCATCATCCAAGCCCTAATTAATGCAAACCACCGGCTTCAGCAACAACAAATCCACACCATCATGCAAGCCATACAACGGTTACAGAACCCACAAGAACAACCACCACCACCTTTCCAAGGCGTACAAGGGAAACCACCACTCGATATACCACCATTTCAGGATCAACCGAGGCCCCTCCGCGATTTCTATGATCCCTTCACTATTAGAGTCGAGCCACACCTTAGGATCCCCGAAAGGGGGGATGATTTTGAGCTGAAATCGAATGTCTTAAGTCTGATCCAGAGCCACTTTCATGGAAGCTCAAATGAGGACCCCTTTCAGCACCTAGAAGATCTCGACCGCATAGCACGAACTGTGAAACCTAGGAACATTAGCCTTAACATTATTCTAATCAAGATGTTTCCCTTCTCATTAAGAGACAAGGCTTCTCATCGGCTTAGAACCCTAGGTAGACCCATAACCACCTGGGAAGAACCGAGGCATGCATTTTTAAAGAAATTCTTCCCCATAGGAAAGACCGATGCCCTCAGAATAGCTATTACTACCTTTACACTCCAGGGTGGGGAACAGTTTCATGAGGCGTGGGAAGATTTAATGAACTCTTGAGGAAATGGCCACACCACGAAGTACCAAGGTGGTAATTAGCCCAGATTTTCTACCATGGTCTGGACAGCAACCTACGAAACTTCGTCGATGCCTCATGCGGGGGAAACTTCCTAAACAAGGACGAGGAGAGCACGTTTGAGCTCTTTGAGTCTATGAGCGAGAATTCGCTCAACAATGCCTCCATGACCCAGTTCAATAGGTCCAGTCAACCCCGTGGTGGGATTTATGAGGTACAAGCAAATTCTAGAATGGTTGACATGGACATCATTGCCAAGAAACTGGATCGAGTGGAATTGGTGGACAAAAAGATTGATGGGCTACTAAACCAGACCAGGAACCCCTTACAGACTTTCTCCCTAGCAAAGGGAGCGCATAATGTTGACCTGGTCCAGCCCTTAACCCAACTGAACCTGGAACAACCCCTGACCATGTTCCAGGGAGGGACCTTTGCTCCCTCAACCCTTGATTACTCTCTTCCCTCTCCATCGACATCGGCTATCCTTGAAGATGTGCAAGCTGTCCAAGGTTATGCGAAACTTGACCCTTTCTCCAACACTTACAACACTGGCTGGAGTAACCACCCCAACTTTGGTTGGACAAACCAGAAACCACCGCAATTCCAAAACCAGCCCAGGCCAAACCAGCAGCCACACTTGCCCCCTATCAGCAAGGACCACCAGTTAGACCCCAATATAATCAGAATAGGGCGGTCCCTCCCCCACAAAACCAAATGGACACCCTAATAAAGATGATGGCTGACATGAACCAGAAACATCAGGAGGAAATGTCCTTCGTAAAGGGACAGTTAAGCCAACTCTTGGACTACAAACAACAAGGATCCCTACCTTCCCAGCCACAACCGAACCCGCGAAACATAATTAACAGAGGCCCCAATTTGCAAGGGTTTCAAGGAAACCTCGGGCAGGCTCACATGGTCCAGCCAGCCCCGCAAACACCCCCTAGGTTTGATGCTTCTTCATCCTCGTCTTCTCAAGGATCAACCCATGGCCCCAATGCCTCTGCGAATGCGATGACCTTGAGAAGATGCACCAAAACCCATGACCCCAAATGACTGACTCTCCCCGAGACTTCACCTGCTGAAATACCTGACTCAGAAGAGGCACCAACCAAGGACCCAGAAATAGACCCAATCCACATTCAGACACCCTACCTTGAGGCCTTGGGAACAATCAAGAAAAAGAAGAATGTTGTGGAAACGGAGGAGCTTTTGGACATCTTTAAGCAAGTACAGATTAATATTCTGCTCCTCGAAGCTGTCAAACACATCCCGGCTTACGCCAAGTTTTTAAAGGATGCCTGTACACCCAAACGTAAGCCAAGATCTCAAGCACCTAGGAAGGTTGTGCTCTCCAAGCAAGCAAGTTCCGTAATATCAAGCAACCTTCCGCTTAAGCGAACTGACCCAGGAGTGCCCCTGATTTCCTGCAATATCGGGGACATGACATTTGATAGAGCACTCCTGGACTTAGGTGCTTCTATCAATCTGATTCCAACAACCCTGTACCACCAATTTGGTTTCGGAGAGTTGACACCAACACTTGTCACCATCCAACTGGCTGATAGATCCGTGAAAACCCCGATGGGGGTTGTAGAGGACGTGATTGTATGGGTCAAGGACTTCTATTTCCCGGTCGACTTTTTGGTGCTCGACATGGAAGTCCCTGAAAAATTACAGAATGCACCCATAATCTTAGGCAGACCTTTCTTAGCTACGGCTAAGGCAAACATTGATTGTAACAAGGGATGTATGGAAATCGCCTTTGGGGACAGGAAAATGCAATTGGATATCTTCCAGGCGACAAAGTCTTTTGATTGCGATTGCATTGAGGAACATGATCCCGTGGAAACTTTGATCAAGGAATGGCTCACCTTTAGTTCTGTATCAGACCACCAAACCCGTAATGACTGTTCTGACCCGTCACCATCACTACCCGTGAACCTCTGTAAGGCTGAGTACCATCACACAACACCATTTGAGGAGATCGATGTTGATCAACTCCCGCCCTTTCCCTTTCCATCAACTGTGGTTCCACCCGCACCTAAACTTAAGGCATTGCCCGAGAACCTCAAGTATGTCTTCCTGAGACCTGACCAGACCTTTCTAGTGATTATTAATTCTCATCTAACCAAGGATCAAGGACTCAGGTTGACTACGACCCTTTCAGAACATCGGTCCGCCATTGGTTGGACCATTTCTGACTTAAGAGGAATTAGCTCCACCTATTGCACCCATAAGATTTACCTGGAAGACGGGGCACGACCCTCCAACCAGATGCAGAGACTTTTAAACCCAAACATGCAGGAGGTCGTTAAGAAAGAAATTATCAAGTGGCTTGACGCCGACATCATCTATCCTATCTCCGATAGCCCTTGGGTGAGCCCCACTCAAGTGGTTCCCAAGAAAGCTGGGCTCACCGTTGTCACCAATGATCATGGCGAATCCATCCCCACCCGCACCACCACCGCATGTGTATTGATTATAGGAAGCTCAATGAAGCCACTAAGAAGGATCATTTCCCCTTGCCATTCATTGACCAAATCCTTGAAAGATTGGCAGGGCAGAAGTATTTTTGCTTCCTGTATGGATATTCAGGATATAACCAAGTCGCAATTGCTTTGGAGGATCAAGAAAAAACCACATTTACTTGCCCGTACGGCACGTTTGCATTCCGTCGAATGCCGTTCGGGTTATGCAACACACCTGCGACCTTCCAACGTTGCATGCTAGCCATTTTTTCAAAAATGGTGGGTGAATACTTAGAGGTCTTTATGGATGATTTCTCTGTATTCGGGAATTCATTCGACCATTGTCTGAGCAACTTGGAGAAAATCCTTAAACGATATATCGAGGTTAATCTGGTGTTAAGTTGGGAAAAGAGCCATTTTATGGTTCAAGAAGGAATTGTCCTTGGTCACATCGTATCGCATAGGGGCATCGAGGTAGATCGGGCTAAGGTTGATTTGATTTCCAAACTTCCTCCACCTATTTCGGTTCAACAGATTCACTCATTCCTACGACATGTTGGCTTCTACCGAAAGTTCATTAAAGACCTTTCCAAGCTTTCCAAACCCTTGATCGACCTTCTAGCCAACGACGCCATATTCCACATGTCTTCTGATTGCATCCAAGCTTATCACACCCTCCGGGACTTAGTCTCCACCGTACCTATATTTCAACCCCCAGACTTTGAGATTATGTGTGATGCATCAGATTTTGCCATAGGCACTGTCCTGGGACAAAGGCAAGACAAGAAGCCCGTGGTGATCTACTACGCAAGCAAAACATTGGACGAGGCCCAACGAAATTATACGGTCACAGAGAAAGAGCTACTTGCTATAGTCTTTGGACTTGAAAAGTTCTGATCGTACTTGCTGGGATCCCACGTGGTGATTTACACTGACCATTCAGCCATCTGGCACCTGTTGGCCAAGAAGGACGCAAAGCCCAGGCTCATCAGATGGATCCTACTTTTGCAAAAAATTGACCTAGAAATCCGTGACAAGGCCGGATCGAAGAATGTGGTGGCTGACCACTTTTCTAGACTTCATCCAGACCACATTGGACCCTCCCTACCTCTATCGAACGCCTTCCCTGATGAGCACATCCTGGCTGTGCAAGACAAGAGAATGCCATGGTATGCTGACTATGTCAACTACCTAGTTGTAGGACAAACCCCGCACAGCTGGTCCAGACAGCAACGGGACAGGTTCTTGGCTGAGGCCAAGCACTATTTCTGGGATGATCCCATCCTGTTTTGCCTCTGTGCTAACCAGATCATCAGGAGGTGTATCCCCGAGAATGAAGTTCAGAGTATGCTTTCCTTCTGTCATGACCAGGCTTGTGGTGGCCACTTCTCTGGAAAGAAAACAGCTGCAAAGGTTCTGCAGTCTGGATTTTACTGGCCATCCCTATTTAAGGATGCACACAACTTTGCCAAGACTTGCTCACGATGCCAAACGCTGGGGACCATGACCAAGAAAGATATGATGCCCCTCCAACCCATTTTGATTATCGAAATCTTCGACGTTTGGGGCATCAATTTTATGAGCCCATTTCCACCATCCAACGGCTTCGAGTACATCCTAGTCTCGGTAGACTATGTTTCCAAATAGATTGAAGCCGTCGCCACCCGTCGATGCGATCACAGGACTGTCATGGACTTTGTTAAGCAAAACATCTTTTCCCAATTTGGAATACCCAAGGCCATGATCAGTGATGGTGGAAGCCATTTTATCCATTTCCAATTCCGTGCCCTACTTAGAAAATATGGGGTGAACCACCACATTGCTACCCCATATCATCCGCAAACAAACGGGCAGACCGAGGTCTCAAATAGACAAATCAAGAACATTTTACAGAAGACTGTGAAACCTGTCAGGAAAGACTGGTCCACACGACTTGATGATGCCCTGTGAGCATACAGGACTGCTTTTAAGACCCCGATAGGCATGTCGCCTTATCGCCTGGTCTTTGGCAAAGCCTGCCATCTTCCTGTCGAGTTGGAACACCGGGCCTACTGGGTTGTCAAGCAATGCAACATGGATTCCCAGTTAGCCGGTGAGCAGAGGACGCTCCAATTATCTAAGCTCGAAGAAATTCGTCGGGACGCTTTTGAAAATAATCGACTATATAAGGAGAAAATGAAAGCCGTCCATGATCGACTCATTCATAGAAAAACCTTTGAGCCTAACCAGCAAGTTTGGCTATTTGACGCCCGCCTAAAACTCTTCCCAGGGAAACTCAGGTCCAAATGGATAGGACCATTTCGGGTGGTTAAGCCTTACTCTAATGGGGCGGTTGAAATCGCTGATCCTAACACTGGGCACACTTTTACAGTTAATGGTAAAAAATTGAAACACTTCCTCGCCCAGGTTCCCCCAAAGGAGAGTGTCACCCTCGTTGAGGGATGACACAAAGCACCGTCCAGCTGGAGGCGTTAAACTCAGCACTTCCTAGGAGGCAACCCAAAGGATTCAGACTGATCCAGTATTTTACGTCACTCAGGTACTATCTTTTTGAACCCTTATGCATCCATGTATTTGCCAATGAGGACATTATCCAACTTAAGCATGGGGGGGTGGTAAATTGCACAACCCTGAGCTCATTTAATCAGTCTAAATAAAATAAAATAAAATAAAGAAAAAAAATTGAATTTAGGAAGAAAACTTAGGTATTAGAAACTTGTCAATAGTGGGAATAATACAAAAAGAACTTAAACACTTAGACTTTTCAGGCCGTCAAGCTTAATCAGCCCTGGTGTCCGTTAAAATATGGATTTAGCTTCGAATCCTTGCAACCTTAAGCTATTCTAATCCACCTACTAAATAAGGTGATAAGTATACGACTTATCAACTCACCCTCTAACTCAGAAAAACTTTGAATCTAATCATCTGCACACATTTTTGCACAGACTCACTCCTTGGAGATTTTGACAGAAATTGGGTAGCTAATGAACTCTCTAGGGTGGTATGGCTGGCAAGTTGTCGTCGGTAACAGCCCATTGGCAGGTTATCCAGAACCCAGCCACTGGACCATTTCTTCTTCATTGCCTCTAGGTACATTTGAGATCAGGGAAGCCACTTACAAAAAAAAAAAGGAGAAGAAAAGAAAATAAACCACACTTCACCGCACGAGTATGGCTGGCAAGTGATCGTGGGTAACAGCCCATTGGTCGGTTGTCCAGAGCCCAGCTCAATAACTGCATAAAAAGAACCAAAACACTTAAGGAAGAAGCAGGGAAGTAGTACAAGCCGGGGAGATATACACTGGAAAAATCCTTGTGTTGACCCCAATTAAAACAAATGTAGGGAGAAAGTTACCAATCGAACAAATACACCTTCAGGCAAATATATTTCCTCTTCTGGTCACCTAGGGGCATAAAAACCCGAAGTCTGTCTGAATTACCGTTAAGTGAGTCTATCACAATATTCACACCAAGATGCTTAGCACTTAGGGTTTTGACTGAGTTTTGGGTGGGTTGAGTAGCCGTAAAAAGTTACCAACCCACGCTGAATTCCGAAAAAAATTCTATATATATATATATATATATATATATATATATATGTATGTATGTATGTATGTATAGTTATATACATTAAAGAAAGGATTCGGGCGATTCGTATTTTGGCATACACCCGGGCGCTGCTTAGTCTTTGTAGATTAAGATCTTGATATATTTTCTCCTATTGACAAGTGACGAAATGTCTAAGAAATTACTTCTTAAATTCAGAAAGAAAATAAAGGCTAGAATAAACCTTGCTAGGGACTAGCAAGGAGTAAGCATGGGGGTATGATAACACTGCACATGGGGGTGATAATTCTGTTAAATAGGGCCCATCTTAAGAATAAAAGGCACAACATAAGTAGAATGAGAGCATTGCATGCATCATATACCAAAATTACTTATAAAATTGTATTAATGGCCATTTGTGTAAGCACTTGTCAAAGCAGGCCTCAGATGAGCAATCGGACCGCACGAATGGATTCAGAACGACGAACGAAGTCCAACGGACTCAAGATCGGTCAAATCCGACATCCGGAGCTCCTACAATGGGCCCAAGAAGTTCTAACCATTAATTTGATGATCAATGGCCCTTGTTGCTCCACGTCGCCCCCCCGGTCACCGCACGCCACTTCCTCCTTCAGCTGAGATCAAATCTCGACCGTCAATCTTCAATCAGACGGCCAAGAACCGCGCTTCCGCCCGCGGTCGCCGCGATAAAGCAGTGGGCGTGGCGCAACGGTTAGCACGCACGCCCGTACGCACGCGACGCGGGTTCGAGCCGCGCGATGCGAAGAATTAAAGACGAAGAAGCGCGCGGCGAAATTGAGCCGCCCAATCAGCAGCGGGCGGCTGAGATCGCGCCACGCGACACGTCCTCAGACAGCGGCGCCCACGCGCGCGCGCATGTCGGACGACGACGCCCTCACACACATGCGCCCGAGGTGCGATCTGAGCGTGCCCAAGGGAAGATCTCAGCCGTCCGATCTTCGATCGGACAGCTCTCACACAGTAGCCGCGAATCAGGCGCGAAGAAAAACGGCGTGGGCGTGTGACCGGCAGGCTGGAGGGCTTCACCGACGCTTTTGGAAGGGTTTTAGCGACGTCCCAAATGTCTTTAAATCCCCTTCTTCTTTTAGAAAGCCCTTCTCCCTATTTAAACCCCCTCCAACCACTCATTCAAGGCATTCACTTCCCTTGCAACTACTCTACCCCTCTCTTAGCTAGCTTTAGGCCCTCTTGTAATCGCCGGAGACAACGAGCCGCCGACGGAGCCTTCTCCACAGCCGTGGCTGCCTCGCCACTGTCCTCCTCTCTTTCTCTCTTCCTCTCTTTTAAGCTTTCCTTTACTTTTGTTTAAGCATGTATTTAATGTTATAAGCTGTAAACTAAAGCTGCATGATGAATGAAGTTACTTTCCGTTCAGTGTTTACCTTATTGCCTGTTTAAGTTGCATGATCAAGCAAGAAACAACTCTAACCCTAATCTCTTCCTCTCTCTCTCTCGCTTTTCAACCACACCTTTCGCAAGCAAAACTCCGCGTTTTCCGTGACAACAAGTGATAAGCAAAATCCGATTTTCATGCCTCCCTGAGACCGACACTTGGACTCACCTCCATTTCTTTACTTTAAAACCGGCGTTGCAAGTGCGACTATAACGACACTTCTTAACACACACGCACATGCACACGTCAAGTGGCTGTGGGCGTATGTGTGCGTCTGTAGGAGTGGGGGAATGGAGTGATGCTGGTGTGGAGTGGTATGGGTGCCAACGACTCGCATGAAGGGGGGGTGGGGATGGTTATATAGGTGAGGGGTGAGGGTGGTGGGTGTGGGTGAGGACATGAGTGCCGTTAGGGATATTTTGGGTAAATTATGGGTAGGCACTTAGGTTGTCATGGAATTAATGTAGGTGGTATTAGGTGGTAGAAATGTGGTGGAATTGAAGGGGTAAAATGAATGAAATGGGGGCTCAATCTCTCTCACCATCTTCCTCTCCATAAAATGCACAAATGCAAATATTTACAAAATGCATGTAAAGCTACCTAATCTAAATGTGTAACGTTAGGAAATAGCATAAGAGGGCATATTTACAAGCGTGCATTATTGCGCAATCAAGCGGACCATACAAACATTAGAGGATTTGCTACAGTCATGCATCTTAGAGTGCTCTTGGGAAGATCACCTGCTACCATTCAACTTTACCTATAATAATAGGTACCACTACAACATCGATATGGCCCTCTACGAAGCATTATATGGCAAGAAATGCATGTCCGTTCTCTATTACGAGTAGGTCTAGAGTTGTTGGCCAAAGCAAAGAGATTGTTGAGCAGATCCAAAAGAAACTGATCGCAACATAGAGCAAATAGAAGAGCCAAGCAGACCACAAACGAAGAGACATTCAGTTTAACATCAACGACCTCATTTTCCTCAAAGTATCACCAATGAAGCAGTTTGAAGTGAAAGAAAAGTTGGCACAGAGATTCACGGGCCCCTTCGAGATTCTGGAGTGAGATGGGCCCATTACATACATGGTTGCCTTACCGCCATAGTTAACCGACATGCATGACGTGTTTCACATCTCAAGCTTGTGATAGTACATGTCAAACCTAAGTCACTTTCTCAGTTATGAAATCATGGGGACTGAACATGACGTACCAGAAGTAACCAATGCAAATTCTAGATTGATCGACGAAGAGGCAAAGGAACAAAGAGGTCCTCTAGTCAAACTGTTGTGGAGGAGCTAGATATTCAAGGAGGTAACCTATAAGCCCAAGGATGAAATGCGGGAGAAATGCCCAAAGCTCTTTGTTGGTGAATCCATAACACCCTAGTGATCTGTTCTCTTTTAAGCTATTATGCCTCTTTAAGGTTGTTATGAACTACTTGATTATATGCTCCTCTCATTACCTAGAGTTTCCTAAGTTTTAGGGTGAAACTTCCTTTAAGGTTATTATGTTTGTGAAGCCATAAAATCAAATTTAGAAGCCATTATAGAGTCAAGCATGTCAAGATAAACCCATTAACACTTGTTGAGCATAAATTGAGTTTGCATACCTCAAAAATGAGAAAAACCCATATTTTGGTCAAACTCAATAAACCTTCAGCAAAACTTACCTAAAATATTTCATATTTAATACTATTGGATTCCTTCCATCGTAAGTTTTCCAACTGTACTTATTTTGTGGAAATTCAAGGTCTATAGCAAAAGTTATGCGAAAAATACAAAAAGTGGATAGGAAGCGTGAGTAAATCCGTTCTGAGGGCATTTTCGTTCAACTCGGGTTTTCTTAAACATAATCCTGGTTGGTGGACCTATAAACAGGTCATTTAGGTTTCTTTCCCGTCATTTAATTCCCCCTGGCAACGCTCTTTTGAGAAAAAGAGAGAAGAGAAAAGAAAGGAAAGAGACGAGAGGATAGAAGAGAGAGAGAGAAGAATCACAGAAAGATAGAGGGAGAGCAGGGAGGGTTGAGCATGTGTGTGTGAGAGAGAGAGAGAGACAAAGAGAGGAGAGAGACAAAGAGAGAGGGAGATTGAGCGAGAGAGAGGAAAATGAGTAAGGGAAGCGATAGCGACGCAATCACGCATGCACTCATGTGAGAACAAGACATCTGCGTGAGGAGGACCATGGGGTGGTGACATCAGTAGGCCCCACACCCATGTCAGTTATGTGAGTCACCATGATGTCAACACACAAGCATGAACTTCGAGGCATCCAATGGGCCAAATCTTTGTTTCGCATTTTTGAGTTCTTGGTATTGTTGGAATCATCTCAACATATACTGTACACTAATAAACTTTAAACTCCTTTTCAGATACTGCTTTTTTACACTAAAAATTAGGAAACCTCTCCTATGTGATTTTATGACCTCATTGTTATGTTGATCTAGTTATTGGTCCCCGAAATGCATGCGGAACATGTGGGTCCCCCAGACAGTAGAAAGGGACTTCGAACGTACATTTTGGAGTCATTGTAACTCTTGAGTGACATTAAGTAGAGTAGTCTGACCTCATTTTCCATGTGTGACATGTCATTGAGTTTCGGCTCACACTCTCATCCTGTTTTGTGTGTGTTCATCTCTTTTGTTGAGTATTGGAGTCTATACGAGTTTAGTTTCGATTCGATTAAATTTGGGTACTTCAATAATAAATAATAAAGACTTAATTGCCCAGTAATTGATTGAATTGTGATCAATTGATGGATTGGACTTATGACCTAATTTATCTTTTTATGCATTGAATATGTCAATAACAACAAATGGATCCAAATCTAGCTATTCAATATTAACTAGTTTTCAGCCCATATTTTACTATGGGAGTATAATTCATATGACAAATCTCCTCAAGAAGAAAGTGTTGTGTATACATGTTGAGAGCAATCATCATTTTGTCTCATTAAAAGAAAAAAATGGAGGCATGCAAAGGATAATAAGCAAAAAAAAGACAGATAAAAAACATTAAATAAAGAAATATCAAGTATATCAGTTATTTTAAAGACAATTACACTTAAAATTTCAGATCATAGCATCCATTGATTTTTTTCCAAAGTTATATGTCAATCAAATGAAAACAAAAAAGTTATATACCCATCATCAATTGCCTCTACGACACCCTCTCAATCTCAATTGCTGCTGGCCATCTCAAAATTTTTTTTTTTGAAGAGAAAAAGGTGAAATTCATTATCTCAAAGTTTACAAGGAAAATCTGACCCAAGCCAGAAACCAACAATTCCAGATTGTACAGAGAATTTTGCTAGGACATGTGCTTGATGAACATCAGACCTTTGAACCTTTGCCACAGATAAGCTCGGATTGGAACATAAAAGCTCATGGCAGCAAATGATAATATGCTTTGATTCCCAATGAGGCTGCGAAATGTTGAGTACTTGGCTAACGGGACCAGTGGCATCACTAGCAATCAAGCCTGCGAAAATAGCCAAGTTCAAGGCTAAAGATATGCCTTGATGGATAGCGTGAATTTCAGTCAAACGTGGATCAATCATGGAGACTATTTGTGCTTTAGCTGCAACAATTATCCCAGCCTTGTCTCTGAGCACGGTAGCAGAACTGAATGAGAAAATCTGACTACTGCATCCACCACTACAACGAATCCATCTGATATAAGAGCTTGTAAGTCAGGCTTCAAGGGAGAGGGGATAATTGTATCTAAACTAGATGGGATAACCTCCCTAAATGCATAAAAATTTGACATATTTAATGCTCTCTGCAAGTAATTTTGTATGTCAAGTGGTTTACCACCATACATGACCTCACAACATTGCAACCATAGCACGTGTAGAATATAGAATGGGATATAGCAGTTGTTTCCATTAAATGAGCAAACCTGGACTAAAGAATGCAATCCTACATCCGTATGCCAGAAAGGTTTTCAATTCTGATTCCAAAGGCAAACCATAGTGCTCTAGCAACTTCACAGAAAAGGAAAATATGCTTTAGATCTTCAACTCCTCTTCCACAAATAGAACAAATTGGCTTCACCACTCGTGTCCTTTGTGATAACAATGCTTTAGTAGGTAGCAAAGATGTAATAGCTTTCTATAAGAAGACTTTTGTTCTAGGAGCTAAATCCTTGAGTGCCCAAATATACTTGCAGTACTTGATTACTTTCTGATCATAAATTTTATCCTTACCAGCTTCTATCATCAAAGTTTGATAAGTAGATTTTAAGGAGAAGATGCCCAACTTATGGGGAGCCTAAATAAGAGTCTTCCTTATTTTTAAAAATAGGTGTTTCCTTGATCTTATCAACCACAGCAGGTTCAAAGAAGGAAAGCAATTTTTCTAAATTCCAATTGCAGGTATAAATAATAAACTGCTAAAGTAGAGGGCTGACATTATCATACCTCTTACCCAATAATAGAGGACTAGACCAACCTCTAATCGAAACATCTAGCCAGAAGTTTATCTGGTCTCCTTTGCCTATCAGCCAGATTGAGTTAGAAAATAATGATTCTTTTACTTGAAACAATGCTTTCATGAAAAGGGAGGCCTTTTGTGATGGATAAAAGTCCCAGAATGAAGAATTTGGGCAAGAATTTGGGCAATACTTTGCCTGCATAATTGATTGCCATAAGCCATCAGTTTCAATTAATAATCTCCAACCCATCTTCATAAGGGAAGCAAGATTTGTATAGTGTGGGTCCCTAAAACCCATTCCTCCAAAATGCTTTGGTATTGCCACTGTTGACCATGCTTTGCTATAGAAATGTCTTTCACCATCTAAGAAGCCCCACCAGAAGTCCCGAGCTATCTTTCCAATTTGTGTACATAATTTTTTAGAAAAGAGATTTAAGAACATGAGATAAGAAGGAGCAAGTAGTAAGGAAAACTAAATGAGTATAGCCCTTCCTACTTGCGATAAGACTCTACCTTTCCAACCAGTCAATTTTTTTTGGCACTTTGAAAGCACCAAGTTTTTCAAGCTGTTTTGCCTCATAGAATCGAGAAGTGGATAGCCAAGATAAATCTCATCATTAGACATTTCCTTTACTCCTGGAGAAGAGGTGATAGAATTCTTTATATCCTCGGACACCCCCTTATTAAAGAAGACCTTAGACTTTGTGAAATTTACTTTTTGACCTGAAAGCTTGTGAAAATCTTCTAATATTACTTTGAGATGCATCACTTTAAACATAGAGACCACCATGATTAATATAGTGTCATCCGTAAACATAAGATGAGTGAGAGGAGCAACCTCTTTTACTATTTTATATCCTGAAATGAGGTTTATATGAGAAGCAGACATCAAAACACAAGTAAAATATTCTAAGTATAATATAAAAAGGTAGAGAGAGGGGGCAACCCTATCTTACTCCACACTGGCCATCTCAATTACTGCTATGCTATAGCACCAAACATAAAGAGGACACCAACAAATCAAATTTATTAAAAAAGTTATATATCAATCAAACATCAATTGCCACTGCAGCACCCTCTCAATCTTACATGTTACACATCAATGACGTTTTATATATATTATGGATCACCATTTTAACACCCTCTCAATCTCAATTGCTGCGTCATGGATGTTTTTTTATGGTTTTTTTTAAAAAAGCTACCAGATCAGACAAAATGAGAGTGAAAATGTGCGTTTGAAGACTTAAAACAAAGCAAATCGCACCAAGATGTACCTTTTAAGGTCAAAAACGTTCTAAAAGATCAGAAGAGGTATCCTATTAGTATTCGTCCATGCCATTTTGAGACTGATTCATCCATAAACGATCCTACTAAGGACCAACAATCCTGCAATAGAAATGCATGGGAAATTTGATTATTGATTTTACATGAAGAATATGAGTTATGATGATTGGTATGAATCTATAACAACGATACGTGATATTTTAGTTATCTAGTTTTTAGTCACTAAATAAAGACAATAACAAAAGTGCTGGAATAAAAAGGATAACTGGTTTTGCTCACAATATGTCAATTGGATTTAGATTAATTGATCGGATCAGTGAGTAAGCTAGTTTCCTACGAATCTACGATATGGTTATTGGCCAATTGGATTGCAAGGTAGAGGCATGAAGGTGCATAAATATATACTATTATGTTGGTATCATACTTAGGTCATGGAGAGGGTTATCTCCGAATCAATGTAGATAACATTTATATGCATAATTCGTAATATGTAACTGTCACACCATCTAAGCTTGGACCTCGGGATGATGAAACGAGTCATAGGGTGAGTGCATAGGGTTTTCTCCTAACCAAGAGGATGCCTCATACTTGTACTACTTCTCAAGATATCGCGATGAGATCTCCCCATACCTTTTGAGTAACTGATTTATGACAAATATGATCATGATACCAAGAGCAACACATATGCCATGATAATTTAGCAATAAAGAATAATGAATTGGAAGTTAATAATTGAATTAACTAATTTGTACCCCACTTTTGTATTCTTTATTTTGTATCTCCGTTTACGTTTCTCTACTTAGCATTCACTGACGTGTCCTTAGACTCTGTACTCAAGTACAACAAAGTAGTCGAGAGCTACTTCATATGGAGCAACTAGTGTAAGACCTAACTCGGCATTAGTAGATGGTTTGTAATCTTAGAAGTTCTTTATTTTAGTTAGCTTTCTTTCCTATTCTCTGGTAGACATATCCAGATGAGTAGATAGTTTTTCTTTCTTTTCAATTTGCAATACTTGTGAACCTGATTATTCTTATCAACATTTACTTGCTTTTACTTTTTAATACTTTATAAATGATTTGTTTGTCATAGTATATTTTATGATTATATGATGGGTGATTTCGATCTTGTTTACCTTGTTCTTTCTATTCGATGATTTAGATCGTATCAAGTTAGATCGGTTGGATATGGGTTGTGGTAATAATCAATTTTCACTTCTTTGCTAAATAAAAAAATTCTTGATCAACTATCGCAACTTAGACTCTATTAAAGCTTATTATTCTTTATCAACTATCACAACTTAGACTCTATTAAAACTTATTTGAAAGATTCTAATCGGTTCTTTCCTCTCACTTGATTGGTTTTTCTTTAATAGGGCTCGCAAAAAAGGATGAAGGCCTCAGTTTTACCTTCAAACAATTGATGCTGCACTCAACTTCTCCGTTGGCTGAGCTTTCCTACTATAGCTGGATGCTCTTGGTTGCTTTGCTTTCAACTCTTTTTAGCCGGTCCTTCCATTTTTCCTCCCAAGTTGGTTTCAGTTTTGCTGGACCTTTACTAATTGTCATTCTTTTATTTTCAATTAGCTTATAGCCCACTAGGCCTTCTTTATTTGAATAAAATCTTATTCCTTCAAACCTCTTTAATGCCAAAAAAAGGAGATAATTGAATAATAAACCTACTAGGTAGTTGGTTTTAATCAATTAAAATAAATATGAAGGTACTCTTATTTGGACCATGGTACTCGCTTCTCTATCAAAGAGTATAACACATCCTAAAGAGACCATAGAAAATCAAAAAAATTATAATGATCGTAGCCATTAGGGTCTTTCTCTTTATTTTGGTATGAAATCTTTTGGCGTATGGTCTTTGTTGCTAAAAAAATAAAAAAAGAGGAATATTACGTGAAATGCTATCGGTTGAAAGGAGAGCACCAGACCAGGTAGGGGTTGGTAAGGTGGTGAAACATTGAAACCTTTCATTTACATCTAAAAGCCATAGGATCGAATCAAATCTTGTGCCAACCATATTTACCCACCTCAAAAGACGAAAGAATAGGTAAAGGGAAAAAAAAAAGTAATTTACCAAAAGAGACCCTAACTTTATCCTCATTCTAAACTCTTTTTTTTTCAATATAAATCCTATCTTTCATTATTTGTAATAATAATTGATCCAACTTAACTGAACCATCAATCTTATGACCATGTGACATCTCGTAGACGATTGTCGTTACGGTTAGGATGAAAATACTTTTATTTTAAATGTCTACACCCTTTATACTTTCACAGGGACGATGGATCATATCTCCCTCATCCCACCTTGATCGAAATGGCTTAAGGTAAGGAGGATCACCCATCGTAGCCATGCTGATCCCCTAGAGGTAATGGGGGCACACGGTTGCGACCGTAAGGAGGTGCATAGTTTTAATGTTGACCTTGCAATTGTGCACCTCCTTATTGAGTATGGCTAAGCACCTCCTCGTAGTTGCAACGTTATATCCTTAGAGGCAATCTTCCTTCTCCCGAGGGATTTGGATCAAGATAGAATATGGAGACATGAAATATCGTCCCTATATAAAGGGGTATATATTTAAAAGATGGATATTTTCATCTTAAAATTGGTAGAAATTGTCCATGTACTGGCATGTAACCGTAAGATTGACGACTTCGTCACTTAAGGTCCCTTCTTGTTACAAATAATGAAAAATGAAACCCATATTAGGAAAAGAAATTATTGAGATCCAATCGAGAACGACTATAAAGTTGAGGACCCTTTTTTAAGTTACTAAAAAAAAAGAACTGTCGTCCTCTTAGATTACATCTGCAGCAGTCGGGGTACCATTACGTAAATTTCTCAAGCTAAAAGAGCTGCGTATCCATCAACCGTCAACTCTGGTCTCCTTGACCAAGAGATCGAGAGAGGGAATGGATCGGGTAAGGCTGAGAATGGATCGAGTGAGGGATCGAATAGGAGATCGAATGAGGGAGACCCTCGATTCGATACGCTCCATCAAGTTCCGACGCCTCCTCGATCAAGCCATAGGTCTCGGTACGCGATCCACAATTCCCCGATCTTTTCCCGATTCCAATCGAAGCACAAAGGTCACGTTTTGACACCACTTTCGGATGAATCGGTTGATTCTACCATCTGGGTAGCCTCCCAATTGGTCCAAATCTCTACCTTTATTGGCCCCTCAGATTTCTGATGCCGTGGTGGTTCTTGGGTCAATGCCGCAGGTTTAGTAGCTACTACTGCTTTTATAATATGGAAGTTGCTGATGTGTTTGAGCGGAAGCGAGTCGCCTGTGGTGGTGGTGCTCTCCGAGAGCATGGAGCCCGGATTTCAGAGGGTGAGACTTGGATTTTTGCTGTATGATTGCTGTTTGTTCTTGTTGGTGCTATGCTATGTTACTAGAGATGGAGCATATGCTGTAAGCAGACTTTGAAATCGTGTATCGGTCCATTGTCGTAGCCTTTGGAAGGGAATGCTGATAAAGAAAGGAGCTTTTGTTCAATCTGCATTGTGATATATGTTTTTGTCTTTGTTGGGCATCTGTCTTGACTGTCACTGATGTTGCTGGAATTTATGCGTCTAAATGTGCCTTCATATGTGGGTAAAATCGATGCTCTGTGTCCATTTATAAATTAATTCAGATATGAATGGGAGTTTATAAGTTATTTTTGGTGTTGGGTTTGTGCATATTTATTTGCATTACTTAATATATAATGTGAAGTTATTCCTTTCACTGGGAAATTTGCCTGGAAATGTGTGAATGTGATATCCAACTTTACTTTAGGCCTCCAGAGACTCATGAGTTTTTATCTTCCAAAGGGGAACTTTGACGTGGACTTCAAAATTGTGCATTGGTTCATCATCATAGCCGTTCTAAGAGAATGCTACATTTTGTTCAATCTGCAGTGGGATATAGGTTTTTGTGTTTGCTGGATATAGTCTTGATTGTCACTGATGTCACATGGAACATATATATCCATCCATATATGCCTACATATGCAGGTAAAATCAATGCTATTTGGCCACTCAGATATGAGTGGTGTTTTATACTTTTTTTTTTGGGTGTTGGGTTCATGCATATTTATTTGTATTATCAAAAGATAATGTGAAAGTTACTCCTTTCATTGGGAGTTTCGCTTGGAAGCATGTGGATATGCCCGACTTTAGGCCTCCTGAGAGTTATGAGCTTTTATCATCAAAAGATATGGACTTTGACCTGTTGTTGAAAGTGAGGAAATATGTGTTATCTGTAAAGAAATGTTCATCCAAGTAGTTGTTTGTTAATAGTCTTGAATATTTAGCTCCAGATGCCACAAGGGTTTGTCAGAAACTGCTGTTTTATCATCTATACTCTGTCTTAAACAAAAACTTCTAAGACAACTCTGTAGCTTTGTGGTTTTTCTCTGATGAGAATACACTGTTATTACTGCAGGGAGATATATTGTTTCTATACATGAACAAAGAACCAATACGAGGAGGAGAGGTAGTTGTCTACAATATTGATGTGAGTGCCTTCCCTTTTCATCACAAACTTGTTTATTCAAGGTGAAATCATTTGTTGTTATTTAGTTCAAATCTTCTTACATATAGCGTGAGTCTTTCTTCTGACTCTTATGTGACAAAAGAGAGCCAACTAGCCAATTTCTAGGCCCCTTTCAACTCAAAGTTTAAAGGAACCACATTTGTAAAGGTTCAATTTTCTCAGTTTTCTTCTTTCATGCATTACTTACTGGATAGGGAAAGCATGTAAGTCCAATGGGGAACTTTGCCTTTGAGTTGATATGAGAATGGGGACTCACACATTTTTTTTCAGTTCCTGGGATCTTGGTTGCAATTCTATAATTTCTGTAGTCCATATAACATTGACTAAGATTTTGTTTTATCAATGAGTAACAGTGAAATCAAAATCATAGCAAAGTTTCAAGTGGAATTTCAGTTGATGATTGATCATAACTGATGGATTTTACTGAACATTACCATCCTTTGTGGTCTTGATCAACAATGCCTTTCTATTAGTTCTTTTTTAGCACATTACTACTACCTAATTATCTATATTTTGAGCTTAAAGAAGTAATTTCCTTGCCCGAACATTAAGCCAAGTGAAACTTGACATGCTAAATAATGGTTCCTGCACATAGAGTACGCTAAGCCCTTAGCAGCCACTAGAACAGGATGTAGATTTCCAATTTTTGAGCTCCTTAGCATTACTGGCTGTCAGAGAAAATCAGATATTGAGATTAAAATTATCCTTTCCTTATTTGGTAATTTCATATTTTGTTTCTTTCTAAAAGTTAGAGATATGTTTGAGGATTGTTAGGGATTTGTTAGAGATTTGAAGAGATTTGGTTTGTTTCCTTTTTAGTAGGATTAGGATTGGTTCTCTCTCTATATAAAGGGATCAACTTTATGTTTTACTTCTTAAGATTCAATGATAAAGTTTTCTATTCTCCAATTCTTCACATGATATCAGAGTGTGTCCTTCTTGGGATCCCCACATCCTCCACCACCCTAGAAGGCCTCTACCATTGGTCTTCGGCCGATTGGAGGGCCTTGGAGTCTGGCAATTGAGGTCAACCAGCTTCGGCGTTACTCCTTTCGGCATTGCTACCCTTCGGTAGCCCTTGCTGCTGCTGTTGCAATTATTGTTGTTGCTACTGTTGCCTCATAAAGGGTAACCAAGGGTCCGACAATCCCTCCCCCCCCCCCCCCCCCCCCCTCCTCTTCCCTTTTAGTGACCGAATCTAGCAACCACTTGGCCAGATTCGACAAAAAACTCACTTGCAAGACATCTCCAGACATTATTCCAGCATCGGCGAAGCCTCGAAAACTGATCTAGTGCACTCATATTGAGTTGTGAACTCCGTTTGATGATTCGTGTCTCTGGCGACCCTTACTACTATCATTGTTGCCCTTACTTTTGCATCTACTGCTGCTATTGCCTTTGCGGCTATTATTGCTATTGATTTGTATTGCTTGAAAATAATTTTTTTTTTAATAGGAACTGCTGTTGTTACTACAAATCGTGTGGCTAAAACTATTACCTGAGAATGTTTCTTGTGTATGCTACTACTATTGTTATGACCATTGTATGTGTGGTTGCTATAGCTATTACAACCATTGTGTGACCGTTGTAGAAGTCACAAAAGTACTATCTATGCAGTCGGTGCTTGGTCCGAAAGAAAGTCCTGAAGCCTCGAGCCGCATGATCAACGCTGAAGATGCTAATAAGTGGTGGGGACACTGAGCCAGTGTTGTAAAAGTCGGTAGTCAGTGTTCAGTTGGTCATGTCATTGACTAAGGAGTATACAGTATGCGGGGGAGCAGTCGGGGAGTACTCGGTCGAGCATTACACACACACACATACATCAAAAAGTAAAATATATCATTGCATAAAAATAAACCATTTTCAAGCTCAAGGTTATAAAACAAGCTACAATAAGGAGATAAAATCTCGTCGCAGTAGCTTGGGCGACGCAGCAGGGAGTACTCATTGCCTGTTGGTTCCTAAGGCTTGGGCGACACAATAGCTTGGGCAGAGGTCGCAATAGCCTGGGCGAAGGTCACAGTAAGGGCAATAGGCGATGAGTGGGGTCGCAACAGGGGCAATAGCATAGGCAAAGGTCGCAGCAGTACCTTGGGCAATTGAGTGCTTAGGAGATCGAGGGTTTTTGCTTGGTTGAAGAAAAGTCTCGCGTGAAAATAAACAGTCGAAGGGGAGTGGTTGGAGGAAGGGGGTCGAATGGGATTTTATTTGACCTAAAAAATATATATACCTATATTACCTATTTTTTTCTCTATGCAAAAATTGGCTTAATACTCGACCGACTGTATTGACTACTTGGTCGAGTACTCAATGTTGCTGACTATAGGCGTGACTATGGCCTATTCAGTTGGGAGGGTGCTACCTAGGATCACTCGGCCGAGTAGGCCAATTTTTACATCATTGAACTGAGCCACAGGCTCAACCCCATCTGTAAAGGCTAGGAGCCAGTTTTCTTTTCCTAGTGTGAAGAGTTTTTTAATCTTGTAATGGGCGATTGCTAGTACTTGGGAACGTACCCTATATAACGTAAAAGTGTCCGGACTACTTTAGCTTCAGTTGATCAGTCTACAAGTTCGTTGAAGTATTTCATGTCCATGCTTGGGATTGACTCCCATTGGAAGACAAAGTATGTGCGTGATGTACACACGTGCTCCAACCTCGACTACATCAAATGGGGGGAGCGATTACCAGTGCACTACTCCTAGAAGTTGGGCGTTGCATGCTCCAACTTAGGGGAGAGTGTTAGAGAAAATCAGATATTAGGATTATAATTATCATTTCCTTATTTTGTTATTTATTTTTATGTTTCTTTGTAAAAGTTAGAGGTATGTTTTAGGATATTTAGGGATTTGATAGAGATTTGAAAAGATTTGGTTTGTTTCCTTTTTGGTAGAATTAGGATTGCTTCCCTCTCTATATAAAGTAACCAACTCTATGTTTTATTTTGTAAGATTCAACAATAAAGTTTTCTATTTTTCAAATCTCCACGGTAGCAAGGTATTATTAGGATCTTTTTGTAAAAATATAAAGGACTTTTATCCTCCTATATAGAATGGGATTCATATCTGGCTGCTCTGATTATCAGCAGATCTACCATAGGTACTTTTTGACCAGGGATGAACAAACTTTCTGTAGCTTGAGAGGTTAAATAAGGCATTGCAACACTTACCCCATTCAACTCATCAGCTCTCGTTATTTCTCAATTACCACTTCCAAGGAACATCTCAACCAAATATAAAATGACAATGACCTGTTTTCTTATTTTGCCAAGTCATTCCTTGTATCCCCTATTTTGATGTTCATATTTGTTGTAGGGCCGTCAAATTCCAATTGTGCATCGTGTAATTGAGGTATGCTTCAAATTTTTAGTGTTGATGGTGTTACTTGGATTTGCTGTAATATAACTCCCTCCTATGTTTCCTTCACAACCAAGAAATATTTGTAATTTAGAATACCTAAAGAAATGCTTATTTTGAAAAGGTTTTGTATTTGTTGAGTGCCTTGAATAGCTTTTGATTTCTAAGGGTTCTCTTGTTTGGTGAAGAGAGAGCAATTTCTCTCCGCAGCTCCCAATGTTTCAGTAATAAGATTCTTCAGCTTTACAGACATGCTTCAGGATGGCCATTAGAAAAAAATGCCTTTAGGAAAAGGAAAACACCAAACAACTGTTGTCATTATCTAAATATTCATTCTTTCAAAAAAATTATCTAAAATGTTCACTTTTAGTTGGCCTTATATCCACCTCCATTTGTGAAATTTTTAGCCTTGGTAATGCATTTAAAGTCTTTTCCATATTGTATGTGGATGTGTGTGTGGGTATGCGCATTTGTATGTCAGAGCCGGGTAGAGGTGGTTATGTAGGTTACAAGTTTCTTTGAAGGTAGGAATGGATCATTCATACCCATTTTATCCAAAGACTTGCATTTTTATTCTTGGACACCTTTTTTTTGTGGAAATCATTAGATGCTGGTGTTGAATAAAGTTTAGAGTAATGATGACACTATCTCGCAAATATGCAGCAACCCACTGCTTTCCCATGCTCAATATCTTTTACCATTTTCATCAGGTTCATGAACAAAGAGGAACAAAAGAGGTTGACCTTCTTACAAAAGGTATTTTTCCCTTTCAGGTCGTTGGTTAAATTGAACACATGCACATGTGTGTGCATGTACACGCATGCACACATGAGGATTTCAAGCAACATTTTCATCGTTTTTAGACAGAGCATTTAACATTTGCTTGAGTCTTGTCATAAAATGAAAGTAATGGCATTTGAGTTTATTTTCGAAGCATCTCCATGCTTTATCCTTGATTTTTTCCCATAGCTCATTATTCAGACTTACCCTTTTTTCAGTAAGTGAAAGCATTATTACACACTATCGAGTGCTGTCTAACTTGAGAATATACATGTGACATGCATTCTAGAGTCGAAGCAGTATGGATGTGCCTTCACATACATGCATAGTCTTTCCTATTGGCTCGTGCACTTCACATATTTCTTTTAGCTCTTCACATAGCTTCTCCGGCTGCTCATTGAGGCAAGCCATGATTTATGTTATCTTATTCATAATTTCCTATTAGGGGATAATAATTATGATGATGATCGATCACTATATGCTGAAGATCAACTTTGGCTTCAGGAACAACATATCATGGGAAAGGCTATTGGGTATGATCCTGTATACCTAAACTTCAAATTCACATTGTTTTAGCTTAGGCATCATGTTGACTCTTATAAATGGTTTGTCATTGCCAACTAAGCACCTTCCATAGATCTTTCTAATATCAAGATTGTCAATATTTTGTGTCGTGCAACACCCTGAACCATGTTTAATTATAGTACATGATTTTGGACCTCTTGGGTTCCTATTGTCCTTCAAAGAAGAGAGCTACACTATTAATTTTCTCTTTGAGTAGAATTTTCACTATCCTTTCTCTCCAGGCTTTTACCATATGTTGGTTGGTTTACAATCATCATGACCGAAATTCCATATATCAAGGTAATCGATTCTTAAATATGGTCATTTTTTTCAAATTCATCTTGCAATCTCTCATTCATTTATTCACTCTTATGTAGTTATGAATGGACAACCCTTTTGATCCTTTAACCAATAAAAAACCTCATTAGACCTTGAAATAAGGTATGTGGAATTGTTAGGAAGAAAAAAGTACATAGCATTAGCTAATCCTATGCAGTTAAAGTACCTAAGTTGGGATTGGATTATCCTCCAGCTTGTGTAAAGTTGGGATTGGATTATCCTCCAACTTGTGTAAATTTTTAGGTTAAATTTGGACAGAAACAGCATGTGTTGACAGGTAGCTAATATATCCCCAAAATTAGTTGTTTGAAATCAAGTAAATTTGAACTTGGTATAAGTTGAAATATAAAATAAAGCAGAAGCATAAAGATAAACAAAGAACACTTGGGTTTACGTGGAAATCCCACTCACGAGGAGCAGGGAGAAAATCACTAGAGAAGATCCCAATAGGGTACTGATTTGTATTTCTGCTTCTCAAAGAATAACTGAGGGAATACATGACTATTTATAGGCCACTACTCACACACAAAGCCTACACTTTCCAATGTGATACTAAACAACCACTCAATTCTCTCAACACTCTCCCTCAAGTTGGAGTATGGAATGCTTAGCTTGTAACACAAAGAAACCCACTCTACACAGGCGAGAATAAAAGCTGGAGCTGTTGAAAGATCTGTGGCTGTCTCTAAAGATTTGGTGCTGATGGCTTCCTGTTCAGTATCCTTAAAATTAGGTCTTCCTCTGAAGACCTCGAAGGTGGATCTTCCTATCTGGAGTCCACGAAACTGGATCTTCCACATAGAAACCTAAAATGAGTCCTTCATCTGAGGACCTCGAAACTCTGAACCTTCCAGAGTTGGGTTTCTTATGTGGAGTCCATGAACAAAAGGGACTCTCAAATGAGGGTGACTACAACAAACTTCCACACTCCCCCTTTCTCCATACTCGAATGGGAGAAAAAATAATAATGATAAGAAAAAAAATAAAATAATGAAAACTGGAGAAGACTTCTCCACATCTTCTCTCAAACATGAAATTCTTTTTTTATTTCATCATCATTTTTTTATTTTTTTTATTTTTTCTCTCTATCTTTTTCCTTTTTTTCTCTTTTCTTTTTTCTTTTTTCCCTTTTTTTTTTGACATATCTTTATAACCTAACAAAGATATGAGACCTCCCAACTTTTCCCTTAAAAACACCTCAGTCACACCTTAAGGCTCGGAGGGAATCAACAGCCACGCAGAGTGCGGTGCTCCTTCCTCCAACGGCACCTCCGCCAAGATCCTCCACCTCAACGACCACTGTTGCATCCTCCGCATGCCATAACCGCGATCTCCTTTGCCGGCTCCTCCAACAGATCCTTCGCACATGCGGGCTCCAATGAGCTCCTCCGCCAACCCGCTGCCTCGGGCATCGCATCCGCCACCTCCTTGCCAAATCGACACCACGTCCTATCTCTGCTAGTCGCCGCCGTCAGCATCGCCTACGTCGCCTCCCTCAACCAAAGGGCACTGTCTCCCCTGCTGCGGCCTGCACTTGGCCTCTCCGAGCGGCCTCCATCTCCCCATCGACACCATCGACACCTCATAGTGGAGAATGGGGCAACCTTCAATGAGGTTGAAGTACTGGCGGTGACGATGCACTTCTGCTTGGGCGTCTCCTCTATCCTCTCCAGTTGGAAGATCCTCATCATTGCCACACGCGGTACCTCGTGCAGCAACGAGAGCTTGTAGGTGTCCCTGTCCAAAGGGCTTGTGCAACAACAGATCCACCGATGGGCACACCCTTAGGACGTTCTCCACGATCGACAACCCTATTAACTTGAACCTACTTGCTCCCCCACGAGGCAAATCGTGATCCTCGATGCTGCGACACATGTTGCCGAAGGTGCCTTGGTCGGCGTGGTGGGTGCCGCCATCACCACCAACCCTATCAAGGGATGCACGCTCATTAGCGACAATGTCAAGGTGGAGGAGGAGAGGCATTGGGACCCTCTTTAGCCGGCAAGCTCTCCACGGCCTTCTTTCTAGATCTTCCTTATGCCATCTTCTCCTCTCAATGAAGAACTTCAATAGATAATGAAATATAAATTCTAAGAAGCTAATAACCCAAGAACGACTTGCTCTGATACAAAGTTGAAATATAAAATAAAGCGGAAGCATAAATATCAAAGCATAAGGATAATCAAAGAACACTTGGGTTTACGTGGAAACCCTTCTCACGATGAGCAAAGAGAAAACCACGGGAGAAGACCTCGATAGGGTACTGATTTGTGTTTCTTCTTTTCAAAGAATAACTGAAGGAGTACACGTCTATTTATAGGCCACCACTCGCACACAAAGCCCACACTTTCCAATGTGGTACTAAATAACCACTCAATTCTCTCAATAGTATATGAAATGAAAGCATGGAAAACAAATGCTTTTATTTCTTTTTGGGGTGATAAATCGATGGATAGAAAATTTATCATACATATTATAGTTGGATTAATAGATCGTAGATTTTTTAATTTCCTTATTTTCAAGTTTAAAATTTTATTTAATGTCATCATAACAGGTAACCTTTATTAACAACAACCACCAAGTCTTCTCCCACATTAAGTGGGATTGGCTACATGGATACTTTGCCTTCACTTAGATATATTTTGAGCGAGGCGTTAATTGAAATAATTAAGATAATACTTAATAGTTTACTTCTAATACGTATTTGGTCTTTCTTGCCCCCTCCTAGTAGGTCCAACCTCTAACTCCTTACATCTCCTGGTTATAGTATTTATTGACCTTCCCTAGAAATGCCAAACCACCTTAGGCGTGTTTCTGATATTTTATCCTCTATCGGCGTCACCCCAACCTTTTCTCGGATGCTCTCATTTGAAATTTGATCTTTCCTTGTATAACCATACATCTATCTTAACTTCTTCATTCCTACCACAGACATCTTTTGCTCATACCTATTGTTGATGGTCCAACATTCAGAACCATAATGGCAAGTCTTACAGCTGTCCAATAATACTTTCCTTTAACTAGGTTAACTTTATTATACAATTAAATGATGTGGAAAGGTGCTCAACTATGGCTGATAATGAAAAAAGTAGAATGGGAGATAAAACTCACCAATAATTCACATTGGCATGCACACTCCACTTTCCTGTCTGAGCACATTAACTTTCAAAAAAGTATATATTGATGCTGGCACACTTTGTGTGCCAGTGCCATGGCATTTGTGTTGCATAGCACCGTTGCTACTGTAGCATCCCTGCCAGGCATCAATGCTAGCACTATTATCATTACACATGCATAGTATTAGTGTAATGCTTTAATATTAACATCTACTATTAATGCTTTAATACTTGTATCCTCTCTCTATATCCACGACTTGCAGTGGACTTGTAGAACTCGACATCCTCTTGCCACTCCCCATCCTCTATACCCTTTTTACAAAAAGTATCCCTTTATAATTCTTATTTTTCGCTCCTCTTCCTTCATGCCTTTGAACTCATGCATGAGCATGTCTCTTCAATCCCCAAAGAGGAAGATATCCAGCGTTACCTTTGGTAAACACATTTCTGATCCCAAGATGCGTTTGTTTCACAACACTTAGCATGTTTATGTAGCTCCTAAAAGAGTAAGCAACTAAACAAAAAAAATTCTTGCATTTTGACAACTAGCTCTTATGCCAGTCTAAAACCATCTTCATAGTCTGGATAAAATGCTCTTCAAAAGTCACCTTCCCCTTCCTTGAGGAACATGTCATTTGCCAATCAAAACTACTAAGGCCTAATTTGTTTGATGGGTTATCCCTTCGAAATGAAGACAACCCAATTTGTTTACCAAGATGGGTTTAACTTGGGATAACTTATCCCAGGCTTGATGCAGATAAGTTATCCCATGGGTTAACCCTTGCAATCCCTCATCTCACAAAAATGAAGTAAGCCATGGTTATCTTGCTACACAAACAAGATAACCCTTCAGGTTATCCCGTTGCATTTCAAACAATTACAGGTTCACCTAGCAAGATAATATTTTTGACATCTAAACAAAAACGTAGGATAACCCTTCTAAAAATTCTTATCTCAAAGAATTCTATCCCTGATCTCAAACTAAACCTAAGAGTATCGTTGATGATCCTTGTGACTAAGAAGAAAGGGATGGACGCACAATATTTTAGCTTTGAGGTCCTGTGACCTTTTATACCTGTATCCTTATTGATGGAGTACTTTTCTAAATTGCTTTATTTATCAATGTTCACTTTCTTTCTGAACTTTTCTACTTCTGTAGATTTAGATTTATAGTTCATTTTTTTGCTGTTAAGGGTAAATCCTTTAAAAATTTCAAACAGTTATGCACCGTCACGTGCATATCATCTTCCCATGTAGAAGAAATTGTAGCCATAACCAATCAAACAGTTTTGGCTACCAAGGGGTTGATATAGTACCAAAGCCTCTGCATCGGTACTTAGAGATCATAGGATTAAATTTCACGACCACCCTATTTTTCTTTCTAATCAAAAGAACATTGTGCTTTAGATATATTCATGAAATCATCTGCTTCTACTCCTGGATGTAGATATGTTTGGCGTGTGCTACCGTACTCAGCTATGCGGGAATTATCAAAAGGATTTGTACTAATAGTTTCTTTGATTGATTGCAGTATGTGATGATTGGTCTTCTGGCTTTGCTGGTTCTCACCTCCAATGACTAGAAATTGTTTCTTCTCAACAAGGATAATACAGCTATGGAGTTCAACGCCTGCTAAGCCTTCTGTGCAATTTACAGTCGATACCTCCATATTTCTCTTATCTAGAAAATTCATAGCGCTTGTACACCAAAAATCCCAAATGTATTGTACTGAAAAAACAGGAATTCATTTCATGTCGACACATTACAACATTTACAGTGGCAGAGGTTTGAAGGGAGAAAAGGCTTCCAAAACGATTGTCTGTCAACCAACCTGCCTAGTTTTCTTTTCTGGAAGAGGAGTTAGACCCCTAATGCAGACACAGTTGAGAAGTCCTATTCTAATACTTTCTATAGGCGCATCGTATATGTTGCCATTGGACAGGAAAGTCGATTCTGCTGAGTCGTAGAACTTATGTGGTTTGAAATTATTTAGCTTCAGCGTCTGGCAAGCACATCTTGAGATCAATTTCCATTTCCTTTTATTAGTGGAGGATCATGCCTATTAGGAATTTGTATGAATGGATCCAACGATCCAAATGAGTGTATAAAACAAGTTTACATATGTGAAAGAAAAGGGTAAAATGCAGCTATCTCAAGAGGAGGGTTAATTGGTTACTTCCAATGCTTTTAACTTCATCTATGGATCATATTTTGCCATAGAACTTTAGGGATCTTATTATTTTAATATAGTTAAGAATTGTATAGAATTTCAATTCTATCAAACAATCTTATCTCTTTTGTCAACCATGCTAAAGTTTCAACTATCAAAATAGTACGAAAATCGACTCTATTTGATGGAGGTAAGGGTTTCAATTCAAATGAAATTTGAAATGTCTCCTTATATCAATTAATTTCAATCTCCAAAGTCTTACGAAAAAATGCGATTTGTAGATAGAGCTAAAAATATCGGGGGTAACAACATTTTATCTAAAAAAAATTATCCATTTTATATCATAGAAAAATGGATCATATTTTGTGTAGGTGATGATGTAGCTAACATTACATAAATTGATCATATTTATTGACAACCAACCTAGTTTTTTAATCGATACATGAAACAACATATTTAGAATTGTACATCTATACCTCAAGATTGCAAGGTAAAGAATGCTATTCCGATCTCAAAGAAGATTGAAGATTTATAATTGGTGAGTATCAACTAATACCTTTACAAGGAAGGTGAAAAAATCATTTAAGAGTCATTCTTGTAGCTTAAAATGTAAAAATAAGGACAATGATTGTCATATTCTTATTTGTACATCTATTTAGATATACTTGTTACCTTCCTAGATTGGTTTTATATGTCTCTTCCTTACAAGTTTGTGGCTTTGTCCTTTTTGATATTACTAACATTGCAAATAGATAATAATTTTTGATACATCAATAGAGACAAATCTTATAGAAGAGTTAGATGATTAATTTTCTCAACATAGTGCCTTGAGGATTAAAGCTACACTAGGGAAAGGGTAATTAATGTAGCACCTATAAAAAATGAACTCTGCAAATACTACACAAAAAATTCAAGCAAAAAAGATGGCATCGCAATTTATAATGAAAATCTTTGCATATAAAACTCACTACCCAAATTGCCTAGCCTAGACATTAATCTATTCAAACCATAGGTAGCTAAAAATTACTTAATACAATCACTCTGCATCACAAGATCAAAGTAATTTTATCTCCCCTCAAAAGGTGGAGAAGGGAACCTAACACCCTAGACACCCAATGCAAGATTAAAAGAAAAGATGAAATATGACAAATGTACAATAACAAAATCCTAAGGAATCTCAATGATTTATAAATAAAGTATTAATAAACCTATAAATTGCATGCTCAAAAGATAAGAAGTTTTCAAAAGCAGAGCATAGAATTGCTAGGCTTCTCAGTCTCATTTTGTGCATAAGAGAATGTTGCTTGTTATTAGTAGAAGGATCATTGTTATGACTCCAGCATCAAATATCGTTTAAGACGTCTGGGAGTTGGTCTAGATGTCTGGTCAGACGTCTGGAAGCCTTCCCAGATGTCTGGAAATTAATTTTTTCGGCGTACGATTTCACGTCTGCGCGCATCCGCGTGCAGATTGAACCACCGCCCTCTTTTCTTCTCCTTCTTTCCTCCCTGCAGGCGCAGCCTTCTTTCTCTCTCTCTCCCCACGGTGCCTTCAAATACTCCCCCTCTCCTCTCCCTCACCATCACTCCACCGCCTTCTTCTTCTTTTTGTTAGCGTGAGAGTGAGCGGGCGAGGGCAGCAGTTACTGCCGTGTGTGCGCGGGGAGGAGGGGTTGCAACGAGAGGGAGGGAGTTAGAGCGCGAGGGTGCGAGCTCGCCGGAGCAGCCAGGGTCGGCCGGCGGTGCGCAGCGAGAGCGTGACGCTGGGGAGGTGCTGCTGCAGCTCAGGCAGCAGGCGAGCGCGACGCGGCACGGCCGTGCGTAGCAAGCGAAGGGCGAGGAGGTCCTGATTCTGGGAAAATTTCCCAGAATCAGACGTCTGGACATACGTCCAGACGACACTGGAGACGTCTGGAGGAAGGTCCAGACGTCTGAAAGGTACTATATTTTCCATTCCTTCCTCTTTCGCGTGTACGGCCATGCAGCCGTTCCGTCGAAGGATTCTACCTCATTTAGTGTTGAGGACGGTCGCGTACGTGTGCAGGTTTCGTTCGGAAAGGTGCAAAGGCACGCCCTCCCACACAGATCGGACATCTGGGCACAACACCAGACGGTAGAGAGAGTCTCCAGACGTCCGGAGTGATAGTCGGACATCTGGAAACTAAGTCCAGATGGTTCAGCGGGATTCTGGATGTCTAAAGGACCGCGCAGGAACAAGGTATGACCTGAACCGTCGTTTAAGACGTCTGGAAGATGTTTCAGACGTCTGATTTTTTGCAGACTTGTCATTTTTGACCCGTTTAGGGTCCGTTCAAAGTCCGTTTTCCGCGTTTCAAGTTTCGCTCTTCACAGAATTAGTTCCTCTACCTGTTTACAGTATTTGTATCATGTTCTGAGTAGTTCCTTGTGTTTGATCTTTGTGTTAGGACCCCATTCCGTTGCGGCTCTAGGGGTTGCGAAGGCATGCAGGCTTGCCGATCATGCCCCCAATACTCCAAATTTTGCGGGTAGAGTGGCTCCCTTTAATTGTTTATCAACAATTATGCACTTGTGAGATAATTAATAGAATTCTAAGGTATGGCATGAATCCTAAGACTGGAAAACTAGATTGAATGATAGATCCTAGGGTATTGCATGAATCCTAGGACTGAAAAACTAGATTGAATGATAGATCCTATGGTATGGCATGAATCCTAGGACTGAAAAACTAGATTGAATGATAGATCCTAGGGTGTGGCATGAATCCTAAGAACAGAAACACCAAAACGAATGTCGTGAATATATAAATTGCAGTCTTGGAAAAGTAGAAAGAAAAACGATAATTGCCTGTAATTGGATAACAGTTGCTTGTTTATGAATGGATATTAACTGTTGAGAACATGGGCTATATGAATATAAAGCTGAATGATGAAACCTAAATTGGCTTAGTTAAAGAAATATGAGCATGAACCCTACGGGAAATTAGGAGTAGAGCTCCTGAGAGGTGAATGGAATAGAATTGGGGAAGTGAGCTGGCCCTTGAGTACGGAGTACCAAGGAGAGCGACTGTTACGACCCGATTCCCGAATCCCTACGAAACACGAGAATCGGACCGACTCAACTAATCCCAAGACCCAGTCGTCCAACAAGAAAGTAATCAAAAGAGTAGTAAAATAAACCACATTCACCATGCATATAACTAACAGTAACAAAATACAGCAGTAAAGAAAAGAACTACTACAGTATACACCACCATAACAGTAAAGAAATAAACATGTACAAAATATGATGCTTACAACAAAAGAGTACAGGGGTAACAGAAACTACTCACTACAATAGAAGGAAAAGTACAGTGGGTACTACACAAGTAGAAACTACTGGGCTCTACTAGGCCCAGCACCCTCTACAGCCGCCGGCTCTAGCTGCTCAACACTTGGTCCTTAAAAGGTGACAAAGGTGACACGTCAGCGAAACGCTGAGTAGAGTGGCAACTAAAGGCTAAGAAACAGTAAGGTGAACAGTAGCTGTTATATTTTTAATTTCTTTCTTTATATTTTGCGTTTACTCGTTATTGAATTATCCCTCAGATTCTTCTCTTAATCTTGAATGTTCCTCGTGGGAACGATCTTGATTGCAGTCTTTTCCGAAAAGTAGAAGTAACACGTGGTGCTCTCCTAGCCGGGAGAGTCCCCTGTGGTGGTCCTACCCTCAGTCAACCACCCCAAGGTCGCTGACAGACGTAATGGTGACTACGGCACGCGCAATAAACGCACGGGTAGCTACCCCGCACTGGCACGCGGTCAGTCGTTTCCGTTAACGGGTGTGCCCAAAGCACATCACGAAACCAGTATAGGGCAGAGCCCTCTTAGTAACAGGGTCCAGCCCCTCCACAGTAACTAAACAGGGGTCTTGCCCTTCCACAGTCCGCGTACCATTGCTTGACTACCCTGGTTTGCCTAGTGGGCCTAACAAGTCGGTGTAGGAGGGCTAGCAGAACCCTGGGGCCCGTGGGGTAGCTAGTGCTCTCCCTACACTAGTAGCTCGCCTCGGTACTGTGTACAAGAGGGCCAAAAGTCGGTACAAAGTGGCCAGACCTAACCCCGGGTCCCTGGGGCGACTAGCTCCGCTCTGCATTAAACAGGGGGGACAGTCGCTCTCCTTGGTACTCCGTACTCAAGGGCCAGCTCACTTCCCCAATTCTATTCCATTCACTTTCCAGGAGTTCTACTCCTAATTCCCCGTAGGGTTCGTGCTCTTTCAATTCAGCCAATTTAGGTTTCATCATTTCAGCTTTATATTTATACAGCCCATGTTCCCAACCGTAATTATTCATTCATAATCAGGCAACTGTTAACAAATTACAGGCAGTTATCGTTTCCTTTCTACTTCTCCAAGACTGCAATGTATATGCATTCAAGCTAGCTTTCCAGTCTTAGGATTCATGCATTACCTTAGGATCTATCATTCAATCTAGTTTTTCAGTCCTAGGGTTCATGCAATACCCTAGACTCTATTAATTATTTCACAAGTGCATAATTTTTGATAAATAATTGAAAGGGCCACTCTACAAGCAAAACCGGGAGTACTGGGGGCGTAATCAGCAAACGCGCGTGCCTCCGCAACCCCTAGAGTTGCAACGGAACGGAGTCCTAACACGAGGATCAAATACAAAGAGCTACTCAGAACAGCATACAATTACTATAAACAGGTAAAGGAACTAAATCTGAGAAGAACGAAACTTGAAACGCGGAAAACGGACTCCGAACGGACCCTAAACGGGTCAAAAATAACAAGTCTGCCCAAAATCAGATGTCTGAAACTTCTTCCAGACGTCTTAAATGATAGCTAAGGTCATACCTTGATCTGTGCGGTCCCTCAGACGTCCAGAAGCCCGCTGAACCATCTGGACTTAGTTTCCAGACGTCCGACTGTCACTCCAGACGTGTGGAGACCCTCTCCGTCGTCTGGTGCTATGCACAGACGTCCGATCTGTGTGGGATGGTGTGCCCTTGCGCCTTCTCGAACAAGTCCTGCACGCAGACGCGCACGTTCTCAACACGAAAGGATGCAGAAGACTTCGGCGAAACGGCTGCATGGCCGTACACGCGAAAGAAGAAGGAAGGTAAAATATCGTACCTTTCAGACGTCTGGACCTTCCTCCAGACGTCTCCTGCGTCGTCTGGACGTATGTCCAGACGTCTGATTCTGGGAAATTTTCCCAGAATCAGGACCTCCTCGCCCTCCGCCCGCAGTGCACGGCCGTGCCGCGCCGCGCCTGCTTGCTGCTTGAGCTGCAGCAACTCCTCCCCAGTACCACGCGCCTGTTGCGCAACCGCTGGCCGGCCCTGGCTGCTCCAGCGAGCTCGCAACCTCGTGACCGAGCTCTCTCTCCCTCGCAGCAACTCCTCCCCACATACTCACAGCAGCCGCTGCGACTGCCATCGCCTACTCACGCTCTTGCTGACAGGAAGAAGAAGAAGGCGGTGGAGTGAGGGTGAGGGGGAGGAGAGGGGTATTTGAAGGTTGCTGAGGGGAGAGAGAGAGAAAGTTGTGTTTGCAAGGAGGAAGGAAAGAGAAGAAGGAGGGTGGCAGCGGGTGCAGTCTGCGCGCATGCGCGTAGACGCGAACCCGTACGCCGAAAAAATTTAATTTCAGACGTCTGGGAAGGCTTCCAGACGTCTGACCAGACGTCTGGACCACTTCCCAGATGTCTTAAACGACGTTTGCTGCCCCGGGTTATAACAGCGACTGTCCCCCTGTTTAGTGCAGAGCGGAGCTAGCCGCCCCAGGGACCCGGGGTTAGGTCTGGCCACTTTGTACTGACTTTTGGCTCTCGCGTACACAGTACCGGGGAGAGCTACTAGTGTAGGGAGAGCACTAGCCACCCCACGGGCCCCGGGGTTCTGCTAACCTCCCTACACTGACTTGTTAGACCCACTGGGCAAACCAGGATAGTCAGGCGAGGGTGCGCGGATTATGGAGGGGCAAGACCCCTGTTTGGTTACTGTGGAGGGGCTGGACCCCTGTTACTAAGAGAGCTCTACCCTATACTGGTTCCGTGCTGTGCTTTGGGGCACACCCGTTAACGGAAACGACTGACCGCGTGCCAGTGTGGGGTAGCTACCCGTGCGTTTATCGCGCGTGCCGTAGTCACCGTTACGTCTGTCAGTGACCTTGGGGTGGTTGACTGAGGCTCAATTTCACTATTTTTGTACTAGAGTTTGATGCTCCTTAATGAAAACAAACTTTCAAAGAACACCCTTCTTGCTTTTCGCAATCAAGTAATCATTTACAAAATTTGAATTCATTTGCTCTCAACGCAATTCTATATCTCTCCACTTTTTCTATAAAGGGTTTAGAATTCTAAAGCCCAGACATGTTTATATTTTAGTTGTCTACTCTCCTCAAGAGATGGATAATTTTGAGACTTTGACAAAAGTTACTCATGGATAAAGCAATGGACAAGAACACGAATAAGGGGAGATGAGTTGGAGAGGATAACTTTCCATGAAGTGGAATAAAACTTGAGAGTCTCTTATTTTTATTTGGAAGAGAGATTGACTTTATTCCGAAAGGTTACATAGAAGAAGGAATAAATTATAAAAACGTGAAAGGCAAATTTATTACATGAGATAAAGGAAATTGTGAATTTCTTACATGAGATAAAGGAAAGGATAAAACCTTTCACTTCCATTGTGGAACCTTTTTATCTCGAGATAGGATCCCTTAACTTGGACTACCTATTCCAAGGGATATGCCCAGCTTTCATGGAAATCCCTCTTTCAAATGGGCTGTTAGGGTTTGTTTACAATAAAGGTTAGCTAACTCGAGTTAACTTCTTTCCAACGAGGGAAAACTTCTATTTGTATTTTACTTGAGAATGGAGGTTAACCTCTGTTTATATTTATTGAACAAGGGGTTATAAATGAGGGTTAACCTGTGATATGAAGAAACACGTTTACTTGGATATAGAGTTTAGAATGGATGATAAGGTTGGAAAAGATATTTTTGTCAAGGGAATGATAAGTAAGTTAATTGTTATTTTTCCGTTTATATTAGAATGAAGGGATATGTTTGAAAAAATTGCATGTGAGATGGCATAGAGAAGGAGAGATGAAATAGATTCTAACTTGTAGGTTACCCCCAATCTCTACTTCTAACATAGGATAATAAGGTAAATAAGAGTTGAATTATCTCTCATTGTAATAAACACAAGAAAATCTTAAAAACTAGGGATTATAGGAATCAAGTGGATACATTTCAAAATTCAGGAACCACATTATAATCAAGTTGAAATATTAGAGACTGCTGCGGAACTTAGACGCGGAATTAGCGATCCTTCTTTCTTGGAGAGCTTTTTCTTTTTAGAGGTCGAATTAGCAATCCTCGTTAGACGGCTGCCGTGCCCGAATTCACCGCCTCTGACCCTCTGATGTCATGTACTGCACGTCCGCCGTTCGATCTCCATCCAACGAGAGAAGATGCACCAAAGGGTGGAACGCTGATGGTTGAACTGAACTGTGGTCTCCGTCCTCTGCGCTCGATCGAGAGAGAGAGAGAGAGAGAGAGAGAATGAGGTGGATCGGCGAGACTGTGGATTCGATCCGCTCTATCCAGATCAGACGTGCCCTCGAACAGGCCATTGCACTCGGTACACCTCCGTTGGGTCGTCCCCCCCGGCTCGGTCCCCTCCTCGGACTCACCCCAATGCAAACCACGGCAGAAAAGGCCGCTCCTTTTCGATGATTTCGGACCATTTGGACGATTTCACGATTTGGGTTTTCGGGAAGGTCGGATTTTTACGAGGTTCTTTTGGGTTGCAGGGATTATTGCTGCTTCGGCTCTGATAATATGGAAAGGGTTGATGTGTTTGAGCGGGAGCGAGTCTCCAGTTGTGGTGGTTCTGTCCGAAAGCATGGAACCGGGGTTCCAGAGGGTATGCTTCTATTCCTGTTCTTCAAAATGGCTTCTTGCTATCAATATCTCCGTGTTCTAAATGGGGATGCGATTCTTTGGAAAGGTAGTTCGTAAGTGGGGATTTTCAGTCGGTAAATTTGATTTGATAGTGGTTTGTGCTTTTATGTTTTTCAGCCGTTTTATTTTTCTTTTAAAAAGAGTAATCAAAAGAGCAATAAATATGTAGAGTTTTTCGGCAATTTATTTTTTAAAAAGAAAATCGCTTATTTCTCTACTGTTTTGGCTGGGTGAAATTTGGTCCCACTTGCTCCATCTTGTTCTTTGGATTGGGTGGAAATGGATATAAATTAAAATGTCAATGCAAAAGCAAATGAGATCGAATCCCTGGTCAGCAATTGAATAAATATAGGAATGCCCATGGTTGATTCTTTTTTTTTTTTTTTTAACTGCACGTTGTTGATTTGTGGTGATGATTATTGTAATTGTAAATATGTGTTTGTAATATATACAATGTATATATGTCTGCAAGGATGTGTATTTGGTTGAAAAGCTATAACGAGGGTTGCAAAATTAGCTTGCTGAGTGTCTTCGAGCAATGAATTGTAGCATGTTGTAGCTTTGTTCTTACAGAAGGAGGGCACTTAATTGCGAAGAAATATATGCAACTATGGCAGGTAAAGGAGGGAGAGTAATTTTTTCGTTCAAAGAGTTTCTCCTTAAAGTAGCTCTAATTCTGAGCCTGAAATATAGGATCTCTATTTTATATACCTGAAAGTTGGAATGGAGGTTTAGATGGAAGAATGCATTTTGTGGGGTTCATCTTTAACATGGAAATGCCATTTACCTTGACAGTATGGCTAACTGACTGCAAGATTTCCTTGGTTGTGTGGTTCCTTGGTCTTTGGCTTTTCCACGGATGTCAACATGTCGTTGTTGCTACTGCAGGGAGACATACTATTCTTGCACTCGAGCAAAGATCCAATTCGTGCTGGAGACATTGTTGTATACAACATTGATGTGAGTGCATTCACCTTTTGTTTCATTCCATATCAGATTTGGGATCCAACTTTATTCAATGTGATCCCTTTTCATTTGTTTATTTGTAACTGAGTTCTGGATTAGTTATGTTCGTGTGGTCAAGTTTCACTAAGGCGATTTGTCAAAAAATGCTTATTTTGAACACTTTAAACATAGAGTCTGCATTTTATAATTACTGATTTTATGTGTTATTCCAGGACTATGGAGGCTTCTTTTCTATATGTGCCTATGTATAGGGATTGAGTATCGCATAAAGGTCCATGCTTTATAACTTCTAATAAAAGGTTGCTTAGCCACTTAAATGGATATATTGGGTTTTCCATTTTAGTTAGAGAATAGTTACCTCAGTGGTTGAAATCTTATGTGTTGAAGTTGACCAAATGCTTATCAATTGTAGAAAATGTTGAGACATATTGGAATCTATTATCATGCTTTGAGTCTAATCTCAACAATCCCAGCATTGGCCTTAATTGAAATGTTAATACCTGAAAATTGGACTTGTAATCATGCTTTCAAGAATACACAAATCATGTTGTGTAAATATGCATTTTGACTCCTACAGGTTAACTTTTCTTCCAAATTTGGTTAAATTTCCAATTACCTTTGGAGTGCTTGGAAAGTTGGCTGAGATTTCAGTTGTCGAGGGGGACTTTTGTGATTTCTGTTGTGTTTTTTTGATAGTATTTCTTTTGAAATGTTACAGAAAAAAGCAATCAAATCTTGGTCAATATTTTATCCTTGAACAGATATTTTGACCTATGAAGATTAGTTGAAACCATATTATGGTTGATCTATAGGCTGGGCAATATGAAACATGCAGGGGTGTGGGTAGAGGAGGGGGAGGTGGGTCTGTTGGGGAGGGGGTGTGGGAGGAGTTTTTTTTTTTTTGGGGGGGGGGGGGGTGGGGGGTGTGCAGGTTGCAAAGGAGGGAAAATAAAGGGGGCTCAATATAAAAAATCATTTATTATGTAGTTCCAATAGTTTGTAAGGGCATCCAAATAACCTAATGGACACTTATGGGGTTATACTATAAATACGAAATAGGTGGGGTCATATATATATATATATATATATATATATATATATATATATATATATATATATATATATATATATATATTCCAAAAATTACGGGAGCATATATGTAAAAATCCCTTTAAAAAAAAGTCAGAGTAAGAGTTAAATCCTTCGATATAAAGAAAGTTAAATCACTTTCTCCTATAAAATTCAAAGGTTAGCTTCTTCTGTTGCTACTACAAATATATTTGTTAATAGCAATTAATAATGCAATAAAGTTATAAAAATCTTCTTACATTGTTATTGTTTTTGCTTTAGGGCCGTGCGATTCCAATTGTACACCGTGTAATCGAGGTATGTTTTTCTTGTATGTTTCTATGCCTTATTCATTATTTATTGAGAGCTTTAGGAACCTCATTCAAGGTTGAGGAGCTGCTCTCCGACTCATGAGCTCTGCACATATCTTCTTGAATTCAGCTTCATAATTCATACCAATGTGCCTAAGTTTTTGCTACCTTAGGCCATGTTTGGATGCTAGTGATATTATGTGCTACAGTAACAATGTATATTCCAACCTTCTCAACCCATGTCACATCAGTCATACCTTCATTAATCATCCATCCCATCTATTTCCCACTTAAACTACCACATCTACCCCCACTCTCAAATCAAATAAAATAATGTTATAATTTACCCACCACGTCTACCCTCTACCCCTAAATTACATAAAACAATATTACATCTAATAACATATCAACTCACCTATCAATGTTCCATTAACACACTTAAAAGGATTTTACGATTTATTGGGTGTAGAAGTAGGCCAACATTTCTTTTGGCAAATAAGAGGTTCATGTGTATATGCTCCAGTACTTATCACTTTGTGGGCCGTAAGCACCACTTACTACTCTATTCAACCAAACAATCACATACTAAATTTTAACCGGTATTTTCCCAAGCACTCTTGCAAATGGGGCCTTATTGACTAGGTTATAAGACTTAGTTCTTTTTCTTTTTTGGAGCTTTTCACATCCTTGCGTCTTTGAAAGGTATTAAACATAGGCTGCATCTGATTTCATTTATTGTTATGTGGTCGAAAAGGTTGTGGCATTTATGCCTTATGGATTGCAAAAAAACTACCCCATGAGCTAGTGTTTAGACAACCTTGTTCAGATTAGCTTACTTGTCTCTTTCCTATCTTTACATATTTTGTTAAGGACATATCTATAGTTCTCACATTACCCTTTTCTGTATAAACAGGACCAGAATTTCTCAGCAAACGAGTTTCACATTTCACCTAACATGATATTAGAGCTCTGATCCCCAGATTGGAGCCTGATACCCTTGTGATCTTTCTGATCTTTTTTTTCAGCATTGAAAACCTGTTCTTTTGATCCTTTCAAAAAAAAAAGCCTAATCTTTTGATTCGATTTTTCAAGGATTGTATTAAGGAGCACAACTGCATTAGAAACATGATGAGAATGTGCAGTAGTAGCATTGGCAATTCTAGTGTTGCATGTCACTATGTAGAAAGGTAGGGCTTTCTATAGTTGTTGTAGCAGTGTTAGAGCCATATAGGGAGGTATAACTACACTATGGTTTTTCCACAAGACACAAGAAGCTGCTCCTGCAGTGATCAAGATGATCTATAGTTTATGGAGAAACCTACTAAGCTGGATTGGATGCGGTGGTGATCCGTAGGTGCTTAAAATCTTTTTTGAGAGAAGGCCTTCTTTTTAAGGAAGGAAGGACCCTTGATGTGGTAGCATATAGTGATGTTGATTATGCTGAATGCCTAAAGGGAGGAGAGTCCACAATAAGGATTTTTGTACTTATGTAGCTTGAAATCTTGTTAGTTGGAGGAGCATAAAACAAGTAGTTGTGTAGTGTAGAATTGGAATATCATGTCTTAGCTTAGACTGTGGCAAGGTTGGTGGGAATAGAGATGAAATGTGACAATCGAACTACTTTGAATATTGTCAGCAATCTAATATTCCATGAGAGGATGAAGCACGTGGAATTTAATTTCCATTATACAAGTAATATGATATAGAAGGGCTTTATATGTGCTTCACACATGATCTTTGAGGATTAGGCAACTAACACATGTATGAAGGCTCTCATCTACGCCGTGATGTTATTCCAAGCTAAGCATAGTGAGATACCTATACTCCCACTTGAGGAGAGTTGAGATTAACTTATTTCTTTTTTTTTCCATGTTTGCTTATTTCCCTGAGGACATGCTTGTAGGATTGTTTACCTTTATGTATAGAGGACCGGCCTAACCGGCATTTTTCAATTAACAAGTTTCTCTTTTCCTTTAACAAAAAGGATCCTAAATATGGAATATCATATCCTTACAGTAATAAAAATTTATTTGAAAATTTGCAACTATTAAGCACCGCATTCCTTTACTGAGTTTCTTATATCCTTTTTGTCAGGTTCATGAGAGACAAGGAACAAAAGTGCTTGAACTCCTTACAAAAGGTACACTTATTCTGTTCAAAATTCAATTAGAGGGGAAATCACTTTTACAAGCACTAGCAACATGCTAGATATGCTAAGCCTCATTTTGTTGCAAAGCATTAGTTGCTAGAAAAACAAAGAAGCAAACATTGTTCCTTAACAATTTTGAAGAAGTCAAGCAACCATCCTATGAAGAACCATAAAAATGATGAGAAAAGTTATTCCTTTTGTCAAGGAAGATGTTTCTTACTACTAGTTTTTAGTCCTTTTTGTTCTGTCTGCACTATCTTCTTTCTTTGAGGACACGATTGTAATTGTTCCCTAACTTGTCTCTTTATATAGAGGCCTAAGGTTTCTTTTGAAGTTAAATGAGAATCTTCTTTCTTTTACACAGTATTAGAGAAGCAATCCTAGGTCGGAGTTCTATACCTCTTTGATTCCTATTTTCTTTCTTTCTCCACCAGATAAGAGTTAGGGATTCTCCTCTTGATTTGAGACCTTAAACCCATCAAGAGAGGAATGCTTTGCATTGGTGTTTGCTTTTTTTGTCAACTTCATCCCCGGATCTAGGAGCAAATCACCCAAAGAAGTCGAAGGAGCCGCCACCGCCAGGGGCATCACTAGACTGCCCTTGAATGGTAGGGCCTCCTTCAACCACCCGCCACTAGCAGTAGCACCATCGGTAGGGCCTCTCCTTACCAGTGTCGTCGCTGATATGTAGGTGAGGGAAGCCTTGTAAAGCCCTCTCGACTTCTATTGAGGGCAGTAGGGGTTGCTCTAGACCCTTCTACCTCCTAACTTGTCATCGGTGACCAATCACCAAAGCGGTTGTTGGAGCATTGCCACCAGCTTGTTCTATGATCATCCAAATCAGCAGAGAGGGGTTTATTGCCCTTTATGGATTCCCTGACCCATGTAAGGTCGTGAACATGAAAATTGATTATTAGTGTGCATGTGATTTGAAGAGTTGTCATTGATTTAAATGATTGGGTCTTCGATCATGAGTGTCATGGTCGTCAAAGTGTTTTTTTCTCCTCATGGAGATGAAAGTTATGACGATTTTCAAAAACCCTTATCTGACCTGATTAAGAGCTTCAATGGGTCCATTCACAGCCACAGTTAACCCTAACTTGTGTTGAGGGGCATGTCATGAACACCAAATCAAAGTCCAGTAGCCACTTTGAAGGAGACTGAGGTATCTCATTGCCCACATGTGGATGTGGTCGTGGAGGCCAAAGATGCTCTAGGCTCGAATGCAAGGTTAGTGGGAGGTTGTATGTTGAGAGTTGGCCTTTTGTTGTACTAGAGTTGGTGACTAAGAATATTACCATTCCTCGAATCAAGTATGATACAATGATCCGAAACTCAAGCAGTGCAGTACAACCCAGATTGACCTTCCATGTCCATCTAAGATAGAGGATGTAGGTTGGCTGGTTGATTCGGGTGCATCCCAACACATGTGGTGACTCAAGACAGTTTTCTAGACTTAGATTGATTCTATCAGGCATGATCATATTGGTTGTTGATGGGTCTCATTCTCCTATTACAGGTTAGGGGGAGGTGTAGGTTGCGCCCCATAGACGGCTGGAGAACATTTTACATGCTTCTAACTTTCCCTTAAGCTTATTATTTGTCAACTAGATTTCAAAGGAATTGAATTATAGAGTAGTATTTGATAATATGTCACGTTTCGGGATATACTGACTGGACGAGTCATTGGATGTCGATATGAGGAAGGCGGTGTGTATCGTCTCATCTAGTCAGCATATGTTGTTCACACATCTCTATCATCCGGAGGGTCTTCTAGTTAATTGTGGCACCTTCAATTTGGCCATCTATTGTTATCAAAGCTCCAACGTATGATGTCGCAAATTCCACCAACTGCTAGCTTTTAATGCAAAGGTTGTTAACTTGGTAAGCATCAAAGGAGCTCTTTCCTGAGGGTAGAACATCAAAGTTCTGAGGAAATATTTCAATTATTTTATCTGGATATTGGGGACCTAGTTATCATTTAGGTCACAAGTTCAACCTTGTTACTGTAGATGGTTTCTCTCACTTGGCATGGGTGTTCCTACTGAAATCGAAGTCTAAAGCTACTGATAGGATCAAGACCTTTCTGGTGGAGATCAAACATCAATTCGGAGCCAATGTGAAAGTCATTCGGTTAGACAATACTTTAGAATTCTGCAATTATTGTCTTCGTTCATTCTACCGAGAATGTGGCATCATCCACCAAACTAGTTGCCTCTACACATCGCAACAAAATGGTGTGTCAGAGAGAGCATCGGCATATTTTGGATGTAGCGAAAACACATCTAATCCATAATAGCCTACCTGTGTTATATTGGGGAGATGTAGTAGTAACTACATGCTATCTCATTAATTAGATTGCATCCTCAGTACTTGATGAGCAATGTCCCTATTGTGTCCTTTTCTTAGATCAACTCTTTGGCATCTCACCCAAGATGTTTGGATATGTGGCATTCGTACATCTTCATGGCCCTAACAAAGACAAGCTTACACCTCGAGCTGTCACATGTGTCTTTGTTAGGTACTCCAGGATGCAAAAAAGGTACAGATGTTATGATCCTGTTGGATGACATTATTATGTGAGGGTTGATATTACTTTCATGGAGTCCATCTCTTACCATTCCACATCCGGCTCCCGTGTTAGCTCTCCTACATTTAAAGATGTTGCTTCCATCCTACTTCCTATACCCTCAAATAAACCACAACGACAGTCACCTAGGTCCACTGATAGCTACAGTTGGTCCACCTCCTCTTGATGCTAATCCAAATAGCATGTTCGAGAAAAACTACTCTCGTTGCCTGATCCAGCACAAAGAGTCAATACAGCCTACATTTGATGAGGCTCATACCTATTGATAGAGAGAACATTATTCCTACTTCCATGGAAAACTCTGATATACCTCAGCAACCCAGAGGTACAGTGAATGAAAGATCCTAAGCTTGAGTTCAATTAGATAGATGATCCAGTGGATGACAGTTTTGATATGTCATTACCTTGCAGAAAGGTACTAGGTCATGTACTTTGTACCCAATATCCAAGTCCATGTCTATGACAAGTCTCACTCCTTAATACCGACAGTTTTCTATCGCTTTCTCTAGTGTTTAAATACCTATTACCCATCAGGAGGCACTCTGTGATCCAAAATAGCAACAAGCCGTGGAGGAATTGATGACTACTTTAGTCTGTCATGGAACCTAGAGTCTTGTTCAACCACCACCTCATGCGATAATGGTTGGATGCAAATGGGTGTTTACTATTAAACACCACCCAAATAGATCTGTTGAGAGGTACAAAGCTCGCCTAGTAGCTAAGGGTTACACTCAGACATTTGACATCTACTTCAATACCTTTTCTTCGGTATGACTATTTTAGTCTGTCATGGAACCTAGAGTCTTGTTCAACCACCACCTCATGTTATAATGGTTGGATGCAAATGGGTGTTTACTATTAAACACCACCCAAATAGATCTATTGAGAGGTACAAAGCTCACCTGGTAGCTAAGGGGTACACTCAGACATTTGACGTCTACCTCAATACCTTTTCTTCGGTTGCTCAACTTGCTGCTTTTCGTATGCTCATTTCAATTGTCGTTCACCATAACTGGCCTTTTCATCATCTCGATGTTAAGAATTTCTTCCTCTACAAAGATCTAAAAGAGGAAGTCTACATACAACAAACCTTTTAGGGTTGAGGCTAAAGAGTGTTCCAAGGTTTGCAGACTGCATAAGGCAATTTATGAACTCAAGCAAAGTCCAAGAGTATGGTTTCAGAAGCTCTCAAATGTGATTGAGAGGGTTAGCTTCAAGAGATCATCTGCTGACCATTCTCTATTTATAAAGATCAACAAAGAAGTGATTACAATGCTTGTGTATGTGGATGATATTATACTCATAGGGGATGATACAGATGGCATTACACTTACCAAGAAATTTCTAGCCAAGCACTTTGTTACAAAGGACTTAGGTCCACTTCAATACTTTTTTGGAATTAAGGTGACTCGGAATGCATGTAGAGTAATTCTTTCCCAGAGAAAGCATGTTCCGGATCCACTCCAGGAGACAAGCATGCTAAGAGCAAAGCATGCGTCTATTCTTATGGATGCCGATGTGCATCTTTATGAAGATAACTCAAAATAGGTTGATGCTAGACAGTGCAGAGGCTTAGTAGGGAAAGTGATTTATGTCGTTGTAGGGCCAGATATCGTGCTGGCAGTAAGTAAAGTGAGTCAGTTTATGGACAATCAAAGGAAGGTACGCTGGAATGTAGCCATGATGATCCTTCGATACCTAAAGTTGTCTCCAGGAAAGGGCCTGCTATTTACTTGTGGGAAATCTCTTGATGTGGTAGCTTACACAGACGCATGTTATGCTGGATGTCCCAAAGACAAAAGGTCCACCATTTGGTTTTTGCACATTTGTTGGAGGTAACCTAGTTATATGGTGAAGCAAAAAACATATCATGGTAGTCTGGTCGAGCGCAGAGTCAGAATACAGAGTTATGACTAAAACCACATCTGAGCTTATGTGGGTTACATATGTTCTCATGGATCTACATGTTCCTGTATCTAACTCTATGGAGATAAGGTGTGACAATAAAGCAGCACTTTTCATTGCTAACAACCTGGTCTTCTGTGAAAGAATAAAGCATGTGGAGGTGGATTGTCATTACACCCATAATATGATCTTGAAAGGATACATTCACACCTCACATGTAGTATCTGGAGATCAAGCTACATACATGCTCACCAAAGTACTTTCACATGCCTCCTTCAACCGATGTTTCCACTTGAGCATGATGGATATCTATGCTTCAGCTTGAGAGGAAATGTTGAGGAAGATATTTCTAATTGTTTTTGTTTTTATGTCCTTTTGATTCGGTCAGCTTTATTTTCTTCCTGAGTATATGATTGTAGTTGTTCCCTAACCTCTCTCTCTCTATATAGAGGCCTAGGTTTCTTTTGAAGTTAAATGAAAATCTTCTTTCTTCCACGCCATTCATACGAAAATGGAAGTAAAGGGGATGGCTGTTGACCTTGAGTGCTCATCGTTTCAGCTTTCAAAAAAAAAAAGCTTTTGGACTGACTTGAGATAAGTGAGGTTTTGCTTCTTCCTGTACCTGAATAGGGACCTCAGGAATGAGAATGTTCGACCCTTCTTTGCAACAACCATGCTTTATTTTGTTATCCCATTCTAGATAAAGTTAAATATTTACATATTTTTAATCATTTATTTGTTCAATTCATGTCAGGACCTCTTGTCTGTCATTGTGATATATATCCTCAGTTTTACTTGTTTTGCAGCTTGCACCAAATTCAAATTTATCCTTTTTGCACGTCTTCTATGGTATCCAGCTACAAGTAGCCACATATGCATTTGTTTTTGATGCTAGCCATCATTTGTTGATGTCTCGTATCTTCTTTTGTTTAGGGGACAATAACCCTGGGGATGACAGGATGCTATATGCGGAAGATCAACTCTGGCTTGAGCAACACCATATCATGGGAAAAGCAATTGGGTAAATGCTGTATAGTTACATTCAAGATTTAAATGATTGGATAACAATATTTGCTGCTGTTGGTCGATCTTGTTGTCAAGTATTTATAAATAAAAATATGAGCTGCTGCTCCGTGCTCTCCATCATCTGCTATGAATTGGGTATTCCTTTGATGGCATTTGTTTTTACTAGAAAATCGGGACATTCGTTACCAAATGTACTTTGCCTGTGAAGATGTGTTCAGACATGATTTCAGTTGCATGCCTCTATAACTGGAATTGATCGTTTTTTGGGGCTTTCCATTGTCATTGCTGTGTAAGACATTCTGATATCTTCTTTTTCAGGTTTTTACCATATGTTGGTTGGTTAACCATCATCATGACAGAAATGCCTGTTCTCAAGGTAACTTTGATGTATTTTCATTTTCATTGTAGGGTAGAATAGAAAAACCCTTTATGTTTGGAGTGGGGTTGACTTCCACCCCTGAGGATCAATTTGGTCTATTTCACCTCCTGGAGTTTGGGTTGGGACCAACTTCACCTTCCATCGATCAAAACTGTTGATTTCATGGGTGAATCAACAAGAATGCCCTCCCTAGTTTGCTGTTGCCTTTACCTCTCTAGTCCACCTTTCCCCATACTCCTCTTCAATCTCTTAATCGATAATGATGGTCACATCAACATCTAACCTCGATGATGACTCTAAATGGTGACAGCTGCTGTCCGTGACCACCTTAAATTTAATGGCATCCACAACTCATCTTGGATAACCCAGTCAAATAAAAAATGGAAAACAACTAAGATCAATCTGAATCATGATTATCATTATATATTCGCTCTCCAGTCAGTCGTTAGATTCAGATGGCTTTCCTTATGAAAAATAAATATCCAATCATGGGTTTTTATCTTTGAAGTGGGAAGGGAGCAATACAAAACATAACATTTTATGTTCTGTTTTGCTCTATTTGAAAACAGCATTGCCTAACAGAAGGGTGCAGTTGATCCTGTACCAGACTCAAGGGGGTGAAAGTGAACCAAACCAAACTTGGGGGAGCAAACTTTATATCTGCACTATTTGATATCACTTGGAATTTTTATCCTAGCATTGTGCTTATTTCGTAACACATTTTATTGATGATTTCAGTATATGTTGATAAGCATTTTGGCGCTTCTCGTGATCGCATCAAGTGACTAGGTGCCTCTTAAGTCTAATCGAGGAAGGGAGAAGGCAGGATGTTAGAACCAGATGTTAGACAGACATTTCATTGCGTTTTGTAAGGGCAAAATAAACAGTGGATCACCCTGTAGTTGTAAGCTTAGTATACCGAGAAAAAGCATCGATACTATCTCTGTAACAATCTACTATTTATATACAACTGGATTTCATTTTTTTTTCCCCCACCGAAAGGAGCTAACCCAGTTTCTTTTGCAGAGAGGATTACCCAAAAAAGTCTGAAAATTTATTTTCCATTTAGGTTTGCCAATACATTTTCCACATGATCGTACAATTAAATAGCAGTTTGTGGAGGATGGTATGTCTTTGCGAGTATTGGATGTGGGTTCGCGGTGATCTAGGGATATATCCTGTATGCAAAATTACTACTACTGCATGGATGATCGAAAGAAACTGGGGCTGTTTCATTGTCATCCCCTCAGTTTAGCAGCACTAATGGATTAGGTTCATCAGGAAATAGACATTTGTTAACCATATATTCACGTCGACTAACGAACACGGATTCTCTTGCGGCATTCGTTAAGGTAATATTTGTTTGCAGGGATTATTTTTGATATGAAGATGGGAAAATATGGAGATGGGATTGTGACGTAATCTTAGGATTGTAGTGTTTTGTTGTTTGCTTTGTGTTGGAGAAAATGTTGGGATTAGATGAATCTATCCTATGTTTGGTTAAGTTTGAGGGATTATTTGGTGAGATTATATTATACTAAGCTGTTAGTTAATACGTAAAGCCAATGGGAAAAGCTGGTTCAAAAGATGATAATGGATCATTTTGTCCCTCTTTATATTTATTATTTTAAGGAAGGTGTAATTGGATGAAAGTTAAGTTTGAAATAGTTATTTATCAAAATTAAAATTATGTTATTGAAATTTACTGTCCGTTTAAATGAAAAGTGAGATAGATAAATGTTGTGATCAGATAGAAATATATGAAAAAAAGAAATGTGATTAAGACGTGAAGTTTTAATACATGTGAGTAAGATATCTCATATGTCCTCATTTTCCTTATCATTAAAATAGGATATGAATTCGTATTATATAATGAGTTTCATATAATTTTTTATTAATTAAAATCTTATACTAAATTTAGACAATGTCGGTTGGAGTTATACTTGTTTGTAAGGTGAAGTAAGTAAATACTTAAAAATATGTTTAAAATAGGAATTAATACAAAAAAAGTTTTAGGATAATCATTTCATACGTTAAGGGATGAACTACAAGTAATGTGTACAAGCATTCATCTCGGTACGAAGACATATATAAAAGCTTGAATAATTACAATATCTATGACGTTATATAAGAAACTTTATATAACATGAGAAATATTTTTTACATAATTAACTTTAACAATCGAAATAATGGTACAAGAAATGAATTAAGATATATAAAATATTTTTCCTTTATGGTCGTAAGGACAACGCAAAAGTAACAAATGAAAGTTCAACAAAAGATTATATATATGCTTGCAATGTTTATAATATTTCATTAATTCCCGACAAAGTATCTTCGTGAATAGAAGTTGTCCAGATGTCATCCAGTTGTAGAGTGCCACCAATTTGCTTCTTTTGAGAGGAAGTGCAATAGGTGTGGACGAGTGGTCAGCAACGATAGGAACTGTATATTGCAAACACGAGATAAAATCTGTTGCTGCCATAATCGAAGAAAACAAAAAGGATTACTTGTATTGCAAAGATCTCACAGATTATTCATCCACACTGTCCATCATCATAGAAACCAAACTTCCATGTCATGTATATTGCCAACCACTCTTTTCATCCTCAAGAAATAGTTTGTCGGCAGGTTCTTAATCCAAGTGATAAAGGAACTGACTAATATCTGAGTAGTTACCAATATATCACAATTTCAAGATTTATTTGCTAATTCATGGTAGCTGTATAGCCTTCATTTGCATTTTAAATGCAGCTGTAATGTTTTACTTTCTAATTCTTTGTGCAATCCCCTCGTTTCCAAATTCCTTACCATTGCCAAATAAATGCCGATCACAACAGAGCTGTATACTGTGTTTTTGTCATATTTCAATTTTTTTGTATCCACCGACTTGAAGAATATCTCCAAGTAGACAAATGACACAATCAACCCTAGAAATATAAATCAAATTGTTGATATCTCATATGATGTCAATATAACTGCCAAGTAAACATTATATAATGTTCAAATCTAAACATATCAATTTGAATTTTTATTAAAAATAAATATTAAGATATTGGGGCACATTTAATTTAAAATAAGAAAAGATAACATATAAATATATGATTACTCCATCATCTTACAAAATATCCAATATAAGTTTTAAATTTAAATTTCAAGGACACGCATTAGACTGCTACCACCATCTTTGCAATTGGATACCAGTACAAGTGGCAAGTATTGACAACCAAATGATTGTAGAAAGATTGGAAGACATGACAACCAATCTTATATAGAGCCCTGATAAAGTTTCCTAATATTAAATTGGAATGCTTATCCTCTACCCACTATCAATTCTTTCTAAACAAGTAGACAATCACAAATGACTGAAAAGAGGAAAACAATAATTGTTGAAAGAACCATTTTACTAACTATAAGAAGTAAAATAGGATCTTTTAATGGAAAGACAAAATGATTCGTTATGAAGACTTATACCAAATTATATGGTCAACAACTGTAAAAAAATCTTTGATCCAAACAAAATCAACACAAGTATCTGCAAAGTGCATTTAACCAATACAATAAATTACATTATAACCTATTTACGAATGGCCAGGTAGGAAGTTAAGTTTAAACGAATATAAGGCAATTAGTGGACATCTCACAAAATGGATCTTGCTTGATACTAATTGAAATGACCCTTTTCAGGGACCGTTCGGAGTTTCTCCGGAAAGATAGGGGTGCGAGCGAAAATTTTGACCCTTTGAGTTGAGTGTGTGGGCTTTACGGGAAGAAGAGAGGATGGCAAGGAAGTTTCCACAATTTTTCCCTCTCTCTCCTCTCCCTCACCACACTCACCCACGCACACACTCACGCACAGTTCCCCCTCCCCTCCAAACCCTAACCTCTCTCTACTTAAACCCCACCACCCTCTTCACCATCACACCCTCACCACCACCTCCATCTCCGTCGGCGAGCTACCAGCCCCTTCCCGTCCCCATGCAGCCACGAAGAGGAAGAACAAGGGCGGAGTGCGGAGGCGAGGGAGAGAGGGAGAGCAAGGGCTTGGGAGAGAAGAGAGAGCTCGAAGGAGCTCGAGAGTGCGCAGCTGGAGGAGCTCGAGCGGGAGAGCCCACGCGCGAGGGGTGCCCTTGCTGCGGGTGCAGCAGCGAACGTCAGAGTGCAAGGGGAGGAGCCGCGGTCGGAGGAGCTGCGGGAGCTCGAAGGAGCTCGTGCAGGAGGAGACGAGGATGCGCACGAGGAGGAGGAGCTCGTGGAGAAGAGCTTCTTGACCTCCTACAGCTGTTGGAGTAGTTGTTGTTGTGCTGCAAGCGGAGCTCACGAGAAGACAAGCGTCGCGAGGAGTTTCTGCGTACTAGATTTTTCCAGTATCAAACGTCTAGAGCATTTGCCAGACGTCTAGAGTAACAGCGAACGTCTAGAGCTGAAGCTGAACGTCTGAAAACTCACGGAGCGCCAAGGTAAGCGTCCTGAACACTCATGCATGTCATACGTGAAGTACATGGCGTTGCACTATCGTGGTTTTGAACCTACGAACGTATGCACAGGTACAGGCCTTGGAAAGGCGCGCAAGCACACTCTTAGAGGTGCTTTAGGACGTCTGGACGTCATGATAGTTGTTCAACGTGGTGTTTTAAAATGATACGCGTTGTAGTATGTTGCGAAAAATGATTCTCACATTTTATTTATTTATTACTCGAAATTTAAAAACATTCTGTGGTCGAACTCAGAGAGTAATTCGGTATTTAGAAGCAGAAAAATCACAATTCTCAAATATGTTCAAGGAAGATAAATGTTATAGAGACAAAAAGAAATAAATTCTCTTTTTTCTTTCTTTTCCTCTTCTCTCTTTCTTCTTTGCTTTCTCTCTTCTCTACTCTCTGTCTTCAGACATCTGATCCCTTGAATCAGACGCCTTAACTGCCTTTTGCTATAGTATCACTCCTTCTTCTTCCTCCTTTCTTCTCTTTGGCTTCTGTTGCTCTGACATTGGCTACTTCTTCTCCTTGGCTTCTTCTTCTTCTCTTTTGAGCTGCTGCGTCTCCTCCTTCTTCTTTGGCTCCTTCCTTTAGCTTTTTCTTCTTCAGCTCCTTCCTCTACCTTCTTCTTTCTTCTTTGGCGTGGCTAAGTCCTCAGCTTCTTCCTCTTCTTCCTTCAGCTGGCTATGCCTCCTCTTCTTCTTCTTCCTTCCTTCTTCTTCTTTCCTGCAACTGCTTCCTCTTCTTCCTTCTTCCCTGCACAGGCACGGAGAAGCAAAACCTACCCCCTACCCTCCCCGCGTCACTCTCTCTCTATTTCTCTCTTCAGTTCGCTCTCCCAGAGCCAATCAGGTATTCGGGTCGAGTCAAGCGCACCCGGGTCCAGGCACACCAGTGTGGGTGATGCGCGAGGAGTGTAGGGTTATCGGGTCAGGTCAGCCAAGTCCGCGGAGGAGTGAGTGCGGACGAGGCAGGTGAGTGGGAGAGGGGACCACACCCTATGTTCTAAGACGAAGAGAAGGAAACACAAAATCAATTTATGCTACGCACCTGCACTGAGAACTTTCGAGGTGGGACTAAAGTCCCACCCGCTTCTTCGTGCACCCGCAGGGAGGTGCTTCGCACAATCGCCACAGCTGCAGTCACTCGCTGAGCCAATCTCTTGGCTGGGTGTGTTTGCGAACTCAACCCGCGCTGCCTGGGGGTCTCTCCTGGAGCAGAGCGTGACCTGGAGCTGCTTGAAGCTTGCTTCAAGCTCAGCGACAATGGCGGAAGGGGCGGCGAAGCTGAAAACACGAACATGGCCTTGCGGCCACGTCAAATCGCTTGGGGAGGTTCGTCAAAGCACGGCAAAGGTGACCCGGTGGTCGAAGTGGCGTAAGGGCGCCTGTGCGCGTGTGCCTAGGGCACACTGTGTGCGTGCAGGTGGGTGTGTTCAGGGGGTGATTCGAGTGAGTGGCGTAGTGCGTGGAGTGGGGGAAAATGATCAGGGAGTGATGGTGGAGCTCGTGGGCTTGTCGGCGAGGGTTGTGGTGGCCTGTGGAGGTGGAGCGGCCTCGCCGGAGTTGGTGGCCGGAGGTGGAGAGGGTGATGGTGGTCTGTGGTGTCAAGGGGTCGAAGGTGCAAATTAGGAGAGGGGAAATGAAGAGGGGAGTGAGAGGAACTTAACTGAGGTGTTTAGAGCGAAGGAGGGGGGGAAGCGGATGGCGAGCGGCTGGTACTGCCGTCGTCGGAGACGACAGTACCCAGAGGAAGAAGACAGCGACGACGAAGGGGGTCGGAGGGCGCGCGCTGGTACGGTGCAGCGCGAGGGAGAACAGCGGAGCTGGCTCTGCCACTGGTATGGTGGCAGAGCGAAGAGAGGACGGAGGAGTCACCGGAAGCTTCGGGCAGTCGACCGGAGTTGGGAGGAGACGAATTTGAGGGAGATCTCTAGCCAATTCAAGTTTGGAGGAACCGGCGTGGTCTGCCCTTCCTTAAATAGGCACAGGCAAGGCAGGAAGCGCGCGAGGGCGGTGGGAAAGCCACGCAGGAGGTAAGGTCGGTCGGAGACCCATACCTCTTGAGCATTCACACGAGATATATGGTGATTTTTAGGGCATTGGGAGCTGCCCATGAGATAGGGAGCTCCACAGGGAGCTCCCCTTTCAAATCTGGGGGTGGCTCCCCATGCAAGTGAGGCGTAAACCTCCGCATGAAGTTGCCGGAGGTATGGCCCCTGCTGCGAATGGAAAAGGGACCAAAATGAAGAAAAAATGAGAAAGATGAGGGGGTAATTACAAGGGTTTCAAAAAGTTGAGGGTCAGAAAGTAATTTTGAAAACCAATTTGCAAAGTGGGTCAAGAAAGTAATTTTGAAAACCAATTTGCAAAGTGGGTCAAGACGACCTTCCCTTAGGTTCAAATTTTGGTATAAACCTAATTTTGACCTAGGGAATCCAATGGTGAAGTTGGATTTTAGGTTTCACCACGTTTGACTGGATATTTTGCACAAAAACCCAAATTATGTCAAATATTGGGCATGGACCCCAATCTAGGTCAAAATAGGTTTTAAAGGCCAATTTGAAGGTTCTAAACCCTAGGGAATATTTTTTCATGAATTTTAGAGGGTTTAGTTGATTTTTATATTTCCTGAAACCTTGTGAATTAAAGTGGATTTATTTTAGAGTTACAGAATGTCATTTAATTTTTAGATTTCTCCATAACCCCTTTTTGACCAAACCATCCCACTTTTTTTCTTATTAAGTCCACTTGACCTATGTATAGACCTTTAGAAATCCCGTTGATGCACTACAATGGTAAAATTACAGTTTTACCCCTTGTTTCATGTTTTCTTCTCAGATTAGTAATTCCCTAAATTAGGCCTTCCTTTAGGTTATGTAGGAGATTTTGTTCATTTTATTAGACCAAAGTAGCTAGTTAGGGTTCATGATAAGGTTCTCATCACGTCTCCACAGACGTCTGATGGACCTATCGGATAATTGGGCGCATCGACAGACATCTAGAAAGACCCAGAACGACTGTAATGGGTCTCCAGACATTCGCCAACAATGCAGGGAAACAAGGTGAGGTTCTAAGATTGTTTAAGATGTCTGGGTCTAGTGATAACACTACATTTTGGAGTAATAATTCTGCCAATTGGGATTTATCTTAAGGAAAAAATGCACAGATAACACATCGTAAATAGGCATGGGAGCATTACATGCAAAGCACATTGAGATTGCTCATAATGCATTGTTAATGACCATTTATACAAGCTCATGTCAAAACAGGCCTCAGATGAGCAATCGGACTACACGGATGGATTCAGAACGACGAATGGAGTCCAACGGACTCAAAATCAACCAAATCCGACATCCAGAACTCCTACAAATGGCCCAAGAAGTTATGACTGTTGATCTGATGATCAACGGCCACACAGCCGCCATGTGGCAGCATCAGACGTGCCCCTCGCTGCTTCTCACCGCGCATCACTTTAAGCCGTCCGATCCTCCGATCGGATGGTTGAGAGCCATCCTCTCCCGCACACCTCCGCACCTCAGCAGGCGATTCGCGAGCATGCCTTCACACAAAGAGCCGACCGTTGGATCTCCATCCAACGGTCGGCAGCAACAAAACTCGATCCCTTCCCCGCAACCATTCACGGAGGACAGCACAGCGGTCGCACCCTTGCTACACGTGCAGGGGGCGAGCGTTCGAATCGCAGAAGACGAAAGGCGGTCACAGGAGCACGCACACGGGCAAAATTGGACAGTGGATCGGCGCGCGGATGGCTGCAATTGCGAGACGTGGCTCCCGTAGATTAGGCGCTCAGACGCCCACGATGACGCACAGGGCACGAGCTCAACAAGCGCAATTCGAATGCGTGACTCGCGAGCAATCTCAACCGTCCGATCTTCGATCGAACAGTCCTCAGCGACCGCACATGGATCGCAAAGGAGAAGAAGAACGGCGCGCGCATGCGATCAATAGGCAGGGGTCTTCACCGATATTTTGGGAAGGGTTTTAACGACGTCTCGGACGTCGCTAAAACCCCTTCTTCATTTAGAAAGCCCTTCTCCCTATATAAACCCCCTCCAACCACCCATGTAAAGCATTGAATACCTTTGCAAGTGTTCTACCCCACTCCTAGTTACCTTAGCACTCTTTTGTAAGCGACGGAGTCGATGAGCCACCGACGGAGCCAACCTCCACCGCCGTGGCCGCCTTGTCGACTCGTCTTCCTCTTTCTCTTTCTCTCTCTCTAGCTTAGCTTTATCTCACTTAAGCATTCATCTATGTTTGTATTTGTAAAACTCAAAGTTGCATGATTAAATGATGACGTTCCCTATTTATCTATTATCTCTCTCTTGTTATCAAGTCTTCTTTAGTTTAAAGTTGCATGAATGCCATGACTTCAAAGAACTCTAACCCTACTCTCTCTCTCTCTCTCTCTTTGTCGCTCCCTACTCGCTTTTTTCCTGCATTTTCCTGCAAGAAAAAACCTGCCATTTCCGTGACAATAAGTGACAAAAAAAATCTGATTTTCACACCTCCCTGTGTTCGACACTCGGACTCACGTCCGTTTCTTTATTTAAAACCGACGCAACGAACGCAAGCTACAATGACCCTTTTAAACAAACGCGTCCGTAGTACGTTAGTTTTTGGCACCGTTTCCAGGGAGGCAACGGATTTATTTCGTCACTTCCATTTTGCATCCATGCTCACATCATCTAACGCATTTTCTCCTACTTGATGGTTGCAAGAACTCGGCGCTTAGACGGCGAAGGAGCGCAACTCGTGATAGTGGAGATGGAGTAACCACAGAAAAGATCGATTGTGAATAGTTCTCTACCCGTCGTTGTTTGCTTCCTAAAAAAATCTAAAAAAAAAATTAAAATAAAAAAAAATTAACGTGGTGAATGATTGCTTGATCCTCATCTTTAACTCATCACCCAACAAAAAAGTATACATTCTAACATTCTTAAAGACCTAATCTTTTGGAGTGTTCTTTTTCTTTGAGTGATATTTGCGAAGCCACCGTGGTTTGACTTGGGCCGCACCACTCACCCCTAAAATCAACTCATCTGGTAGAAATTACATAAACACTAGGATGAGCACATTAGGGTTTTAGAGCCTCTTCACATTAAAGGAAATATACTCTCACCGATTGTGTGCAAAACTTGGCGTGTCCACTTAAAACTTGCCCAAAAACATTAAGACACGTCAACCCTAAAAGACACAAAAGTAAGGACAAACATTAAAAGACACCACATCTTAAATCCTTGCTTGAAAATCATGTTTTGATAGGATCACACATGCTCAAATTGGGTAACTAAGAAGCACCACCCCAATCAACACCTCATCACATAACCTAAGCACAAGCGCTATCCTAGCCCCATTAAAACAGAGTAGACGTGCCCTAGGTAGGACTAGGTTAAGTCTCAAGAGGCGTGGTTTTGTTTGCTAGGTACTTGGCCTTCATTTCCTTAGTAGAATCTGGTGACTAGGCTACGGGAAAGTGTCAAACGACCGCAGTTGTGAGGTCTATGGAACCGACGGCTCAAGCCAAAGGAAGAACCTTCCCCACAACCCCCTCATAATCAACCTGACCAGATTAGCTTTAGGAAGGGCGATCCCGTGCCTATGGACTTGATCGTTCCTTTGGAGATTTCTAGGTCCCCTAAGGAATACACTATAAGGACTAAGCTTACCTGCTTGGTTGTGCACACACACTTCTCGCATCTGTCGCTCTCCGCATCCCCTCCTGTTCTTCTCTAGTGTATGCACGGGAGACGATCACTTCATTCCGAATTGTTTGTTTTGAGACAGGAATTTAGGAGACTTGATCTTACTAGAGACATGGCCGAACCTAGAGTAGATGGTGTTGAGGACCAACCTCCACCAGATACGATGGTCATCATCCAAGCCCAGATCAATGCAAACCACCGACTTCAACAGCAACAGATCCACACTATCATGCAAGCCATACACCGGTTGCAGAACCCACAGGGGCAACCACCACAACCTTTCCAGGACCCGCAAAGGCAACCACCACTTGATCCACCACCATTCCGAGACCAACCTAGGCCCCTCCGCGACTTCTACAATCCTTCTGCGATTCAAATTGAGCCACACCTTAGGATCCCCAAGGGGGGAGATGATTTTAAGCTGAAACTAAACGTTCTAAGCCTGATTCAGAGCCACTTCCATGGAAGCTCAAATGAGGACCCCTTTCAGCACCTAGAGGATCTTGATCGAATCGCCCGAACTGTAAAACCCAGGAACATTAGCCTAGACATTGTTTTGATCAAGATGTTCCGCTTCTCACTGAGAGACAAAGCATCTCACTGGCTCAGGACTCTAGGAAGACCCATCGCCACTTGGGAAGAATTGAGGCATGCATTCTTAAAGAAATTATTTCCCATAGAAAAGACCAATGCCCTCAAAAGAGCCATTACCACCTTTACACTCCAGGGCGGGGAACAGTTCCATGAGGCGTGGAAGAGATTTAATGAACTATTGAGGAAATGCCCACACCACAAAGTACTAAGGTGGCAATTGGCCCAGATCTTCCACCACGGTCTGGACAACAACCTTCGAAACTTCGTCGATGCCTCATGAAGGGGAAACTTCCTGAACAAAGACGAGGAGAGCATGTCTGAGCTCTTCGAGTCTATGAGCGAAAATTTGCTCAACAATGCCTCCATGACCCAGTTTAGTTGATCCAGTCAACCCCGTGGTGGGATCTATGAGGTACAAGAACATTCTGGAACGGTGGACATACATATCATTGCTAAGAAATTGGATCGAGTGGAATTGGTAGATAAAAAGATAAATGAACTATTGAACCAGACTAGGAACCCGCTGCAGACCCTCTCCCTAGCAAAGGAAGCTCACAACGTTGACCTGGTCCAGCCACTAAGTCAGATGCACCTGGAACAACCCCTGACCATGTTCCAGGGAGGAACCTTTGCCCCCTCAACCCCTGATTATTCTCTTCCCTCCCCCTCGACACCTTCTATCTTTGAGGATGTCCAAGCTATCCAAGGTTATTCCAAACCTGACCCCTTCTCCAACACCTACAACGTCGACTGACGTAATCACCCAAACTTTACTTGGACAAACCAGAAACCACCTCAATTTCAGAACCAGCCCAAGCCAAACCAGCAGCCAAACCCACCATCCTATTAGTAAGGTCCACCAGTTAGACCTCCCTATAATCCGAATAGGGCGGCTCCTCCCCCACAAAACCAAATGGACACCCTGATAAAAATGATGGCTGAAATGAACCAAAAACACCAGGAGGAAATGGCTTTAGTGAAGGGACAGTTGAGCCAGCTGTTGGATTGTAAACAACAGAAATCCCTCCCTTCTCAGCCACAATCGAACCCACAAAACGTGATTAATGGAGGCCCCAATTCGCAAGGGTTCCAAGGCAATCCCAGGCAGGCCCGCATGGTCCAACCAGCCCTACAAACACCCCCTGAGTTTGGTGCTTCTTCTTCCTCGTCTTCTCAAGGATCAACCCATGGTCCCAACACCTCTGCAAATGCAGTGACCTTGAGAAGCAGCACCAAAACCCAGGATCCCAAATGGCCAACTCCTCTCGTGACTTGACCACCTGAAATGCCCGACTCTGAGGAGGCGCAGGAAAAACTCAAGGACCCAGAAATAGACCCGATTCACATTCAGACACCATATCCCGAGGCTTTGGAGATGATCAAGAAAAAGAAAAGTGTTATGGGGAATGAGGAGCTTTTGGAGATCTTTAAGTAGGTTCAGATTAATATTTCGCTCCTCGAAGCCGTCAAGCACATTCCGGCTTACGCCAAGTTCCTGAAGGATTCCTGTACACCAAAGCGTAAGTCAAGACCTCAAGCACCTAGGAAGGTTGTGCTCTCAGAGCAAGCAAGTTCCGTGATATCAAGCAACCTTCCGCTCAAATGAACTGACCCAGGAGCACCCCTGATATCTTGCAATATCGGGGACATGACATTTGATAGAGCACTCCTGGACTTAGGTGCTTCCATCAATCTGATTCCGACAACCCTGTACCACCAATTTAGATTCAGAGAATTGACATCCACACCAGTTGGTCGATAGATCTGTGAAGACCCTAAAGGGGGTTGTCGAAGACGTAATTTTGCGGATCAAGGACTTCTATTTCCCGGTCGACTTCATGGTGCTCGACATGGAAGTCCCTGAACAACTACAGAACACACCCATCATCCTAGGCAGACCCTTCTTAGCTACGGCTAAGGCGAACATCGATTGTGACACGGGATGCATGGAAATCGCCTTCAGAGACAGGAAGATGCAGTTGGATATCTTCCAAGCGACCAAGTCTTTCGATTGCGACTGTCTCGAGGAACATGATCCCGTGGAACCTTTGGTCGAGGAATGCCTCACCCTTAGTTCTATCACAGACTACCAGACCCAATCTTGTAACGACTATTCTGACCCGTCACCATCTATGCACACGAACCTTTGTAGGGTTGATTATCATCAACCAGCACCGTTCGAGGAGATTGATGTTGATCAACTCCCGCCTTTGCCCTTTCCGTCAAACATTGTTCCACCCACACTTGAACTAAGGCTGCTACCCGAGAATCTCAAGTATGTCTTCTTGGAACCTGACTAGACCTTCCCAGTAATTATCAACGCCAACCTAACCAAGGATCAGGAACTTAGGTTGACCGCGACCTTATTAGAACATAGGGCTGCCATTGGCTGGACTATTTCAGACTTGAGAGGAATTAGCCCTACCTATTGTACCCACAAGATTTACCTAGAAGATGGGGCATGACCCTCCCGTCAGATGCAGAGACGGTTAAACCCAAATATGTGGGAGGTCGCTAAGAAGGAAGTTATCAAATGGCTTGACGCTGACATCATCAATCCCATCTGCGATAGCCCCTAGGTGAGCCCCACTCAAGTGGTTTCGAAGAAAGCAGGGCTCACCGTTGTCACCAATGAGCGTGGCGAATCCATCCCCACCCGCACCACCACCGCTTGGCGGGTATGTATTGATTACAGGAAGCTCAATGAGGCAACCAAGAAAGATCATTTCCCCTTGCCATTCATTGATCAGATTCTCGAGCGATTGGTAGGGCAGAAGTATGTTTGCTTCCTGGATGGATATTCAGGATATAACCAAGTCGCAATTGCTCCTGAAGATCAAGAGAAGACCACATTCACTTGCCCATACAGCACGTTCGCATTCCGTCGTATGCCGTTCGGGTTATGCAACACACCCGCTACCTTTCAGCGTTGCATGCTAGCCATCTTTTCAGAGATGGTGGGTGAATACCTAGAGGTCTTTATGGATGATTTCTTAGTATTTGGGAATTCATTCAATCACTGTTTGAGCAACTTGGAGAAAATCCTAAAACGATGTATCGAGGTTAATTTGATGTTAAGCTGGGAAAAGAGCCATTCCATGGTTCAAGAAGGAATCGTCCTCGGTCACATCATATCGCATAGGGGCATTGAGGTGGACCGAGCTAAAGTTAATTTGATTTCCAAACTTCCCCCACCTAGCTTGGTCTGGTAAATCCACTCATTCCTCGGACACATTGGCTTCTACCGAAGATTCATCAAAGACTTCTCCAAGCTCTCCAAACCCTTGACCGACCTTCTGGCCAATGACGCCCTATTCCACATGACCTCTAATTGCATCCAAGCTTACCACACCCTTAGGGGCTTAGTTTCCACCGCACCCGTACCTCAGCTCCCAGATTGGTCCCAGGATTTTAAGATTATGTGTGATGCATCAGACTTTGCCATAAGCGCTGTCCTGGGACAGTGACAAGATAAGAAACCCGTGGTGATCTACTAAGCAAGACGTTGGACGAGGCCCAACGAAATTATACGGTCACACAAAAAGAACTGCTCGCCATAGGTTTTGGACTCGAAAGGTTCCGATCTTACCTTCTGGGATCCCACGTGACCATCTATACGAACCACTCGGCCATCCGGCATTTGTTGGATAAAAAGGATGCAAAACCCAGGCTCATCAGATGGATCCTACCCTTGCAGGAATTCGACCTGGAAATTCGTGACAAAGCCAGGTCAAAGAATGTTGTGGCCGATTACCTGTCCAGACTCCACCCGGACCACATTGGGTCCTCCTTACCCTTATCTGACACCTTTCCCGATGAGTAAATTCTAGCTGTGCAAGTGATGAGGACCTCATCATGAGCCCTAACTAGCATATTTTGATCTAATAGAATGAACAAAAGCTCCTACATGACCTAAAGGAAGGCCTAATTCAGGGAATTACTGATCTGAAAGGAAAACATGAAACAAGGGGTAAAACTGTAATTTTACTATTGCAATACATCAACGGGATTTCTTAGGGTCTAGACATAGGTCAATTGGACTTAATAAGAGAAAAAGTGGAATGGTTCAATCAAATAAGGGTTATTGTGAAATTTGAGAATTAAATAACATTTTGTAACCCTAAAACAAATCTACTTTAATTCACAAGGTTTCAGGAAAGATAAAAATCAACTAAACCCTCTAAAATTCATGGAAAAATATCCCCTAGGGTTTAGAACCTTCAATTTGGCCTTTGGAACCTGTTTTGACCTAAATTGGGGTCCATGCCCAATATTTGACCTAATTTAAGTTTTTGTACAAAATGTCCAGTCAAACATGGTCAAAACTAAAATATAACTTCACCATTGGATTCCTTAGGTCCAAATTAGGTTTGTACCAAAATTTGGATCTAAGGGAAGGTCATCTTGACCCACTTTGAAAATTGATCCTCCAAATTACATTCAGACCCTCAACTTTTTGAAACCCTTGCAAATCCCCCCCAAACTTCTTCGTCTCTTTCTTCGTTTCAGTCCCGCTTTCATTCACAACAGGGACCACACCTCCGGCGACTTTGCTCGGAGGTTTTCTCCTCGCTTGCATGGGGAGCTGCCCCCAGAGTTAAAAGGGGAGCTCCCTACAGAGCCCCCTACCGCAAGGGCAGCTCCCCATGCCCTAAAACCCACCATACCTCTCGTGCAAACGCTCAAGAGGTGTGGGTCTCCCTCCAGCCTTACCTCCGGCGTGGTTTTCCCGCCATCTCCGTGCGCTTCCCGCTCTGCCTATGCCTATTTAAGGAAGCACAGACCACGCCGCTTCCTCCAAGCGCGAATTAGCTGAAGATTACCCCCAATTTCGTCTCTTCCTCACTCCGGTCGACTGACCGAAGCTTCCGGAGACTCTTCCTCCCTCTTCTCATCGCTCTGCCACAGTACCAGTGGCAGAGCCATCTCCGCCGTTCTCCTCCGCGCCGCGCCGTACCAGCGCACGCCCTCCAACCCTCTTCGTCGTCGCTGTCATCTCTCCCTTAGGCCCCTTCATCTCTGGCAACGGCAGTACCCGCCGCTCACCATCCGCCTCCCCCTTTCGCTCCAAAACTGTCAGTTAAGTTCCTCTCCCTCTATTCTTCATTTCCCCTTCATCAATTTTTAGTTTCAACCCCTTGACAGTCGCCAACCACCACCATCATCCACACCTCTGGCAGACCACTGGCGAGGTGACCCCGCCACTCCATGCCTCCATCCACCTCGCCAAACCTTTTAGAAGCTCCACCATCACTCCATGATCATTTTGCCCCTCTCCATCGACCACCACACTCTCCACACACTGTCCCCGAACACACCCACTTGCACATCCATAGTGTGCCCTAGGCACGCTCCCATAGGCGTTCCCACGCCTCACCGACCACCTCTGCACGTTCGCCGCACCTTGGCGAAGCTCCCTGAGCTTTTTAACGTGGCCGCAAAGCCGTTTTGGTGCTTTCAGGTCCCAGGGGCTCGCCGCCATTGGAGCCCAGCTCGAAGCTCGCTTGAAGCTTTGCCCAAGCCATGCTGCTCCAGGCCTACACTCCCAGGTCGCGCGGCTTAGTCTCGCGCACACACCTAGGCCTTTGATTGGCTTCGAGGACCCTCGCAGCAGCTGCAATTGAGAAGCTCAACCTCTGCGGGCGCGCGTGATAAGAAGGTGGGATGTTTAGTCCCACCTTGGAAGTGGGCGAGCAAGCGCAGCAACATAAATTGAAAAGGTGTTCTTATCTCATCGCCTCAAGTAACACGGGGTGAGGTCCCTCGCCCACTGTTACGACCCGGTTCCCGAATCCCTACAGGACACGAGACTCAGACCGACTCGACTGATCCCAAGACCCAGTCGTCCAACGAGGAAGTAACCAAAAAGCAGTAAAATAAACTACATTCATCATGTAAGCAACTAACAGTAACAAAAGTACAGCAGTAAAGAAATAAACTACAGCAGTACACACCACCACAACAGTAGAGAATTTTTAAACAGGTACAGAATTATGAAGTTTACAATAAAGAGTATAAAAGTGTAACAAAATACTTACTACTACAGAAAACGGGTACAACAAAAGTACAACTACTGGGCTCTACTAAGCCTAGCGCCCTCTGCAGCCGTAGGCTCTGGCTGCTCAACACCTGGACCTGAAAAAAGTGGTAAGTACGACACGTCAGCGAAACGCTGAGTAGAGTGGCAACTAGCTAACTAAAAACAGTAAAGGTGGACAGGTAGCTGTTGTTTCAATTTCTTTTTTTTTTCTTTTTATGTAACTAATTATTCTTTCTTTCTTCACTTGATTTATTTAACAGGTCCTTTTCTTGATCTCAAATGTTTCTCGTGGGAACGATCTTGATTGCAATCTTTTCCAAAAAATAGAAGTAGCACGTGGTGCTCTCCTGGCCGGGAGAGTCCCCCGTGGTGGTCCTACCCTCAGTTAACCACCCCAAGGTCGCTGACAGACGTAACGGTGACTACGACACGCACAATAAATGCATGGGTAGCTACCCCGCACTGGCACATGGTCAGTTGTTTTCATTAACGGGTGCGTCCAAAGCACAGCACGGAACCAGTACAAGGAAGATCCCTCTCAGTAACAGGGGTCTAGCCCCTCCACAGTAACCAAACAGGGGTCTCACCCCTCCACAGTCCGTGCACCCTCGCCTAACTACCCTGGTTTGCCCAGTGGGCCTAACAAGTCGGTGTAGGACGGCTAACTGAACCCCGAGCCCCGTGGGGTGGCTAGCTCCCTCCCTACACTAGTAGCTCCCCCCGGTACTGTGTACGCGAGGGTCAAAAGTCGGTACAAAGTAGCCAGACCTAACCCCGAGTCTCAACCCTAGGGCAGTTGGCTCCGCTCTTCACTAAACAGGTAATATGTGCTTCCCTTGGTACCACGTACCCAAGAGACAACATCCTTCCCCATTCACCGTTCCAGTTCCATTCTATTTATTTCCAGGAGCTCTACTCCTAATTCCCCGTAGGGTTCATGCTCATGTTTCTCAGGCCAATCCATACCAAGTTTCATCATTTCTGGTTTATTCGCATATAGCACGTGTTTTCAACATTCAATCTTTTTTTTCCAATTTATATACAAGCAGCTCGAATTTAATTTTCAAACAACAGGAATTACATGTAGCCGTTACTAACAACAGTACTCTACATTTCATAGGCAGCTGTTATCCAATTACAGCCAGTTATTATTATTATATCTACTCAACCAAGACTACAATTAAGGCATTCAATACATCCGTTTCGGTGTTTCTAGTCTTAGGATTCATGCCACACCCTAAGATCTATCATTCAATCTAATGTTTCTGGTCCTAGGATTCATGCCATACCCTAGGATCTATCATTCAATCTAGTATTTCTTGTCAAAGAATTCATGCCATACCCTAGGATCTATCATTTATCCCAGATATACATTTAGGTTTGTAATTAACTAAGGGAAACCACTCTACCCGCCAAATCGGGAGTAATGGGGGCTTGATTGGCGAGTCCATGCGCCTCCGCAACCCCCAAATCTGCAACAGAATAAGGTCCTAACACAAGGATCAACCACAAGGAACCACTCAGAACAGGCTAAAAGTATTTCAAACAAGTAGAGGAATTTATACAGAGAAGAACGGAATCTTAAACGTGGAAATCGGGCCTCAAACGGACCCTAAACAGGTCAAAAACGACAATTCTGACTCAAATCAAACGTCTGGAACATCTTCCAGACATCTTAAAAGGAGTCCAGATCCATACCTCACTCTGTGCTGCACCTCAGACGTCTAGAGATCCTTTTGAATTGTCTGGACCTAGTTCCAGATGTCCGACCACCTCTCCGGACGTCTGGAGATGCTCTCCGCCGTTTGGTGACTCGCCCAGACGTCTGAACCGCGTGGGAGGGCGTGTCCCGCGCCTTCCCGAAGCGAATCCTGCACGCACACGCAAAAACTCTCAAACACGGCACGCAACAGAGCATCGACGAAACGGCCTGCATGGCCGTATCCGCAAAAAGGGATGTATATGCGTAGTATGTACCTCTCAGTCGTCTGGAGCTTCCTCCAGACATCATTCGCGTCGTCTGGATGAAAGTCCAGATGACTGATTCTGGGAAAAATCCCAGAATCAGAAGCTCCTTCGCCTTCTTCCTGCTGCACGCGGCCGCGCCACGCTTGCTCCTCCGCTGCTCTAGATGTAGCAGCATCGGGGAGGACCTCCCCAACACATACTCCACCTCGCACATGCTCGACTGGCCTCGAACTGCTCCAGCAAGCTCTCTCTCTCACGACTCGCGCGCTCTCCTCTCCGCCGCTACACTCGGCTGCAGCTGTTGCTCTCGCTCTCGCGCTGGAGGAAGGGGAAGACGGATGGATGTGGGGTGGCGTGAGGGGGAGGAGAGGGTATAAGTAGGCGTGAGAGAGGGGGGGGAAGGTGCTGCAGTCGGCGAGGGAAGAAGAAAGAGAAGAAGGCGGCTGGGGCTCAGTCTGCGCGCGGCACGCGTGCAGACTCACGGTCGTACGCACGCAAAAATTGATTTCCAGATGTCTGAAAGGGTGTCCAGACATCTGACCAGACGTCTAGCCCAAGTCCCAAACGTCTTAAAGAACTTTGATGGCACGGGTCTTAACACCCAACCCTCCTCGTCCGCAACCCACGCCTCCGCGGACCTGGCCTGACCCGACTACCCGTGCACACCTCACCCACCACCACACGCAGGTGGGCCTAGTCCTGGGCACGCTAACCCGACCCAATTACCGGCTGCCTCTGAGAGAGCAAAGAGTGATACAGAGAGAGAGAGACGCAGGGAGGGTAAGGGTAGGTTTTGCCTCTGCGTGCGCAGGAAAGGAAGAAGAAAGGAGAAGGAAGGACTTGAAGAAGAAGCTGAGCTTGAGAACTTAGCTGTGAAAAGAAGAAGACGACAGAAGAAGGAGTTGAAGACTTAGTCGCAGAAAGACAAGGAAGAAGGAGCTGCAGAAGAGAAGAAGAAGAAGGAGGTGCAGCAGCTCAAGAAGAGAAGAAGAAGAAGCCAAGGAGGCAGCCACAGAGAAAGAGAAGGAAGAGGAAGAGCAGCTAAAGGAAGGAGCAGCCGCAGAGAAAGAAAGAAGAAGAGGTGCGGCAGAGAGAAGCAGGAGCAGAAGAAAGAAGCAGGCTCAGCATTGTAGTAGGAGTCAGTTAAGGCGTCTAATTCAAGGAATCAGACGTCTGAGAGAGAAAAGACAGAGAAAAGAAAGGGAAGAGAGAAAAGAAAACGAAAGAGAGGAGGAAAAGAAAGAAAGAAGAGAAAATTCTATTTCCTTTTACTCTCTAGATTTTTATAAACACTACATTATTGTTGAGAATTGTGATATTTTGCTTCTAAATACCGAATTGCTCCCTGAGTTCGACCTCAGAATGTTTTCGAATTTTGAGTAATAAATAAATAAAATTTGATAATCATTTTTCGCGGTATACTACAATGAACATATTTTTAAAACTCGACGAACGACGATCATTAGCAAGACAAAAAACTACCTTGGTCTACTGAATTCGTCAACTACCTAGTAGTAGGACAGACCCTGCACAGCTGGTCCAGACAGCAACGGGATAAGTTCTTGGCTGAAGCCAAGCACTATTTCTGGGATGATCCCATATTGTTTCGCCTCTGTGCCGACCAGATTATCAGGAGGTGTATCCCGGAGGATGAAGTTCAAAGTGTGCTATCCTTTTGTCACGACCAAGCTTGTGGTGGCCACTTTTTAGGGAAGAAGACGGTTGCAAAAGTTTGCAGTCCGGATTTTACTAGCCTTCATTATTCAAGGATGCACACAACTTTGCTAAGACTTGCTCTCGCTGCCAAACTCTGGGGACCATGACCAAGAAAGACATGATGCCCCTCCAGCCCATTCTGATTGTCGAGATCTTCAACATTTGGGGAATTGATTTTATGGGCCCCTCTCCACCATCCAACGGCTTTGAGTACATCTTAGTCTCTGTAGACTATGTCTCCAAATGGATTGAAGCCGTCGCCACCCGTCGATGCGATCATAAGGCTATCATAGACTTTGTTAAGCAGAACATCTTTTCTCGGTTTGGAATACCAAAGGCCATGATCAATGATGGCGGAAGCCATTTTATCCACGCCCAATTCCGTGCCCTACTCAGAAAATACGGAGTTACCCACCGCATTGCCACCCTGTATCATCCACAAACTAATGGGCAAACTGAGGTCTCAAACAGGCAAATCAAGAACATTCTACAGAAGACCGTGAGACCTGACAGGAAGGACTGGTCCACACGACTGGATGATGCCCTGTGAGCATACCAGACCGCTTTCAAGACTCCGATAGGCATGTCGCCTTATCAATTGGTCTTTGGCAAAGCTTGCCACCTTCTTGTCAAGTTGGAACACCAGGCTTACTGGGCCGTTAAGTAATGTAACATGGATTCCCAGTTAGTCGGTGCGCAGAGGACACTCCAACTCTCTGAGCTCGAGGAGATTCGTCGGGACACCTTTGAGAATAATCGATTGTACAAGGAAAAGATGAAAGTCGTCCATGACCAATTCATCCATAGAAAAACCTTCGAGCCTAATCAACAAGTCTGGCACTTTGATGCCCGACTTAAACTCTTTCCCGGGAAGCTCAGATCCAAGTGGACAGGACCGTATAGGGTAGTCAAGCCCTACTCCAATGGGGCAGTTGAAATCGCAAATCCAAACACTGGGCATACTTTCACAGTCAATGGTCAGAGATTGAAACACTTCCTCGCCCAAGTTCCCCCAAAGGAGGTTGTCACCCTCATTGAGGGATGACACAAAGCACCGCCCAGCTGGAGGCATTAAACTCAGCGCTTCCTGGGAGGCAACCCAGACGATTCAGACTGATCAGATATATTACATCGCTCAAGTAATATCTTTCTGAATCTCTGTTGCATCCATGTATTTGTCAATGAGGACATTGTCCAACTTAAGCATGGGGGGGTGGTAATTTGCATGATTTTGAGTTCATTTAATCAGTTTGAATAAAATAAAATTAAAAGAAATTGAATTTAGGAAGAAAAACTTAGGCATTAGGAACTTGTCAACAGTGCGAAATAATACAAAAAGAACCTGAACACTTTGACTTCTCAGGCCTTCATGCTTAATTAGCCCTAGTGTCTGTTAAAATATGAATTTAGCTTCGAATCCTCGCAACCTTAATCTATTTTAATTCACCAATAAAATATGGTGATAAGTTTACGACTTATCAATTCGTCCTCTGACTCGGAGGGACTTTTAGTCTAAGCATCTGCACATATTCTTTTCACTGACTCACTCCTCAGAGATTCTCACAGAAATTAGATAACTAATGAACCTTCTAGGGTGGTATGGCTGGCAAGTTGTCGGGGGTAACAGCCCATTGGCCGGTTATCCAGAGCCCAGCCACAAGACCACTTTCTTTTTATTGCCTCTAGGTAAATTTGAGATTAGGGAAGCCACCTACTAAACAAAATAATAATAATAATAATAGAAAAGAAGAAAAAGAACAAAATAAGCCACACTTCACCGCACGAGTATGGCTAGCAAGTGATCGTGGGTAACAACCCATTGGTCGGTTGTCCAGAACCCAGCTCATTAAATGCATAAAAAACCCAAAACACTTAAGGAAGAAGCAAGGAAGTAGAGCAATCCGGGGAGATATACACTGGAAAATCCTTGTGTTGATCCCAAGTAAAATAAAAGTAATGAGAAAGCTATCGATCGGACAGATACACCTTCAGGCAAAACACTTCCTTTTCCGGTCACTTAAGGGTGTAGAAACCCGAAGTCTAGCTGAATTACCGTTGAGTGAGTCTATCACGATCTTCACACCAAGAAGCTTAGCACTTAGAGTTCTTTTTCGAGTTATGGGTGGGTTGGGTAGCCGTAAAAAGTTACCAACACACTCTCAACCCCAAAAATCCATAACAATGAGAAAAGATGAAAAAGAAAGACATATATGCCTTAAAGCGAGGATTCAGGCGATTCATATTTTAGCAGACACCCGAGCGTTGTTTAGTCTCTATAGATTAGGATCTTAGTATATTTCCTCCTGTTGACAAGTAACAAAATGTCTAAGTAATCACTTCCTGAATTCTGACTGAGAATAATGCCTAGAATGAACCTTGCTAGGGACTAGCAAGAAATAAGCATGGGGGTATGATAACACTACATTTTGGAGTAATAATTCTGCCAATTGGGGTTTGTCTTAAGGATAAAATGCACAGATAACACATCGCAAATAGGCATAGGAGCATTACATGCATAGCACATTGAGATTGCTCATAATGCATTGTTAATGGTCATTTGTACAAGCTCATGTCAAAACAAGCCTTAGATGAGCAATCAGACCGCACAGATGGATTTAGAACGACGAATGGAGTCCAACGGACTCAAAATTGACCAAATCCGACATCCAGAGCTCCCACAAATGGCTCAAGAAGTTGTAACCATTGATCTGATGATCAACGGCCACACAGTCGCCATGTGGCAGCATCAGACGCACCTCTCGCTACTCCTCACCGCGCATCACTTTAAGCCGTCTGATTGGAGAGCCATCCTTGCCCCCACGCCTTCGCACCTTAGCAAGAGATTTGCGAGCATGCCTTCACACGAAGATTCGACCGTTGGATCTCCATTCAACGGTCGATAGCAGTTGAACCCGATCCCTTCCCCACGACCATTCGTGGAGGACAGCGTAGCGGTCGCGCCCTCGCTACACGTGCAGGGGGCGAGCGTTCGAATCGCGGAAGACAAAAGGCGGTCGCAGGAGCACGCACGTGGGCAAAATTGGACCATGGATCGGCACGCGGATGGCTGCGATTGCGAGACGTGGCGCCCACAGATCAGGCGCTCAGACGCCCGCGATGACGCGTAGGGCACGAGCTCAGCAGGCGCAATCCAAAGGCGCGACTCGCGAGCGATCTCAATCGTCCAATCTTCGATCGGATGGTCCTCAGCAGCCACACACGGTTCGCGAAGGAGAAGAAGAACGGTGCGCGCGTGCGATCGATGGGCAGGGGTCTTCACCGATGTTTTGGGAAGAGTTTTAGCGATGTCGCTAAAACCCCTTCTTCATTTAGAAAGCCCTTCTCCCTATATAAACCCCTTCCAACCACCCATGTAAAGCATTGAATACCTTTGCAAGTGTTCTACCCCACTCTTAGCCACCTTAACACTCTTTTGTAAGCAACGGAGTCGACGAGCCACCGACGGAGCCAACCTCCACCACCGTGGCTGCCTTGCCGACTCCTCTTTCTCTTTCTGTTTCTCTAGCTTAGCTTTATCTCACTTAAGCATTCATCTATGTTTGTTTTTGTAAAATTCAAAGTTGCATGATTAAATGATGACATTCCCTATTTAGCTATTATCTCTCTCTTGTTATCAAGTCTTCTTTAGTTTAAAGTTGCATGAATGCCATGACTTCAAAGAACTCTAACCCTACTCTCTCACTCTCTTTCTCGCTCCCTACTCGCTTTTCTCCCGCATTTTCTTATAAGCAAAAACCCACCAATTCCGTGACAATAAGTGATAGAAAAATCTGATTTTCACGCCTCCCTGTGTTCGACACTCGGACTCACGTCCATTTTTTTATTTAAAATTGACGCAACGAACGCAAGCTACAATGACCCTTTTAAACAAACGCATCCGTAGCACGTCATCTAGTCCCAAACGTCTGATTTTAGACAATATGCACGTTTTTTGCTCGTTTAGGGCCCAAATGAAGTCGGATTTATGCAAACGAAATACCATTATTTTCCTCTCAAGTTTCTCTACATGCTAGTGTCAATTAGATACTGTTTTGAACTCGTCTGATGTGATTTAGTCACTGGTATAGGTCTCCAGCCTGTAGCATGTTCGGGGCCTGCAAAGATGACAGTACTTACGATTCTAGCCCCTATTCCTCCAATGTTTCCCTGTAGAGTGGTTTACTTTAATATTATGTTACGACCCGGATCCCTACAGGACCCGAGACCGGCTCGCCTCGACTAATCCCAAGAACTAGTCGTCCAACAAGAAATAACCAAAAGCAAGAAAGTAAACCACATTTACACATGCAATATAACTAAGCAGAAGAAAAGTACGAAGCAATAAAGAAAGTAGAACTGTCTCAAAATATAGTACATGCCACCACAATAACAACAGAAAGCATAGAGGAACAGGAAGTAACAGGGACAGTAAAGCATGTGTTCATTACTCACTACGAAAGTAGAAAACAAAAGAGCTGAAAAATAACTACGGCTGGGCTCGACTGGGCCCACCATCCTCTGCAGTCGGAAACTCGGCTACTCAACTCCTGGTCCTGAACAGTGTTACGAAAAGACAGAGTCAGCGAATGCTGAGTAGAGTGGTGTTTACATTATTTAAGTGCAAGTACAGTAAAACAACAGGTTTATTTCTCATTTCTACTTATCTCATTTATGTGTTTTTGGTTCATTTATTTCTCAAGTATCCCGGTATTTCTTGATCTTTCATGTTCCTCGTAGGAACAATCTTGATTGCAGTCTTTTCCGTAGAGTAGAAGGTACACGTGGTGCTCTCCTGGCCGGGAGAGTCCTTCGTGGTAGTCCTACTCCTAGTCAATTACCCCGAGGTCACTGTCGAGACATGGCAATGACTACCGCACGCGTGATAAGTGCACGAGTAGCTACCCCGCACTAACACGCGGTCAGTCGTTTCCACTAGCGGGTACGCCCAAAGTACAGCACGGAACAGTATATGGCCTTGCCCTCTCAGAACAAGGGTCTCACCCCTCAGAACCAAATAAGGGTCTTGCTCCTCCACAGTCCGCGTACCCTCATCCGACTACCCCAGTTTGCCCAAAGGACCTAACAAAGTCGGTGTAGGGTGGCTAGCTGAACCCTGGGCCCCGTGGGGTGGCTAGCTCCCTCCCTATATTAGTAGCACACCTCGGTATCGCGTACGCAAGAGACAACAGGAGTCGGTGTAGAGTGGCCAATCCTAACCCCATGTCTCAACCCAAGGGAGGCTAGCTCCGCTCTACACTAAAAAGGGACAGTTGCTCTCCTTGGTACCACGTATACAAGGGTCAGCTCACTTCCCGTCTACATTCTAGATTTCCTTTCATCTACAGGAGTTCTACTCCTAATTCCCCGTAGGGTTCATGCTCATATTCATCTCATTTATTTAGGTCCAGACATAATTCGTTCCTCATCCATATACAGGCAGCTCGTGTTTTCATAATTCAATTCTCAAAAACATGCAACTTGTGGTTCCACAGGAAATTTCTCAATTACATACAGGCAGCTCGTATTTTAACATACATCTCATAATTATATTAAAGGCATTTGTTAGCAATTTATCTTAACCATGCATTCAAGTAAATAGTACAGCTCAAACAGGCTCATTCATTTCTACCCTAGGATTCATTCCATATCCTAGAGTTCAATCCGACTATTCCAACCAAGTACATTCTTATTTAAATATTAACAACTATGTTAAACCACTCTACCAGGTATCACGGGAGGAATGGGGCCTGTGTCGCAGATCTCGTCGTCTTCGCGGGCCCCGAACACGCCACTGGCTGGTAACATACACCAGCGACTAATGTATATTAGACAAGCTAAAAACAGTAGATACTCAACACGAATATGTAGAGGAACTCGAGTAGAAAACAATGGTACTTCGTTTGGGGAAATCTGATTCCGTTTGGGTCTTAAACAGGCCAAAAACGTGGTTACTGCTTAAAATCAGATGTTTAGGACTAATCCTAAATGTCTTAAAAGACGTCATAACTTACCTTAGGTTCCCTACGGCTGATCAGACATCCAAACTCCCTCTACGACCGTCTGGGGGCAGCTCCAGATGTCTGACAAGGTCTTCGGTAGTCTGGAAGCACCTCCGTGATCACACGTCCAAAAGTACTTGAGAAAGCGCACCGCGTGCCTTCCTAAAGCCTGTCCTGCGTGCGAAAATGCAGGCACAATTTTAGCCCAACAACTCCTGCACTGAGATCTTCTGCATGGCGAAAATCAGCGCAGGAACATACGTACCTCATGTTGGTGCTAGAGCACCACGATCATTTATTTTGATGATAACAAAACATGTGTCTTTTAACATTTGCTTTTGAGTTCTAGTTTTCAGGATAAATTGCAAATAGAGACAAGTGATTAGATGGAGTTCGAGCTCGCATCCATGGCGAACTAGAGGAGCAGGACAGAGGCGGAGGAGCTTCACGAGGAGCGAAAGCTTGAAGAATGAAGAAGATGAAGAATAGGATAGATTTCATTTTATCCTGTTCTATGTATTTTTGTTTCATTGTTGCGCTCTTTATTTTTGTCTTAGATCTTATGTTAAAGAGCCTCAAAGAACTATTAAAGTAGTCCTAGGAACACCTGCACTACCCTAAGATACTTAGGTTTTCTATAGAGAACTTAGAAAAGCAAAATAGGGATCAGACAGCCTTTTCAGATGTCTAATCTGAATTTCAGATGTCTGATAAAAACTTTTAAGATGTTTGACTATTGACTCAGACGTCCGATTATTTAGGCTGGACTTAGTTCTGTCTGATTAAATCAGACCTCCAGACCTTAGTTCAGACGTCTTAGGAGACATCTGATGCCTTTGCCAGACGTCCAATTAGTAGACCGTTAGCTTCCTTAGCAAACGTCGAGGAAATGACCGTTAGCCTCGTATCAAACATCCGTAGAGGACTCCAGACGTCTGATATATGACTATTTTGTCTCGGCTGACCCAAAATCTCTTCTCAGAGATTTTTTAGCCATTGTACTCTCTTGGGAATCCATTTCCGCAGAAAAATAGGTTTCCAGACGTCCAGACCTTGTGCCAGACATCCTGTGTATCGTCTGATGGACATACACTAGAACCCTGTTTAGATCTAATTCAAGTCAGGAAGGAAACCCGCTTAAATTAGACATCTGACTTAGTTCCCAGACGTCTTAAATGGGTTTTCCAGATGTCTGATGCCAAGACCAAACGTCTGATGACCCTGTAAGAATCATGATTAATTCTGACTACAGCCTGATTTTCTTTGGCTTTGCACCCAATGGCTATGGAAGCTTTCCAAGGCCTTTCAAAACCTTCCTAGGCCCTCTATAAATAGAGGAGGACCCCTTGGCTTAAAACACACCCAAGACACACCAAGACACACTAAGAAAACCACTTTCCACATCTTTTGTGTCCAAGAGAAGTAGTTGAAGCTCTAGCTCTCCAAGCATCTGTTTCATATCTAGAGAGCTTCATCCCTTTGCGCACCCGCTCTCCCTCTGCGATTACGAGAGCGACAAAGCGTCGCCGCGTGGTTCACGTACCCGCGTCATCACTTCGATGCACTTCCACCAAAGGAAAGTTTCCTAACTCCTATAGAAGTTAGGATTAAATATTTGAGGCTCTATAGAATTGTTGTACTTTATATTGTCTTTGGTTGGGTATTCGCTTTGCGAATTCCCGTCTCCTTCGCAAGACAAATTCCTTCTTGTGAAGAGAAGTGGTGTTGAGGTACACTACCCTCAGTCTACGTAGTGTGGTTGTAATTGAGGTTCAGTCACCCTCGTTTAAGTGACTGGGTTTAGTGGATTTGATCAACTAGGTCGATCGGGAAATCCTAACTCGAGAGAGATAGGTGGTGGTTTTCACCCGGTTTGGGTTTCCACCTAAAAATATTTGTGCCTATTGTGTGATTGCTTAATTTTGTGAAATTATCTATTTTTTATTCCGCACTTTATTGCATCACGCATATCTCACCCCCTCCAACCAGGAAATTACACTTCGCACAATACGTGCTTTCAGACGTTCGGCCTCAGCTCCGGACATCCAAGTGCCTCGACAATTGTCTAGACTTCACTCCAAACGTCTGATACTGGAAATTTTCCAGTATCAGAACCTCCTCACAGCTCACCCCACTCTCACCTCCGCCCGCAGCGGCGGCTTCGGCAGCTGCAGGAGCTTGAGCAGCTCCACACCGACTCCTCCTATCTCCCACGAGCTCCTCCTCGAGCTCCACCAAGCTCCCGCGGTCGTCTTCCTCCTCCCCCGCTCTTACTCCCTCGCACTCTCTCACTCTCGCTCCTCCCCGCTCTCCCTTCGCCGACTCCTCTCTTCCTTGCCGCGGTTGCAACAACAAGGATGGGAGGGGAACATGGTTGTCGCGGAAAAGGTGGAGGTGGCGGTGGCTTGAGTGGTGTGAGGAGAAGAAGAGGGGAGAAGGGAGGGGGTTTATATAGAGGGAAGTTAGGGTTCGGGGGGTGAAGGAGAGAGAGAGGAAGCGGCCTCTGCGCGCTTCCCGCAAGCAGAACGCAAAGCATAGTACAAAAATCTCACTTTCAGACGTTCGAGCACGTGTCCAGACGTCCGGACAAATGTCTAGCTGAAACTTCAGATGTCTTATCAGGCTAAAAATGTAACAAGTCATTACATATTAAGATTTAAATAATTAAAGTGCATGTTTAGAATAACTTGATTGAACCCTAGGTTGTGAAATGAACCCTGGGGCAGCAGCAAATGAATATTACTTGAGCTACACTGTTTACTTGGGATGCATGTTAAACCCTAATTGCTAGCAAGTGTATAGATACTTGATGTGATGCTTTCTTAGTTAATTAAACATAAGCTGCCTATTATAAAAATGAAACCCAAGATGTGAACAGTGAGATCTAAATGTTGAGAAATGGAATGAAAGGAATACAAGCATGAACCCTACGGGGAATTAAGAGAAGAACTCGTATATACGGAAAGAACCTTGTAAGTAGATGGGAAGTAAGCTGGCCCTTGTGTACACGGTACCAATGAGAGCCACTGTCCCTTTAGAGTAAAGGGGAGCTTGCCGCCCCTTGGGTTGAAACACGGGGTAGGTTTAGCCACTCTACATCGACTCCTGTTTGGCTCTCACGTACTTGGTACCGAGGTGAGCTACTTAGTGTAGGAAGGGAGCTAGCCGCCCCACGAAGCCCGAGGTTAAGACTAGCCACCCTACACTGATTCTTATTAGGCCAACTAGGCAAACCGAGATAGTCAAACGAAGGTACGTGGACTGTGGAGGGGCGAGACCCTTATTCTATTATGAGGGGCAAGACCCCTGTTCTGAGAGGGCAAGGCCCTGTGCTGTTCCATGCTATACTTTAGGCGTACCCGCTAGCAGAAACGACTGACCGCGTGCCAGTGCGGAGTAGCTACCCGTGTGCTTATCGCGCTTGTCGTAGTCATCGCTGCGTCGCGACCGTGACTTCGGGGTGGTTGACTGGGTGTAGGACTACCATGGGGGACTCTCCCAGCCAAGAGAGCACCACGTGTACATCCTACATCATGGGAAAGACTACAATCAAGATCGTTCCCTTGAGAGACAGTTAAGATCAAGAAATAACCAGTTTCTTAAGAGAATAAACAAATCAGAACTACTTAGTTGAGATAAATGGAAATGAATAATTAATTAGTTTCTTATCTTATGTTAATTGCAGATAAATGGCTTAACCACCACTCTACTCGGCGTTAGCTGACCACGGACTTTATAACCTTGTTCAGATCAAGGAGTTGTGCAGGCAGCACCACCGGCTGCAGAGGGAGCTGGGCCTAGTCAAGCCCAGCCTTAGCTATTGTCCCATTTTCATTTACGAGCTTCTGTTGTTGTAGTGAGTATTCGATATATGTAATACTATTTGTGTTACTTTTACGCTTTATGTTCCGCTGTTGTAGTTGTGATGGCATGTAATATTGCGAGGCATTTCGTTCTATTTCCTTTAGTGTCTTTTGAGTTGTTTCTGCTTAGTTACATTGCATGTGTGGTTGTGGAATATTTTCTGCTTTTGGTTATTTCTCGTTGGACGACTGGGTCTTGGGATTAGTCGAGACGAGTCGATCTCGAGTCCTATAAGGATCTGAGATTAGGTCGTAACACTAATCTTTCTTAAACATTTTCTAGATTATTATTTTTATTGACACCTATAAACATTTTATCTTAAGTAATATATCTATAATCCAAATGTGAGCAAGACTGCAAAGTTCCAACAACCTTTAGGCAAAGCCCTTCCGAACCAAAGAGGATTCAGTTTTCCCTAGTTTGCAAAGTGACAAACATATCAAGTGACTCAGAAATGAATGTCATTATTAGTTTAAAAACACAGACAACGTACCCTTCCTCTCTATTCCTTCCTCTTCCTCGTAGTCCACTTCTTGTAGCAAGCACATGAGGATAAAGGCAAATGCGAACCACATGGATTGATCTCCATGGGTTTTATAGCCAACGTGTGACCGCCTTGCCATTACCCTCCTCCAACCATCATGCGTAATGGCTAAGATAAGTGAACAACAGCTAAAGCTACCCATCACAGGACGATGGAAGAACCAATCCGTTGTCCAGGAGAAAAAGGGGTCGTCCAACCATCGGGAATGATGGAAATGAACAAAAAAGACACTTCGTAAGGATTTAAGAACAAGCAAACAAGTAACATATGGCTCAAGGATACATAGCAAGTAGTTGTGAAAAGGTGAAAACACACCCAAGACAAGTCAATGTAGGTCCATTATGATTGCAGGGCCTCCACCTTTATCACCTCCCGACATGGATAGCCGCTAGGGTTAGGGCTTCTGCTCGCTTGCAATAAGAATTGGGAAACAAAGAAGATGCTTGGGAAATGAGGACAACCGCAGGCCCTCCCATTGCATTGGCACGGATAGTAACATAAGGGCAACTTCATCTTTTCAATACATGCTACAATGAACCCGTGAGGGATAGAATTGAGGGATCATATACTCCCACCCTCCCCCTTTGGATCCCCACAACTTGGGATTATGCCCTATTACCCAGTATGGGAAAAACCCGGGTTTAATCCACCCAAACACAGGATCGTGGGCACACTCCTAGCAAACAAACAATACCTAAGATGCTTATTCAGTCCACATCCCAGCTTACATGTATCATCCAAAATGTGCTTGTTTTCTCATGGTGGTTTGGTGGTTTCTTTGATTTGCATGCCCTACAATAAGATTGCAATCTTTCCTATCTGCGAAGATTGGAAGCCTGCATGTATTTGCATTCCCTACAAGTATTTGTATCTTGTTGGACTTGAAACACTTCACGTGAGTACTCTTGGGTGGTTATGCATGCATGCACACTTGGGGGTGTTTGGCTGACAGGTTAAATGAGTTTACATCACTCACTCTTTATTTCCCTCATCAAACGAGATCTTAATGGACATTGTACATGCTATATACATGTAAGGTTTTTCCATATATCTAGAGCTGCTCATCAGTTGCGGATCGGTCGGGACATAACCTACAACCCAACCGGATCTAAACTGGTTGAGGTTTCCCCATTCAACCTAATGAGTCCCACTATTTAAGTGGATCATTGAATATTCAAATTGACGGCAATGGTAAGAGATAGAAAATTTTCTTCGGTAGCGTTTGGTTGCGGGATAAATCAAGGGGGTTATCCTATGGGAGGGATTACATCAAGGGTTATATGGAGTGATAAAGTTAAATACACAGTCTGGCCCCCATGTATTATTAACGTCCAACCTATACTCTCATTGCACAACGAGACATCTTATTCCCACTTAACACAAGTATTTACTTATCCTAGTAATAACTTCTCTCTCAACGGAATGTAGCTTGAGAAAGAATCCATGAGAAATAGTAAATTACATTTTGTAACGTCGTCTTAAAAATATGATGATAAGAAACTATATGTCATGATTAAGAAAATTATGAAGTATTTGAAACGTACGAAACCTTTCAAAATATGAAATGCAAAAAAAAATTTAAAAAAAAAACTTTCGCATGAAACACAAAAGAAAAAGGAAAGCCTATGTATTTTGAGAACATGAAACAAAAACCAACTCGGATGAGAGAGATTTTATATGGAGGTGGGGGCTTGCAATGGGGTAAATGCTAGGAGGGAGTGAAATAACCAAAAACAAAAAAACTTAGTATGTGGATTTATAACAAATGGGGATTATCATTATCAAGGATAGTAGGGGTTTAACGTCTTATTCATGAATGGGGGACCTAAGTGAGGGAACCAAAAGGAGTTGACGGCCAAAGAAATAATCCCGCTTGAGGTGCAAAAGCTTCTCTATAAATGTTTAAGGGAAAGTTTGGATGGAGGAATTAACACTAAAATTCCTTGTTTAGGCACCTAAATTTCAAATATTCCTCGTTTGGGTGCCTAAATTTTGGATTTATTTTACTCCAAAATTTAGCGTTTAATTTTGGAAGAAGGTGAAATTATTTGACTTCTCTCAAATAATTCTTGACAAGATATTTAATTCTCCAAAGTAAAAAAGTATCCAACTCCTCGCTTAATTCCATTCTTTTTCCGTAATTCCTCTTTTTTCATTCCTACAACTAAACAGCCCCCAAGTGATGTAGGATGGGAGAAAAAGCAAGCCTCCTCTAGCTATTTTCCTTGGTATGTGCCCTCTCAAAGATCTAGAAAGAGAGCCTCAAGGTGCAGCCATTATTATTGCACGTAAAGCCTAAGGCAAGCACTCTACTCGTGTAAATCATAATTACATTGAAATCAATCTAGCCTTAGCTTCTTGGCCATCTTCGAGCACGTTTAACTGCTGGAAAAAAAAACAAAGAATTGCTCAACGAGACCTCTAAACACCTAAATATCAAGGTACGGTACTCAAACCCTTCTTAAAGCTCATGTATGACTGCTTGCTGCTTTAGGGTAGTTTGACGTGTGTTAGTGATAGGTTAGGGCTTGCATGAATCCCTCGTGGCTTGTGAAACAGGTGCAATGTAAGGGATCAAAATTTTCTAATATGGATATTGCTAGGCTCAGTAAGCTTATCAAGGTTAAAACTCAGGATCAAGCTCAACTCATGGAAGAATCTGTGTTGAGGTCGAGGCAAGCTGAGTCCAAGCTAAGCCTATCGATCGCGAGCTTTTTTAACAGCCCTAGATATACACCTGCAACAATGCTTAAGGTGCCTCCCATGCGCGTGGGTGTTACACTTAAGCCAAACACGTCGAACAACCACCGTAACCACCAAGAATCTTTGCCATCACTAAAAAGCAGCTTGAATGGATGCTTTACGACGTTGCAGCCCCTTAAAACCCTGAGTTGTGCACATCACTCCTACATAGAAGGCATGATCCTTCTACTCTTCTACCTCAATTAAATAAGCAAGATAAGCCATCCACTCTCCTATCCCTGTTGGGCTTGCATGAAGAACAAACCTTCTCTAAAATTCCTCCAAATACAACACAACCTCCACGCATGAATTCTTGGTAATTGTTCTAGCATTAGGATCATGAATCCACAACACCTGCAAATGATTCCATATTAAGATGCCATACGAGTTAAAAATGCTACTAGATAAGTTGATTTCAATCATTACATAACTTGTCTCTCCTTCCTAATTTCCCTCTCCAAACAATATTGCATGATGCCATGCAATATGGAGTAACCACCTCTCCATAAAGTAATGAAAACTGAGGACTTACCAACTAATATTGTGCTTACTCAAGCCATTGGTCATTTTTAAAGAAAACTTAAGCTTATTTCAAAAAATCTTGTCAACCAGTAACACCTGTACATACAATACGTTATATTTGCAAAAACAAGCCATTAGACATCAACGTTAACATCTTTGTTGACTTTCTCTTCTGTACTTCCTAACTTAGAAGCACAATGTCTTGAGATTCCTATTATAATTAGCAGATAGCATGTACAAAGCTTACAAGTTCCAACTAATTAGCAAGGAAGAACATATGCTCGTTCCACCTATATCACACAATTTATCTGCACCACCTAATGCCTCAAATTGCAGCTCATCATCCACTCAATGGCTGTGGTTTCATGAATGCAAAATCATCTGCATCCCTTATGTCATGTTCTTCATTTGGTCGATGTTCAGGCAGCCCCAATTCAAAATCAATATCCTGGTCTTCATTCGGGCTATGTGGATGAGACGATAGCATTTCGATTTCAGGATCCAACAAGTCATGATCCGAGAGGTACCTTCTCCTTTGAGGAAGAATGGATGAGGCAGAGTGGCCAATCGTCTTGAAACGGTAAAGAGCACGCACTGGAGAACTGTTTAGGCTTGCACTTGGGTTTTTGGAGTCTGCCGATGATTTCTTCTGCTTCTTCTTCGCACCCTCATGCCATTTCCTGAGGGCCCTTGATGTTTGCTCATCGAAGATTGATGCCTTCATTTTTGAGCCCATCTAGAAAGTACAAGCAACTGATGAGTGACCGGTGGCACGCACTATTAGAGAATCCAACTTGAAATGAATAGGCCTTAACCATTTTAGAGCTGTATCTTGGTTCTACCATAATTATATGCAGAATGATTGCCTGTCTCAACACGTATGACAATTTTTTTTGGCCATGTTTGTGGCGAAGATGTTGGAAGTGAGATGGTTTGAATTACAAACGAAAACTCTGACCTACTTGGCTAAGATTTATTTTCTCAGGGGTTTGACTAGCACAATCATTAAAATCAGTGGCAACATGAGGTGCATCAAACAACTACCACATCTGGAATTGACTTGAAGAGGAAGCTCTGATTGATGGAACCATTAAGAATGAACACTACAACTAATGGATACAGGTAGTGGACATAATAAGCAAGGTAACGTCAATAATTGGTATCTAAGATTAGGGGGAAATGTAGATAATTCAGAGAACTTGGATTTATTCAGAGGTCAAATTAATAAAAGAATTCCTTCCCGATATAACATAAGTACAAGTTTATGCACCAAAGGGATAATAGTGCATCACAATAGGAGAATTTGCAAAAATTGCAACATCTTGATGAATGTCTGCTACATAGCCTTATAAAAACATGTTGTTTGTTCTTTAAAATAATTTGAGAACCTTGCTATCATGCAAGGAGAGATTACCTGAGAAACTAGAGCATAGAGGGGTAAAGTAACATAGCTGCATAGGAACTGAACTCCCACACTGCATGTAACAAGGACCATAGAAGCCAGTTATATCAAGATAAGCAGAAATGTGTGTGCACGCGAGTGCAAGTGCGTGCATTTAACAAACACAAACTCAATCATCCTCTTTTTTTCTTAAACTATAATAATGAAGAAGGATGATGAATGGAGTACGAAGTTACTTGGGGATTTGCTTCCACATTTCTTTGAATTATGAACTTTGTTTGAAATACTCACAATAGATGTCCAGAATCCTTCACCCTAAAGAAATTTCACATCTTTTATCTCTTTATTCTCTCACACACTTTGACTTTTGCATGAAGATGTATATTAGAACATAGCAACAGTGTTGAACTTCGATTAACCATGACAAATTAAAAAAAATTGAACAATCTGCCTCACTGAACTTACAAGGATAAAAATGATTGACAAAAAATGCATAGACTCAAAATTGTTAATTGGTGAACTTCAGAAAGGTTTTATCAATATTATTATCATTCACATTATATGTATGGGCTCTAGGGTTTATTTCTGTCAGCCTAGTCTAAAAAAACCCTAGCGCTGCAAAATTCACTACTTCAGAAATAAACAACCAGCTGAAAAGGACCCATCTCTATTCAAGCAAGCCTAGTGACTGATATCAAGGTCTAAATTGCAATATTTTCGTTCTCATGAAAGTAGGCCAGGAAATCTTGAAGATTGATTCTGTATTAGACAACTCAAAAGCAAACATGAGTAGATGTGCATCAATAACATAAATATACGTGCAACTTTACATGGTGGAGAAGGTAATGGACAATTTACAGGATGAGCATCCAGTCTCATCCTGATAAGTATTGGAATTAAAAATATTTGAGAATCCATTTAAATGATTGAAAATTGATAATCTACAGGCCACTAGACTTTCCTTGTTTCACCAAAATGTATTGAGCTTTGTTGTTACCTAACTGCATTGCTAGAAACAAACAGAAAAATCTGGTGCTTACAGCTTACCCAAGACAGACTCTGGCTATCAGAAGCTTTGTGTTCTCATTAAAACAAGATCTTAGTCCAAATGAGTACTGTTCATTTAAAGAATAAACCAATGAAGTTTTTTTTCTTTGAAAAGAATAAATAAATAAACTGGTATTAGATTTCTGGTAAACAAATACCATGCTGCTGATCAAAAGGAAAATGCTTACCAAAATCCAAAGGAAATAAATGATCTGGAATGCATTCTGCAGCACAAATAATATAATCAGGTGAATCAATAATTTAGGATAAACATCAAAAGGAGGAAAAGTTTCCAAATATGTGTTAGTGGGAAAAAGTCCCTTGACTAATGATTATTCAAATGACAAGCCTACAATATTGGACTATTTCCCATTATGTGGTTCATTTGACTAAGTCCAAGTGTGTCTGTTTCAATCCAAAACCGACAGTCATTATGGCATTACCATTAAAGCATCTACATTGATTGCCAGTGGGTGATAATAGAAAGTTCTTGTTGGGGCATAACTGACCTCAATAGGAGGTTATTGCCGGGTCCAAACTGACCTTAATGGGACATTACAACAACATGAACCATGGCCATGGTTCATGCTTTGGAATTACCGGAAAAGTTTCATAGCCACATTCCATGAACGATGGCCTCAAAGCATGTCATAACATCAACCTCCATAATCAAAGTAGCAATGACAAACTACTTCACACTCTTCCACAAATCTGTAGCTCCATAAAGAAGTAACAAATATCCGAAGGTTGATAGCCGCATATCAACACATCAAATGAAATTTTAATCCAAATTATCGAATCCAAAGAAACATGAGATCGCTCATACATCTAAAGATGGAAAGGCGGTTGTATATGAATGTCAAATATACACTGACAAAAAATTTGGGGTTTGACTGGACAAGGTTGAGATTATACAACATATACTCTATATCAATGCACACACATGTCATGCACTCTTATAGTTGTATTACTGCTATTTTGTAATTGGCTCCTAGTTATGTCTTGCTTATTAGTATGGGACACATATTTGTTATGTATAACCATACACAGTTGTGAGTGCATGAGGTCAGTCGTGGTCTGCAAAAGTGATGGTTGCATCCTTCAGGTCTAGTGTGTGGTGTTGTGCCATGGCCGGAAAAGGCTGCTACCATACCCCATTTTGTCTTTTGTGGATTGGGGTGTCATATGTATCAGGTAAGGTTACCTTTAGGCATTATCAATATTAGAATTCAACTTTTACCATTTCCTTATCTGCATCTCTTGTGGTTGCTCGTGACCACCACTCATGATTGAGCATAAAAGGGCCACCCCTTGCCCACCACTACCCATGCAAGGTCATAATTTCATTGCAACTACAGTGGATTCTCATATTTAACATACATAGACTTCTATCTACAATTGACTAACACCTTTATTGAGTAAACAACTATCCTAATATTGGTGATGCAGCTATGCTATTGTCAAAGAAAGAAATCAGTAAAATAAGTACCCTTTTTTGTGAATTGAGGAAGGTTAACAAGAGATATTAAACCCTTGACTCTCATTAATAAGAACTAATTGATCCAAGTCATATAGAGAGAATGGTAACAAACCCTCAATGCTAGCTCTCCCGCCCCCTTAAAAGCAACATCATTATGCTCCAGCCAAATGACTGAAGAGGAACGAGCACTCTCCTACTTGTGTCCAGTTCTGCCTCATGCCTGTGCCCCAAAGGCTTCCCCAGAAAGCCTCATGTGACAAAGAATCCAGTGACCAACAATGAGCATGTTGCCAACATTCCCTAGCAAAGGGGAGGTAAAGAAGAGGCAGCCCAGATCTTTCATAGGTTAGTCCAGTGTGTGAAAATCGGTGGTCTACTTGGCCGAGTAATCATAATCGGCCTCTAACCGACTGAATAATCAATAGTCGGTGCCATAATCAGCCACACCGACTACTCGATTGAGTAGGTGTAGTCAGCTGAGTTTTACATAGAGGATTAAACCTAAAAAAATTTAAGTCACTAGACTCATTACTCTGATCAACCCCCCAAATCCCCAACTCCTACCCGACAGAAGCCTCTCCCCCAAACCCATGTGAAGCTCTCCCCTGAACCCTAGCAAAGCTCTCCCTCTCCGATCACTGCCCCTCCTCCAAGGTGCGAGCAACAGCCCTCCTCCAATCACCACCCCTTCCTCTCCCACTCCGATCGGAGGTGACAACGCAAGAGGTGCGACGCAAGATGAACAATTTTGACTTTAAATGTGTTTTCTGTTGTTTTGTTGATTAAAGCGAAGGAACTTGTGCTTTTTATTTGAAACTTGTGCTTTTATTTTGAACTAGTACTTTTGTTTTGTTGGTAACTTGGTATTATTATGAGCTTGAAAATAGTCTACTTTTATGCAATAATATATTTTACTTCTTGATGTATCATGTATGTGTGTCTATATACATGAGTGTGTGTGTGTGTATTAAAAAATGTCCAACCAAGTACTCTCCGACTACTCCCCCGCATACCGTATACCCCTTAGTCAGTGGCCTGGCCGACTGAATACCGACTACCGACTTTTACAATCATGGGTTAGTCATAGAGAAAGCAGGAAGAGTATGCCTCTTGCAACCAGCACCTTCTAAAGTGTTGGGCAACAACTCGCCTTCTCCTCAGCAGCCAATAAAGAAATGGACCTCCAAAGGGAGCTTAGTCCTCCAAATAAAGAAATAACTATTCAATTATCAATGGCATTTCAGTCTTTCCACAGAAAAGCCACATTAGTGGAGCTGTCCATCTTTAATCCAGAATTTTTTCATATGATCCCAAAAGCTTCTAATTAAATTAAAGAAGACACGTCTAGTTTCAAAAAGGAAGGAAGAGATGTCATGGGGATAATGCCATAGATTACCTAGTGATCCGGAATTGAACATTTTTTCCTTTTTTCATGACAGAACATATAATAAAGTTGTTTGAGTTTTAGGATTAATGAATTTCTTCATTTTTCTCTGAACAATTCATATTTTTATATGGAAAAATAGTGACCATATATGACAAAAGTATTATTTACCTGAAACAATGTAAAGTGGATGAGGTGTAAGACCAAGCTTGGTCTCTCAAACCAAAAATGGCGATCACTAAGCATGACAAGAGGGACACCTTGAACCACTACATTTTTCTCTTTGATTTCAAGAGCCATTTTCGTGATGATAGCCTGCAGCCTTGTTCCTACTGCCAAAAGTATCTGATCATACAAATGATCATTAGATATGTTTCACCTCACACAGATGTTACCTCAAGATTCCAGTTCTCAGCCAAAATCTTACAATTAATGGGAGAAGTGAAGCCCAGAATAATGTCATCCATCCTGTAGCAGAGAAGCCAACATTGTTTAAACACTTCAATTTTCTGAGAATGCACAGTTTGCTAGCGTTTGGTGGCTTACCATTGACATTAAGAAGCAATAATACTACTGCAGAAGCCCACAAAGGCGAGCTGTTCATACATATAAGGAGACAATCTTAAGTGGGTAAATGTGTATGTTTTAGTTAAGAATTTCAAATGGATGATAGGACCAGGACATTTATGCATATAAGAAAATAAAGTAATCCCAGCAGAGGGCAATGAATCCTTTAGAAATGAGATGTGTCTCAAATGCAATAAATAGTACATACAACAAAAACATCAAGAAATAGCTCCCGTTATAAGCAAATAATTTTGCATGAGGTAGCTATTTGTATTTACCTGATGCCCACAACTACTTTGAAGTCATCTTCCAAGGATCTTTTGATATATTTCTGGAAGTCAAACTTACTACCAGGAGCCAGATGTGCCTATGGCAGAAGATTACCGTATCAGATGAAATTCTGTAAGTAAAGAGAACTTTATAATTCCAGAAACTCACACTGATAAATCCATGTCTCATTGTCAAATAATCAGCCTTCTGGACAGATCTGAAAAATTGACAGAAAAAGCTCCTCTGCAAAGCATAATAATAGACATATGACCATTATAACCAACCGTAAAGAAGATATTGTGGCCAGCTGTTAATTGTTGATAGAATAGTCCTGTATCCAAAGATGTTGAAACTAAAATGTTCGACTGCCATTCTCAAACTTACAGACTTTAAGTTAGGCATTTTGTTGCAATTACACCAGTACATGCATGTCTCTTAAAATAAGCCCATGAAATGCTAATTTGACCTCTGTAGGACTGACAGGGTGCTTTTTAGTTTCCGCCATTAGAATGCAACATGTACATCCCAACATAAAATGTGTTCATCTATGTAAATCAAAACTTTTTGTGTAGGTTAACGGCGTCCAAGTATTACCTATGTGGTTAATGTCCTAGCTCGCTTAATTGTGTTAAAGGTAACTAGTACTGCTTTTTGGCTCTTTAAACATCATATATAGAGTAGCCTTCCTCGTGAAATTCATTCATTGTCTGTTGATGCAAACTACAAGAATAACAATCTTAAACCTCTTAGGCTTGCCTCAGTAGGCACCTGATGTTGCATCTTGCATGTTTGTAGATGAAGATCCTACAAGTTTTTCCTTTTTTACATAAATAAAAAGACTTTTTTCTTTCAAGGTTAGAGTGTGGAAATAATGCTGAAAATGTAGGTATTTGGGGTATGCAAATGAACATGTTAGTCCAGGTAGGGTTGCCTATCGAACCAACAAGTTGAGCTTGTTACGGATTGGGCTTAGATTCGATAAAATTATTGGGCTTGAGTTTTGGTTCAAGCTCAAGAGGCTTTATTGGGCGGAAGTCATTGAGAAGTCTTTGGTATTGAATCACTAAAGCTCCAAACAAAGTCCAACAAGCACAGTATACCAGGTACTAGTTCTTGTCCTAGGTTAGTGATTTTATATATTACAAATCACAAATACCTAATCTTATTTGTTGAAACTCCTATTTATCTACGTATGTTTTACCACTTTTGGTGTATTTTATTACTTTTATTTTGATCTAAACATGCACTATTATTTACCCAAATCTCTCTCTATAAAGAGGTATTGGTTCATTTTCTAAGAAATTAGATTGATCATTTCTTTCCACTTGGTATCAAAACGTGATCCTAGGCTAGGTTTTGGTATCCCACCGAAATTCCCCGCCCCACTCGGAACCTGAACACCAAAAGCCTCTACACTCCACCGCCGCCAACCCTCCATCTTCTCTCTCTCACTGGCCAGGAGGGATCTCCACTGGCAGCAAGGGTCTCAAGGGGGAGGGCCCACAGGGCCCAGGTGGTGCCTGAGGGCACCTAGACCGCCTGCTGCCTTAGGCGATCCTCCACATGCATCACCTGAGGGGTTCACTCGATGTGGCTACACCTGAGGCAGCGACGCAAGACGTCCGAGGCCACTCCGACGACCAGCCAACCAATGGCAAAAGCATTGCTGCTCCTCTAAGCACACAGTACAAGGCTGTCCTCTCTTCCTACGGGTGGGCAAGGCTTTCCCCAGGCCTTGCACACCCCATATCAGTGCCGAGGGGGTTATTCTCTGCCTTGGGCGTGATCCTCCAAATGCCAGTGATCCTTGATCCTCACGCCTAAGGCATGTGCTGCCTAGTCAGAGTTTCTTCTATGATCTGAAACTCCTTTTTCAGATCGTCTTGGTGGTATAGTATCCCGCTCACTTGGGCTAAGATGGTGAGTTCTAGCCCTTGGTGACCCACTTCATTCCAGCTAGCACAATGCCAATCTCAGAAGGAGTAGAGATGGTGTTGGATACCACTACTGTGACAGATATGGTTGAGTATGCGGGCCTAATGCTACAGGAGCATGACAAGAGTCACCATAGTGCAAGATGGTTAATTGATTACAGTGCTTCATAGCATCTTTGTGGGCATCAGGGCTATTTCCGATCACTCAGTTCTGTTGTACCAAAGAGGGCAGTATAGGTTGCTGATGGCAGGCACACTCCTGTTGTTGACTAGGGGGAAGTGTATGACTCTCACGTTGTGGCTATCGAGAATAATACATGTACCAGAGTTTCCCATGAGCCTGCTATCCGTGAACAGGATCATGAAGGATCTTCACTGCAAAGTTATTTTTTATGAGGTTGGATGTATTGTGCAGAATAAGTTTATTAGGAAGGCCATCACCAAAGGTACAAAGGAGAATGGTCTTTATCACCATGGCCAGGAGCCATTTGCAGGAGCTAGCAGGTACGATGGTGAGAGTGCATTGCAGTGGCACATTCGTTTAGGTCACCTATCTCTAGATCGTCTCAAGAGAGTGATTCCACATATTTCACCTACTATTACTATTAGGTGCAATGCTTGCCAATTAGGTAAGCATAATCGGTTTTCTTTTCCTGCCAATACTTCTCTTGGGTCAGCGACTGCATTTGAGTTACTCCACATGGATGTCTGGGGACCGAGTAGAGTTCCAGACAGGATGGGACATCGTTATTATCTTGTTGATGATTTCATCAGAGTATCCTAGGTGTTTCTTCTTAAGAACAAGGGAGATGTTGGAGGTGTTATAGAGACCCTTCTCTTGAAGATCGAAACTCAGTATTCTACCATAGAAAAGATTGCACGGACAGATAATGCCCTCGAGTTCTGCACTGTTAGACTTGCGGAATTCTACAGGGCTCATGGGATTATCCACCAGACTACTTGTCCCCATACCTCACAGCAAAGTGGGGTTACAGAGCGAAAGAACAAACATCTATTAGAGGTTGCCCACACTCTTCTTATCCACCGCAGTGTTCCATAGAAATACTAGGGGGATGTTGTTTTGACTACGTGCTACCTTATTAACAGAATGCCGAGTTCAGTTCGTCACGAGCAGATACTGATTCTTTTGTTACATCCAGATGGCAAGCCTTTTCACATGTCTCCCAGGACTTTGAGGTGTGTTGCTTTTGTTTATGTGACATCACCAAGCCATGACAAGCTTGCTCCTCGCGCTATTAAGTACTTCTTAGGGTACTCCAGAAGTCAAAAGAGGTACCGATGTTATGATCCCATCCACCACAGGCATTATGTCAACACTGATGTGACTTTTCATGAGACACCATATTTTTTAGTTATTGGACAAACAAGTGTTCATGATGATACAGCTCTCATGTCTATTCCTACTACTCCACTTGAGATGATTCCGATCTCCACACCTCAGTCGACTTCTTCTGGCTCCACTACCGCCTTGGATGACTACCAGAGATTGCATGATCCACTGCGTACGTATAGTAGACCTCATGTGACAGAGGCCACCTCCCACACTAGTGTCTGATACTCCACAAGCCGTTGAGATGATTTCTAATGACAATGACAAACCGATTCAACTTGATCCCCCTGACAGTGCAGGTCATAATAATAGTGAGGTTCCTTTTGTAGAGACTTAGTCAGAGGTACCAGATGATTCTGACCTTCCTATTGCCATTAGAAAGGTGCCCCACACGTGTAAGTCCAGCTATCGTATTGCAAGCAATTTGGCTACCGATACTCTTGGTTCTCAATTTGGCAGCTTTTGCCAGGAACTTACAGCGTCACACATTCCGTCTACCTACCAGCAGGTCATGCTTAATCCAAAGTGATGTCAAGCTATGGAGGACGAGATGGCAGTGCTTTAAAGTAGACAGACTTGGGAGCTCACCTCGCTTCCTATAGGCACGCAACTAGTTGGCTCCAGATGGGTCTTTTCCTTGAAGTACAACCCTGATGGGTCAATTTCAAGGTATAAGGCCAAGTTTGTGACAAAGGGGTTCACCCAGATCTATGGGATGAACTTTTTTGATACTTTCTCTCCTGTTGCGCGGCTTACCAGCTTGATGTAAAGAACGGTTTTCTCTACGACAATCTTCAGGAGAAGGTTTACATGCAGCAGCTCCCAGGTGTTGAGGTTCAGAGGAAGTATGTGTGTAGACTCAGGAAGGTCATCTATGGCCTAAAGCAAAGCCTGAGAGCCTGGTTTCAGAAGCTCTCAGATGTGTTGTTAAGGATGGAGATGTAGAGGTCGTTTTCATATCACTTTCTGTTTGTCAAGAAAACGGAGAATGATATTGTAGCACTACTAGTTTATGTAGATGATCTGATTATCACTAGTAATGATAAGGGTGGGATAAGACAAGTCAAGGAGTCTCTTGCACAGCAATTTGTTATGAAGGATCTAGGCCATCTTAGATACTTTCTAAGGGTCACGGTTGCTAGTAGCAGAGATGAGATTGTTCTTTCTCAATGCAAGTATGCATTGGATGTTCTTTAGAAAACAGGTATGCTGGGATCCAAGCCAGCCAATATTCCTATGGACCCCAAGGCACATCTTCATGATAAGGAGGCAAAAGCAGCTAATAGCAGAGAATACAGACAGCTTGTAGACAAGCTGTTATATCTTACTATTACCAGACCTGATATTGCCTTGGCAATAGGCAAACTTAGTCAGTTTATAGAGGCCGACGAGACTGCACTGGCAAGCAGCTATGCAAATGCTAAGATACTTGAAGAAAGCACTAAGTCGTTATATTCTTTTTCAGAGAGACTCTCCTATGATAATGATAGGATATTCCGACGCTGACTATGCTGGATGTGTGCTTGACAAAAAATCTATCACTGGTTTCTGTACCTTTGTGGCTAGTAATCTGGTCACCTGGAGGAGCAAGAAACAGAGGACAGTTTCTCACTTCAATGCAGAGTCAGAGTATAGGGCAATGGCCCAGACTACTGCAGAGATGTTATAGATACAATCTCTACTGCTTGATCTGCATGTCCAGACTGAGAAACCTATGGAGATGCAATGCGACAATCGGACAACCAACAACCCAATGTTCCATGAGTACACCAAACACGTTAAAGGGGACTACCACCATTGATTTAAATGCCGACGACATGCCGTCGGCAAGGCCAGTTTTGAAGAACAGCCATGCCGATATGGTTTCAGTATCGGAAAACAGGTGTTTCGGTGGCATGCCGACCATACCGGTCGGCATGCCGCCGTGCCGCTGCCGGCAAAATGGTCACTCTCCCTCGTCCCCCTACCTGTATAGGAACTTGGCAGGGCTGTAGGGCGTACGCTACCAGAGAACACCGCGGAGTAGATCGCGTCGAGATCGCACACGAGGCACACGACCTTCCTGTCGTCGCCCTCGCCGCCCGCCTTCTTCCTCTGCTGCGGCCTGCAGACGTAGGGGTTGTGGCGGTCGCTGAGGAAGTAGTTCCTCAGGGGCGGGGTGTGGAGCAGCGCCTGCAGTACGGAGTTCATGAAGCAGGTGCTGCCAAGGTTGTTGAGCCCCCAGAGGCCCCACGGGACCCCACGGCCCAACTCGGCGACGGTGGTGTCGGGGCACCATAGTGGGCTGGAGCAGCAGTCGAGGAGGCGCTGCTCCCTAGGGGTGGGGGTCCAGGGGCGGAACTCGACCAGTCGCCTCCTCTTGGGGGGTGTGGGGGGAAGGGGGATGGAGGCGATCCGGTATTGGGAGGCGAGGAGGACGGCGGAGTCGAAGTCGGGGTCATGACCTGGTCACGGCAGGCGAAGCAGAAGAGCTTGACGCAGTGGACGTCGAGGGCGAGGGCGAGGGCGTGGGGAGGGGAGGAGGGGGACTGGTAGAGGTGGTCGGGGGCGTGGAGGGGGAAAGAGAGGCAGAAGTAGAGGCGGGGTGGGGAGGAGGAGGGGGGCAGAGGGGACAACGGTGGGGAAGGTCGAGGTGGAGCTCGGCGCAGCCGAGGGCGGGGGGTTTGGGGCGAAGGAGAAGGTGAAGGGAGCGGAAGGGGTTGGGGGAGGAGGAAAGGAAGAGTTGAAGGTGGGGGCAGGGAGGAGGGATGGAGGGGGAGGAGGACATGGGGAGGAAGGTGGTGGTGGTGGAGCCGCAGGGTCCGTGGGCCCCGCGAACATAGAGGGTGGGGAGGGAGGGCGGGGGAGGCTGGAGGGCTATTTGATTTGGGTGTAGTGGGGGCCCCACCTTGTTAAGAGATGTTGTGTGCTTGTGCAGATATCCATAGGGTCGGCAAGCACTACCGATGCCGTAGGATTCTTAACATATAGGGACTCCCACCAAGGGCGTGTGCTTGTGCCGATGCCAATGCAGCCCACCTTGTTAAGAAATGCCGATGCTGTGTGCTTGCTGTAGACTGCCACTGCCATCTCTTCCGCTCCGCTAATGCCACTGTCACTATCATCTCTGCCGCTGCTTCAGGCTGTAGCTTGCATCGTTACTTATGGAACTTCTCACATTTATGGTGGTGGACTAGTTGCCTGCTGGGAAGGTGGGGGAGCGTCTCCCTGTAGAGGGTGGCCGCCGCACGTTTAGGATTTCCTCCAATGATGACTCTTTTGGAGGGAAGGGGAAAGGGGACAAAGGTAACGGGAGGTCGTGCGGTGCCCGTGCCCACACTGGCTGGTGGCATAATGCAATGGCCAATATGAATCGGGTGGGGTGGGAATTAAGGTGTGTGCACGGTGTGGTGGATGGTGGTGGATGGGGTGGCCAAATGTTTTAACTTTTACTTTGAAACTATACACTTTGATTTTTTCATTCTTAAATTCTTTGTATTCTTCTATTATTAAATTTTCTGTATTCTTAACATGGTAAGAATATTTCATCTCGTTATTGAATTTTAACATTGTATGGTCATGTTGTATATGAATATTATGATGTAACACTCTTATTGTTACATAATCAACATTTGATTTTCTTGAAACTGATATCATTTTGACCACTTCTACCATTTTTGTCGGCATGCATCGGCATGCCCTCGGCGTGCCTCCGAAATGGCATTTTTTCGAGCCATCGAAATCATCGAAATCTGCCATCAAAAAACGGACATTTCTCCGGCATGCCCTCGACATGCCCACGAAATGCACACTTGCAATTTCATCGGCACGGTGTCAAAATCGGCATTTCGAACCTTAACTACCACTACACCAGAGATCTCGTACAGTGTGGGTTGTTGCATACCACTTATGTTGCACCTGATGATCAGATTGCTAATGTGTTCACAAAGCCTCAACCTCGATTGGCATTTGACTATTATTGTTCCAAGCTGAGAATAACTGACATTTATGCTCCAGCTTGAGGGGAATCGTTGAGACTCCTATTTATCTCTAGTTGTTTTACCACTTTTGATGTATTTTGTTATTTTTATTTTGATTTGGACATATACTATTATTTACCCAAACGTCTATAAAAAGGTATTGGATCCTTTTCTAAAAATTAGATTGATCATTTCTTCTCACTTTATTATGTCAATTAGCAAGCATACTCGGGTCAATAATTACATGTAATGGATATAATTCAAACTTATGTTCAAAGGATACCATAAGCAAGGCTTTATCAGTTGTGCTACAGCTTGCTATTATTGATTTTGGATCCAAGTAATCAAGATCATGCCAAATGATTTCCTTACAACACTTCTTTCACCTTCCCTAGTCTATCCTTGGAGGCTTAACAACCAACTTCCTATATCCCTTGAAAAGGACATCAACTAGCCCTCTATGTAAATATCCAAAGCACCTTAAATATGTCACTCATTTATTCTATGCCATTTAACAAAAGTTTCAAATTTCAACAGTTTTAGGTTTTTCTTTTATGAGAGAGGTTTTAGATATTATAAAAAATAAATGATGCTTGATGGGTATGTCAATCTATAGTTCAAAAGAAAAATGAAAGACTTCTTTCTTATGTAAATCAATTCGAGTCTCCCAAGTATTATGAAGGTAGGAAGAAATATTCAATATATATTCCTTGAGAACCATACATCTCTTTACATAGAGAAAGATGTGAGTAAAATCCAGTGCATGTCCATAAAGAAATAACAAACTACAAATAGTTACTAACAGAAAGAAAAGACAAGATAAATAGAAGTCTCAATACTCCTCCTCAAGCTGGAGTATAGATGTCAATCATGCTCAGCTTGGAACGGCAGAAATCAAATGCCAAACAAGATAAAGGCTTCGTGAATACATCAGTTGTCTGATCCTCAGATGCCACATAAGCAGTGCGTAACAAACTACGCTGTACAAGATCTCCGGTACAATGACAGTCCATCTCAACATGTTTGGTGCACCATGGAACATCGAATTGTTGGCCATGTATGTAGCTGCCTAATTGCCACGTCGCATCTCCATGGGCTCCTCAATCTGGACATGCAAATCATCCAAGAGAGATCGTATCCAAACCATCTCTGCAGTAGTCTGGGCCATTGCTCTATACTCTGACTCTGTACTGGAGCGAGAAACTGCCCCTTGTTTCTTGCTACTCCAGGTAACCAGATTACCTGCCACAAAGGTACAAAAACCAGTGGTGGATTTCCTATCAAGCATACATCCCGCATAATCAGCATCGGAATACCCTACCACGGTCATAGGAAAGCCTCTCTGAAAGAGAATACCATGATCCAGTGCTTTCTTCAAGTATCTCAGCACCTGCATAGCTGTCTGCCAATGCAGCTTCGTCAGCCTCTCTATAAACTGGCTAAGTTTGCCTATTGCTAAGGCAATATCTGGTCTGGTGATACTCAGGTACAACAGCTTGCCCACAAGCTATCTGTATGCTCTACTATCAACTGCCTCTATCTCATCATGAAGATGTGCCTTGGGGTCCATAGAAATATTGGTTAGCTTAGACCCCAGCATACCTATCTCTTGAAGAACATCCAATGCATACTTGCATTGAGAAAGAATAATCCCATCTCTGCTCCTAGCAACATCGATCCCCAAGAAATACATAAGCTGGTCCAGATCCTTCATAACAAATTCCTATGCAAGAGATTCCTTGTCCTGACTTATCACAGCCTCATCATCGCCAGTGATAATCAAGTCATCCACAAAAATCAGTAGAACCATTTTTTCGCCATTCTCTATTTTCCTGACAAACAGAGAATGATCTGAAGAAGACTTTTGCATCCCCATCCTCTGCAACACATCTGAGAGCTTCTGAAATCAGGCTCTCGGGTTCTGCTTTAAGCCATAGATGACCTTCCTAAGTATGCACACATACTCCCCCTAGACCCCAAAACCTGGGGATTACTGCATGTAAACTTCCTCCTGAAGATCATCGCAAAGAAAGGCGTTTTTCACATCAAGCTGATGTAACCACAAATCTCTGTGGGCAGCAACAGAGATGACTACCTAAACAGTGGTAAGCCGCGTAATAAGAGAGAAAGTATCAAAGAAGTCTACCCCATATGTCTGGGTGAACCCCTTTGCCACCAACCTAACCTCATACCTTGAAATAAACCCATCAGAGTTGTATTTCAAGGTAAAGACCCATCTAGAGCCAATTAGTCGCGCGCCTATAGGAAGTGAGGTAAGATCCCAAGTCTGTCTGCTCCGAAGTGCTGCCATCTCATCCTTCATGACTTGACACCACTTTTGATCAAGTATGACCTGCTGGTAGGTAGACGGAATGGGTGAAGCTGTAAGAGCATGACAAAAGCTGCTAAATTGAGAACCAAGACTATCTATAGCCAAACTGCCTACAACATGATATCTGGACACACGTGTGGGGCACCTTCCTAATGGAAATAGGAAGATCAGACTCATCTGGTATCTTTGGCTGAGTCTCTATAGAGGGAACCTCACTACTATGGTGATCTGCACTATCAGGGGGATCAGGTCTAACTAGACGATCACTGTCATCAAAACCCCATCTTGACTGCCTGTGGAAGATCAGTCACTTGGGCAGGTAGAGGCCTCTGTAATGTCGCATGAGGTCTACTATATGTCTATAGCGGACCATATAATCTCTGGTAGTCATCCACGAGGGTAGTAGACTTTGAAGAAGTCGGCAAAGGTGTGGAGATCGAAATCGCCTCGAGTGAAACTGGAGGAATAGGCATGGGAGCAGCATCATTATGAACACTCGTCTGTCTAGCAATAAGAAAGTATGGTGTCGTCTCATGAAAAGTTATATCAGTGCTGACATAATACTTGTGGTGGATGAGATCATAACATCGGTACCCTTTCTGACTCCTGGAGTACCCTAAAAAGGCGCACATAACAGCACAAGGAGCAAGTTTGTCACGGCCTGATGATGGCACATGGACAAAAGCAACACACCCAAAGATCCTGGGAGACACGTGAAAAAACTCACCATCTAGATGTAACAGAAGAATCGGTATTTACTCGTGACGAACTGAACTCGGCATCCTGTTAATAAGGTAACACACTGTCAAAATAGCATCCCCCCAGTATCACTATGAAACACTGTAGTGAATAAGTAGAGTGCGGACAATCTCTACCAGGTGTTTATGCTTCCTCTCTGCAACCCCATTCTACTATGAAGTATGGGGATAAGTGGTCTGGTGGATAATCTCATGAGTCCTACAGAACTCAGTAAGTCTACCAGTGCAGAACTCGATGGCATTATCTATCTGTACAATCTTCACAATAGCAGAATATTGAGTCATGATCTCCAAGAGAAGAGTCTCTATGGCACATCCAACATCTCCCTTGGTCTTCAGAAGGAATACCCAAGATACTCTGGTGAAGTCATCAACAACAACAAGATAATACAAATGTCTCATCCTATCTGGAATTCTACTCAATCCGTAGACATCCATATGAAGTAACTCAAAAGTAGCTGCTAATCCAGGAGAAGTACCGGTAGGAAAGGAAGACCGAAGATGCTTACCTAATTGGCAAGTATCATATTTAATAGTAGTAGCAGATGAAATATGTGGAATCACCCTCCTGAGGTGATCCAGAGGCATGTGACCAAGACGAACATGCCACTGTAAGGCACTCCCACCATCATACATATTAGCTCCTGCAAATGGCTCCTGGCCAAGGTGATAAAGCCCATTTTCCTCTATACCTCTGGCAACGATTTTTCCAGTGAACTTAACCTGAACAATACATCAAATGTCATAAAAAATAACCCTACAATGAAGATCCTTTGTAATTCTTCTTACAGACAATAGACTCATGGGAAACTCTAGTACATGTAGTGCTCTCGACAGCCGCAACATAGGGGTAACAGACACCTCCCCTTAGCCAACAACTGAAGCATGTCTACTATCAGCTACTTACACCGTTCTCCCTTATGCAACAAAACTGAGTGACGAAAATAACTACGATCACCACAAAGATGCTGTGAGGCACAGGAGTCAACCAGCCATCCTATACCATGATGACTCCTGTCACGCTCTTGTTGCACCATGCCCGCAAATGCCATCATCTGGATCACTTCACAAACTGAATGATGAGGAAGCGGCCACTGCTCTCAAATCCACTGGGAATCCATAGAAATCATATCAGAAATATCTCCTTCAAATATGTAGAATCACGATCAGATCACAAATTACGTGATCGAACATGAAATCCGAGTGAATAGATCCTTGGAAATCACATTTTTTTTTCTCAGATCATGAGATCCCTCCAAATGATAGGAGGGGCACGTTAGGGTCAGGAGAAACCCCTGGTGACCCTCAAACCATGAGGGAGGAGGCTGTGCTTGTCGGCGCCGCCCTACACAGCAGCAATAGGCAGCAACCCTGCTGCTGCCGCCACTACTCTGTCAGGTACGGCCTAGGGCCGACGCTGCACACGCCTTCGCTGAGCGCCGCTACTTCATGCTCGCACCACCGTGCACTGCTGCCCCTGCAGCACACTACCACGCGCCCTCTTTGAGCGCCGTTGCACACGCCATCATGCACTGCTGCTCCTGTAGCACACTGCCGCATGCTCACTCAGAGTGCTGCAGCACGCGCCACCGCGCGTGCATTCTGTCCAGCGGGGAGGCTAGCAACCTCTGCTACAGCCGCTAGACGCCGGGGCAGAGGTGATCCAGTGGCTATTGTGCCTTGAGGAGGATGGTTAGGGGTTTTTTTTCGTGGATGGGTTTTGGCAATTTGTGGGGGTGGGATACCAGAACCTGATCTAGGATCGCACTCTCATACCAAGTGGGAAGAAATGTTCAATCTATATTCCTTGGAAACCCTACATCTCTTTATATATAGAAAGAGATGTGGGTAAAATTCAGTGCATGTCCATGAAGAAATAACAAACTACAAATAACTACTAAAAAAAAGAAAGGACAAGATAAATAGGAGTCTCAACAATGAAAATATGTAATTTGTAGCCCTGATCAAAAGCATTGGTCATAGCTACAATTGCAAAAACTTAATATACATAATCAATACCTTCTATATTATCTAAAAAATTAGCAAAGGAAAATAAAAAATGTCTTTAAGCCAAAACTCTTACAACATAAAAAACAATCATGTTTGTGTTCCAGTTACTGATGTGTTGCCGCACAAAAGATGTTTCATGAGCAAATCTGAACCTTGCAGGATCTGAATGGAAAAAAACTTCAATTAACCTTTCTTCATATCGGAATATAGTGAATCCTAAACAGACAACAAACATACCATTAGAACATTCATACTCAAGTGACTGAGTCTCTCTTTCCCACTCCTTCCATCTGCGAATCTAAGTACTACCAAACAATCACTAAGCAACTGTTCTTCATTTATATAAACAATCTAATAGAATATACTTCTACATCCTGGGATGATGCTATGCTTTTTTCACCTTTGCTCTTCCAAGTGACATGGTTACGGCACTGTATATCACATGGAAAAAAGCCAGGAAGAAGATGAATATGTGTAACTGGTGCAATCCATTAATTGAGATAAGAGCTACCTTTCCCTGTCAATATAAATGAGTTCAAGTGAACCACCACATATTTCATGGAAACGTTTATGAGAAACGTTCATCTCTTACTAAAACTCTAAAGATTGTGAGAAAATAGTCCCATATGAAAGTTGACAAGTGGTTTATAAAAGAATTTGGGCCTTTCACTCAAGGCAATTATTTTTGAGTTGGATGTTATTAGCATGGCATCAGAGGCATAGTGGTCTTGGAGATAAAGATTCAAACTTCACATCACGCATTGATAGTGCCCAAAATGTTCAAACCAAAGCAGGCCTAAGGTGAGAGGGCCTCTTGAGAGAATACTCTGACTTATAAATATGATAATACTTCTAGTGGTGTTAATATCGAGCATCATGCCTCTTCAACCATGACAATTGGTGAGTTGGATGTTCTCATTGACAATCTTCACCTTTTATTTTCGAAAGGACGATCATGACTTTTTACAAAGATTAAAGCAGTTGATAAAGCATTGGATGCAAGCTATGCTTATAGATACATGTTAGAGGCTATCTTACAGCAGGACAGGAAAGGCTAGCATCCACAGCTAGTTCCCTTCGATTTGAAACGGTGCTATGATATAATTGTTCCAATAAACGCCTTCCATGCCCACCTTTCTCTTCTACTTCTTCAGTTTCTCCCTTCTCCACCTCAAGTGCGCAAGGTAACATGGTATTCGCTACATCCTCCGATATGCAGATTCGAGCAATGTAATTTTGTCCGAAAGTCAATAGCAAGGAAATGAAGCCTAGAATCATCAGCTCTGCATTGGAGTCAAAACATTGCCTCCATTATCCATCAAGTCATTACAAATGACAATTGTGTTTTGCTTATTCCAGCTCATTAAGAGAGCACTCCTTAATAAATGGCATCAAAAGAAAAACAATTCAATGAGAGAAGAAACGCATACTTAACACATTTTATAGTCAATAACTCTAGATTATAGGGCCGTTACACAATTTGAGCTTGTTTTCCGATTCATAATAAGATAAAAATATTGTTAATTACTTAAAAAAGTCCTCACCAGCTTTGACCTTCTCCAAGGCTTCAAACATTGCCTTTTTCCTCTTCTCTGAAAAAAACTGGAAAAGCAGCATATATCAATCATAAGGGCAAATCTAACAATGAGCCAAAAGAAACCCATCGGGATCCTTATTCATGAGCATTCAATCAGATGGTTATCAGAATGAAATCACGCCATGTTCTTATAATTCCAAAACACAAAGTTTTTTTTTTCTTTTTGAGAACGAGCAAAACGTGGAAATTTGTCAGGCAGAGGATTATGTCTCTCTTTTTTTGTTGGAAACTTAAAAACATTTAATGAGAGATGAAAATTCCCCAAAAGCACATTTTGGAAAATAAACTACAAAAGATCTCATGGATGTGAACTGAAAGGCATGTAAGAATTTTATACCCCTTCCGATCTCTGATCTACCAACCAAAAAAAAAAGAAAAACAATCACACAACTCCCCACACATTTCTAGCATACAAGGTATTCTTCCTCACAAACTAATAATTTGTCAAAAATTATACCCAAATATCTAAACTATGCCACCAAGGGATTGGTGGAGCCGTATAGCCTCTCCATTGGCATTTAGAGGCCATGGGATCAAATCCCATACTCACCATATTTATATTTCTCAAGAAAAAGTCCAAACTATAAGCTTTTTTTCTATCAAAAATGAGAAAGTGCTAAAAAGATCGTGTTCAAGTATCTGACATATAACAGTGCCCCTTCGTTCTAAGAATGCTACGCACAGCAGACTCCCAGACAAATAAAGCCGAAGAACCCAACTGAAAACATCATCGAAAAATCTTCATAAAATAGGAAAAAAGAGTCCCTCTTTTCGGAAGCAACTAAGGATTAGTTTACTTCGGGAGTTAACCTCTATTTACCTCAAGGGTTAACCCGCATAATCTTAACACTTATCTTGAAAGGTTAACATCCGTTTTGCTAACGTTAGTTCTAAGGGATGTTAGCAAAATACTTGTTAACTTTGTTACTCACACATACCCAAACTCCACTCTCTAGAAGTTGATGTTAACACCAATTCAAGCAAACATCAAACTGAAAATGATGTTAACACAACTACGTAAGTAAATAGAAATGAGGGTAACACCAACTTCACATCTCCTAACATTATTTCCTAACCTCAAAAGTAAATTAGCCCCAATAGTTTACCCAAAAGGAAAAACAAAAAAGAAAGAAAGAAAGAAAATGTAGAAGATGACTCACATGCCCGAGCCGATGAAGACCTTTCTCCAGCACAACGGAAGCAACAATGATCACAGCACAAACAGAGGCAACGGCCCATGTAGGCGTCTTGTCCAGCTCCCTCCCTTCCCTCGCCATCCTCCACACTCATCCAAAATCGAGAGGTGTACCCACAAGACCCAAAAAGTTCTCCACCCTCCAAACGCCAAGAATAGATCCGATCTTGCCAGCAGAGACACCCCTCCCGAGCCAATGCAGAGAAACCCACAAGTTCAGAAACGCTCAAGGAGCTCCAAAGGCCAGAAAGATGGGATCTTTGCTGCGCAGCTATCGATTTCAAGACGTGTTCAACATCACCGAGACGGGAGCACCCACCTAAGTGTCACGCTTCTCTGCTAAGACGTACCCATGCCAACTCACGTCCTGGGCATCATCTTGCTTCCAATACGCATCAGGTGGAATCCACTTAAGGGATTGAGGGAACGGTGAGGGAGAAATCTGGAGGAGAGCACCGGAAGAACGCGGACAAAGCAGTACTAAATACGTCAACGAACAAGGACTCTTGGTGTACTCTCACGCAACTGATATTTAAGTGGGTCTATGGGTTGGGTAATTTGCAAATCTTTGCTCAAGTTTAGGTTCGGTTCAAAGAAAATGGGAGTCATTTATTATTCAAAAGAAAACATAAAATATGTAATTTATTAAATAAAAAATTTTAAAATGAGTAACAAAACTTATATAACTTAATTCTAATTCAATACTCCATCGACTTACTAGGCTAATAGATGTGTTACAAACTTATGAGAATTGAGTGGAGATTGAGAGTGGGTATATTACCGGAAAAAATGGGTATCACATGAATGAGTGAGAAGTTAGTGAACGAGGAGAGAGTTTTGTTAATTTTTATTTCTAAAGTTAAATATATTAATTTATGTATATATAGAATATATATATATATATATATGTATGTATGTATGTATAATCTATATACGATCCTTTAAATGGGTTCAATCTTAAGCTTTGGGTTTGGACCAACTTAGGTTCTAACTCGAGCCTATTTAATTAATGGGTAAAATTTTGGCCCAAGTACGATCCTTTAAGTTATGGGCCTAAACTTGGGATCGATCTTAACAAGTTAGGTTGAGGGTTAGGTCAAGGTAGCCTGACCTGATGGTTAGCCCTAGGTGTATGTCCCATGAGTAAAGGAGAGTGCCATTTCGTAAATTAATGAAAAGAGTATCTATTTTTTTATTGAAGAATTGGTGGAGGACTGGTTGATTTTGATGTTTAGGAGAGATACGAGTTAAATCATGGGATAGTAAGGGTATTTGAAGGAATAAGTGTAACAACCCGATTCCCAAGTCCCTACGAGACACGAGAACCGGACCGACTCGACTAATCCTAAGACCTAGTCGTCCAACAAGAAAGTAACCAAAAGAGCAGTAAAATAAACCACATTCAACATGAAATATAACTAGCAGTAACAAAATACAGCAGTAAGAAAAAGAACTACTACAGCATGTACCACCACAACAGTAGAACAACATTTATAATATAACACGAACTACGAGCAAAGAAAAGTACAGAGAGTAACAATAACTACTCACTACAGTGGAACAAGAAGGGCACAAAAGAACAGTGGTAACTCTACTGGACCCTACTCGGCCCAGCGTCCTCTGCAGCCACTGACCCTGGCTGCTCAACACCTGTTCCTGAAAAGTAACGAGTGTAACACGTCAGCGAAACGCTGAATAGAGTGGCAGCTAAACTAAAGAAGCAGTAAAGTGTACAATAGCTGTTTTATTTTCCTTCTTCCTTTATTTACGTCTTTCTATTGTTTCATAATTTATCTATTTCTCAGATCATTCACTTGATCTCGAATGTTCCTCGTGGGAACGATCTTGATTGCAGTCTTTTCCGAACAGTGGAAGTAACACGTGGTACTCTCCTGGCCGGGAGAGTCCCCCGTGGTGATCCTACTCTCAGTCAACCACCCCAAGGTCACTGACAGACGTAACGGTGACTACGGCACGCGTGGTAAACGCACGGGTAGCTACCCCGCACTGGCACGCGATCAGTCGTTTCCGTTAACGGGTACTCCCAAAGCACAGCACGGAACCAATATAGGGCAGAGCGCTCTCAGTAACAGGGGTCCAACCCTTCCACAGTAACCAAATAGGGGACTTGCCCCTCCACAGTCCGCGCACCTCGCCTGACTACCCTGGTTTGCCCAGTGAGCCTAACAAGTCGGTGTAGGTGAGCTAGCAGAACCCCAGAGCTCGTGGGGTAGCTAGTACTCGCCCTACACAAGTAGCTCTCCTCGGTACTGTGTACACGAGGGCCAAAAGTCGGTACAAAGTGGCCAGACCTAACCCCGGGTCCTTGGGGTAGCTGGCTCCGCTCTGCACTAAGTAGGTAACAAGTGCTTCCCCTTGTACTATGTACCCAAGAGATAACATACCTCCGCATCTTTCCTTCTCAGTTCCATTTCATTCTCTTTCCAGGAGTTCTACTCCTAACTCCCGGTAGGGTTCCAGCTCTTTTAACTCAGCACATTCAGGTTTCACCATTTCCAGTTTCACGTCCATACAACCCATATTCTCAATCATGTTCATTTATTCATAACAGGCAGTTGTTAAATCAATTTACAGGCAGCTATTATTTCCTTTCCACATTTTCCAAGACTGCAATATGTATATTCATTTCGCTAGTTTTCCAGTCCTAAGATTCATGCCGTACCCTAGGATCTATCATTCAATCTAGTTTTCCAGCCTTAGGATTCATGCAATACCTTAAGATCTATCATTCAATCTGGTTTCTCATTCCTAGGATTCATGCAATGCCCTAGGTTCTATTAATTGTTCCATAATTGTAACAAATTATGTTAATAATTTCTAAAGCCACTCTACCAGCTACAACGGAAGTACTGGGGGCGTGGTCGGAAATCCCGCGTGCCTCCGCAACCCCCGAGACTGCAAAGGAACGGGATCCTAACACAAGGGTCGAACACAAGGAGTTTCTCAGAACAGTATATAATTACTGGAAACGGGTAGAGGATCTTATTCCGGAAAGAACGCAACTCGAAACGTGAAAAACGGACTCCGAACAGGCCCTAAACGGGTCGAAAATAACGAAACAGTCCAAAATCAGATGCCTGAAACATCTTCCATACGTCTTAAAAAGTGGGTCAGATGGTACCTTTGTCCTGCGTAGTCTCTCAGACGTCCAGAAGCCTGCGGGGGCGTCTGGCCTAGTTCCCAGATGTCCGATGGTCACCCCGGACGTCTGGAAGTCGTTTCCGTCGTCTAGCACTGCGGCCAGACATCTGATTCGCGTTGGATGCGAATCTCAAAACCTGCACATACCCACTCATCGTTCTCAGTACGGACGGTCGCAAAAAAGGAAGGAGGACGAAAATAACTTACTTGCCAGACTTCTGGATGTCCTCCAGACGTCTTCACCGTCGTCTGGTTGGAAGACCAGACGTCTGATTCTGGAAAAACTTCCAGAATCAGAGCTCTACGCGCTCTCCGCCCGCGACGCACGGCTGCGCCTCGTCCGCCTGCTGCTCGAGCTGCAGCAGCCCTCCCGCGTCACTCCGCGCCCGCTGCTCCCCCGTCGGCTGGCTCCAGCTGCCCCGGCAAGCTCGAGCCCTCACGGCCGAGCGTCTCCTCCCTCGCGCAACGCCTCCTCCCGCACACCCGCCGCGGCTGCCGCTGCCGCCGCTCGCTCACTCTCGCACTAGCTGGAAGAAGAAGGGAGCGGAGGAGATGAGAGTGAGGGAGAGGGTGAGGGCCCTTTTAAAGCCGCGCGGGGAGAGAGAGCGAGAGAGAGGGGCGCAGCCTGCGCCCGCAGGAGGAGAGGGAAAAAGAGGAGCATCTGCAGGTCTGCGCGCACAGGCGCGCAGATGAAATCCACCGTGCCGCGGAAATCAAATCCCAGACGTTTGGAAGGGGTTCCAGACGTCTGGTAAGACGTCTGGGCCACCTCCCAGATGTCTTAAAAGACGTCTTGAAGCCGCATTCGTAACAATAAGTGGAGATGTTGTCTCACAGGAGAGAGGGATATTTTTGTCCAAACTCCGTTCCTTGGAATAAATTTATCTTGGAATTTTTCCTTTTTCTTAGGATAAAGTTCACTAAACAAAGGATGCAAGACCATATCTTGCAAATAAACAGTACCCACGGCAAATTTACATGTTTGATCTCAACTTTGCACTTACTTGGGAGGTAGAGTGAAGCATTAAACTTAACCTTAACCCACTAAAGTCAGAATTATTTTTTTAAATTTTAGGTTACCCCGGAGGCTTAGAAATTTTAATCATTCAAGACTCAAATTCAACTCAAGACCCATTTTTCTTAACTCAAGTTTAGACCAGGTTGGATTTATATATATATATATTGGTGATTTGGGTATTTCTTTACAAAATTAAATTTATATTTTTTTTTCTTTTGTAAAAAATTATATGAACTTACCTTAAATGTACTTTAAACCTTTTTTTAATAAAGATTAAATTTAAAAATTAATATAAACTTTTTTTTTTACAATCCTTTATAATTTAATGATTTAATTATTTTTTTATTACTCATCCAACTATATTTCATAAAATTGGAAGTTAAATATTTTATAAATCATAAATAACCAATAAATTTATAATTATAAATAATTTAAAGATACCTTGAAAATAAATATTATTTAAGTTGTCAATCTTATATTAGCATGACTCGACTCAAACTTAAATAGGTCTTAAAATAAAGACCTAAGAAAAATTTGGATTCCGATCCGAACAAAGGTTTTGAAGTTGGATTTAGATTTACCTGACCCCTAATGTTACGCCTAATCGGAAGGCCTGTGAAGTGGGTGGCATCTTCCTAAATTTACCTCCATGGGGTTAAGGGTTTCGAAAAAAAAAATAAAGATATTGGTCGTGGGGACATCTGTCATGCTTCCCAGGGTGTATTAATATTTTGCGTAAATTTCCGATGACGTCCTACAATACTTGGTGGAAATTTATGTAGGATGTTAAAAACTTTGAAAATTACGGAATAATGTCCCACATCTTCTATAATGTCTATGACTATTTCTAAGATAGGCACGGTTTATAGAATTGTACATTTATTTTTTTTCATTTTCCTTTGTTCGTCCATTTCTTTTTCTCTCTTTCTCATCTTTTTCTTATTTTTTTTTTATTTCAATTTTTTTATTATCTTTATTATCGATCTTTTCGTTTTATATTTCTTCATTAGACATCAATATTAAGTATATTTTTATAAAAATAAAAATAATATATACATAAAATTAGATCGTATAAATTTATATAAAATATCAATTGAAAATTAAAATATATTAAATAATATATTTTGTAACGTACAATATATTGATTTTTCACTGATAAAAATATATCAATTAAAAATTATATTATATTTTCATGTGATTAAATTTTACAATCATATTACATTATTGGCTTCTACACTAATGTAATAATACATACATTAAAAACTAATTATATACGGAACAAAGGAAATGACTTCTTTGGCCAATTTATATCCGCATCCCCAAAATGTTGATGGCTCTCTCTTCTTGCTTGTACAACCCAAATAACTCAAATCATTTGCATGTCAATTACGAGCTAGCATTCCCATCACATCCTCTGTCATGCTAATACCCGAAGTCAACACCCTCTTATCCACTTGATTTCGAATGGATGCGTTGTTCTTAAGGTGATACGCTTAATTAGTTATGTGAGCTTGGGGACGAGACATCAAATGCTTACTTACCATTTGGTATCCTATGTGAGAATGGGGCACTGTGTACAGGAGAGGGCATTCACATGGGTTTTGCGATGTTTCTTTCTTGCGGAGAGGGCAAGGGAGTTGAGATATGGCTCCTGTTTAGCTGATATATGGAGATTTGGAGAGGAAACGAGGGCCAAGGATATTCTAGCAATATCACTAAAGGAGACTTCTAAACGTTACATATGCATAGTCCGAGTTCTTATTTGTTCATTTTAAAAGTTCATGATGCTATTTAAACTTCTCCTAATAGATTGGCACTCTATCTGTAAATGTTTTTGGAAATGTTATAAATATCCATTGGTTGACACTGTGTCTGTGGGTTACCCTTTATTGTAAAGTATAGCCAAAACGTGAATTTCTTCATGCACAACCCAACTTTAAGTGTGTGATGGTAATGGTTTTATGGAGGTTAATGCTAGTGCGAGGTTATATATGTACAGCACTGACACTATGAAGTTATTGCGATTATCTAGAAACAATGCCATGCGAATAAGTAGTGTAGAATTGGTATGACGAAGCTACATACGCACTATAATTACGTACGTGAGTAGCATATAGCACCTATAACAAGAGTATATAGCATCAGCGCTACCATATGCATGTAAGGGAAGAATCCAATATAATAGATGTGAAGAGAGAGACGAAGAATTTTTACCTACGAAGAAGGAAATACACCCCATACAAATGGGAGAATACCAAATAAAAAATAAGACAAGAAACATAGGAAAAAAGAAAAGAACATATCTCGAGAATTGGAAACCGGTCAAACTTCCAAAAGAGAGTGACCCCACACTTGTAAAACGGTAAAGCGCCAACGAAAAATCTCAAAAACCACACTAACAAGAGATCGAATAAATCAACCCTTGACTCACATTAGGAAACTTGATCGTGATAAGCACATAGTCACATGTGGTCCTATACATAACAAAACAAAATAAAAGAAATAAAAAGAAGATCAAACCACTGCATTAAACAAAGCCACCCACAACAATAATACAACCAACGCTCGCTCCCATTGAAACCAACGACGCCGTGCCAAGCACCCCGCCACACAGAGTACACCACGCCAAAGTAACCACCGACCGCTACAGCACGCCGCACCGCCACCCATCACGCCACAGCCCAATGCATCACAGCACCCCGTACCGCTGACGCCACGACACACCCCAGTTGGCCAGACCAAACGCCAAAGCACTCCACACCAGATCACAGTCGCATCAGCACACCGCGCCACACACACACAAGGACTGATCGCTGAAACTGTCCTCGTCGAGATGCCGCCACTTGGCGTGCCTCAGCCACGCAACAAGCTGGATCATCGAATGCATCCCGACACGACATAGTAGGATGTTGGAGTGTTGAATGCCACCCATTGTGCCACGGCTACGGGACTGACACAAATGGCCACCACGAGAGACGGGAAGCTACACATGTCGAGGACGATGTCAACTCGAAGTAGGGGAGAGATCCGGGGGAACAAGAAGGATCATCTGAAGACAGAGGGGGCTCCGATCAGCCATGTATGATCAATCGGAGCTCAACTTCCTCTAAAGAGGTTTTCGCACGGAGGAAATAAAGGAAGGGGAGGCACTGTTTCTCCCCTACCTTAATTCCTAAGGCTGTTGGTTTACATGAATGTATACACTTGTATGCCAACTTTTGATTAACATAAATTTGCACAAGAAATCTCTACACCTTTTCTTTCTTGACAAAGAGCCCCTTCTCGAGGTTGTGCACACATTCGGTAAGAAGGGGGCGTTGGTTTGGGTATGCATGTATAAAATCTTTCATCTAATAAGTAACACGATAAGCTTTTTTTAAAGCAACAATTTATCCCATGGAAGAATAATGTATTAACTGTAGGGAATTTATCACCTCCTCATTGGGTAACTTAACTGGTCAAAGGTCCAATTCAAGAGACAAAATAAGGAAACAAACAAAATGAACTCCTAAGTGGTACCAAATCATTATTTAGTTGAGACGTTCCATGTAATGGATGGCAACTACAAGTGCATATCGCGAATGGAGCACAATGATTCAATGATCAATGCTTTGTAGGAAATCGGGTTAGAGCCCGAAGAAGCTCTCAATCAAGTGAGAAAGGGCATGATGTGTGGTTCGATTTGATTAGCTATCAAAGAAAAGCAGCCATGATTTGGAAGGCGAATCTCAATCAAGTGAGCCTATAAACCACCCATTGATTCACTTTAACTGGCTCCAGGGCGAGTACCACTTGATCAAAATGTTTGCCTTCCGACCAAGCCCAAACGCATAACTAAAGGATGGCTAGATCAACTTGCCAGGGCCTAAGCTAGTGCCACATGGTTTATTAAAAAGTGATGCTAACTATGGAAGCTTGGCAAAGTTGGAATGACCAAAGTTGGGTCAAAATAAGAGTCCCCCAGCTTGATGAATCCCCTTGCAATGAAGATATTTAGGTAAGGCTTGACATAGGGGGAACTGGATAGATGTATAACCGACGCAAGTCTCTCATGGTCTGATGGGCCTTGGAGGCCACCGTCTAGGCCATCGAAAAATTTATTTGCGTAGGAAATGTAATGTAGCAATGAGAAAATAAAAATATACAAATAACTGCATGAACACGAGTGATTGTTGACCCAGTTCCACCTTTGATGGGTGTACGTCTAGAGAGGAGATCTAACCCTCAATATACACTATACGTGGGAAAAATACAAGAAGTGGCAGGCTGTAGAGCCTTGGCTCGCCCCCATTGGGTGTCCCCCTTCCATGTGGGCCTGGGATCCCATTTATAGAATACATGATGTGGAAGGTTACACATTTGGAGGTGCAACCACCACAATAACATATGAGGAGTTAAGGAGACGTAGTGGGAGTTATAGCATTGACTTGTAACTGCTCAGTGGACCGTACCTCTTTGCATTCCTGCATGGACTGAGTCCAAGCAGGTTCGATGCAAGCTCAAGTGGGTTCGGGTGGTATGATCACAAGCCAATTTGACCTTATTTCGTGAGGGCAATTTCTTCTCTCATCAGTTGTTCCCACTCTCGTAGTCTAACTATGTCGACTGCGAGAGTAGACCTGTTGTCTTTCTCTTTGCCCTCGCGCGGAAGTCACTCTTGCCCCTAATTGCTATCGCTCGGTAGTGCAAGGGGATAGGTGTTTCATTGCCCTCGCTTGCCTCTTGGGGAGAGGAGAGGTGTGAATGCAAATCACCTCCTGAAAAAATTGGTGATTAGTAAAATATAAGTCGCAATGAAAATGCGAGAATTCAGTTCCCGACTTCGAATTTGATCTCGACCCATTGTCTGTACTGACGAGACTTGAGTACCCAAGCTCTCCCACCAAGGTTTTGTTGGTACAAGGGCACCACGATCGTCAATTTTAATAATAACAAAACACTTGTGTTTAAACATTTGTATTTGAGCTTTAGATTTTAGGAAAATACAAATGGATACAAGTGTGAAGGACCTTAGAGCTCGCATGCATGGTGGATTGGAGGAGCTCATTAGAGGAGGAGCTTCGCGACGAGCGAGAGCTTGAAGACAGAAGAATATGATAGATGTTCTTTAGTCATTGTACTTTGTAATTGTTGTTTTCATTCTTTGCTTTTTCATTTTCTTAGCTATTTGTTAAAGAGCCCCAAAGTTACCTAATAGTAGTCCTAGGAATACTTGCACAACCGTAGGATACTTAGGTTTTCCGTAGAAGACTTAGAAAACCTAAATAGGCTTCAAACAACATTTTCAGACGTCTAACACAAATATCAGAAGTCTGATAGTAATCTTTAAGGCGTCTGAATGTTGAATCAGACGTCCAAACTTTTAGGGCTAGTCTTAGTAGCTTCTGTTGTTCATTTCAAATGACCAACCCTTAGTCCAGATGTTTGAAGACTTGGTCAGACGTCCAATTAGTGGAATGTTGGCTTAGAAAATAATCGTTGAGGTTTTGACCTTTGATCTTCTATCAGACGTCCTTAGAGGACTCCAGACGTCTGATAAGTAGTTGTTTTGCCTCGATTGACCCAAAATCGCTTTCCTAGACAAATATAGTTGTTTAGACCTTGGGAAATCAATTCTCGCAGTAAATTAGGTTTCCAGGCATCCAGACCTAGTGCCAGACTCCCGATATATCGTTTGACTGAATTACACTAAAACTCTGTTTAGGTCTGACTCAAGTCAGTAAGGAAACCCGTCTAGTATTAGACGTCTGATTTAGTTTCCAGACGTCCTAAGAGTGTCTTCCAGACGTCTGATGACTCTGTCAGAATTATTAATGATTCTGATTGCAACTTTATTTGCCTTGGGACGATCCCCAACGGCTACCTAAGACTTCCAAAGCCTTCCTAAGACATCTATAAATAGGAGACCCCTTGCCTTGTAGAAACACACCTAGGGAAGACTCCAGACGTTTGATAAGTAGCTGTTTTGCCTCGATTGACTCAAAATCGCTTTCCTAGACAAATATAGCCGTTTGGACCTTGGAAAATCAATTCCCGCAGTAAATTAGTTTCCAGACGTTCAGACCTAATGCTAGACGCCCGATATGTTGTCTGACTGAATTACACTAGAACCCTGTTTAAGTCTGACTCAAGTTAGTAAGGAAACTCGTCTAGTATTAGACGTATGATTTAGTTTCCAGACATCTTAAGAGTGTATTCCAGACGTCTAATATTTTTCCTAGACGTTTGATGACCCTGTCTGAATTATTAATGATTCTGATTGCTACTTGATTTGCCTTAAGATGATCCCCAACGGCTACCTAAGGCTTCCAAAGCCTTCCTAAGCCATCTATAAATAGGAGAGGCCCCTTGCCTTGTAGAAATACACCTAGGGAAGACTCCATGTGTCTGATAAGTAGTCGTTTTGCCTCGATTGACCCAAAATCACTTTCCTAGACAAATATAGCCGTTTGGATCTTGGGAAATCAATTCCTGCAGTAAACTAGGTTTCCAGATGTCCAGACCTAGTGCCCGACACCCGATATGTTGTCTGACTGAATTACACTAGAACCCTGTTTAGGTCTGACTCAAGTTAGTAAGGAAACTCGTCTAGTATTAGATGTCTGATTTAGTTTCCAAACGTCTTAAGAGTGTCTTCTAGACGTCTAATATTTTTCCCAGACGTCTGATGACCCTGTCAAAATTATTAATGATTCTGATTGCGACTTGATTTGCCTTGGGATGATCCCCAACGGCTACCTAAGGCTTCCAAAGCATTTCTTGGCCTTTCTAAGACATCTATAATAGGAGAGGGCCCTTGCCTTGTAGAAACACACTTAGGGAAACAACTGTCCACCATATTGTGTCATTTGAGATTGATAAGAAGCTCTAGCTCTCCAAGCTTAAGTTCCACACCTGAGAGCTTCATCCAGTTGTGCACCCACTCTCACTCCACGATTACGAGAGCGATGAAGTACCGTTGCGTGGTTCACGCATCCGCATCAAGTCGACGTACTTACAGCAAAGGAAATTTTCTTCACCTATAATAGCTAGATTCAATCATTTACTTTGTGCCTCTATAGGGTTATATTATATTTTATCTTTGTTATTTGGTTGGGTATTCGCTTTGCGAAGTCCTGTCTCCTTCGTGAAACAAAAACCTTCTCGTGAAGAGAAGGGGTTTAAGGCACACTACCCTCGGGTTCAAAGTAGCATGATTGCATTGAGGTTGAGTCGCCCTTGTTTTAAGTGACTCAATTAGTGGATTTTGATCGACTTGGTCGATCGGGAAATCCTAACTCGAGAGGGTTAGTGGTGGTTTTCACCCGGTTTGGGTTTCCACCTAAAAATACTTGTGCAAATTGTGTGATTGCTTTTTGTGAGATTGTTTTTATTTTGCTTCCGCACTTTATTCTTATATCTCGTAAATCTCACCCCCTCCCGTGGTAACCTTCATTTGGTATTAGAGCAGGTTATTGCATTCCGGCATTACAACCCGGCAAGGATCAATAGAAGGAAGCATCTTCACAACAAGGCAATCGGAGGGGCAGTCTACAGTCCGACCGTTGTACTTCGATGGAAACAACTATAGCTACTGGAAGTTGCGAATGAAGATGTGGCTTCAAGCCACCGACTTCACACTATGGGGATGTTGCGAAACCCCAAACGAAGTCTCGGCGAGACCAGAGAAAGGCTACTCGCAGCAGCAAACCCGCGAACTTTCCCTCAACGCAAAAGCAATGAACGCGTTATACTGTGCGCTCAGCCCGGAGGAGTTCAACCGGATATCGCAATGCGCCACTACATATGAGGTATGACACACTTTAGAGGTTGCACACGAAGGTACATCCAAGGTAAAAGCCTCTAAAATCAATATCTTATCTCAAGAATTTGAGTCTTTTTCCATGAAATCTAATAAGTCTTTAAGTAAAATGAACACTATGTTCACTCTCATTGTTAATAGTTTGAAAGCTTTAGGTAAGACCTTCATTAAGGGGGAGCTTCAAGACAAGCTACTCCGTTCCCTCGGACTAGAGTGGGAGTAGAAGGTTACTGCCATCACAGAGGCAAACCTGGTAGGGAACTCAACATGGAAGACCTCTTAGGCAATCTCATGGCCTACGAGACGAAGTTGAAGCAGAAGAAGGATGCACCGGAACCAAGATCGAGGAAGTCTCTCGCATTCAGAACCACTTCAGACACCAAGGTAAGTTCTGATGACGAAGACTTTAAATTTTTACTTAAAAAATTTTCTAAGTTTTGTAGGGATTCTAAGAGAGAAAAGAAAGAGAAGAAGGAAAAGAAGGAGCAAGTTAGCTCGATACATTGCTACCACTGCAACAAAAAGGGTCATCTTCGACCTGAGTGCCCTCTTCTCAAGAAGGAGGAGGAGAAAAAGTATAAGAAGGTGTTCCAAGCAACTTAGGACGACTCGAGATCGAAGGAAGAGGAGGAAGATCCCGAGAAGAAGAATGAAACCACTTGCATGGGTTTCATGGCAATCGCAGACAACGATAGCGACAACAGCGATAATGAAGTAAATTCTGAACTTTAAGATGCTTTTGATGAGTTATTTGAAATTAGTAAATCACTTAAAGTAGAAAATAAAAATAATAAAAAGAATCTTAATTCTCTTAAATTAGAAAATGAAAGGTTAGAAAAATAACTTAAGGACCTAGAAAGTAGTTCTAGTTCTAATAATGAAAAATTGTTGTTAGAGAATAATAATCTAACAAATGAAAATAGTGAGTTGATTAAGGAGAATACAAGTTTAAAATTAGAAATTTCTGATTTAAAGACTAAGATGTATGTTATAGAAAAAGAACTTGCATGTCGTAGGGAAGAATCTAATAACTTGGTAAACAACTTAGATAATATTTATAGCCCTAAGGTTGAGAAAGGATCTCCTTCAAGGAGACCAACTAACAAAAGCCGATCCAAGCTAACTTGGATACCGGAAAGTCAACTAGACTCTTGTTTTGCAAGTTGCAAAGATTTCAACATCAAGGATTGGAATTACAAGATGAAGAACGGTCAACTCGAATTGGGAGAACCAAGGAGTAGACTAAGAAAGGAGAAGAGAAGACCGATGAGACAACGAACAAATGTTCGAGCCGTCTCACGGCAACTGCCTGATTGGAGACCGGCACTAATGCCTGAACCTCCAAGCTATGGATGAGAGCTCCATCCAGTTTGGCATCCACCTCCATATGAGCCATTCTATTGGCCTTGGTAAGTGAGGTAAGTTTCTGCACCTTATTTTTGATAAATAGCATCTAAATAGGGGGAGTCAAAATTTTATGAAGCCATTTGTCCATCTAAATGGGGGGAGATTTTAAAATAACATAGCTATATTGCCTTTATAAAGGGAGAGGTAATAACATAGCTATCTTATTTTTATGAAAAGATAGAAGAGCATGTTTTAAGGGGGAGTTTAGGATAATTAAAAATTGTAATACATTTTTGATAATGTCCAAAAGGGAGAGGATTTTATGGATTATTATTTATAGTTTTGTCATCATCAAAAAGGGGGAGATTGTTGGTCCAAGGACACCACGATCGTCGATTTTGATGATAACAAAACACTTGTGTTTTAACATTTGTATTTGAGCTTTAGATTTCAGGAAAATGCAAATGGATACAAGTGTGAAAGACCTTAGAGCTCGCGTCCATGGTGGATTGGAGGAGCTCGTTGGAGGAGAAGGAGCTTTGTGAGGAGCGAGAGCTTGAAGACAAAAGAATATCATAGATGTTGTTTAGTCATTGTACTCTGTAATTGTTGTTTTCATTCTTTGCTCTTTCATTTTCTTAGCTATTTGTTAAAAAGTCTCAAAGTTACCTAATAGTAGTCCTAAGAGCACTTGCACAATCCTAGGATACTTAGCTTTTCCGTAGAAGACTTAGAAAACCTAAATAGGTTTCAGACAGCATTTTTAGACGTCTAACACAAATATCAAACGTCTGATAGTGATCTTTAAGATGTCTGAATGTTGAATCAGAGTCCAAACTTTTAGGGCTGATCTTAGTAGCTTTTTTCTATTGATTTCAGACGACCAACACTTAGTCCAAACATCTTAAAAGATGTCTGATGATTTGGCCAGACGTCCAATTAGTGGAATGTTAGCTTAGAAAATAATCATTTAGGTTTTGACCTTTGATCTTCTATCAGACGTCCTTAAAGGGCTCTAAATGTCTGATAAGTAGTTGTTTTGCCTTGATTGACCCAAAATTGCTTTCCTAGACAAATATAGCCGTTTGGATCTTGGGAAATCAATTCCCGTAGTAAATTAGGTTTCTAGACGTCTAGACCTAGTGCCAGACATCGAATATGTCATTTGACTGAATTACACTAGAATCTTATTTAGGTCTGACTCAAGTTAGTAAGGAAATCCATTTAGTATTAGACGTTTGATTTAGTTTCCAGACGTCTGATATTTTTTCAGATGTCTGATGATACTGTCAGAATCATTAATGATTCTAATTGCGGCTTGATTTGCCTTGGGATGATCCCTAACGGCTACCTAAGGCTTCCAAAGCATTTCTAGGCCTTTCTAAGCCATCTATAACAGGAGAGGCCCCTTGCCTTGTAGAAACACACCTAGGGAAACAACTTTCCACCATATTGTGTCATTTGAGATTGAGAAGAAGCTCTAGCTCTCCAAGCTTAAGTTCCACACCTGAGAGCTTCATCCAGCTGTGCACCTGCTCTCACTCCACGATTACGAGAGCGGCGAAGTGTCGTTGCGTGGTTCACGCTTCCGCGTCGTCAAGTCGACGCACTTCCAGCAAAGGGAAGTTCCTTCACCTATAGTAGCTAGATTCAGTCATTTATTTTGTGACTCTATAGGGTTGTATTGTATTTTATCTTTATTATTTGGTTAGGTATTCGTTTTGCGAATTCCGTTTCTTTCGTGAGACAAAAACCTTCTCGTGAAGAGAAAGGGTTTGAGGCACGCTACCCTCGGGTTCAAAGTAGCGTAGTTGCATTAAGGTTGAGTCACCCTCGTTTTAAGTGACTCGATTAGTAGATTTTGATCGATTTGGTCAATCGGGAAAGCCTAACTCGAGAAGGTTAGGTGGTGGTTTTCACTCGGTTTGGGTTTCCACCTAAAAATACTTGTGCTTTTTGTGAGATTGTTTTTATTTTGCTTTTGCACTTTATTCTTATATCTCGTAAATCTCATCCCCTCCTGTAAGAACCTTCAGGTTCCTCGCACGGAATCAGCGCTGGGAGGGGGCCCAGGGTCTGCTTTAGTTGGGGTACCTGCTGGCAGCCTGTCCTGTGCGAGTAGCGTGTACTTATGAGGAACATGAGGGGATTTTTCAGTCCCGACATGTACCAATTCATAAGCAGGTGGGGAGATAAGTGGTATAAAGATAATGTTTCCAAATACAAGCATCAATTGTATGAAATGAAAATTTTAACTTATCTTTAAATGAGCTGAGGGATGCGTGGAGCATCGTTCAACTATGAATGGTTCTCTGGCATCGAAAAATTTTCTTTTTTTATTTTCTTTCAGTGATGCCCCCACTCGCATCACATAATAGCCTTGGTGGAGCATCATGCTAGGGTGGATGTTGGTTCACCTCTCCACTGGTAGTTTGCCTCCAATAGCATGAAAGTAATTTTTTCCCTCTTCAAAGATGTTTTTCAAAGGGGAGTTTCTTACCGAAGGAAAGCCAGTCGGGTGGCTCTTTCCATGCTTGAGGGGTTGCACACAAGATGGTGAGGGGGGCCAACTAATGAGAGTAGAGCCAGTTGATGTAGTCAGCATAAGGAATCACTTAAAAATATGGATTTCCTCAGGTTTTTTTCCCCATGATATTTATTCCATTTACTAGTAGGAGGCACTACCCAAGGAATCACGCACACCCTCGTGCTCGAGGCACTGAATGCAGATGCTACGGAGGAGGTAGGCATCCTTCTCAGCCAGGTGGTGGAGGTTTGGCGAGGAGATCCTGTTGAACGCTTACGAATCGCTACGCTAACGTGTTCAACATTTTGGCACCGTTGCCGGGGAGGCAACGATTTTCGATCTTTTCTTCACATTTCTTGCACTTTATGTTGTTTTTTAACTAGCTTTCTCTTGTGTCTATTGTTTTGCATAGACTTCCATCAAAGAATCAACAAGCGGTAGACTGGAGTAAAGTGCAGTTGAAGACAACTGTAAGTGCTCCCCCATTCTTACCCCCTCCATAGATTTCATTCGCCACATTAAATCCAAATCCCAATTAACCTAGGTGTTTGCAAAAATCCTAGGAATAGTTTGGTTGTTTGGATTTTCACTCACATTCATTCCACCCTCATTCATAAAAAAATAACAAAAAGATAATCTTGTGGGGTAATTTCCAACAAACACACAACACACACCCACATTCAAGGCACTTGATCAACCTGATTTGTTTTCTACTCAACCGGGTTCTGATCTGTGGAACCGGTACACACAAAGCAACATATAATAGAGTAGAAATTATTCTAGGTTAACCATTTTTGAGTGCCTAACTTAGTGGTGCATTTGTGGCCAATTGTTTGAGTTGTTTGGGTCGCACCACTTTATTTAAAACCAACTCATCAAGTAGCTCCTCCTTAGGGTTTTCAATCTAGGTATATTCCAGGCACTCCACTTTCTTTCTGATTTTAAAGGAAAACAATCTTCACCCATGTTCTACAACTTGGTTTGCCTAGAAACTTGGTTGCAATTCACCTAATTTGAAATCCTAAAAGCTACTTAAGCAAGATTTGAACATTAAAATTCACGCATTATCAATAATCTTGCTTGAAAACCCTGGTTGTGCACGCACTTACACAAATCTCAATCAATCATTAAGGGCCCAACACATTGTAAGGGCCCGTCACATTCCATAAGCACCACAATCCCAGCCCTTAATAAAATTGAGTAGACACTGGCCTTAAGGTTTGATTCGCTCTTCAGGGCCTAGTCTGAGATTGTTTTTAATTAACCTACTTGTACTGATTAATCTGATGTCTAGCTAGGGGAGTAGCGTGAAACGACCGTGGCTGGGGTGTACACTAGGAACCGGAGGCGAAAGCCAAAGGAAGAACCTTCTCCCCAGTCCCTCCTTCTAACTGGTTGGATTAAACAGACGCAAGTAGAGTAAATCACTTACAGTCTTAAGGCTGGTTTTGGGAGTCAGTAGATCCTTAGGCTACCCCACTTAAGGACAACCTTGTTTTGTTGTGCTGCAGGGTCCCTATCCCCAGTCCTTCCGACCTTCTCCTAGTTTATGCTGGGAAGACGATCATTGAATCCCCGATTGGAAGGACCGTTAGAACATTCTAGGAGGTGCAAGTTAGATTTTGGTCAATTTGATCCCATGGCCGAACAACAGCCTCCTCTGCTTGAAAATCCACAGGAAGAATTTCGAAGGCAGCTGGAACAAATGCAGAGAATGCAGGAATGGTTCCAGAGAATGCAGGGCGCTCAGCCCTTGAAGGATTTTTATGATCCTTCAAATTACGGGGAACGTCCCGGCGTCCAGATTCCAGCTGGTGACGTAGAAATCAAGCTCCAGGTGTTAAGCCTGATTAAACATTATCATGGGCTTGGCTCCGAAGATCCGTTTCAGCACTTGGAAGATTTGACCACTTTGGTCCAGACCACCAAGGCTCGAAACGTTAACGAGGAGCAAATGATCATGAGGCTCTTCCCCCACTCTCTTAGGGATAAAGCCGCGCATTGGTATAGGACAATGTTGAACATACGAACGCTACGCTAATGTGTCCAGTTTTGGAAAACTTGTCGTTGTAGTTCGAAAGCGAAGAATTTGTGTTCAACAAATAAAATTTATACCGAAATGAATTCCGGGTCGAACACAGGGAGGCTACGTTGATCTATATTCGCAATTATATTTTTTTAGGATTTTTGATAAGCAAGGCGATATAATTACAATGGAGCTATCAGACTAAAAGAAAGAGAGAGAGAGAAAGAGAACATGCATTCAATATTTCAACTGTTTATATAATCAAACTAAATAAAAGTTACACTAGAAAGCAGAAAATTAATTACACTATAAAGCAGGAAAATTCTACACTAGAAAAGCTGTAAATAAGAATGGGAGAGAGAAGTTATCCTCCTCGACGATTGCTTGGAGGACGAGCCAGACGGGACGACGTCTGGACGAAGGAGAACGAAGCAGGACGAAGCAGAAGAACGGGAATGAAGCAGCACGCCGTCGTTGTCGCGGGATCCACTTCCGAAGGGGAACGAAAATTTAGACTTTATCTCGCGAGGAGCATCCTGGGTGTGGGACAAGATTCTCTTGAGCTTTGGAGGGGTAGAGAAGAGAAGGAAGGGATGGAAATTTCGTATGGAGGGGGTCTCCTTTTATAGTTGAAAGGAGTGGGGGCAAAAAGGACATTACAACTTCAAAACAATAAATGAGGGGTCTTTAGTGACGAATAAAACTGTCGCTAAAGCCTCCTTCGTGGGCGTCGTGGGCAACTCACATGCACCTGATCGCCTGCTCACGCGTGCAACGCCTGCGCACGACCGCTGGTTCTTAGCCGTCCGATCGCGAGATCAGACAGCTTAGATCGCGCTTCACCTGCTGCAGCCTGCCCGCCTGGCGCATCCAATTGCGCGTCCGCGCCGCGTGTTCAATTGCGCGTGAACGCTATCAGGCGCACACGACCGTCCAATCTCCATCTGACGCTCCACGCGCCCGATAGTTTGCGCCCAATTTGAGGCTCGCCGGACTCGATCCGCGACCTCCGCTTCGCCCCCAACTGCGTCACCGCTGTGCTACGCCTTCGAAATGGTTGCGCGGATGATTTAACCAGCCGCATCCACAGCCGTTGGATCTTGATCCAACGGCGGAGAATCGACGCGCTGATTGAAGAAGAAAAGCTACGGCGGTGCTGGAGGCCGTTTGGGCGGTTGAGATGTTAAGCCTGATTAAACATTATCATGGGTTTAGCTCCGAAGATCCGTTTCAACACTTGGAAGATTTGACCACTTTGGTCCAGACCACCAAGGCTCGAAACATTAACGAGGAGCAAATGATCATGAGGCCCTTCCCCCACTCTCTTAGGGATAAAGCCGCGCATTGGTATAGGACAATAAGAAGACCAATTACAACTTGGAATGAGTTGAAATCGACTTTTCTGAAAAAATTCTTCCCAGTCGGTCGTACCAATGCTTTGAGACAGGCAATCACTATCTTTACCCAGCGACCGGGGGAGCAGTTTCATGTGGCCTGGGAGCGATTCCAGGACTTATTGCGGAGGTGTCCACACCACGAGGTGCCGAAATGGCAACTCGTGTAGATCTTCTATCATGGGTTGAATGAGCAACTCAGAAACCATGTGGATGCTTTTTGCGGAGGCAATTTCCTCGATAAAGATGCAGATAGTGCACATGATTTATTTGAGGAAATGAGTGAGAATTCAATTAATCATGCCTCAATGGATACTTTTAACCGGTCCCAGCAACCCAGATCAAATGTCACTGAAGTCCATGACTCTCATTCATTTGATATGGAATTGATTTGTAATAAATTTGATAAGGTGGACATGGTTGCTAAAAGAATGGAAGAATGGATGACTGGCAAATCTGTTAACAACCCTCAATCCACTCAATCCCAAAATTCAGGATTCCATTCCTCACGAGCTACTTCTGGACGGGAGTTCGTGAATCAACTCGATACGACTCAACCTATGAGTCAGCATTTTTCGGAACCCCATGGGTTCCCAACTGGGGCCTTTGATCCCAGTTTTTCTGATCCTTCCCTTTCTTTCTCTCCATCCTCACCCTATGAGGATGTCTGTGCTGTACAAGAGAATGTTAGATCCAACCCCTACTCGAATGCCTATAATCCAGGTTGGAGAAACCACCCTAACTTTTCTTGGAAAAATCCGGGGCAACAAACCCAATTCCGACCCGGCAATTATGCTCCGCAACGACCAATGGGTCAGGGTCAAGTATATACTCAGTTGCCTCCAAATCAGGTAAATCAGCCAGCTTGGAATGCCCGTCAACCCGCAGGGCAGGATGATTTGAACCATCAAATGGTAGAGATGCAAGGATCTATGCTCCAGCTCATGCAGCAAATGAAAAACTCGCTGGACAACTTGCAATCCGGGCTCATTGCTAACTCTCGTCAACCCGGATCTCTACCATCCCAACCCGTACCCAACCCGCGAAACATTATGAATTCGGGCAATCAAGCCCAAGGGTACGAAATTAGAGGGACCCGCACGCACATGCTCAGGTGGTTGAGCAGGGTTCCTCGTCTTCTTCTTCTGCAAATCAACAATTCATGGTCAATTAAGCCCCTCCAATCTTTCCTAATCCTTCCCAAGACCCAAATTCTTACGCTTCTGCAAATTCTGTAACTTTAAGGAGTGGTAAGAAGACTCAGGATCCACAACCACACTATTCTGATCTTTTGAATCCTGAAGAATCTGAGGAGAGAGAAGAGAATTCTAGAGGAGAAATCAAGGTTCAGGAACCTGATTCCAAAGATCTTACTCATGTTCCTTTTCCTGAAGCCGTAACCAAAGCAAAGAAGAAGAAGTCTGTTGATAGTAATGAGGAGCTTTTGAATTTATTTAAGAATGTTGAGATCAATATCCCGCTCCTTGATGCTATCAAACACATACCGACTTACACAAGATTTTTAAAGGAATTATGTACACAAAAGCGTAAGTCGAGAGAATCTGTTCCGAGGAAGGTGGTACTCTCCGAGGAAGCTAGTTCTGTTATCCTGCACTGCCTCCCTCAGAAAAAGAGAGATCCTGGTGCTCCTTTGATTTCTTGCGTTATCGGAGATTACACATTTGATAGAGTACTTTTGGATCTCGGTGCATTCATCAACCTAATTCCGACTTCTCTTTATGAGAAGTTTGGTTTAGGTGAACTTCGGCCAACTTCAGTAACGCTACAGTTAGCAGACCGTTCGGTCACAAACCCGCGAGGCGTTATTGAAGATGTTATAGTTAAGGTCAATGATTTCTATTTTCCTGTAGATTTCCTTGTCCTTGACATGGATGTACCAGATAATCTAAGGAACACGCCTATCATTCTGGGGTGTCCGTTCCTGGCTACCGCAAAGGCCAACATTAATTGTGAAAGCGGTAGCATGGAAATCGCCTTTGGGGACCAACGAATGAAATTGGATATTTTTAAGGCGATCAATAAATTTGAGGATTGTAGATTTATTGAGGAACTTGATGAGGATAATGTTAATATTGAAACTTGTTTGACAGTTTCTTCAATTGAAAGTTCCTCTTTGGTTGATGAATTTAACCTGCAACCCTTTGACCTGACATCTTTGGAAGAGGTTACTGATTTTGTTCACTCAAAACCTCTTCCTCTTATTGAATATTCTGCATCTACCCTACCATCAATCATTACCCCACCTCAGCTTGAATTGAAACCATTGCCCGAGAATTTAAAATATCAATTTTTAGGACCGCAGAATACGCTCCCTGTGATTATTAGTGCTAAATTGACAAAGGAGCAAGAGATTAAATTGATTAATGTCCTAAAGGAACATAAGGAGGCAATTGGTTGGACCATTCATGACCTCAGGGGGATCGAGCCATCTTACTGTAATCATAGAATATTTTTGGAAGATGGATCCCGCTCTTCTTGCCAGATGCAGAGGAGATTGAATCCAAATATGCGAGAAGTGGTCAAAAAGGAAATCATCAAGTAGCTCGATGCAGGAATTATTTATCCAATCTCTGACAGTCCCTGGGTAAGTCTCGTTCAGATTGTTCCAAAGAAAGCCGGGATTACTGTTGTGACTAATGAGAGAGGAGAATCTGTCACAACTCATTCAGCTTCCTCTTGGAGAGTTTGTATTGATTACAGGAAGCTGAACACAGCCACTAAAAATGATCATTTTCCCATGTCCTTCATTGATCAAATCTTGGAAAAATTAGCTGGGCAGAAGTATTTCTGTTTTCTTGATGGTTACTTGGGATACAACCAAGTTCCTATCCATCCCGAGGATCAGGAAAAAACTACTTTCACTTGTCCCTATGGAACCTTTGCTTTTCGTAGGATGCCTTTCGGGTTATACAATGCACCTGCGACTTTTCAAAGGTGTATGCTAGCCATATTTTCCGACATGGTGGGAGAGTTTATGGAAGTCTTCATGGATGATTTCTCTGTTTTCGGAGAATCATTTGACTCTTGTTTGGCTAATTTGGAAATGATTCTTAAGAGATGTATCAAGACATGACTGGTCCTTAGCTGGGAAAAGAGTCATTTCATGACCCAAGAGGGTATCGTTTTGGGTCATGTAATCTCTGAACGGGGAATTGAAGTAGACAAAGCTAAGGTTGATGCTATCGCAAACTTCCTCTTCCCACATCTGTTAAACAAATTAGATCATTTCTTGGCCATGTGGGATTTTATCGAAGATTCATCAAGGATTTCTCGAAGGTTGCCCGCCCTTTGAGCAATCTTCTTGCTAAAGAAACACCGTTTGTTTTTGACGAATCATGCCGAAAGGCATTTGATTTCCTAAAAACGGCAGTCACCTGTGCTCCAATTTTGCAACCACCAATTTGGATAGCCCCATTTGAGATCATGACCGACGCTTCTGATTACACGGTCGGGGCTGTCTTAGGTCAGAAAATTGACCGAAAGCCCTCTATCATTTATTACGCTAGTAAAACTCTGGATGAAGCCCATAGGAATTACACTGTTACTGAAAAGGAATTACTAGCTGTAGTATTTGCGTTGGAAAAATTCAGGGCTTATCTCTTGGGGTCTCATGTTATTGTTTATACCGACCACATGGCCTTGAGACATTTCTTGGCTAAAAAGGATGCTAAACCCCGGCTTATTCGTTGGATTCTTCTTCTTCAAGAATTTGATCTTGAAATTAAGGATAAAATTGGGGTACAAAATGTGGTGGCGGATCATTTGTCGAGACTCCTAGGTGATTCTTCTTGTCCGGACATTCCGATTGCTGACACTTTTCCGGACGAAACCATTCTTACAGTTTTAGGTGTCCACACCCCATGGTTTGCTGACATTGTTAACTATTTGGCCGTTGGTCAAATCCCCCAGGATTGGACCAAGCAACAACGGGATAGACTCAAATCTGAGACCAAATACTACTTTTCGGAGGACCCTGAGCTGTATCGCATTGGCTCTGATCAGATTATTCGCCGATGCATACCGGAGAATGAATTCAACAGTATACTCGAGTTCTGCCATGCATCTGGGTGTGGTGGACATTTCTCCGGGAGAAAAATGGCTGCAAAAATCTTGCAATTTGGCTTCTATTGGCCGTCTTTATTCAAGGATGCCCAGGACTTCTCAAGGTTATGTTCTCGATGTCAGTCACTCGGGAACATAACTAAGAGAGACATGATGCCCTTAAACCCTATTCTTCCTGTAGAAATTTTCGATGTTTGGGGCATCGATTTCATGGGACCCTTTATCCCTTCATTTGGACATCAGTACATTCTTGTTGCTGTTGATTATGTGTCCAAATGGATTGAGGCGATTCCCACCCGAACCAATGACCACAAGGTGGTCATTAATTTTGTCAAGAACAATATCTTCAGTAGGTTCGGGATTCCGAGGGCTATCATCAGTGATGGTGGCACTCATTTTACTAATGCCCAATTCCAGAATTGATTGGCCAAATACTTGGTTAATCATCGTATTTCCACACCTTACCATCCCCAGACGAATGGACAAGCTGAGATCTCCAATCGAGAGATCAAGAACATTCTGCAAAAAACGGTTAGGCCTGATCGCAAGGATTGGACTCAAAAGCTTGAGGACGCTCTTTGGGCCTACTGTACGGAGTATAAAACGTCCATCGGCATGTCTCCATTCCGTTTGGTGTATGGAAAGGCGTGCCATCTACCCGTAGAGATTGAACACAGGGCATTCTAAGCAATCAAACAATGCAATTTAGATCTGAATCTAGCTGGGAAGACCAGGAAACTCCAACTATCTGAGTTGGAGGAGCTTAGAAATGATGCTTATGAGAATGCCAAGATCTACAAGGCTCGGACCAAAGCTCTACATGATCAATTGATTTCCCGCAAGAACTTTAAGCCAAACCAAAAGGTCTAGTTATTCGATTCTAAACTTAAGCTCTTTCCTGACAAACTTAGATTTAAATGGAATGGCCCATTCATAATTGTTCAGATTTTTTTCAAATGGTGCCGTTCAGATTTCTGACCCAAAGACGGGTAACACCTTTAAAGTCAACGGTCAATGTTTGAAGCCTGTTGTTGACCGTAATCTTCCAGAACCCGTCTCAGACTCTATTGCTCTAGCCATTCTATGACTTCTTTGGCTAGACTTCGCCTAACTGACGGCATTAAACTCAGCAGTTGTACATATGACACAAGGCTGATACGAGCTTCATATCCAGGTGATATCTTTCATATTCTACCCTTTCTTTCATGTCTCTTTTTCAATGAGGACATTGCATCAGCTAGGCATGGGGGGGTGGATTCATTTTTGAATTATTTGGTCAGCTTTGTGAAATCTATACAAATTGTTTTTCTCTTCTTTTTTTTTTTTTTTTTTTAAATTAGGAAGGATTAGTTGGACATTAGGACTTATCAATCCTAAGAAATTTTACATTAGGATCTGAACACGAAGACTCTTCAGGTCTTTGGACTTAATTAGCCTGTATATCCACTAAAATGTGGATTTGTCTTTGAGTCCTCGCCATCTTAATTCTATTATAATTGGAATAAATAAGTTTGGGTGATAAGTACACGACTTATCAACCCGCCTTCTGATTTGAGGGAATTTTGAGTCTTAAGCATCTACACACTTTGCACTGACTCGTTGTTCGGCGATTTTAATGGAAATTGGGTAGCTAATGAACCTTCTAGGGTGATATGGCTGGCAAGTTATCGTGGGTAACAACCCATTGGTAGGTTGTCCAGAGTCTAGTCACTGGACCTTTCTCTTTTTGCTGCCTTTAGGTAAATCTTAGACTAGGGAAGTCACTTACTTAAAAAAAAAAAATCAAAAAGAAAAGGAGAAAAGAACAAAAAGAAATAAGCCACACTTCCCCGCACGAGTATGGCTGGCAAGTTGTTGGTGGTAACAGCTCATCGATCGGTTGTCCAGAACCCAGCTCAGTAAATGCACTAAAAATTCCCAAAACACTTAAGAAGAAGCGGAGAAGTAGAATAAACCGGGGAGATATACACTAGATTCACCCTTGTGTTGACCCCGTAAAAAAATAAAAGTAGGGAGAAAGCTACCGGTTGTAAAGATACACCATTAGGCAAAATTCTTTTTGAGGTCACCTAGAGGCGTAGAAATTTGAAATCCGTTTTAATTGCCGGTCAACGAGTCTATCACAATCACAATAAGATGCTTAAAACTTAGGGTTCTCATCAAATCTTGGGTGAGTTGAATGGCCGTGAAAGCCACTTTTAAACCCTAAAATATGAAAATCCAAAAAAACAAAAGAAAAGAGTAAAAAGAGAAAGAAATTTTTTCTTTGAATAAGGTGAGGGCTTGAGGCGGTCTGCATTTTGGCTGATACCCGGGCACTGTTGTGTCTTTGAAAGTTCAGTTCCTAGGTAGACGATTTCTTAATGATTGAAAATAACTTAGGTCCAAATAATCCAACCTAATTCTTTTATAAATAGCATATAGTTTTTGCTAAGGACTAGCAAAAGATAGGCATGGGGTTATGATGTAAACACATTTACACTACTTAAAATGTCTATTTATGCATGTTCTTAAGCATAGGATTGCATTTCATGATATAAATATTACATAACATGCATCATCTTGCATTTAGAGTAGTTTGAATAAAATGGAGGTTAATTATCTCCTTTTATCTGCTTGGACAGGGCAAACATTTTATCGGGGCCTCGGATCAAAGATCCAACCGTATGGATGTGATCAGGGCGACGATTGGAGTTCAACGACTCCAAGATCGCCCTAATCAGGCATCCGTAGCATCAGATAGTGACTGAGGAATCCTAGAAGATCAAGGGCCAGGATGGTGAAAATCCGCACTTCAGATGACAAATCCAACCGCACGGATGAATTCGGATCGACGATCGTAGCCCAACGACACAAAAATCGAGTCAATCCGACATCCGTGGCACCATCCACAACTTCCAGAAGATGGACGGCCAAGATGGCACCACGTGGCGCCATCTCAGCCGCCCAAACGACCTCCAGCACCGCCGCACCTTTTCTTCTTCAATCAGCGCGTCGATTCTCCGCCGTTGGAGATGCGGCTGGTTAAATCATCCGTGCGACCATTTCGAAGGCAGCGTAGCGGTGACGCAGCCGCAGGCGAAGCAGAGGTCGCGGGATCGAGTCCCGCGAGCCTCAAATTGGGCGCAAGCTATCAGGTGCGTGGAGTGTCAGATGGAGATCGGACGGCCGCGGGCGCCCGATAGCGCCGACGCGCGATTGAATGCGCGGTGCAGACGTGCAATCGGACGCGCCAGGCGGGCGGGCTGCAGCGGGTGAAGCGCGATCTAAGCCTTCCGATCTCGCGATCGGACGGCTAAGAACCAGCGGTCGTGCGCAGGCGTTGTGCGCGTGAGCAGGCGATCAGGCGCGCGCAAGCCGCCCACGACACCCACGAAGGAGGCTTTAGCGATGATTTTATCCGTCACTGAAGACCCCTCATTTATTGTTTTGAAGTTGTAATGTTCATTTTGCCCCCACTCCTTGCAACTATAAAAGGAGACCCCCTCCATACGAAATTTTCATCCCTTCCTTCTCCTCTCTACCCCTCCAAAGCTCAAGAGAAGCTTGTCCCACACTCGGGATGCTTCTCGCGAGATAAAGTTCAATTTTCGTTCCCCTTCGGAAGTGGATCCCACGACGACGACGGCGTGCTGCTTCGTTCCCGTTCTTCTGCTTCGTCCTCCTTCGTTCTCCTTCGTCCAGGTGTCATCTCGTCCGGCTCGTCCTCCAAGCAACCGTCGAGGAGGATTTCTCTCTCCCTATTCTTTTTACTACTTTCTAGTATAGATTTACTGCTTTCTAGTGTAGTTTTGTTCGTCCTGCAAGCAATCGTTGAGGAGGACATTTCTTCCTCCATTCTTTTAATGCTTTCTAGAGTAAATTTATCACTTTCTAGAGTAATTATTTTATGCTTTCTAGTTGTAATGAACAATCTCCTCAATGAAAAATTCCTTGTTTATTCTACATCTCATTTTAATTTCTCTGTGTAATATTCTCTTTCTCTCTTACTCTCTCTCTCTTCTATTTATTGTAAATAATTAGATAGTTTTAAATTGAATTATTCTGTGACAAATAAAAAGAAACGTGTAGTTTTTAAATCAAACGTTCGCCTCCCTGTGTTCGACCCGGAATTTTAATTCGGTATAAATTTTATTTGTTGAACACGAATTATTCGCTTTCGAACCACAACGACAGGTTTTCCAAAATGAATACTCACCACTATACTACAACGACGCCAAAATGTTGAACGCTTACGAATCGCTACGCTAACGTGTCCGATTTTGGAAAACTTGTCGTTGTAGCTCGAAAGCGAAGAATATGTGTTCAACAAATAAAATTTATACCGAAATTGAAATTCCGGGTCGAACACAGGGAGGCGGACGTTTGATTTAAAAACTACGCGTTTCTTTTTATTTGACACGGAATAATTCAATTTAAAACTATCTAATTATTTACAATAAATAAAAGAGAGAGAGAGTAAGAGAGAAAGAGAATATTACACAGAGAAATCAAAATGAGATGTAGAATAAACAAGGAATTTTTCATTAAGGTGATTGTTCATTTCACTCTTACAACTATAAAGTATAAAATAATTACTCTAGAAAGCGATAAATTTACTCTAGAAAGCATTAAAAGAATGGAGGGAGAAATGTCCTCCTCGACGATTGCTTGGAGGATGAACAAAACTACACTAGAAAGTAGTAAATCTATATTAGAAAGCAATGAAAAGAATAGGGAGAGAGAAATCATCCTTGACGGTTGCTTGGAGGACGAGCCAGACGGGACGACGCCTGGACGAAGGAGAACGAAGCAGGACGAAGGAGGATGAAGCAGAAAAACGGGAACGAAGTAGCACGTCGTCGTCATCGCGGGATCCACTTCCGAAGGGGAACGAAAATTGGACTTTATCTCGCGAGAAGCATCCCGGGTGTGGGACAAGCTTCTCTTGAGCTTTGGAGGGGTAGAGAGGAGAAGGAAGGGATGAAAATTTCTTATGGAGGGGGTCTCCTTTTATAGTTGCAAGGAGTGGGGGCAAAATGGACATTACAACTTCAAAATAATAAATAAGGGGTCTTTAGTGACGGATAAAACCGTCGCTAAAGCCCCCAACGTGGGTGTAGCTTCTGCGCCCATGCGCGCCCGCTCAGCTGCCCGCGGGCGCAACGCTTGCGCACGACCGCTGGTTCTTAGCCGTCCGATCGCGAGATCGGACGGCTTAGATCGCGCTTCACCCGCTGCAGCCCGCCCGCCTGGCGTGTCCGATTGCGCGTCCGCGCCGCGGGTTCAATCGTGCGTCGGCGCTATCGGGAGCGCGCGGCCGTCTGATCTCCATCTGACGCTCCACGCGTCCGATAGCTTGCGCCCAATTTGAGGCTCGCGGGACTCGATCCCGCGACCTCCGCTTTGCCCGCGGCTGCGTCACTGCTGCGCTACGCCTTCGAAATGGTCGCGCGGATGAATTAGCCAGCCACATCCACAGCCGTTGGATCTTGATCCAACGGCGGAGAATCGACGCGCTGATTGAAGAAGAAGAGGTGCGGCGGTGCTGGAGGCCATTTGGGCGGCTGAGATGGCGTCACGTGGCACCATCTTGGCCGTCCATCTTCTACAAGTTGTGGATGGTGCCACGGATGTCGGATTGACTTGATTTTTGTATCGTTGAGCTGCGATCGTCAATCCGAATTCATCCGTGTGGTCGGATTTGTCATCTGAAGTGCGGATTTTCACCATCCTGCCCCTTGATCTTCTAGGGTTCCCCGATCACTATCTGATGCTACGGATGCCTGATTAGGGCGATCTTGGAGTCGTTGAACTCCAATCATCGCCCTAATCACATCCGTACGGTTGGATCTTTGATCCGAGGCCCCGATAAATTGTTTGCCATGTCCAAGCACATAAAAGGAGACAATTGACCTCCATTTTATTCAAACTACTCTAAATGCAAGATGATGCATGTTATGCGATATTTATATCATGAAATGCAATCTTATGCTTAAGAACATGCATAAATAAACATTTTAAGTAGTGTAAATGTGTTTACATCCTATCCTTACTGTTGGAGAGTCCTATTGGGAGCCGTATCATATGTGAGAAACATAACGTAGTCACGAGAAAATAAAAATATACAAACAATCATATGAATACGAGTAATTGTTGATCCAATTCCATCCTTGATGGGTATACGTGGAAAGATGACCTAACCCTAAATATCCACTATATGTGGGGAAAATACAAGAAGTAGTAGGTTGTAGAGCCTTGGCTCAGTGGTAGGTTGTAAATCATTAACTCGCTTCTATTGGGTGTCCCCCTTCCATGTGGGCATATGACCCTATTTATAGAATACATAATGTTGAAGGTTACCCATTTGAAGGTGTAACCACCACAATAAGGGGGAGTTAAGGAGACATGATGAGAGTTATGACATTTGAGTTGTAATCGCTCGGTGGACCGTACCTCTTCGCATTCCTGTGCTGGCTGAGTCTAAGCAGGTTCGACATGAGTCCAAGCGAGTTCGGGTGATATGATCATAAGTCAATTTGAGTTTATTTCATGAAAGCAATTTCTTCCCTCATCATGATCAATGTACACCCTCATGGCCAAATCTAGAGGACCTAAGCCAAGGGAATGAAGAGAGCAAACTAAAGAGGGCTTCTGAGATCTATCACCAACCATAAGCACCGCTAAGGAGGGCCCTTGTAGGGAACAAAATAGATTTTGGTGATTTAGATGAGTGGGTGTGTGTGGAAGCAAAAGCATGTATTAGCGGGGCCTTGAAGATGGGTTTTCTTAGGGGACAAGGTAATACTATTGTTGTTCCGATTTTCTAGGTTACTACTGACATATTCAGAGTGCATGAAGAGAATTAATATACATACCCCTATATTATATCCACCAATGTACCCATAATAATAAGCAATGCGATCAACATCCATGTGTACCCCCACCCTCACCCCGTCCCCCCACCCTGTTGTGGGGTCCACAGGATGCAAATTCAAATTAGCTCCATTGAAAGACATCCCCACCCAACACTGCCTACTCTCCCTTACTCAAACTCCCCATCACCCCTCTTTTTGGGGGTTAATTCCTGTTTACGGGATGGGATAACCCAACCCTCTTTTGGGTTCGTATCCCGGGTTAACCCAACCCGGGATGGCACACGAGTTCAGCTAACCCTCCACTTATCCCTCATTTTCTCCCTCCTTCAAGCAATGCGTCTCTCGCAACCTAATTCTGGAGCTACCCTTCTCGCCCTCGCTCCCGCGATGGACATTGAGCGGTGGCAGTCAGCGCTGATAGAGCACTTTGCGAGGCGAGCAACGGAGCGCAAGTCTGGGGAACCTTTCTCGGAGCTCAATCTAGAAGTTCCCATATTCTTCTTCATTTTTTTTTTCTTCTTCTCCAACATGAAAGCACCACTGCATCCCCTGTTCATCTTCTTCTTCTTCTTCCCTCGCAACCCATCGCGGCTACCTCACAGCTAGTTACACGCTCATCATCCGACCTCCATCCTCGTTGCCAACACCACTAGCGAGCTCATCGTGAGTTCGCCATCAAGCTCCTGTCAGCCACATCGCCCCTCGACAGCTCCTTCCACAATGGGCACCCACCGCCGCTGCCATTCTCCTACGTCTGGCTACTTCTGGCCCTCTCACGCTGTGCCGCCACCACCCTCGAACTCCCCATCCTCCGTCGGATCCAACGTCGCCCATAGTGTCGTTGGAGATCGCCCCCCTTGCACGCACTAAGCAAGGAAGCCTATCCCGTCTTCTTCTACGGTAAGTTTCGATTAGTTTTTCTCTCTATTTTTTATTGTCAATACTATTCATTTATTGTATATAATTATTTATTCATCCCTTCTATCTCTCGCTTGGTGAAGGCTAAAACTCGACCCAAATATATATATTTGATGTTAAGCTTGCACAAGGTTTGGTTGGATCAGGAAAGTCATGTAATCCTTTCCATTTCCCCATTTATAGACTAATATGAGGATTTGTTATGTGCTATACAGGATTGTACTATTTGCAAATCAGCCATAATTCATAGAGATGTGAAGACAAACATCTTACTAAATAAAAATTTGGAGGCCAAAATTTCAGACTTTGGTCTATCTACGTTTTTCCAAAACAATGACTACTCTTATATTTCCACCAAGGTTGTGGGAACTCCAGGCTACGTCGACCCAGAGTAAGTTCACATCCTCCAGAAAAGTTGCAAACTGTATATTATTCTATAGTTAGCTGAAGGCAAGAGTTAGAACATTACAGCTCAAAATGTGCAATCACTATCACCAATATTTTGATTATAGTTTTCCACTTTATAGGTACTACCAGACAAACAAGTTGAATGAGAAGAGCGATGTATACAGCTTTGGAGTTGTTATCCTTGAACTAATAACAGGTCATACGGCAATACTGAAGGGTGTTGGGAACATTAGTCTACCTCAATGGATGCAAGAGAGGTTCGAAAGAGGGCAAATAAATGAGATAATTGATAGAATGATTTATGGAAATTATGACATCAATTCAACGTGGAAAGCAGTAGAAATAGCAATGGCATCCGTCTCGCAAGTATCTATTCAAAGGCCAACAATGAGTGATGTCTTGATTCTCCTAAGAGATTGCTTGGAAATAGAGGCAACTAATGCAAGAAATAATTTCTCAAACCCTATGAACAGAATCATAAGTAGTAGCTCGATGGTTGAAATTACTTCACTGAATAGGAGCATGATGTTCAAACCATCACCAAGATAGATGTTAATATATTTAAATAGATGAGACTCAAAAAGTCAAACATTGATTTCAGTAAATGCTTCATCTGACCTTCATAAGCATACGAGAAAACATTTCTTATTATGGAATTTGGATTGTACATTCACCTGCCTATATCTCCACCTCAAAATAAAAGTATATTTTTGATAATGAATTAGTTGAATTCTTCTCATTAACATATGTTTCAACTTACGAGTTGGTGTATTCAATGTTTTAATATTGTAGTATTCTCATGCACAATCATGTACTAGAAAGTGCATACTTCATTAGAAGCAGATTATCAATACTCTTTTTCTGTTACTATAAACTTGTAAGTAAAATCTGAAAGGTGAAGTTGATTGTAGTCATTTATGCAATTGCTTCAACTAAATTTGATATCGACACTAATGTATGAATCCAGGGCAGAACATGGGTAAGATTTGTTTTGTTGTCTTCTATTTCCTTGCATTTTTTTCCCCTTCGAGGTCCATTGGGACTCTTATGACCCCAAAACTGAAGCCAGTAGATTTAATGACCTTCTTAGGATTGTTATTGGATAGGATTATTATCATGGATCATCAAAGTAAGAGAAGGGACACAATAGATAGGCTTACAACAGGGTCTTATGAAGTTATGTATTACAATAGAAAGAGATTAGACTTGAGAGGATATGACACATAGGCAATAGCTGTAGCGGACAGAAAGAAGTATTTATTCATCTCTTTTATCTCTCGCTTGATGAAGGCTAAACTCGACCCAAGGGTTGCACTACTTCCACCCGTCATTGTATCCTGGGATCATGACTTTGGCAATAGAATAAAAATTTTATTTGCGATAAGTATAGCGTCGTAAAAAAAACTATAAATAAATGATAAGATAAAATAATTGATATGATAATATAATATTAGTAGATTTTTTTTTTCACGGGATTGCTTCCTTAACTTGGATTATGGACATTTTCTAGTTATGCATTAATTTATTTCTTTGCACATCATTCTTCTTCTCATTCAACATTTCACATATTTAATTTATTTTCTGTAAAAAATAAAACCACCAACTAACTTACCTACCAATCTAAGGGCAAACATGTCTTTTGCCATCTTATCCCTTATTCTAACCCATATTCCCAAGTAAGCACCCTCTTTTGACATCATAGGACAACCCTCATTCCTAACACCTATTTAGTAAATACAAACAAGGGTTAAATCCCATTTGTAAGTAAACACAAACAGGGGTTAACCCCTGTTGCAACTTTGCTAACTCGAGTTAGCTAATCCGCGCCGTAAACTAGCCCTTAATGACTACCTATGCTACTTCAAGCTTCGCCACTACCAATGCCCAACTCTACCAAGAGGTCCTCTACCTTTCCCAACTCGTTGTCAGCGCATGGGATCAACAACATCAATCTCCTCTGCAAATCTCCTCCTCTCTTTACACGTGTGCAGTAATGGTGTTGTAACAACTCAAAAATATTTCCATATAATAAACTCATAAAAGTGAATAGTAGGACATAAGGATTTAGAACTACTACTTGACAACTTGATCTTAAGCATTTTAGGTGGTTATTTAGATCCATTGGACCCATTACAAAAAGATTGTCAAGGCTAGTTTTTTTCAATTAAACTTGAGTTTAGACCCGAGTCATTACAAAAGGTATCAATGACCAACTCCCTCTAGTAGGAGGAAAGGACTACCCTTAGGATGGCCAAGAGTGCGCCATGAAGTAGATCAACTGCTAGTACTACTAGGAGTATATTAATTTATTGATTGAACGTTGATGAGAATATCAAGATTTCAAGAGAGGGAGGTTATAACACTCCAAAAATAGTCCTAGTAAACTCATGAAAATAAGTAGTGAGATGTAATGATTGAAAATTATTATTTAACAGCTTTAGCTTAAGTATTTTAGGTAGTTGTTTCAGGTTATAGGGTCTACATCCAGTAAATTATTCGTAAATAACAAAAGCAATGTGATTATCAAATTCCATAATAATAGGAGGTTTTGAGCACATAACTAAAAATAATCAACTAATTTAGATAGTGGCTCTATCGAACCAAAACATAATATGACGGTCAAAACGTTGGGCTTATTTGGGCACTTATGAGCACTATGTTCAATGGATACATCTCCTATATACATATATATAGGTATAGCACTATTGATCCACTTGGCTCACACCTATGATATTTCTTGGTTTTCAAGTTGCCATGCCAGTGTAGAGGGTATCCTGTTGGCTCCGTATTTAGGTCGTAGAGAGACGGGCCCATCTACTTTGGGAGATGCTCCAGCTAGTGCGTATGCTCATCCCATTTGGATGTCTCCAGGAAATTATAGGAGTCGTCCACAATGTCATCAATCTTCTGGAGGCATGTGGGTTGGAATGAGGCGACATGTCCCCGACAGTTGTTTACTTTCTTGTTGGAATAGTGGATTGTAGTGAGCAAGTGTGCTAAGTTCTTATCTTGTTGCTTGCAATGGTTATTTGTCACCCTTTTGATGTAGATATATATCTATAGAGGTAGCATGGCATGTATAGTGAACTCTGATGTGTTGGAATGCAGATATACATATAGAAACCCATGCAGGTATGAATGCATATGTAAAAATGTAAAAAATGTGGTACTGATGTATGAACTTGCTACAGTTATGTATGCCATTGGCTTGGGATGATGATGTGATGGAATTTTCTTCTTGCATCATGTAGGTGAATGCATGCATTTTCACATCTATTTTCTTTCTGAAAATATTGCTTTCTCATGTTTATTTCGTTGTGGATGTTGCGTGCACTTGTGTGTATGTACATGTACAAGAACAACACAGGTACAGGTAAATCACAGGCTAAACTCGGGAGCCGTGAGCTAGCAAATTTGGGGTGGCACAACACTCAAACCCTCTTTCTTAGGTGCCTCAACTTTAGTGAAGCTTAATAGGGCCTTGAGGATATTCATGTAGGCATTTTTGGTAACCATGACCAAAGGCCTTGATTGCCAAAATCCTTTGGTATAGATATTTACGACCCCAAATAACCAGAGATGCTAAAGAATTCACTCGGAAGTGCAATAAGTGTCAACAGTTCTCTAACGTCCCTGGAGCCCTGATGAGGGGCAAAAAGCACCCTCGAACTTAAAACTTCACGCAAAGCCCAAAAAGAATTCAATTGCCCGGATACCTAACAAACAGGTAGGTTCGGGTCTACCTGACCCACCTATACCCAGATGGATCCGGACCCGGCATCATTCAAGCAAATCCAAGTGAGTCTAACCTGCCACAGAACCCTGTTGATCGGAGTTAAAGAGGCAGAAACAACATCAACATCAATGCTAACGATGGCGTTACCAAGGCTATTTATAGCTAAGAATGGACGTGTCAGGGAATCCACAAGGTCCGTTGCGAGGATTAAATGTTAGATATTTTTTGTACTATAGATAAGGAAGAGAAGCCCTCGAGGGCTCTCTTTACACAACCTGAGAGAGTAAACGAGAGACATTGTACTACCCACAATCCTAATGGAAATTCGGGAGCATTACCCTCCTCCCAGATGTACACCCCTTTGGGTGGAATTGGGTCACCAAACTCTTGTGTCTTTTCTCTGTGTGATTGCTTGTGATTATTGTTGATTCGAATCCCCTTTTTGCTAAGGGCTTCGATCAATTGGCGTGTCTATGGGAAATGATTATCATTCGATACTGTTTCCTTCAAATCCCAACAATGGCCCCTATGACTCACAATTCCTCTCGTAGTAATCCCAAGAATGTGGCGATGCAAGCGGAATCAAGCGTCTCGGTGTCCAAGGGACGCCCCCAGCACATCAAACCCAGTAATGAGAAGTCAACCCAACCTAACCGGCAACCTGGGGTCCCTCAACAGGATCCCGTTCTCGAGATGCAGGCGAGGGAGGAAGAGTATGAGGCTAGTCTGGCAGCTCTGAAGGTCGAGTAACAGTCAATCACGCATGGAGTTGGGCTAGATCTAGCTGGAGGAGCCCCAGAGTTCAAGTCTTGAAGATGACCAAATGAAATGGCATCGTGGTAGAAGAGATCGCCTGCCTGCACAAATAACTCAAGAAGTTAAAATGTGAGCTTAGTAGCTAAAAAGGGGAAGTCCCTCCCAGTTTGCCTAAAGCTCCCCACCCACCTTCATCATGGGTGCAATCCAAGGCTCACCCCATGCCGACCAGGGGAGGAGGCTTGATACCCGAGATTGTTTGCCATGTCACCTAAGCGATGAGGGGTATACATCTGCATGCCTACATCACCACCTACTCCTTCACAGAGGAGGTAATGATGGCCCCCCTGCCAGAGAAGTTTAAGCAGCTCGTCATGGCCCAATGTAATAGGACGGCAAGCCCCAATAGCTTTGTGGGGAGCTACCGCCAGATGATGTTGGTTCATGGCTGCCTTAATGGGGTGCTTTGTCAAGTGTTCCCATCATACCTCTCTGACATGGCCCATGGGTGGTTCAATGAACTGCAGCCGGATAGATAACCTGCTTCCAAGAATTGACGAATAAATTCTTCCAGTACTTCGCAAGGTAGCAAAGAGTGAGAGATAACCCAGAGAGGCCATCAGAAGTCCGACAGCAGAAAAATGAGTCCTTTTGGTCATACCTAGACCAATTCAAGGCTCAATACTTCAAGTGCAAGATGCTTCTTGATGCCATAGCCATCCAGTACTTCAAATCAGGTCTCCTGATCCAAAGGTTCTGGTATGACATCAACGACTTTCCGCCTAGAGATATGGCAGAGTTGTGAGATAGGGCTACAAGGTTCGTGGAGTAGGACGACACCTTCTGCTCCCATAGTCTGCTGGCGGATGGATATGGAGGTGATCTTGGTCCCGTGGAGGAGAAGAGAATCTTAGGAGAATCGGCTCCCGTATCCATCCACAGAGGAAGTTGATTTAACAAGCGGAAGGCCAACTTCCATGATTAGAGGAGCAACTGGCCCACGAAGGGCCGAAATAACGGACCCTGCTAGCCTAGGTGGGAGTTATTTGAAGAGTACACTCCCCTGGTCGTGAACTAGGAAGATGTGTTGGCGGAGGTTTGGTCCATCGACAAGGACCTATTACCATCGCCAAAGCCTCTTAAGAAGAAGGCCGATTCCGGGCCCTATTGCAAGTACCACAAGGCTCGAGGGCATGCCACGGAAGACTGCCGGGATTTGCACGATCAAATTGAGTCTCAAATCTGACATGGAAACTTGGCCCACCTCGTCAAGCGAAATGAAGGCCAAGACAAATGCAAGAGACCTATGGAGGATCCTAAGGACAACCACAAGGAGAAGCTTTAACAACTTCGAGGGGTCAACATGGTCTTTATGGCAGACCACTATCCAGATAGATTCGAAGCCCATCAGGTCGAGTAGGCGGTGTAACATCCCAAAATCTAGGTTTCGAGTCATTTCAAGGTGATCTCGGTCAATTCGAACTCAAAAATCGATTGTGGGTCGGTGCTGGTGTCAACTCTGTTGGTGCTAGAGCACCACGATCATTTGTTTTGATGATAACAAAACACGTGTCATTTAATATTTGCACTTGGAATCTTAGATTTCAGGTCAATTGCAAATGTAGACGTGTTTAGACGGAATTCGAGCTCGCATCCAGGACGGATTGGAGGAGCTTGATGGAGAACAGAGGAGATTCGCGAGGAGCGCTAGATTGAAGATGAAAGGACAAGAAGAATAGGATAGAATTTTGTTTAATCCTTTCATGTACTTTTATCTTTATTTTGCTTGCTCTTTTTATTTCCTTAGAACATTATGTTAAAGAGCCTCAAAGTACCCTAACAGTAGTTCTAGGAACACCTGCACAACCCTAGGATACTTAGGTTTTCTGTAGAATACTTAGAAAATCAATATAGGGTTCAAACAGAGTTTCCAGACGTCTAATTCCCAAATCAGACGTCTGATAAAGTGTTTTAAGACGTCTGACTGTTGATTCAGACGTCTGATAACTATTAGGCTGGACATAGTTAGTTTTGTCTGATCAGACGTCCAGACCTTAGACCAGACGTCTTAGGAGACGTCTGATGACTTTGCCAGATGTCCAATTAGTGGACCGTTGGCTGGCTTAGCGAACAGTCAAGAATGTGACCGTTAGAGCCTCATCAGACGTCCATAGGACTTTCCAGACGTCTGATAATTGACCGTTTTGCCTCGGCTGACCCAAAATCTCTTCTCAGAAATTTTCTAGCCGTTGCAACGTTTGGAAATCCATTCCCACAGAAAAAGTAGGTTTCCAGACGTCCAGACATAGTGCCAGACGTCTTGTATGTCGTCTGATGGACTTGCGCTAGAACCCTGTTTAGATCTGATCCAAGTCAGGAAGAGACCCGCCCAAAATCAGACGTCTGACCTTGAAATCAGACGTCTTAAAGTGGTCTTCCAAACGTCTGATGCCAGAATCAGACGTCTGATAAGCCTGTCAGTGCAATAATTGTTCCTGATTTCGGGCTGATTCTCTTGGACTTTGTACCCAACGGCTATGGAACCTTTCCTAAGCCTTCCAAAGCCTTCCTAAGGCCTCTATAAATAAATGGGAACCTTTGCAACATAAAAACACACCAAGATACACAAGAAACACTTTGTAATACACTTTCCACTCTCTTGTGTCCTAGCTAGTTCTTGCTCTCCAAGCTCAAGCTCCATTCTCTTGAGAGCATCAAGCTGTTGCGCACCCGCTCTCCCGTCGTTGTTCACAAGAGCGACGTTGCGCCGTCGCGTGGCACACGCTTCCGCGTCGTCGACGTACTCCTTTCAAAGGGAAGCATCCTATTTCCTATAGAAGCTTAGGTTAAATATTACTTTGTTGGCTCTATAGGATTACTTGTGTTATCTTTGTTATTTGGTTGGGTATTCGCTTTGCGAATTCCCGTCTCCTTCGCGAGACAAAATCCTTCTCGTGAAGAGAAGGGGTTGAGGTATGTTACCCTCGTCTAAGTAGCGTGGTTGTAATTGAGGTTGAATCACCCTCGTTTTAAAGTGATTCGATTTAGTGGATTTTGATCAACTTGGTTGATCGGAAAATCCTAACTCGAGAGGGTTAGGTGGTGGTTTTCACCCGGTTTGGGTTTCCACCTAAAAATACTTTGTGTACTTTGTGTGATTGCATCTTGTGAGATTGTTTATATTTTATTTCTTTTATTATTACGTCACCCCCTCCTAGTAGGGAAAACTACAAACTCATTAAATTGTAAAAATGTGTGTTTTGAGTCAAAATGTAGCCAAACATTATCAAAAGAGTATCATATATGGTGCCGTTGGATTCCTCTCGTCGTAAGCTTTCCGATGACACTTGTTTTGCGCAAATCCGATGTGTATAGCTCTAGTTATGGCCAAAAGAAGTCAAAAGGACCTAAATGTAAGGTGGACCCAACCCTAGGCATATTTTAGGTATTTTACTCGACTAATCCTAAACCTAAACCTAATTTGGGTCTATAAAAAGACCCCGTTGGGTCTTTGGGTCATCATAATCATTAGAGCCTCTAAACCCAAAGAGAGAGAGAAGGAAAGGATTAGATTTTCATTAAGAAAATCTAATTAGGTTTCGTAAGGACCCGAGTGCAATTCCAAATTTTGTAGGCTTCCCATTGTAAAATTTGTAAAAGGCAGTGGTGGCGGCGACGGCGCACAAGGACCCAAGTGCGTGACGCGTGGCAGTGTGGGTGCCTAGCGGGTGATGCGTGGCAAAGTAGATTTGAATGCGCATGCACGCGTTTACATCGAGCGGGAGCATGGCAATGGCTCGATCTGTGACATGTGGCGTGGATCGAACGATGAGGCGCGATCCACAGGCGTGCGCGTAAGCGAATCAACATGCGACATGTGTCATGTGTGAGCCCCATTTGATCGATCTAGCTGAATTGGTTGGTTCAGCAACCCCCTTGCGTTGTTTCGACTGGTTTAAGGCCTCCTTGACCTTAGATTTTGACAACTAAGGTACCGTTTGAATCTTATCGACGCATGCTACGCATTAGTATAGTTTATTTTCACTTTTGAGTTTTGTTCCTTTAGTGAAAAATTAGAAACATGACTAAGACTCTTCAGCCCTATTTCTAGTCCATGTGAACCAGGTCTAATCCTCGGTGCATGCGCGCATTCCGAGGTGGGAGTGGAGACTGCCTTAGGCCTTGTGTGCATGATTCAGAGTCACCGTGACCCTTCGATGACATTAGGTAGAGTGTCCTTTGTTTTCTTGACTCCGATCGATTTCCGGGTACCTGTGGACCCGTCTAAGGTGGTTTTTTGCGTGTACTACTTTGATTAGCATATGCCCCTCCTTTTTGCTGAATTTGGAACCCCTCTGGTAGTTTCCTTGACTTATGGGCACTTTAAATAAGAAAGAACTTGTTTTTTGAGAAGAATTAAGAATTGATGATTATGTATACCCTTGTTATTGCATGTGTAAAAGGAACTCCGATTTCCATAAAACAAGTTTCATTATGTTCGTTGATTGATAATAGTATGAGACCATTGTTGTAATTTGGAAATTATCTGTAAAATGATGCATTTGAAGGTTAATGTGAATATTTGATAATCGTAGACTGAATAATGTGGGATTATTAAGTATGCCTTGATTTGATTAAAATAAAAGATACAGTTATCTAGAATTTGTTATATAATCAATAAGACAGATATGTCGGGAATTAAAAGGATTAGATAACTTGTTTCAGCCCTGCTACTTGTCGGATTTTAGCTATAGTTTTGTCTTTCAGACCGGTTCCAAGGTCTGATTTAGGAAGTTGCTGGCCTCCTACGACTCTTTGGTTAGGCTTAGTGGCCAATTGGGATAGTAGATTGCAGGGCTTGAGGTTTGAAGTAGTTCTTCTGGTTCGGTAGTTCTTCTGGTTCGGTGGGTGGGTCATTGGCTATCTGTGGTTCAGCATACACAACGTTTGTATGTGTTCATACTACACGACGTAGCCGCCAACCCTTTCCGCAATGACCCTGGGGCGATGGAGTGTGGTGACTTGATGGGTATATGCAGTCCTCTCGGCTAGGAGGGTGGCTTTAACCAGTCTTGCGCTGCAGGAAGTTACACGAAATCGTCTCGTGCCCAAGACGTTGATTGAAGGATTGCGGATAGTGATAATATGGGCAAATTACATAAAATGGAATTAGATATGAAATAAATTGTAAACGGACGAACGCTTGGCGTAGTGCCCCTTTTCTTGTACTTTGTTACTTTGGTTACCTGTCTAGTTGTTCTACTCTACTCAGTTTTTACTATGGTTTTGTATCGGGTTCCGTACTCAGATGTTGCTAAGCAGTCAGGTGCAGTAGCTACTGTCGGTCAGATTTCTGCCGAATTGGGTCCTACCTGAGGAAATGGTCCATACTGAGCTAGTGACTCGTAGTAGTAGGTTTCTTTCCACTGTTAGGTTTTACCTCTTTTCTTTTTAGTGATTGTACAAGACTATTTAAGTTTCTACTTTAGGATAAATTTTTATATTGTCAGCACTTTAGTTTTTCTTTCATTAATGCATTCTAAAGGAAAGTTGGCTATATGTTGGGTGACTGTGATCTTGTGGGTGTCGTGCTAGTTATTAGCACACAGAGACCCAGGTATCGTCACTTGGCAGGACTCGGGTCGTCACGGATGGTATCAGAGCAAAGTCACCCCATTAAGTCATAAAACGGTCCGGGAAAGCCATACAGACATTCGAAATGTATTAAATGACGGATACCCATCCGCTGATTGATGGGAAACCTGATCTGCATGACTTCCACATATCCTGAATTTGTTGCGGACTTATGGTTGCTGATAGTTGATTTTCACCTTATAGAGAGAGATGGCTCCACGTAGGTCCAGGCAAGCTAGTGCTACTAGCCGGACTGATGGAGTTCGACAAGCAGATTCCCCTCAGCAGGCTCCGAATCTAGTTGTCCAATTTCAGGCATTTACAGAGACCTTCAGGATGCTGGAGCAAAGGTTACCACTCGCATCTCAGGCAGAGGGAGGTAGCGGTGGGAATCAAGAGTAGCCCTTGATCCCGAGTGTACATGTTCCTCTGCATGCGGAGAGTGGGGGGAACTGTGGGCCTCCCCCATCGAAGGACGAACTAGTAGACCCTCTGCATTAATACCGACAGATTTTCACTGAGTTCAGGAAGCTGACGCCCCCAACCTTCAAGGGGGATGAGGATCCTATGGGGGCGGAGGACTAGGTACAGCAGATTGAGAAGACCTTCGATATTATCCGGCCACCAGAGGACTGTAGGGTGCCCTTCGCGACATACTAACTGACCAGTGCGACGCACCGCTAGTTCGTGAGGAGGGCACTGGAGTGGTATCCTTGAGCTTTTTAGCAACCAATACTACCTAAGGACCTGGCAGGACTAGAGGAGGCTCGAATTCCATAACCTGAGGCAGGGTTCGATGATGGTTAGCAAGTATTAGATTCGTTTCATCAAGCTCTCACGTTTCGAGCCGATTGCGGTGGCCTCTGAGGCTGACAAGCACTGGAAGTTCGTTCAGGGACTTTGGTTGGAGATATGGAAGTACGTTAACCCGCTTCCGTTGGACACTTTCACCCAGGTAGTTGACACAACTATGAAGTATGAACAGGGCGATACCCACAAGAGTTTTGGCGGAGGATCAAGGTAGAAGTCGGAATTTCAAGATGGATTTCAGAAGCAGGGGGACCAGAGGTACTAGCTGTACAAAGCACCACAACCTGTACCCCATGCCCCTCAATAACAAGCACCGACTTCAGCTTCGGGGTACACTGAGTCCCATCTTGCCACACTGACTCAGACTTCGAGCACCATGGGATGGGCACAATCAGGAGCAGAACAATAATCTTGTTACAAGTGTGGTCAGCGGGGCCACCTTAAGAAGAACTGCCCAACCAAGACAGGGACTCAGGGTGGCCAGAACGAAGGATTACCTCAAACCTACCAGACCCGGGGGGGGGGGGGGGGGGCGCTCCCAGCGATTCCGAGGAGGTGGGGCTGCTCCATGCCAGAAGTCTACTCAGAGCATGGCCAACTCTTCTGCACCCTCATTGGCAGGGCAAGTATATGCACTATCTTTGAGGGATGCGCAAACTTCGCAATCGGTGGTGGCAGGTATGGTGACGATTGATCAGCGTTTGGTGTTTACCTTGTTTGACTCTGGCACTTCCCATTCTTATATATCACTTGAGTTTTCTGCGTAACTAAAGAAACAACTAGTACCACTAGATGAGCAGTTAGTCATCAAGGGTCCAGTAGGGCAGCTGAATAAGATGACCACTAAGAATAGATATCCCCTTCCGTGGACCGATGACTTGTTTGATCAGCTTCATGGGGCCACGATATTCGTTTAGGCTACCACCAGCTCACAATAAGAGAAGGGCATGTATCAGAGACTGCCTTCAAGACTTGTTATGGCCATTACGAGTTTTTGGTGATGTCATTCGGACTGACGAACGCCCCTGCCACATTCATGGACTTGATGAACTGGATCTTTAGACCCTATCTAGATCGCTTTCTGGTGGTCTTCATCGACGATGTCCTCATGTACTCCCACGATGAGGTACAACATGAGCAGCATCTCTGATTGGTCTTGGAGACACTGAGGGAGCATCGGTTGTATGCCAAGTTTAGCAAGTGTGAGTTTTGGCTACACCAGGTAGAGTTTATGGGACACGTGGTGTTGGGTGTAGGGATCTCTGTAGATCCTTCCAAGGTTGAGGTAATACTGAAGTGGGACAGACCCAAGACAGTGACAGATATCTGCAGTTGCCTAGGTCTAGCAGGTTACTACAGGTGGTTCATTCAGGGCTTCTCACAAATCGCTCTCCCGTTAACCCAGTTAATGAGGAAGGATATTCCTTTCGTATGGACCAGTGATTGTGAGACTAGTTTCCAGACACTCAAGGAGTGCATCATATGAGGCGTTGTATGGTTGGAAGTGCACCTCTTTGCTTTCTTGGGATGAGGTGGATGTGAAGTGGGAGGTAGGTCCTAGATTTATTAGGTAGAGTAAGGAGGTCATCGAGCATATTCAAAGGAAACTCCTTACTGAACAAAGCCGGCAGAAGAGCTATGCAGATCGTCGACGATGGGATGTACAGTTTGAGGTTAGTGACTTAGTGTTCCTCAGAGTATCACCAATGAAGAGGATTCAGAGATTTGGGGTGAAGGCTAAGCTAGCTTCGAGGTTCGTGAGCTTGTTTGAGATACTGGAGTAGGTCGGACTAGTAGCTAATAAACTTGCCCTGCCACCTCAGCTAGCCGGCATCTATGACGTCTTCCATATCTCCAGTCTGCAGAGATACGTGTCAGATCCAGACCATGTTCTTAGCTACGAGAGCATGGGGATAAAGGAGCACCTGACCTATCAGGAGTAGCCAGTGCAAATACTAGACTGTATCACTCGGAGGCTACGGAAGAAGGACATCCCTCTGGTGAAGGTTCTTTGGAGGAATCAGAAATACGAAGAGGTGACTTGGGAACCAGAGGCGGAAATGAAGAAGTACCTGGATCTTTTCATGGGTGAGTTCATAACTCCCTAGGTGTTTTCTCTTTAAGGTTGTTATTCCTCTTTATGGTTGTTATACACTTGGCACGGCTTTCCTTTACCTCCACGTCTGCTCGAGTTTCAAGGATGAAACTCCCTTTAAGTTATATTTGTAACATCCCAAAATTTAAGTTTCAAAGTATTTCAAGGTGATCTGAGTCAATTCGAACCTGGAAACCCGGTTGTGGGTAGGTGTTGGTGTCAGCACCTCCTTAAATTGCCAAAAATGTGTATTTCGAGTCAACCCCTCGCCAAACATTGTCAAAATGGTGACGTATATGGTACCGTTGGATTTCTCTTGTCGCAAGCTTTCCAGCGACACTTGTTTCGTGCAAATCCAAGGTGTGTAGCTCTAGTTATGGCCAAAAGAAGTTGAAAAGGACCTAAATGTGAGACAAACCCAACCCTAGGGGTATTTTAAGTATTTTACTCTACTAATCCTAAACCTAAACTTAATTTGGGTTTATAAAAAGACCCCCTTGGGTCTTTGGGTAGTCATAATCATTAGAGACTCCAAACCTAAAGAGAAAGAGAGAAGGAAAGGATTAGATTTTCATTAAGAAAATCTAATTAGGTTTCGTAGGGACCCAAGTGTGATTTCGAATTTTGTGGACTTCCCATTGTAAAATTCATAAAAAGCAGTGGCGGCGGTGGCGCACGCTAAGCGCATGATGTGTGGCAGCGCGGGTGCACCAGATGTGTTGCTATTGGTTCAGCAACCGGTTGGTTCCTGACCTCAGATTTCGAAAAATAAGGTACCGTTGGAATCGTATTGACATTTACTACACGTTGGTATAGTTTATTTTTGCTTTTGAGTTCTCTTTTAGTGAAAAATCAGAAACGTGACTAGTAGTCTTCGACCCTATTTATGGTCCATGTGAACCAAGTCATATCCCCAGTGCGTGTGCGGATCTTGAGGCAGGCGTGGTGATTACCCCAGGCTTTATGTGCACGATTTCGAGTCACCGTGACCCTCCGGTGACATTAGGTAGAGTAGTCCTTCCTTTTCTCGACTCCAACCGATTTCCAGGTACCTGTGGACTCGTCTGAGGTGGTTTTCGCATGTACTGCTTTGATTAGCATATGCTCCTCCCTTTTGCTGAGTTTGGAACTCTTCTGATAGTTTCCCTGACTTTGGGCATTTTAAATAAAAAATAAATTATTTTTTTATGAGAAGGATTAAGAATTAATGATTATGTGTACCCTTGTTATCGCATGCATGAAATGAACTCTGATTTCCGTGAAACAAATTCCGTTGTGTTCGTTGATTGATAAATAGTATGGAACCACTGTCGTAATTTGGAAATTATCTGTAAACTGTTACATTTGAAGGTTAATGTGAATATCTGATAATCCTGTACTGAAAAATGTGGGATTATTAAGTATGGCTTAATTTGATAAAATAAAAGATACAGTTATCTGGAATTGGTTATATAATCAATACGCAGATATGTTGGGAATTAAAAGGATTAGATAACTGGTTTAAGCCCCTCTACTCGTCAGGTTTTGGCTGTAGCTTTAGTCTTTTAGACCGATTCCAGGAGTTGGTTTAGGGAGTTGCTAGCCTCCTTATGACTCTTTGGTTAAGTTTAGTGGCTAATTGGGATAGCGGATTGCAGGGCACGAGGTTTGGAGTGGTTTTTCTCGATCGGTGGGTGGGTCATTGGCTGTGTGTAATTCAGCGTACACAACGCTTGAACGTATTCACGCTACACAATGTAGCCGCCACCCCTTTCGGCAATGACCTTAGGGTGATGGAATGTGGCAACTCAATGGGTATAAGCAACCCATGTTAGTTCAACTCCTCGTAAATAATATTTTGATGATTTTACCAAAGAAAGTAAAAGAAATAAAATATGGAAATAACATATTTTTCTCTATTATAATATAATTGCAGGTCTCGCAGATTTTCCAATATAGATGATTAGGAGCGTGAAGATGCATTTTGTCATAGGTCATAGGCTTTTTATTGTACACTTTCAAAAGGTTGTATATTCTTTTTAATTGAGTTTAGAGATGTTGTAAGGAGCCCCCAAAGATAACATACACATACCTAACTTAGGCTCTCTATACTTAGGAAAAATTAGAAACAATAACCTAACACAAAACACATATCAGACGTCCAACACACTTGTTAGACGTCTAATATCCAACTTTAAGTCATTTGATCATGATAACAGACGACTAATTGCTTATAGCCTTGCCTCAACAATTTGAACACTTAGGTCCCAAATGATAGAATCTATAGGCAGACGTCTATAGGCTTATTCAGGCGTCCAATACATACCTCAGACGTCTTTTAAGCCAACCATTAGATTGCACTTAGAATTTCCTCTATCATTCTTTAAACCTAACGGTTAAATACACCTTTAAACGTCTAGACATGTCTCCAAACATCCAATAATGGATCGTTACTTGTATCCTTTACAAAGATTTGTCAGAAAGCAAATCTTGCTTTTTTTATTTCCAAAGCAAGATTTTAACCTCTTTCCGGACGTCTTAAGATCTAGAACCCTGTTTGGATCTGGTTAAAATAGAAACAAACCAGCCTATAATTAGACGTCCAATTCTAGAGACAGACGTCTTATAATAGCATATCAGACGTCCACCTAGAACCCTGTTTCGATCCAATGAAAACAGTAACTCTAACTCTTTAAATCAGATGTCCATTATCATAATTAGACGTCTTACAAGGCGTCTGACTCAAATATCAGACATCTGATAATGTTGTCGGAATCATAATTACCCTGATTTTGAGTTGGATTTCGTCCCAATCTCTTGGGACTTGCCTGAAAGGCTAGGAGCCTTCTCCCAAGCCTTCTTGAAGGTTCTAAGCTTGCCTATAAATACAACATAACCCGTCTTAGGAAAAGCACACCTCTTGAGATATTCACATAGATAATCACTTGCTCCATTGCCCTTGTGTTGTGCAACTACTCTGTTTAGGGCAAACCAACACTCCCATTGTGCTTCATAATCTCATCTTTGGGGAGTTTCCTTCACCTTTAGTAGATAAGCTAATTATACATATTTTTGAGGTGCTCTATAGGGTGCATTTTATTTTTCATTTTACTTGTTGTAGTTAGGTATCCGGCCTGTCAGAACCCCGTCTCTTCATTATGAAGAGAGAAACCTTTGTTTAGAAATCGGAGGTGGGATTTGTAATTGAGGTACACTATCCTCGTTAAAGTATGTGGTTAGTAGATTGATCACTTTGTGATCGTAAATCCTAAGTCAAGGGATTGGCTTAGGTGGTGGTTTTCACCCAATTTGAGTTTTCACCTAAAATATATTGTGCCTCCATTTCTGTGATTGAATTTTATTTTGTAATTATTTTTCAAATTCACTATTCACCCCCTTCTAGTGCAATTTCAACTCATGCCTTCCGCTTGATCCCCTCCTCTTATTTCTAGTTTATGCTCTTCTAAACTCCTCGATGGGTGAGGGTAGTGCATGGGGATCAGACGGTTGAGTGCGAGCTCCTAAGGATCGCGTTGGAGCAGTCCATGGAGCCAAGACTCCCTAAACTACAAAAGTAGGGAAAGAAGAGAAGCAAGTCCAGGCGATTTAGCAAGAGATAAATTTGGTTGATTCGCCGACAACTTCAAAGTTTCAGCCAGACTCTTCAGCCATGGCCATACAACTATACTCTGACGACGCTACCATGCTCATCAAGGTCAGGGCGGACCTTGATCCCTCCGAGGTTTGTTGAGAGCCAACGCGAACGTATTCACGTGGTTCGCTAATGACTTGCCGAGAGTGGACCTGTCCCTGATTCAGCACCACCTTAACATTTAGGCGGGCACCCGAGCCGTCAAACAAGTGCGCAGGCATCAGTCAGCCGAACAGTAGCAAGCGATTGAAGCAGAAGTCTAGAAGCTTCTAGAAGCCAACTTCATCGAAGAGTCCTTGTACTTGGTGTGGCTGTCCAACGTGGTCATGGTGAAGAAGGCCAATGGCAAGTGGCAGATGTGCGTATACTTCACCAACCTGAATGAAGCCTACCTAAAGGACAAGTTCCCCTTACCAAGGGTCGATGCTCTAGTGGATTCCTGTAACGGTGAATCCCACATGCCCTTCTTGGATGCTTACAGTGGGTACCTGATGGTAATACCATCATTAGCCATAACTAACTTTAATTAATTAGAATCAAGAGACAAATGCTTCTACATAATTACTTGAAGACCGTAATTCCATGCAAATCCGTTCTGAGAAGAAAACACTAAAAAAAGGGTTAATTATGCAATTTTAACATCACATCATAAAAGCAAAGTAACCATGGGATTTCACAGGGGTTAATCTAAGGTTAATTAAGCATTAAAGTCAAAAGAGTGGGTCAACACTGACAGAAACAGGATTTCACGTATTTCAAGAACTGCATCAGAACATAAAACCCTAATTTCAGACCCGCTTGAATTCAAGAGGTTCTATTCAGGATAAAATTCATCTAAGCCTTCTAAAATTCATATAAAAATATACTGAGAGATTTGGTATCCTTGGTTTGATCATCTGAGCCCATGTTGACCTTGAACAGAGTCTTTGATGGAATTTTACCCTAATTTGGGTCTTTGTGCAAATTGTCTAGTCAAACTTGGTCAAAACTGAAATCCGACTTTACCATTAGATTCCTTGGGTTAAAATTAGGTTTGTACCAAAATTTGGACCCAATTAGAGTCCATCTTGACTTAGTTTGCATTTTAATCCATTAAATCTCTGTTCCTCTCAATCATGCTCCTAACTTTCAAAATCTTTGCAGAAAGCCCCCTAACTTCTTCATCTTCTTCACCATTAGCTCCCTTCCGCCATTGTAGGTCAACCGACCTATAGGCGAGTTTTGACCGCCTCAAAACCTCATTAAATCTCCTCCAAATCCACCAAATTTGGTGGGATTGAAGTTCACACCGTGGAGATCCATGTGAACACAATGTTGGACGTCGATTCATGGCTGAATGCTTGTGCGAATCCACGAAAACCCGTAGGGATTCTTGATCCTAAATTGAAGCAATCAAGCTTCTTTCCTCATTTATAGCTTGGACTTAAGCTCTATTTAAGCTTCCCTACGCACGACCGTTTTCCTTAGCTCGGTTTTGGCCTCATTTCTTCAATTTCTTCTCCCTTCGGCCACCTCCACCGCAGCTCCGGTGACCCCTCTACTCTGGCATCTTCGCCCTCTACCACATACTATAGGCAAAGGGAAACTCCTTATCTCCTTTCGCTTCTCGCAATACCAACAGAGGCCCTCCAACCCCTTCTTCTTCCTCGCCGTTCTCCCTCACCGGAGGATTCCCCTTCTCCGACGCTAGGCAATCATAGCTAGCGCCAACTCCGTCCCTTTCATCCAATAATTAGGCTCTCTCTTTCTCTCTCGTTCTCCCTAGATTAGCTTTCATCCACTACAACTCCAATTCGACCGACGAATCACCTTCTCCCCCTCTCGTCTTCTCCACAGCTGGCAATGCTCCGGTGAGCTCGCCTGGCCAACACATGCCACCAAACTCTGTGTTACCACCTTTAAAACTTCTGCTGTGCTCCCTAGAATAAAATCCCCCTATTTATTTGGAGCTTCATCCACTCCACACACCCACTGGACAAACTCATCACCGTTCACCCTCTCCGATTCCGTCTGGCCGCACATGCCTCCACTCATCGAAAAAACTTTGCCATCACTCTCCTCACACACAGCAGCTCTTCTGGACCATCTAATTGGGGCTTTTAAGCCCATATTCATCATTTTAGGTCTCCGTCATGTTTGCCTATCGCCGCCATCATCTCCAGCTCCAGCTCCAGCTGACGCTTCTCGACCACCCTCAGCTTCGACTCTACCTCCAGGTGCTGCGAACTTCAACAACAACCACAGAAGCACCCCCAATTGGATGCAGAAGAGTCAGTAGCTGCGTCAATTTGGACGTTGCAACTCTGCTGCTGCGCGAAGGAGGCAGGGCATTTAGTCCCACCTCGTAAGTGGACAAGCTGCTGATTGCATATAAGAGGAAAAAGTGCTAAAGCTTTATTGCCCAGCACACGGGGGGTTGGGTCCCCCACGCACTCAGCTTTCAGTCCTTGCTCACCTTCACCCCCAGCGAGCCTAGACCTGATATTGCGCATACCCGACTACCCGGATCCGAATACCCAATTATGCGCTTGGTTACGAGAGAAGGAATTTGTGAGGAGGGGGGAGGGTTTTGCTGTAGCTCTCATGATCTCGGGGTGTGTGTTGAAGAGAGTTAAACACTTAGCTTCTGAGAGAGAAGGCTTCCTCTACGATCGCTGTTTTGCCTTGGCTCTGAGTTTGTGCTGGTGCCTTGTATTGTGAACACTTAAGTCGTCTAGGACTCACACCCAACGTCTGACATTGGTTGAGGCACTGTGGAGTTATTTGATATCTATTCTGTTGAGGCTGCTTGAGAATTAAGTGGTTGCAAGACCACTATTGAGAAATTTGAGTTAATTGCTTATGTGCTTAATGTTAGGATTTATATGGTGATCTAAATTACCATTGTTTTTGAGGTTTCATTCTTTTTATCCTGCTGATCTCTTGAGATACAAATGCTATTATTAAATATATTTCTACATATATTATTCATTACATATCTTTGTGACAATTAATTATAGTGCTCATTTGATTTATATCACGATTAGTATTGTGAATTCCATATTTGTTTCCTGTGAATGACCTTGGACTCACATTATTTTTGAGCTTTATAAATTTAAGTGTTTTGTGCGAATTTCGTCCTATATTACGACGCTTATTTCTAAACATTGACGATTTACGCACTAAACAGTACCATCAAATAAGCCTTGCTCTAGTAGATAGACCTTATACCTTATTCATAATAGATAGGGGTCTATTTCAGTATAGAGTCATACCCTTTAGCTTAAAAAATGCTCGAGCAACTTCCCAGCACCTTGTAAATATGACTTTTTACCATTTAATAGGAAAATCATTTGAGGTGTGCATTTATGATATGTTGGTAAAGGGATCAGACTTCCTACAACACTTCGAATATTTGGCAGAGGTGTTCCATTTCTTAAGGAACACCCACCTCCATTTGAACCTTGAGAAGTGTGTTTTTGGAGTTTCAGCAGGAAAATTCTTGGTGGTTCTTGGTTTCTAACAGAGGGATAGAAGCCAACCCCGACAAGATTCAGGTAATCATGGCTTTAGAATAACCTAATACTCTGAAAGGGATACAGTCATTAGTCGGCAAAATCGCCTCTTTAGGTCGATTTTTATCTCGATCTTCTGACAAATGTCTTCCCTTCTTTGAATGTATACAAAAAGGCAAAGGCTGTACCACCGCCCATTGGACTCCTCACTGCAAGAAGGCTTTAAAGGAAGTCAATGAAGCCCTTAAATGTCCCCTTGTTCTGATGGCTCCTCAGGCTGGGGAATCTCTATTCCTATATCTGGCAACATTCATGTTTGCCGTTAGCGTTGTTTTAGTCGGCGAGCGAGAAGGGGGGCAACAACCAGTGTACTTCATTAGCAAAACCTATCAAGGCACGAAAGCTAAGTATATTGTCATTGAGAAACTCGGGGTAGCCTTGGTGACGACCTACAGGAAGCTATGCCCATACTTTCAAGCCCATTCAATAGTATTCTTGTTCGACTACCCTCTGCGTCGAATGTTGCATAACCCATGGGGATCTGCATGGCAGATTAAATGGGCTATGGAGTTGGCAGAATTCGACATCCAATACTGTAATTCCCTACTTGGAGGAGGTGAGATATGCGTGACGTATAAAATGTAGAATTAAAAAAAGATAGCAATCTCACAAAATAAGCAATCGTACAATGTACACAATTATTTTTAGGTGGAAACCCAAACCGGGTGAAAACCACCACTTAACCCTCTCGAGTTAGGATTTCCCGATCGATCTAATTAATCAAATCCACTATACGAACTACTTAAACGAGGGTAGTTCAACCTCAATTACAACCACGCTACAAGTACGAGGGTAGCATTCCTCAACCCCTCCTCTTCACAAGGAGGATTTTGTCCCTCGATGGAGACGAGAATTCGCAAAGCGAATATTCAAACCAAAGAACAATAAAAGTACAACAATCCTATAAAGCCACAAATATAAAAACCTAGCTTCTATAGGAGTTAGGAAACTTCCCTTTGGTGGAAGTGAGTCGATGTGACGACGCAGGTGCATGAACCACGCAGCGGCCCTTCATCGCCCTCGTAATCGCAGAGGGAGAGAGAGTGCGCAAAGAGATTGAAGCTCTCTAGATATAGAACAGATGCTTAGAGAGCTAGAGCTTCAACTACTTCTCTTGGACACAAAAAATGTGAAAAGTGTGTCTTGGTGTGTCTTACAAGCCATGGGATCCTCTTTTATTTATAGAGGGCCTAAGAAGGCTTTGGAAGGCCTTGGAAGGCTTCCATAGCCGTTGGGTGCAAATCCAAGGCGAATCAGGCCATAGTCAGAATCAATCATGATTTTGACAGGGTTATCAGACGTCTGATCACGGTATCAGACGTCTAGGAAACTTGTTTAAGACATCTGAGAACTAAGTCAGACGTTTGATTCTAAGTGGGTTTCCTTCCTGACTTGATTGACTGTACAGGGCTCTAGTGTATGGTCATCAGACGACATATAGGAGGTCTGGCACTAGGATTGGACGTCTGGAAACCTATTTGTTTTGTGGAAATGGATTCCCAAGAAGGGTAACGGCTATAAAATCTCTCAAAGGAGATTTTGAGTTAGTTGAGGCAAAACGGTCAAATATCAGACATCTAGGGTCCTTTATGGATGTCTGATATAGGGCTAATGGTCATTTTCCTCAATGTTTACTTAGGCAGCCAACGTTCCACTAATTGGACGTCTGGCAAAAACATCAGATGTCTTCTAAGACGTCTGGACTAAGGTTTGGACGTTTGATTCTAACAAATAGAACCTATTAAGTCCAGCCTAGATGTTTTGGATGTCTGATCAAACAGTCAGACGTCTTAAAAGTCAATATCAGGCGTCTGATTTCCAGATTGGACGTCTGATAAGGCTGTCTGAACCCTATTTTGATTTTCTAAGTTCTTTACAGAAAACCTAAGTATTCTAGGTAGTGCAGATGTTCCTAGGACTACTTTAAGGGTTCTTTGAGGCTCTTTAACATAAGATCTAAGAAAGAAATAAAAAGCGAAACAAAGAACCAAAAATACATAGCACAAAATAAAAGGAAATCTATCTTATTCTTCATCTCCTTCCTTCTTCAAGCCTTCGCTCCTTGCGAAGCTCCTCCGCCTCTGTCCAGCTCCTCCAATCTGCCATGGATGCGAGCTCGAACTCCGTCTAAACACCTGTGTCCATTTGCAATTTGACCTAAAAACTAGGACTCAAAGGCAAATGTTAAAAGACACGTGTTTGTTATCATCAAAATAAATGATCGTGGTGCTCTAACACCAACAAATACTAGCCGAGAAGATCGATTAAAGGGCAAGTCCTAGTGGACTTTGTATCGGAATTCACGGACCCGAATGCCTCCCTCACACTGCCTTGAAGGTTGTATGTAGACGACTCATCCATGATAGTCGGGTTTGGGATCGGCATAGCCTTGACCGCCCCAGACAGTGTTACTCATAAGTACGCTAGTAAACTTGCATTCCCAGCATCCAACAATGTGGCAGAGTATGAGGCCATGTTAACCAGCATTCGGGTGGCAAAGTCAAGGGGTGTATCCTCACTGGAGATTACACGGATTCGTAGTTTGTTGCCAATCAAATTAATGGTGAATACCAAGCTAGGGATCCAAATATGATCTTATACGCCGACAAGGTCAAGGAGGAGTTGTCGGACTTTAAGGTTGTCTCGGTCAGTTGGGTACCTTGATCTGACAACCCCCTAGCGGATGCTTTGGCCTGCTTAGCCTCGGCAATCCTGCTCAAGAAATAAGATATATGTCTCCAAACCTTGAAGGAGTCAACAATACTCACTCTCAGGACGTTCATGATAGAACAATCCACATCATGGATGACACCTATCATCACCTACTTGAACACTGGCAAGCTACCCTCGAGGGAATTGTGGCCCAAGGCATTTTGCTTGAAGGCCTCCAAGTACACCCTAATAGAGGGGCAACTGTACAAGCAGGAGTATTTCACCCCCTTATTGTACTGCCTTACAAAAGAGGAGGCGTCACAGGCTCTCTAAAAAGCCCATGGAGGCATATGCAGGAACCACGAAGGGTACAAGGCACTCTTGGCCCTGCTGTTCCAGGCAGGGTACTTCTGGCCCTAGATGAAACAACACTGCAAGGAGTTTGTGCGCAAGTGTGATAAGTGTCAACGGTTTGCCACCCTGCACTATTTGCTGCCTAGAAAGTTGGTGCTTATTATGTCACCCATCCCCTTTGCAAAACGGGGCATGGATTTCATTGGCCCTTTCCCTCCAACCTCGACCAAAGGCGTTTCATACTAGCGGTAGTTGATTACTTCTCCAAGTGGGTGGAAGCTAAGGCCATGGCTAGCCCAACAGCCGACATGGTCGTGTCATTCATCTGGAAGAACATTACAGCCCGATACAGAATGCCTCAGTACATTATTACAGACAATGGTACCCAGTTTGTCTGCAAAAAGTTCAAGGAATTTTGCATAAGTTGGGACATCTACCTATGTTTCACATCTATGGGGCACCTTCAAGCAAATGGGCAGGCGGAGGTAACCAAGCGTACTATCATTTAAGCGCTAAAGCGCCAGCTAGATTTTGCCAAGGGAAGATGGGCGGATGAGCTGCTGGACGTACTGTGGGTTTACAGGATTTGCCAAAGGACTTCCACAGGCCACACACCCTTTAGCCTCGTGTACGGCATGGAAGCCCGGCTATCTATAAAGACAGTCTTTCCCAAGTACCTGACGCAATTATATGACCCCGCCACTAATGATGAGCTAAGGGAGAAAGCGTCAGAGGCAGCACTGAAGTACAAAGAAGCAACAGCAGTCGCCTACAACAGGTGAGTCCACAAGCGGAAGTTCTTTGAAGGAGATCTCATCCTGCGGAAAAGCGAAGTTTCCATGCTAAGCAACTCGAGCAGAAAGTTGGACAATCCGTAGGAGGGGTCATAAAATTCGCAAAGACAGTCCAGGCGACTTCTACGAGTTGCAGACCCTAGGTGACAAGCTAATCCCTCGAACTTGGCATGCGAGCAATTTATGATTGTACCATTTATAAAAAAAGAGAGAAAAAGAAAAGACAATAAAGATAGAAACTTTTCCTTTCATTTCATCATGGTGTTGTTTGTTACATCTCCCAAAGGCCATTTCCATCAAATGGCCCATAAAAAAAAGAAAAAGATAAAAAAGGGAAAAAACAACATAAAAAAGAGTGGGTAGACAGCTTCACTTGAAATCCTTGGGAAAATCAATCCGAGGAGTCAGAGGGGGTGAAGAGATTGTGCGGGTCGGGCTTGCTGGACAAGCAGGCGGCTCCACGGCTCTTGATGGACTCAACTTGTTCGCCTCTTCTTTAGGAGCCAGGCCTCCCGATTGGTCCTCAAGCGATAATATGGGAGACTTGTCCACAATAAGACCCTCAGCTTTTTGACGGTCGAACTCAGAGAAGAACTAGTCCATAGACCAGTTGTACAACTCCTCCATAGTTGTATGTTTGCCTTCCAACAGGGATTGCACGGCTGCCACGATGTACTTGTTGGTCTCCTTTAAGACTAGGTCCCAGATCTCTACCATAGATGAATCAGAGGTGAAGAACACCATCACCGTCTCAGGATCAAGCTTCGGCTGGGCAGTACTCTCTAGATCCAACACCTTCTTGCCCCTGTCCTCCATGAGCTGCTGGGCCTTGGCGAGGTTGGCTCTCAGGCTTTCCGTAGCCACCTCCACCTTCTTGTGACTTGACTTCAGATTGGCAAGCTCATCGATAGTTGTACCCAGGTGAAGGTGCTCCTCTTTAAGAGCCTTCTCGTACCCCTCCATGGCCGAGGAATGAGCAACTCTAAGCACCTGCGCTTCCTCCTTCAGCCAAAGTATGCTACTACAGGAAGTCTGCAGGCGCTCAGACAAGTCTTGCAGCATCACAAGATCTCTCTTGTGAATGTTGATGAGACTCTCCTCAACCTTCCCAGCCAAGTACCCAATCTTCTTCAGGCCTAGATGGGCCTTCTTTAGCTCTTCTTGCAGCCAGGTCACTTGAACGACCCCTTGTTGTTGTGAGCCAACAAGGACAAAAAAGGTCCCAAGAGTCTCAACATGTCAAGAAGCACAGATGGAGATGTGAGACTTAATGTCTTATAGAAATAGGAATCAAAGATATAAGGAGAAAAAACTTACTACGTGTAAATAGTAGAACATGTGGTTGAAGTTCATCTGTCCCTGACGAGAGGTAGCCCAAAATAAGGCATCCTGTGAATGTCGGAGCACCTGCCTCTTCAGATTCGGGGTGTTGCTTGAAGAGCCTGCCTGAGTTGACGCCGCTCGACTGGATATGGGGCCTTTAGGGGCCACCTCCAGTACGGATCTCCTTACGGACCCAACTGTCTGACCTATCATCTCGGGACGCCCTTGACCAGAGAGATCCACCAACTCTCTCGCCCCAGTTGAGCTTCGCCTGCAGTACGGCTGCTCGAACATGTTGCCGCCCAAAAAACCTCCGATGGCCGCCACTTCCTGCGTCAGCTTCGCGAAGGTGCCCGTGGAACTAGTCGAAGAGATAGGAAAATCGGCACTTCCCTTCGCAGCCACCTCAACAGGGGCCTCAAGCGGGGACTCGCCCAAGACGATCGCCTTAGGCGGGCTAGACGGACGAGGTGGATCCACTGGGGCATCTGCCATCTCAACCCTACCAGGGCTCAGAGGAATGGGTGCTGTCGACTCTCCCATGGGAGGAGTTGTAGCGTACTTCTTCCTTAGGCACTTAAGGGGGACCTTTGCCTCCTCTTTGCCACTAGCCACCTCCTTCGTCTTCGCCTCCTTGAAGCGAGAAGATCCACTCCCCTCATCCCACTCTGAAGGCTTGTCCTCCTCACGTTGAGACCCACCGTGTGTGGAACTGCTGGCTCGTCTCCTGGGGGTATCCGGGCGGACGAACCACCCAAAAGCTGAAATAAAAACAGAGGAGTTAAGTGAAGGGCAGAGGAAATAAGCTCTCTAAAGCTATTACCCCCCCAACTAACATATCATGGGATAAGAATATGCAACCTACGATAACGCCGCTAGAACATCTTCTCGCCTGAGTTCCAAGCGGGTAATTGGCCCAAATTTCATTACATGGTCTACATCCGCCTGTGCAGACGAGTCAAGTTCCTCGGCTCTAGGCGGCAAATCTCTGTCAGGTCAGCCTTGCCACGTGTAAGGGACTTCTAGGTCCTCAATATTATGGAGGAAGAAAAAATGGCGGTCTTGCCTGTTGGCGCTAGAGCACCACGATCATTTGTTTTGATGATAACAAAACACGTGTTATTTAACATTTGCAATTTGAGTCCTAGATTTCATGTCAATTGCAAATGAGGACGTGTTTAGACGGAGTTCGAGCTCGCATCCAGGACGGATTGGAAGAGCTTGACGGAAAACAGAGGAGGTCCGCGTGGAGCGAAAGATTGAAGATGGAAGGAAATGAAGAATAGGATAGATTTCCTTCTTTTGTACTTGTATTTTTTGTTTCTTTTGTTGCTCTTTATTTCCTTAGATATTTCATGTTAAAGAGCCTCAAAGAACCCTAACAGTAGTCCTAGGAACACCGGCACAACCCTAGGATACTTAGGTTTTCTGTAGAATACTTAGAAAACCAATATAGGGTTCAAACAGCACTTCCAGACGTCTAATTCCCAAATCAGACGTCTGATAAAGAATTTTAAGACGTCTGACTGTTGTTTCAGACGTCTGATAACTGTTAGGCTGGACATAGTTAGTTCTGTCTGATGAAATCAGACGTCCAGACCTTAGACCAGACGTCTTAGGAGACGTCTGATGACTTTGCCAGACGTCCAATTAGTGGACCGTTGGCTGGCTCCGCAAACACTCCAGATATGACCGTTAGAGCCTTATCAGACGTCCATAGGACTGTCCAGACGTCTAATAAATGACCGTTTTGCCTCGGCTGACCCAAAATCTCTTCTCAGAGATTTTGCAGCCGTTGCAACGTTTGGAAATCAATTCCCACAGTAAAAGTAGGTTTCCAGACGTCCATACATAGTGCCAGACGTCCTGTATGTCGTCTGATGGACTTGCGCAAAAACCCTGTTTAGATCTGATTCAAGTCAGGGAGAAACCCGCATAGAATCAGACGTCTGACCTTGGAATCAGACGTCTTAAAGTGGCCTTCCAGACGTCTGATGCCAGAGTTAGACGTCTGATAACCCTGTCAAATGTAATCATTGTCCTGATTTCGGCCTGATTCTCTTGGGCTTTGCACCCAACGGCTATAGAACCTTTCTTAAGCCTTCCAAAGCATTCCTAAGGCCTCTATAAATAGAGGGGAGCCTTTGCAACACAAAAACACACAAGATATACACCTAGAAAAACACAAGACACACCTAAGCAACATACTTTCCACTCTTTTGTGTCTCTCTTGCTCTCTAAGCTCAAGTTCTATATCTTGAGAGCTAAATTCAGTTTGCGCACCCGCTCTCCCGCTGTTGTTCACGAGAGCGACGTAGTGCCATCGCGTGGCACACGCACCGCGTCATCGTCGACGCACTCCTTGCAAAGGGGAGTTTCCTATTTCCTATAGAAGCTAGGTTTAATTATTTTGTTGGCTCTATAGGACTATTGTTTATTTTTATCTTTGTCTTTTGGTTGGGTATTCGCTTTGCGAATTCCCGTCTCCTTCGTGGGACAAAATCCTTCTCGTGGAGAGAAGGGGTTGAGGAACGCTACCCTTGTACTTGTAGCGTGGTTGTACTGAGGTTGAATCACCCTCGTTTTAAAGTGATTCGTTTAGTGGATTTGATCAACTAGGTTGATCGGAAAATCCTAACTCGAGAGGGTTAGGTGGTGGTTTTCACCCGGTTTGGGTTTCCACCTAAAAATACCTGTGTACATTTTGTGATTGCTTATTTTTGTGATATTGCTTTATATATTTCAATTCCGCATTTTTTTGTCACGCTGATCTCACCCCTCCAAGTAGGGAAATTACAATTGGTATCAGAGCAGGTCTTGCTGTTTCGGCGTAACAACCCGGCAAGAGATCAAATGGAGGGAAGCACATCAGCAATCAGGATCTCCGAGGGGCAGTCCACAACCCGTCCGCCGTTCTTCGACGGGAGCAACTACCCCTACTGGAAGTTGCGGATGAAGACCTGGCTTTAAGCCACCGACTTCACGGTCTGGGCCAGATGCGAGACGCCTTTCGACATCCCAGAAAAACCCGCGGGAGGATACTCGCAGCAGCATATTCGAGAGCTTTCACTCAAAGCAAAGGCAATGAATGCCATGTATTGCGCGTTGAGTCCGGAAGAGTTCGAGAAAATCCAAGAGTGCACCACCGCCCACGAGATATGGAGGAGGTTGGAAGGCACTCATGAGGAGACAAGCTCAGAGGAAGAAGAAGAAGAAACCGCTTGCTTTGGTTTCATGGCCAGAGGAACCAACAGCGACAGCGAAAGTGGAAGCGACGACAGCGACAACGAGGTAAATCTCGATCTTCAAGAAGCATTTAATGAACTTTTTGAGATTAGTAAATCACTTAAAATAGAAAACAAAAGTATTAAAAAGAACCTTAGTTTTCTTAAATCTGAAAATGATAGGTTAGAAAAATAACTTAAGGACATAGAAACTAGTGCTAAGGATAATAACCTGTTATTAGAAAATCATAACCTCATCAATGAAAATAATAAGTTGATTGAGGAAAATGATAGTCTTAAGTTAGAAATTTCTGATTTAAAGACTAAGATGAATACTATAGAAAAAGAAATTGCATGTCTTAGGGAAAACTCTAACAAACTAATCAATAAAGTAGATGATTTTTATAGCCCTAAGGTTGAGAAAGGATCTCCATCAAGGAGACCTTCTAACAAATCCGGATCCAAGCCCACTTGGATACCGAAAAAAGAATTAGAATCTTGTTTTGTAGGGTTCAGGGATAATTACAACATAAGGGACTGGACCTACAAGCTCAAGGCTGGTCAACTCGAATTGGGAGAACTAAGGAGTAGACCAAGGAGGAGAACAAGAAGACCGACGAGACGACGAACAAACGACGGACCCGCCACACGTCGACCACCAGATTGGAGACCGGCGCCGATGCCCGGGCCTCCAAGCTACGGATGGGAGCCCCATCCGATGTGGCATCCACCACCACCATTCGGGCCATTTTATTGGCCATGGTAGGTGAGGTAAAACCCTTTACCCTATCTTTTTATCATAAGCATTTAGATGGGGGGAGTTAAAAAAGGATGAGCTAATTGTCAATTTTTAAGGAGGAGATATAAGGTAGCTAAATTTCCTTTAGAAAGGGGGAGAAAAATAATAGCTATCGCATTGTTACAAAAAGGGGGAGGACATTACCTTTGTCAAAAGAAACTCGTAGAAGAGCATGTTTTAAGGGGGAGTTATATGAAATATAAAATCAATTAAACCTTTTTGATAATGTCAAAAAGGGGGAGGATTTTTATGCATTATTATTTACGGTTTTGTCATCATCAAAAATGGGGAGATTGTTGGTGCTAGAGCACCACGATTATTTGTTTTGATGATAACAAAACACGTGTTATTTAACGTTTGCAATTTGAGTCCTAGATTTCAGGTCAATTGCAAATGAGGAGGTGTTTAGACGGAGTTCGAGCTCGCACCCAGGACGGATTGGAAGAGCTTGACGGAAAACAGAGGAGGTTCGCGTGGAGCGAAAGATTGAAGATGGAAGGAAATGAAGAATAGGATAGATTTCCTTCTTTTGTACTTGTTGTATTTTTTGTTTCTTTTGTTGCTCTTTATTTCCTTAGATATTTCATGTTAAAGAGCCTCAAAGAACCCTAACAGTAGTCCTAGGAACACCGGCACAACCCTAGGATACTTAGGTTTTCTGTAGAATACTTAGAAAACCAATATAGGGTTCAAACAGCACTTCCAGACGTCTAATTCCCAAATCAGACGTCTGATAAAGAATTTTAAGACGTCTGACTGTTGTTTCAGACGTCTGATAACTGTTAGGCTGGACATAGTTAGTTCTGTCTGATGAAATCAGACGTCCAGACCTTAGACCAGACGTCTTAGGAGACGTCTGATGACTTTGCCAGACGTCCAATTAGTGGACCGTTGGCTGGCTCCGCAAACACTCCAGATATGACCGTTAGAGCCTTATCAGACGTCCATAGGACTGTCCAGACGTCTGATAAATGACCGTTTTGCCTCGGCTGACCCAAAATCTCTTCTTAGAGATTTTGCAGCCGTTGCAACGTTTGGAAATCAATTCCCACAGTAAAAGTAGGTTTCGAGACGTCCATACATAGTGCCAGACGTCCTGTATGTCGTCTGATGGACTTGCGCAAAAACCCTGTTTAGATCTGATTCAAGTCAGGGAGAAACCCGCATAGAATCAGACGTCTGACCTTGGAATCAGACGTCTTAAAGTGGCCTTCCAGACGTCTGATGCCAGAGTTAGACGTCTGATAACCCTGTCAAATGTAATCATTGTCCTGATTTCGGCCTGATTCTCTTGGGCTTTGCACCCAACGGCTATAGAACCTTTCTTAAGCCTTCCAAAGCCTTCCTAAGGCCTCTATAAATAGAGGGGAGCCTTTGCAACACAAAAACACACAAGATATACACCTAGAAAAACACAAGACACACCTAAGCAACATACTTTCCACTCTTTTGTGTCTCTCTTGCTCTCTAAGCTCAAGTTCTATATCTTGAGAGCTAAATTCAATTTGCGCACCCGCTCTCCCGCTGTTGTTCACGAGAGCGACGTAGCGCCATCGCGTGGCACACGCACCGCGTCATCGTCGACGCACTCCTTGCAAAGGGGAGTTTCCTATTTCCTATAGAAGCTAGGTTTAATTATTTTGTTGGCTCTATAGGACTATTGTTTATTTTTATCTTTGTCTTTTGGTTGGGTATTCGCTTTGCGAATTCCCGTCTCCTTCGTGGGACAAAATCCCTCTCGTGGAGAGAAGGGGTTGAGGAACGCTACCCTTGTACTTGTAGCGTGGTTGTACTGAGGTTGAATCACCCTCGTTTTAAAGTGATTCGTTTAGTGGATTTGATCAACTAGGTTGATCGGAAAATCCTAACTCGAGAGGGTTAGGTGGTGGTTTTCACCCGGTTTGGGTTTCCACCTAAAAATACCTGTGTACATTTTGTGATTGCTTATTTTTGTGATATTGCTTTATATATTTCAATTCCGCATTTTTTTGTCACGCTGATCTCACCCCTCCAAGTAGGGAACTTTCATTGCCCCTTCAAGCTATCGTGGAGGTCGACTATCTGGTACTTGGTGTGCCGGCTATAAAAGGTGTAGGCACCAGAGGGGGCCTGCCCCTTTTCACTTTAAGGGCATGAGCTCAAAAATCAGGTGGAATACGCCCAGTCGGGGAACAATCCCCAGATGGAAACAAATAACAGTGAAGGCGTTGAGAACATGCCAACAATTGAGACTAAGTTGTGAAGGGGCAAGGTGATAATAGGAAATGAAGGAAACCAAAAAGGGGTTTAAAGGCAACTGCAAGCCGTGTTCTATGGCATATCTATAGATTACGAACATCTCATTCGTCCCATCGGAGCATAGGTGGGTCATGGACCCGTAGGCATGCAAAGGGATTCCACCGAGTCCATACTTGGCCAGAAACTCGCTAATGGCAGACTGGCTATGAAAGTCAGAAGAAAAGTTGTACAATTCCTTCTTCTTAGGTGAGATACCGGACGGGGAAGAGGCAGACTTACCCTTGCCCACGAGTCCCGACATGTTTAGGCCTCCATTACTCCTCTGAACACGACGTGTCCAACATATTGAACCTCTCATAGCTCGTCAGAAAAGGAGCGGAGGCAGGCTTGCAAGGTGATTCGTTGTAGTAAAAGCGAGTAGGTGGAGCATTAACTCTGCCCCACCCCTCTATTTATAACCCCTCAGGGGAGTCCTCCCCTTGAGAGGCACAAATTTTGAAATCCTGCAATGTGCGACATAGATTTCAAAAGATCCCGCCAAATCCGAAATGACCTTGGTCATCATTATGGGCATTAAATGCCCTTTACGCATATCATTTCGCTGCAGTAATAGTGATTGCATTGTTGTCAGTAATAGCGATTGCAATTAAAGCCAGTTTTGTCACACAAAAAGACAAAAAATCAATTCCCGCAGTGATTGGCCACCACTCGTGGAAGGAGATGCATATGTCATAATTTTACCCGGGATGTTGGCCTCTTAAGGCTGACAGGGGCTTGGGCGACGATACGCCTACGTTCCCTCCATCATATGTTAATCTCTTGAGGTTGACAGGAACCCAAGCGGAGCACATCTACGTTCCCTTCATCATATGTTAACCTCTTAAGGTGATAGGAACCCAAGTGGAACATGCCTACATTCTCTACCTACCTAAAATTAAAACGTATGCCTCAAGATAAATGCTCACCCCGCTTAAAAGACAACTGGGAAATCATTTTGAGGCATCATCTATATGCGAAGTTTTAACATCTTGACTACTCTCTCAGCAACATCCGCTAGTTAGAGAATGGAGGCATATGATGAGGGCAAAAATTACCATTGGACTTAAAACTTCGCACAAAGCCCAAAAAGGATTTGGCTGCTTGGATACCTAACAAACAGGCGGATTCAGGTCTACCCGACCTGCCTATATCCAGACGGATCCGAACTCGCCATCATCGAAGCGGATCCATGTGAGTCTGACTCGCCATAGAACCCGGTTGACCAGAGTTGAAGAGGCGGCAACAACATCCATGTCGACGCTAACGGTGGCGTTAACAATGCTATTTATAACTAGGTAACAGACATGCTGGGGAATCCGCGAGGTCCATTGCGAGGATTGAATGTTGTTAGATTTTTTTGTACTATAAATAAGAGAGGCTCTTGAGGGCTCTCTTCATGTAACCTGAGAGAGAAAATGAGACAATGTACTACCTACAATCCTAGTGGAAATTTAGGAGTATTGTCTTCCCCCCAGACATACACTCCTTTGGGTGGAATTGGGTCACCAAACTCTTATGCCTTTTCTTTGTATGATTGCTTATGATTATTGTTGATTCGGATTCTCTTTTTGCCAAGGGCTCCAATCAAGCCCCATTAAAAGAAATGATCCCAGCCTCCCCGACCCAATTTATGCAGTGGGGCATGAACTTTATCATGCCTTTTCCAATGACCCATGCTTAGAAGAAGTTTGTGATCATGGCTGTGGACTATATCTCCAAATGGGTTAAGGCAGAAACTATAGCTAGCTCCAATGCTTAGTAGGTTTTCAAGTTTGTCCACAATGACATCATATGCCGCTATGGGATCCCATTGATAATTGTTGTAGACATTGGGACCTAGTTTACGTTAGAGTGCTTTGAAGACTTTTGCATCAATTGGAGCATCCCATCAATATGATATCTCACTGGAATAGGATGAATAACAATAGTTTACGGGATATTTTGTGTGCCTTGAAATTTGCCATAAAATCATATCCAGTGCTGCATCTTTTTCCAAAATTCTCATATTAAAAGATATTATCCCACTATACAACCATCACTTACTCACTGCTTATCCCACCACACAACTAAACATTAATAACCACTTATCCTAGGTTAAATCATACACAATCTAAAGAAAAATGGTAAAATTATCTTTCTTCATAAATACTCTCAAATCCATCTTATTTATCTTCTCGAAAGAGCATGAGGACGGGAGAGAGAGAACTTGCCCTTGAAACAAGAATGACTCCCAATGCTTCTCACAATTACAATCACTGGATGGGACCATTGTAGAGTCATTTCACCAAGAAATGTTTGATGTACCTAGATCTGCATCTACGCTCATCCCAGTTGTGCATGGGCACCAAAGACAAAAACATCACAGCATTTTTGTCATGTTGTGCTCTGATGGATGACTCGAATAATTACGTGTGCAAAGGTGGATGCGGATATCAACATTACATTCCACCCATACAACTATGCACTTTTATGTGAGTGGTCGCCATTTGTATTTTCCATTCGGAGTTGGAACTATGTGAACCTTTGAATTTGCATGTATACCCTTCCGTGGACTTCCTATTTACACCCGCACCCCCGGGCTTCCCTTCTCCGTCACACACACACTCGAAAGGTGAGGCGGACACTTCAATCCTATCCTCCCAAAACGGTTGCCGCCACTCCCCTTCCATCCCACACCTCTCCACCCTCTCTGCAGAGATGGCCTTCTGCAGCTGCCCAACGACAACCGCCACTCCGGCCAACTCTCCTCCCTTCTTCTCCACTTCCACAACACTCCTCTTCCGACCCCAAAGATCACCACCTCCTTCCCTTCTTCTCCTCTCCCCTCCTTCGCTTCTCCGACCCCTCCGGCGCTCCCTCCTCGCGCCGCCGCCGCAGCCAAGCATCCGCGCCGCCGCCACGGACGGGGGCTCCCTGGCGGAAGCCCGCGCGGGGGTGACCGTGTACAAGCCGAGGTCGTACGAGGTTCTCGTCTCCGACGCCGCCCGCTCCCTCGTCTACGCCCTCGACGACGGCAAGACCCGCCTCGAGATCGACTTCCCGTTAGCCCCCTCCCTCCCTCTACCTGTTTCGTTTCGCTACTCAGTGTGATTTGGAATCGATCCATTTGGATTGCTGTAATAGTGATCGGATTTCGTGGAATTGATCTCCATGCAATCGGATCACGGGTGTCCCCGTTCGGATTGCCACGGTGTCATCGGATCCCAATTGGATTGTGTATGTTGTTTGGATCATATGGAATCGATTTCCATGCGTTTGGATTGCCAAGACCCGATGCAATACAATGCAACGCCGTGACCCGACGAATCCTATCCAGGGGCATCGCGAAGTAGTAAGGGTTAGTCCTCAAAGAGCTACCTCGATTGGTACCTAAGAAAGTTTCTCGTCTTCTTCTGGTGAAATGAAACCAGGCTTGTGTCAATTTCATGCCTCACTCTCTCTTCTTCCCACATCCCATTTAAGTGATCAGGTTGTATCCGACCCATGTGCGAGTAGGCTATAAGTCCGCTTTGAAGCCTCAAATAGACTTGGCCTTATTCAAAATTCATTGGTCATAGGCGAATAGATTTCGCCTCGAACCTACCCTTTGTTAAGAAAATCAATTCACACGTCCCTTGGAGAAGGGAATTGCACTTCCTTAAACTTGAAACGCTACCTTGGCTTAGCTTATTGAAGTATGGCCTAGCTCACTTACTTGTGCATCTGCTATATTCAACTCATATCACATGTTTACCTATCGTGAGGGCTCACGATCGGCTTTGATTGGGCACTCCTGTGTGGGCTGCAATATAATTGGAATCTGATGGATTCCTTTTTTCCTACATAATCTAGTTGCGATGATGGAATGCGAACTTCAAATGCCTCATGGAATGTGATTCATAAACGGAATGTCATCTCAAGAAGTGACTTGGTTGTGAGTGACAAGGGCATTTCCTTTTGGTCTAACTGTAGTCTGCTTGGTGTAATGTAGGTAACTTGAGATTGCAAATAGATCCACTTAAATGATGCACATCTGTGGTTGAATAGTTGGTCTTCCACCTGTCAATCAAGATATGTGCAAATTACAATACATTGAAAAGAATTCTATGTAGTCAAACTTGCCCTTTAGTAACAAGAAATTAATATTGTTATGATGCACCACCATCTCTACTAGGTCTATGATTCAAGAATTCTACCTTTCAGACAGGGTCTGCTTTTGAATCTACCTTGTCTCTATTTGAAATGTAGAGTAATACAAGAAGGCTAGGATTACTGCTTCAACGAGTCCAACATTAGCTGGAATTGAAGATTTGACAATTTAATCACTGGCTAGATTTAAGTTTCTTAAAGGATTCAGAGAATGGGAGACAAAGATAGTGATGCAAATGGGATATGATGGGATAGAGCTAGTGGGACTGCACCATATATATTCTAAATGTCAAGGAGAGAACATAGAGCACTTGCATGTTGCTTTTTCGAGACCAATAGAACATCAAGGTTAGACCCACTCAGTAACCTTCACTTCATGTTTCACTTTTTGCATTACACAATCATGATAGTGTAAATTTTCCTCCTTCTGAATTTGGGGCATGGCAAGAAACGGTATTCACCGTCGCATTTAGTAACTTCCTGCCCATTACAGCAGAACCTGGTAAGATTCTATTTCACAATGTCAGTCTCTCAATTAAGTACCAATATCAACATAGGGCATCAATTAATAGTTACTCAAGATATTAGTTTCAAGTGCTATCTTGTTTCTTTCATTCAGTTGCCACAATACTATTTGGGATTTTTAGAGTGCTTACCACATCCTTCTTTGTGTCTTGTATCAATTGATGGATGTTTCTACTGATTCCATGTGAAGGCCTCTGCCGAGCAACATTTCATCTTACAAGGTACATCTCTTACTACTAAGGTTATCTTTTTATGAATATACTCTCCACTGGGATCTGACTTCATTTTTGTTATATATTTTTTATTGGTTATCAAATTCAAATTACTATGGCCAGAGAGGTTCTGTTTTCAGCACACATAGAGTCATACATGTATATTCTTTTTCACCTATAAACTGGATAGTCTGCAGAAAAATAGTGTAAGCATATTCAGTTGGTAGCATCTACAGAACACCCCTACTTCTGCCAAAGTCATCATATCATCTCAAAACTCAATATAAAATTTTGATGGCCTGTAAGATGCAGTTATGAAGGCTTTTTTTTTTTTTGACCTGCAAATTCTGTACTCTCCAACTACTTACAACTTGAGGAGCATGTGACTTTTAGGCTGCTGACATGCATCTATTATCTGGCTTCATTACTTAAAAGAATTAGCAAATAACTTGTTGCTAATATCTCTTCTCATTTAAATGTTAGCATCAAAATAATTGCTGTAATATGAAGATTAGCCTCGTAAATATTCAAGTGTACCAATAATCTTGGCAATTATTTGAATACATGAAGGGATCCTCAGATGAGTTTATTGATGCCAATATTCAACTTGCCCTAGCAGTAGTCAGAAAAGTTCGAGAAATGAGAGGAACTGCATCCCGTATTGTAAGCTTCAAGTTGTCTTGCTACTTGTGAGCTTCTTTAGAATTTTTTAATTATGTTTTCTTAGCTATGATTAATCAAACTCTTGAAATCTAGGTATTTCCTGATGGGCCAGAAAAACGCAGGGCTTCTCAGTTGTTTAAAACTGCACTTGAGATGGTATGAAAGTCTTAGCCAAGTGGTTTATTCCACTATTTCTTATATGGAAGGCTAGTCATTTCGCAAATCACAATTTTGATATTGCTTTTGCTATTACATTCTGTCAGGTGCAAGAATAAGTGTTTTTGGATGCTAAAGAGATTTTCAATCAAATTTCAGATTGACGGGGTATCAATTGGTTCTTTGGATGACATTCCTGGTGGGGCTGTAACCAATTTTCTTAGATCCATAAGGAACACCTTGGATTTTGATTTTGGAGATGAGACTGAAGGTTGGTTCTACATAGCCAAAATTGTATTTTGAAAGAATTTTTTACTTTTATTTTGACTCTTTAGTTACTTGTTGTTCCCAAATATCAACAACATCCTGAATAGGGATGTTGGTAGCAGTTCAATAATATGTTGGAAACAAGAAACCAGAAGATACAGCAATGCAACTTTTGTATTGAAATTCTTATTTGATATCCATCCCAATGTAAAATCATTTGATAGAGAGGAAACAAACAAATAAAAACTACCACCGAAATTTCATCCTGTTGGTTCGTATTTGTTTTGATAAGTTACAGTCACTATATGTTTTTTAAAAGAAGTTATATTTGTTATATGTAGATGGATCTTGAGATTCGGTGCATGTCTATCTTTTCCTTGGTTCTAATTATAGTGCCGCCTTTTTTAATCTCATTGAGTAGGTATGTATTTATAATTCTACATATTTTTTTGTGTCCTAATCTTCCTCATGATTCCCTCCATGATTTTGACGGTTGGGACACTGGGAATTGTAGGAGCATGGGAGAGGAGAGAATGAGAGGGCGAGCGGGAGAGAAGCGAGTGCGAGCGAGAGAGGGACAAAAGGAGCAGAGGAGTGTGGAGGGAAGGGGAGCGGAGCCTTCTCACCAATGAGGTGGTCGAGCCGGAGACCTTAGGGAGTGGAGGGTGGTCGAGCGGCGGAAGGGGAGGGTGGTTGCGGTGGATTTGAAGGAGGTGGATGCACGAGGCGACCAATGCTTCAAGTGCCTGGAGACCGGCCATTGGGCGAGGGTCTGCAGAGAACCCTTGCGCTGCTGGGGGTGTCGAGGGGTTGGGCATAGGCATGCGCGGTGTACAGAGACGGGGCGGCGTGATATGGCGTGCATTGCGGAAGTGAGGCGACCCCCACTACCTCCATCGGTGGTGGTGCCTACGGCAGAGGTGGAGGCTCCTTGGTCGACGAATGCTATGGCTCTCTGCAACCTTGTGGTTGGGGGTGTGGTGGGAGAGTTGACACTGGGACGGGTGCGGATCTCCGACTCCGAGGTGGTGGTCCTTGGTGATGGGGCGTCGGCGGCAGGAGTGAGGGTCATCCCGTCGGGAGTTGGGAGAGTTCTGGTGGTGGGGCTCCCTCCTGCGAAGGTTGAGGAGCTTTGCTCCATGGTCGCTCGTTTGGAGTTCGGAGAAGTGGCTTGGCGGAGGGCTACCATCCACAATGGGGCACAGAGGGAGCGACCATCGAAGAGACTATCGGTGGAGATTCTGCTCGAAGGAATACCTTGGTGGTTGCGAATGATGGAGGTCATCGAGGAGGTGGTCTCCCCCTTTGCACGCCTCCGAAGGTGTGAGGGAGTTGGTCTCTCGGCTGGGCAACTTGAGGTAATGGTGGAGCTCAAAGTGGGGGCGTCGGTGATGACGAATGTACTTCGCCACGATAATCTTTCGTGGGTGGTCACTTGCACTCGCAAGAGGACTGGTGGAAGGAGGGCATCGTACGCAGAGGTGGTCGGAGGGGCAGCGAACTCCGACGGCAAGACAGTGGCCCGGGCTAGGGTTTTGTACGGAGACCAAGATCCCAAACGTTCGAGCGCTGAGGTGGAGCTGAGTCCGTTGAAGGCGGAACGTTAGCCATTGATTACGCCTATTGCGGCTGTCTCGGAGGAGTCGTCGCATTTGGAAGGCGAGGCGGTGCAGTCTATGGCGAGATCGAAGGAGCGGGAGGTAGAGCCCATATCGCGCGAGATTGAGGGAGCCCAGCTGGACGGTGCTTCGTCGCCCTCTTTTAAGAGGTCGGGTGCTCGGGTCGGATCCTCCCAGGATTCGGATAGTGGTGATGGTGGCTCCGATTGCGGTGAGACCCATTGCCTGATCTCTGATGTCCCTTCGACAGGCTGTGGTCCAGACAACCCCTCGGCGGTGATGGAGCCTCACCTCGACGATAAGACACACATTGCTCCAGAGATGACCGGCCTCTCTCCATGGTGGGCGCGGAGAAGGGAGATGTGTCCATCGACCAGCACTCGGTGGTGAAGATGGGGGCTGGGAGCTTTGAAGTGGTGACGATGGAGTCGGAGATGCTTCCGGAAGGAGATGTGCCTCGACAGCAGGTTGAGGGCATCTCTTTAGCGGAGGACGATCGCACGATGGTCCCTCTGTCTGGTTGGAAGCCACGAATGGTGGATAGTGGCTGGGGTGGACCCTTTCGATACAAGCGGAAATGGCGGTATCATGGATCGAGCCAGGTTCAGAGGGTGGTGGTGGATGGTTGTGATAGAACAACGCAACCTTCAGTGACAGCGACCCTGAATCATGATGAAGTGGAGGTTCAAAGGACTGCGGAAGTGTGCGGCTTTCGCTTGTCGAGGAGGGAGTCGTCCACCATTTCCAAATGAATGGTGTCATTACTTGGAATGTGTGGGATCTCAATGACCCATTGAGGAGGGCTTTATTGGGTCAGTACATTCGTTCGTGGAAAGCGGATGTCGTGCTATTACAGGAGTCCAAACTTTCCGACTGTGATGCTAGAACTTGGAGGGAGATCGAAGACACCTTGATGGGGGGATTTCGTTTTATTGGAGCAGCTGACCGGTTCGGAGGGTAGATCCTACGGTGGCGACAAGATGTCTTCTCCTTGGTAGACTGCTTTGAGGGGGAACGTATCATCTCTACGAAGTTGGTACGAAAGCTGGGTGGTGCTAACATGGTGATCATGGGGTATATGGCCCGTCAGATGCTCAAGCTAGAGGGGTGATGTGGGAGGAGCTTACGTCGGTAGCTGTGGATTGTCATGAAAGTTCGTGGTTGATTGGAGGGGACTTCAACGTTACCTTGCAGTTGGAGGATAGACTAAGGGGGCGGGGAAGACAGGACCCTGGATCAGATGAGTTCGTAGAATTTGTGGCTACGCATGGCGTTATAGATATGTGTCAGACGTCGTATGCCTTTACATGGAGGAATAACAGCGGTCAGATGTCCAGCATAGATAGATTTCTATCCAACGTGGAGATAGCAGAGGCCTTCCCCATGGCGGATGTATCCCCTTTGGAGAGACCATTTTCAGACCATACTCCCTTGATGTGGCGACCTAATGAAGGGGTGCACTATGGCACCTACTTCAAGTTTGACAAGTCTTGGTTGCTGGAGGAGGGTTTCCGGGGCATGGTGGAGGAGAAATGGGCCTCTTTTGCGATGGAGGGATTGGCTACGGTTCTACTAGTAAGGGAGTTGGCTATGTTGTGGGCTCACCTAAAGGACTACAAGAGGGAAATCTGAGCAACCAGGAGGGGCAGAAAAGAAGAGGCCTTTACGGAGATTACCAGGATTGATAGATTGGAGGACTAGGCCCCTATCCCAGTGGAGGATAGGGAGATCAGGTTGAGGATGATGCGGGTGGTACAAGAGGAGGATAGGAAAACAGAGGTGGAGTGCAAGTTGAGATCGAGACAGAAGTAGTTGAAGGAGTGAGATTCTAATACCAGATTTTTCCATTAAATGGCATCTGCCAGGAGGAGGAGGAACTGGATAGAGAGGCTGTTGGTTCACGGAGATGCCTATTTAGGTAGGGAGGAGGTGGGTAGAGCTGCAGCGGATTACTTCAGAGATTTCACAGGCAGGTGTGGCATCAGGCGGAAGGCCTCACGACCAGCTTCTCGGAGGATGAGGTGAGATGGGCGATTTAGGGGTTGAATGTGGAGGGATGCCCTGGATTGGATGGTTTTCCAGTCTTCTTTTTTAGGGAGTTTTGGTCTTTGGTGGGGATGGATGTGATGCGAATGATGGAGTTTACGGAAGGAAATAGGGGCTTTGACAAGCTGAACATGTTTTATATGTTCTTGCTACCCAAGAAGGAAGGTGCAGAGGGTATTCATGATTTTCATCTAATTGCTCTCTTTAATGCGGTCTACTTTATTGTTGCTAAGGTGTTGGCTAACAGAGTCAGAGACATCCTTGGAGACTTGGTTTCCCCTATGCAGACATCCTTTGTACTAGGGAGGGGAATTCTGGACAGTTTTGTTGTCGCTATGGAGGCTTTAGCATCTTGGAAGAGGGAAAAAAAGAAGGCGTTTCTGTGGGAGGTTGACTTCAGTAAGGCTTACGATTCAGTGCAGTGGGATTTCTTGTGGGCGTCCTTACTGAAGAGAGGCTTTCCAACAATGTGGATTAGTTGGATGAAGTGGTGTGTGATGACGACATTCTTCTTGGTTCTGATTAATGGAAATCTGGCGGGAGGGTGGGTGCAGCCCAGGAGAGGGGTTAGGCAGGGGTGCCCTCTTGCACCTATGTTGTTTGTGTTGGTGGCGGATGCCTTGGCGAGGGTAGCTCAGAAGGCATGTGATACAGGTCTGATCAGAGGTTTCAGAACGGGAGAGGATGAGCAGACAACAATTTTACAATATGCTGATGATACTCTGCTATTGGTAGAAGGAGCAGGCCAGGAGGCTAGGAGGATGAGGATCGTCATGGAGCTATTTGGTGCTGCATCAGGGCTGTAGATTAACTACAACAAATCAACTTTTGTCCCGATGAACATAATGGCTGAGGAGACGGAGGCAGTGGGGAGTGCGCTTGGGACAGAGATTGGATCGTTACCACTGGTGTATCTTGGCCTCCCGTTGTTAGATAGGAGGCTTAGATTGTAGGATTGGCTCCCTTTGCCGGAGAGGATGGAAGGTAAGTTGGCAGAGTGGTTTTTTGTCTAGAGGAGGTAGACTGGTGCTGGTGAAAGCGGTCTTGGCATCTATACCTTCATATTTTCTCTTCGTTTTTAGGATGCTGAGACAGATTGAGAAGAAGATCTCTGGGTTGATGAGAGACTTCTTCTGGTCCAATAGGGGGCGGCAAGGATAGGGGCGAGGCTGGTGGCCTGGGAGGAGTTGTGCAGGCTGGTGCGGGAGGGGGGCCTGGGGGTCAGGGAAGTGGACAAGGTGAATATTGGCTTGCTTACGAAGTGGATTGCCAGATTTGGGGGCTATGAAAAAGGTTTGTTTGGTGACACCATGAGGTGCTGTTATGGGCCGTTTACATCTTGGAGACCCTTGGAGTCTCCTCCTTTAGGGGCCTCTTTCTTTCTCAGAGGCCTGGCAAAGGTGGCGAAGGTGTAGACATTCTTCTCCCCCACACTGGGAGAGGGTGACGTTTTCAGGTTCTGGCTGGATGACTGGTAGGGGGTCGGGTCACCTCTTAGTGCCAGGCACCCTCAGCTCTTTAGGGGAGTGGTGGATCAATCGGCTTTGGACGGGGACTGTTGGACTGGGGCCTACTGTTTGATCTTTCGGGGAGGCCTCTCGGATCAGAGGTGTGTAGAGTTCCAGATGTTGTTACAGGAGTTGGAAGGATGGGAACCAGAGGAGGAGGAGGATTCCTTTTCCTAGGAAGAGGGAGACTTCTCGATGGCGGAGGTTTTCCGTAGAGCGAGTTGTAGTGTGGCCAGCTCGAACATTGAGCTCATGAGGGATTGCAGACTCCTCTGGGAGGTGGGAGGTGGAATGTCCACTGAAGGTGAAAATTTTCGCATGGTTGTTGAGGAGGGGGAGGATCATGACGAAAAAGTGGAGATCGAGATGGGCCTAGATGGATGATGTGAGCTGTTCCCTTTGTGATGGAGCGGAGGAGGACATTCAGCACCTCTTCTTCCAGTGTTCGTTTGTGGTGCAGGTGTGGCAGAAGTTGGGGATAGACTGGATTGTCCATCGGAATGTGCTTACTTTTGGTCTTCTTTTCGCAGGGGAAATGCAAGTGACGGGTTAAACTTGTTTAGATCCAAGAAGGATCGAGCTAAGGTTCTGGCTGTCTTATGGGGTGTGTGGCTGAGTAGGGATGGGGTGGTTTTTAGGGGTGAGAGACCCTATGTTGAGAATTTTTTCTACTCCATTCAGTCCGAGGTGGAATTTTGGAGAGCTAATCTGAAATTTCTGGTGTAATTTTTTTTGATGGAATGAATTGAATGTGGGTGGTTATCATTTGGATAACCATCCTTTCACTTTTTTTTTTTTTTTTAATTCTACATATTTTTTTGGGATATTGTGAAAAATCCCAACCCTTTAGGTCATTGTCTGATTAGAGAGTGGTAACAAATAACAAGGGATAAAGTTCTCTTGAAATGTAACAAGAAGATCTTGGGATGAGACGTCTCGGCTGAAGTTAATTGTTGGTGATAAAGAAAGAGCAAGAAGTTATGCTTATGCAGAAAAACTACAGATGGACTGATGGCTTGGTCCAAAGGTGTGGGAAGCTGGATGTTAAGCCTTGCAAGAGGGGTTGATGAAGATTGAGAAGTGTTAGAAGGAAATCATAGAATATTAGTTATTTTAATCTAACCATAGGAACAACCCAAGATAGATCTAAGTGGACATAAAGGATCCATGTAGTTAACCCTACTTAGTATAAAAAGGGTAGTTTTGTTTTTTAATAGAGGCTGAAACTTCAACCATAAATCACTTAGCTTTTATGATTGAAAAGTTTGTTTGTTTTCACATTTTAGTAAGCCATTTCATCACATGGCTAGACTGGCCTACTTACCCAAAAAAAATTTCATATGGACCATTTTGAATAAAATTATATCGTTAATTACCTGCATTTCCATATGGTGACGGCTGTTGCTTGGGGGTTAAATTTTAGATGATTTAGGGGTTTTATGCCTCATTTGCATAGGAGTTCCTTACCCATATCACCCACATAAAAAGAATTTCCAGAAAGATTCAAAATCCCTGACTTGTATTCAGCGGAGAAAAAAATTACATCATACCTAAATGCCAAGAAGAGGACATTCATCCACAATCTGTTTGACATAAAAAACATCATGTGTAAGGGGTTAACTCAGAAATCAAACTCATAAGATAATAAGGAATAATGGAATCAAAATCGCATGGACTAACAAGAGATTGAAGAGAATTCTTGGGGAGTACACTCCTGGATTTCACAAAAAAGTAACATTCACATTCAAATGCTATATATCAAAAATAGGCATTCTCATTAAATGTTCACAGTCAAATATTTGCAAAGAAAAAAAATAAACAAAAGGAACTAGTTCTTTTTTCTTCTCTAAGTGAGCCTCCATCTGTCCAAAAAAGAGGTGATCACGATGGTGTAAGTGGAATCTATGATGAAGTATGTGAAAGCCCTCCCTAAGTCCTCATCTCATATATGTCTCTTGAGGGGTGCACTTGGAGTGATAGGCTTCACATTAGTCGTGATAATCAATCGAGTAAAGAAATCTGTCCCACCTGCAACATTCGATGACAATGCTTTATGCAACGAAGAAATGGGATGGTGCTCTTCTTCAGTATGAGATTATACCGATGGCTTCTTGTGCACCTCCCTTACCGGCTGCTCTTAGTGATGGTTGAAACCATCTTGTTGGTTGTCCTCCACCTCTATCACTGGTTGTCTATGTGCTCCTCGTTGTCCTCGACCTCGGCCTCGTACTAGTCCTCATCCTTGACATTGATTGAATACGCATTAGAGGGTGAATAGCCTCTTCATCATTGTCAACATGTTGAAGAGCCTCAACCTCAATAAATTGTTGATTAATCTCATCTCGCAAGTCTTGCATTGTGTCATTGATAAGTCTCCATAGCTCATTAAGATTAAGCCTTTCTTCTGCTAATAGGTCAGTAGGTCGATCTCACTTAGCCAGCTGAAATTTCAATATGAATCCATTTATTAAAATAAACAAGCAAAAAGAAAATAAAGAACTAAATTAAATTTACTTTGTTATAGAATATATACCTCACTCCATAATACCTCTCCATGACGACTTATGCATTTTTGAGTTATACTATGGTACCATGCTGCATAGTTGGGAGTCATGCTTAGACCCTCATCACCTATGGGCATTATTTCTACAACTTGCTATTCTTTTTTGTGTGGTGCATGGCGCTCCACCCAGTTCACGCCATTTTTCTCCCTTAAATCCATGGCATGTAAATAGATGTTAGTGTCACACTTCTCTAGCATTCTTTGTAGTCCTCCAAATTGACGCGTGAAATGATCTATAAAACAATGTTCCACTATGTGGGACATAATAAATGGTACTCAGGCATGCCAGAATTCCCAACTTACGAGGTGAGATGCTGGTACTACTATTAGTACTACCTCAATGTAAGGCTCTCATACAACGTACAAGAAGGAACGGGGCATTAACACTTATATTGAAAACTAAAAAGGACTAGGGAACACCATCTACTTGATCTGTGGACTGTAAATCAAAAGAATCACGGTAAGGCCGTAGAAGATACGAGGGATGCTCTGTCACATCAAAGTTGGCACTCCAACTGACAAGCGAGAGGTCTATTGTGCCAGTCGGGTTGGTGGTGCACAACAAGAGAGTTTTGTGGAAATCACTTGCATACCCATATCTACAGGAGTATAGATGAGCCCTCGATTTGTCCAGTGACATTTCATACTGCCGAACACATGTGACGATAGAGATTTGTTAAGCATGCAGATCCTCAGCTGTATCTCGCCATTGTCCTGAAATCTCTCAACAGCAGCAGGAAGATCAATGAAACCAAAGACCCAGACTTGTCTGGAAAAAGTTCACCTCCCATTAATTGCAAAATTTTGCTCGGGTGTACTATTGGATGATGACATCCAGTGCGTCCTCTAGCAACTCCTGAAATGTTTGTGCGAGCCATGTGAGTCCCACGCGTACCCCTTTAAGCTGGGGGGTTTAACTTCAAGCAACTCCTGCATAAGTTATACCAAGAGTCCACTTTTGTTACACCTGAAAGAAATCTCACATTCTTCGTTAGAAATAATATTATTAACATGAAATTATGACATAAATGTTAATAGAAACATAATGATAGTATAATACTTGGTAAGCCATCAATGGGAAGACCCATGATTATGGGTACCGCTTGCAGGGTAATGGTCATCTCCTTGTAATGTATGCAGAAAGCATGTGTCTTGGATCTCCAGCGCTCTACCAACGTTGTGATGAGATGCTAATCAAGAGAAATGAATGGTATATGCAGAAGAGGTCTGAAATCAACCTGTTGGATGTACATCACAATATGCTCTTGTGGCTAGTTATGATTCAATTTAGCTTCTCTTCTCTTACATTTCAACCATGTTGATTCCTATGAAAAAAAATCGTAAAAAATGTTTGTTAAATCAATTAAAATTTTAAAAAAGGAAATAATATTTGTAAGGACATAGATGCTTACATGGCCTTCTCACACAAACTATGAACGATGCTTCAGCTGCAAGTACAATAGCTCTTGATCGATGGGTCCCGGATCCATCTTGCTCGTACAATTGCTCACAAGCAATTTCAATTGTTATGCAACAACAACTCAATGATTTCTCATGCTCTAAAACCATAAATCTTTTCCAAAAAAATGAAAATACAGTCATCAATCAGAGGAAAACCTATTAGAAATAACACTATGGGGAAAACATTTTTATGGTAGAGTAATATGTTTTAGAGAATAGTAGTTTTTGGTTGAAATGGTTCTAGAGAATAGTAGTTTCTGAAAGCCTGTTTTACAATCGTCTCTTCTGAAATTTTCCAATTAAAAGATCGTCTTCCAGTCCTTTGAAGGCAGAGATATTAGTAATTTTTAACAGTGGCATGCATAGATACTTTGAACTCGAAGATGGATGTCATGCTTGGATTCTCTGACAACATTTTTAGTCAATTTTCTTACTTGCACAGCAGGGATTTCAGGTTGGTATTGTAGGTAAGAATTCAGGTAACGTCTATCTCAGGCAGCTTCCAAATTGCATTGGTGGTATATCAAAGTTGAAAACTGATCACAAAAAAGATCTGTGTTTGCAAATTAACCGATTGTGTTGGTTGGAAGTTGAGCTTGACCTTGTTGCTCTAATTTTTTGTTAACAACAGCTTGGTTTCTTCTTTTTTTTTAAAAAATCAAAATCAACCTCAATCTATTTAGAGTGGCCCAACAGGAGGAGGCAGCCCATCAACCTGTTTCTGGTAAGACACAACATTAGCTTAAAAAATGAACCTGTATGCAGTTTAGGAGTAACAAGAATACCTGCTATAATTTAAATACCATAAATAATTGGAAGAAAATGCCCATATCAAAATTTTCCAACTTGGGTACCTGAAATGTTTAAATGTAAAAGTTTGTCCCGTAGTCAATCTGTCAGGTGCAGGCAATAGAGAGATGTGAATATTAGAAAGAGGAGGATTAGATAATGTGGATTGGAGTGGGCACTCCTGTCTCAGTCCTTTTTGGTTACATTTCTTTCAAACCATAATCATGTAGCAGCTAACCCTGTCGAGGCTTCTCTGTTTTAGCATTATTTAGGCATGTACTTCTTCTTGAGAGGATGTACTTTTTTGTTTTTACAGAGGTAAGAAACTTTAGGATAGAATTTGTTTTGATTACCTATTTAAATCATACTTGCACAAAAGAGTTGAAAGAGTTGTTTTTTTAATTATTTGGATTTAAGATCGGGAATGCCTTGGAAGTTGGAATAGATCTAAATGAAAGAAAAGAATCCATGTAATCAATGACCCTACTTAATATAGGAAAAAAGGTGGTATAGTTGATGTTGTTGCACAAAAGGCATGCACTGATGTCTGTTTGGGGCAATAAATAGATGTTCAATCTTCAAGCTCATTCACAGCAGTCCAAACGAAGCAATGAAGTTAGTCTTTTCCTCTTGGATAGAATCATGCCTTGCTCTAAAGGGGGAACCAAAGAAAACGGGAAATATCAAACTATCACCGTCTAGACTTTTTTTTTCTTTTGAGGGTAGTTATCCAGAGTGATAACTACCCAAATATATAAATTATAGAATCAACAGCCACCCCCAATACAACAAGCAGACCCCAAGGTCCCCCACTCACAAGAAATTAATAGACTCAACAAAATTCTTGAAGGGTTTTCTGCACTGGGTGGCTTAAGTGCCTATGAGTCGGGGGGTGAGAAGCCTGGCGACGAGGAGTCTGGTGACCGGGCGACTGACGGATAGGGTGGGGAGAGGAGGCCCTGGTTGGACGGTGGTGAGCAGGAAGTCGCGGAAGGGAGCGGAGCCGGTGAGGTGCTTCAAATGCCTTGGGAGGGGGCATGTGGCGGCGGAATGCAGGGACCCGGTGCGGTGCTTGCGCTGTGGCGATCTGGGGCATCGGAGGTCGAGTTGCGGGCTCCGAGGATTGGGTGGAGTGGTCTCCTCAGGGAGGGAGGGGACACCTCTTCCCCCTCCGGAGGGGGCGCCCCTCGTGGAGGTCGAGGCGCCGTGGTCGGAGGAGTTTGGAGCGTTGGAAGGGAGGCTGGCGTTGGCGTTGGTAGCGGTGGTTTTGGAGGGGGAGGTGGAGGTGGGGGCTTTGAGAAGGGCGGTCACCGCCTTCTTGGGGACTGGCGGGGGACATTTTGGGGTGGCCTCCCTTGGAAGTGGGTGGTTGGTGCTACTGGGGCTTGGCCGGGAGGAGCTACGGCGGCTGGTCTTCAAGGTGCTGCAGTGTGGTCGAGGAGTGGTGCGGTGTCGATGGCCAGTGAGGTCGGATGGCGCTCTGGCAGAGAGACCGCTGACTGGTGCGAGACGGAAGGTCCTGGTTGAGGGGGTTTCCCTCTTCCTCCGCACGGTGGAGGTGGCGGCGGCGGTGGTTGCCCCTTTTGCGAGGTTGCGGAGCTGCGAAGGCCTGGGCCTGAAGTCGGCCGATCTGTCGCGTATCGAAGCCTGGTGGAGATGAGGTCGGGACAACAGCTTGTGGAGAGATTAGTGCTCAGGTGGGGGAGCTCCTCCTGGTTGATCCGCATCTTGTGAGGATCTGGGAGCCCTAGTTCTTTTGCTGAGGCGGTGGTTGGCGGTGGCGCTCGGAGGCGGTAATGGCGGGTGGGCGGGCGGTGGAGGGACATGCTGCTTTTGGGAAGGTCGAGGGTCGCGGTGTGGATTGCGGTGAGGATCGTGCGGCTGTTACGATCCCGGTGGCGCAGTCAGTTGCAGATGAAGGGGCGGGGATGCGGGAGATTGGTGCAGATCTTGCGGAGGGTCGAAGGAGACTGCGGTGTTGAAGCTGAGCGACCCCGCTGATTGCGGGTGCGACTGTGGCACTGAGGTGGCCCCGGGTTATGTGGGAGGTGCTCGTGGCGGACTCGGGTCGGGTGGGCATGAACCGATTACAGGAGATGGGGGCTTGTGAGCTGATGTCGATTCGGGTCTCCCCGTGCGCTCAGATCCACGACCCTGATTTTCTGAAGATGGAGGGCGGGGAGCTGTTGCTGGAGGGTCGCGACGCACCGTGGCCAGTCCGGACCTGGCGATGGGGCGCGATGCGATTGGCGAGGAGGGACGCGGGCGGCGACGGGAGAGAAGGTTATCTGGCTTGCAGCGGCTTGTCTACAGTCCGCGATGGTTCTATTGTAGGGGGCAGGCTCAGAAGGTTTCGACTGGGGTGTTGTTGGGGAAAACCGACGCTGAACACAGGTGGAGCTGGGCGTTGGCCTACTCTCCAGTGGAGATGCGGCGTCTGCGGCGGCCCTAGTTGGGGGCGATGACGGGGTGATGTCTGTTCCGGGGTCCCCTGCGGTGGTGGAGGGGCGGCGGGAGCTGGTGGTGACGCTGGAAGTTTGGAGGACGTGGCGACAATGCGGAGGGCAAGTGCAGTGACTGGGCTGCCTATGGGGGAGGTCCTGAGGGGACACGCAGGTGCTGGCTGCAGACAGTGTGGAGGATGTGGGGCGAGGAGGGTCGGAGGGTGGCTGTGAGGGGAGCTCGCGTGGTCAGCGTTTGTTGATGGAAGAGGAGGATGGAGTGGCCGCGGTGATGGGGTTTAGGCGGTTGACGCAAGGAGGAGGTTCCCGAAGGTCTTCATGACCAAGGTCTTGTCGTGGAATGTGACGGGTCTGAATGACCCATTGAGGCGGGTTGCTTTGCGGGGGTATATTCAGAGATGGGGGCCTGATGTGATCTTTCTCCAGGAGACGAAGTGGGGGAGCTGTGATGGAAGGTTGTGGAGGGAGGTGGGGGGAGGAGATTTTGGGGGTTTCTTGGCCTTGGATGCGGATGGAAGTGCGGGGGGAATTGCTGTGGGGTGGAAGGATGATGAGTTCTCCCTATTGGACTCGTTGGTTGGGTCCCATGTTGTCACTGTCAGACTTTAGAGACGCCAAGATAACACATGTATGCTTCTTTCCTCAGTCTATGGCCCGACGGAGGGTCGGAGAAGGCAGGCCTTGTGGGAAGATCTGAGCTAGGTCGCAGCAGCTTTTCAGGGGATACCTTGGTTGGTTGGTGGCGATTTTAATGTTACTCTACTGGCAGAAGACAGACCAAGTGGCCGAGGGGGATTGGACCAGGGCTCTGAGGCATTTGCAGGCTTTGTGGCGGAACAGGGGCTGGTTGACATGCCACCTTTGTACTGTCTCTACACGTGGAGGAGCTTTGGAGGACAGCGATCCCGGATCGATAGATTTCTTGTCTCAACAGCGATGGCAGAGCTGTTCCCGATGGTGGAGGATAGACCCCTGGAGTGACCATTCTCGGATCACATCCCCTTACTGTGGGTGTCGAACGAGGGATGGAGGCATGGTACGTACTTTAAGTTCGACATGGCGTGGCTCCTGGAAGAGGGTTTCAGGGGGTTGGTGGAGGAACGGTGGAGGTCGATTCATGTGGATGGTTCGGCGGTTGCCAGGTTGGAAGCTAAACTGCGAGATTTGAGATCCTTCTTGAAGGTCCGTATCAAGTAAATTAGGGAGGAACGTGGGAGGAAGAAAGAGGATGCTCTTGGTGAGATTGCACGTCTGGACAGGGTAGAGGATGTTGGTCTCCTTTCAGACGCTGACAGGGTTTATAGAGCAAGACAGATTCAGGTGATACAGGAAGATCGGAAGGTGGAGATGGAGTGGAAGGTGAGGTCTAGGCAGAAGTGGCTGAAGGAAGGCGATTCCAATACCTGATTTTTTCATATAGCTGCATAAGGTAGGAGGAGAAGGAATTGGATTGACAGATTGGTGGTGGATGGGGAGGAGTTTATGGGAAGGGAGGCGGTGGGAGGGGCAGCTGCGGGGTACTTCAGAGACTTTACTAGGAGAAGACGGGGGGGAAGGTGGAGATGGTTAGGGTCTGAGGTGCCGCAGATTGGGGAGGCAGAAGCCAGCTTCTTGACGGGCTCGTTTGGGGAGGATGAGGTCCGTGAGGCAGTATGGGGGTTGAACGCAGATGGTTGTCCAGGATCGGCTGGCTTTTTGGTTGCCTTCTACAGAGAGTTCTGGCTGGTGGTGAAGGAGGATGCGATGCAAGTGGTGCAAGAATTTAGAGCTGGAAATTTGGGGTTCAATAGGCTGGACAAGTTCTACATGTTCCTACTGCCGAAGGAGGGCGTTGAGGAGATCCAGGAGTACAGACCAATAGCCCTCTCGAATGCTATCTACCTGGTAGTTGCGAAGCTCCTGGCGAATAGATTGAGGACTCTGGCTGGGATTGTAGACTCGGTGCAGACGGCCTTTGTTCCTAGCAGAAATATTTTGGAAGGTTATGTGTTGGCCTCGGAGATCCTTTCGTCCTGTGGAAGGTCGATTTCAGCAAAGCTTATGACTCTGTTCAGTAGTCGTTTCTTTGGGCGTCCTTGGTGAAGAGGGGTTTCCCGCCGGTGTGGATTGACTGAATGAAGAGATGTGTCACCACGACGTCATTCTCGATTCTTATCAATGGAAACCCAGCTGGGGGTTAGATTCAACCAAGGAGGGGGGTGAGGCAAGGATGTCCGTTGGCCCCGATGCTCTTTGTGATTGTCGTGGATGCTCTTGCAAGGGTAGCTAACAGGTGCGAGAGGAATTTGATGAGAGGTTTCTCCTTGAGAGATGGGACGACTATCCTGTTACTTCAGTATGCGGATGATACGATCTTCTTCATTGAAGGTGGAGAAATGGAAGCCAGAAGAATGTGGTTCCTTATCTTCTTATTTGGTGAGGCGTCAGGACTGCAGATCAACCTAGCTAAATTTGATTTTGTCCCTTTCAACTTGACTGAGGCGGAGGCGAGGGGGTGTAGTTTGGGTCTTGGCACAGAACAGTTTAAGCCCCCGATTAGATATTTGGGTTTACTGTTGACGGATAGTAGGATTCTGGTGAGAGATTGGCCCCCCTGGTGGAGAGGCTGGAGGGGAGATTGGAAGGGTGGGCGTCCAGGCTATTGTTAAGGGGTGGAAGGTTGGTCCTGCTCAAGACGGTTCTGTCAGCAATGCCATCGTATTTCACTTCTGTGCTGAAGATGCCTCGACAGGTAGTTGGAAAAATAGAGAGATTTATGAGGAATTATTTTTGGTCCAACCAGGGGACGAATGGACAGGGTGCCAGGTTGGTTGCATGGGAGGAGGTCTGCAGACTGTTGGAAGACGGGGGGCTCGGGGTGAGGGATTTGGGGAGGTCTAATGACAGTTTGTTGGCGAAATGGGTGGGAAGCGTGTTGGAAGGTAGGGGGAATTTGGTGGGCAAGGTGTTCGAGACGACGTATGGTGGCCCGATGCGGTGGGATCTCCTAATGTCTCCGCCAAGGGATGCCTCTTATTTTTTGAAAGGCCTGTCAACGGTGGCTCCTAAGGTTGCGGAAATGCTTTGTTCCTGTGATGGGAACGGGGGAGATTTTCAGATTTTGGCAGGATGATTGGATGGGAAATGAAGCGCTTGCCAGAAGATTTCAGAGGTTGTTTGCCCTGTCCCAGAACAAAATGGTGTCTGTGGTTGAGGTATGGGAAGATGGGTGGTGCCCGCGCTTCGTAGGCAGCTTGTCAGATGCGAGGGTGCATGATTTTTAGGTTTTACTTGAAGAGTTGGAGGGACTGCATCCAGCATCTGGTACGGATATGTTTGGTTGGGATGAAGGTGAGTTTTCGGTAGCGGTTGCATACAGGAGATTGTCCACTGGTGATCCTATGGTGGAGCTGGATCTGGTGAGGGACTGCAGACAGATTTGGAAAGCCGCGTGTCCTCTAAAGGTCAAGATTTTTGCTTGGCTTCTTAGGAGAAGGGTTGTGACCAAGGTTTGGAGGGCGAAGTGGGCTCCTAGAGAAAGCAAGGCCTACCCTTTGTGTGGAGGTGGTGAGGAGGAGATTGACCACCTTTTTTTTACTTGCCCGTTTGTGGTGCAGATTTGGGACAGGATGGGAGGGGGGTGGTGGGAGTGCGACTGTTCAAAGACTTTTAGCATAGCTTCAGAAGCGAAGGTGGTGATGGTAGACAGTTCGTCTTCCGTACAAAGGAGAAGGCCAGACCGTTGGCAGTGCTTTGGGGTATTTGGTTGGGCAGGAATGCGGTGGTTTTCAGGGGCCAGAGACCCTATGTGGAGAATTTTGTTGAGTCTATTAATTCCTTGTTTCCTCTTTGGGTTGATTCCTTGTGAGTGGGGGACCTTGGGGTCTGCCTGTTGTATTGGTGGAGTTTGTTGATTCTATTATTTATATATTTGGGTAGTTATCACTCTGGATAACTACCCTTTCCTTTTTTTAAAAAAATAAAATTCTCCACATAGGGTCTCTGGCCCCTGAAGACCACAGCATTCCTGCCCAACCAGATGCCCCATAGCACTGCTAATGGTCTGGCCTTTTCCTTCTTTGTACGGAAGATGATCTGTCCAACATCACCTCCGCTTCTGAAGCTGTGCCAAAAATCTTCGAAAGATCGACACTCCCACCACCCCTCTCCCACCCTGCCCTATATTTGCACCACAAGCGGGCAAGTGAAAAAAAGGTGGTCTATCTCCTCTTCACCTCCACACAAAGGGCAGACCTTAGTTTCTCTAGGAGCCCACTTCGCCCTCCAAACCTTGGTCACAAGCCTTCTCCTCCTAAGAAGCCAGACAAAAATCTTGACCTTTAAAGGACACGCGGCGTTCCAAATCTGTCTGCAGTCCCTCACCAGATCCAGCTCAACCATGGGATCTCCAGTGGACAATCTCCTGTAGGCAGCCGCTACCGAGAACTCACCTTCATCCCAACCAAACATATCCGTATCAGAGGTCGGTTGCAGCCCTTCTAACTCTTCAAGCAGAACCTGAAAATCATGAGTTCTCGCATCTGACAGGTTTCCTACAAAGCGCGGGTACCACCCATCTTCCCACACCTCAGCCATAGATGCCTCTTTGTTCTGGGACAAAGCAAACAACCTCTAAAATCTTCTAGTAAGCGCTCCATTTCCCGTCCAATCATCCTGCTAAAATATGAAAATCTTCCCCGTTCCCACCATAGGAACAAAGCAATTCCTCACCCTAGGGGCCACCATCGACAGACCTTTCAAAAAATGAGAAGCATCCTTCGGCGGAGATATCAGGAGATCCCACCGCACCGGCCACCATAAGCCGTCCCGAACACCTTGCCCACCAAATTTTCCCTACATTCCAAGAGGCTTCCCACCCATTTCGCCAACAGGCTGTCATTAGGCCTCCCCAGGTCCCTCACCCCGAGCCCTTCGTATTCCAACGGCCTGCAGACCTCCTCCCACGCAACCAACTTGGTACCCGGTCTATTCGTCCCCTGGTTGGACCAAAAGAAGTTCCTCATAAGTATCTATCTTCCCAACAACCTGTCGAGGCATCTTCAGAACAGAAGTGAAATATGATGGCATTGTTGCCAGAACCGCCTTGAGCAAGACCAACCTTCCACCCCTTGACAAAAGCTTGGACGCCCACCCTTCCAATCTCCCTTCCAGTCTCTCCACCAGGGGAGCCCAATCTTTCACCAGAATCCTACCATCCGTCAATGGTAAACCCAGATATCTGATCGGAAGCTTCACCTGCTCTGTACCAAGACCCAAGTTACACCCCCTCACCTCCGCCTCAGTCAGATTGAAAGGGATAAAATCAGATTTAGACAGGTTGATTTGCAGTCCTTTAGCCTCACCAAATAAGAAGATTAGGATCCGCATTCTTCTGACTTCCACTTCCCCACCTTCAATGAACAAAATCGTATCATCCGCATACTGTAGTAACGGGATACTCGTCCCATCTCTCAAGGAGAAACCCCTTACCAAGTTCCTCTCACACGACCTCTTAGCTGCTCTCGCAAGAGCATTAGCTGCAATCACAAAAAGCATCGGGGCCAACGGACATCCTTGCCTCACCCCTCTCCTCGGCTGAATCCAACCCCCTGCTAGGTTTCCATTGATAAGAACCGAGAAAGACGTCGTGGTGACACATCTCTTCATCCAGTCAATCCACACCGGTGGGAAACCCCTCCTCACCAAGGACGTCCAAAGAAACGACCACTGGACCGAGTCATAAGCCTTGCTGAAATCGACCTTCCATAAGAAGGCCTTCTTCTTATTTCTCTTCCAGGATGAAAGGATCTCCGAGGCTAACACATAACCTTCCAAAATATTTCTGCCAAGAACAAAAGCTGTCTGCACCGGGTCTACAATCCCAGCCAGCATCCTCAATCTATTCGCCAGAAGCTTCGCCACAATCAGGTAGATAGCATTCGAGAGGGCTATCGGTCTGTACTCTTGGATCTCTTCAGCACCCTCCTTTTTCGACAGCAGGAACATGTAGAACTTGTTCAGCCTATTGAAACCCAAATTTCTAGCTCTAAATTCTTGCACAACTTGCATCACATCCTCCTTCACCACCGGCCAGAACTCTCTATAGAAGGCAACCAGAAAACCATCTGCGTTCAGCCCCCAGATTGCTTTGTGGATCTTATCCTCAAAAGGATCCATCAAGAAGCTGGCTTCTGCCTCCCCAATCCGCGGTACCTCAGACCCTAACCATCTCCATCTTCCCCCCTGTCTTCTCCCAGTAAACTCTCTGAAATACCTCGCAGCTGCCCCTCCCACCGCCTCCCTTCCCAAAAACTCCTCCCTATTCACCACCAACCTGTCAATCCAGTTCCTTCTCCTTCCTGAAGCAGCCATATGAAAAAATCGGGTGTTGGAATCGCCTTCCTTCAGCCACCTCTGCCTTGACCTCACCTTCCACTCCATCTCCACCTTTCGGTCTTCCTCTTGTATCACTTGTATCTGCCTTGCTCTGTAAACCTTGTCAGCGTCAGAAAGGAGACCAACATCCTCCACCATGTCCAAACGTGCAATCTCACTAAGAGCCTCCTCTCTCTTCATCCCACGTTCCTCCTTAATCTGCTTCATACGGATCTTCAAGAAAGATCTCAAATCTCGCAGCTTAGTTTCCAACCTGACAGCCGCCGAACCATCCACATGAACCGACCTCCACTGCTCTTCTACCAGTCCCTTGAACCCCTCTTCCAGGAGCCAAGCCCTGTCGAACTTAAAATACGTACCATACCTCCATTCCTCGTTCGACGTCCACAACAAGGGACTGTGATCTGAGAATGGTCGCTCTAGGGGTCTAACCTCCGCCATCGGGAACAACTCTGCCATCGTCGTTGAGGCAAGAAATCTGTCGATCCGGGATCGCTGTCCTCCAGAACTCCTCCACATGAAAAGACAGGACAAAGGTGGCATGTCAACCAACCCCTGTTCCGCCACAAAGCCCGCAAACGCCTCAGAGCCTCGATCCAATCCACCACGGCCATCTGGTCTGTCTTCTGCCAGCAGAGTGACATTAAAATCGCCACCAATCAACCAAGGTATCCCCTGAAAAGCTGCCGCAACCTGACTCAGATCTTCCCCTAAAGCTTGCCTCCTCCGACCTTCCGTCGGACCGTAGATTGAGGAAAAGAGCATACACGTATTATCTCGGCGCCTCTGAAGCCTGACAGTGACAACATGGGACCCAACCAACGAGTCCAACAAGGAGAAATCATCATCCTTTCACCCCACAACAATTCCCCCCGCACTTCCAATTGCATCCAGGGCCAAGAAACCCCCAAAACCACCTCCCATCACAGCTCCCCCACTTCGTCTCCTGGAGAAAGATCACGTCAGGCTCCCATCTTTGAACATACCCCTGCAGAGCCACCCGCCTCGATGGGTCATTCAGACCTCTCACATTCCACGATAGGACGGTGGTCATGTAAAGCTCCGAGAACCTCCTTGCGTCAACCGCCTAAACCCCATCACCGCAGCCACTTCATTCACCTCTCCCTCTTCCAACAGCACACACCGACCACGCGAACTCCCCTCACAGTCACCCTTCGACTCGCCTTGCCCTGCATTCTCCCCTCTGTCTGCAGCCAGCACCTGCGTGTCCCCTTGTGTCAGGACCTCCCCCACAGGTAGCCCAGCCACCGTGTCAGCCCTTCGCGCTTTCGCCACATCCTTCAAAGCCCCAGCGTCACCACCAGCTCCCACCGCTTGCCACCCCTCCACTGCAGGGATCCCCAGAACAGCCACTGCCTTGTCATTGCCCCCAGCTAGGGCAGCCGTCGACGCCACGCCTCTTCCTCCGGAAGGCGGAGCGACGCCCAGCTCCACCTGTGTCCGACGCTGGTTCTCCCCAACCACGCTCCCAGTTGGAGCCTTCGCAGCGTGCCCTTTACGGTAGGACCATCGTGGTTTGTAGGTGAGCCGTTGTGGGCCAAACAACCTCTTCTCCCGTCGCCACTCGTGTCCCACCTCTCCTACCGCACCGCGCCCCACCGCCCAGTCCGGTCTGACAATGGCGTGTCGTGAACCTCCCGCTACAGTTCCCCGCCCGCTAGCTTCAGAGGTCCGAGGTCTCGGATCTGCCCGCAAGGAGAGACCCGAACCGATACCATCACCCAAGCCATCGTCTCTCGTAATCGGGTCAGGCCCACCTGACCCGGGTTCGCCACGGTCGCACCCCACTAAACCTGGGGCCACCTCAGTGCCATAGTTGCACCCGCAATCAGTGGAGTCTCCCTGCTTCAGCACCGCAGACTCCCCCTCAACCCCTCCACAAGACCTGCACCGACCTCCTGCATCCCCGCCCCTTCACTTGCCACAGACTGCGCCACGAGGATCGTAACCGCCGCACGATCCTCGCCGCAATCCACGCCGCGACCTTCGGGCTTCCCAAAAGCAGCCCGCCCCTCCTCCGCTCGTCCGCCACCTCCGCCTCCAAGCACCACCGTCGCACCGCCAGCCACCTCCTCAGCGAAGGACCTAGGGCTCCCGGATCCCCACGAGATGCGGACCAGCTAGGAGGAGCTCCCCCACCTGAGTACCATCCTCTCCACAAGTTGCCACCCTGGCCTCATCTCCACCCACGCTCTGAAACGCGATAGATCTACCGACCTCAAGACCAAGCCTTCGCAACTTCGGAGCCTCGCAAAAGGGGCAACCACCGCCGCCACCACCTCCACCGTGCAGAGGAAAAGGGGAACCCCTCAATCAGCACTTTCCATCTCGCGCCAGCCGGCGGTCTCTGTCAGCGTGCCATCCGACCTCACCGGCCAGCGACACTGCACCACTCCCTGGCCACACCGCAACACCTTGAAAGCCAGCCGCCGTAGCTCCTCTCGACCAAGTCCCAGTAGCACCAACCACCCACCTTCGAGGGAAGCCACCCCAAAGGGTCCCCCGCCATTCCGAGAGGCGCCCCCTTCGGGGGGGTGGGGGTGGGGGCGTCCCCTCCCGCCTCGAAGAGACCCCGGCACCCGACCCTTGGAGCCCGCAACCTGACCTCCGATGCCCCAAATCGCCTCCGATGCCCGCAACCACTGTCTCTGTAATATAGTTCTTTGCCTGGTGACCTTTTAAGGAATTTAAGAATAAGATAGACTTCATGCCAATGACTGTATTGTGGTGCCTGCATATATTGGCTGGCTCTACTTACTGCAAAGCTAATATCAAGCCTCATGATAGTAAGATATAGAAGACTTTCCATTGTGCTACGGTACCGGGTAACATAGTCAAATGGTGGATCATCCGCATTAGAAGCATGGTTTTAAAAATCGCGCCTCGAGGCGTGTGAGGCATGCGCCTTGAGGCGAGGCGGGCCAATTTCGCCTCGAGGCTATAGCCTTAGCTGCTATCTGTGAGGCATGCGCCTCATCTTGTCGAGGCGTTGCTGAGGCGTTGAGGTGATGGAGAGGTGCTGCCTCGGCTGGATGAGGTTCTAAAATGGTCATGTGCTAGTCACATGACCATTTTTTTTACTCAAACCTAAAATCTAGATACCCTAAACCTAAAATCCAAACCCTACAAAGTCCTACCATCATCGGCGATAGCTCTTGCTCCATCGCCAGCTCCTCCACCGCATCTTAGCCTCCACCGGCGAGCAGCGCGAGCATTGCTAGTAGTGCCAGTAGTGCTCCAGTGCAAGCTCCAGCTCAAGCAGTGCCAGCATCGCTCCAATGCTAGCAGCGCGAGCATCGCCAGTAGCGCTCCAGTGCATGCTCCAGCATAAGCAGTGCCAGCATCGCTTTAACGCCAGCAGCGCGAGTAGCGTGCCAGCGCAAGCAGCGCGAGTAGTGCGAGCAAGCCAAGCAGGCTCCAGCACCCTCTAGCAGGTTCTAGCACAGGCTCCAGCGCCCTCCAGCAGGTTGCTCCACTCTCTAGCAAGACGCATTTGAGAGGTAATGGATTTTATTTAAGGTTTAGGGTGGTAATGTGCACACTGTTTTCATTTGAGAGGTCATGTTTGAGTCTGTGAAATTCTTATTTCAATCACTGCAATTGGAATTTTTGGTCAAAAGGGGAGGTTTGATCGATTTTTGGTTGATTTTCTATACTTTTAGACATGGCACCAAGAGCAAAAAGGGGAGGAAGAGATGGATCTAGTGGTAGGTCTAACCCTGGATGGAAGTATTGTTCAGAAATTGAGCTAGAAGGAGCTCAAAAGGGGAAAGGATATAAATATGTTAAGTGTAATTTCTGTGGGAAAAATATCACAGGTGGAATTGCATGATTGAAGGAGCACTTGGCCAAGACACAAAAATGTGGCACCATGTGCCAAGGTCCCACTTGAAGTTGAAATTGAGATTAAGGAATACTTGGTCAAGAAGGATGTTAATAGAAGAGTGCTGGAAGAAATGGAAGAAATTTGTCGCATAGGTGGATATATAGTACAGGGGCCATCTGGTCATGGAGAAAATGCACCCACAGGATCAAGCGGTGCAAAAGTGGTGGTAGGTCCAATGGATTTATTTGTTGGGGTTGGACAGAAACCTGTTCCTGGAACTGGAAGTGATGAACCTGATAGCACTCCACATGCTCATCCAAAGCAGGTTACTTTGAATTTCTCTTAGAAGAAAGAACTTAGAGAGAAAACATATCTTAGTATTGGAAGATTCTTCATTGAAAACGGATTGCCTTTCAATTTGGCCACCGGTCCATCTTATTGGCAGATGTTGCAGGATGTAAGTTACTTTGGAAGGGGATTTAGAGGTCCTACGATGCATGAATTACGAACCTGGATTTTGAAGGAAGAAGTAAAGACAATAGACAAAATTGTTGAACAAGCAAAGGCATCTTGGGCTGAAATAGGATGTAGCATATTGTCTGATGGTTGGACAGATACAAAAGGTCGTACATTGATTAATTTTTTGCTCAACAACCCTAAAGATACATGGTTTTTGAAATCTATTGATGCTTCAGAAGAGATTAAGAATGTCGATTACCTCTTTAAATTGATGGATGAAGTTGTTGAAGAGGTGGGAGAAAGCAATGTCATCCAAGTGATAACAGATAATGCATCTGCTTATAAAAAAGCTGGGGAAAAATTGATGGACAAGAGACCACATTTGTACTGGACTCTATGTGCTGCTCATTGCATTGATTCATGAAGTTGCCTCTTCATGACTGTCTTCAAGAAGGCTAAACAAATCATCAACTACATATATGCACATGCTTGGGTGGTGGCTATGGTAAGGAAGCATACGGGAGGAGATTTACTGAGACCCGCCGTCACACAATTTGCTACTGCTTTCCTTACTTTACAGAGATTGCTATGTGCCAAAGATGCTCTAGAGTCTTTTTTCACCTCAAAAAGGTGGAAGTCTAGCAGCTATGCGTTGAAGGTTCCAGGGCAAGCTGTGAAAAATATTGTGCTAAAAAGTAGAACATTTTGGCTTGGTGTAGCCTATGTCATAAGGACAATCAAACCATTGGTTATGGTTTTAAGGATGGTAGACTCAGAACAATATCCACCCATGGGATTTATCTACGAGGCTATGGATAGAGCCAAGGAAGAGATTGCTAAAAATTTGGGTAATATTGAAAATAAGTACAAGATAATCTGGGACATCGTTGACTCAAGATGGGACAGACAACTACACACTTGCATGCTGCTGCATATTTTTTGAATCCCCAATGCCAATATGAACCAACATTTTCAGTTGATTCAAAAGTTAAGATGGGGTTGTATTCATGCTTTCAGAGGTTAGTTTCGAACAGGGAGGAGAGATTGAAGGTAGATCTCCAAACAGATGCATTTGTCAATGGAAGAGGGCTATTTGGATGGTCCAATGCCTTAGACACTCGAAAGCAGAAGAGTCCTGGTATGAATATGATCATTTACTCCTTTCTATCAATTAGAATAATGTGTGGTGCAAATTTTTTTCCTATTTTGAAAACATAGTTTCCATCACAGTGGATTGGTGGAGAGCATTTGGTGATGAAACACTTGAGTTGAAGAAGTTCGCCATGTGGATTTTAAGTTTAACTTGTAGTGCGTCTGCATGTGAGCGAAATTGGAGTTCTTTTAATCAAGTAAAAGGATTTCATTTGTATTTTAATATTTATAAAGAATTTCATGACCATCTTTTCATTGGCTAGGTCCATACTAAAAGGAGGAATAGACTGAAACAAGACAAACTCAATGACTTGGTTTATTGCATGTTCAACCTAAAATTGAAACACAAGGAGGTGAAGAAGACAATGGAGGATCCTCTATGCTTAGAGGAAGTCGAATCTGAAGATGAGTGGATTGCTGAGCTACAATTCTATGAAGATGAGGTTGATGCTTATCAAGAATTAGATGCAACTGTAGCTCTACAACAAGATCCCATTGACCTTGAGCAGTTAGTAGATGCAACGGGAGGATTAGGAATACAAGTGAGAGGTAACAGAAGAAAGAGACAAAAGAAAAACAATAAGGGTAAAGATAAAGGTAACAAGATGAGTCAGTTTATATTTTGAAGAATTTTAAATTTATAAACTAAGGTTTTAAGTTTTAATAAATGTTATTCAAAATTATTTATTTTTTAGGTAAAGCTATTATTGATGTTGAGGAGGAAGAATTTCAAGAAAGTGATGGAGATACTGAAGATATAGAAGCTGAGGCTAGGATGAAGTACATGGATGACTCCTGGGATGATGCGACCAACCCTAGTGATAATAACATTGATGAGCTTGACTTTGAGTGACTTTGATGGTGTTGAAGGGGGAGGAGAATAGAATATCTTTTAATTCTTCTTTGGGATTTTTTGATGTTGATGTACTTTCATTTTAAATCTTCGAATGTTTAGATAAACTGAACTTCTAGTTTTCTATGTTCATTTGTTTGGTTGTTCATCTTCTTATTGGAATGTCATTTTAAGTCTTTCTATGTTTGTTGTGGAGTAAAAATGGTATGGATGTGTATTTTTTACTTTTGTTTCATTATTAGTACTTAATAATTATATATTTATGTCATTTTTTTTTATTTTTATTCAAAAACTGAGGCTTACGCCTCAATTGCCTCGAGGCTTACGTCTCGCCTCAATGAAGGCAAACCATTGCATTTTTTAAAACCTTGATTAGAAGGACCTGTAGACACGTGCTCAACAGGGATAGGAGATGGCTTGGTCCCAAGCAGACCAACCTCCTCAAGAATTTGCAGGGTGTATTGTCTCTGTGACAAAGAAAGACATGATCCTTATCTAACTATGTTAATCCCTAGAAAATATTTAAGATCACCAAGTCCTTAGTGACGAAGGTAGAGTGCAAGGACTTGGTCTGAGCAATCTCTTCCTCATCATCACCTGTGAGAATCATATGATCTACATAAACGGCCAGAATAACCACATGAAGAGTCACCATACCTAGTCTTCCTGATGAAGTGAGAGTGATCAGAAGTAGAGTGCTGGAACCTAATTTTATCAACCTTGGAGCTAAGTTGCTCAAACCAGGCATGGGGACTTTGCTTCAGGCCATATATGGCCTTCCTCAGTCGATAGACAAGCTCCCCTTGACTATTGTAACCTGGAGGTTGGCTCATATACACCTCCTCAAATAAGTCACCATATAAAAATGCATTTTTGATGTTAAGCTGAATAAGGTCCATCCTCTGACAGCAGCTACAAATAGAATAATCTTGATAGAGGTGATACAGGAGATAGGAGAAAATATCTCAAGATATTCTATCCCATAAGTCCGGGTGAAGCCTTTGGCCACTAACTTGGCCTTATATTTGTTCACAATCCCATCAGCTCTATGTTTGATGGTATAGACCCATATGCAATCCACTAGTGTAGCATCCGGAGGACATGGTACAAGATCCCATGTTCCTTGTGACTGCAAGGTCTGCATCTCCTCATCCATCGCTGCACACCACCTGGAGTCCTGAGAAGCTTGAGTAAAATCTCTCGGGATAACAATAGTAGTAATAGTGGAAGCAAATTGACGAATGCCATCCTTAAGATGTGCCACCTAGGTATATTGTGTAATAGGATGAAGAGTGCATGCTCTTCTAGGTCTCCTTGAAGCTAACTGCTCCTCTGTCTCTGAACTGCTCTCATTTGTCAGAATAGGGCATGACACTGCATCAGGTGAAGTCTGTGATCGCCGATGGTAAATCTGTGTCTCCTTTAAGACAGGCTGAATAGAAGTTCCTTCTTTTGAGAAGTAAGGGACTCTCTCAAAGAAGGTGACATTTGCAGTGACTACATACCTCCTACAGACATGATCATAGCACTGGTAACCCTTCTGTGTCCTAGAGTATCCAAGAAAGACACACTTAGATGCTTGAGGAGAAAACTTGTCTTGATTACCATATGCCTGAACAAAGCAAGTGCACCCAAAAACTCTCACTGGAAGAGATAACAACCTGTCACAGTTTGGATGAATGACCTAGAAGGGAATGTATCCTTGAAGAATCGAAGAAGGTACTCTATTGATTAAGTAGGCTACAATAAGTATGGCATCCTCCCAAAATTGCTTAGGAACCTTCATATAGATCATCATGGTCCAAACAATGTCCAGAAGATGTCAAAGCTTGCGCTTTGCCACTTCATTTTGCTGGGACGTGTAGGGACACGAAGTTTGATGAATAATCTCCCTGGAGGAAAAAAAACTCCGAATGTCTCGTTGCATAAACTCTAGAGCATTATCACTGCAAAAAACTCTTAACTGTGTTGGAATACTGAGTTTGAACCTCAGACAGAAATTGCTGGATAACCTGTGGTATCTTTGAGTGTGTCTTCATCAAGAAGACCCAAGTCAGGCGACTATGATCATCTACAAGAGTAGTGTAGTATCGATGTCCTCCAGGAGTAGGAACTCTGGATGGTCCCCAACCATCGCAGTGCACTAAAGAAAAGGGAACAACACTTACCCCATCAACTCTCCATGGGTACGTACTCCTGTGGTGCTTCCTAAGTTGGTAGTCCTGACACTATAGGGTTAAGGAATCTGGTAATTCAAGATACATCTGTTTTTCCTCTCTAGTGATGGATGTCCAAGTCTCCTATGTCATAGCCAAAGGTCAGAGGCTATGGACACAGCCTCGGCAAACAGAGTAGGTGTGTCTAGGTAATAAAGACCATCTTGCTTTATACCCCACAAATGATCTCACCCGTCTATTGATTCTGAAAGTAGCAGTGATCCTCATCAAACATCGCCCGGCATCTGTGGTCCTTGTAGATATGACTCAGATAGGAGGTTCATTGGAAACTTTGGTGCACAATGAACCTCGTTGATTACCATCTTTTGGGAAGTGCGCACACTTCCAACTAATGTAATCGGACATGTGGCTCCATTGGCCACTTTAACATCATGGATCTTGCATGGATTAATGGGGTTCTACAATCTGTTCATATCTCTTGTGACATGTACAGAGGCACCAGAGTATAATCTAAACTCCTCTAGCCTCGGTCTTCTTTCTTTATTCTGTTTGGGCTGCACATGCATACCCTTGTTGGACTGAAATAGGGCCTTCAATCAGTCCACGAACATACATTTTGCACGAGAAGAGACTCATCATGCTTGAGGCAAGGACCACCATCAACCATGGCGAGAGAAGACTCATCACCATCCATATTGGGCGTGAGAGAAGGCTCATTACATTTCCTGGAAGAAGACCAACATACGATTGGCATGTGTGCCAGATTTGCTGATCAACCAGATGAGAGGTCAATTGGCCATGGGTGGCGACGGTGGCCTTGCCAGTAGCGCTGTTAGCGGCGATGGCAGGAAAATCACGAGCGGCGGCAGCGACGATGGCGAGCAGACCAGGGGTGGCAGTGACGCTAGGAGAAATCTCTCCCATGATGCTGCAGCTGCCTCTTTGATCCATCATTGGATCATTGTCTAGGTGATTCAATCATGTTTTAGGGTGGATATTCGGTGGGATATCGAGGTACTGGCTTAGGACTGCTGCTTTGATACCATGTGAGATGAAAAATGGATTTCCTATTCACCAAAGAAACCCTAGCCTCTTCCTTATATTAGAGAGGTTTGGGTAAATTACATAGTCACCCAGAAAGACAAAAAATGACAAGTATGCCCCAAGTCTCAACAATTGCTTTTTCCTTATGTTTAGTAGAGATAATTGTGGGTTATTAGTGTCAATTAGGATTTCCAGTTTTAGTAAATTATGAGTAGTTTTTCCCTATTTTTTATTTTTAGCGGTGGGATTATTTTTCTTTAAATAGAGAACAATACCCCCAATTATTTCTTGAGTTGAATAAAACAATACTTCCATCTTCTATAACTCCCTTTTTATATTTTTCCTTAACGTTGGGTTGCTTTTCTTCACCGTGAATAATAGGTTACTGTTCACCATGAGTAGTAACTTTATTGTTTACGTGAACAATACATCATCGACCTCTCTTGTGTTCTTTCCCACGCAAACTCTCTCGTGTGAACTCCACTGCGCTCTAATTCTTAACAAAATCCAAGTTTAACTAAGAAAAATTAACGTATCAAGATTACGACAATGCCTCCAACAGGCCACATTTATTTAAATTCTTTGGTACATTAGGATCCTTTAGTTGCTTGGTATGTCTCGATACATTTGTTGCATTGAATGATGGATGGTTCACATCTAGCATGTGGTTCACATTTTGCGTTATGACGTGTGCAGTCCATCAACAAAGCTAACAACAAATTTGCCATCAAATTTCCTCAAATGTCCACAGAGTCTTCATCTACAACCCTTCTTGTGATTGCATTCAACAACCCACACTTTCCTATTTGACTCGTGAACAAAGAAATTATATTTATATCTAACATGAAAGTCTTTCATTGCAAAAATTAAATTGTCTTTAATATTGAATGCCTTTCCAACATGAAACTATCTACTAAGTCTCATATTGGTAATAATTTCCTCCCAACTGATATATCTAGATCCAACTGGAATGTTATAGAAACTATCATCTATAATGTAAGCCACACGTACATCTGTCGTTTGTGTGGTGGAATGATGATTGTATTTATCTTCATGGCTGTCCACATCATCATCTAATGAGTTTCCATTGAAAACACTATGATCATTTCCTAAATTAGGAGTAGCGTCCCTATGCGGGCCACACTTTTGGTGAACATACATGAACCTTGGGATGTATATTCTGATCGTAGCAATACTGCACCCCTAAAAAAGGAATATGATTCAACTTGAGAGTAGCCAAGTGATGATGTACAATTGGAGTACTCATTGGAAGCTAGACAATTGGAGTATGCTGAATATGATTGATTGCAGGTTGGACAACTGGAGTATTCACTTAAGGGATACGTTGCATTTCATGGATTTTAATTAAAAGTTTTGAAAAGCGCTTAGTCCCCATGGTATCCATGGTGCCAACAATTGAATCAAGATCATCGTCGTTTGTAGTCGGTGACAGGGTATAAGTTGTTCGCATGTGATCACTTCTTACGGTCATTGGGAATTTATGTATTGTCTTAATGTCATGCCTTAGAGGATTACTGTAGTCGTTTCATTATCTTCTGTTTTAACTTTTGAAGTTTCTTATCTCTGAAAAACCTTATATTCTTACTGTTGAGGAATAAGGAGGCGACGTGGTAATGTCATGTGGTAGCTAGCAGGCCACATGGCAGCATCACAGATTCATAGGGGCACATCATAGTTGGTGGTGAAGAGGACCCAAGGTTCGAAATGTCGGTTTCGACGTCGTGCCGATGAAATTCTAAGTGTGCATTTCGTGGGTATGTTGAGGGCACACCGTGGAAATGCCTGTTTTTGATGGGCATGCTGATGAGCATGCTGAAGGCACACCATGGAAATGCCGAGGCAATGCTGACAAAAATGACAGTAGTCAAAAAAACCAGCAGCGGCCTCGGCATGACCATTGATTTTGCCAGCACGTCGACCATGCCGACGATATCCCAGCATTTCGACAACTTTACCATGTGGGCATGGGCTTTTCCCAAAAAAGGCTTTATCGATGGCATGCCGATGACATTTAAATGATTGAGAAGACCTATGGTCCAAGTTTGGTTGCTTAGATGTCAAGTTTTGTTAATTTGTTGAGTAGATTTTAGGAAAGTTATTTTTAGGAAATAGTTTGGGATTTGGTTTATTTTTAGTGATAAGTTCTTTCTTATTTTAGGAGATAAGATTTGCTTCTCTTTATTGGGATATGTCTTCTCTATGTAAAGAGAGCCTTCCCCTGTATTTTCATTTTAAGTCAATAATAATATTTCCTATTCGAAGGCTCCTTTCCTTTCTCTCTTCTTCCACCAAGTGGTCAGCCACCACTAAGGTAGCCGGCTATCTAGACCAGCCGGCCACATCAGCTGGCTAGCCAAGGCCGTCGGCCTCCTCAAGTAGCCACCAGCTGTACTCCTCTCACCCTATTCCATGCAGACAGTTCACACTTGGACTATTTTCCCACACCAAGAGAGCCTCACGCTCCACGTTGCGTAACCCTTGACATGGTATCAGAGCATTCGATCTAGGCTCTCTTGTGTGTTTGGATTGCTTGATTGCACTGTTGGATTTAAAACTATGCGCACAAACATACTGGATGCAAGATATAAATAATGTGAAATAAAATAATATTTGCACAAAAATCAAATCACAAGAATGAACACAAAATATATAGTGGTTTCCCACTCATTTGGGTACTCCACTACCTAAGCCTCTCAGTTTAGGATTTTTAACCCGATTTCCTCAATCTCGAGGGAACCAATTTACTAAGTTAATTAATGAGTTACCTCAACCCAATTGCAACAAACGGGTTATTACAACCTAAACAACGAGAAACAAGCTCAATACAGTATAAGCATTGGTGTAAGAAAGATAAAAACTTACAACAAAGATTCTTAGGCCTCCGAACAATAGTATTGAAAAGATATTACCGAATAGAGAACCTATGAACGTATGCGTGTAACGAATCCAGCATTTATCCAAGCACTTTAGAGAGCTTGTCTCAGTGAAGAATGAGAACAAAGAAATCGTAGAGACAACAAGCTTTTTTTTTGGTAGAGAAATGGTGTAGAAACTCTCTCTAAGTACAATTGTTCTCTCTTGTTTTGCTTATGTGCAAACTAAGGGTCTAAGGGCCTATTTACAGAGTTAGGATCAAGGAAAATCGAGTACTAGCCATTTGAGTTTAAATCCCCACATTTATATTATCAAATTCAAATTTTTAGCTGTTCAGATTTGGTCCAACGGACAGTTGGTATCGGAAGTATAGATATTGGTCCTAGTGACTTGCTGTTTTATGTTTTAAACTAATTTGTCACGGATAGTACCTATGAGGTATCGGTACTAAACATGAGTATTGTTATTCGTTGCTTCCAGATTTGGATTTTAAGCACTTAACACAAATCTATAACCGAATGGTACCGGTACTAATCATGAGTATGGGTACTCATTGCCTTCAGTATCGGTACTCGTTACCTCTAGTATCGGTACTCGTTGGTTCCAGTACCGATACTGATCATGAGTACATATACTCGCGGGGTACAGGTTTGTTTATTTGAAAAAACTCAAACCTGTAACTCACATGTATCGGTATTAAACTTTAGTATCAATACTTGTGAGTTAATAAGTACCTTTTTAAACATGAATTTAATTTGATTATTAGTCTACTTTTGCAAATAATTTTTTGAAAAAGGAAAGGGTAGTTATCCAGAATGATAACTACCCAGAATCTTATAAAATAGAATCAACAATAAACAATATTACAACAGGCAGACACCAAGGTCCCTCACTCACAACGACTCAACCCAAAGAGAAAACAAAGAGTTGATAGACTCAACAAAGTTCTCCACGTAAGGTCTCAAGCCGCGGAAGACCACCGCATTCCTACCCAACCAGATTCCCTAAAGGACCGCCAACGGCCTGGCCATCTCCTTCTTCGTATGGAAAACAAACCGTCCGCCACCACTACCTCCACTTCTGAAGCTATGCCAGAATTCCTCAAACAGCTGACACTCCCACCTTCTCCCGCCCATCCTGTCCCAAATTTGCACCACAAAAGGGCAATTGAAAAAAAGGTGGTCAACGTCCTCCTCACCACCCCCACACAAAGAGCATACCTTACACTCTCTAGGAGCCCACCTTGCCATCCACACCTTAGTTACCAGCCTTCTCCTCCTAAGCAGCCAGGCAAAAATCTTGACTTTCAGCGGACACGCGGCTTTCCAAATCTGTCTGCAGTCCCTTACCAGATCCAGCTCCACCTCAGGATCACCAGTGGACAATCTCCTGTACGCGGCCGCAATTGAAAACTCACCTTCATCCCAACCAAACATGTCTGTACCAGCCGCCGGATGTAGTCCCTCCAACTCAGTAAGGTCTGGAAATCATGCGTTCTCGCATCTGACAGACTGCCAATGAAACGCGGGCACCACCCATCATCCTACACCTCAGCCACAGACGCCATCTTGTTTTGGGACAAGGCAAACAGTCTTTGAAATCTTCTGCAAAGCGCTCCATCACCTGTCCAGTCATCCTGCCAGAATATGAAAATCCCCCCTGTTCCCAACACAGGGACGAAGCAGTTCCTCACCTTAGGGGCCACCGTCGACAAGCCTTTCAGGAAGTGAGAAGCATCCCTAGGCGGAGACACCAGGAGATCCCAACACATCGGACAGCCATATGCAGTCTCAAACACCTTGTCCAACAGATCCCCCTTCCAACAGGCACCCCACCCACTTCACCAACAGACTGTCATTAGATCTCTCCAAATCCCTCACGCCGAGCCCCCCATCTCTCAACGGTCTGTAGACCTCCTTCCAAGCGACCAACCTGGCACCCTGTCCAGTCGTCCCCTGATTGGACCAAAAGAAACTCCTCATTGTTCGTTCAATCTTTGCAATCACTTGTTGAGGCATCTTCAGTACATAAATGAAATATGATGGCATCGCTGACAGAACCGCCTTGAGCAGGATCAACCTCCCACCTCTAGACAGAAGCCTGGACGCCCACCCCTTCAGCCTCCCAACCAACCTCTCCACCAGGGAGGTCCAGTCTCTCACCAGAATCCTCCCATCTGACAACGGCAGGCCCAAATACTTAACCGGAAGCTTACCCTGTTCTGTGCCAAGACCCAAACTACATCCCCTTGCCTCCGCCTCAGTCATGTTGAAAGGGACAAAATTCGACTTAGCCAGGTTAATCTGCAATCTGGACGCCTCACCTAGTAAGAAAACAAGGAACCTCAACCTTCTGGCCTTCGTTTCTCCACCTTCAATAAAGAAGATCGTATCATCCGCATATTGAAGCAAAGGGATACTCGTCCCATCCCTCAGGGAGAAACTACTCACCAATCTTCTTTCACAAGACCTCGCCGCCCTAGCAAGAGCATCCACAACAATCACAAAGAGCATCGGGGCTAGCGGACAACCTTGCCTCACCCCCCTCCTAGGTTGGATCCAACCCCCAGCTGGGTTTCCATTGATAAGAACTGAGAAAGATGTCGTAGTGACGCACCTCTTCATCCATTCGATCCACACTGGCGGGAACCCCCTCTTCACCAAGGACGGCCAAAGAAACGACCACTGGATCGAATCATAAGCTTTGCTGAAATCAACCTTCCATAAGAAAGCTTTCTTCTTATCTTTCTTCCAGAATGAAAGGATTTCCGAGGCCATCACATAACCCTCCAAAATATTCCTGCCAGGGACAAAAGCCGTCTGCACCGAGTCTATAATCTCACCCAAAGTCCTCAATTTGTTCGCCAGAAGCTTCGCTACCACCAAGTAGATAGCATTCGAAAGAGCTATCGGTCTGTACTCCTGAATCTCCTCAGCGCCATCCCTCTTCGGCAATAAGAACATATAGAATTTGTTCAGCCTATTAAATCCCGAGTTGCCCGTTCTAAACTCTTGTACCACTTGCATTACGTCTTCTTTCACCACTGGCCAGAACTCTCTGTAGAAGGCAACCGGAAAGCCATCCGGCCCTGGACACCCATCTGCGTTCAACCCCCAAACTGCCTCACGGACCTTATTCTCCCCAAAAGAGTCCGTCAAGAGGTCGGCGTCTGTCTCCCTGATCTGTGGTATCCCAGATCCTAACCACCTCCACCTTTCCCCCCGTCTCCACCCCGTAAAACCTCTAAAATAACTTGCAGCTGCCCCTCCCACCGCTTCCCTTCCCACAAACTCCTCCCCATCCACCACCAATTTGTCAATCTAGTTCCTCTTTCTCCTGCTCGACGCAGCCATATGAAAAAAGCAGGTATTGGAATCGCCCTCCTTAAGCCACTTCTGCCTAGATCTCACCCTCCACTCCACCTCTGCTTTCCGGTCTTCCTTCTGAATCACCTGAGTCTGCCTCGCTCTGTAAACCCTGTCATCTTCTGAAAGGAGCCCAACATCCTCTGCTCTGTCCAGGCGTGTAATCGCAGCAGGAGCCTCCTCTTTCTTCCTTCCGCGTTCCTCCCTAATCTGCCTGATGTGGGTCTTCAAGAAAGATCTCAAATCCCTCAATTTCGCTTCCAATCTGGCAGCCGCTGACCTTCCGCCTGAGAAGACCTCCACCGTTCCTCAACCAAACCCTTAAAGCCCTCCTCCATGAGCCACGCTTTGTCGAACTTAAAGTAAGTGCCATGCCTCCACTCCTCATTCGACGTCCACATCAAGGGGGTGTGATCCGAGAATGGGCGCTCCAAAGGCCTAACCTCCGCCATCGGAAACAACTCTGCCATTGCCGTCGAAGCCAGAAATCTATCAATACAGGACCACTGCCCTTCAGAGTTCCTCCAAGTGTATAGACAGGACAACGGAGGCATATCAACCAGCCCTTGGTCCGCCACAAAGTCCGCAAACGCCTCAGAGCCCTCGGTCGCCCAGCCTGTCCTCAGCCCGCAGAGTAACATTAAAATCACCACCAATCAGCCAAGGAACCCCCTGGAAAGCTGTTGCAACCTGTCCCAGATCTTCCCATAAGACCTGTCTTCTCCGACCCTCTGTCGGGCCATAAACCGAGGAGAGGAGCAAACATGTGCCGTCCCGACGTCTTTGAAGTCTGACAGTGACAACGTTGGATCCAAACAGAGTGTCCAGCAAGGAGAACTCCTCCCTCCACCCCACAGCAATTCCCCCCGCACTCCCATCCGCATCCAGGGCTAGGAAGCCCCTACAACTCTCTCCCCCCACCTCCCTCCACAACCTTCCATCACAGCTCCCCCACTTCGTCTCTTGGAGAAAAACCACATTAGGCCCCCATCTCTGAATGTACCCTCGCAAAACAGCCATTCTCGACGGGTCATTCAGACCCCTCACATTCCAGGACAGGACCTTAGTCATGAGGTCATCCGGGAGCCGCCTCCAGACGTCAGTCGTCTGAACCCCATCATTTCCGCCACATGGTCCTCTTCTATCAACAGACGATGGACCTTCTGGCTCCCCTCACCACCACAAACCTTTCCTTCTCGCCCCGCCGTCTCCAGACCGCCAATAGTTAGCAGCTCCCTGCCGCCACCACCAGGCCCCAGCAGCCCAGCTCCGTCTCCTAACGGCCCAGCCGCCTCAACAGCCTTCCTTTCCACCCTTGCAGCCACCAGCCCCCCTGCAATTGCCATCAGCTCATCTGCCACAGCTTCTGCCACCACTGCAACTCCCCCACTGCACCTGCCACCAGCACCTGCCACCTCCACCTTGCCATCTGCAGCTGCCTCGCCCCCACCTTCGTCCGCCAACTGCCGCCCCACTGCCACCTCCGGAACAGATAGGTCTCCGCCGCCGCCCCCAGTAGACGCCGTCGCTGGCGACCCGGCTCCACCAGGCGACCCCAGCCCCTCCGGCGACCGATGTCTCCGATTCCTGTAGCAGACGTTGGAACTCCTCACACCTTTGGTTATAAAGCCCTCCTTGAAAAGTTGGACACCACGTCCCATCCCAACAACCTACCACCGTAGCAGACGGATCCACTACACCCCCAACAAGGCGAGGGAATCTCTTCGCGAGGGTCGAGCCACCCCCTGCCAGTCGTTCTGCCAAAAATGAAACGCATTACCCCTCCCAAGAGTGGGAGAGAAGAAATCCCGCACCTTCGCCGTCACTGACGCCAAGCCCTTAATGAATTGGGAGGCGCCTGGAGGGGGGGACTCTAGAGTCTCCCAAGAGATGAAAGGGCCGTAACATTGTCGCATTACATCTTTGAAGAGCCTCCACTCTCGCCTTACCAATCTCGCTATCCATTTGGTCAGGAGGTTGATATTCACCTTATCTACATCTCTAACCCCCAGGCCCCCTTCCTGAAACGGCCTGTAAATCTCCTCCCAAGCTACCAACCTCGTCCCCCTTCCTGTCGACCCTGCATTGGCCCACAATAAATCCCTCATCAAATCGGATACCTTCTCAATTTGGCGCGACAGTCTGAAAACTGAAAGAAAACACGACGGAATGGAAGCCAACACTGCTTTAACAAGGAACAATCTTCCACCTCTAGAAAAGAGTCTAGAGGACCATCTAGTCAACCTACCTTCCATCCTCTCCAATAGAGGAATCTAATCCTGTACCCTGAGGCGTCGATTTGACAGCGGAAGGTCCAGATACACTAGAGATTGAGAACACACCTCCGTCTCCAAGGTCCCTTTCACTTTCTCCACCTCTACAGTCGACAAGTTGAACGGGACAAAGGTTGATTTTTGATAATTAATCTGCAATCTCGACGCTTCGCCAAAAAGTTCCAACAGGATTCTCATCCTCTTGGCCTCCAACTCCGTTCCTTCAATCAGGAATAAGGTGTCATCAGCATACTGTAGGATCGTTGTCTCCTTATCCTCACCAATCGTGAAACCCCTGACTAGACCCCTATTGCAGGCCCTTTATGTAGCCCGTGTCAGTGTGTTCGTCGCCAACACAAACAACATAGGTGCAAGGGGACAACCTTGCTTGACCCCCCTCCTGGGTTGCACCCATCCCTCCACCGGGTTCCCATTGACCAGGATCGAAAAAGATGATGTCATACACCTCTTCATCCAATCAATCAATACTGCAGGAAATCCCCTCCTCAGGGAGACCCACACAAACTCCCACTGCACCGAATTGTAAGCCTTATTGAAATCAACTTTCCACAGGAAGGCCCTCCTCTTCTCCCTCCTCCAGAGGGCTAAGGCCTCCATGGCAGCCATAAAATCGTCCAGAATTCCTCTCCTCGAGATGAAAGTCGTCTGAACAGGTGAGATTAGGTCTCCAAGAATGATCCTAAGTCTATTCGCCAGGACCTTTGCAGCAGTAAGGTATACAGCATTTGAGAGCATAATCGGTCTGAAGTTCTGGATTGCCTCCGCCCCTTCCTTCTTGGGACGTAGAAACAGATAGAATCTGTTCAATTTATCAAAACCTCTGTTCCCGGCCGCAAACTCTTCCATCATCTGCATCACCTATGCCCCCACCAGGTGCCAGAATTCCCTGAAGAAGAAGACAGGGAAACCGTCCGGGCCAGGACATCCCTCCGATTTAGGCTCCACATCGCCTGCCTCACCTCGTCCTTTGAGAAACCAGCTGTGAGACTCCCTACCTGGGCCTCTGTGACATGCTAAACATCCTCCCCTCTCCACCTCCAACCCCCCTGACGTGCCTCCCAGTGAACTCCCTGAAGTAATCTGCAACTACTCGACCCACCTCCTCCCTACTAATAAAGCTGACCCCATGGATCAGCATCCTATCTATCCAGTTCCTCCTCCTCCTGGCAGATGCCATTTGGTTAAAAAATCTGGTATTAGAGTCGCCCTCCTTCAGCCATCTCTGCCTCGACCTCGTCTTCCACTCCACCTCTTCCTTCCTGTCCTCCTGAACCACACGCGTCATCCTCGCTCTAGCCTCCCTATCCTCTGAAGATATAGGGGCTTGGTCCTCCTGCCTATCGATCCTGGTAATCTCCGCCAGTGCTTCCTCCTACCTGTTCCTCCTGGATGCTCTGATCTCTCTCCTGTACGCCCTCAGGTGATCACGCAGCAAACCCAACTTCTTTGTCAGGCAACATGCAGCAGATCTCTCCACCACCATGGACTTCCACTTCACCATACCTTAGAACCTCTCTTCTAACAACCAAGATCTGTCAAATTTAAAGTACGTACCAAAGGATGTCCCCTCATTAGACCTCCATATGAGAGGTGTGTGATCAGAGAAAGGCCTCTCCAAGGCTAACACGTCCGCAACAGGAAACGATTCTGCTAGTTCCACGTTGCAAAGGAATCTGTCGATCCTGGACATGGTTCCAACACGCACGTTGGGGGTCGATGCCTCTAGAGAAAGTCTTCCTTGACAAATCCAGTGCCTTATGTGGAGAAGGAAGGCTATAAAAGATGGCAGAGGCTTCCATGACGGTCGGTGACGCTACATTGGGATTGGGAGAGAACAAGGTGGTTGTCTCCGGGACAACTATCAAGCTTCATGAGGCATCCAACTATGTTTTGTGGGCTCGCGTCTTCGAGATATTTGTTGGAGGCCAGGAGAAACTTAGTGTTCTTCTCGAGGAGCCACCAGAGTTGGAACGACAAGAAGTTCGAGAACTACACCATCATAAATTGGCTTATGTACTCGATGGACCCATCCATCATCTTGAACATGCTCTACAAGAAGAGCACATATGATATTTGGACGACCCTTGAGAAGAGATATGCCCAAATGTCCAGTAACATGCGTATCACAGATTTGTACACATGTATCTGGGCAACGAGCCAGGGAGATCTTTTCTTGACCAAATATTACGAGAAGATGAAGGCCTTATTCGAAGAGTTGGAGATATTCGAGCCATTATGTTGTGACAAGCAGGGGGAGACACATGTGATTTGGTAATCCATTAAGTTTTTATCGGGCTTGTATCCCCATTATTGAGCCGATCGTGATTAGATCCTCGCCTCTAACGGGAAGATGGGCCTCGAGACTATCTTCTGTTGTCTCTTGAAGATGGAGGTACCTGAAGAAGTCACGCCAAAGGGCGAGAACTCCGCACTTGCTATTCTAGAAGCAAGTGCGGGGCGTGGAAGAGGGCGCAGCTATGGTCTTGGTCACGTCTATCCGAAGTGTCAGCACTATGGATTGGCTATGGTCTTGGTCACGTCTATTCAAAATCTCAGCACTATGGATGCACCAATCATCCACAGGATAAGTGTTGGGACAAGTTCGAGTGACCTCCACGTGTGGCTACTAGCACCTCGCGTGTAGACTCCCTGAATCCTAAGAATCTCGAGAGACTACGGGCTTTGCTTCGTGAAGATAAGTATAAGGTGGCTGTCGCGACGACTATTCAGGTTGCCACAGATGCGACTCCGGAGGTTGCAAGAGGTTACGCCATTAACTCGTCCAAGGAGAAGATTGAGAGCACAACTCTCGAGAAAGAGTGGTAGGACATCCTCGTGCATTGAAGACTAAGTCGTCGGCCTCCTGGCCTTCAACTTGAGGGAGAGTGTTGAGGAATACAGAGGCCACGTAGTAGCATCACAGGGGTACATCATAGCCAGTGGTGAAGAGTACCTATGGTCTAAGTTTGGTTGCTTAGATGTCAAATTTTGTTAATTTGTTAAGTGGATTTAAGGAAAGTTATTTTTAGGAAATAGTTTGGGATTTGGTTTGTTTTTAGAGATAAGTTCTTATTTTAGAAGATAAGATTTGTTTCTCTTTATTGGGGGTTCTCTCTGTATAAAGAGAGCCTTCCCTTGTATTTTTCTCCTGAGTCAATAATAATATTTCTTATTCTAAGGCTCATCTCCTCTCTCTCTTTTTCTACCAAGTAGCCGACCACCACCAAGGCAGCCGGCCACCTTCAGCTGGCCAGCTAGACTAGTCAGCCACATCAGTCGGCCAGGGCCTTCTCAAGTAGCCACTGGTTGCTATCCTCCTCTCTCCCTATTCCATGTGTGGACAGTCCACACTTGGATTGTTTTCCTACGTTAAGAGTGCCGCATGCTCCACGTTGCGCAATCCTTGACACTTTCAAAAGGATCTATCATATCCGACTCCATTTTCTACAATAATATTTTTATGTGCATACAACAAGCACAAAAAACCTATAGACAATAATATTTCAGAGAATTATATTTCTGAGATACCAAGAAAATTGGAATGCACTAAGATATGTAGAATGTGCATTCATTGAGGAATCAAATTATAAATCTATAGACAATAAAACTTGAACGTATTTTCCATTTATAGAAATGTAGAAAGCACGTGTGTTGGTGGATTAGGGCTTACCTTGGTGGTTTCACTAGCGAGAGGTGGTGGGGTAGTCCTTGACGTGTCTCTGAAGAGGCAGTTGTGTAGTGAGTGGAAGGGCAAGTAGTAGCTTCAACACGAGGAGAGAGGAAGGAAATCGGCAACGCGAGGAGGAAGGAGGGGGAGCAGTAGTGCGAAGAGGGAGGATGGTGAGCAGGGGGAGTAGCAATGGCGAGGAGGAAGGCGAGTAGCAACAAGGTGAAAGGAGGGCGAGCAGTAGCAACGAGGCGGGAGGGGGGTGAGTAGCGTAACGAGGGAGTTGTTGGAGTTGTGTGTCCTGAGTAAACCAACCTGAGTCGAATCATGTGATTGGTGATTCAGATATGAATGTCAGATCATGTGGACACATTAATACAATTAGATGAGTCCCTTAATACAGTTGGGAAAATGAACTGCAGCCATATTGAATATGCTGATGACGGCTTTCGAAGAACCAAATGATTTGGATCGAGGATTTTGATAAGTCATCAATAGTTATCATGATATCCAACTATTGTCTCCAGTATAAGAAGAGATAGTAATCTTCTCTAAAGACTGTTGCCTGATTGATGCCCTTGATCCACATCCTCTATATAGGATTGAAGATTTGGGGCTGTCACGCAAGTTGAGTCAAGGAGTTAAATGATAAGATGGAGATGCGAAAGTTCTCTTATCACTATCATGAAGAAGGTGTATCTTTTGACCTGAGACAGATATGTGTCTCTATGCTTGAATATGCACATTTGGTGGATTGATAGTTGATGTATCCACATTAGTGTTGAGATTGGAAAGCTAGTATGCATATGAGGCACGAGTGACGCATGATCTCTCAAAGGGATTACACAGATCTGCTATCGTAAGTATATGCAGCAGATCGGGAGACTTAGGCTCTCTTTGCATATATTGGAAAGTACGAAATTCCATGCATAGTAACACGGGTCCTGATCAGACTCATACATGAAAGAGAAGACAATCTTTTTGGAAAGGATTTGGTCTTCATTCTCGTCCCAATGATACAAGGAGAACATGAAAAATGTGTAACCCATGATAGGATGGATAGTGAATATGGGATTTAATCCTAAGGGTTACATATGTCTTCCAGTGTGAGGGATTCACATGTATTTGGAATACCTGATGGAAGTGTAGTGTCATAATTCTATGAATCCTAAACTCTTCATTATTGGCGTGATGAAATTAATAATAATTTTGACGGGTTTGTACTTGTAGGATAAATTAAATGTGATTTAAGGAGTTAAATTTCATTTAATTTGATGATTAATTGCACCTAATTTAATCATGCTAAAATCTAAGGGTTGGATACTAGATCCAAACATTTCATAAGTTATGGGCTTATCCTATAAAATTTAAGTAGGATTAGATCCCAACCCTTTAATGGAGACCCGAAGATCCTCATCATATTAGGATTAGGTTTAAGAATCCCTATAAATATCTCCCAATAGCCATCAAAGGAAACCTAATTGATCCTAAAATCAATTCCAATCATTGATGTGCATCATCCTCCACCAAGAGAGGAGAGTTGTTGGCTTCCTCTTCGTCTTCCAAAAACCCTAGCGCTTGAAGGACTTCATGTTGTGGGGAGACAGGCTGAAGCTCTTAAGGGCATCAAATTCCCTCTTGTTGGACGTCTAAACACTTGGTCGGACGCCCAAAGCGACACCTGGATGTTTAGAAAGAGTTTTGGACAATCGGTTTTGCTTGGCTTTGTGGATTTTGATCCGCTGATCTTTGGAGGATGCGAGGCGAGGGTTGCCTCGAAAACTGCAAAGTCATTCACGGGCACAAAGCATTTGTGTTGTACATAACGAGGTCAAGTATTTTTGGCGTGAAGGGCTTCATTTGCTTGTTGAGAAGAAGGGAGTCCCATGGGGCTGTGACTTATTTAAGGAGGCACAACACTTGGGGTGTTGTGCAATGCCACCTTGCATGTATAATTCTATACTCGTGGGAAACCCAAATTGGGGAGATGTTAGTTCTTCCCATGTGGTTCTGGTTATCTAGGTCATTGATGTTTATCAACTTTGATTTTCGGATTTTTGGGCATCAATCCGAGCATCAATTCGTAGAAAGGTTTTAAGCAACAGATTTATCATGCTTTCGTGCTGTCATCGAGATCTAGGGATTGAATCATTCACTCCCATCCCTTGGGGATACAACTAATAGAAGTAGCATGAGGTCTTAAGCTTGATTTCGGGGGGGGGGGGGAGGGAAGAAGGGAGTGTTGGGATTTTGAATGGGTCTTTGTATTTATATGAAAGTCGTGTCTTGAAGGCATGTCTTTAGTATTTCTTTTTGTCTTTGTGAAGAATTGATTTGGCATGGAGGAGCCCTTCTTTTAATTAGCATGCGTGGAGAGAGGAGAAAGAGAGAGAGAGGTTGGTGGAGAGAGAGAGAGAGAGAGAGAGAGAGAGAGAGAGGAGGGAGTTCTTGACATAGGAAATATTATTGATGGAACTCGAGAAAATAAGGAGATTTGATCTTTATTTAAAGAGAACCAATCTCAATTATAATCCCAATCACAATCCTAACTAATTTAGGATTTGTTAATCTTATTTCCTAAACAAATTCAATCACTTAACTATTCCTAAGATTACTTAATCCTAAATTTGGACTCTAACAATCAATTAAAAGTAATTTGCTACATGTGGCACAAAACAAACTTGGAAACACCAATACTTAAACCTACACGCGAACACTTCACACGCCCAACATAGGCCCTACATGTGACTCACCATTGACAGTGCCACGTGGCTTATTCCAAACTCTAATGCACCCTCTCAAGTCGAATGCCAAAGAGCATGAAGACTTGCATGATGCATAAACTATGAGTTTGGTCACCTTACCAATAGAATTCATAATCCACATTTATATATGCTACTGGATCTTCATTTAATGTCTCTTCTGGAGCAATTGTGAGTCCTTTTGCAACCTCAGTAGTCGTTGCTTGTTTGGCAACTTCGAAAGTTATTGCTATGGCCGCAGTCATCTTTTTTTCTTCTGTGAGTAATAGCCAGAGTTTCTCTAAATGTGCGTATGTAGACAAGGCCATGTAATTCTCCTTCTACTTCTTTGCCTTGGTTCTGTCATGATTTTCGGGTGTGCTCTCCAGGATAATATGGAGCTTGGTGATTGAGGCATCTGCATTAGCCATAACTACAACTTGTGGCCTTTATGCCTCTTCTTGTACGCCTAGGAGTCAAGTGCTATAGCTTGGCGTTTCCTAGTATGTGAGAGGTTCACATCTCCCCTAAACTTGAACTTTGAGGTCTTTGTGCCTCATCTTGTATGTCCCAAACCCAAGGTCCTCTGCTTGGCTTTCTCAGGTGCGTGATGGGTTCAAGCACCTCATCACTTGAACTTGAACTTGGCTTGTATCACTTTACTGAATCCAAAATTTAGACTCTAGCAGTCAATTAAAAATAATTTGCCACGTGTGGCACAAAACAAACTTGGAAACACCAAATCCTAAACCTACATGCACACACACACACACACGCACACACACACACACACACATCATGTGCCCAACATGGACCCTATGCATGACTCAGCACTGGTTGCTAATGGCTTATTCCAAACTCTAACAATCTTAATTAACAATTTATATTTTTTAAAAGCTAATTGACCATATTTTTTTTCTTCAAAATGGTCTGCACGATTTTTTTTGCTACTTACCCATGCTTTATGTAATATCATCTCTAAAAACAGGTCATCAGTCACCTATCAAGGCTTCTTGCTTATTTGCTTGATTAGAAGTAATTTGTACTGATATAAGAAATACAATGCACTGAATATTCCTTGTAATGAACATAAAGCTATAGAACAATGTAGTGGTGTATATACCACCGAGTATACTTCGTCTGTTACTGACTTATAGATAATTGAACCTCATATTGGTTAAGGAGGATATTTTCGTGCCTGCCTTCCACTTGTAAGTTCACTATTTGACCCGACTAAAGTTAGCTCACTATTGAATTATTGATCTTGTAGGTCCTCAAAAATCTGGAGAGCCACCTTCATTATATTGTTTCATCAATTGTAGCACACGTGATTTATCTTCCATAGAGAAATATGTGGTATGACACCTTATGTTACAGATATCTTTTCATGCTTTTTCTCTTTGTTTGCCATTTAGTTAAATGTTCTTGTTCAAACTTCTATGCTTTAGTATGAAAACCGACATAAAATTCACCCGTTCCTGCATTTATCTGAATGTTGTCTGTATTCTTGAAATGGTAGTCTTCATTACTGTATTTTGCCCATTCCTTGCTTTTTCTGAAGAAAATTTTTGTCCATTCCTTGTAAGAGCTTTTGAACACTTTTGTTGACTATAATGAGAATATTATTGATTCCAAAATACTTGGTCCTTGGCATATACGATACGCTAGTTTCTAGAGGGAATATTAAGGTAAGTTTTGCTCTTATAATCATCTGTGATTGATCTTTTAGCTTAAGGCCCCTTTTGGTGGTAGGTTAAAGTAGGGTTTGATCCCATGTAAACTTCGTAAATACTATAATATGTGAACAGTAAAGAGGTATCATTCCCACCCATCACATGCTATCACATTTACTCCTATTAACCTACTTCCACCTATCACATATGTCCCTCACCAATCACATCTACCCCCGCTAACCCATCTCACCCACCTCATCTTATCTATCACATCTATCCCATTAACCTATTTCCAATACAAATAAAAACAAAAATCAATAACAATATATCAGCTCATCCATCGCATCTACACCCCATTAACCCACCATTCCAAACCTTAAGGCCCCATTTGGTAAGGAGAATTATTAGGAGGAACAAAAATTAGAAGTATGTGGAATGGAGGAATTGAGGGGTTTGTGTTTGGTTGAATTTGTTATCTTGTGAAAGAAATTGAGGAGTTTTATTCTGTTTGAGGTGTTTGTTTGGCAGAATAAGTTAGTGGGATAATGAGAAAATTAGTTGGAAAGAGAGGTCCGGTGAAATTAAGAAGAGGAAGTGGATAATTCCATGGGGGGGTTGAAGTACTCAAACTTGGAATTAAGGGTGCGATTCTGGCATCAATGGGTTCTGGAATAGAAGTCCCCAAATGGGGAATTGGGGGTGCTATTATGTGAACTAAATGACGCCTAAGACTTCCTAAATTTTACTTGCTCTTAAGCTTTAAACTTCTACCAAATGGGGCTCAAAGAGAAGTTTTAAGCGCGCTGAGAAGTTTAACTCTTTTTTGATGCCCATATTTTTTCACAACGAGGTCAAGCATACCTTGGAGAGTTCTTCATTGGCATAAGACAGCTAGGATGCTACAAGTGCTGGTATACGAGTCATCATTTGTCCTCTGTTTATTTGAAAAGATAGGTGGCAAAATTCCCTCTTTTAAAATTAAAAAGAAGAAGAAGAAGAGAAACACTACTACTGGCAAAATGCTATCGGAACCCATAGTGGCAATAAAATGATGATTCGGAGTAGTTAGAAAAGTATTCTCCAATACCTTTTCTTGGAAGATTCCTTTTCTGAACATACCAATATCCTTCTTCCATCTAATATATTTATATCTAGCAGTATTTAATATGCCTGTAAACTAAACCTTGTTATAGATATCCAGAACTTTTATCTCAAGTAGATTCGACAATATAATCATCTTCGTCCTACCAAATCTGGACATGTCTGCAGGAGCAATTTGCTTCATCTACTCCTGCACTGCTTTTCAATTTGGAGCTAGATACTCTACGGTACTCTGTCTTACCATCAAACACTACTTTGTTCCATATTTCAAAAAGTCTATCTAAAACTCGGTCCATGTATCTTATCTTTTCAGTTCTGACCTTGGACTTCTGGGATTTCCACCCAAAGATCTGCACTATAGGTTTCTTTCTCGGTTCACACCAGTATTTTACATTCGAACACGAGAATACTCAAAGGTGATAGTTGCATTACCTTTGATTTTACTTACTGTTACTTACTGTTGCTTCCTCCTACTAAATAGTTGTTTTCTCTCCTGAAGGCAATTCCAGTAGCACCCTACATTGTAAATTATGACGGAGCACTGTTTCGGCAATATCCTGGTAAGAAACTAGTTACGTGAAGTTAGTTCTATTCAAATTATGGGATGTGCTTGGTTGTGATTATAATTACTTCTGGATTGCATTACAGTTAGTCATAATATTCAACAAAAATGAATGGCCTGAGAAGTTTCTTTTGCAATCAATTTTGCCGGTATACATGCAGGCTACAGTTCTAGCACAAAATTGGGAGATTTCGTATATCTGAAAATAATACCTGGACAAAAGTGAGCATAAACATCCTGCGTCGTAGTTTCTTTTTCACCTCCCCACCAGCCAGCAAGCAAAATGTGAACCGACAAAATGCAAGCTTCGCGTAGGCCCCTGTCGTAGCTTTGCCAATTATGAGGGTACCTATTTTTTGAAAGGGTACATGTTACTGGGATTTTTTTAATCAAAGTTTCTTCTGACATATTGGAAGAACAAAAAGAGGATGGGCCTTGATTCCCCATCCCTTTGCATTTGCATTTACCTGGAGGATTGGTGTGTGGACAATGCCAATTTCTCCCCAATTTGCCCAAATCTGATTCTGGGAAAAAAAAAAGAAAAATGAGGAGAGAGAGAGAGACAGAGGATGGGCTGCACCTTTAATTGGCATGAGAGAAGCGGAGTGGGTCCATTTTCTATCTTGAAAATATGGTTTTTCATGTGAGGGTTTCTTTGAGGAGTGGGTTTGATATCAATGAAGCTGGAAGGAAGGCTATCGATCTGATTAACCTTCCTTTTGCCTCTTATAGAAAATACATTAAAAAAAAGAAAGTGGAAGAATTGGAGTGATAGCACAACAATATTATTTTTCTGTCTTTCAAGTGGTCAAGCATAGGGTCTGTGAGAGCATATGCTGGAGGTTGGAAGAGAAAGAGGAGAAAAACCTAGAGAAGAGTGAGAAGATTGAGAAGAGTGGTTATTAGGCAAAACCCACAACCAAATTTCTTAATGATAAATCTTTCATCATTAGATATTGCTGAATTGTGTGTTTACAAGAAAACTAAGTAATAATTATTTGATTATATTTTTTGATCTGTATCTCTGAGAAGCAAATTGAAGTGTATATTACCCTTATGCGTAATCCCTAAGTAGAGTGCCAATGGGTGTTAAGGGGCATCATACTGCCTTCAAACCTCCAAATTGCAAAATATACCTTAGCCGTGGATCACATGATTAAGATGATGGCAATTGGAGGGGTTATCACTCTACCACCCCGTTGGTGCATCTTAATTATTCATCAATCCTTTAATATGTCACACAGCCATAGGCCAACCCCACGCATGCGCATATGCATTCACTCAGACAGAGATACTAATTAAACAAAATGGAATATCATATTAGAACTTTGGTTTTTATAACATTGCATGAATATGATATTGATTTGGGGGGGGGGACGTTGGTTCATGCATGAGGTGTGGCACCAAAATCGGTTTTCCCTCAGCAAGTCTAACTGACCATTTCTTCAGGGCCTTGGCAGGTAATGCTCAAGCAAGAAGATGGTTCTTATGCTTGTGTAGCAGAAAGCGATGCACGATTCACATTGGGTGAGGTAATTACTTGATAAATTTAAATCAGTTGCTCCTTTTTTTACCTTTTGACATGTTTGAACTTTGGACTGAATCACCTGACTACACTGCTAACATTTTTAGACCAAGGAAGAACTTTTACGGGTTCTTGGACTGAAAGAAGAAGAAGGCGGCTCCTTGGAGTTTCTCAGAAGAGGTTACAAGGTTCATTTCTTTCCTCCTCTCTTTTCGGTAGGAGCATTGTTATGGAAATATTCTTCATGCCAGTACATATTAATGGTCAATCTGGTGATGCAGAATGCAACATGGTGGGAAGATGATGTAGATTTAGAGCTCTCTTCTGCTTGGAGAAGTTGATGGAAAAATATCTGGTTGGCAGTTGGCACGTAGGATGGCACCTGGCCTGTGAAGCATGCCAATTTTCATAGGCTGAAATGGCAGTTATTCTTTGGTAATTGTATCTAAACGACCTCACCCAACTCTTTGGTTGAAAATTTTCACTTATACGTTCAATTGCTGTACTTTACGAGAATTGTTTGTTGAGAAACAAGAAATAGGATGTATCCCAAGCTCTATACACTGAAACATGTAAATTGGGTAAAGTGTATGTTTAGAGGAGTGCCAATGTAAGATAGAGGAGACATGTTTCCTTGAAAAAGGTGCTTGATGCTGGTATTATAAAATCCCAGGAGTTTTCAATGGAAGGACATATCTTAATTACCATATAATCTTGATATTGGATTTACCAGCCAAGAAGCAAACTTATATGATCTGTGACAAGCACTATATTCACTGTATTGGCTTTGACAGCCTCATTTTTTCTGCATACATTTGCAAGTCTTCTCATGTTTGAAGGGAGAACTTCAAACCATATAAACTTGAAGAGCTTTGGAAAGAGAAAAAAAAGGATAATCTCTAGCTACTCTTCTTGATGCATTAAGAAAGGAGACATGCATCTGAGATGTTAGAATAAAAGATAAATCCTTGAATATAAGATGACAATTAGGAATCAAATGCCACTTTGACAGGATATTTCGTCACATTTTCATATGTAATTTTTCTGTGTGCTTTTGTTTTTTGAGCTGGTATATGGATTGGTATTGAACTATCAAAACAGGGTGAATCAATGCTTAAGAACAATTGCATGCTTCATATATTGTTTCTTCAGTTTGGTGCAAATAGCAGTAGAGGAACATCACTTTCCACAGGATCCTCTATGTCCATGGGAGAGTTCAGCCAATCAAAGCTTCCTTTCTCTTCCACCATACTGGAGCAGCCAAAACTTGCCTTGCAAGCCTTCGGTGGGGGGTGCGTCACCGAAATTAGCGCCTCAAGGTGGCCTTGAGCATTTATGCCAAATGTAGTTCATATATTTGCATTAGAAGGAAATAGTTTGGGCAATTTCCAACCCCCTCCAGTAGATCCACACTTTGCGCCATTGTACCAAACCATCAAGATGACAGGGATGGAGCCCATGGAATGGCAGGTACGGCCAGTCGCCTCCCTGGCTTTTTAATTTCTTTAAAAATTATACACCGAGACCTTCAGTTAATTTTAGTCACTTATCCATTGTTTCATTCTCCAACAATTAAGTTCCTATTGTTAAACATCACTCTTTTTTTTGTTTGAAAAGGTCGATGGCTACTGAAGCAGCCGTTCACTTCATTCAAATAAATCAAAAGTAATTTACATCATCTGAGGCCAAGAATCATACGACATCTGCTGAAGTAGCCGTTCACTTCATTCTCAACCCAAGCTTCCCTAACATTGATCTATTCTGTTGCAATCATATAGCCTGATAGCCCGTAGTGACCTTAATCCAGGGCAAGGAATCGGTTTGGATGCTTCTTTGACAAGCTTACCAAAACTCCTCCAATGATGTACACATCAAATGCGACAATTGCAACTACTCCCAAAAAGCCAAGGCACAATCACATGACATCAATAGATGAGTGTCATCCTACTCCTGGCCACAGAGGCAACAAGTAGTATATGCATCATGGTCCCAAAGCTTCCTCCACACTTTGGTTACCAACCTTCCTCTACGGAGGAGCCACGAGAATATCTTCACATTCAAAGGAATTTTCATCTTCCAAAAAGAATAGCAATCAGCAACCATCTATGCGTTGTTTGTTTAACTCCTCTAGGTAGAAAGTGAAAAGGCTTTCTAATGAAGACCCTCCATTTCAAGCCAAAGAGTTAGGTCCCACCACTCCAAGTCAAAAGTCCTGCAGCAAGGATAAGAGCAGCTACAAGTCCTGAACTCTAGCATCAAAATAAATTAACTCCAAAAGTAGGGGACCAAGAACTTGACAACCCATACCACACGTCTGCCACACACTTGTGCTTATCCCTCGATAATGAATAAGGCCTAGGCATCACTTCAGCCAAGACAACACCTTTCATGTAATCATCCTCCCAAAATCCTCCCAAAATCTAAATGTTTTTAACCATTGCCTAATATTGAATGAAATTACTAGATACCGTATGCATCACTTGGATCCGGCCCTTGTACAATGCAGAAGTGATCGAGATAGGAAATTGTCCTCTACAACCAATCCAAAGATGAACCATAGGAATCAATTAGTAGGCGATGCCACAAACTATTACCATATTGCATGAGCTACATCACCCATTTAGAAAGCAAGGCATCATTGAAATTCCTAAGTTTCAAAACACCCAGGCCTTCTTTACATTTGTAATATCCCAATCTATGTAGGATGTTACAATATATCTCATACCAAGCCACCAGGTACATAAATCTTTCCACATGACCAAGGGCCCTTCTAGAAAAATCCTTACCTTATTTGATTGATCCACTGCAAAACCTTCTTTGGCAGCCTAAAAATCGAAAAGAAAAAGACAAAAATGGCATACAAAACAACCTTTAGGAGAAGCAATCGTCCCTCCCATAAGAGCATTCCATTACTCCATCCTAATAGTCTCTTATCCAGTCTATCAACCAATAGAGTCCAATCTCATGAAGATAATCGCTTACCGTTTAATGGTAAGCCTAAAAAGACGAATTGTAAACAATGTGAGATCATGCCAAATAGCTGTGAGCACACCACAACCTCCTCATCCTCTATATTAAAAGGAACAAAAGCTGACTTCTCATGATTCACCTATAGTCCAAAGATTTCTTCAAAAATGGTGACTAGAGTAGCCAATTTCTTTGCTTTTTTGCTACCTCCTTCAACAAAAAAGTGTCGTCTGCATACTATAAGATTGATGTTAGCAAAGCATTATCACCCTTAAGCATGAATGCATTAATGAAGCCATCGCCACATGCCTTTAAAGCCATGTCTGCCAATGTGTTCGCTACAATAATGAGCAAAAGAGGGGACAAAGGACACCCTTATCTAATACCTTTCTATGCCTACGTCCAACCCCCATTAGACCTGCCACTACTTAGAACAGAGAAAGATGTTGTGGTTATACATTACTTCATCCAAGCCATCCACACACATCCAAGAAGTGTCTTCGCCTCAAAAGTTGCAACAAGTATGCTTAGCTCTTAAAGTCATAGGCCTTGGAGAAATCAACCTTCCATAGGAAGATTCTCCAACTTCACGTAGGCCAAGCTGCAACCATTTCCTCTTGCAAGATGAAAGACTCATCCAAAGATTTACCTCGAACAAAAGCCAACTATATTGGCCTAATAAAAAAGGAAGCACCACACGAAGTCTATTGGCCAAAATCTTGTCCACAATCAGGTACACAACATTGGATAAAGTGATGGGGTGATGATTATTTATAATTTGCATACCGAGCTTCTTTGGAAAAAGGAAGAAGTGGAATGTGTTCAATTTCCTGAGCCCTTGATTTCCCATGAAGAATTCCCACAACATGGCCATAAAATCGAGCTTAATCAAATCCCTAAACTCCTTATGAATAGGGCTTGAAATGTGTTGGGCCTAGAGACCCTTCAGCCTTCGATCCATGATTTGCCAACAAAACCTTGTCTTCTATAACCTTTGCTACGATGGTGCTTCTTGCATCCTCATTCAAAAGTGGAAAATCAAAGGATGTCAACCCCCACCTCCCAGGCCCTATCTTATACTAAAATCACAAAAATGACTCTTTAATGCTCTAGCAATCCATTATCTTCCAATAATGATCTCACCACTAAGCTTGAGGAAGTGAATTAGGTTGGTTCTCCTCCCACCATTGGTAACCAAGTGAAAGAAGTAGGTATTAATATCTCCTTCCCTAAGCCATAACTGTCTCGAATGTTGACGCTAATCCATTACCCTTTTAAAATCTTCTTGCTAAACCACCCTTGTAACCTTTGCCTCTCCTCCCTCTTGGTCATAGTAAGGTCCTTGGTATCCTCCACCCTGTAGGATCTAAAAGCTAAGCACACACACTAAAAGGGGGGTTAAATAATGTGTTATAAAAAAAAATAATTTGTACAATAGATAGAAATTTAAACCACAAAATTGGCACAAGATATATGGTGATTCCTCAAATTGGGTACTCTACTACTTAAGTCTTCCACCTTAGGATTTTAATCTCGATTCCTTCACCCTGAGAAAATTAAATTTACTTAACAAGATAATTAACGAGTTACCTCAACCCAATTTACAAGTAATAAGATGATTACAATATAACATTGATGTAAGATAAGATGAAAAGATCTTATAACAAATTCCTAGGCCTCCCAACAAAAATAAAAAAGGATATTACTGATTTGAGAGCCTAAGATACTACGTGTGCAAAGAGAAGGATGTTGAACACAAAATGAATTCACAAACACATGAGCTCTTCAAGTTGAAATCGAAGTTGAAGAACACAGAGAAATGAGCTTCTTGATATGAAGAGTGTAGACAAAGCATTTTAGAGCACCATATGTGTGATGTATTTTTTGTTATATGTAACAAGAGGTTTGGGACACTTATTTATAGAGTTCGGAGCCTAAGGATTCAAGCACTAGCCATTGGACACAAATAATGGTCTGTTAATGCCTTAGATCCACACTTTTAGCAAGGCAAATTTGACTCAACGGATAGTTGGTATCATTACTAAACAAGGTGCAACGGTACTAGGTACATCTAGATTTTCTTTTAACTGATGATAGACCTAATCTGTAACTCATAGGTACTAGTACTTAGCTTAAGTTTCGATACTTGTTACCTCCATATTTGAGATTTTAAAGAGGTATTCTTCAAGCTTCACAAAATACCATATTTGTAGTTAACATGTATCGAAACTAATACTAACCTTTAGTATTATTCAAAGGTATGCCAAACGACTAAATGATCCAAATTTGTAATCCATATGTATTGATATTGAGTCTTAGTAACAATACTTGTTGGGTATAGGTTTGATCTTGGTCGAGATAGTGTGAAGTTCAAACCTGTATCTCACTTGTGTCGATACTGAGGTAACCTTAGTATTGATACATGTAGGTAATTAAGTACCTTAAATGAAATTTCACTAAGAGTTGAAAATATTGAAGTACAAATTTAAATAAGGCTTGTCCTTATTGTTTTAAATATATTGATTAAATAGATTGAAAGTCATTCTTTTTATGAAAATATAAACTTTGAAAATTGATTTTAGAATAGAAATTGAATTGAGTTAATCCTAGATTTTTTTTAAGTAAGCTAATTTGATATTATTTGTTAGGAGGCTAACACTCTACTAAAAAATAAAAACAATACAATTAGGTTCATCTTCGTGATTCAATCATCTTCACACGAGCTAGTTTGTGTGAGCTGGTTTCAAGCTTTGAGCATTTTTGCAAGCTTCGAGCACTTATGCTCTCAACATCATCATTTGTTTTTATTGCTTCTATGCAGCCTCCATCAATCCTTTTGCTAATCATCTTGCAATAATACCCATTTGCACCACCTCTATCTTGACTTTTTCTATGCATTGGTAAATTTCCTTCATAAAAATGATCAAAGCACCCCTCAAATGCTACAACTTCAATGCTAGAGTACATGTAGCTAAAGTAGAGGGAGTAACTGATCAGATCCCAATGAGAACTCTACCGAGCTTTGAGTAGAGAATGGATCCGACTGAATATCATCAAGCATGCAAAGAATACAAGCAAATGATAATCTAATTTTACCACAAGGGGTATATGTTTGAGGAGGGGATCTAACCTTCAAAGTATCACTAAGTGTGAATAATAACGAGAGAGAGAGTGTGTAGCAACCTGATATCCTATGGTATCAGGTCGTGGATCCCAACCTAGATTATCCATTATCCAACACGTAAACATGAGAGGCATATTATATATCCAAATTAAACGAATAACTAATCAAAATATAAAGTGTAGAGCAAAATGTAAAATATCAAGCCTATATCGAAGCAGAAAAGTTAAAGCAAATTAAGAAAGACTCTACTAGCCCGTTACATTGTAGAGAAATAGAAAGAAAGTAAACTACTAATATGAGGGAGTAGTAAGTAATTGATAATTTCTCAAATCATTGTTTCGTACCCTACTTCAAGAGTTCTTTGACTGTTGCTTAGGCTCAAGACGGTTTACCAATGTCTAAAATTAGACTAATGAGAAAAACTCCCAATAAAATGTATGTAAAATCTAGGCAACTAATTATGCAGGCAACAAGAATAGACATCAATATAAATAACATAAATACTATAAATAGTAGAATGATAGGAATGCATGGTTAAGATTCAATTAATTATTTAGAACTTAGTGACATTAATTAGTGACCACTTAAAAATCATCGACCGTTAATTCTTCTATCAATTACCCATTATTTTATTCAATGAAGATCTGAGTTATAAATCTAGACACATTGTTACTTGTAATGTCCCTTGAATTAGGGTCAACTTAGACCAGTGGTATCTTCCCCATCTCGAGGACCTATGATGTAGGATATGATCGACATATGACCTTAAAAACAAACTCAAGGATGGCTTCATCTTAGGGGTAAAGTGTCGTCTACCCTAGATAGTTTCTTTTCCTTGCAACACCTACGGACTAAACACTCAATGTTTGATACTAAAAGGAAATCCAAGGTTGTATTTGACTTAGCTCTACGCTTGAGTCACAAGGAGGCATGTTACTCCCTAGCCACAATGATCACTAACTATAAACATGCTATATGATTAGTGACCTAGGTAACCATTTATTAACCACTTGTGCTAAACAATCTTATAATTATCTTATAAAACAATTATTGGGTTATTTATGGCATAAAATTCACATCTTTAATTATTCAAATCACATAATTTCTCAAAACAACTTAATTACTTATCTCTAAATTTTTTTCTCTTGTCCCAATCAAGTTATCAATTAAGGGTTACAATGGTACTAATTTCATGAAAAATAAAATTCATTTTTTTAAAAAAAATAAAATTCATTTTACACATGCGCTAACAAGATATCTTTTAATCAAATTAACATTCACTACAAGAAAAACTATTTTTCGTGACGGTTAAAAACTGTCGCCAAAAGTAACAAAACCATTTCAAGTTGGAGTCGCGGAAGGTTGTGAAGCAAATAGTTTTTCACAATAGTTATTAATACTAATCATCTCTAATAGTATTGATCCTATTTATCGTGTTTAGCTTTCTTTTGCGACAACTTATAACCATCGTTAAAATACTTTCACGACGGTTATTAAATAACTGTCACAAATTTATTATTGGCAATGGTTCTTTGATAAGCGTCTCTGAATATAATTTCACCACGATTGCATAGCCGTCACAAAAAATAGGCTTTGAGGAGGGTACTGACTTTTCGCGATGGTTGTACAACCATCGCAAAAGGACATTGGTGATGGTTATTAGAATAACCATCGCCAAATATAATTTTTTTTAATTGATTAGATTTTACTAATTTAATTGAACGTAACATTTAAATTAACCTATATAACATCCAATAACACATATATAACATTCAATAAAACAAATATAATAGGAAATAACATTACATTACTACAATTTAACTTAGAGAATGTCTACAAAAGATTAGTAACATTACATAAATAAATCCTAAACATTACATAAATTAAAATAAAAAATATAAAGAAAAGATGTGAGCTGAACTCCCGCACTAATACCATGACTAGCACCTCCAGTGCCAAAATCATCGTCTGGCCCAGATCAGGTTCACCTCCACCTTGAAGTATGGCCATCATTTCCGCCCACTACGCCTGCTGTTGTGCCTGCTGCTGTGCCATCTGCTCCTTGAAATCCAATCTCTACTAGCGGATCTCCTCTCTAGCAGCTCGCAGCACTCCGGTCACGTCATTCAGCTGCGTTTAAGTTTGTTGTACTTGCGACCTCAGCTGCTCCACCTCATAAGAAGACGTGCCAGACGATCCCTTTCGTCTATAACAAGTTGTAATGACCCGTTACCTTTTTAGCCATTTAAGATGTCTGGTGTTTCAGTCAGACGTCTGGACACGTTCCTGGATGTCTGAAAGTGAGTTTTTTGTATTGTGCGGAGCGCTCTGCGCATTGGCGATGCGTAGAGACCCTCTCTCTCCTTCACCCCTTACCCAAACCCTAACACCCCTCTCTTATATATACCCCCTCCCTTCTCCTCTCCTCTCGTCTTCACACCATAGCCACCGCCACCTCCACCTTCTTTGCAACAACCACTTTCCCCTCCCATCCTTGCTATTGTAGCCGTGGCGAGGAAGAGAGGAGCTGGCGAAGGGAGAGCGGGGAGGAGTGAGAGCGAGAGAGTACGAGGGAGTGGCAGCGTGGGGAGGAGGAAGACGACCGCGGGAGCTCATGGAGCTCAAGGTGGAGCTCAAGGAGGAGCTCGTAGGAGAGGAGGGGACGTCGGCGAGGAGCTGCCCAAGCTCATGCAGTGGTTGGAGCTGCCGCCGTTGGCGGAGGTGTGAACAGAGCGAGTTGTGAGGAGGTTCTGATATTGGAAGTTTTCCAGTATCAGACGTTTGGAGTGAATACCAGACATCTAGCGAGGCACCTGGATGTTCGGAGCTAAGGCCGGACGTCTAAAAGCACGTATCACGCGGGGTACGTACGTTCCTGCGCTGATTTCCGCCATGTAGTAGATCTCAGTGCAGGAGTTGTTGGGTTGAAATCGTGCTTGTGTTTTCGTACGTAGGGAAGGATTTGGGAAGGCGTGGGGTACACTTTCCCAAGCACTTTTGGACGTCTGATCACATCACCAGACGTCCAGAGGTGCTTCCAGACGACCGAAGACCTTGTCCGACATCTGGAACTGTCCCTAGACGGTCGTAGAGGGAGTCTGGATGTCTGATCAGCCGTAGGAAGCAAAGGTGAGTTTTTGACGTCTTTTAAGACGTCTGGGATTAGTCCTAGATGTCTGATTTTGATCAGTAACCGCATTTTTAGCCTGTTTAAGGTCTAAACAGAATTGGATTTCCGCAAACGAAGTACCGTTGTTTTCTACTTGAGTTCCTCTACGTGTTCGTGTTGAGTATCCACTATTTTAAGCTCATCTAATGTACATTAGTCATTGGTACAGGTTACCAGCCAGTGGCGTGTTTGGGGCTCGCGGAGACGACGAGATCTGCGGCACAGGCCCTCATTTCTCCCGTGATACCCGATAGAGTGGTTTAACTCAGTTGTTAATATTTAAATAAGAATGTACTTGGTTGGAATAGTCGAATTGAACTCTAGGATATGGAATGAACCCTAGGGTAGAAATGAATGGGCCTGTTTGAGTTGTACTGTTTACTTGAATACATGGTTAAGATAAACTGATAGCAAATGCCTTTGATATAATTACGAGATGTATGCTAAAATGCGAGCTGCCTGTATGTAATTGAGAAATTGCCCGTGAAACCACAAGTTGTATGTTATTGAGAATTGAATTATGAAAACACGAGCTGCTTGTATATGGATGAGGAATGAATTTTGAGACATGAGATCTGAACCTGAATAAATGAGATGAATATGAACATGAACCCTACGGGGAATTAGGAGTAGAACTCCTGTGGATGAAAAGAAATCTGGAATGTAGATGAGAAGTGTGTTGGCCCTTGTGTACACGGTACCAAGGAGAGCAACTGTCCCTTTTAGTGTAGAGCGGAGCTAGCCTCCCTTGGGTTGAGACCCGGGGTTAGGATTGGCCACTCTACATCGACTCATGTTGGCCCTCGCGTACGTGGTACCGAGGCGAGCTACTAGTGTAGGGAGGGAGTTAGCCACCCCACGGGGCCCGAGGTTCAGCTAGCCACCCTACACCGACTTTGTTAGGCCCTTTGGGCAAATCGGGGTAGTTAGAAGAGGGTGCGCGGACTGTGGAGGGGCGAGACCCCTGTTTGGTTTTGAGGGGTGAGACCCTTGTTCTGAATGAGCAAGGTCCTATACTATTTTGTGTTGTACTTTTGGCGAACCCGCTAGCGGAAACGACTGACTGTGTGTCAGTGCGGGATAGCTACTCGTGCACTTATCACGCGTGCCGTAGTCACCGCTACGTCTTGATAGTGACCTCAGGGTGGTTGATTGGGTGTAGGACTACCACGCGGGACTCTCTCAGCCAGGAGAGCACCACATGTACCTTCTACTCTACGGAAAAGACTGCAATTAAGATCGTTCCCAAGAGGAACATGCAAGATTAAGAAATATTTAGATACTTTGAGAAATCGATGAAACAGATACACATAAAAGAGATAAATAAAAATAAGAGATAAATCTGTTGTTGTTTTTACTGTACTTGCACTTAAATAATGTAAACAAAACTCTACTCAGCATTCACTGACTTTGTCTTTTCGTACCCTGTTCAGGACCAGGAGTAGAGCAACCCGAGTTTCCGGCTGCAGAGGGTGTTGGGCTTAGCCGAGCCCAGTCGTAGTTTTTCAGCACTTTTGTTTACCCTACTGTTATAGTGAGTAATGGACACTTAGTTTACTGTTCCTGCTATTTCTGTTCCCTTTCCGCTTTCTGTTGTTGTTGTGTTGGCATGTACTGAGATAGTTATTCTACTTTCTTTGCTGCTTTGTACTTTTCTTCTGCTTAGTTATATTGCATGTGTGAATGTAATTTATTTTTCTATTTTTGGTTATTTCTTGTTGGACGACTAGATCTTGAGATTAGTTGAGGCGAGCCGGTCTCGAGTCCTATAGGGATCCGGGAATCGGGTCGTAACACAAGTGGTGAGCGTCTGGCTCCAAACTCCACTACGAACAAATCTACCATGTTCTGGAGGCATGACTATTCGAAAAGCCTCCTCAGGTGTTCTCCAGTATACACCCCAAGACTAACCTCAACTACATTATCAATAACTCCCATTTAAGGATGCTTTAAGAACGTAGATAAGATCAGTTGGTATACTGGAGAAGAACGAAAAGAAACTACCGAAATTCTTCTAGACATTGGTTCCATGTAACAAGTAACCCTAAGTTGTGATTAAATCTTCAAAGACCCCCCTTAGTTCAGAACTTCTTTGAGCTAAGGACGACAACTCTTATGGCATGCTATAAAGACAAAACCTTGTGCATGTAAGTGAGGTATACACATACTTTGCATTGTCCATATAACATGATCATAAGTGTTGACGGGTCAGCAAGTATTTTGACACGATTATCCTCTCCCAAAACTTATAACCTAGGAGTTAGAATACCTATTGTTTGACCTCAAGTGCATCTAGATTTGTGCAAGTGTGTTTATCTATAAATTCATAAAACACACACAATTAATCATATAAACATTTACAAATTAAGTTGATACATCACATTCATTCACAAATGAAAACAACAAAACATTCATAATTATGTGGGTACACGCCACATATATTCATTCACAAAAATAACATAATTTCACATTATTAAGTGGGTACACCCCACAATCATTCACATTCACAACATAATTAATCTAAAAATTTTACATTCATACATCGATAAAACACAAGAATTGACAATTGCCTATTCGACAACAGGTTAACCTAAATTGATTGTTATAAATCAAACATAATTAATATCAAATTTTAATAAATCTAAATCTTAAGAAATTAAAAAAAATGAATGGAAAGGGTTTAGGGGGTGGTGTGGCTGGGGGAGGTGGCAGATGAGGTGGGGTGGCTTGGGGAGGGTGTGGGCAGTGGAGGAGGGGAGGGTGTAGGGGCAGCCATAGGGGGTGGTGGTGAGAGGCGATCGTGGAGGGCGACGGAGGAGGGGAGGGCCAGGGGCAAGGGAGGGGGGTCGGGGAGGTGGTGGCGCCGTGGGGAGGAGGGGTGGTGGGTCGTGGAGGGGGGTGGCTCACTGGAGGGAGGGAGAGTTGATGGCGGGTCAGGGAGAGGTAGGGAGGGGGTGGCTTGCATGAGGAAGGAGAACTGTTTCGGGGGATGGGGAGGGGGAAGGGGTACGGGTGCGGACTTATATTCACCATTGGCGACGGTTTATCCGATCAACCATCACCAATGTGAGTAACTCAACTTTTCCCGCATCACTGCGGCTCACATTCGTGACGGTTTATATGATTAATCGTCACGAAATGTGAGTATCCAACTCATGCCGGAGTAGATATTTTCTAGGTGCGACTTACATTCGAGACAATTCATTGGATCACTCGTGGCTAAATGTGAGTAATTTTCCCGACTCGTGTGGGAATAGATATTTTCTAGGTGCGGCTCACATACGCGACGATTGATTGGATAAATTGTCGCGAAATGTGAGTAACACGCCTTTTCCCGCCTCACGCGGGAATACATTTTTCTAACTATTGCTCACATTTCTCGGCAGTTTATAAAATCGTTGCGAATGTGAAAACGACAACTTCTCTAGCTCAACGCGGGAGTAGATATTTTCGCACGATGGCACGCATTTGCGACGGTTGATCTAACAACTGTCGCAAATTGCGAGTTAGCATTCCCTTGCAAACGCTTTGATAATTAGAGACGATTTATAGCGACATTCGAACACATAACCATCGCTAATGTGGAACTATTAGCAATGGTTTCGTGACCGTCGCAAGTTTAGTGTCGCCAATAGTAATTTTTCTTATAGTGATTTAATTAATGGATAAATCAAAATATTATCTCAAAAATCATCAATTATTCATACTTAATAAAAAAATTAATTCCAAGATCTCACATTGAATTTAGAAATCAAAATCAAACATTCCAAGATGCATAAACAAGCATAAGTATTTAAGTATTAACTAAAAAGATAGTTTACAAGATATAAGTTATTCACACACACACACACACACATATATATATATATATTTGAAAGAAGAAAGAGTCTCTATTGATTCAGCAGAGATCCAGAGATTTTATTAGAATAGCAATTAAGCTAGAACATCAAGATGACCACGATCTGGTCCAATACAATGCTACCCCACATATGTTTTCCACATTACACCGATCACCACCAAACACCACGTCATTAATTCCTACTCCGTCAAATGGCCCATAAGATGGCCGAGTACATAGAAAAGGTGGTCGGACTCCCATCTATCAATTGATGGCAGAGATCCTCTCAAGGTGGAATTGGATGGTGGTAGAGATGTAACCAGACTCCATTGGCAACCAGACAAATACTGAAGAGGTGTTGCGTTGTATCTTCACCAAAGCCACATAAAGGACATTGATGCTCCAAGGTTGGCAGAAAATGTTTCAGGTAGGTCCTTGTGATCAACCCCTCCCGTCTTGTTGACCAGAGAAAAATTTTTATTTTTAAAGGAAGCTTCAAATTTCAAAGCTTACTACATTGGATCTTCATCTCATCTTTTGCAGTAGTGTAATGACCTGTCACACCTTTAGCCTTTTAAGACATCTGGAGTCTCAGTCAGACATTTGTTCAGATGTCTGGATTCGTTCCTGGATGTCTGAAAATGAAGCTTTTGTACTACACACTGCACTCTGCGCACGAGCGGCACGCAGAACCATCCTCTTCTCTATCTCCCTTCCTCTTTCTTCCCCAAACCCTAAACCCCACATCTCCTATTTAAACCCCCCCTCCTATCCCCTCTCCACTCCACACACCAGTCACCACCACCTTCAGTGCTGTGCAGGAGTGGCGAGAGGGGGCGAGTGAGGGAGAGCGAGAGGGAGGAAGGAGGAGAGTGCGGGAGGAGGAGGAGGTCTAGGTTGGTGGAGCTTCGGTGGAAGCTCGGTGGAGCTTGCACGGTCACCGCGAGCGTGTGCGGGAGGAGGAGAGGGCTCGGGGAGGCGACCTCCTGGCCCTCTGTAGTAGCTGGAGCTGCTGCAGAGCGAGGCGGAGAGAGCGAAGAGAGCTGCGAGGAGTTCCTGGTACTGGAAGTTTTCCAGTATCAGATGTCTGGAGTGGAGTCCGGATGATTGGCGGGATACCTGGACGTCTGGAGCTAAGGCCAGACGTCTGAAAGCACATTTATCGCAAGGTACGTATCTCCCTGCGCCATGCATATCGCAGCGTAGGGGTATTTGTCTGCTGATCACGCCTGCGACGTCGTATGTAGGTGCAGCTTTAGGAAGGAGTGCGAAACGCTTTCCCATGTGCTTTTGGACATCTGAACACATCACCAGATGTTACGACCCGGTTCTCGAATCCCTACAGGACTTGAGACCAGATCGACTCGACTAATCCCAAGACCTAGTAGTTCAACAAGAAATAACCAAAAAGCAGGAAGGTAAACCACATTTATTATGCTAAGTAACTAACGGTAAAAAAGTACAAGCAGTAAAGGAAATAAAATTTGCTAACAGTACATATCACCACCACAACAGTAAAGTAGAACAAGGTACAGAAACAGAAACAGAAACAGAAACAGTAACAACAGTCTAACTCATTAGCAAAAAGGAAGTACAACAATTACAGGAACTACTATTGTACTCGACTCGGCCTAGCACCCTCTGCAGCTGGTGACTCAGGCTGCTCAACTCCTGAACCTGTAAAGGGGTACAAAAAAATGGAGTCAGCGAACGCTGAGTAGAGTGGTAACCAAACTAACTAAAGCAGTAAAAGCTAACAGGTAAATTTATCCTTTCTAATTATTTTATTTTACTAGTCATTTTCTTTTACCCATTGGTTCACTTTTAGATTTCTTTCTTGATCTCGAATGTTCCTCGTGGGAACGATCTTGATTGCAGTCTTTTCCGAAGAGTAGAAGGCGCATGTGGTGCTCTCCTAGTCAGGAGAGTCCCCCGTGGTAATCCTACACCCAGTCAACCACCCCGATGTCACTGTTTAAACGTAGCGGTGACTATGGCACGCGCGATAAGCGCACGGGTAGCTACCCCGCACTGGCATGCGGTTAATCGTTTCCGCTAGGGGGTACACCCAATGTACAGCACGGAACAGTATAGGGCCTAGCCTTTTCAGTAACAGGGGTCTAGCCCCTCAGAACCAAACAGGGGTCTTGCCCTTCTACAGTCTGCGCACCCTCGTCTTACTACCCCGATTTGCCCAGAGGGCCAAAGAAAAAGTCGGTGTAGGTTGGCTAGCTTACCCCGATCCCCGTGGGGTGGCTAGCTCCCTCCCTACGCTAATAGCTCTCCCCGGTACTGTGTACGCAATGGCCAACAGGAGTCGGTGTAGAGTGGCCATTCCTAACCTCGGGTCCCAACCCAAGGGTGGCTAGCTCCGCTCTACACAAAAAAAAGGGGACAGTCGCTCCCCCTTGGTACCAAGTACTCAAGGGCCAGCTCACTTCCCACTCACATTTCCAGATCCATTCCATTTATCCATAGGAGCTCTACTCCTAATTCCTCGTAGGGTTCATGCTTGTATTTACGATGTTGTTCGATACCAGGTTCATCATTCACATTTCCATTCTCATATTATACACATGCAGCTCGTATTTCCACAATTAACATATGCAAAAAGTTATATCACAGGTACTGCTAACTAGTACATGCATTTCACATTTCACAGGCAGCTCCTATTTGTTAACTGGCAGCTATTTACATTTCTATTCATTCATTTATGACTGTAATCTTAAACACACATACAAATAGTGCAAGTACTTCTCGTCCTAAGATTCATGCCACATCCTAGGTTTCTAGTTATCCAATTTCACATATGTATTCATGTTTTATAATTAAAATAAGGGAAACTACTCTACCAGACAATCCGGGAGTACTAGGGGCTTGAACGGCAGGCTCATGTGCCTCTGTAGGCCCTGAACACGCAATAGAGCGAAGTCCTATACCAAGGAACAAAACGCAACAGAATGTTCAGAATAGTATATAAGGCTTTCTAACACGTAGAGGAACTCACAAGGAACCCACAGATATCTTGTTTGCATAAAACATACCTCAAACGGACCCTAAACGGGTCAAAAACAGAATTGCAGACCTAAATCAGACGTCTGGCACAAGGTCCAGACGTCTTAAAAGTAACCATACTTTCACCTAGGTTCCTGTGCCTACGTCAGACGTCTAGAACCCCTATTTAACTAGCACAGGAATTTCATATGTCATAGGCAGCTCATATTTATTAACAGGCAGTTGTTTACAATTCTATTAATTAATTTATGACTGCAATCTCAAACACGCATACAAATAGTGCAAAGATTTCTCGTCCTAGGATTCATGCCACATCCTAGGTTTCTAGTTATCCAATTTCACATATGCAATCATGTTTTACAATTAAAATAGGGGAAACCACTCTACCAGACAATCCGAGAGTACTGGGGGCTCGAATGGTAGACTCACGTGCCTCTGCAAGCCCTGAACATGCAACAGATTGAAGTCCTATACCAAGGAACATACCACAATGGAACATTCAGAATAATATATAAGGCTTTTTAACATGTAGAGGAACTCACAAGGAAACAACATATATCTTGCTTGCGTAAAACGGACCTCAAACGGACCCGAAACGGGTCAAAAACAGAACTGCAGACCTAAATCAGACGTCTAGCACAAGGTCTAGACGTCTTAAAAGTCACTAGGGTCTCACCTCAACTTCCTACGTCAACTTCAGACGTCCAGAACCCCCACTTGACTGTTTGGACCCAGCTCCAGACGTCCGACCTCTACTCCAGTCGTCTAGGAGTGCTTCCGGTTGTCTGGTAAGCTATCCAGACGTCCGAAACGTGTGGGAGGGCGTGCCCTGCGCCTTCCCAAAGCTATCTCTGCACGTGACAGGAAAATCACCTATATTTAGCCATGCAGATTGAAGCTGCAATGCGGACTGCATGGCCGTAACCGTAAGAGGAACATACCTTCACGGAACCCTGCTTTCAGACGTCCAGTGTCGTCACCAGACGTCCAATCCGTCGTTTGGACTGCACGCCAGACGTCTGATTCAGGGAAAATCCAAGAACCAGACCGACCTTCTACTCCTCTCGCCGCGTGCAGCCGCGACCTCTCCTCCTCGCCTGCTGCTCCGGCTGCAGCAAAGTGTCGGGGACGTCTCCCCCGACACACTCCTCCTGCACGCGCCGCTCCAGCCGTGTGTCCTCCGGCGAGCTCCCATGAGCTCGTGAGCACAAGCTCTTCTTCCTCTCCTCACGCCACCTCTCCGCTCCGTTGCTCGCTCTTGCACCCTCTCTCGTGCTCGCCCCTCTCGCTGTAGTGGAGAGGAAAGAAGGAAGGTGGCTGTGGTGGAGTGGGGAAGAGGGGAAGGGGGGAGAGGGGTCTTATATAAGGGTGCGCTAGGATTCTGGGGGGAGGAAAGAAGAGAGAGAAGAGAGGAAAAAGGGTAGCTTGCGCGTAGCCAGTGCGCAGACGCAAAGCTACGTACAAATTTTCAATTTCCAGACGTCTGGGAAGGGGTCCAGACCCCTTCCCAGATGTCTGACTGACAGTCCAGATGTCTTAAAGGGCTCAGAACAGAACGGGTCTTTACACCAGACGTCCGGAGGCGCGTCCAAACGACCGAAGGCATTGCCCAACGTTTGGAACTGCCTTCAGACGATCGCAGAGAAGGTCTGGACATCTGAGGATATTGCAGGGATTTAAGGTAAGATCTGACGCCTTTTAAGACGTCTGGGATTATTCCCAGACGTTTGATTTTGAATAGTAGGCACGTTTTTGACCCGTTTGGGGCCTGATCGGGGTCTGTTTTACGCAAATGAAATACCTGTACATTCCTCGCGAGTTCTTCTACGTACTAGAGTCTTTTGTACACTGTTCTGAACTCTCCTTTTGTGATGTATTCCCTGGTATAGGGTTTCATCCTGCTACGTGTTTGGGGCTTGTAAAGACGCCTGAGTTTGCGGTTCGAGCCCTCATTACTCCCGTGTTGCTTGGTAGAGTGGTTTAATTCCGTTAATAATATTTAAATAAGAATGTGCTTGTGGAAATAGCCAAATGGAACCCTAGGATAGAGAAATGAATGAACTGTTTGTGCTGTATGATGTACTTGCATGCATGAGTGAGATAAATTGCTAGTAATTTTCTATATTATAATTGTGAGTTGCCTGTTAGAATATGAGTTGCCTATAATTAATGACCAATTACCTATGAAATCACCAGTTGCATGTATCGAATTATGGAAACATGAGCTGCTTGTATATGGATGAGAAATGAATTGTGAAAGGTGAAATCTGGATCGGAATAAATGAGGTGAACATGAGCATGAATCCTACGGGGAATTAGGAGTAGAACACCTTTGGATAGATGGAAACCTGGAATGTAGACGGGAAGTGTGCTGGCCCTTAAGTACATGGTACCAAGGAGAGCAATTGTCTCCTTTTTGTGTAGAGCGGAGCTAGCCTCCCTTGGATTGAGACCCGGGGTTAAGATTGGCCACTCTACATCGACTCTTGTTGGCTCTCGTATACGTGGTACAGAGGCGAGCTACTAGTGTAGGGAGGGAGCCAGCCACCCCATGGGGCCCGGGGTTCAGCTAGCCACCCTACATCGACTTGTTAGGTCCTCTGGGCGAACCGGGGTAGTCAGATGAGGGTGCGCGGATTGTGGAGGGGCGAGACCCCTATTTGGTTCTGAGAGGCAAGACCCTTGTTCTGAGAAGGCAAGGCCCTATACTGTTCCGTGTTGTACTTGGGCGTATCCGCTAGCGGAAACGACTGACCGCGTGTAAGTGCGGGGTAGCTACCCGTGCACTTATCACACGTGCTGTAGTCACCGCTACATCTTGATAGTGACCTCGGGGTGGTTGACTCGGTGTAGGACTACCACGTGGGACTCTCCCGGTCAGGAGAGTACCACGTGTACCTTCTACTCTACGGAAAAGACTGCAATCAAGATCGTTCCCACGAGAAACATGCAAGATCAAGAAATATCTGGATACTCTGAGCAATGGGTAAAACGGAAATATATATAAAATAGATAAATAGAAATGAGAATTAAACCTGTTGCTTTTACTATTTTGTACTTAGATAATATAGATACCACTCTACTCAGCGTTTGCTGACTCTGTCCTTTCATAACACTATTCAGGACCAGGAGTTGAGCAGCCTGAGTTTCCGGTTGCAGAGGATGCTGGGCCCAGTCGAGCCCAGCCGTAGTTTCCTTCAGCACGTCCTTTTCTTTTCTCTACTGTTGTAGTAAGTAATGGACTTTTAGTTACTGTTCTGCTTCTATTGTTTACTTCCACTTTCCGTTGTTATTGTTGTTGTGGTGGTACGTATTGAAACAACAGATTTATTCTCCTTTACTGCTTTGTTCGTTTCTTCTGCTTAGTTATATTGCATATGTGAATGTGGTTTACTTTCCTGCTTTTGGTTATTTCTTATTGGATGACTGGGTCTTGGGATTAGTCGAGGCAAGCTGGTTTCGGGTCCTGTAGGAATCCGGGAATCGGGTCATAACAAGTAGTCAAGATAGCCTCATAAGCCTTGCTTGGAGTGAAAAGGCCATACCTTCACAAGTATCCATCCAACTCCCCATTTGGGCTGAAGGTAGCTAGAGTCTCCATCAATCTATTATGTTCCACTGAGGAGAGACTCTAGTACAGAGAAGGTTGCCCTCAGATCCGCAACCATCCTCCAGGATGTCCCAACAATCTTGAACCTTTGCATCTTTGTTATCTGCAGCCCCAAAGGATTTAGGAAAAAGTTCTGCCAACTTCCCTAGGTTATTCACATATAAATGAGCTAATCCTAGGTGTGTGGATTTCAAGAAAAATATTCTTATAAAAGAATAAGAGAAAAGACATATCAAGATGTGGTGTTTTACCTCACATACATGCAAGCGCATGTGTGCACACCAAGTCTCTTGTGTGATCATGCACGTATGTGTCTTCTAAGTAGGATTGTGAGAATCAAAGTGGAATCTACCTGATGCAACTGTACGAATGTCTCTGACACGCTCTAAAACCTCGAGATTGGGATTTGGATCACCAAAATCTATCTCTAGATGGCTTGGATCAAGGCTAAATACTTTTGACCGCTAGATCTGATTCATTAGGCAATTCTTCTTAAGGACTGAAGTGCAAAGATTAAAACATCTAAAATCTAATCTACAATTTTCCAACAAATCCCCCTTCCCCTAGTCTTCTTCTTCCTCCTCCTCGTGTCTTTCTTCTTTGCATGCATGCATGCACGTGGGGGGTGCGACCTTGATTGCTCCATGCCAACCTCGCCCTTCGACGACCCTCGCTGGCCTCCGACTGGTGCTCGCCGCTGTTGCTGACCACCAAACGACCTCCCGCCGGCCTCCTTCTCCAAGAAACCTCCTCCTCCTCTCCTTCTTCAATCGTGAACCCATGCAGGTAGAGAACCCACCATGCACGACTGCCTACCATCACGACTGGCGGTGGTCTCTGTTGTTCTCCGCCATCCTCCAGTGGAGCCTCCTTGGCACTCCCCATTCCTAGTCGTCTTCTCTTCTCCCTCAACCCTCTCTCCCTACCTCCTCTCCTTCTTCTCTCACGCAGGTGGGAACCCCACCGTCGGCCTCCGCCCGTTCCAGACCCCCTCCGGCAAACTCACCGGTCACCAAGGGATCTCTGGTGTCCCCCCTTCTCCTCCTACTCCTCTCTCGTCATCCCCCCTCCTTGACCTTCTTCTTTCTCAACATGAACCCATGCATACGAAATTGGTAGAGAGAGAATAACTCACCTTTCCCACTGGCCCCCGTCGTCGGGTGCACGCCTCCCGCTCCTCGCTCCAACGTACTTCTTCTCCTTTCCTTCTCTCAACCTCTCTATTTCTTGTGAGTGTGCAAGGGGATGGGACCATGGGATGAGGAAGAGAGGGTGGTAGCTGTGGTTTTGACATGAAGAAGAAAGTCATGAGGGTTTATAAAGGGTGAACGGGGAAGGAAACGTGGAAGAGTGATAGGAGTAGATTAGGAATTAATATTTATTTATTTACAAGTACTCTCTGTAAATAGATGAAATGAGTTTCGATTTCCATAAATCTGATATCGTTCTAATTGTTACAAGATAAGGAATCCGACGTAAATTTTGAATCTTAAATTCGAGATCATTTGTAAAAAGTGGATCTCCACGCAAGTTGTGCACAGGTTTGGATGCATTCTGTGTATCCGAGGTTCAATTCCCACGCACAATGTGTCTTTAGAGTTCTCATAATGTCGAGAATTCAAAAAAACTTTCACATCTTTGATCTTAAGTCTGGATTATAGAAGTGAGGATTATGTAGGCTTCCATTTTAATTGTGCATTGTTATTCCATCGAGCTCCATTACAAATGCAACTAGTGTTGTCAGGTTTGTTTCGGAGTGCACGATCTGATTATAGGGTTTTATTTTTGATTCGGGTCATTAGAGAGAGAGAGAGAGAGGGAGAGGGTAGAAAGAACTATTCCCCCCACTTCTGACCGTAGGCCTCCTTTTATATTGAGGGACCTAATCTATGCTTAGGAAAGTCATTATAGAAATTTAAATCTTATAATCATAAGTCCTAGCCTTTTATATTGGACTTCTCTCACATGTCACTCCATGTACAACTCACACGTTACTTCATGTATAGCTTGTAGGTTACACTGTGTTTGTTGTGGTTTGAGTAGATTATGGCACATATGTTGGACTACTTCCTCATGTTCATTTTTCGAATAATCATTTGTCTTCCTGGCTACCTCCCTTGCAAAGTTCAACCGATTGGATACTCTGACGAGCCTTGTCTAATGGCAATGCTCCTATTTAGGTGCTGGCGTAGGCGATCTACTTGGATAGGTAGGATTGTCAGTTCACTTGGATTGGTGGATCAAGTGATTAGGTTGGGCAGTTAAGCAGTACTGTGTTGTGAATTGAGACAATCTTTGTGGGCCTTTTGGGTTGGACCAAAGTTAAGGATATTTTCTCCCTCATTAGTAACCTTCTACCATTTTTGACTTACCAAATCCCTAAATCCTAGTTCTTGCAACCGGGACTTATCAAACTTGAAGTAGTTCGTGTAAGCTTTCTCTTCATTAGAGCACCCAAAGGATGAAGGAGATGGTGTCTACATGGACTCAAAATCCTCTTTGATGCATATTACTTATAAGCATGTTTGATCCATCATCTTACTCCTTAAATATTGTCCACCTTCTCTATAATTGATGTATAGCACAATTATCTCCCTATATTTGTAGGTAATGATGTGATTATTCCCATCTTGGAAGATAATGTGATTAGTATATATGCCAACTATTATTAGTGAGTGCTATGATGTGGTGACACAAATAACCGTAATGTATCCATGAAAAGCTAATTGTCGTGATACAATAGCTCCATGCTATTTAGAGGTAACTAGTTTTTAGCCTGTGCTTTGTTGCAGAAGTGCAAAAGTTAAGATCGTACAAAAATTTTATTGCTCAAAAGACTATTGCAACAAAAAAAACTCAAATCTCAATCTAAAAAGAGGAATTTTTTCATTTATTGATTGCATACCTAAAGGTGACACATAATGACTCAGATCCCTTGAGCACATACTCATTTCCATTAGTAGTTAGAATCAGATCATCTTGGAAGAAGCCATGGACTCGCTGGATTTTTATAGGCGGGTGTTCTTGCAAATGTATTTGGAGGTACATTTATTATAATACTAATGAGAATGTAAATAGTAACAATAAACTAATATGGATTTTTTTTAATCTATTATCATATGCAATCATAACATAAATAACGTACAAGAAATACATCAAATATTAGGAATTAAAGCAATATAAGCAATCAAAATAGATTTATCGTATCCTTATAAATTATATACATAAATATGTTTGGTGCTTGTGAAATTTCACTATAATATAAATATTAAAATGATGAATACCATATTAATGATGCATGTTACTCTAGAAAAAAAGGTGGCACGAGTAATGTGTTACTTCACTGAGGTGAGGTTCTCATGTTTATTTTACCCAAACTATGGTGAGTTTCCATGTATTGCTTTATTTATTTTTTTTGTTTTGATTTTCCTTGAGAGAGAGAGAGAGAGAGAGACAAGGAAAGGAGAGAGAGAATGAGAGAGGGTAGTGTGAATGTAGGTGTATGGTTATAAGATGAGACATAAATATTAGAGTAATAATATATAGAGGCCTTTTCCTATGCTTTATTCCATGGCATTGGGCTGCTATAAAAGAGCCACCATTGCACCCACGCCACGCACGTGCACCTGCTCTGGAGCGAACAAACCCACCTGGTTGGAACTGCTATTTGCTCTCAGCACACGGCACATTTGCGAGGCACACTCGAACTTTCCTTCGCTCACATTCACAAGAGTGAGTGGTGTCGCAGATGGGAGTGAGCGACGAGAGGGATTTGGCTGGGGAACAAACACAATGCACACAGCATCGTAGGGCAAAAGGTGGGTGCAGGACACACAACACCCAGCATCTGAGCACATGGCACTCAGCACATAGGCACCACGTATGCTTTGGGAATACATGGAAGGAATTTGAAGGGTTGCGAATAGATTCCACATTCCAATGTTTTCAAAACTAATATACAGGCATGTTTTGGGCATACAGATTTGACGGTGCCCAACCCCATACCCAATCGGGTTAGCAAGCCTAGACCCATCCAAATATCTAATGGGGCAAAATTTTTTTGGTAACATCAGGATGGTTCGGGTCGGTTCTTATGTTCGATCTCAAGCAGACAGTGCCTCCCTTTCAATCGAAGAAGAGGACAACGTCCTCAAGTTGTGGGGCTCACCCTGAGGACCTGTCCAGTGGTAGGGGCTTTGGGAGTGTCTACAGGGGCGCCCTGCCTAATGGGTCCATCATTGCAGTGAAGAAGTTGGAAGGGCTCGGGAGGCAGGGAGAGAAGTAGTTCCGCATGAAGGTTGCTGAGATGGTTGATAGCGTGGGTTTGACCGGGTTGTGTTATATCGTTGTAGTAAAGCCGGTTGTTACCAACGTTTCATATAAAATTTTTTACTCGGAAAAATAAAAGAGTTCCCGAGGTCGAACTCAGGGAGCAAGTTGTATTCTAGAGATATACAAGTTCTATTACAAAAATAAAGAGAGAGAGAGAGAGATGGAAATTTGGCTTCTTCTTCTTTTCTTCTTTCTTCCTCTTTGTCTTTGGTTCTTCCTGTTCTTCTTCTTCTTCTTCTTCTTCTTTTTCTTCTGCTTTCTTCAGATTTTCCCCTCGTGCTCTTCTTCTTCTGTTCTTCCTTGTTTCCTTTCTTTCTTTTTCGTCAGATCGTCTTCTTCTTTTCTTGCTTCTTGCTTCTCTTCATTCCTTCTTCTTCTTTGTCTTCACCTGCCTTGACCTCTCTTTTTCTTCTTTCGCGATGGCCGTTGCTCTTCCTTCTTCTTCAGCGGGTCTTCTTCTTCTTCTTTGGCCTGCACACTTCAAAGTTATTCGTCAAGAGGCAAAAACCTACTCTACACCCCTCCCCCGCGTATCTCTCTCTCTGAAATCACTCTTCGGAAGCTCTCCCAGAGCGCTACCGGGTAATCGGGTTCGGGTCAGGCCCGGGTCCAGGCCCACCGGCGTGCGTGGTGGGCGAGGAGTGCAGGTCAGTCTACTCGGGTCGGGCCAGGTCCGCGGAGCGTGGTCACGGACGAGGCCGAGTCGGGTCGGGTCGGGTGAGAGGGACCTCACCCCGTGGTAACTGAGGCAAACAGCATAAGGCAATTTTTGCCTTTATGCGTCCGCGCGCCTTCGAGAGGTTCCGAGGTGGGACTAAATGTCCCACCCCAATTGAGCGCGCGTCGCGGATGGAGCAGTGGGCGATCGTGGCTTCCCGCGCGGCCTTCGCCCCGTCTGTGAACCAGGGACGTTTCGCGGAGAGTCCCTGCGCAACCTGGGAGTCAACCCTGGGCGAAGGCGTGCCTGCACCTGCAGGTGAAGCAGCTCTGCCTGCGCAGTAATGGCGACGGCGGGCGAGTCACCTGGTCACAGAAGAACAGCCTCTCGGCCAAATCAGACAGGCGGGGGACCTTCGCCGTGGCACGGCGAAGGTGGTCAGGGGGTCTGCAGGGGGCGAGATGGAGCTAACTGGTCGTCCTAGGTCAAACTGTGAGCGAGGGAGTGGGTGTGTTCGGTGGGTCTGCAGAGGGTGTTTGGTGGGAAGTGGAGGGGCGGAAGAGGATCAGGGTGAGGAGGCGGAGGTTCTGCGGTGGTCGGCGAGCCGTGTGGGTCGCTGAGGTGATGGGAGCGGCTCGCCGGAGGGTGGTCGGAGGCGGAGAGGATGAGGGTGAACAGGGTCGGTAGAGGGCTTAATTGACTAAATCGAAAGCGGGGAAAGAAAGAGGAGGAGAAGGGGAGTAAGTCTAACTTAACTGCAGGGACGAAGGGGGAGGAACAGGGCGACAGTCGTATCGACTGTCGCCGGAGAAGATGATGCTCAGAGAGAGGGGCGGCGGCGAGCAGAGGGCTGGAGAGGCGCCAGCTGGGTGCGGCGTGGCGCGGGAAGAGCAGGGGAGGAAGTCTCTGCTGCTGGTAGTGCGGCAGAGCGAAGAGGTGGAGGGGGAGGAAGTCGCCGGAGCTGGTGAGCGTCTGCCGGAGAAAGAAGAGAAGAAAGCTGGGGGTTTTCTCCGTCAGATCCAGGCTGCCTTCGTCGGTGGAGCGGCGGGGGGTATTTATAGGGTTGAAGCAGGGAGGAAGGCGGAGGGAGACGACGTGTCTCCCTCGCCGGAGAATGGTCGGAATACGAACCCATACCGTCCGTGCGTTCGCACGGCCGGTATGGGGGGCTACAATGACCATGGGGGTGCTCCTGCGACGGCTGACGACGCAGGGCACCCCCGGTACACTTGCCAGGTCCTCCACCTCACCCTGCGCGGCGCCATGCTCCGCGCAAGGTCGCCGGAGCATGGTGCTGGCAGGGTTTTGCAGGAGGGACCTGTTTGCAAAGAACGAAGGAGAGTTAGGGGCCAAAATGCGAGGGTTCAAAAGTTGAGGGCCAAAGAGTAAATATATGAGGACCAAAGTGTGAAGTCGGTCAAGGAGGTTTCTTCTTAGGCTCAAGTTTTTATACATGACTAATTAGGACCTAAGGAATCTGATGGTGAATTTTATTTTCATATTAAACCTTGTTTGACCGGTCAATTTGCGCAAAAACCCAAATTAAGTTATTAATTGGGCATGGTTCTCAATGTAGGTCAAAATGGGTTCTAAAGGCCAAATTGATGGTTCTAAACCCCAGAGATTATTTTTCTATGAATTTTAGAGGGTTTATTCTATTTTTACTTTGCCTCGAACCTTGTGAATTGAAGTGGGTTGTTTTAGGGTTACAGATTATCATTTGGTTCCTTGGAAGTGCTGTAGCCCTTGCTAGATCATCTCATCCCACTTTTATTCTTATTAAGCTGTTTTGACCTATGTTTGGGCCCTGAATTACCCTGTATGCAGATTATACTGGTAAAATTACACTTTTACCCCTTATGACTTGTTTTCTTCTCAAACTCAGAATTCTCTGAGTTAAGCTTTTCCTTGAGATATGTAGGAGCTTTTATCCTTTGTATTGGGTCAAAATGAGCTAGTTATGGCTCATGATGAGGTTCTCATCAATGGTGGTAGTGCAGCATGTGAATGTGGTCTCCCTCCGAGGGTTCTGCTGCCACCGCCTCGAGCGGCTACTTGTTTACGTTGCAAATTTTTACTACAATTGTTCTTTCATGGAATGTGCTTTGCATGCAATTTCAATATATGTACTCCTTGTATAGTTATGTTTTGTATTTCAGTGTGGGTGATTCTTTGAAATCATTGAGAACTTTATCCTATGTATTCTTGCCTGTTGATTACTAGTCCCCTGTTAATTTCTTGTCCGGGAAGTACCTTGTTGATTACATTTGCCTATGCTTGTGCACCTTAATGTGGTTGTGCAATATATGTAGATGTTGGCGTTCTTACTTTATGCTTGAGAAGAGGTATTGGTAGTATACTTTATGCTTGAGGCATGTATGTGAAAATGATGATTAGTCTCACATATTTATCTGAAATCCCGTTCGATGGAGTGATCTTGCCAAGGTGCCTATTGTTGATTATTTGGATTAACATTGCAATGGTTATTATTTGGTCTGCTATCTATGAATATTTAGTGTTATATATTTAGTTAAAATTCTGAAAGTACTGAAAAATGAAGCATATGTGCAAAGGAAATCATAACAATGCATCGAAATATCTTGGACAGATCGAAGGTATGTACGAGGATTGAAATTATAACTTTACCATGAAAATGAAATGAAAGTGAAATATAATGTGCACCATAAATGTTGGAGAAGCAAATTAAAAGAAAGTTAATAACAATGGATATATGATGTTGAGCGAGCATTTTTTTTTGGGTTTTTAAGAAAATTTGTTGTAAGGTTATGTTTTGGTGCTTTATCTACAAACAACTTTGCATATATGCTGGCTCCTTGTTGAACACCGTTGCATATATGTTTTGGTATAAATAGTACCAAATGTTGCACACTTCCTACATATCTGATTTGCAAATGTTGCCATCTCTTTTTTTCACTTACTATTGTAAGTATGTATCGATCGTGTGATCCCCACACTTTATCAGTGCAGAAATCGTGGCACTAGGTATGTAGATGCTAACATGGCTATCCACCCAAAACCACAAAAATGCACCTGGGGTAGCTATTCAATAAGCACACATTGCCGAGGATACCATTGCACACATCACACATAGGTGCAGCCATTTAATGATCGCACATCGCAGGGTATGTAGTTATGAAGTTGCACACACCAGTTCACACATCCTATGATGATATTCTCTAATCACTTACATATCTAAACTGCACAATCTAGTTACATATCAGTGTTTTTTGGTTAGTGGCTGGTTAGTTAATTCTCAGCACAGATAATTAAGTTAATTAGACTTAATTAATTACATAAGTATGTAACTTAGGTTAACTCGATTTTATGTCGGAAGTGTAGTATAGGGTCAAGTTAACCTAACATTTTAGAATTTAAGTTCTTTTTTTTTAACTTGTTGAGTCTAGGTCGTTCACTGGGAGGCATAATTGAAACCTAATTCACCATTAACTTCTAATGAATAATTAACAATTACTTAATCAATCATAATACTTTAAGCACATGAATCTTGCACAAAGAATTGATCAAGTAAAAGCATGCAAAATTCCATTAGAAGGAAAACAAGTTTACAAAAGATATCTAACATTTAAAATCAAGTAAATATTTTTTATTACAACATTTATTACAAAAGTATAAGGCATAAAATATAATACATGAGTCAACAATGTCTTTACAACAATTAAAAGCTCAAAACAAATCATATAATAGCTTCAGCCCTGAAATCATACGTCTGAAAAGAGAGTTAGACGACTTAAAAAGTAAAATTGGACTTTTGAAGTGTAAGTTGGACGTCTGATTCTCTTATCATTTTTTTACCTATTCTTAAGTTCCTTTCTTTTTCTTCTTTTCTACTCTTGTGCTTTTCTTTGTTTTCTTCCTTAAGTCTTTATCTTCTATTTTACTTGTACTCTCTCCCTCTCTTTCTCTCTCTCCTTTCTTTTATTAAGTTCTCTTCAACTCTTTAACTCCTCTTCCTTTCTTTCTTTATCCTACAGTGCTTCTTTAGTTCCACACTTAGTTGATTTTTACGCTCACTTAACCCATTAATCTCTCTCAATTATAAAAATTAGGTTTTCAATGGGCGACCTAAGCTTGTTCGGGGATATACAATGCCCACTAGGGGCGGGACCAGACCCTACTTGAGCTCGGGTCTAATTTATTTAAGGTGGATTTCATTTGTTTTTATCAATGCACATTTCTGAGCCATATCAAGCCTGCTCACAACCACACCCACACTCGGGCCCACGGACGCACGCCCATAGGCGCACACACCCACTCACAGGCATGTGCACACGCACGCATCCGCATATGCTCAAGAGTTTATTTGCACCTTGCACTGACGACCGGGGGGTCCTATGCAGAATTTGGTAATATACCATGGCACGGTGCCTTCAGCTCCCGTTGTGGGGCTATTCCTAATGCTCTAGATTGGACTTCAAATGAAGATTCTGGCTGGCACACTTAGTCAAATCGATTGAGCTAAGGCTCGATCGAGAGATGGTGGAATGCTCTACATGATTCAAGCATCAATTTGATGCTTTGATCTCGTTTGGTCCATCGATTTGATGGATGAAGCTGGCCATTTCACCATGGAGAAGTGTGCCTGTAGAGAAAAGGATTCAGGTTATTCAACCTGAAGAAGGGCTTAGGCCTTCAGCTGAGGAACTAGAAGGCTTCATTGAAGCATTCCGCATTGTGTGGATGGAGAAAGAAGAGTAGGAAGTGCTTTGAAGGTGTAAGAAACTCAAGAAGCTCATTCAGGAGCTTCAGAACTCCAACCTGAGCTTTGCAGAGACTAACAGAAAGCTAACAACCTCTTATAAAGATTTGAACAATTTCAAGATGTTAAAATCATTCAATCTGGGCAGTAATTTCTTCTAAAATTCGACAAAAATGCATGAAAATAATGTTGGGTTCAAAATGAACCCATACTGCTCTAAAGATGAAAACTCATCAAACCTTAATAAAACTTACCTAAATCACTTAGTTCAAACTCTAAATCATCCCAGAAGTCGATTTACACCATTAATTCAAAGAATTAATCAGTTATTCATTTAATTGAACTCATCCAAAGTTGACTTACGAATTCAGGCCTTCATAGATCAAATTAAAGCCCTAACTCAGCTTAAATCATCCTCAGGAAGTGAATCGTCAATTCAAAATTGTGTTGTTATGGACCTAAAGGTATCTTAGGTGTCGTCTCCTGAGATAAAAAATACCTGAGTTTGACAGAACTCAGAGGTTCTCAGACCATGGTTAAGTCATTAGTGGACTCTTTAGGGTTTATACGTGCTTTTGAACCTGTTTACATGCTCAAAACCCTAACAGACATACTTCTCCAACTTCGTTGGAGTTGGAGAAGATGGAGTTTAGGTGATAGCTCAAGACATTAAAACACAAATTAAATTGCTTATTCCTAATCCTAAAGCCTAAGAGATGCATTGTAGACCTTCTCAGGGCTTGCCAAGGGCTGAAGCACAAAAACTGTCTCGCCAGAGCTCAATGGAGCTTCGGTGAATTAAAAAATTAAGCACTGGAGTTCAAAACTCCACGAATCAGACCATGGATGGTCTCAAAAGTTCCCTGAGATCACAAGGAGCCTTAGGAGTTTAACAATTAGTGCAATTAAAGATCAATTCAAAGGATAAGTTTCGAATTTAGTGAAAGTGCAATCTGAGTTCGTTGGAACTCAGATCAACTCCTCTCACTCAATTGAGTGAGAGGAAAGGACTAGTAGAGTGTTGTGAAGGTGTACGGCTGATCTATTAGGTGTTAGGACTCTTTTGAGCTCACTATTGACAGCGAGCTCAGAAGTTGAAATGAAATTAGGCATTTTATATATAGGTGATTATTTATCTAATTGATACGTTGATCAGGGCCCTTAAGTGATGTAAAAGTGATGGAGGGCCCCTATGGATGTGATCTAAGCTCGGAGACCTTCGCTGTGGACCGCGGAGGTCACCGGTGAGGGTGACGATGTATTAGGCGCATAAGTTGATAAAAGTGAAGGAACATATAAGAAATGGAATGGTGAGAGGAAAAGAAAGGTGCTCAGCGAATTAGAAAGACAAATGAATGCTCCAAATGAACTCAAGGAGCTTGCTGGAGCTGAAGAAGACAACAGAAGAATTTAACATCTAACCTAACTAAACTAACTACTCTAACTTACCTATCCTACTACTACCTGGACGAAGGGGGCAGAGAGTCTCCGTCGAAGGTCGTAATGGAGGAGGAAATTAGAGGGGAAGGGAAAGAAGTCCGGTGGGCAAATATGCCCAACAGAGACGAAGTCCGGAGTCGCTGCCTCATCTAGAGACGCGGCGGAGAACAGTGGAGCTCGACAGCAGGTGGAAATGATCGGAGGGAGTCGGTGGAAATGGAGGAAGGTTGCCGGATTATGAGAGAATAATCTATTGGAAAGCTCAGTTGGGGGAAGAGGGTAGGGACCTAATCGCTCAAATCAGAGGTATGGCAGACTATTTATAGGTGATGATGGAGGATAAGGGAGATGTACTTGGATGGAAAAGCATTTAGGTTTAGCTAAACCACCGACGTCGGAGACGACATTGGTGAAGTTATTCACCTAACTTAAATAGGATTAGAGGTGCATCCAGACCGTCAGATGTGAAGAAGGTGGTGAGTTTATCAATGGCGGCAACGGTGGAAGAGATGTGACGTGGGATGACGGGTGATCATGTGGTATAGTTACCAACGTCCGTCAGCCGTCCATGCTTGTGAAGATGAAGGAGATGCAGACACTAAGCTCACAGGGACCCATTAGCAAATAAACTTAAGGACCTAAGAGTGAATAAAGTACTCAATTAGAATGAATTCTAAGGACCTAAATGCAATCAGAGGCATTTTAAGCTTAATTTAATTTAATTCTTTTTCAAATTTTTTTATATTATTATAAATTAGGTAAATATTATATATATGCCTTGAATATGCATTTTTGACCTTTTTAGATTTATTTATTTAATTAATTAAATTACTTAAGTTAATTACATATAAATAATGCTTAAGTTAATTTATATATTAATTAGATAGCTAAATTTGTATAATTTGAGTCCAAATTAATAGTTAAATTATTAATAATATAATTTGATGTATAATTTAGTATTTTTAGCTTATTTTTATGGTCCTTATTATTTTATCCCTTATATTATAATTAAACCCTAATAAGGCATATTCCTAGCTAATTAACTAAGGAAACTAGTTAATTAGGGGTATTTAAGAGCCATGATGAGTCTCTCATCAGTGTCCTAGCATCACATGAATATCTAAATAATTTGTTTCTAGGAATGGTGTTCAATTTTGTGTACTTGGGTGTATCTTTATATTGAAACGGCCATTGACATTCAAATAGGTTGTATCATCCATCTGAGCAAAATCTAGCTATGTTAATTTCAAAGATTAAACAAACCTCATTTTTTGTGTATGTTCCCTCAATAGAATATAATTACCACCACTGAGCAGCAGGTTATTGATAGTGAAAACCAATGAAACATGTGCAGCATATTCACAACACATTCACAGCAACATATAAATGAGCAACATGTACCAAATTCACTTAATATTTAAAAACTAATTTCCAAAATTTAGAGCTTCAATCACATTACACCAAATTTAGTTAATATTCAAAACCATCAGTTCTACACTGTACCAAACACAAAGGAATGCATTCATTTCATACAAAAAGAATAGACGTTTGCAGAACCTTTCATCACTGACTTTAAAAAAGCACCAATGCAATCAAAATATGAGTGTTCATCTTCAAAGTCTTCTTCACTACTGCTACGTAACCAACTCCACTAAATGCACACCCAAGACCCCAAGACCACGAGCGATGCCTCGAAACTCAACATATTCGTTTGTTATTGAATGGGCGATATTTCGAACTCCTCCCATATTGTAAAGACCCGTTCTGTTCTGAGCCTTTTAAGACGTCTAGACTGTCAGTTAGACGTCTGGACCCCTTCCCAGACGTTTGGAAATTGAAAATTTTGTACGCAGGATCAGGTTTGCATGCTGGCTGCACGCAGACAGCTTTTTTCTCTTCTCTCTCTCTTCTCTCCTCCACCAGAACCCTTGCCGCACCCTCTATATAACCCCTCTTTTCCCCCTTCCTCTCTTCTCCACTCCACCACCACCTTCCTTCTTCATCTCCACTGCAGTGAGAGGGATGAGCGCGAGAGAGGGCGCGAGAGCGAGGGGCGAGGAGGAGAGGCGGCGTGAAGAGAGAAGGAGGAGCTTGTGTTTGCGAGCTCGTGGGAGCTCGCTGGAGGACGCATCACCGGAGTGGCGCGTGCGGGAGGAGGAGCGCGTTGGGGGAGACGTCCTCGACACTTTGCTGCAGTCGGAGCTGCAGACGAGTAGGAGAGGTTGCGGCTGCGCGGTGAGGGGAGTAGGAGGTCGGTCTGATTTTGGGTTTTTCCCAGAATCAGACGTCTGGAGTGTCGTCCAAACGACGGGTTGGACGTCTAGTGACGACACCGGACGTCTGAAAGTAGAGCTTCACGAAGGTACATTCCTCTTACAGTTACGGCCATGCAGGCCGCATCGCAGCTTCGATCTGTGTGGCTAAAAGAGGAAGATATCGTCTGTCGCGCGCAGGGATAGCTTCGGGAAGGCGCGGGGCATGCCTACCCACGCGTTTCGGACATCTGGACAGCTTACCAAACTATCGGAAGCACTCCCAGACGACTGTAGGAGAGGTCGGACGTCTGGAGTTGGGTCCAGATGGTCAAGTAGGGGTTCTGGATGTCTGAAGTCGATGCAGGAACCTGAGGTGAGATCCTGGTGACTTATAAGACGTCTGGACCTTGTGCCAGACGTCTGATTAGGTCTGCAGTTCTGTTTTTGACCCGTTTAGGGTCCTTTTTATGCAAACAAGATATCTGTGGTTTTTTTGTGAGTTCCTCTACATGTTAGAAAGCCTTTTATACTGTTCTGAACATTTCGTTGTGATATGTCCCTTGGTATAAGATTTCGATCTGTTGCGTGTTCGGGGCCTATAGAGGCACGTGAGCCTGTCGTTCGAGCCCCCAGTACTCTCAGATTGTTTGGTAGAGTGGTTTCTTATGTTTTAATTGTAAAACATGAATGCATATGTGAAATTGGACAACTAGAAATCTAGGATGTGGCATGAATCCTAAGACGAGAAGTACTTACACTATTTGTATGCATGTTTGAGATTGCAGTCATAACTGAATGGATAGAAATGTAAGCAACTGCCTATTAATAAATATGAGCTGCCTGTGAAATATGAAATGCCTGTACTAGTTAAACAGTTACCTGTGACATTACTTGTTGTATATGTTAAATTGTGGAAATACGAGCTGTATGTGTATAATATGAGAATGGAAATGTGAATGATGAAACCTGGTATGGAACAACATGGTGAATACGTGCATGAACCCTACGGGGAATTAGGAGTAGAGCTCCTGTGGATAAATGGAATGGATCTGGAAATGTGAGAGGGAAGTGTGCTGGCCCTTGAGTACGTGGTATTAAGGAGAGCGACTGTCCCCTGTTCAGTGTAGAGCGGAGCTAGCCGCCCTTGGGTTGGGACCAGGGGTTAGGATTGGCCACTCTACACCGACTTCTGTTGGCCCTCACGTACATTGTACCAGGGAGAGCTACTAGTGTAGGGAGAGAGCTAGCCACCCCATGGGACCCGGGGTTCAGCTAGCCACCCTACACTGACTTATTAGGCCCACTGGGCAAACCAGGGTAGTCAGACGAGGGTGCACGGACTGTGGAGGGGTGAGACCCCTGTTTGGTTCTGAGGGGCTAGACCCTTGTTACTAAGAGGGCTAGGCCCTATACTGTTCCGTGCTGTACTTTGGGCGTACCCACTAGCGGAAACGACTTACCGCGTGCCAGTGCGGGGTAGCTACCAGTGCGTTTATTGTGCATGCCGTAGTTACCGCTACGTCTGTCTGTGACCTCGGGGTGGTTGATTGGGTGTAGGATCACCACGAGGGACTCTCCCAGCCAGGAGAGCACCACGTGTGCCTTCTACTCTTTGGAAATGACTACAATCAAGATCGTTCCCACGAGGAACTTACAAGATTAAGAAAGAGATCTAAAAGTAAACCAACGGGTGAAAAGAAATGACTTGTAAAATAAAATAATTGGAAAAGATAATTTACCTGTTAGCCTTTACTGCTTTAGTTAGTTGGTTATCACTCTACTCAGTGTTCGCTGACTCCATTTTACTCGTACCCCTTTACAGGTCCATGAGTTGAGTAGCCCAAGTCATCGGCTGCAGAGGGTGTTGGGCCCAGTCGAGCTTAGCAGTAGTTCATGTTTTTGTTGTACTTCCTTTTGCTAGTAAGTTAGACTGTTGTTACCCTTTCTGTTCTGTACTTTGTTCTACTTTACTGTTGTGGTGGTGATAGGTACTATTAACAGCTTTTACTTCCTTTACTGCTTGTACTCTTTTACTGTTAGTTACTTAGCATAGTGAATGTGGTTTACTTTCCTGCTTTTTGGTTATTTCTTGTTGGACGACTGGGTCTTGGGATTAGTCGAGTCGAGTCGATTTTGTGTCCTATAGGGATTTGGGAATTGGGTCGTAACACATATTGTTTCTTCTTCCGGTGAAGGGCAAATCACCAACCTGTAAGAGTTTCCAATTTTAATACATTAACTGAACAATCCACACATACAAATGATATTATCATATATTCAAAACATCAGAGAAAGGAAGTCCCAAGTAATAGTAGACATGGGAGCAGACATCGCAAAAGAGTACTAAGGAGTGCTATTCATAGTACTAGTCATGCAGTAATCAAGCATGAAGTGAAAGAGGAAGGGGAATGTGGAGCATTGACTTATAGCAACATCAAAGCACACTTAGTCAATCTGCAACACCGACTGCCTGCACAGTCTATCAGCAGCATCTCCTACGGCACACCCTACCCTGCAGCACCTTCCCCGTCCACCACCACCTCTCCTTCGTCGTCCTCCGCCTTTGCCCCGTTGACCCCAACACCCTCCTTTACCCAATCCACTCGCTCACCCTCCACCACCACCACCCCCAACATTGGCGCCACCACTTGATGCCCTCCCTTGGCCTTAGCGACTCTCTCCGGGAGAGGGCCAAGGACATCCTCGTTGTCATAGTGGGGCTCCTCTTTGGCGTTGACTGTGGCGCCCTTACCACCTCCACGATGTACCTCACGTGGTCCCTCTTCATCAACAGGTAGGAGATTTGCAGCTCCGACAGCTATAGCTACGACGACAGCGAGGAGGTAGATGAGATTGAGAGCCCCAAGAAGATGGGGCACGCTAGCATCCCCCCGCCCCTACCACACCCGCCTCCCCGAGAAAGAAGGTAACTAGGGTTTCTAGACCACCCCCTTCATGCCTACTTGTATGAAATGTGGATATGCATATATAAATATGTTAACATGATACTCTGTTTGGTATTGTGATGGATCTGTTGAATATAGAGTTGGATGTGTTTGATTCATTTTGTTCACAAAAAAAAAACTCTTGCATTAGACACAACTCTCATTAAACACATATCTAATAAAAATATACGACGAGTTTGTATCTCACACATGATGATAATATCAAAATACATAATATATGAAATAATACGAACAATAACATATCACGCATAGAAAAAGATGGAGAGTGAAAATCACCTAGAAAATGGCCTGAAAAACCATTTTCCATTTTTCTAGGATATATAGATGAGTAGACAGTCGGCATTTGGTTCTGTATCCCGAGTTCCAACCTTAATATTTCACCAATCCCTTCACCACTCACCCTCCTTTCCCTACTCATCAATGCCCATCCCCTCCCCTTCCCCCACCAGAACCTCCACCACCACCATCCTCTCCGCCTCCAGAGCCCTCCTCTCACTACCACCGCCACCACCATCCTCTCCCTCCCTCCTTTCCACCACCACCACCACCACCGCCACCACCACCCAACAATGCCCCCCTGACGAAGACCCATCTCTCCTCTCCTTCCTCCGCCGCCTGCCCCTCCCACTCCCACTCCCCCACGACCCCACAAAAGCCCTTCACCTTCCCCTCCACCGCGTCCCCCTCAAGTCCCTCAACTCCATCCTCCACTCCCTCGTCAAGCACGACATCGACCTCGCCCGCCGCTTCTACAGGGAAAAGATGGCTCCTTTGGGCGACCACCACACCTTTGCCATCCTCATGAAGGGCCTCTGCCGCACCAACCGCATCGCCGAGGCCTTCAAGCTCCTCCAGCTCGCCAAAGCCGCCGGCTTTGCCTCCAACCCCGTCATACACAACACTCTAATTCACGCCTTGTGCAGGAACGGCAAGGTGGGTAGAGCCAGGAGCCTCCTCGGCGGCATGGAGAGCCCCAGCGAGGTCACCTTCAACATCATGATCTACGCCTACTGCCACCAACAAGACCTCGTCACGGCCCTGGTGATGCTCGAGAAGTGCTTCGGGCTCGGCCTTCTTCCAAGTGTCATCGCTATAACCAAGATCGCGGAGCTTCTCTGCAAGAAAGGTCGAGTCTTGGAGGCCACGGAGGTCGTTAGGAGGGCCGAGAGGAGGGGCGTGGGGGTCGATGCCGTGTGCTACAATGCTTTGGTTGATGGGTTCTGCAGAATTGGGAAGGCGAGGTTGGGGAGGAAGGTGGTGGAGGAGATGGAGAGGAAGGGCGGCCCTGTTCTTCCCAATGTGAAAACTTACAACTTGCTGATCCGTGGGTACTGCGCCAATGGCGAGTTTGGGTGTGCGGATGAGCTCTTCAGGGAGATGGGGGAAGTGGGTATCGACCCGAATTACGAGACGTTCAATGTTGTGATCGGGTTCCTCTGCTCCGTGGCGAGGGTCGCGGAGGCTTTGAGATACTTCTGTTTGTGGGAAGAGCACGAGGAGTTTGGAAGGAAGTGTAGGATTGAGCCTTACAACAGTGTGTTGTATGGGTTGTATAAGGCGAAGAGGTTGGATGAGGCATATGGGTTCTTGGGTAGGATGAGGTTCTCCTTCCCGAGGGCAGTCGAGAGGACGGTGAGGATCGTTGGGTTGTGCGAACGGGGACGGGTTTTCGATGCACGGAAGGTGTTTGATGAAATGATGAAGAGGGCTTTGGTGCCCAGTGTGCTTGTGTATGCTGCACTGGTTGATGGATTCTGCAGGGAGGGTGAGTTGGGAGGGGCGTTTGAGGTGGTGGAAGGGATGGTGGGGAGGGGGGTGGTTCCTGTGGGGATGATGTGTAGGGGTCTGGTAGAAGGGTTGTGCAGGGGAGGGGAGGTGGGTAAGGCTTGTGGGCTGCTAGGGGAGATGGGGAGGAGGGGGTGGGGGGTTGATGGGGAAAGCTATGGGGTCGTGTTGGAGGCCCTATGTGCGGTTGGGGAGTGGGAGAGGGCATGTAGATTAGTGGAGGAGATGGTGGGGAAGGGATTTGCTCCTGATGGGAGGGTGTGGGATGGTTTGGTTGAGGGGGTGGTGAAAAAGGTAGAATGTGTGAGTTTCGATATGTTGGTTCATTCTGATCAGACACGAGTTTTGTCGAAAATGTATGTTGCACGAGGACTTTTCAGAAGATTTTAGCCCACACGAAGAATGAATGCCATGGTCTAGAGGTGTTCTTTTTTTACAAGAAAGATACGAGCCCAGATTCGTTGATGAAGAGTTCGCCAGTATAAACAGTCTCCCACAGCAAGGAGGTGTATTTGGATTTTGCTTTGAGCACAAGCCATGACAGCTATACAGGCTTGAGAATTATGCTTCCTAGATACAAGAGGTACCCTGCATCAATGATGAAAGCAGATTCCCAAGTGGGAGAGAAGGTAGGCTGGTGTCCTTTGAACTAACATTTTGCGAATCGGATGAGAACAACAATGGAGGAATCCCGGAGGGGAGAAGCAATGTCAATGATGGGAAGAGGGGCACTGGTTTTCATGAGGAGAGGAGACGAGAGGAGAGTGCCCCTGTAATTATTTTAGCAGCAATTCGGACAATACGCTCATTGGCATCCTGCATAAACAGTTTCAAAAGAGATCTGTACGTTCTGCGTCCACAAAAATTCAGTGATTTGAAAGGTCAGAGGTGACCTTGTAGTGGCTGTTAGAGCATATGGATTTTTTGCAGAAGCATAATTGGGATATGAGAGTGTGTTTAAGGACATGAACAGGAATAGGCCATATCCCTTCAGCAGCAAGTTTGCCTCTACCATTTCATATTGCCAGAGGAATAAATCCACAAAGCATGTGGGATGGTCATCAAAAGTGTAGAATTTGGGCTCACCATTTATAATAAGATCTCCAAGGGATTGGTCTGAGTTCTCTCCGGCCTTTAGCCAACACAAAAGTTGGATGATTCTGTAGGAACTTGTCTGCTAAGAGCATGCTTGACAACATAAATGGAGCTAGGTGCTTGGTAAGAACCTTGTCCGTCAACAATTGGAGGATTTTATGTTTGTTCCCACTTGAATATCACGTGATGTCACAAAATTCATATTCTCGTATGTAACCTTGCAGTTGCACCTACATTCCGTATCCACTAAGTTCCATCAAAAAATATAAGCAAGTAATTTATATATTAAAAAAGGATTCCAGTTACAGGTCCATTCACATGTTCGCATTAACTTTCTTTTTCGCATTTTAGAGTTCAAGTTAACTAATCAATTTTCGTGCCGAAGTTTGTTCTCACAGGAGAACTTGTGTTGAATGGAGACATTATTACTAGGTTTCAGCAATGGTGTAGAGATAAGTAGTTGGTATTCAATAGGTAAGGTTATTAAGGAGTATATAATATTTAAGTGATTAATTGGGGATTAATTAGATTTTTTTTAATATTTAAAAGTTTTAATATAATTATATATATTATGTATACATATACATATAAATTGAAATTTAAAAATAAATGTATTAGTATTATTTTTTTTAATGTATATATTCTCTCAATAAGCTATAAGTACGGGTCTAGTTTCTAAGAAATGGCTGTCGCTGGTATATTCTTGGTGGTTGCCACCTTGATAATCATTATCTTTACTTTCAGAAAAAGTAAAAACAAAAAAGGTTATGGCATCACATAAAACATTACAAATAATCTAAGATTGACCGATCATAAATAGAAAGGAGATAAGGTTTCATCTTAGGTAGGTGGGCCTTTTGTGGTTACTGGTTAGGTACATGACACAAGACATCCAAAGATGAAAATCCACATGCATTGTTAAGTTGGCCAATTGATCAAATAATCAGTAGCTTAATTGGTTTAGTTAATTGGTGTTGATTGATTTTTGTACCCTTGGGTTTAGGATTTTTTTTTTTTATGTGTGAAAGGTGGTTTTGACAACATTGAATAAAATTATAAAAAGAAATTGGAGGATAATGTGGAGAAAAAATGATGCATTAATATTTAAAAGAAATCTTAGCCTATCTTTTATGTGAGAGAGAATTAGGTTGATTACTAAGACATCCATAAAAAAAGATAAATATGAAATATATCCTTATACTCAACACTCCTCAAGTTGGGGTGTATGTGTCAGTAAGGCGCAACTTACTACATAGAAAATTATGATACTTCTTCTTCAATGGCTTAATAAGGATATCTGCCAGTTGGAACTCGGATGAGACATATGGAGTACTAATCTTTTCTTTTAAGACTGTATCATGCACAAAATGACACTCTGCCTCAATGTGTTTGGCGCTTTCATGGAAGATCTGATTTGAAGCAATATACGTGACAGACTTATTGTCACAGTAAAGTGGGCTTCACATATCAACCTTAACTCCCAAGTTGTGTAAAAAACTAATAATCTGCATGATCTCACAAGCCACCTGAGTCATCACTCGGTATTTTGCATCTACAATTGAATAAGCTACCACATTTTGCTTCTTACTTCTCCAGGAAACTAGATTCCCACCAAGATAGACTGCATATCCTAAAGTAGAATGTCTGTCATCTGCAGACCTAGCATAGTCTGCATATGAATAAACTAGAATATCAAGATTTTCTCCATCTTTGTAGTATAATCCTTTACCTAGAGTTCCTTTGAGGTACCCAGAATAATGTAAATCTTACACTAATGGCTATACCAATGGTTCTGCATATACTGACTGTTTGTCGTTGCGAGATCGATGTTTTAAAATAATCGCGTTGCAGTATAGTCAAAATCACTTTGAAAACAAATACAATTTTTATTACTCGAATAAGTTTCCGAGGTCGAACTTAGGGAGCAAATTGGTATTTAGAAATCAAGATCACAATTTAGAATTAAAAGATATTGCAATAGTATCAGTAGCAATGTGTAAAAATATGGGAGTAAAATGATGATTTGGATCACCAAATACTCCTACAATATCACTAAAGAACTCAATGTAAATGTGTATGTAATGAGAGCTAGAAACTGTTGTCTGATGATGAAATCAGACGACTTAAAGTGTCTGCTTCTTTTCTTCTTCTCCGTCTTCTTCTCTTTCTCTGATTCTTCTTTCTTTCTCTGACTCTTCCTTTCTTCTTCTTCTTTCTCTGTGATCCTTCTCTTCTTCTTTAGCTTCTGCTTTGGCCTCCTCCTCCTCCTCTTCTTCTGCCTTCAACCCTGACCTCCTCTTCTTCTTCAGAATCAGCTAAGTGTTGGTTAGAGGTTTCTGTAGCAAAACCCTCCCCCTACCTGCGTGACACTCCTCTCTGTTTCTCTCTTAGGATCCACTCTCCCAGAGCCACATAGGTATTCGGGTTATCGGGTCGGGCACGTACCCGGGTCCAAGCTCACCGGCGTGCGCTGGTGAGCGAGGAGTGCAGGTCGGGTTGGGTCAGCCAGGTCTGCGGAGGCAGTGTCACGGACGAGACCAGGTGTAGGTGAGAGGGACCTCACCTCGTGATAACTGAGGCGAATAGCTTATGGCAACTTTTCAATTTATGCGGGTGCGGGCGCCCCTTCATATCCGAGGTGGGACTATTCGCACCCCCTTTTCTCGTGCGCTTGCAGCAGAGATTGATCTTCGCAATTACCTCAACTGCGGAGGCTCTTGACTGTAATTGAGGTCCTGGGTGCATGCGCAAGAGTCTTCTGCATGACCTGGGAGTGTCAGCCTGGGGCAGCAAGGCCTGGAGTAGCTTCAAGCAAGATTCGAGCTTGCTCACCAATGGCGGACAAGGCCTTGAACCTGAAATCAATAGAATGGCCTCTCAGCCACGTCAAAGTGCTCAAGAAGCTTCGTCGGAGCACGCCGGATGTGCTGGGGGTGGTGGCGTGGCGTGTGGGTGTCTGTGAGTGCGTACTTAGGTCACACTGTGTGCGTGTGAGTGGGTGTGTTCGGGGGGTGATTTGGGTGGATGGCGGAGTGAATAAGGGGGAAATGATCAACGAAGTGTGGCGGAGGTTTTACGATGGTTGGCGAGGGTTTTGGTGGGCTGTGGAGGTGGGATGGCCTCGCCGGAGGTGGTGGCTGGAGATGAAGGAGATGGAAGTGCTAAGGGCGTCCGTGACAGATTTTGGGAAATAAAGACAGGGGAAGAAAATATAAGGGTCAGGAAACTTATCTAGGAAGTCAATGGACGAAGGGGGGCAGTGAGGGCGTCGGGTCTGGTGTGGTCGACATCGGAGACGAAGGCAGCTCCGGTGTGGTGGGAACGGCGAGGATGAAGAGGAATGGGTGCCTGCTGGTACGGTGAGACGCGGACAAAGGCAGGGAGGAGGAATCCGCCGTAGGTATGGCAGACGGACGACGAGAAAGAGCAGGAGAGGTCGTCGGATGTCGAGGAGCCTTCGGCCGTGAGAGGGAGAGAAGGATCGAGGGGAATGACGGCTAAATTCGAGCATGGAGAATGCGATGTGATCTGGGTTTCTTTAAATAGGGCTCTGAAGGTCGGTTAGGGCTTGGGAAGCTCATCGGAGTTGGGAGTTGTTAAGATAGCCAAATCTCTCATGTGTTTGCATGAGAGATTTGGAAGGAATCAAAGCTCATTAATGAGTTCAAACAGGAGAGAATTTTTCAGAGGATCTCCCTTCCAATTTTGGAGGAGATTTTCCAAGTAATCAAGGAGATACTCCCTGTCAAAGGTCATCGGAGTAGGTTTCCTCCACGATAATGGTAGAGGGACCTAATTACGAAAATGATGAAGAAACTAGGGGGCTATTTGCAAGGGTTTTTGAGAGTTAGGGGTAGAAATGTAATCAGATAAGACCTTTTTGCAAACTAGGTCAAGGCAAACTCATCCTGAGTTCAAATTTTGGTACAAACCTAATTTGGACCTAAGAAATCCAATGGTGAAGTTGGATTTTGGTTTTGACCATGTTTGGTTGGGTAATTTATGTAAAAATCTAAATTAGGGCAAATATTTGTTTGGGATCCAATTTAGGTCAAGATGGGTTCTAATGGAGAAATTGAAGGTACTAAACCCTAGAGAATATTTTTCTATGATTTTTAGATGGTTTAAGTGAGTTTTATCCTGACCATAACCTTGGTTAATTAAGTGGATCTATTTTAAGGGTTTTAAAAGTCATTTAATTCTCAGAACTCACACAAACTCTTTTCTGTTTGATCCAACCAGTTGTTATCTTGTTAAGACCATTTCACCTTTATTCAGCCCTTGAGAAAACTCGTGGTTGTACTGCATTCAAGATGTGCTCGTAAAATTTTAGTTTTAACCCTAGTTTCTTGTGTTTCTCTCAGAAAGGTTATGCTTATATAGGAGCATTTATTGACTTCATTGGGTGAAAATAAGCTAGTTAGGGCTCATGATGGTATTCCAATCACTGACTGACTTTTCTCACTGCAAAACTGATATCAGGTCCAGTAATGGTCAAGTAGAGTAAGCGTCCCATAGTGTTGCGGTATCTGGTAACATCCTCATATAGATACAGTGGGTCCTCCTCATTAGTGGTGCGAGTAGGTTGAGACTCTATTGGTATACCAGAGGGTTTGGATCCAAGCAATCTAGCCTCCTCAAGGATCTGCAAAGTGTACTATCTCTGGGACAAGGTGAGATTCCTTCCCTGTAGAAGTGCTTCTATCTTAAAAAAGTATCGATCACCAGGATGCTTCGTGACAAATGCAGACTGCAAAAATGCTTTTGTTTGGATAATCCCATCATCATCATCATCAGTAAGGATCATGTCATCTATATACACAGCAAGAATAACCACTTGATCAGTATTATCATATCTAGTCCTTTTGGTGAAGATAGAATGCCCTGAAGTGGATCGATGGAAACTAATCTTCTGAATCTTTGAGCTAAGTCTCTCAAACCAGGCACATGGACTCTACTTTAGGCCATAGATAGCCTTCCTCAGGCGACAAACAAGCTCCCTTTGAACATTGTACCTTGATGGTTGTCTCATGTACACTTCTTCAAACAAATTACTATATAAGAAGGCATTTTTGATGATGTCCAACAGATATAGTGACCATTTCCTAATTAGTGCAATTGAGATAATAATCTAGATAGTAGTAATGCTGGCAACGAGTGAGGTCTCAAGGAAGTCTATCCTATATGTTTGGGTAAACCCATTGTCAATAAGCCTGGCCTTATACTTGCCCACCATTCCATTTGCTCTATACTTGATGGTATCACCCATTTGCAGTCAACTATTGTAGCATTTGAAGGGCATGCCACAAGATCCCATATCTTAGATTGTAATGCCTACATTTCTTCATCCATCATTGCATAGCACCTGGAGTCCTACGAGGTCTGAGCAAAATCTCTAGGAATAACTGTAGTGGTAATAGCCGAGGTAAACTGTCTATCTTCGTCCTCCAGGTGGGAAACCCTCATATATTGGGCCATAAGATGAAGAGCACATGCTCTACTAGGCCTCCTCTAAATAGGCTGTTGCTCGGTATCTGATCCACTCTCATCTGACACGACAGAAACGGGTGTAGTATTAGGTAGAGTCTGTAGTCTCCTGCAGTAAACTTGGGTCTCCTCTAAGGCTGCTTGTATAGACGTTCCTTCTTCTGAGGTGTATGAGATCTTTTCAAAGAAGGTTATATTTACTATGACAATGTACTGCCTGTTGTTAGGATCATAGCATCTATAGCCCTTCTATGTCCTGGAGTATCCAAGAAACACACATTTGACAGTTCGAGAAGCAAACTTGTCCTGATTGTCATAGGCCTGCACAAAACATGTGCACTCAAAAATCCTCAAAGGCAGAGCAAATGACCTGGAGCAATCTAGATAAATCACCTAAGATAGAATCTGTCCTCTAAGCACTGACGAAAGCACTCGATTAATTATGCTGTAGTAAATATAGCATTTCCCTAGAATTGCTTTGAAACTTTCATGTGGATCATTAGGGTCCTAGCAATATTAGGAAGATGTCGTAGCTTGTGCTCAGCCACATCATTTTATTGGGATGTATGAGCACAAGATGCCTGGTGAATAATGTCTTTAGAAGAGAAAATATCCTGTAAGTCTCGTTGCATAAACTCCATAGCATTATCACTACGGAAGACTTTGATAGTGGTGTCATGCTGTGTCTGAACCTCTTAGAGGAACTATTGCATAATATGAGGAATCTGTGAACGTGCCTTCATTAGAAAGACCCAAGTGAGGCAGCTGTGCTCATCCATACAAACTGCATAATGCCGATGTCCTTCTGGAATAGGAACTCTAGAGGGTCCCCACACATCACAGTGCACAAGGGAGAAAGGAATAGTACTCACCCCATCGTTTCTCCATAGGTAATTGCTCTTGTGGTGCTTCCCAAGTTGACAATCCTCCCACTATAGGATCAAGGAGTCTGGTAACTCAAGGTACATCTACCTTATCTTCTTGACCAATGGGTATCCAAGTCTCCTGTGCCACAGCCAAAGATTAGAGTTTATGGACACGGCTTCAGCAAATATAGTAGGTGTGTCAAGGTAATAAAGGTCATCTTACTCTATTCTCCTACCTATTATCTCTCATGTCTATCGGTCCTGAAAGTAACAATGGTCCTCATCAAAGACCACATGACATCCAAGGTCCTTGTAGATGCAACTCACTGATAATAGGTTCATTGGAAACTCTGGAGCACAATGAACCTTCTTAATCATCATCTTTGGAGATGCATGTGCACTTCTTACTATAGTGATTGGTGATATAGCCCCATTGGCTACCCTGACATCTCTAATCCCGCATGGAACTATAGGATTCACCAATCGCTCTAGCTCTCTTGAAAGATGAATACAACCACCGGAATTGATGATCCATGCTCCTTCGACCGTCTTCTCCTTCGTGTCTTCTTGGGATACACACACAAGCCCTTATAGATCTGAAACAGGCCATTTTTGCAGACCTATTACACCTTTTTTACATGAGAGAAGACTCATCATGCCTAAAAGAAGGATCTTCTTCATCAACGATGAGAGAAGACTCATCACTATGTATACTGGGTGCAAGAAAAGCCTCATCATGTGAATCACATTACCAACAACCTTGAGAATCGACCAACATTTGGCCTGTCAGATTGCCGACAGGTAGCTAGCACCCTTAGCAGCAGCGTTGGGTGTGGTCGAAGAGCCTCTTGATGGTGGCAGCGACGACGGTGGCAGCATTAGGAGGCCTTTTTCTTGCATTGCTGTTGCTACTGCTATGATCTAGGCCAACTTATTCCATCGAATTAGCCTCGTATTGATGATTCGATCATCTTTTTGAATGGGTATTTGGTGGGATATTAGAGCACCGATCTAGGATCATTGCACTGATGGAGAAAATAATGATGCATTAATACTCAAAAGAAATCCTAACTTCTCTTTTATATAAGAGAGAATTGGGTTAACTACACAGACAACAATAAAGAAAGATAGAAATACATTCTTGTACTTAACAAGATAGCAATTAAGAGAACTCTTCCAATGTTTTCTTACCAAAAGATGCCCACTAGTTTTAGATTCTATATAATGGTGTTGATTGACATATATTGAACTTTTAGTTAGTTGCCTAATTTCAAAAAAATAATATATAATTATATAAATGGGTTTTTTATGGAAGTTAATTTCATAGACAACCTCCTTCAGTAGAATATTGTATGCATACCCTCCTTACATTGCTACTTCCACAAATATCATTGTTTGATGAAATATTTTTCCAAGATTGACTATTCTACTCTATGGGTTGGACTTTGGAAATTATTGACGGTGAAACCTCATTGTAAAAGCCTTTTGCAGCATGGTACCAATTTTAGGTTTTAGACCCATGAGTTGTATCCAGCGGGAGTCATTATAGATATGTTTCTAAGATTGGTTGCCTTGTCCGTAGATCCCACAACTAAAATGACCCTTCCCAAGGGTTGTTTGGCATTTTCGGAATTTTTTGGGTTTTTGTGTAATTTTAACCCCCCTAGGTTTTTGTTGTGGATATGTGAGGGAAAAAGAAAACTTGCAGGGGTGCCCTGCAATTTTCCCATCCCCACACCCCTACCCCACTAGCACCTCACCCCTCCACCGTACCTCATGCCATCTCCCCCATTCCTCCCCACTCCTCCCCATTTCCCCCATGCCTCATGCCATCCCTTCCCCTACACCTCCCACATCCATAAAACCCCCCTCCTCCTCCATTTGCTTGCCACACAACAAGCGAGAGGAGAAGGAGAGGGAGAGCGGAGGATCGGAGGAGAGGAGTGCATGCGGGAGAGGAGGGGGAAGCAGCAGGAGAAGCTGTTGCTGCGGGGGTCGCTGCTGTTGCAGCGGAACACAGGGGAGAGAGAGCTCACAAACGGTTCTGCGGAGTTATTTTTCCGCAGAATCAGACATTTGGAGAGACCATCAGTCATCTGTCCAGACGTCCAGAGGTAATACCAGACGTCTGATAGCGCATAATTTTCAATTATTTTTCCCTGTCGAGTTCTGACTGTACATGCGCATGTCAGGGGTTGGGGAGGCATGTCGGTGCAAGGATCGGGGTGGTTTCAGACATCCGGGAGTGTCTCTAGACATTTGAAGACACCCTCAGACATCTACACGGAGTTCCAGACGTCCGAAAAAGGCTCCCCAAGTAAGGTGAGTCTCTGAGTTCGTTTAAGACATCTGAGACTCTTCTTAGACATCTGATTTTGGTCAGGGTTGGTGTTTTTGGGATCGTTTAGGGCCCAAACGGAGTCGGATTTCCGCAACAAAATGTCGTTGGATGTCGTTCGAGTTTCTCTACGTAATGATATAGTGTCTATGTAGTTGTGAGCTCGTTTGACCTGTTAATCCATGTTGTAGGTCTCCAACCTGCAGAGTATACAGGACATGCAGAGACCTCGGGAGTTACCGTATGAGCCCCTATTCCACCTGGTTACCTTGGTAGAGTGGTTTTCACATTAAGCTTGGAGTTAATAATTAAATTGTATGCATAGAATTATTTGAACCTTAGGTTGTGAGATGAACTCTAGGATTGAAAAGAGATGAACTCTAGGTGGTGAAATGAACATTAGGGCTGGAAGAAATGCATGTGTAGTTAATGAATGATTGAGTTACCGTGATGGTTCCTAAAAAGAAATAAATCATGAGCTGCCTGTACTATCTGTAATGAACCATGCCATGAATGGAAATACATACCTGTACTGAGTAATCGATGGTGGAATTTGAGTTGCCTATTCTACATGTAACAAACCAGATATGGAAATAAGAAAGTCCATTGGTAGCGCTGTTATGTTTCGCCTTTATGTTATTAATCGTTTACAATCATTGTAGTATTTGACAAAATAGCTACCAGATTACTACAAATTTTTACTCGGAATACAAATTTTTCCCAAGGTCGAACTCAGGGAGTAACTAGAATTCTAGAAGTATAAAAGTTCTCAATTAGGTTACAAAAATAAGAGAGAGAGAGAGAGGGAGCTAAAGATCTTTTGGCTTCTTCTTCTTCTTCTTCTTCTCTCTTTCTCTTTTCTTCCTCTTCTTTGTCTTTCTTTCTTTCTTCTTTCTTCTTTTTCTTCTTTTTCTTCTTTTCCTTCCTTGCTGGCGGCTGTGCCTTCTTCCTTCTTTCTCTTTTCCTTTTTCTTCTCTTTTCTTCTTCTCTTCCTTCCTTCTTCTTCTGTTCTTCTTTTCTTTCTTTCTTTCTGGCGACTGTGTCTTCTTCCTTCTTTTTCTTCTTGCCTTCTTCTTTCTTCTTTTCCTTCCTGCCTTCTTCTTCTTCTTGGCGGCTGCAAGGGCTTCTTTCTTCTTCTGCGGCTGTAGTGATTCCGACATCTGATGCAGTGCTCAGACGACTTATCTGTGGCTTTTCTACAGTGCCTCCCTTCTTCTTTCTTCTTCTGTTTCTCTCCTTCCTTCCTTCTTCAGCTGCCTCGCGCGGCTAAGGCTTCGGCCGCTTCTCTTCTTCTTATTTTCCTTCCTGCCTTCTTCTTCTTCTTTTCTTCCTACACGATCACACAAAGGTCATAGCAAAACCTACCCCTTCCCCACGTCTCTCTCTTTCGTAGAATTCTCTCTTAGGACTGCTCTCCCAGAGCTGGGTAATCGGGTGCGGGTATCGCGCCCGGGACTAGGCCCACCAGCTTGCGGTGGTGGGCGAGGAGTGCGTGGTTCAGGTAGTCGGATCTTGCCCAGGCCCGCGGGGCGTGAGCGTGGGCGAGGGTGAGCGAGCGCGTGGCGCGCTGCGTGTGGGAGAGGGACCTGACCCTTGTGTTCGAAGGCAGTAAGCCCTATGCACTTTTTCAATTTAAGTGTGGGCGCTCAACCATGCACTTACGAGGTGGGACTAAAGTCCCACCCCTCGATTTGGCGCCCGCAGGTGAGCAATCCGCAGCCAATTGAGGCAGCCCGTAAGGCCTGCGACCTAGCTGCAGGCCTGGGTGCCTTCGTGACTCCTGCCCGCACAGCATGGGACATGCGCCTGGGTTGGAGGATGCCTGCAACTGCAGGTGAAGCTGCTGTAGCTCGTCAACAATGGCGGCGAGAGGGCGCGAACCTGAAATCACAGTGACGGCCTCTCGGCCAAGTCAAAAGACGTGGAAGGCTTCGCCGGAGTGTGGCGAAGCTCATGCCGTGGTCGGCGAGGTGCGGGAGTGCGTGTAGAGGCTGACCTAGGTTAGACTGTGGGTGGAAAGGTGGGTTTGCTCGGGGGGTGGTTGGGTGGCGCTTGGCAGTGAAAGGGGAGGGGGAATTGGTGGAGTGGAGTGTGAGGGAGCTTCTGGGTTGGTCGGCGAGGTGCGAAGGGGTCTGTGGACGTGGGATGGACTCGCCGGAGAGGGTGATCGGAGGTGGAGAGGATGGGTTTGGACAGTGGCAGTCGGGTAGTCGAAATGACATTTTAAAAGGGGGAAAATACAAGGGAAAGAGAGAGAAAGTTAATTACCTAATTACTTGACGAAGGGGGAGGGAGGAGCTGCCGGCTCGTGCCTGCCGGAGCTGGAGACGAAGACGCCCTGGAGGAGGGTTTCGGCGACGAGGAAGCAGTCAGAGGGCGCCAGCGGGGACAGCCTAGCGCGGACGACAGAGCAGGGCAAACCCTGTTGCAGGTAGGGCAGCAGAGTGACGAGGAGGAGGAGGAGGAGATCGCCGGAAGCTTTGGGCTCTCTGACCGGAGGAGAAAGGGATGAAGAGAGGGTGTTTTCTCCGTCAAAGGAAGCTTGAAGGAGTCGGCAAGGTCTGCCGCTCCTTATAAAGGGCTTGGCACGTAGAGAGGGGCGAGGTGGCGTCGTGCCAGCCTCGCCAGAGTATGGCCGGAAGGGACACCCATACCTTCCGCGCGTTCACACGGAAGGTACGGTGGTCGGCAGAGGTCGTGGGCGGGTCCCTGCGATAGAGGACGTCGTAGGGAACCCCCTTCTGTTCTAGAGGACGGCAGCCCTGCCCTGCGCGACGCCATCCTCCGCGCAAGGTCGTCGGAGGCATGGCGCTGTGCAGAAGTGGCAGGGAGGACCGTTCGGCAAAGAATGATGAAAAGTTGGGGGCCTAAATGCAAGGGTTTCAAAAGATAAGGGTCAGAAAGTAAACAAAGAGGATCAAATTGTAAAGTCGGTCAAGGAGGTCTCTTCTTAAGTTCAAGTTTTTATACCAGACTAATTTGAACCTAAGGATTTTAATGGTGAATTTTAATTCTAGGTTGAACCATGTTTGACTAGCCAATTTACGTAAAAATCCAAATTAAGTTATTAATTGGGCATGGTTCTCTTTTTACGTCAAAATAGGTTTCTAAGGACAAATTGAAGGTTCTAAACCCTAGATAATATTTTTCTATGAATTTTAGAATATTTAGTTTATTTTTATCCTACCTCGAACCTCGTGAATTGAAGTGGGTTTGTTTTAGGGTTATAGAATGTCATTTAATTCCTAGAAGTTGCTATAACCCTTTTTAGATCAGATCATCCCACTTCCCTTCTTGTTAAGCTTGTTTGACCTGTGTTTAGACCCTTAATTACCCTGTTTGCAGACTGCATTGGTGAAATTGCGATTTTACCCCTTATGATTTGTTTTATTCTTAAACTCAGAATTCTCTGAGTTAAGCCTCTCTTTGGGTCTTGTAGGAGCTTTTTCTCACATATCTGGATTAGATTGTGCTAGTTACGGTTCATGATGAGGTTCTCATCATCCATGTACGAACCCTAAGGGAAATTTAGAAAGAAACCAAGAATACTGTAGTACGGAAAACCTGATGGTTTGGAACATGTTGCCTACGGCCGGCTGTTCGGATTTTGTTAAGGGAAGTGCGTTGGCTCTCGTATACTGAGGAGAGCAACTGTCCCTTTAGTGTGGAAAGTGAGCTGGCCCTTGTATATGCGGTGCCAAGGAGAGCGACTATCTTGCGTACGTGGTACCAAGGGAGCCATTGTCCCTTTAGTGTAGAGGGGAGCTAGCCACCCCTTAGGTTGAGATCCAGGGTTAGGACTAGTCACTCTACACCGACTCCTGTTTGGCCCTCGCATACGTGGTACTGAGGTGAGCTACTTAATGTATGAAGGGAGCTAGCCACCCCATGGGGCTTGGGTTTAGGACTAGCCACCCTACACTGACTCTTGTTAGGTCCACTGGGCAAACTGGGATAGTCGGACGAGGGTACGTGGACTGTGTAGGGGTGAGACCCCTATTCTATTTTGAGGGGTGAGACCCCTATTCTGAGAGGGTAAGGCCCTGTGCCGTTCCATGCTGCATGTTTAGGCGTGCCCGCTAGCGGAAATGATTAATCGCGTGTCAGTGCGGGGTAGCTACCCGTGCGTTTATCGCGCGTGCCATAGTCACCGCTACGTCGCAACCGTGACCTCGGGGTAGTAGACCAAGTGTAGGACTACCACGGGGGACTCTCTCGGCTAGGAGAGTTTCACGTGTACATCCTGCATCGTAGGAAAACTACAAGTGAGATCTTAATTGAGATCGTTCCCTTAAGGAACAAGAAGATTTAGCAATGTTATGGATCCTAATTAGAGTACTCAACTCAGAAATGCATTGATGGGAACGCCATCATGAGCCCTAACTAGCTCATTTTGACCCAATGAAGAGAATAAATGCTCCTACATAACCAACTAAAGGTCATAATTCACTGCACAACCATTCTGAGAGTGAAACAAGAAACCAGGGTTAAAACTGTAATTTTACCAATGTAGTACAACCATAGATTTTCTTAAGGGCTAAACAAAGGTCAAATGGTCTTAATAAGATAACAAGTAGGTTGGATTTGACAAAAAAGGGTTTGTGTATGTTCTATGAATTAAATGACTTCTTGAAACCCTAAAAATAGATCCACTTGATTAACCAAGGTTTTGGCCAGGATAAAATTCACCTAAACCCTCTAAAAATCATAGAAAAATATTATCTAGGGTTTAGTACCTTCAATTTGGCCATTGGGACCCATCTTGACCTAGAATGGGGTCTTAGATAGATATTTGTCCTAATTTAGGTTTTTACATAAATTACCCAGTCAAGCGTGGTCAAACCTAAAATCCATTGGATTCCTTAGGTCCAAATTAGGTTTATACCAAAAGTTGGACCTAAGGGTAACTCATCTTGACTTAGTTTGCAAAAAGGTCATGTCTGATTACATTTCTACCGCTAACTTTCAAAAATCCTTACAAAAGACCCCCTAGCTTTCTCGTCATCTTCACAAATAGGTCCCTCCACCTTTATTGTGGAGGAATCCTACTCTAGCGATCTTTGAAAGGAGATTTCTCCTTGATTGTTCAGAGGATCTCCTCTTAAATTGAAAGGGAGATTTCTGAGAAAATCCCTCCAATATAAACCTGGTTTGATGCCCTGATTCTTTCCCAATCTCTCATGCGAACGTATGAGAGATTTGGGTCTCTTGAGAGCTTCCATCTCCGGCGAGCATGAACCCTCTTTGAAGACCTATTTAAGAAGCCCTAGATCCAACCGCATTCTCCCAGCTTGAAATTGGGCTGGTTCCCCCTCCATTCTTCTCTCCCCTTCGACCACAACTCTCCGCAAGATTCGACGGCTTCTCCCTTGCTCTCTCGTCGCCCAACCACAATACCAGTGGCTGGGTTATCTCCCTCTCCATCCTCTGCGTCGCGCAATACCGGCCGACGTCATCCCTGCCCCGTCTTCGCTACCGCCTCATCTACGGAGGCTTCGTCTTCCCCACGTCTGGCAACCATACCGGCGTGGGATTCCTGTCCTTTTCATCCCTTAGAGGTAGGTCTTAGATTCCCTCTCTCTCACATTTTCTCCCCCTCTCTTTATTTCCCAAAACCAACCACCGATGCCACCGAACACCTTCACCTCCTCCATCTCTGGCGATACCTTCGGTGAGGTATTTCCATCGCTACACACCTCCATCCACCTCGCCAACCACCCTATGACCTTTGCCTCATCTCCCTGATTACTTCCCCTCACTCCACTCGCTGCGCCACTCACCCAAACACCTCACCGAACACACCCACTCACACACACACAGTGTGCCCTAGGCACGCCACCACAGCCACCCACACGCCACGAAACCACTCCCATCACATCCGCCGTGCTCCGGCGACGCTCCTTAAATGATTTGACGTGGCTGAAAGGCCATTCCCTTGATTTCAGGTAGCAGAATGATGGCCGCCATTGCTGCCAAGCTTGAAGCTTGCTTGCTGCGGTCCCAGGTGCTACTGTCCCAGGTTGATAGCCCCAAGCTGTGCGGACTTAAGGCACACAGGTGATCAAGCCCTCAAGCAAAGGCTCCAGCAGTCGCAGCCCCTTTTATTTGGCCAACACCCTGCGGCTGCGGTGCGCGAAAGTAAGGTGGGACATTTAGTCCCACCTCGGAAGTGGAAAGGTGCCTTCATACGCATAAATTGAAAAAGTGTTGTAGGCTCTTCACCTCCAACACTGAGGGTGAGGTCCTCCTCCCCCCTTCACCGGACTCATCCACGACACCTAATACGTAGACCTGGTCGACCCAACTACTTGACCTGACTTCACTCCTCACTCACCACACACGCCGGTGAGCCTGAACCCGGGTATGCAATAGGTCTGATTACCCAACCGGCTAAAGGCTTTGGGAGAGTGAGACTGAAATAGAAAAGAGAGAAAGAGAGAGGAGAGCTACGCAGGGGAAGGGGGGTTTTGCTCTGAGAAGATTACTCCAACACTTAGCCAATTCAAAGAAGAAGAAGAGGAGGTTAGGAAGAAGAAGAGAAGAAGAGAAAGAGAAGGACCTCAGAAGAGAAGGCAGACGACAGAGAAAGAAAAGAAGAAAGATAGAGAAGAAGAAGAAGAAGTGAAGAAGAAGAATCAGAGAAATTAGAAGAAGAAAGGGACTATAGCACAAGTCATTTTTGACATCTGATTGCAAAATCAGACGTCTGATTTTCATATGCTCTCCATTATTTTATCTAAATTTCTTTTTACTCTTCATATACTCATGCTCTACATTCCTAATTAGATTTTGAGTAATATTATGTGTTTAATTTGCATTTATTGTTGAGATTAGTGTGTGAATTTTATTTACTCCCTGTGTTCGACCTTGGAATATATTCAAGTAAAAAAATTGTATTTGTTTTGAACGTTATTTCGGTTGTACTAAAACACAACACTTTTTAAAGCCCGATTTAGTGCGATTAACATTTTGGCGCCATTGCCGGGGAGCAACACGTAATTCACCACTATTCTCTGCATTATTTGATTATATTTGAGCACTAACTTACCCTATTTGCTTTATTGTGATTTTGTAAGGTACTTCACGAGGAGATCTTCCACGCAAATCAACCACTCCAGGACAGGTAACTTCTCTATTCTTCCCTAATCAACCTCCTAATCTTGGGAAGATAAAAAGGAAATAATCAATTAGGAATCACCTGCCTTATTTTTCATAGTAATTATCATTTAAAAGGCAAGTTTCCTGATTTGCGATTTTTTTTTTCAAATCTCATTAAAGTTGAAGCGATTCTAGTTAGAGATCCTATCCCAAATTTCTTGTGCCTATTAGGGACTACGCTTAAATTCTAATCTTCTTGGACTACGCACTTCTTGTTTGAAGTCCAAGGAGAACATTTTTGAAGATCAAAGTGGACTTGGAAATAAAGCCAATTAGGGTTTTGGAGTGCTAGTTCACACTTGCCTACATAAAAGGAAACAAACCCACTCGCATTTGTGTGCTACCCAAGCCCTCGATTGAAAATGATTTATTCAAGAAAAACCCTAAAATCAGGCCCTAAACTCACTTGAATCCTGGACCTAATAACTTGGGAGTCAAATCAGGGTGATTTCTAGGTCTTGACCTGGAGTCATTCTACCATCTTTAGGGCAGGTCAGGTAAAGTTGGATTACATTGTAGGCCAACCAACCTCCAAATTAGGTCACAAGTTCAATCAACTACTAATTCAAGTAAAAACAAAGGCACAAATTAGGACATAAAACTGGTAGACTTAAGAGGTCAAGTTATCCATTCTGGTCTACCTGGACCCTCAGTGACAAAGAAGGTCGGGTGGGGGAAACCCTGTAACCCGTGGGGGCGCTCTACTGTGTAGGGGTCTTTGCGGGACTCTCCCTTCCTGGCTGCCCAGGTAATTCTCAGGTGGATGACTTTTTGATCCAAGGGTATCATCCGCCCCGAACCTCTATAGTCATCCAAAAATCTTTGGATGCCTTGATTGGGTCAGCATCACATCCAGTCCCTCATCTCTTCTAGTTAGAGCACACACACAAATTTTCATTGGGAATCTCTTTCAGATCAAATCACTGCATTCTAAACTTGAATTTTGATTCTACATCTTGATTCCACCATCTAATTCAAAAATGTAACCTGGCAACTTAGGAAAACCATTAAAGAAACCTGAATCACAAAGATCCATGAGAGATAGAATGGTTGAGGATGTCTTTAGATTTTATGAACTTGATTACGAAACCTCAAAACTAGTTAAAGACATTCAGGTTGATATATCAACAATAACAACCTTCATCATAAACTGTGCCCAATTATTATTAACAGAAGCAACAAAAGGATCAACCTGGGATATTCTCATAACAGGATACATCGAGATAGAAAAATTGCATAACTTTAAGTATCTCCAATGCATGACAAATTCTGTACTTTGGGAAAAACACCAAGATTATTTTGAAAAATGGGAAGAGATGATGAAATTGTTGAAACAAGTTATCGATCACAAATACTCGTACATGCCCCAAACAGTTAATGAAACATCTTGAAATAATATTGAGGATCAAAATGATTTCTCAAATCCCGGATTTGAGACACAAGGTTGTTGTGGATTCCCAACCCAGATGGAATATGATATGCCTGATCTTGAAATAGGTTGGGAAGTCCCAATTACAGGAGAACACGATTTTGAGCCAGCCTTAGAAAGCCAACACCCTGGTTCACCAAGCATAGAATTCCTAGACTCTTTCAATAATGAGATTGAATCAGAACTTCTCGAGGGTGTAAATCCCGCCCCTTATTTTGATAAGGTAACCCCTGAAAGCGATTCTGACCTAGATTTTAGTAATTCAACCCACATCCTTAGCCTAGAATCTGGATCTGAATCATATTGGGATGATTACAAGGCCCCGTATGACGAAAATCAAAGCTTAAATGTGGATTATGATTCTTGGCCTTTATTCGATGAATGCACCTCTCCAACATCCTCAGAGATACAGATAGATTTTTTGAAAGTCACGTCAATCTACGATATAGAAACTGAGGAGTTGGAAGAGTGGGGTTTTGATTGTCTCTTCCCTACAAGTCAAAAACCTAAGCCCAAATCCAATAGGGACATCTTTTTAAGCTCAGAATCTACAAATAGGCTAGACCCAAGTCAGGTTGCTGAATCTACATCTTGTGATTTATTCTATGGTGGAATCTCTATTCTCCAATCAAATTCAGAACTTGATTCTCGCAATTTCTCCAACGATTTCGAATCTTACCATGATTTCAGAGAACCATTGCTTCCTGACGACTACGAACCAATCTACGACCTCAACACACATGATCCATTCTTCGACTCCGACTCTGAGGTCCTTAATCCTGAGATCATTGATTTAAATTCAGGTTCCATTGAGATGGAATCATTTCTTTTTGATACTCAGGAATCAGAAGCAAAAAGTGCCAAGAGTGACTACAACCTAGAATTCGAATCTTTTCTTGAATCAGATTTTCTTTATCCTATAAACACTCTTCAAGCATTTACCTTTGAATTTGATGGCTACTATGAGGACTCTCTAAATGAACCCACCTTTGAACCCTTACTAAAAGAGCCATCATACACAATTCTTATTGGTGCCACTTCTTCCACATATACAAAACCTATTCAAACCCGTTTTCAACCCCGACTCGCAACCGGACTCAATTTCTATTCTGATTCCCCTCTTACTGAGCCGATTGCAGATGATTCGCCTCCACATCTTTATCGGGTTTCGGACATTGATCAGACTACAAATCACACCCCATCCTTCTCTGATCACTCCTATAGGGTTCCTACATCTTCAACTGATTCTTTTTCATTTAAGGTTCCTTACTCTGATCAGGCTGATTCGACTCAGCCAAACCCTGGATTCACACTTCCGCATCATTCCGAGATCCACAGTATATGGTGGGTTCCACATCTCTTGATCTACCTTTATCAACCCACCAGATTGATTGGGTTTGGGTTGGATCATCAGCCTATTGATCTGAACAAGCACCTGGTTGGACCAATCGGGCTTTTGATCAAGGTGTTTGTTCTGTAAAACTCATCTGATTTGACCACTCCGTCTCCATACCATTTCTCGCTTGGCTGAAGGCGTTGAATTTAGCACTTAACGGGATGCAACTCGTCATTCCAAAAAATCCGAGACCTTCTGATTATCCTTTTATACTTCATGTCTATTGCACCCTGAGTTTGATTTTAGAACAGTCGATCCCAGCTCTGGTATACGTGCCAGAGCTTGAAATCATCTAAAATAGGCATTCTTGACCTGTTCGCCCACCCAATAATTCTGTTCTAAATTCCTGAACCCAAAACTATTTCACAACCCTCCATTTACAATGAGGACATTGCAAAACTTAGGCATGGGGGGTGGTAAAGTGCAAGCATACAAAAATCTAAGTTTAGAAGGGTTCTCACAAAAAAATACCAAATAAATCACATATTCCCACCTCTGTTACAAAAAGACAGATTCAATGAATGCTGAGTAAGGTGGTGTTTACATTATTTATGTGTAGGTAAAGTAAAACAAGCAACCAGGTTTTATTCTCATTTTTATTTATCTCATCTATGTACTTCTGGTTTATTTATTTCACAAAGGATCCAAGTATTTCTTGATCTTGCTTGTTCCTCGTGGGAACGATCTTGATTGCAGTCTTTTCCGTGGAGTAGAAGGTACACGTGGTGCTCTCCTGGTCGGGAGAGTCCCCCATGGTAGTCTTACACCCAATCAACCACCCTGAGGTCACTGTCGCGACGTAGCGATGACTACGGCACGCGTGATAAGTGCACGGGTAGCTACCCCGCACTGACACGAAGTCGGTTGTTTCCGCTAGCGAGTATGCCTAAAGTACATCACGGAACAATATAGGGCCTTGCCCTCTCAGAACAGGGGTCTCGCATCTCAGAACCAAACAGGGGTCTCACCCCTCCACAGTTCGCGTACCCTCGTATGACTACCTCAGTTTGCCCAGAGGGCCTAAAAAGTCAGTGCAGGTTGGCTAGTCCTAACCTTGGGCCCCGTGGGGTGGCTAGCTCCCTCCCTACACTAGTATCACACCTCGGTATTACGTATGCGAGGGCCAAACAGGAGTCGGTGTAGAGTGACCAGTTCTACCCCGGGGTCTCAACCCAAGGGGTGGCTGGCTCCCCCTCTACACTAAAGGGATAGTTGCTCTCCTTGGTACCGTGTACACAAGGGCCAGCTTACTTCCCATCTGCATACCAGATTCCTTTCATGTATAGGAGTTCTACTCCTAATTCCTCGTAGGGTTCATGCTCATATTCATCTCATTTATCAATATCCGAATTATATTATTCAACTCTCCATTTTTCCATTACATAGAAGGCAACTCGTGTTTTCATATCTGACAAGGCAACTCATACACATTGCTAGCAATTTAGTTAAACATGCATCTCAAGTGAATAATATAGCTCAACATCAGGCTCATACATTTCTACCCTAGGGTTCATTCCACATCCTAGAGTTTCAATCAATTTAATCTAAGCAAGCATATTCTTTATTTACATCTTAACAAATGAATTAAACCACTCTACCGGATATCACGGGAGGAATAGGGGCCTACACCGTAGATCTCGTCGTCTCCGTAGGCCCCGAACACGCACCCGGCTAGTAACCTGTACCAGTGACTAATTCACATCAGACAGGTCAAAAATAGTAGGTACTCAACACTAACACGTAGAGAAACTCGAGTGGAAAACAACGGTACTTCGTTTGCGGAAATCCAATTTCGTTTGGGCCCTGAAGGGGCCAAAAACACAGTTACTGTCCAAAATCAGATGTCTGAGACTAGTCCTAGACGTCTTAAAAGATGTTAGATCTTACCTCTCACTTCCTGCAGCTGCCTTAGACATCTAGACTCCTCTGCAACCGTCTGAGGAGAGTTCCAGACGTCTCACCTTCCTTCTAGTCATCTGTTAGTGCCGTCGGACGTCTGGCGATGTGGTTGACATCCAAAAGTGCCTGAAAAGGCACACCATGTTCCATTCCAACGCTCTGCACCTGCATACGAAAATCGCAAACCTACTTTTAGCCAAACATTCCCGCGCTACGTTTGCATGGCAGAAAGTAGCGCAGGGAACACGTGCCTCCGCGCGATAATATGCTTTCAAACGTCCGGCTTCAGCTCTAGACGTCTTGATGCCTCTCCAAACGTCTGGTCGACCCTCTAGACGTTTGATATTGGAAAACTTCCAGTATCAGGACCTCCTCCGCGACGCTACTTTCCTCGCAGTGCCGCCCGTAGCACGCCGCAGCAGCCTCAGCCGTTGCAGAGGGCCAGGAGGCTGCCTCCTTGAGCCCTCCTCCTAGTGCGCGTGCCCGCCGCCGCTCACGCGAGCTCCTCCAGGCTTCCGCTGAAGCTCCCTTGAGCTTCCGCATGAGCTTTTTCGAGCTTCCACATGAGCTCCTTCGAGCTCCGCCAAAGCTCCTCCGGCCTTGGTCCTCACTTCACGTTCTTCCTTCCTCTCTCTCCCTCTCGTTCTTCCTGGCTTACCCTCTCTCTCTCTCTCGCTCTCCCTCCTAACCCTCGCCACGGCTGCATAGGGACGGCGGCTGGAGGTGGTGGTGGCTGGTGATGAGGGGGTGAGAATGGTGAGAAGAAGGGTTTAAAAAGAGAAGCATTAGGGTTTCAAGTGAGAGAGTTGAGAGGAGAGAGAACGGTCTGCACGCCGCGCGCGCGTGTAGAAAAGGTAAGTTTCGATTTTTCCCACTTTCGGATATCCGGACCTATGTCCAGATGTCTGGCTGACACTCCAGTCGTCTTATCTGACTAAAAGGGTGGCGGGTCATTTCAACTATGGTTGGGATCCAGGAAGCCTAATGATATGTTTCATAATTCCTATGTTATTGTCAATAAGTTAGTGCCTGAGTCATCGGATACTCAGCTATTCACGCAGGCGTAGATGGATTCCTTTCGAAGTCTTCTAAAGGGTGGAGAACCCTCTTCTTTAATAGTTGCAATCGTGACTGCTACAGATGTTGCAAAAGTAATATATGCACAAACTACAACTAGCTCAAAGGACACTACTGAAGTCTTGGGCCACATGTGATTGATGCTGAAGATGCTGATGAGTGGTGGGGAAATTAAGCCACGTGCTTAACCCCATCTGTAAATGCCCAACACCAATGTTTTTGTCTTCTCCCAGCATGAAGAAATTTTTTTTGGTTAAGGGCAGCTGTTCGTGTTTGGGAACGTCTTCCGTATGAGTAGCAGTATCCGTATCAGTTCAATATTAGTTTCAATTGACGTATGCCATATCAGTGCTTGGGATTGACTCCCATATCAGTTTTAATAGTAGTGCTTGGGGTTGTCTTCTCTATGATGCTTGGAATCATCTTCTAGCTAAAGATTCCAAGTCAATTTTTTAGTGCAACTCTGAGGGTTTTGGATATTCACTGATGAAGAGACAACTAGCTGCATGCTTAAAGATTAGTGAAATATTTGTGTCTCTCATATTGCACACGTGTCTGCCAAATCCAGCCTCAAACTACATCAGATAGGGGGAGTTGTATTACTGGTGCACTACTCCTACAAGTTGGACGTTGCACGCTTAGAGATTATTTAGGAAATAGTTTTATAAAAGAAAATGAATTATCTTTTTCTATATTTATTTATTTTCAATTTATAGGGATATGTTTTAGGTTGATTGAGATTTGATTTGTTTCCACTAGGATTAGAATTAGGATTAGGATTAGGATTGTTAGGGGAGGGGAGAGCATCTACCATAGTACTCCTTTAAGTTGGAGCATGTATGTTCAGCTTGGTGGGGCGTGCCTTCTGTTCATAATTAGACGTCTGGGATTATTCCCAGACGTCCTAAAAGGTGCCAGATCTTTACCTTAAGTTCCTGCTGTATCCTCAAACATCCAAACCTTCTCTGTGATCGTCTGAAGGCAGTTCCAGACGTTGAACAATGCCTCCGGTCGTCTGGACGCACCTCCGGACATCTGGTGATGTGATCAGATGTCCAAAAGCACGTGGGAAATCATTCTGCACTCCTTCCCAAGGCTACACCTGCATACGACAACGCAGACATGGTCAACTGACATATACCCCTGCGCTGCGATATGCATGGCGCAAGGGGATACGTACCTTGCGATAAATGAGCTTTCAGATGTCTGGCCTTAGCTTCAGACGTCCAGGTACCTCGTCAGTCTTCTGGGCTCCACTCCTGACATTTGATACTGGAAAACTTCCAGTACCAGGAACTCCTCGCAACTCTCTCCGCTTGCTCCGCCTCGCACCGCAGCAGCTCCAGCCGCTGCAGAGGGCCGGGAGGCCGCCTCTCGGAGCCCTCTCCTCCTCCCGCACGCACCCACGGTGGCCGTGTGAGCTCCGCCGAGCTTCCACCGAAGCTCCTCCAACCTCGGTCCCCTCCTCCTCCCGAGCTCTCCTCCTTCCTCCCTCTCGCTCTCCCTCGCTCGCCTCCTCCCGTCAGTCTCGCACAGCACTGAAGGTGGTGGTGGCTAGTGTGTGGAGTGGAGAGGAGATAGGAGGGGATTTATATAGAAGATGTGGGATTTAGTGTTTGGGGAAGAAAGAGGAAGGGAGAGAGGAGAGGAGGGTTTTGCGCGCTGCTCGCGCACAAAGCGCAGTGTGCAGTACAAAAATTTCATTTTCAGACGTCTGGGAATGGGTCCAGACGTTTGGACAGATGTTTGACTGAGACTCCAGACGTCTTAAAAGGGTAAAAGTGTGACGGGTTATTACATCATAACAAACTTAATGGAAGTTTCATCCCCGAAACTTGAGTTAGCTTGGGTGTGGAAAAAGGAACATAAAACGCATAACAAACTTAAAGAGGACAAAGAGGACCGAAGTAGGTCGGAAAAGACGTACCCTCAAAAAGCTCCGGGTACCGCTCTCGCATCACTGTCTCCGGCTCCCAGGTCGCCTCCTCGTACCATTGGCTTCTCCATAGGACCTTCATCAGAGGTACCTGCTTCCGTCTTAGACTCCGGACAGCTCAGTTTAGTATTTGCACTGGTCTCTCGGGGTAGGTCAGGTCATCACCCACCTCGATGCTCTTGTGACTCAGAACGTGACTAGAATTAGCGACGTACTTCCTGAGGTTGGACACGTGGAACATGTCGTGCGCTCCAGAAAGCTGGGGAGGAAGGGCAAGCCGGTAAGCAACGGGTCCTGTAACGAACGCACGCCCCAGACGTCTTTTAAGACGCCCAGACGTCGGACCAGACGTCTGGGGTCACTTCCAGACGTCTGACCAGACGTCTGGGATCGTTTCCAGACGTCTTGAAATCGGTTATTTTCGACACGTGCGGGTCGTCTGCGCGCTTGAGCGCGCAGACCGCATATTCGCTCCTGCGGCTGCAGATTCTCGCCGTTGCCATCTCTCTCTCTCCTCCTCACGCGGCCTTAAAAGGCCACGCGCTCTCTCCGGTCACCTCCACCCCTTTCCTCTTCTCCTTCCAGTGCGCGAGAGCGAGCGCGAGAGCGGGCGCGGGGTTTCTGCTGCGGCGATGGCCGCAGTGAGCGCGGACGGGGTGCTGCGTGCGAGAGCGGCGCTCAGCCGTGAGGGGAGCGCTGCGGGCGCGGAACGACGCGGGAGGGCGACGCGGGCGGCGTCGCGAGCGGAGGGCGAGTCGCGCCCTGGTTCTGGAAAAATTTCCAGAATCAGACGTCTGGGAGGTGGCCCAGTCGTCGGACCAGACGTCTGGGGTCACTTCCAGACGTCTGACTAGACGTCTGGGATCGTTTCCAGACGTCTTGAAATCGGTTATTTTCGACACGCGCGGGTCGTTTGCGTGCCTGAGCGCGCAGACCGCATATTCGCTCCTGCGGCTGCAGATTCTCGCCTCTGCCGTCTCTCTCTCTCCTCCTCGCACGGCCTTAAAAGGCCATGCGCTCTCTCCCGTCGCCTCCACCCCTTTCCTCTTCTCCTTCCAGTGCGCGAGAGCGAGCGCGGGGTTGCTGCGGTGGCGACGGCCGCAATGAGCGTGGAGGGGGGGCTACGTGGGAGAGCGGCGCTCATCCGTGAGGGCGAGCTCGCCGGGGCTGCCAGGGCCGGTCGGCGGGGAGCGCAGCGGGCACGGAACGACGCGGGAGGCCTGCTGCGGCTCGAGCAGCAGGCGCACGAGGTGCGACGCGGGCGGCGTCGCGAGCGGAGGGCGGGTCGCGCCCTGGTTCTGGAAAAATTTCTAGAATCAGACGTCTGTGCTGATAGCCAGACGGCGAGGTCGACGTCTGGAAGACTGTCCAGACGTCTGAAAGGTTAGTTTTCCGTCTTCTTCTTCCTTCTTGTCGACTGACCGTACTGAGGGAGGGAGATGGGTGTGCGCAGGCTCGGTGATTCGCCATCCAACGCGAATCAGACGTCTGGCTGTAGTACCAGACGGCGGGAGTGACCTCCAGACGTCCGGGGTGACCATCGGACGACTGGGAACTAGGCCAGACGTCCCCGCAGGCTTCTGGACGTCTGAGAAACCATGCAGAACAAGGTAATTCTCTTATCCACTTTTTAAGACGTCTGGAAGAAGTTCCAGACGTCTGATTTTGCACAGTGTCGTCGTTTTCGACCCGTTGAGGGCCCGTTCGGGTTCCATTTTCTGCGTTTCGAGTTGCGTTCTTTCCGGAATTAAATCCTCTACCCGTCTACAGTAGCTATACACTATTTTGAGACACTCCTTGTGTTTGATCCTTGTGATAGGACCTCGTTCCGTTGCAGTCTTGGGGGTCGCGGAGGCACGCGGGATTCCCGATCACGCCCCCATTACTCCCGTCGTACCTGGTAGAGTGGCTTTTAAGTATAACCTATTAAATTGGGGAATCATAAATAGAACCTAGGACATTGCATGAATCCTAGGAATGAAAAATAGATTGAATGTTAGATCCTAGGTGTTGCATGAATCCTAGGGCTGAAAAACTAGATTGTATGATAGATCCTAGGATACGGCATGAATCCTAGGACGGGAAAGCTAGTGGAACAGATGAATACTACAGAATTGGAAAAATGGAAAGGAACAAATAGCTTCCTGTAATCGAATTAACAGTTGCCTGTTGAATAAATAAACGTGTTTGAGAACATGGATTGTGATAACGTGAAACTGGAAGGTGAAACTTAGACGTTCTGAGATGGAACCCTACAGGGATGTAGGAGTAGAACTCCTGGAAAGTGAATGGAATAGTATTGGGGAAGTGAGCTGGCCCTTGAGTACGGAGTACCAAGGAGAGCGACTGTCCCCCTGTTTAGTGCAGAGCGGAGCCAGCCGCCCAAGGGACCCGGGGTTAGGACTGGCCACTCTGTACCGACTTGCTGGCCCTCGCGTACGTAGTACCGAGGAGAGCTACTAGTGTAGGGAGGTACTAGCTACCCCACGGGCCCCGGGGTTCTGCTAGCCTCCCACACCGACTTGTTAGGCCCGCTGGGGCAAACCAGGGTAGTCAGGCGAGGGTGTGCGGACTGTGGAGGGGCAGGGCCCCTGTTTGGTTACTGTGGAGGGGTTGGACCCCTGTTACTGAGAGGGCTCTGCCCTGTACTGGTTCCGTGCTGTGCTTTGGGCGCACCCGTTAACGGAAACGACTGACCGCGTGCCAGTGAGGGTTAGCTACCCGTGCGTTTACCGCACGTGCCGTAGTCACCGTTACGTCTGTCAGTGACCTTGGGGTGGTTGACTGAGAGTAGGATCACCACGAGGGACTCTCCCGGCCAGGAGAGCACCACGTGCTTCTTCTACTGTTCGGAAAAGACTGCAATCAAGATCGTTCCCACGAGGAACATTCGAGATCAAGTGAAAGATCTGAGAAATAGATAAATCGTGAGATAATTGAAAGACTTAAATAAAGAAAGTAACAGAACTTAACAGCTACTATACACTCTACTGTTTCTTTAGTTTTAGTTGCCACTCTACTCAGCATTTTGCTGACGTGTTACACTCGTTACCTTTCAGGACCAGGTGTTGAGCAGCCAGGTTCAGCAGTTGCAGGGGACGCTGGGCCGAGTAGGGTCCAGTAGAGTTACCACTGTTTCTTGTACCTCTTTTTGTTCCGTTATGTTGGTGCCAGAGCACCACGATCAATTGTTTTGATGATAACAAAACACGTGTTATTTAACATTTGCAATTTGAGTCGTAGATTTCAGATCAATTGCAAATGAGGACGTGTTTAGACGGAGTTCGAGCTCGCATCCAGGACGGATTGGAGGAGCTTGACGGAAAACAGAGGAGGTTCGCGTGGAGCGAAAGATTGAAGATGGAAGGAAATGAAGAATAGGATAGATTTCCTTCTTTTGTACTTGTTGTATTTTTTGTTTCTTTTGTTGCTCTTTATTTCCTTAGATATTTCATGTTAAAGAGCCTCAAAGAACCCTAACAGTAGTCCTAGGAACACCGGCACAACCCTAGGATACTTAGGTTTTCTGTAGAATACTTAGAAAACCAATATAGGGTTCAAACAGACTTTCCAGACGTCTAATTCCCAAATCAGACATCTGATAATGTATTTTAAGACGTCTGACTGTTGTTTCAGACGTCTGATAACTGTTAGGCTGGACATAGTTAGTTCTGTCCGATGAAATCAGACGTCCAGACCTTAGACCAGACATCTTAGGAGACGTCTGATGACTTTGCCAGACGTCCAGTTAGTGGACCGTTGGCTAACTCAGCAGGCACTCAAGAATATGACCGTTAGAGCCTTATCAGACGTCCTTAGGCCTTTCCAGATGTCTGATAAATGACCGTTTTGCCTCGGCTGACCCAAAATCTCTTCTCAGAGATTTTCTAGCCGTTGCAACGTTTGGAAATCAATTCCCACAGTAAAAGTAGGTTTCCAGACGTCCATACATAGTGCCAGACGTCCTGTATGTCGTCTGATGGACTTGCACAAAAACCCTGTTTAGATCTGATTCAAGTCAGGGAGAAACCCGCATAGAATCAGACGTCTGACCTTGAAATCAGACGTCTTAAAGTGGCCTTCCAGACGTCTGATAACCCTGTCAAGTGTAATCATTGTCCTGATTTCAGCCTGATTCTCTTGGGCTTTGTTCCCAACGGCTATAGAACCTTTCTTAAGCCTTCCAAAGCCTTCCTAAGGCCTCTATAAATAGAGGGGAACCCTTGCAACACAAAACACACACTAAGAAAGACACAAGACACACTTAGCTATACACTCTCACACTCTTGTGTCCAAGAAGCTCTTGCTCTCTAAGCTCAAGTTCTACATCTTGAGAGCATCCAACCGTTGCGCACCCGCTCTCCCGCCGTTGTCTACGAGAGTGAAGTTGCGCCGTCGCGTGGCTCACGCACCGCGTCATCGTCGACGCACTCCTAGCAAAGGGAAGTTTCCTAAATCCTATAGAAGCGTAGGTTTATTACTTTGTTGGCTCTATAGGTTTGTTGTTTATTTTACCTTTGTCTTTTGGTTGGGTATTCGCTTTGCGAATTCCCGTCTCCTTCGTGGGACAAAATCCTTCTCGTGGAGAGAAGGGGTTGAGGAACGCTACCCTCGTACTTGTAGCGTGGTTGTACTGAGGTTGAATCACCCTCGTTTAAAGTGATTCGTTTAGTGGATTTTGATCAACTTGGTTGATCGGAAAATCCTAACTCGAGAGGGTTAGGTGGTGGTTTTCACCCGGTTTGGGTTTCCACCTAAAAATACCTGTGTACATTTTGTGATTGCTTATTTTTGTGATATTGCTTTATATTTCAATTCCGCATTTTTTTTCACGCTGATCTCACCCCTCCAAGTAGGGAAATTACAATTGGTATCAGAGCAGGTCTTGCTGTTTCGGCGTAACAACCCGGCAAGAGATCAAATGGAGGGAAGCACATCAGCAATCAGGATCTCCGAGGGGCAGTCCACAACCCGTCCGCCGTTCTTCAACGGGAGCAACTACCCCTACTGGAAGTTGCGGATGAAGACCTGGCTTCAAGCCACCGACTTCACGGTCTGGGCCAGATGCGAGACGCCTTTCGACATCCCAGAAAAACCCGCGGGAGGATACTCGCAGCAGCATATTCGAGAGCTTTCACTCAACGCAAAGGCAATGAATGCCATGTATTGCGCGTTGAGTCCGGAAGAGTTCGAGAAAATCCAAGAGTGCACCACCGCCCACGAGATATGGAGGAGGTTGGAAGGCACTCATGAGGAGACAAGCTTGGAGGAAGAAGAAGAAGAAACCGCTTACTTTGGTTTCATGGCCAGAGGAACCAACAGCGACAACGAAAGTGGAAGCGACGACTCAGACAACGAGGTAAATCTCGATCTTCAAGAAGCTTTTAATGAACTTTTTGAGATTAGTAAATCACTTAGGATAGAAAATAAAAGCATTAAAAAGAACCTTAGTTTTCTTAAAAATGAAAATGATAGGTTAGAAATAAAACTTAAGGATCTAGAAACTTGTCCTAAAAATGATAACCTATTATTAGAAAATCATAACCTCATCAATAAAAATAATAAGTTGATTGAGGAAAATGATAGTCTTAAGTTAGAAATTTCTGATTTAAAGACTAAGATGAATACTATAGAAAAAGAAATTGCATGTCTTAGGGAAAACTCCAACAAATTAATCAATAAAGTAGATAATTTTTATAGCCCTAAGGTTGAGAAAGGATCTCCATCAAGGAGACCCGCTAACAAATCCGGATCCAAGCCCACTTGGATACCGAAAAAGGAATTAGAATCTTGTTTTGTAGGGTTCAGGGATAATTACAACATAAAGGACTGGACCTACAAGTTCAAGGCTGGTCAACTCGAATTGGGAGAACCAATGAGTAGACTGAAACGTTGGCTTCGAGAGATAACCGGGTTTTATTGTTATAGCGTTGTAGTATAGCCAGTTATTGCCATCATTTCAAATATATAAATTTTTTACTCGGAAAATAAAAGAGTTCCCAAGGTCGAACTCAGGGAGCAAGTTGTATTCTAGAGATATACATGTTCTATTACAAAAATAAAGAGAGAGAGAGAGAGGGAGAGAGATGAAAGTTGAGTTCTTCTTCTTTTCTTCTCTTTGTCTCTCTCTCTCTTTAGCTTTTGTTCTTCCTGTTCTTCTTCTGTGTTTATCTCCTTGTGGTCCTCTTCTTCTTCTGTTGTTCTTCCTTGTTCTTTTGTTCTTCAGATCTCCTTCTTTCTTCTTTTCTTTTTCCTGTCAGGACGTCGTCTCTCCTTCTTTCTTCTTTTCCCTTCAGGACGTCGTCTGATTTTCCAATCAGACGACTTAAACCGCTTGTTGCTACAGTGTCTCCCTTAGCTTTCTTCTTCTTCCGCGGTCCTTCTTCTTCACCTGTGCCTGCACACTTCAGAGTTTACGTCAGAGGGCAAAACCTACTCTACCCTCCCCCCCCGTCTCTCTCTCACAGAATCCGCTCATAGGATAGCTCTCCCAGAGCTGCCGGGTAGCCGGGTACGGGTCGCGCCCGGGTCCAGGCCCACCGGCGTGCGTGGTGGGCGAGGAGTGCAGGTCAGTCTAAGTCGGGTCGGGTCAGGTCCGCGGGGCGTGAGCGCGGACGAGACCGGGTAACTAGGCGGGTGAAGGGGACCTCACCCCGTGTGCTGAGGCAATAAGCCTCCAGCACTTTTTCGCTTTATACCGCTGCTCCTCTTCAGAGTTTTCCGAGGTGGGACTAAATGTCCCACCCTAATTGAGCGCCCGCAGCGGAGAAAGCAGCGGGCGATCGCGGCTTCACGCGAGGCCTTCGCCCCAGCTGCGAGCCTGATGCTTTGTCGAAATGCCTCGCAAGGCCTGGGAGTCGAATCTGGGCGTGGCGCGCCTGCAGCTGCAGGCGGAAGCAGCTCCTTCTGCACGGCAATGGCGGCGGAGGTCAGGTGACCTGTTCACAGCAAAACGGCCTCTCGGCCTAATCAGAAGGTGCCGGGAGCTTCGCCAGAGTGCGGCGAAGCTCGTGTGGGTGGTGGCGAGGCGTGGGGCGGCGTGCAAGGGCTGCCCTAGGTCGGACTGTGGGTCGGAAGATGGGTTTGTTCGGTGGGGTTGCAGAGGGTGATGTGGGGGAAGTGGAAGGGCGGGGGTTGATCAGGGTGAGGAGGCGGAGGTTCTGCGGTGGTCGGCGAGCCGTGTGGGTTGCTGGGGTGATGGGAGCGGCTCGCCGGAGGATGGCCGGAGGCGGAGAAGGTGAGGGTGATTGGTCGCAATCGAGGGCGACAGTAAATGTTTAAAGTGAGGAAAAGGAAGAGGGGAGGAAGAGGAGGAGTTCTACCTACTTAGCAGGACGAAGAGGGGCCGGAGCGAGCGACAGTCGTATCGACTGTCGCCGGAGAAGAAGGTGCCCAGTGGGGGAGGACGGCGGTGACGACGGGGCAGAGGCAGCGCGCGCCGGTATTGCGCGACGCGGGAAGAGCAGGGGAAGAAGTCTCTACTGCTGGTATTGCGGCAGAGCGAAGAGGAGGAGGAGTAGGAACCGCCGGAGCTGGTGGGCGTCTGCCGGAGTGAGAAGAGAGGAAAGTTGGGAGTTTTCTCCGTCAGATCCGAGCTGCGAAGAACGGTGGAGCGACGGGGGTATTTATAGGGACCGAATCAGGGAGGAAGGCAGAGGGAGACGACGTGTCTCCCTCGCCGGAGGACGCCGGAGATGGAAACCCATACCGTCCGTGCGTTCGCACGGCCGGTATGGTGGGTTACAGCGACCAGGGGGGTGTTCCTGCGACGGCTGGCGACGCAGGGCACCCCCGGTTGACTTGCCAGCCCCTCCCCCTCACCCTGCGCGGCGCCATGCTCCGCGCAAGGTCGCCGGAGCATGGTGCTGGCAGGTTTTGGTAGGAGGGACCTGAATGCAAAGAACGAAGGAGAGTTAGGGGCAGAAATGTGAGGGTTCAAAAGTTGAGGGTCAAAAAGTAAATATATGAGGACCAAAGTGCAAAGTTGGTCAAGAAGGTTTCTTCTTAGGCTCAAGTTTTTATACATGACTAATTAGGACCTAAGGAATTTGATGGTGAATTTTATTTCTAGATTAAACCTTGTTTGACCGGTCAATTTATGCAAAAACCCAAATTAAGTTATTGATTGGGCATGGTTCTCAATGTAGGTCAAAATGGGTTCTGAAGGCCAAATTGAAGGTTCTAAACCCTAGAGATTATTTTTCTATGAATTTTAGAGGGTTCATTCCATTTTTGCTTTGCCTTGAACCTCGTGAATTGAAGTGGGTTTGTTTTAGGGTTACAGATTATCATTTAGTTCCTTGGAATTGTTGTAGCCCTTGCTAGATCATCTCATCCCACTTTTATTCTTATTAAGTTGCTTTGACCTATGTTTGGACCCTGAATTACCCTGTATGCAGATTATACTGGTAAAATTGCATTTTTACCCTTAGGACTTGTTTTCTCCTTAAACTTAGAATTCTCTGAGTTAAGCCTTTCCTTGAGTTATGTAGGAGCTTTTATCCTTTGTATTGGGTCAAAATGAGCTAGTTATGGCTCATGATGAGGTTCTCATCATAGACCAAGGAGGAGAACAAGAAGACCGACGAGACGGCGAACAAACGACGGACCCGCCGCACGTCGACCACCAGATTGGAGACCGGCGCCGATGCCCAGGCCTCCAAGCTACGGATGAGAGCCCCATCCGATGTGGCATCCACCACCACCATTCGGGCCATTTTATTGGCCATGGTAGGTGAGGTAAAACCCTTTACCCTATCTTTTTATCAGTAGCATTTAGATAGGGGGAGTAAAAAAATGATGAGCTAATTGTCAATTTTTAAGGGGGAGATGTATGGTAGCTAAATTTCCTTTAGTAAGGGGGAGAAAAATAATAGCTATCTCATTGTTACAAAAAGGGGGAGGACATTACCTTTGTCAAAATAAATTCATAGAAGAGCATGTTTTAAGGGGGAGTTATAGGAAATTTAAAATCAATCAAACCTTTTTGATAATGTCAAAAAGGGGGAGGATTTTTTGTATTATTATTTACGGTTTTGTCATCATCAAAAAGGGGGAGATTGTTTGTACTAGAGCACCACGATCATTTGTTTTGATGATAACAAAACACGTGTTATTTAACATTTGCAATTTGAGTCCTAGATTTCAGGTCAATTGCAAATGAGGACGTGTTTAGACGGAGTTCGAGCTCGCATCCAGGACGGATTGGAGGAGCTTGACGGAAAACAGAGGAGGTTCGCGTGGAGCGAAAGATTGAAGATGGAAGGAAATGAAGAATAGGATAGATTTCCTTCTTTTGTACTTGTTGTATTTTTTGTTTCTTTTGTTGCTCTTTATTTCCTTAGATATTTCATGTTAAAGAGCCTCAAAGAACCCTAACAGTAGTCCTAGGAACACCGGCACAACCCTAGGATACTTAGGTTTTCTGTAGAATACTTAGAAAACCAATATAGGGTTCAAACAGACTTTCCAGACGTCTGATAATGTATTTTAAGACGTCTGACTGTTGTTTCAGACGTCTGATAACTGTTAGGCTGGACATAGTTAGTTCTGTCCGATGAAATCAGACGTCCAGACCTTAGACTAGACGTCTTAGGAGACGTCTGATGACTTTGCCAGACGTCCAGTTAGTGGACCGTTGGCTAACTCAGCAGGCACTCAAGAATATGACCGTTAGAGCCTTATCAGACGTCCTTAGGCCTTTCCAGATGTCTGATAAATGACCGTTTTGCCTCGGCTGACCCAAAATCTCTTCTCAGAGATTTTCTAGCCGTTGCAACGTTTGGAAATCAATTCCCACAGTAAAAGTAGGTTTCCAGACGTCCATACATAGTGCCAGACGTCCTGTATGTCGTCTGATGGACTTGCACAAAAACCCTGTTTAGATCTGATTCAAGTCAGGGAGAAACCCGCATAGAATCAGACGTCTGACCTTGAAATCAGACGTCTTAAAGTGGCCTTCCAGACGTCTGATGCCAGATTTAGACGTCTGATAACCCTGTCAAGTGTAATCATTGTCCTGATTTCGGCCTGATTCTCTTGGGCTTTGTTCCCAACGGCTATAGAACCTTTCTTAAGCCTTCCAAAGCCTTCCTAAGGCCTCTATAAATAGAGGGGAACCCTTGTAACACAAAACACACACTAAGAAAGACACAAGACACACCTAGCTATACACTCTCACACTCTTGTGTCCAAGAAGCTCTTGCTCTCTAAGCTCAAGTTCTACATCTTGAGAGCATCCAACCGTTGCGCACTCGCTCTCCCGCCGTTGTCTACGAGAGTGAAGTTGCGCCGTCGCGTGGCTCACGCACCGCGTCATCGTCGACGCACTCCTAGCAAAGGGGAGTTTCCTAAATCCTATAGAAGCGTAGGTTTATTACTTTGTTGGCTCTATAGGTTTGTTGTTTATTTTACCTTTGTCTTTTGGTTGGGTATTCGCTTTGCGAATTCCCGTCTCCTTCGTGGGACAAAATCCTTCTCGTGGAAAGAAGGGGTTGAGGAACGCTACCCTCGTACTTGTAGCGTGGTTGTACTGAGGTTGAATCACCCTCGTTTAAAGTGATTCGTTTAGTGGATTTTGATTAACTTGGTTGATCGGAAAATCCTAACTCGAGAGGGTTAGGTGGTGGTTTTCACCCGGTTTGGGTTTCCACCTAAAAATACCTGTGTACATTTTGTGATTGCTTATTTTTGTGATTTTGCTTTATATATTCAAGTCCGCAATTTTATTACGTCACCCCTCCTAGTAGGGAAATTACACGTTATAGTGAGTAGTTCTTATTTCCGCTGTACTTTTCTTTACCTGCAGTTCATATTTAGTTATGAATGTTGTTCTACTGTTGTGGTGGTATATACTGTAGTAGTTTCTTTCCTTGCTGCTGTATTTTCTTACTGTTAGTTATATTCATGTTGAATGTGGTTTATTTTATTTCTCTTTTGGTTACTTCCTCGTTGGACGACTAGGTCTTGGGATTAGTTGAGTCGGTCCGGTTCTCGTGTCTCGTAGGGGCTCGGGAACCGGGTCGTTACAAGATGGTATCAGAGCAAGGTCGTCCCGAGAAGTGAATCAACTGACTGGAAAATAACCAATTCACATGTCTATAACTAGAGTAGCCACCACAACATATCTCTTGACATGAGTTCTTAGACGTTTCCGTTCTGTATCGTTCCGTAGTGACGCGTTCCGTTTTGTTTCGCGTCTCTTTGCAGGAGATGCCTCGTCGTGGGATCAGTGAGGCAGGCCGCGGGCGCGGCTGAGGACGAGGTCGGCGAGGTGGGTGTGCCGTTATCGACACCCCAGTGGACCAGCCACTACTCCCGGGCGTCCAAGCCCAGGACCTCGCCCGGCTGATACGAGACATTGTACATGCGGAGCTCCACCCACCGCCCCAAGCACCTCACCCTGGGGTTGCGGTGGGGGAGTCCTTTGTGGGACCACTCGACGGACGCGGCGCTGGGCACGGGGGAGGGGATGGGCCGCCGCAGCCCCCACCTTCCTCTGATACTTCCGTGCACGAGGCACCTTCGCCTGGAGGTGCACCAGCACCTCCCCTACAGCGCCACTTCGAGCTCTTCGGGCAGTTCCGGAAGTTGAAGCCCCCCTCCTTCAAGGGGGATGAGGACCCGACCGAGGCAGAGGACTGGCTTGAGCAGCTGGAGAAGATTTTCGACACCCTTCGCCCCCCGGTGGAGTGCCGCGTGGCCTTTGCCACGTACCAGCTGGAGAGTGCGGCACACTGGTGGTGGAGGGCGGTCCGGGGACAGGAGAGGGACGAGCCGACCTGGGACCGGTTCGTCGCCCTCTTCTGCAAGCAGTACTTCCCCCATACGTGGCAGGACTAGAGGAGGCGGGAGTTCCACACTCCGCCAAGGGACGATGACCGTGAGCGCGTACTGCACGCGTTTCCTGGAGTTGTCCCGCTTTGCAGCGATAGCGGTAGCTACTGAGGAGGAGCGCCTTTGGAGGTTCACCGAGGGGCTCCGGCCTGCGATTCGGGGGTATGTCAAACCCCTGAAGCTGCCTACGTTTTCGAGGGTGGTGGAGGCAGCTATGACTTCCGAGGAGACCAACCTGTCCGCGCGAGACACTAACAGCGGGCGGAAGAGGCCCTTTCAGCCATACTTTTCACAGGGCCGGCGAGAGAGGAGACATGTGGCGTCCGTAGGAGAGCCGTCACGTTTTACAGGGCCATCAGTGGCCTTTGGGGGCCCTCGACAGGGGCCAGTCGCCAGCACCGGACCCCCGCCCAGCCGATAGTAGGGACCCACAGAGGATGCAATTTCATGTAGCGATCACTTAGACTCTCCTAATGAGGCGCGGCCACTAGAGGATAACAATCATAGTGATTATCCACTTGAACTATATTGGAGTCAAAATCAAGAGAAGATTATTGTTCCTATCACTTCCCCTCTTGATTATTTGGTGGAATCCCATTCTACTCTTAGTGAGCCTACTCTTGACCCTCCACTTAGGGAATCAACACCTATCATTCAATGTCCTGAGGATTTAAATGCACCTAATGAAGGTGACCCTAAGGGAATAAAGGATGATCAATTTTGGTCTCAGGGTTATGACGAGTCTAATTCGAAGGATGAGGGTGCCCCAACAGTGGAACATGGACTGAAAATCTGGAGTGAATCACGGTGGAATTATTTATCATTTGAGGATTTAGCTCCAGAGGATAGAAATAATATGATTAAATCCAGATTCCTCCTTTCTTTTGAGAGCCATCCTCCATCAAAACAGGAGTTGATATTAGAGGAGGACAAACAAAATAATGAGAAGTCTATGGGAGACTCTCGGGAACAAAACATGTCAATTGAGGATTTATACCCCAAGAAGAATGACGAATTCAATGATATAGGCTTCCTCCAAAATATTAAAACTGATCCTCCCTTAGAAATAATTGAGGATACTGATCCAACTCCTAAGGAATCACAGATAAACCCAGATAAATATTTGACTGAACCAAACGAATCTGGGGATGAGCTGAATGATAATGATTCTTACATCTTGACCCTGCCATCAAAAGGTTGTAATTTGGAGTCTACCCTTGATTCAAATACGACTTCGATTATTAATGCTAGGCAGGATAACTTGAAGTTGTCTACAACTGTTAGGGAGTGTATGCAATCTAAATCATTGTTGGAATGGACTTAACACCAACTAAGCCCTCATTGGACTTAACCATTATCTTCCAACACTACAAACAACCCTTATACTCCCTAACCGATCCTTGGCTCAGATTTCTGCTCACATTATTTCTGGAGACTATATCAGGCCAGTACATCCTAGGGTAGAATGGCGAGTATGGATTGATGCTTGTACTTTTACTCTCGCCATTCAAGGGTTTGAACTAATAATGATTATATCTTTTAAAACCCGTCTTGCTTTGGAGGACCCTTGTTATCCTCCACTTATTTCGTTTCGGGAGGTCCCTTTTCATATTCCGTTTATTATCCCTAGACCTCCCAAGGTAGCCAATGAGGTTTTTCGCTTTCATATCTTCTAGCAAACATTTGGAATTACATTACATCATCAGCTCGCCAACATCCGTGGTTACCTATTTTCTAGGCCTACACTGTTACGCATATTCTTAGGGCTTAACCATTTCTGTTTGGAACTTGACTTACAGGTTCCTTATAAGTCTGGCTGCTGACAGAAAATGCAGCACTTGTTGGGAGGCAACCCAGCAAACTGTGTCAGGTGATTTCTTTCCTTTCTCCTCCTGTTTTAATTTTACAATGGGGACATTATAGGATTTAGGCATGGGGGAGTGCATTTGCATTTTAGGTGCATTCATGCATTTAGGTTAGCATATAAAAAAAAAAAATTCTCTTTTCTTGAGATGATTAGGTTAGTCCCTAGCAGAATACCTTTGTCATTGGAGGATTTTCTTCTTGAACTATTTCTTAAGTTTAGAATCCAGTACATTTATGTCACATGCACGTAGACTTGGTAATGGATCCTTGAGGAAAACCAATGAGCATTTGTAGTCTACTGAACCCTTGGACAGTTCATAGAGAGTCAGGCATACTATCTTCTAGTAAATCCACCTCGTATTTATGAGAAGAAGTAGAGAGATTATTGGTGCGCTAAGTCTAGTGCAAGGACTCTTAAGTTCTGGATAATTAGATGATGATACTTCAAAGTTAGGCATAGTTTTCCCTCTCTGTTCCTGGGTGCGTACTTTGAGTGAATTCCTGAGAGTCACCAAATAAGGCAGATACACAGAGATTGAGTCTTAATAAAGCTATGACTATGGTGGATGGCTACGACCGTCCTTCATAGAGTCCTCAGCTGAAGGAGGGTAATAGTGTCGAAGGTCAAAAATACGCCTGTCCTATCCATTCTTTCCTGGTGTCAAGAATAGGAACTTCCACCAAATAAGCCACACAACTTCCTCTTGACCGTCATCATCCCTAATAATGCCTCATAAATAAAAGTTTGTATCGTGTTGTGATGATTGAAAAAGAAACAAAAACAAGAAGAAATAAAATAAAATAAAATAAAATAAAGAAGAGAGAGAAAATAAGAAGAAAAAGAAGAAATAGAAAGAAGAAAAGGAAAAAAATAGTTATATTACAAAAAAAAAGGGGTCCAAGTGTATGATGTAACACTGTTTCTGAGGCAGCAAACACCTATCGCGTTCCACCAAATATGACCCATACCTACCTTCTAGTATTTCTGATCGCCTGAATACTGGTTGAGGACTCTAACTTAGTTGTAGAGTTATTAGGACTTTAATTGAAGTGTAGATGCCATGTGAGGCCACCAAATAGTGAGTACAGTTTCTAAATCTGGCAAGATTTGTGATCTCAGAAAGAAGAAGAGGGAGTGCCCAGGAACATCAAGAGAGTACAGTTGTGTAGCCTCTCTTTGAGTTGACTTGTCTAATAGTCTAGAGATCTAGAGTCTGTAGTACTAGACTATATGTAGCACCAGTTGAGTGTGTGCCACCAAATACAAATCCTTTCAACTTGATATCTCCTACCTAAGCCAAACGTTGGGGTCAAATTACAGATTATCGTTTGCTTTATCCCTGAGGGAAGTAGTTGCCTATCTCAACAGAAATTTTTGCCAAGGGTGATGTATGAACTCCCGATGCGAATCGGCTCCTTCATTTGGATCTGTTACCTAGGTTATCAGCACTTCACATTTGTCTGGATTTCTAAAGTCTTGAAATAAGAAAAGAAATCTTCTGATTACTTCTATTATTCATTTTTGCTAGGGACTAGCAAATCTTAGGCATGGGGGTATTTGATGAGTCCATTAAAATGGACTAATATTAAGCCTAAGTATATTTAATCGTATAGTTTTGGTGTATTAATAATGGCAATTAAGTTATAGAATATCTGTGCGCCTTATAATTTGAGTTATAACATTCTATAACTTAATGATTTTATTGTTTCATGTGCAGGTAATAAAATGCACAAAGAGCAAGGGTGGGGGGATAAATTTTCTCAAACAGCCGCAACTCTTTCCCCCCCTCCCCCGCCGGACATTGGGGTAATCTTCTCTTCTGCCGCCTTTCTCAAGAACTGTGACCGGGGATTTGGGAAAATCCTTGAACTCACGCGCAAGGGAGGAGTTAAAGAGAGGAGGCGAGGAGGGAGGAAGATCATCTTTGCCCCCTTGCGGGGAACTACTTCATCGTGGAAAAGGCGAACCCTGTGACCCATCGCGCGCACTGTGCGCCAAGCATCCATCCTCCAGCTCCCCTTGCTGCAGGCATTCATGCCACATCTTCCTGCAACCGTTCAGAACCAGCACCCTCTCCGTAGATGCGCTCCCCCTTCCCGCGCGCCTACCTTCCAGCCACCGCCCGCCTTCACCCCACAGCCGCACAGCCACCCGCGCCTACAGGCGCTCGCACGCCCTTCAGCCTGCACCGCGCTTGCTCGCCCTTCAGCCTGCACCGCGCCCGCACGCCTCCCCGCAGCCAACATCTCCAGCTCTCCCTGCAGTCTGCGCTACCCGCACCCGCAGATGCCGCACCAAGCCTGCAGCCACCTCAGGCGCTACTCCCGCACAGCGCCCGCCTTCAGCCTTGCAGGCGTCCTTCTCCAGCGCCCGCAGGCGCTCGCTACCACCAGGTCCGCGGCTCATTTGCCTCACGTCCACATCCTCCTTACACGCCCCCATTGCAGGCGTACCTCCATCGCCCCAATAGTACCTTCTCCCGCCTGCAGAAGCTCCCACAGCAGGCACTCGTCGGCACACGCCTCACTGCCAAGCACGCGCCCTGCTGCAGGCGTTCATGCTCTCCCTGCCCGCGCACCAGCGCGTGCGCGTGCACGCTCGCACAGCTGCAGCAGCACCTCCGCCTTCTTGCTCCACAGGCTGGAGCTCAGGCCACCGCTGCCACCATCGGAAAGCTCTCGACCTCGCCGTCCTCTTGAGCCCTACATCGACCCCTGCGGTTTTCTCTCTCTCGCGAGGAGGAGAGAGGAAGAAAGCTCTGTTTTTGTTGGAATTAAAAATTACATTCAATTCCTTTGCCACCAATTTGATTTATTATTATTATTATATTGTGGTAGAATTGCATTCAGACACTCCTAGTTATTTATAATTGCATGGTATTGATAGTGGCTAGTTTAAAGGTTGATTTTGGACTTAATTTAAGTACTAATTGTCTTTAGTACACATCACGTGAAAACTGCATGAATTTATCCTAAATTTATTAAGGATTTTTGTGAGGGAAAACTGCACTTATACCCTTAACTTTTTTAGGTTATTGCAAATATACTTTCCTTCACATTTTAAGTCTGATTTGAAAAGGAATTTCGTACTATCAGAAATAATATTAAATAATTAAGTATTGATTGCATCATTGCCTCCCTGTGGACACGACCCGCTCTTCTGCGAGTGGTTATTTTCATTATTTTTTATTAGTCGATTTTTCCACCACTTAAATACTATAACGCCAAGCGAAAAGTCGACCGTCACAAGGGCGCTGGAGGCTAGGTGCAACACCTGCGGGCGCTGGTGCTGCTGTTGCGCAAGGGCACTGGAGGGTGGCAGTGAGAGTGCTGGAGGTTGGTGCACAAGGGCGCTGGAGGGGGTGGGCGTGTAGGGCGCTTGTGCGTGCAAAGGCGCTGACGCGCGCTGCTGCCAGGAGTGTTGCTTGGTGCTGTGAGGGCGTGGGTACAAGGTGCAGAGGCAGGGTGTGCAAGGGTGATGGCGTGGCGAGGGAAAGCTGGGGTGGGGCGCCTGCAGGCAGTGCAGGTGCGGGCAGGTAGAGAAGGGTGATGGCGTAAGCACCTGCGGGCGTGTGGTGTAGTGCCTGCGGGTGCTTGGGCTGCAAGGGTGCGGTGGATGCAGCGCCTGCGGGCACTTGGGCTGCAATGCGCACGGTTGGGACGTGGGGGCAGTGCCTGCAGGGCTGCAAGGGTGGTGAGGCTTTGGTGCAGCGTTGAGGAAGGGTGCGCAAGGTAGGCTGGGGGTGGCGTTGGTGCACAGTGCATGCAGTCTTCACAGTTGGCCCCCCAATCCCCTCCGCCTCTCGCTCTATATCTCCTCTCTTCCGCCTCCCAAGGGATTTTCCAAAATCCTTTTCTAAATATGGCCAGCACCGTTTTCATTTGTTGAGGGAGGACGACCATAGGTTAGATATTTGTGGGGAGGTATTGAGTCTGGCCGGAGGATGAGGGAGGTGTTGAGGCGGCCGTTTGTTGGGGGAAATTTATCCCCCCTCCTTGTTATTTTCCAACATCATGCCTACAACAACAAAACATAAAATAATTACATACTAAGTTATAGAATGCGATAAAATAGATAAAAACTTAAGTAATGATGCATGCACTTATTTAATGACCTAATGTGATTATTAACAAAAATACTATGTTAGAATTGAAGTACTTAGGCGTAACAATAGTCCATTAAAATGGACTCATCAAATACCCCCATGCCTAAGATTTGCTAGTCCCTAGCAAAAATGAAAGATAAAAGAAGTAATCAAAAGATTTCTTCTTTTCTTATTTCAAAACTTTAGAGATCCAGACAAATGTGAAGTAATGATAGCCTAGGTAACAGATCCACGTGAAAAGCCAATTCGCATTGGGAGTTCGTACTTCACCCTTGGTAAATATTTCTGTCGGGATAGGTAACTACTTCCCTCAGGGATAAAGCAGAAGATAATCTGTAATTTGACCTTGGCTTTTGGCTTAGGTAGGAGATATCGAGTTGAATGGATTTGTATTTGGTGGCACACACTCATCTGGTGTTATATGTAATCTAGTACTACAGACTATAGATCGCTAGACTATTAGACAAGTCAACTCGGAGAGAGGCTAAACAACTGTGCTCTCTTAATGTTCCTTGGCACTCACTCTCTTTTTTTTTTCTCTCTAAGATCCCAAATCTCGCCAGATTTAGTAAGTGTACTTACTGTTTGGTGGCGTCACATGGCATTCACACTTCAATTAAAGTCTTAATAACTCTACAACTAAGTTAAAGTCCTTAGCCAGTATTCAGGCAATCAGAAATACTGAAAGGTAGGTATGGGTCATATTTGGTGGATCGCGATAGATGTTTTGTTGCCTCAGAAACAATGTTACATAAATAACATTATAAACTTGGACTCTTTTCTTTTTATTTTCTCTCTCTTTTTTCTTCTTCTTCTTGGTTTTTTTTTTTGTAATGTAATTGTTTCTTCTTTTTCTTCTTTTCTCTCTCTCTGTTTTTTTTTTATAAATCAACATAACATGACACAGACTTTTATTTATGAGGCATTATTAGGGATGATGGTCAAGAGGATATTGTGTGGCTTATTTGGTAGAAGTGCCTATTCTCGGCACCGAGAAGGAATGGATAGGACAGGCGTATTTCTGATCTTTGACACTATTATCCTCCTTTAGCCGAGGACTGTATGAAGGATGGTCGTAACCATCCACCATAGTCATAGCTTTATTAAGACTCCATCTCTGTGTATTTGCCTTATTTGGTGACTCTCAGGAATTCACACAAAGAACGCATATAGGAACAGAGAGCGAAAACTATGCCTAACTCTGAAGTATCATCATCATCTAATTGTCTAAAACTTAAGGTCAATAGACTTAGCGCACTAGTAATCTCTCTACTTTCATCTCACAAATATGGGGTGGATCTACTAGAAGATAGTATGCCTGACTCCCTATTAACTGTCTAAGGGTTCAGTAGAATACAAATGTTTATTGGTTTTTTACAAGGATCCATTACCTAGTCTACGTGTGCATGAAATAAATGTACTGGATTCTAAACTTAAGAAATAATTCAAGAAAAACCTCCAATGACAAAGATATTTTGCTAGGGACTAACCCATTCAGCTCAAGAAAATAAGAGTTTATATATATATATATGTATGTATGCAAATATTTATAAATGCTATAAACATTCTCAGGTTATACCCCCCCATGCTTAAGACTAACAATGTCCTCATTGGAAAAATGCAGACATAGAAGAATATCACCTGAGGAGGAGAGTGGGAGGAGCTAAGGCTCCTCAAGCCGAAGTGTATCCAAAACCTGGCCATCTGAAAGAGTAATATAAGGTTTAAGTCGCGGGCCATTTACCTTAAAGCTCTCACCTGAAGTAGGGTTCTAAATATCTACAACTCCATGAGGGAAAGTATTGATAACAACGTATGACCCACCCCAGTGGGACTTAAGCTTTCCAGGAAATAATTTAAGTCTAGAATTGAAAAGCCAGACCCACTGGTTGGGCTCAAAAGTCTTTCTAATGATGTGCTTATCATGGAAGACTTTTGTACGTTGCTTGTAAGCTTGAGAAGTTTCATAGGCTTCATTACGAAGCTTCTCAAGCTCACTTAATTCTAACATACGTGCCTTTCCCGCTTTATCCAGATTCAAGTTAACGTTTTTAATAGCCCAATAAGCTTTATGTTGGATTTCAATGGGAAGGTGGCATGCTTTTCCGTGGACAAGACGAAAAGGAGACATGCCTAAGGGAGTCTTATACACAGTTCTGTAGGCCCAAAGAGCATTATTTAGTTTTTTAGACCAATCCTTCCGATCAGGCCTGACAGTTTTTTCTAAAATTCGCTTAATCTCCCTATTAGACACTTCAACTTGTCCACTTGTTTGGAGATGATAAGGTGTGGCTATCATGTGGTTGACTCCCAAATTTTGGAGTAGTCTAGCTAAGTATACGTTCTTGAAGTGAGGTCCTCCATCACTTATGATTGTCTTTGGCACCCGTACCGAGAAATGATATTAGCCTTAATAAAGCCCAAGATCATGGAATGGTCATTGGTTCGCGTGGGTATGGCTTCTATCCATTTCAATATATAATCTACAACCACCGGGATGTATTCATATCCGAAGGACACTAGAAAGGGATCCATGAAGTCAATGCCCCAAATATCAAAGATTTCAACAGGGAGGATAGGTTGTTGGGGCATCTCATCCCTTTTTCCAATGGTTCCCATCTGTTGGCAACGTAGACATGCACCCACATACGTATGTGCATCTCGGAATAATGTGGACCACCGAAAGCCAGACTGAAGAACCTTATGGGCAGTCTTCTTCCCACTAAAATGTCCCCCACAATGGAGGTCATGGCAGAAACTTAGAACACTTCTTTGTTCTTCATCAGGGACGCAATGGTGAAAAAGCTGGTCAGGGCCTACTCTAAAAAGCTCGGGTTCCTCCTAGTGATAAAATTTAGCATTAGCAAGAAACCTGTCTTGCTCCTGCTTATCCCAAGTATTGGGGGTAATTCCCGTGACCAGATAGTTCACTATGTCAGCGAACCAAGGAGTTTTAGCTTCCACGGCCATCAGAGACTCATCGGGGAAAGTCTCTTGAATATCGCCAGCAGGGTTTGATGCCTCAATAGGGATCCTAGACAGATGATCTGCTACCACATTCTCAACTCCTTTCTTGTCTTTAATTTCCAGGTCAAATTCTTGGAGTAGCGGAATCCAATGAATTAGGCGAGGTTTGGTGTCCTTTTTAGCAAGAAGATGCTTTCAGGAAGAATGATCAGTAAACACCACAACCTTGGATCCCAAAAGATAAGACTAAAACTTTTCAAAAGCAAATACTACAGCAAGTAGTTCCTTTTTAGTGACCATGTAGTTTTGCTGAGGATCCGTAAGGGTCTTGCTGGCATAAGGCAGCACATGAGGTTTACCATCAACTCTTTGACCTAAGACCACTCCCACTGCAAAATCAGAAGCATCGCACATAAGCTCAAACGAGAGGGTCCAATTTGGTGCTTGGAGAATCGGTGAGGTAATAAGGGCTTTCTTCAAAACTTGGAAAGCGACGCCACATCTATTATCAAAATCGAAGGAGACATCCTTTGCTAACAGGTCGCAGAGTGGCTTAGAGATTTTACTGAAATCTCTAATGAAGCGCCTATAAAATCCAGCATGGACATGGAAAGATCTAACCTGATGAACATTGGCGGGCAATGGAAGCTTAGAGATGGAATCGATTTTTGCGGTGTCCACCTCTAATCCTCTCTCGGAAACTATATGCCCTAACACAATGCCCTGCTGGATCATAAAGTGGCTTTTCTTCCAGCTAAGCACCAGCTTTGCCTCTTCGCAACGGGTTAAGACTTTATCAAGGTGAGAAAGGCATAGGTCAAACAACGAGCCATAAATGGAGAAGTCATCCATGAAAATTTCAACAAACTCATAGATCATATCAGAAAAGATAGCCATCATACAACGTTGGAAAGTGGCAGGAGCATTACATAACCCGAATGGCATTCGATGGAACGCAAATGTGCCATATGGACTCATGAAGGTGGTATGCTCCTGATCATCAGGAAAAATGTCTATCTGATTATACCCAGAGTACCTGTCAAGAAAATAGAAGTACTTATTCCTCGCCAATCGTTCCACAATTTGATCGATAAACGATAAGGGGAAATGGTCTTTCTGGGTAGCTGTGTTCAAACGGTAGTAATCAATGCAGACCCTCCAACTAGTTGAGGGTCTAGTGGTCACCAGCTCTCCTTGGTCATTCTCCTCCACAGTGATTCCTGCCTTTTTGTGAACTACATGAATAGGACTGACCCATTTACTATTTGAAATGGGATAGATAATCCTTGCATCCAGCCATTTCAGAATCTCTTTTTTAACAACCTCCCGCATATTTGGATTGAGCCTTCTCTGCATGTCTCGGAAAGGCTTCACAGACTCGTTCGTGTATATATGATGCATACAAAGAGAGGGATCAACACCCTTAATATCAGCAATTGACCAGGCAATTGCTTCCTTGTACCTTTGTAAACACTCAAGCAGAGCTCCCTCCTGCAATTCAGATAATGCAGATGAGATAATAACAAGGAGCATGTTATTAGGACCAAGGAAAGCATATTTCAATGTGCTCGGGAGGGGTTTCAACTCCAACTCAGGAGCCTTTTGGATTGAGGGTTTTAGTTGAGATGTCCCCGCCTCAAGTAGCGGATCTACCTTCACAGTCCAGGGTAGGGACAGAGACTCAGTGTGTATCCCCAGCAACTCTTCTAATTTGGGCATTTCCCTTTCAATTTCTTTAATAATTAAGGGATGGTCCTTAGATATGACCTTCTGAAGGGGATGTCTACATAAGAGTGCTGGAGTAGTCTCTTCAATTATTTCATCAACAACCTCAATCTGAGAACAATCTTCAAATCCGGATTGCTTGTAAGTATCAAAAACATTCAACCGGATCTTCTTGTTCCCAAAGCCCATTTTCAGTGCCCCAGATTTACAATTTATAGAGGCATTGGCTGTGGCCAAGAAGGGGCATCCCAGAATAATGGACAGCTTTGGGGGCTTATTTGATGGGTCAGTATCAAGCACCAGAAAGTCAACAAGGAAGAAATCCTCTACTCTCACAAGGACATCTTCCAACAATCCCCGTGGTGTCTTAAGTGATCTGTTTGCAACTTGGAGGATTACTGGACTAGGCTTTAGCTTGCCTCCTCCCAAAAGGTCGTAGACAGAGCTCAGTAGAATGTTCACCCTCGCACCCAGATCGAGTAGAGCCTCGTCAATGTGTTGGTTACCTATAACCACTGAAATATACGGGGCCCCTGGGTCTTTCATTTTGGGGGGTGTTCCATGCTGGAGAACTGAGCTAACATGGTCAGGCAGGATGACTTTGGTTTGGACCTATTTCCTAGATCGACACTTCTGGGTGCACAGGTCCTTCAGAAACGGGATCTGTTTAATAGCTTCCAACAGAGGCAAGTTAATCTGGACTTGCCTAAAAGTATCCATAATCTCTTCCATCCTATCCTTGGTTCCAGACGAGCCAATAGAAGATTCCTCAGGAGCAGATAGGCATTCTAGATAGGGCACCCTTAGTTTCTGGGTAGAGGGGTCGTCATGGCGGGAGAGGGGTGGTGGAAGGACGACATCCTCATTGTGGGTGATTTTGTGAGAGGGAGAGCAGTGTGGCTCTTCCTCGGTGGAGATGGAAGTCTGGTCAGGTGTGGAAGGGGAATTCTGAGACGTAACCATAGGAGTGTTATTAGGCTTGTCAATCTTTTTTCCACTCCTCAACATGGTCACTGCTTGGGCGTGCTCCCTGAATACAACTCCCTTGCCCTTAGGGTTCTCCTCAGAAGAGCTAGGTAGCTTCCCCAGATCACATTGCCTAATTGACTCAGTAAGATGACCAATTTGGGATTGCATATCAGTAATCATCTTATTCTGAGATTGGATGACCATATTCTGATGCTCTTGCATTTCTTTCATCATGGCCTTCAGTTCATCCATCTTAGAGGGCTTATTCTGAGGAGGGTTTTCATAAGATGGTTGGTATATGGGTTGGGGAGGTAAGGGTCTTGTATTCCCGGAGTTAGAAGCATCACCTTACTTCCAAGAGAAGTTTGGATGGTTTCGCCACCCCGGATTATAGATATTGGAATAAGGGTTATTGTGAGGAGGGCGGAAACTTTGGGTCGCGTTCAAGTCTACCTGAATCAACTCAGGGAATTGATTTGCCTGATGGCACTCCGCAGTGGCATGCATTGTGCTTTGGCAAATGGAGCATTCTCTTGAAGCCTGAAAGATAGAGGCTGCTTGGGGGTTCATGCCAGAGTTTGCTGAAAGCCTATCAAAGTTTTTATTCAATAGTTGAATCTGATAAGCCAAATCCTGAGAAGCCCTGGCTTCATGGGCCTCTATCTTCCTCTGCAAGATTGATGGTTTTCTTTCTTGATATGCAGAGGACAGATGTATGGAGTTTTCGCTTAATGTTTCAAATAATGCCTGGGCTTCATCCTCAGTTCTGTTCATGAAGGTTCCTACACAGGCTGCATCGATGGTTTGCCTATGCCTTTCAGATAATCCGTTATAGAACCTTTCGACCAACTGCCATCTTGGCACCTGATGGTGGGGGCATAACCTAAGAAGGTCATTAAAGTGCTCCTAAGTCTCATGAAATTGCTCCCCTTCCTGTTGAGTAAAACCGATAATCTCTCTTCTATAATGGTTGGTTTTACTCATAGGAAAATACTTTTTCAAAAATTCTCCCTTAAGGGTGGCCCAATCATTTACCCTTGCATTGAGGGTATGATACCAGTGCTTGGCCTTATCCTTTAGGGAGAAAGGAAATAGATTCCTCATCAAGGCTTCATCAGTAAAGCCCTGGAGCTTCACCGTGGAACAGTCCTCGGTGAATTCCTCCAAATGCCGGTAGGGGTCCTCCCTAGTAGTACCATAAAAGGAGGTCAATAAAGATATGGTACTGCTCTTGATCTCATACGGATTATCCCCTGTCGGTCGTCTTAGTGCTTGTGCGGGTTGGTTGGAATAAAATAGTCCCTTAGGGTCCTTTGTTGATTTGCTCCTTGATCAGCCATTCCTTCTCTTTTCTCTCCTAGGTGAGCTCTCCTAAGAATTCTCTCAGGCTCAGGATCAAACACTAGACTACCCTCAAGAGAGCGTCTACCAAGCATACAATATCAAACACAATTCAAGTTCTTATTAAGTGAAACCTCCACTCCAAAGATAAGTCAAAAGGTTAAGGCTTATCCCTCCGTTCCTACGTAAGTGGTATAAGAGGGGTGTTGACTTGAAATCTTAACCTTCTTTCTTGCGGAGGTCGAATTAGTTGATATAAATGGCCAAACAAGTTTTTCACTGCAATTACGTGCCTTAATTCAACCTTCGAGTGCCCTAGGACCTATACTTTGCTTGGACGATACTCCCAGGTGATCAAGTGAGAAGTTACTCTAAGGATGAACAAAGGGATGCAAGTAGGGCGAACCCTTCCTTTGAGGTGATGCATATGCGATGCCCCTTAACTACCTTTTTGTTCCTTTAAGGGGTGTCCCCCTCCATGAAGTATCAAAACACTTGGTCAAAAGATAGTATCACCACCACCACAAAGCACAATAGGAGGGTTTGCACCGATAAAGAGATCGGTGCCTATAGCCTTAAGGGGTCGAGCCTTAGTGCGGTGCTTAATGTGCGTGCTCAGTGTCAGAAGTGTGCAACACACTGCAAATCTTTGTAATTTTTTTTTTTTTGAAAACGCATTCAAGTCCCTTAGAATCAGATCAAATGTGAATTGATTTTAGGGTTGAATCTGATTATTAGTCCCACTTTTAGTTATGCGACCACTGAATTAGTAAATTCAAACAACTTGGTGGTCTTGAATTTTAATTTGAATGCAAATGCCTGAACAGGGCCTGGATGCAAAAGTTAGAAAGGTGTATCTGTCTCCAGCAATCTTCGTGCTAATATGCTTGCAATGTAATAATAAGATCTAATGTGCTTCTCAATCACCCCTAAATGCGCGCACATGAAACTTCTAAACAGGCAGCTCGATATTTTCTTTTGTTGGTTTTAAAGGCAAGCAAGTAGAGAATGGAATCACACATGCGAAAACCAAATGTAAACCCTAATAGCTAAAGATGTGGGGACAGACCCCCAAAAATTCAGCCCCAATTACTACAAGGGAGAAATGACAGAAATAAATTTTGTGACGATGGAGAATCCCTTGTGAAAGTGGGATCTTGGTCTCCTACGTCTTTTCCTCGTGTGGCTTAGCTCGTGGTTGATGTCGCCGCTCTATTGCGCCTTATCACCTCGTCAGATTCCTCGCACAATAAAAAAAATGATCAGATAATTGCGCAACTCAGAATATTAAAAAATAGTAATGTGAATCTATTGCGTCTGTTGCCTCTCTGGCAATGACGCCAATTTGATGGAGAGAGTTTCACTTAATTGAAATAGCAATAGAATGATACGTTGTTGTAATTAATGTGGTGGAAATCTCTTAATCAAAGATTAAAATAGATATGAATTTAAACCACAAAAAGGATGTCATATCCATAGGGAGGAACAGATTAATAAGTTCACAAAATATTTTTCCTTTGTATTTATTCAATCACGTGAACAATCCGTGTTCAAATCTGATGCGAAACAAGGCAAAAAGAAGGCACACGTAATAATTTAGAAATGTAGGGATGTGAATGTAATTTTGACGTCAGAAAATTATACATGTGCAAGAGTATGCCATGTACTATTCACTTGCATGCATATGAAGATGCCATTCGAAATTAAATTCCATGCACATAGAGATGAATAATAAGGTTTAACAATTATCTAGAAGCATGAGTATTAAGGCATAAATTCACCACAATAAAATAATCATAAATAAAAATTCATTTTGTTCCAATGGCATTCAATGTAAATACTAATTGAGTATAAAACAGAGGAAACTTCCTCTCTCTTCCTTGCGTGCACGAGGAGGCTTCGTGGGAGGAGCTACGCGACGAGAAGGCACGTCTCAACGAGGGCTACGCAATGGTGGTGACATGGTGGTTGGAGGCGATCGGACGGCGGAGAGGAGTGCTGGCCTATAGTCGGCGGATGGCTGCACTGCTGATGTGCGCGCGGTCGCATGGGCGCGGGTGGCTGCGTTGCACTTGCGCATGGTCGTGCGTGGCTGCACTGCCCTGCCCGCAGGCGTGTGGCTGCTGTGGGCGCGCTACTGCAGGCATGACTTTGGGTACTTGCAGGCACTGGAGAGGAAGAAGATGATGAAGAGAAGGTGCCGTGCGGTCTGCAGTGAGGGCATCGGTGGCTGGGCGCAGCAAGGGTGTTGGATGCTGGGCGCAACGACTGCAAGCACTGGTGCTGTTGACACGCAAGGGCATTGGAGGGTGGCGGTGAGAGCGTTGGAGGCTGGCACGCAAGGGTGATGGAGGGGGTGGGCTTGTAGGGCGCTTGGGCACGCAAGGGCGCTGACGTGCGCTGCTACTAGGAGCATTGCTTGGCGCGGGTACAAGGTGCAGAGGCAAGGTGCGCAAGGGTGATGGCGTGGCGAGGGCAGGCTGGGGTGGGGCGCCTGCAAGCAGTGTAGGTGCGGGAAGGCAGAGAAGGGCAATGGCGTATGTTACGAACGGGCACTCCAGACGTCTTTTAAGACGTCTAGGAGGTGGCCCAGACGTCGTGCCAGACGTCTGGAATCACTTACAGACGTCGGACCAGATGTCTGGGATCATTTCCAGACGTCTGGAAATCGGTTATTTTGGCACGCTGCTGTTCGTCTGCGCGCCTGAGCGCGCAGACCTGCGTTTCTCTCTCTCTCTCCCTCTTTTTCCCTCTCTCCTGCGGCCGTAGATGCCTCTACCGCGTTCTCTCTCTCCTCCTCGTGCAGCCTTAAAAGGGCCACGCCTCTCCCTCACTCCCTTCACCTCCGCCTCCTTCCTCTTCTCCTTCAGCCAGTGCGCGAGAGCGAGCGCGAGGGTGCAACGGCGGCGGCGACAGCCGCGGCGGGTGTGGGAGGAGGTGCTGCGCGGGGGAGGAAGTGCTCAGCCGTGAGGGCGAGCTCGCCGGGGCTGCTAGGGTCGGCCGGCGGGGGGCGCAGCGGGCGCGGAGCGACATGGAGGACTGCTGCGGCTCGAGCAGCAGGCGGAGCACTCGCAGCGCGGCCGTGCGTCGCGAACGGAGGGCGAGTGGCGCCCTGGTTCTGGAACATTTTCCAGAATCAGACGTCTGTGCTTCTAGCCAGACGACTTGAACGACGTTTGGAAGACTGTCCAGATGTCTGAAAGGTAAGTTTTTCCGTCTTATTCCTTCCCTTCGATTGACCGTACTAAGAGAGAGAGGAAATGGGACGCGCAAGGTCGGAGATTCGCATCCAACGCGAATCAGACGTCTGGCTCCAGTGCCAGACGGCAGGAACGACTTCCAAACGTCCTGGGTGACCATCGGACGTCTGGGAACTAGGACAAATGCCCCCGCAGGCTTCTGGACGTCTGAGAGCCCACGCAGAGCGAGGTAATTCCCTGATCCACTTTTTAAGACGTCTGGAAGAAGTTCCAGACGTCTGATTTTACACTGTTTCGTCGTTTTCGACCAGTTTCGGGCCCGTTCGATCTCCGTTTTCCACGTTTCGAGTTGCGTTCTTTTCGGAATTACATCCTCTACCTGTCTACAGTAGCTGTATACTGTTTTGAGAAGTTCCTTGTGTTTGATCCTTGTGATAGGACCCCGTTCCGTTGCAGTCTCGGGGGTTGCGGAGGCACGCGGGATTCCCGACCACGCCCACAGTTCGCCTGTTGTAACCGGTAGAGTGGCTTTAAGTATAATCTGTTAAATTATGAAACCATAAATAAAACCTAGGACATTGCATGAATCCTAGGAATGAGAAATAGATTGAATGGTACATTCCTAGGGTGTTGCATGAATCCTAGGGCTGGAAAACTAGATTGTATGATAGATCCTAGGATATGACATGAATCCTAGGACGGGAAAACTAGTGGAATGTATGAATACTGCAGTCTTGGAAAATGTGGAAAGGAAATAATAGCTGCCTGTGAATTGAATTAACAGCTGCCTGTTATGAATAAATGAACATGATTAAGAGTATGGGATGTATGAATGTGAAACTGGAATGGTGAAACTGGAATGTCCTGAGTTAAAGAGCTGGAACCCTACGGGGAATTAGGAGTAGAACTCCTGGAAAGTGAATGGATAGAATTGGGGAAGTGAGCTGGCCCTTGAGTACGGATGATGAGAACCTCATCATGAGCCATAACTAGCTCATTTTGACCTAATACAGAGAATAAAAGCTCCTACATAACCTTAGAAAGGCTTGGCTCAGAGAGATTCTGAGTTTGCAAAGAAAACATAAACTGAGGGGTAAAAATGCAATTTCACCAATCCGATCGGAAAATAGGGTAACTCAGGGCCCAAACATAGGTCAAAACAACCTAATAAGAAGAAAAGTGGGATGAGATGACTCAATAAGGGCTACAGCAACCCCAAAGAATTAAATGACAGCCTGTAACCCTAAAAACAAACCCACTTCAATTCATGTGGTTTGAGGTAAGGTAAAAATCAACTAAACCCTCTAAAATTCATATAAAAATAATCTCTAGGGTTTAGGACTTTCAATTTGGCCTTAGGAACCCATTTTGACCTACATTGAGAATCATGCCCAATTAACAACTTAATTTGGGTTTTTGCGTAAATTGACCAGTCAAACAAGGTTTAAGCTAGAAATAAAATTCACCATCAAAATCCTTAGGTCCTAATTAGTCATGCATAAAATCTTGGGCCTAAGAAGAAACCTTCTTGACCAACTTTACACTTTGGTTCTCATATATTTACTTTTTGGCCCTCAACTTTTGAACCCTCGCATTTTGGCCCCTAACTCTCCTTCGTTCTTTGCGTTTAGGTCCCTCCTGCAAAACCTGCGCAGCACCATGCTCCGGCGACCTTGCACGGGGCATGGCGCCGCGCAGGGTGAGGGAGGGGCCCTGGCAAGTCAATGGGGGGTACCCTGCGTCGTCAGCAACCGCAGGGACACCCCTTGGGTACTGCGACCGCCCGTGCGAACGCACGGACGGTATGGGTCTCCTTCCTCCGGCGTCCTCCGGCGAGGGAGACACGTCGTCTCCCTCCACCCTCCTCTCTGATTCCGCCCCTATAAATACCCCCGTCGCTCCGCCGTTCTTCGCAGCTCGGATCTGACGGAGACACCCCCCTAAATTCCTCCCTTCCCACTCCGACAGACGCCCCCTTGCTCCGGCGGCCATCTCCTCCTCCTCCTCGTCGCCCTGCCGCACTACCAGCAGCAGGGTTACCTTCCCTCGATCCTTCCGCGTCACGCCGCACCCAGCTGGCGCCTCTCCGGTCCCTTCCTTTGGGAAATTTCTTCTCCGGCGACAGTCGATACGACTGTCGCCTGCGCCAACCCCTCCTCGTCCAGCTTAGCAGGTAGAACTTCTCCTCTTCCTCCCCTCTTTCTTTTCCATACTGAAACCCTTACTGTCGGCCCCGATTTCCCACCGATCACCCTCACCTTCTCCACCTCCGGCCAAACTCCGGCGAACCACTCCCATCGCTCCAGCACCCCACACGGCTCGCCGACCTGTGCATAACCTCCACCTCGTCACCCTGATCCTCTTCCACCCCTCCTCTTCCCACCAAACGCCCTCTGCAGATCCACCAAACACACCCACTTCTCCGCCCGCAGTTTGAACTAGGGCGATCCGTTGGCTCCACCACGCCCACTGCAAACCATCCGACCACCTTCGCCGTGCCACGGCGAAGGTCCCCCGCCTGTCTGATTAGAACGAGAGGCCGTTCTTCTACGACCAGGTGACTCGCCCGCCGTCGCCATTACTGAGCAGGCAGAGCTCCTTCGCCTAGGTTCGACTCCCAGGTTGCGCAGGGCATCTCTGCGAAACGTCCCAGGCTCGCAGTTGGGGCGAAGGCCGCGCGTGAAGCCACGATCGCCCATTGCTCCCTCCGCGACGGGCGCTCAATTGGGGTGGGACATTTAGTCCCACCTCGGAACTCTTCGAAAGCGCGCGAGCGCATAAAGGCAAAAAGTGCCTTATGCTGTCTGCCTCCTGACCACGGGGTGGGGTCCCTCTCACCCGACCCGGCCTCGTCCGTGACCACGCTCCGCGGACCTGGCCCGACCCGATTAAACCGACCTGCACTCCTCGCCCACCACCGCACGCCGGTGGGCCTGGACCCGGGCGCGACTCGTACCCGATTACCCGGTTGCTCTGGGAGAGCTGTCCTAGGAGAGAACTTTGAGAGAAAGAGACGCGCGGGGGAGAGGGGTAGAGTAGGTTTTGCCCTGACTCTGAACTCTTGAGCGTGCAGGCACAGGTGAAGAAGAAGGAAGCTCAGGGAGACACTGTAGCAACAAGAGGTTTAAGTCGTCTGATTTTCAAATCAGACGACGTCCTGAAGACAGGTGAAGGCAAAGAAGAAGGAAGGCGAGGCAGAGGAAAGAGAGGAACACAGAACAGCCAAGTGAAGACTCTGCAGACATCAGAAGACAGAGAAAGAAGAAGAAAAGAAGAGAGAAGGAGCAGCCAAGTGAAGAAACAGAAAGAAGAAGAAGAAGAGCACGGGAGGCAGATCTGAAGCAAGAAAAGAAGAAACAAAGAAAATAAAAAGAAGAAAAAGACAGGATCGTCCAACCAAGAAATAGAGGAAGCAAGAAAAGAAGAAGAAGAAGAATAGGAAGAACAGCCAAAGACAGAGAAAGAAAGAAGAGAAGAAGAAGAAGCCAAACTTTCATCTCTCTCTCTCTCTCTTTATTTTTGTAATAAAACATGTATATCTCTAGAATACGACTTGCTCCCTGAGTTCGACCTCGGGAGAACTGTATTTTCCGAGTAACAAATATTAGCAAATGATGGCAATAACTATCTGTACTACAACGACTTAAGAAAAGCTAGTTGCTGCCACCGTTCCGCCAACGGAGTACCAAGGAGAGCGACTGTCCCCCCTGTTTAGTGCAGAGCGGAGCCAGCCGCCCCAGGGACCCGGGGTTAGGACTGGCCACTCTGTACCGACTTGCTGGCCCTCGTGTACGTAGTACCGAGGAGAGCTACTAGTGTAGGGAGGTACTAGCTACCCCACGGGCCCCGGGGTTCTGCTAGCCTCCCACACCGACTTGTTAGGCCCACTGGGGCAAACCAGGGTAGTCAGGCGAGGGTGCGCGGACTGTGGAGGGGCAAGGCCCCTGTTTGGTTACTGTGGAGGGGTTGGACCCCTGTTACTGAGAGGGCTCTGCCCTGTATTGGTTCCGTGCTGTGCTTTGGGCGCACCCGTTAACGGAAACGATTGACCGCGTGCCAGTGCGGGTTAGCTACCCGTGCGTTTACCGCGCGTGCCTTAGTCATCGTTACGTCTGTCAGTGACCTTGGGGTGGTTGACTGAGAGTAGGATCCCCACGGGGGACTCTCCCGGCCAGGAGAGCACCACGTGCTACTTCTACTGTTCGGAAAAGACTGCAATCAAGATCGTTCCCACGAGGAACATTCGAGATCAAGTGAAGGATCTGAGAAATAGATAAATTGTGAAACAATAGAAAGACGTAAATAAAGGAAGAAAGAAAATTTAAAACAGCTACTGTACACTTTACTGTTTCTTTAGTTTAGTTGCCACTCTACTCAGCGTTTTGCTGACGTGTTACACTCGTTACCTTTCAGGACCAGGTGTTGAGTAGCCAGGGTCAGCGGCTGCAGAGGACGCTGGGCCGAGTAGGGTCCAGTAGAGTTACCACTGTTTTCTTGTACCTCTTTTTGTTCCGTTATAGTGAGTAGTTCTTGTTTCCGCTGTACTTTTCTTTACCTGCAGTTCATATTATGTTATGAATGTTGTTCTACTATTGTGGTGGTATATACTGTAGTGGTTTCTTTCCTTACTGCTGTATTTCCTTACTGTTAGTTATATTCATGCTGAATGTGGTTTATTTTATTGCTCTTTTGGTTACTTCCTCGTTGGACGACTAGGTCTTGGGATTAGTCGAATCGGTCCGGTTCTCGTGTCTCGTAGGGACTTGGGAATCGGGTCGTTACGAGATGGTATCAGATCAAGGTCGTCCCGAGAAGTGAATCAACTGACTGGAAAATAACCAATTCACATGTCTATAACTAGAGTAGCCACCACAACATATCTTTTGACATAAGCTCTTAGACATTTCCGTTCGGTATCGTTCCGTAGTGACGTGTTCCGTTTTGTTTCGCGTCTCCTTGCAGGAGATGCCTCGTCATGGGACCAGTGAGGCGGGCCGCGGGCGCGGCCGAGGACGAGGTCAGCGAGGTGGGCGTGCCGTTGTCAACACCCCAGTGGACCAGCCACTACTCCCGGGCGTCCAGGCCCAGGACCTCGGCCGGCTAATATGAGACATTGTACGAGAGGAGCTCCACCCACCGCCCCGAGCACCTCACCCTTGGGTTGCGGAGGGGGAGTCCTCTGTGGGACCACTCGACGGACGCGACGCTGGACACAGGGGAGGGGATGGGCCGCCGCAGCCCCCACCTTCCTCCGATACTTCCGTGCACGAGGCACCTTCGCTTGGAGGTGCACCAGCACCTCCCCTACAGCGCCACTTCGAGCTTTTCGGGCAGTTCCGGAAGCTGAAGCCCCCCTCCTTCAAGGGGGATGAGGACCCGACCGAGGCAGAGGACTAGCTTGAGCAGCTGGAGAAGATCTTCGACACCCTTCGCCCCCCGGTGGAGTGCCGCGTGGCCTTTGCCACGTACCAGCTGGAGAGTGCGGCACACAGGTGGTGGAGGGCGGTCCGGGGATAGGAGAGGGACGAGCCGACGTGGGACCAGTTCGTCACCCTCTTCTGCGAGCAGTACTTTCCCCAGACGTGGCAGGACCAGAGGAGGCAGGAGTTCCACACCCTCCGCCAAGGGACGATGACTGTGAGCGCGTACCGCACGCGTTTCTTGGAGATGTCCCGCTTTGCAGCGACAGCGGTAGCCACTGAGGAGGAGCGCCTTTGGAGGTTCACCGAGGGGCTCCGACCTGCAATCCGGGGGTATGTCAAACCCCTGAAGTTGCCTACGTTTTCGAGGGTGGTAGAGGCAGCTATGACTTACGAGGAGACCAACCCGTCCGCGCGAGACACCGACGGCGGGCGGAAGAGGCCCTTCCAGCCAGAGCTTCGGGATCGGTGGTAGCAGGTATGGTTTCAGTTTCCGGCAGACTCGTTTACACGCTTTTCGATTCCGGCGCTACGTACTCGTTTGTCGTAGCCAGTTTCGCAGTTAGTTTGGACCGGGATTATACACTGTTAGAGAATCCTTTCGTAAGCAGAGGTCCAAGTGGTCAGCTGTTTGTAGCTGAGGAGGTGTACACGGATTGCGAGGTCAGCGTCGGGGGACATACCCTGCCAGCTGACCTGATTATGATACAGATGGAGGACTTTGGAGTGATTCTGGGGATGGATTGGCTGTCAGGAAACGTGCCGTCTTCATCAACTTGTCTACTATCACCTAGACTGCGTCGTGTTCTCGCTGGGTAACCGGTAGGCCCACCACCATGTCCATGGTGATACTCTCCCACTTTCACTCTAGCATAGGAAGTGGCTACAATGGCCCTGTAGGCCTCTGGTGCTCGACCTTCACCTGCTAGCACACCAAACATTGCTTCTTAAACTCACCAACGTCCCAATTCATCCCTCTCCACCAAAAGTCGCATCTCAGATCATGATACATCTTTGTGTTCTCGGGATGTATGGTGAACCTGGACCCGTGAGCCTCAGCCAAGAGCTCTCTCAATAACTCCTCGTCCCTAGGACTACATAAGCGTCCCCTCATGCGCTGTATCTCGTCTGTAAAGGAAAAGTCTCCTGGGTCTCCTGTTAACACCCTGCCTCGCAGTGTCTGTAAGTATGGATCTGTCATCTGTCCTGCGATGATACGGTCTATCAGCTCTGGTTGCGTCTGCCACGTCACTGTCACTGTCCGACAATACCCCTGTGACTCCCGGGGTCACTAACTGCCCAACTCCTCTATAAGTCTCCAACTCTGTGCCTGTAGATTGGCCAAGTAGGCGGACACCTTCTGGCTCAAGGCGTCAGCCACCACATTGGCCTTCCCTAGATGGTAGGAGATGCTGCAGTCGTAGTCCTTCAAGAGCTCTAACCAACATCTCTGTCTCATGTTGAGCTCCTTCTGGTCAAACAAGTACCTAAGGCTCTTTGATCCGTGAAAATCTCGAAAGTCTTACCGTAAAGGTAGTACCTCCATGTCTTCAGTGCGAAGACAACAGCTGCCAACTCTAAGTCATGGGTAGGGTAGCTATGCTCATGGGGCTTCAGTTACTGCGAAGCGTAAGCGACAACGTGACCCCGCTGCAAGAGTTCACCCCCTAACCCCTGCAATGAAGCGTTTGTGTAAACCACAAAATCGTCACTGCTGTCCGGGGTGGTAAGCATAGGAGCGGAAGTCAGTCTCTCCGTCAACTCCTGAAAACAAGCCTCGCACTCATCTTTCCAGGCAAAGGGCACGTCCTTCCAAGTCAGTTGGGTCATAGGACGCACAATCTGAGAGAATTCTCTGATAAATCGTCGATAGTAACCTGCCAGTCCCAAAAAGCTGTGTATCTCTGTCACTGTAGTTGGCCTCTCCCACCTGAGTACGGCCTCAACCTTGGTTGGGTTCACAGCCAAACCATCCCCTGAGATCACGTGACCCAAGAAAGTCACCTGCCTCAACCAAAACTCGCACTTGCTGTACTTGGCATATAGCTTGCGTTGCCTCAAAGTGTCCAGGATCATCCATAAATGCTGTCCGTGCTGCGCCTGATCTCGTAAGTAAACGAGTATGTCATCGATGAACACCACCACAAACCGGTCCAAGTATGGTCTGAAAACCCAGTTCATCAAATCTATAAAAGCAGCGGGGGCATTGGTCAACCCAAACGGCATGACCAAGAACTCATAGTGCCAGAACCGGGTACGGAAAGCTGTCTTGGAGACGTTGGTCTCCCTGATTCTCAACTGGTGGTAGCCTAACCTCATATCTATCTTGGAGAATACTGTGGCATCTCGCAACTGGTCGAAGAGGTCGTTAATCCTCGGCAGCGGATACTTGTTCTTGATGGTGACCCTATTCAACTGTCGGTAGTTGACATAAAGTCGCAGGATACCATCCTTCTTCACAAACAGCACAGGGGTTCCCCATGGAGATGCATTGGGCCTTACAAAGCCCTTCTTCAACAGGTCTTTTAGCTTTGACTTGAGCTCTCGCAGCTCAAGCGGTGCCATTCGGTACGGTGCAGTAAAAATGGGGTTGGTCCCCGGTACCAGTGAGATCTCAAATTTGATCTCGCGCTCGGGCGGTAGTCCTGACAGCTCCTCTAGAAAAATGTCGGGGTACTCGCAAACCATCGGAATACTCTGAAAGTCAGTCACGGGACTAGGCTCTGCCACTACACAGGCCAAAAAGCCCTCACACCCTTGGCTCAAAAGCCTTGCTACCCGAAGCATAGAGATGCATCTGAAACCTCCGTCCATCGGCTGTTCGTGAAACTCAAAGGGAGGAAACTTCGGTATGGAGAAGACGATCTCCCTCCCGAAATAATCCACCAGGGCGTGATAGGCGGACAGCCAGTCCATCCCTAGGATCATGCCAAAATCCTCTATCTGTATCACAATCAGGTCAGCAGGGAGGTTGTGTCCCCTTATACTGACCTCGCAGTCCATGTAGACCTCCTCAGCTACAAAAAACTGGCCACCTGGGCCTCTGATCATAAATAGATCCTCTAACAGTACACTGCTCTACCCCAAATTGACGGCAAAACTCGCAACAACAAAAGAGTGTGTGGTGCAGGAATCAAAAAGTACGTACACTAATCTGCCAGGAACGGTAACCATACCTGCCACCACTGAACTGGAAGCCCTGGCATCTCTGTGTGTCAGGGCACTGATACGCCCCTCAGTCCTCGATGCAGATGAAGCAGCTACACTCTAGGTCGGGCGAGCAGCCTCAACCACGGTACCCTCCTCATGACTGCTGCCCTCCCCCATGTGCCTGGGGACCACGACCACCAGCTCGGCCCCTAGAGCTCAGTGCGGGAAGCATTTGCTGTGCTTCGGCCCTAGATGGGTAGTCCCTCCTGATGTAGCCCTGCTGGCCACACTGGTAGCAGAGGGGAACACGGTCTCCTCCCTCAGTAGGTCCCTGTTGGTGGATGGGTGGGGGTCCGGTGCTGGCAGCTGGCCCCTGTCTGGGGCCCCCAAAGGCCACTGATGGCCCCGCAAAACGAGACGGCTCTCTTGCGGGTGCCATGTGTCTCCTCTCCCGACGGCCCTGAGAGTACTCTGGCTGATAGGGCCTCTTCTGTTCGCTATTGGTCTCTCGTGTGGCCAGGTTGGTTTCCTCATAGGTCATGGCTGCCTCAACCACTTGTGAGAAGGTGGGCAACTTCAGGGGTTTGACATACCCCCGAATAGTAGGTTGGAGCCCCTTAGTAAACCTCCATAGGCGCTCCTTCGTAGACATGGTTGTCCAGGCAAAACGTGACAGCTTTAGGAATCGCGTGCGGTACGCGCTAACGGTCATCGTCCCCTGGCGGAGAGTGTGGAACTCCCACCTCCTTTGGTCTTGCAAGGTCTGCGGAAAGTACTGCTCGTAGAAGAGAGTCACAAACTAGTCCCACGTCGGCTCTCTCCTCTCCTGGCCTCTGACTGCCCTCCACCACCTATGTGCCGCGCTCTCTAACTAGTACGTGGCAAAGGCCACGCAGCACTCCGTGGGAGGGCGAATGGTGTTGAACACCTTCTCTATCTGCTCCAGCCAGTCCTCTGCTTCAGATGGGTCCTCATCCCCCTTGAAGGAGGGAGGCTTCAGCTTCTGGAACTGTCTGAAAAGCTCGTGGTGCAGTTGCAGTGGGGGAACGAGCATGCCTCCAAGCAAGGAGGGCTCGTGCTCGGAAGTGTCAGAGTGCGTTGGGGGCGGTGGAGGACCACCCCCTCCCCCTCCTGCTCGTCCAGCATTGCGGTGGTCTCTCTGTCCCCTCGAGGACCCCCCCTCCACGTCCTCAGGGAGAGGTGCCCGTGGAGGCTGGTGGAGCTCCTCTCGTACAATGTCTCTGATCAGCTGGGCGAGATTCTGGGCCTGAACGCCTGGGAGAACAGGTAGGTCAACTGGTACCTCAGGCCCAGCACGCTCGCCCCTCCAACCTCGTCCATGGCCACAACCATGGCCCGCCTCGAGAACTCCCCGACGAGGCATCTCTTGCAAGGAGACATAAAAGATAGAACAAGAGGGTCAACGATACCGAATTTCTTCGAGAAAAGACTCGGAACGAATATCAAGCCAATTGGTTCATGAACAAGAAGGTCAACGATATGTTGTGGTGGCTATCCTAGTTATATGCATGTGAATGGTTATTCTCAAGCCAATTGGTTCATTTATGACTCGGTTCCCAGATCCCTACAGGACCCAAGACTGGCTTGCCTCGACTAATCCCATGACCCAGTCATCCAACAAGAAATAATCAAAAAGTAGGAAAGTAAACCACATTCACATATGCAATATAACTAAGCAAAAGAAAACCTACAAGCAGTAAAGGAAAATAAATCTGTTGTTTCATGATAACACTACATTTTGCGATGATAATTCTGCCAAATGGGGTCGAAATTAAGGGTAAAATGCATAGATAACACATCATAAATAGGCATGGGAGTATTGCATGCATCGCACATCGAGATTTCTTATAATGCATTATTAATGGACATTTGTACAAGTGCATGTCGAAACAGACCTCAGATGAGCAATTGGACCTCACGGATGGATTCAAAATGACGAACGGAGTCCAATGGACTCAAAATCAACCAAATTTGACATCCGGAGCTCCCACAATTGGCCTATGAAGTTCTGACCGTTGATCTGATGATCAACGGCCATAAAGCCGCCATGTGGAGACATCGTTGCGCCCCTCGACCGCAGCACAGCTCCATCGCACCGCGCCCTACAACTTTAAGCCTTCTGATCTTTGATTGGACGGCTGAGAGCGCGTGCCTCTTACCCCCACATCCACAGCGGCTGCGAACTGCAGCAAATCACGACCGTTGGATCTTCATCTAACGGTTGCTCGCACCACGCCAGCACCTCATCTCCACGACAATCGGAGGGCGCAGTGAAGCGGTACGCGCCTCACCCTCGCACTATGGGGCGCGGGTTTGAGGCGCCCGCCGCAGCGCAAATCTAAAGCATTCGCGAGGCACGCGATTACGACCGTTGATTTGCGATCGAGCGGCTCGAAAGCAGGCAGTGCGGTACACTCCTGCGCATCCGATGTAGACGCCCGCGTTGATGCGCAGGGTGCGCGTACTCAGCGAGCGATCCACAAGCACCCTCAACGGCGAAGCTCAACCGTCTGATCTTTGATCGGACAGTGCACATCAGGCGCACGCGGATCGCGAAGAAGAAGCATGGGCGCGCGAGGATGACCAGTGGGCAGGGGCCTTCGCTGACGTTTTGGGAAGGGTTTTAGCGACGTCCCGGAGGTCGCTAAAACCCCTTCTTCCTATTTAAACTCCTTCCAACCACCCATAAGAGGCATGGAATTCACTTAGCAAGTGTTGTATCTCCCTCTTAGCTTCCCTTAACATCTCTTCTAATCAATGGAGTCGACGAGCTGCCGACGGAGCCTTCTTCCACCATCGTGTTCACCTCGCCATCTCCCCTCTCTCTCTCTTTCCCTCCCTTTACTCTAGCTTTACTTTACTTTTGTTTAAGCATTTAGCTATTGTTGTCTTTGTAAAACTCGGGTTGCATGTTAAATATAGTATTGATGTTGTTTTCCATTTTGATCTAAGTGAATGCCATGACTTAAAAGACTTTAATCCTACTCTCTCTCTCTCTTTCTCTCTCTCACTCGCTTTTCTCTTGCATTTTCTCGCAAGCGAAAACCTGCCATTTTCGTGACATTAAGTGACAAGAAAAATCCGATTTTCACGCCTCCCTATGTTCGATACTCAAACTCACGTCCGTTTCTTCATTTGAAACCGATATTGCGAACGCAAACTACAACGACCCTTTTAAACAAATGCGTCCGTAGCACGTCATTTCAGTACATACCATCACAAAAATAACAACGGAAAGCGGAAGTAAATAGTAGAGTTAAACAATAACTAAAAGTCCATTACTTACTACAACAATAAAAAAATGAAAAGGAAGTACCGAAGAAACTACAGCTGGGCTCGACTGGGCCCAGCACCCTTCGTAACTGGAAGCTCGGGCTGCTCAACCTCTGGTCTTGATCAGTATTATGAAAAGACAGAGTTAGCGAATGCTGAGTAGAGTGGTATCTATATTATCTAAAAACAGTAAAAGCAATAGTTTTAATTCTCATTTCTATTTATCTATTTTATATTTATATATATTTCTGTTTCACCCATTTCTCTCAAGCATCCAGATATTCTTGATCTTGCATGTTCCTCATGGGAACGATCTTGATTGTTGTCTTTTCCGTAGAGTAGAAGGTATAGGTGGTGCTCTCCTGGTCGAGAGAGTCGCCAGTGGTAGTCCTACACCTAGTCAACCACCCCAGGATCACTGTCAAGACGTAGTAGGACTACAGCACGCGTGATAAGCACACAGGTAGCTACCCCGCATTGACACGCGGTCAGTCGTTTCCGCTAACGAGTACGCCCAAAGTACAGCACAGAATAGTATAGGACCTTTCCCTCTCAGAACAGGGGTCTCATCCCTCAGAACCAAACAGGGGTCTCGCACCTTCCACAGTCTGCGCATTCTCGTCTGACTACCCCAGTTTGCCCAAAGGGCCTAACAAGTCGGTGTAGGGTGGCTAGCTAAACCTCAGGTCCCGTGAGGTGGCTAACTCCCTCCCTACACTAGTAGCTCGCCTCGGTACCACGTACACGAGGGCCAATATGAGTCGGTGTAGAGTGGCTAATCCTAACCCTGGGTCTCAACCCAAGGGAGGCTAGCTCCGCTCTACGCAAAAAGGGGATAGTTGCTCTCCTTGGTACCACGTACTCAAGGGCCAACACACTTCCCGTCTACATTCTCGATTTCCGTCTATCCATAGGAGTTCTACTCCTAATTCCCTGTAGGGTTCATGCTTATGTTCACCTCATTTATTCCGATCCAGATTTCATCATTCGCAATTTATCTCTCATCCATATACAGGCAGCTCGTATTCCAATAATTCGATACATGCAACTGGTGATTGCACAGGTAATTGTTCATTAATTACAAGCAGCTCATATTCTAACAAGCAACTCATAATTATAATATAGGCAATTGCTAGCAGTTTATCTTAATCATACATGCAAGTACATTATACAGCATAAATGGTTCATTCATTTATCTATCCTAGGGTTCATACCACATCTTAGGATTTCATTCGGCTATTTCCACAAGCACATTCTTATTTAAATATTATTAGCAAAATTAACCACTCTACAAGGCAACACAAGAGTAATGGGGGCTCGAATCGCAGACCCAGGCGTCTCTGCGAGCCCCAAACACGTAGCAGGATGAAATCCTATACCAGAGAATACATCACAAAAAGAGAGTTCAGAACAGTGTACAAAGGACTTTAGTACGTAGAGGGACTCGCGAGAAAAGTATAGGTATTTCTTTTGCGTAAAACGGACCCTGATCGGACCCTAAGTGAGTCAAAAATGTGCCTACTATTCAAAATCTTAAAAGGTGCCAGATCTTTACCTTAAGTCCCTGTAGTATCCTCAGATGTCCAGACCTTCTCTGCGATCGTCTGAAGGCAGTTTCAGACGTCGGACAATGCCTCCGGTCGTCTGGACGCACCTCTGGACGTCTGGTGATGTGATTAGACGTCCAAAAGCGCGTGGGAAAGCGTTCCACGCTCCTTCCCATGGCTGCACTTGCGTACGACATCATAGGCACGGTCAGTTGACATATACCCCTGCGCTGCGATATGCATGGCGCAGGGAGATATGTACCTTGCGATAAATGAGCTTTCAGACATCTGGCCTTAGCTTTAGACATCTAGGTACCCTGTAAGTTGTCTGTACTCCACTCCAGATGTCTGATACTGGAAAACTTCCAGTACCAGGAACTCCTTGCAGCTCTCTTCGCTCGCTCCACCTCACGCCGCAGCAACTCCAGCCGCTGCAGAGGGCTGGGAGGCCACCTTTCCGAGCCCTCTCCTCCTCCTACACGCACCCGCGGTGGTCGTGCGAGCTTCGCCGAGCTTCCACTGAGGCTCCTCCGACCTCGGCCTCCTCCTCCCGAGCTCTCTTCCTTCCTGCCTCTCGCTCTCCCTCGCTCGCCTCCTCCCGTCACTCTCGCACAGCACTGAAGGTAGTGGTGGCTGGTGTGTGGAGTGGAGAGGAGATAGGAGGGGGAGTTTATATAGAAGGTGTGGGGTTTAGGGTTTGGGGAAGAAAGAGTAAGGGAGAGAGGAGAGGAGGGTTCTACGTGCCGCCCGCATGCAGAGCGTAGTGTGCAGTACAAAAATTTCATTTTCAGACATCTGGGAACGGGTCCAGACGTCTGGAGAGACATCTGACTGAGATTCCAGACGTCTTAAAAGGCTAAAAGTGTGACGGGTCATTACAGTCGGGGTACCCTCAAGGTTCCCTTCTCTCGAGGGATGGTAGTTGCGAGTCTGGCCAACGTTCCTGCTAGCAGGTTGTCCTTTCGGGGCACCCGCCTAACTGAGACGGTCTTAAAGTCCATTAGCTCCTCCCTAACCATTTCAGCATATAGGATCATGTTCGGATCCCGATCTTGGTGTTCACCATTTATCTGGTTGGCGACCAGTTGGGAGTCCGTGTAGACTTCTAGCGAGGTGACAAACGTGGATTTGGCTACCTGGATCCCTACCATCATGGCTTCGAACTTCGCCTGGTTATTGGTTGCAGGGAAATCTAATTTGATGGCGTACTTATGAGTAACGCCATCTAGGGCGGTTAGAGCTATCCTGACCTCAGACCTAGCTGTCGTGGATGAGCCGTCAACATATAGTTGCAAGGGGAGTGTAAGGGAGGCATCGGGGTTCGTAAATTCTGCTACAAAATTCGTTAGGACTTGTCCTTTAATCGCTCTCCTTGGCTGATATTTTACATCAAATTCTGCCAATTTCATGGTCCATTTGATCTATAGTGCAGACCCCATGGGCTTATGTAACATTCGCCGCAAGAGGTTGTTTAATAGGACCATTATAGTGTGGGCTTGGAAGTATGTGCGTAGTTTCCAATTGATAATCATTTCCCACAGATGACACTAATTGATAGGATCCCCGAGGATTGGAGGGTTATACTCAACAACTCAAATGATTGGACCTCCTAAGGGAGTGGAGGGTCCGACCTAAGGGTTCAAACAATAGCACGAAAGGCAAAAAAGTTGGTGACCCAGTTCCATCACAAAGGGTGTACGTCTGGGGAGAGGATGATGCTCCTAAATATGCACTATTAAGAAACAAGATTACAATATCTCTTTTTCTCTCGAATTACCTTGGGGAGGGCCCTAAGGGCTTCTCTCCACTATTTATAGTGATAGAGTTAGGTCCCTTTACGAGATCTTCTGATTAGATATGCCTGTTGCCAAGGCACATATGTTGTTAGGTCATTAATTGCGGCGGTCATGTTAGCATTTATTTAGAGGTATGGTCATGTTGTACTTTTGTCACCATCCTGTTGGCGTTGGATTTTTTAAGCGGGTCGGGTCCTTTAGACCTACCCATGTTTAAGCCTTTCCAGGTGTAGGCGGTGTTTGTGCGGCGAAATCGAGGTTAAAAACTGCATTATAGTATAGTCGAAATTGCTTTGAAAACAAATAAATTTATTACTCGAATTTTAAGTCAGAGGTCGAACACAGAGAGCAATATGGAATTCAAAACTCAAGATTATAATTTAAATTAAAAATAGAGATTGCAATAAGAATAATGTCAGGATCAATATGCAAAAAGAGTGGAGTAAAATGGTGATTAATCAAATGTATCAGACGGCTTAAACAGCTTGTGCTACAGTGCTAGAGACTCAAGGGTCTCTCTCTTCTTCTTCCTTTCTCTGTGTTCTTTGCCTTGTCTTCTCTTCTTCTTTTGATCTTTTTCTTCTATTCTTCTACTCTTCTCCTTGTTTTCCTTCTTTTCCTTCTCTTCCTGTGCGACTCCTTTTGGCTCTGATCTTCTTCCTCTTCTTCTTCTCTATTCTTCTTATGCTCAAGCCTTCTCCTCTCCTTTCTTTCTTTGTGCTTCTTCTTCACGCAGAGAGGGAAGATCCTTCAAACGGCTAAGTGTCAGTCGTTTCTCCCTGTAGCAAAACCCCCTGCCCCCGCGAGCTCTCTCTTTCTCTCTCTGGGTCACTCTCTCCCAGAACCTTCCATAGTACTGGGTAATCGGGTTTCGGACCTAGAGCGCACTTGGGTCCAGGGCTGCGGGTGTGATCGTAGCTGAGGAGTGGAATGGGTTAGGCAGGTCGGATCTGCGCCAGGCCCGTGGGGAACGGGTCATGGGCGAGGCACAGGTGAGCGGGTGAGCGGGGACCTCACCCCAAGTGTATGAGACAAACAACCTTAGACACTTTTTCAATTTATGCGCTGTGAGGCGCTCTTTAGCTGATGATGTGCTACTAAAGATAGTGCCTCTTCTTTGCATGCGTCTGCGCTGAAATGCCTTCCAAATCAAGGCAACTGCTGAGGCTCATGTCCTCAATCAAGGACCTGGGTGTGTTCGCAAGACGTTTCCGGGCAACCTGGAGTTGAATCTTGGAGTGAAGGCACCCCGAAGCAGCCTTGAAGCTTGCTTGAAGAAGCTGCTCCAATGGAGGAGGGGACGAGCACCTGAAATCAACAAGAAGGCCTTTCCGCTGTGTCAAAAGGCTCAGGATGGATCGTCAGACCATGGCGAATGCGATGGTGGTGGTTATGTGGCGTGGTGAGGTCCGTGCGTGCGAGGTGGAGTTAGACTGTGCGTGTGAGAGTGGGTGTGTTCGGGGGCGAATTTGGGTGGGCGATAGGTGGAATTAGTTTAGGGATTTTGTTCGTGGAGTTATGGCGGAGTTGATGGGGGTGGTAGCAGCGAGATTCGTGTAGTGGCGAGGTGGATAGGCGTCACTGGAGCTTCGCCAGAGCGGAAGAAGGTGATGATGTTGAGGGCGAATTTGTGGTTGTGCGTGTGTTGTAAGAGTGGGAAAAGAAAGTATAGTGAGAGAGAGAGACAGAGGAACTTAGTGGACACGATAGAGAGACGGGGGGCTCCAGTGTTGGTCGACCGGAGCCGGAGAAGGAGGATGGTGCGACGAGGCGGCGACGTCGACTGAGGGAGAGGCACGACCTCTCGTTGGCAGGAGAGGTTCGCGAAGATGAGGGGAGGATCGTCGGCTGTCCAATTTGATGGTTGGACGGCCGGAGGAGGGGAGCGGAGAGGGGTCGCCGGAGCTAAGTCTGAAGTTGGCCAGAGATCGAGGAGGAGAGGGTTTCTGAGGCCAGAACTTGCTCAAGAGCACGATCGTACCCTAGGGTCTCTTTTATTGGCCATAGGACGTCCTTCCAAGCTTGGAAAGAAGCTTTCACGCTTGGAAGGTGGTTGCAACAATGGATACCTGAACCTTTGAAAGGTTCGCATGACCTTTTGGGAAGGACTTAGAGCCCAAGTAAAGGCTCAAATGGAAGGAGACTTCTAATAAGAATCTTTTGCGACATGTGTGTTATTTAAGTTAATCAATTGATCGCTTCACAAACAAACGCTGTTGTCGGGTTTTGATCCTTGGCAATGACGCAAAAAATAATGAAGCGATCGACCGACCACGGTTCGTATAAAAAATTATCGTCGTTGTAGTATATGTTACAAATACAAATCGTTATCGCATCGATTTTTATTTAATTTATATAATTTTTACTGGTTTATTCTAGATAGTTATTGATATACATCACTCTCTAAGTCTAAGATTATTCTTTAATTCCAAAAGATAAGTTTTATGTACAGTAAAGACTGAATAAATGAATGAATCAATAATGAATGAATTAATAGTTTAATTATGTACAAAAAGAATCAATTAAAATACTTGTAAAAACCTAATTACAATCAAGCATCAAACACTATATAAATATACTCTATACTATCTACTTATAAGTCATATTACTAATACTTACATATATATACAATACTAACTAATAATATATATCATGCTAACTTAACTTAATATACTAACATATATAGTAACATATATACCAGCTATAGCGACAGATATAAGCGTCGCTATACCGCAAAAAAACTATATATAAATTCTAAAGCAGAAACTAGGGTCTATAGCAACACTTATTTTACCTTTAGCGACGGTTTATTTTGTCAATAAAAATATGAAGTTACTTATATATATATATGTAGCTATACTACTTATACGTATACATACTATACGCAATACCTTATACATACATTACTTTCTTCTTTATTCTTTATACTTAGTCTCTTCTGCCTTCTTCTTTTACACTTAGCCATTTCTCATTCATTTTCCAATCAGCTTACTTCTCTGAGTTCAGTTATCAGGGCTCTTTTACTTAGCAAAAATTTGTTTAATTGGCGGGCACACTGTTCGAGGGATACACAGCACCCGAGGCGGGTGGGACTAGACCTCTACTAGGTATGCCTTAGCTTCTTAATTAGGCTGATTAATCAAATTCTCAGCTCATTACTAGGCTTAATCAAGCCCTCGCACAGTGTCCGACCCTCGACCACACACACATCTCAAATATCATCACAATGCATGCTCAGTATCTGATCAATGGTAAGGGTATGTTCGGTTGTTATGCGTCGAGCGCATGACGACTGAACTGCCTACGTAACTTATTCAATTTATAGTGCTACGAGCGCTTTTCAGTTCACGATGTGGTTCTATTTGAGTGCCGCATCTGCGATGAAATTCAGCCGCTGCTGTGCTGATTTAAGGTCTTTGGCCCTCAATTTGAGGGCCATAATTTATTATAAAATAAAATTAAATTATAGGATAATAAAGTATTTACATAGTACTTTATAATTGTATAATTAATTTAGAATTTTTAATTATGTTTACTATATAAATAAATTATGTAAAGTATACAGTTTATACATAGTTAATTTTAGGTTTTATTCCTTAATTACGTATAAATTAGCTATTAATTAGTCTGATTGACCTTATACTAAATTAGTATACACATTAAAGTATTTAATAGATATTTTTATTGTATTTTACAAGCTTTATTTCTATTTTATTTACATTTAATTAGTTTATTTTGGACTATTTTGTTTATAAATTAAGCTTAAATAGTATATACACTATAAATATACTTAAATTAGGTTAATTTACTTAAAATACAGTAGTATACATATACAGAATAAGTTAACTTAGTTTTAACTTAAATTACTAATTTATTTTAATTTAATCTAATAACTTAACTAGTAACATAATAAATTAATTATTTATTCTAGATATATAGTTAAATTAAGGTACAGGGTTTAGTATGTTTATTATTTACATATAAATACATATATATAGTATTATAACTTAATATGATTATTTATAGAGGGTATTAATTTACATAGCTATTTAGTACATATAAATTAGTTTATTTCATAAATAGTTATATGATTGAGATATATACAGTATAATCCAACTTAAAAACTTAATTTATATACTACAATATATACCTAAGCTATTTATACCCTACATATGTATAATTTACATTATAGATAAATACGCTTTACAATATAGCTTATATATACACCTATATATATAGTATACAAAGGATTTTTAGGTGTTTGTAAGTTTTTTTCAGCTTTTTATGGGTTTTATATATGTTATGGAGGTAGGAAAAGAGAGGGAAAGAAATAGATGAGAAGAAGGAGATGTTTTTGGTGTTTTTAAATTTAGTTTCTTTTATTAAGTTTTATGGTATACAAAACTGTCGGCTAGTATGTTCTACCAAGTTGGGGGTTCGAAATACTATGAAACTTGGTATGCACTTAAGGAAATACCTAATCTTCAATTGGATAAGTTTATTTTATTTTTTTAGGTTTCTTTATCTAATTTTCATTGAATTCCAATCTTCACACATTCTAAGCCTTTTAAGGGTTTTCTAATGAATCCTAAAGGTTTAGGATGGAACCTAGGTGTCTAAAAGGCAGTGGATTGCCTTGAACACATTCAGTATGAAATATGGAAAGGATATATGCAATTAAGCATGCAAATCAAGATAGATTTCAATTAATTACACTTAATGGACAGTTGGGCTTAATGGTTAGCTGACAAAGGATTTAAATAATCATTACAAGCATTCAAGGGATGTTAAAAATCAATTGCAATACAGTAAAGCTTGTATAGAAGTTAAACACAACATTATACATCAGTCAACTATTTAACCAACTATATCCTAGGCTACTGTCCACAGATCTTCTCAGGCAAAAACTGTTGGAACAGAAACAACAGCAGCTCAACAGCAACAAATCAGTTGCTGAAATTCTTCTGCGGGAAATCCAGCAAAACTGAAGTCCAGCTACAAAAAAATAGCGGCAGCTGAAGCTGCTAAACTCCAATCACTGCAACATACTAGACTCTACTTTAGACGTCTTAACTGTTGCTGCAATTAAGACAGACTCCATAGAACCAGATCTACAATGGGGAGAACTCAGAACCTAAATCTAGCTACCTACTAGCTTGAATTAGCCAATCAAATTCCAGATCAGACTAAAGACAACCTGATCAGGAATTTTAAGTGACTACTTAAGGGATTACTTAGCTGGGTTTTAGGGGAAATGTAGCTACAATTGCAGCAAATTGCTATAAGTCTGGGATTTGCACACACAAAATAGAAATAAAAAATTCCCTCAACACAATCTGACAAGGGTTTCAACTCATATAAAAACCACTAGGGAATACAAATCAAGATCAAGGTTCCTTGTTAGTAGAATCTTATCAAATCATAGTTAAAAGATAAGCTGATTTAACTCTTTCTAATACTATAGACAGCATGTAAAAAGAATTAAATCAGTCAATTTAAATCATACACTTAAATCCCAGAATTCTAAAACCTTAAGGAATATGGAGAATTCCTTAGGTTAAAAAATCAGATTGCTCTTCAAAATCAACTAAAAGATGCAAGGTAGAGTCTCAAATCAACAAAGTTGACTTTCATTGGCTTTATAATGCATTAAAGACATTCAATTCTCATGAAAATCCAAATCAAATTATGGCTCATCTGAGGTGAATTCTGACTTCAGAATCACTTCAGATTCCTAGCCAAACAGTGAATTGCAATCAAAATATTTTAGTTTTCTAGATCCAAGAATTCAAAGCTCAATTAGTTAAAAATTTTTACAATCCAAATTCAACACAAAACCAGCAAATCATTTCTCTTTTAAGCTTAGATCAAGGACTTTGGTGACAAAAATGAGATGAATGGGAAGCCCCTAATGTGATTTTCGATGCTAATTTTAGATCTGAGATTAGAAGCTAATTAGATCTGAAATTAGATCTAATGAGTGGGTGAATTGCGAGAAACAAATTGTGGGAATCAGAAGCGATATAGAAAACATGTCGAGGGAGAAAAAATGATCAGTGATGACTGTGTGAAAACGTCCCCTTTGATCTGGAATGATCAGAGGAGGTGAGGGGGGGGGGGATTCTAATCTAACTCTACTCTTAATGCTAAACTAACAAGTATAACAGATCATCAGTAATTCTAATTCTAACTCTACTGCTATAACTAACCTACAAAATAGTAAAACTATTCTAAAAGGAAGAATGGGACCTGTGGGTCTCCACCCGGAGGATGGAGAGGAAGAAGGGAGGGGGAGCTCCAATGAATGAAAAGCTTGCTAGTGAAGCTTCTGGGTCATCCTCAGGTGTACGTCATCCTTAGCGACGAGGAGGAAAAGAAGGTGAAGAACTAAACCTCTGTCACAGGTGTAGCGTTTGAATGGATTAGGGGAACTGGAGGGGAAGAAAGGATCGCTCTCAAGGAAGTAGGAGAGGAGGCGATCCTTTACGCGCACGACCAGGGAAGTGCTTAACTAGCGATTGTAATGATTCCAGGCACCGCGCGAGTGAGATTACTTGACGAGGGCACTGGCGACGGGGATGGAAGGAGAGAGCGCATGCTACTGCCAACTCAAAATCTGACTGTAGGCTGAGATCTGGGGATAGTGGTGAGCACACGCGTCGATTCACGCGAAGCTTCGAATCAAAATGAGCCGCAGATCAAGATCAAGGAAAGAACGAACGGTCGAGGATGCGCGTGTTCTTCGCATGCTACAGTGCACGTGCGGGAAATAACTACTCAAGTTTCTATTGGGTAAATTGCAGGGTCAGCCCTTCTGTGAAGGGATAGAAGATTTGCATGAGCCCGTAAGTGGTAGAAAGTAGTAACGGAATGGTCCCTAAGGGCTTTCAAAGAGGTCCCTACAGGTTACAAATAGATCCGGGGAAGTTTTCTAATGAAGGAAATGTGATGCATAAAGGACCTCATGTAAATCTTCAATTTCAAAGCCTTAATGATATCTAAATGCCTTCAAGTTTTTATATGTGCTTAATTGATCTTTTGAGAAGTTAAGTATACTTTTGATTTGAACTTTTAAACTTGTTTGTGTGTTCAATTCACACTTGGATCACCATGTGACCTTTTTCGCAAGAATATCTCATTTTATGACCTAATTATGCAATCTTAACATAGAATTAATGTTTTAGGTATTTTTCTTTGATTTCCACACTTAACCCTTTTTATGTGTTAATTTGACATTATTTAACCCATCTTTTAGCTTAACTTTAGCTTTTTAGCTATGATGAGTCATAACTCATCAACTTCCTAAGGAATCCTCGTATCAATTTTGAGAGGGATTGATTGAGAATTGAGCGAGAAATTCTCGCTCAAAACTCGACGGTGAAGGTTTCACCTTCCAAAAATGGCGTGGGAACCTGCTTGTGAAGAAGGTAAAGAAGTTGGGACACTATTTGTAAGAGAATTCAAAAGTTAAGGGTCTGAATGAGATAGAAAGAGTCTGACTGGATCAAAATGTAAACTTAGTCAAGATGATCTCAGATTGAGCCCAAATTTTTGTATAAATCTAAATTGGATCCAAGGAATCCAATGGTGAAGTTAGATTTAGGTTTTGACCAAGTTTGACTAGGTAATTTATGCAAAAATCTAAATTAGGGAAAATGTCAGTGTAAGACTCTATTTTGGGTTAAGACGGGTTCTGATGGTTAAATTGAAGGTTCCAAACCCTAGAGAATTGTTTTTCTATAAATTTTGAAGGGTTTAGGTGAATTTTATCCTGACCAGAACCTTAGTTAATTAAGTGGATCTATTTTTAGGGTTTCAAAAGTCATTTAATTCTTAAAACACGTGCAAACCCTTTTCTGTTTGTTCTAACCCACTTGTTAAACTTTAAGGACCATTTGACTCTTAATTACTCCCTTGGAAAACCCATGATTGTACTGCATTCGTGATAAGATGGTCAAATTACAATTTTAACCCTATTTTCTTGTATTTCCCTCAGAATGGTTATGTAGTGACTTATGGCTTTCTGGCAATTATGTAGGAGCATTTATTGACTTAATTGAATCAAAATGAGCTAGTTATGATTGATGATGGTGTTCCCATCTAGCAGGTTGAACCTCTATGCCCTAAGTTAGCCAAGTCAGATTTTCAGAGCCATCTTTGAGTCCTTTTTTGGATTTAGGTGGGTTGGATCCCGAAACTGCCTGTATCCGAGTCTTCCTGGGTTGGATCCTTCTTTTCAGATTTTTCCGTGGAGTTCTTGAATCGGAGGACATTTTTTACCCCTCATCAGTTACCAACTAGTCACAATCCCTCACCAGACGTATCTCTTTCTCTTATGGATGTACTCTATATTTTTCTTTCTTTTTTCAATTACTTCTTTTCTATTTTCTACGTTTTGTAATTGGAATAGAATTCTAATGTTTTTGTCTGTGGAATCTTTTAATTAAAGAGAAGATTAACAATGTAACACCCTGGAAATAATGTCATATCACAAAGTCGCGAAAGTAACTGGTAAGTTATAGATGATCGAAAATTACTTCTTGAAGACTTAAGTGTTTTAGCTGATTAATTTTGATCCATTAAACTCATGCCAAACAACTTATTAAAGTTATCTTTTTTCAATTACATTTTGGTCTAAGCTCGATTTGTAAAAATAATATCAAAGCTAAATTCTCTATACTAGAAGGAAAGGATAGTTTTTTAAAGATCTAGCACTACACCATGACTTGGAGCCACTATTACTATTGGAAATGTGTAGGTCAAGTCACAAAGAAAACTTTAATTTAAATGGGTGTGATAACTTCCTCAAAAAAAAGTTTCACTCTATTCTTGGGCTCTGAAATAACGATTGCAGCTTAATGTTGTTAGAGATAATTTAGGAGGAAAAGGAAATTTGAGTTATCTATTTTCATATTTTGTTTCTTTCCTAATTATAAATATATATTTTAGGATTTATTTTCATTAGGATTTGAATTAAGATTGATCCTTTCTATATAAAGAGATTAACTCTATATACGAAGGTTCTTCAATTCTAGTAATCTCCACAAATGGCGCATCATTTCTCCAGTTGTAGGACACACATGTATTTTAATAACCATGGCAAGGGGAGAGATGTGGTTCCATGTGGTGGGACGGAGTTTTGGATTTATGATATGGACATTAGGTATCGGGGAAGGAGTGGTGCGTGATGTGTGGATGTAGATTGAAGTGCCATGTAACAAATTGGCAGCCCCTTACTTGGTTGACTCAAGTTAAAATTCAGTTTTCTTTAGTATGTCCAGTAATCCTAAAAATGTCCTTCATTTGTTTGTTTGTGTTGTCACAGTTTCGTGATTTTTAGTTCCAAATTACATGGAAGTACAGGTAGGAAGAAGTAAAGATAGCTTATTTTTTAGGAGAATGATTATGATAGTCATGACATTTGATTGCATAGGATGTCATTAGAGAGGTTTTATCACCCTGCCAGCTCCTCGGTGGCATGACTTTGTGTTCTTCTCATTGTTTACAAAAATGCAAGGCCACATGTCTGCCCTTATATGTTGTGATTGGATGTCCATAACATGTCATTGTGGAACTTAAATCAACTTGCTCAGCGTGGGTCATCCATGGGTATTGCCATGCTTGGCCATGGATGGATGGTAAAATTAACAATTTTTATCCTTCCTGCACTCTAAAAATGCCTCCTTCAACAAATGAGTCCATGTAAAATCATCAATATAATACAAGATGAACTCAAAACTTGTCTCACTTTCTAAACTTCCCTCACCCCATATGCCCTTATGTTCTCTTAAGGGTAGGTGTAGTTGGATTTGCCCAAAGAAACATACAATTATTCTCCAACGACCCACCAATTTGATTACTTTGCTTGGTAGAAGGAATGTCGTTTAGCGTCTCCTCTCTTAATTAATTTAGTTTGATTCAATCGTGTGGATTTAATTTTTGCCTCGATGTCAACACCATTGACAAAATGATTTGGATTCCTTACTATTGAATATGTTATCACATCATCAAAAGTAACATCGCATTGGAAACATGGAAAAGATGGGCTAAAAATTAGTACTTTATATTCGACTTTAGGCATTTTAGGGAGTTGCCCTTTTAAGTTCACTTGTCCCCAAGTCTAACAAATTATTAGGATCAGCTTTTTCCTCGATTGAACTCGCATTCAAAATAAATATTGTATAGAATTATTAGGATCAGCTCGTTTCTTCATTCTATATTTTGTGGTTTAAAATTTTATGTAAAATAAATATGAAAAGAAAGAAAAGGCGAAGACGACTCTTTAGTAAAACAATAGATGAACTGATAAAAGGGAATGATCACCAATCACGAAAAGGTGATAGGCAGGATTTATTTTCCACTCCAAGCTTCAATTCAAATCATTGCTTGTGGTTGACCTTCAAAAGCATCTCCCTGATCAAATGGTGATAAGACCAACCACCATCTTGCAACCCTTATCCAAAAGAAGATCGACGCCCGACTCCACGATCGATCCCAAGTTCCCCCCTTTGGAAAAATGGGCACAAATTTCGGGAATGATGTATGCTGTGGCATGCGTCGTTTAGGACGAAGATAAATGGTAGTGACTTGCTGCATTGAGAAGGCCGTAGATTCGACCGTCCTTCCCCGATTCCTCTATCCAAGAGGTGCCCAAACAAGATCATGCCATACACACGAGCCACCAATCGTCCAGTGGTTCCTGCTACTTTCTCATCCTGTCAATTACAAACCCACCCTTCTTCTCTCAGGAAGCCCCCGTCCGCTCCCCGAGGAAAAGGTACTCAAGATCTAAAATTTTTAAATAAATGCCATCATACAACAACAACAACCAAGTCTTTTTCCACATCAAGTGAAAAATACCATCATAAACATATGAAATTAAGTAATTATCATCTTAATCTTCATCTTTACTTAGATGCCATCGTAAGTTTGATTATCTCAGTAAGAAGGCACTTGAATTAAATTCCATTAAAATGATGCGTAAGTTTCAATTAAAAGTTTAACAAACGATTATTTTTATCTCTAGAGTCAATGGTGAACATCGAAACAATACTTCGCATTGCTTCACTACATCCTCTCTCCCCTTTTCACCTCTTTAACTTGACCGGTGAAGTCCTTATTGTTGCTTTCTCCATGTTGGTATCGTAGGATTGAAACACTTTAATAAACCACTCCAACTTCAATGAAAATTGTTTGGCATCTGTTTGCTGATCGTTAACCATTTTTACGCTTTTGCCTACTTAATGTAGTTAAAATCAAATCTTATATTAATTTAATGGCATTGTTACTGAATAAGTTATACTTGTGGTGACATATATGTGAATTTGAAGTTCAAAGAAGCATTCATGTAATATCAAAAACTTTTTATGGTATCCATGTAAAAACCTCCTTATCTCTACATTTACCTTTTTTCCTTGGACTTAGCCATTCCTTTTCACTTGGGACTGTAACTTGGAACAAGCTATTTTTTTTGGCACCCATTGGATTGGAATGCAACATACTTCTAGAGGCCAATCAAATGACCATAATCCATGGACGCTAAGTAGCATCTGATCAAACAAGCTAGAAACTATTGCATGTTTAAAAAAAAGAAGTGGCTACATGTTCTAATTCATGGACGAAATTAAATATGCATGCACTCAAGCATTTTTTTTTTTTTTCTTTTCTTTTTTTCTCCTTTCTGACCATACATGGTAGACATGTTCTCCCGAGAGATTGGTCATAAAGCAGGATGCAGGGTGCCATCCCATACTTGGAACTAAACATGTATGAACATTGTTCTAGAAGCCAGTTGGATGAACCATAATTCATGGAAGCCAAGTAATATCTGATCAAACATACTGGAACTCAATGAACATAGACTTTTTTTTTTCGCTACAAATTTTGATCCATGCCTTGGAAAACTTCTTCAATTTTCTGAAAATTAGATATGCACGAAATCATGCATATAATTTTTTTTGCCATCTATGAGAGACATGCTTTCCTCCTAAGAGATTGGACATGATTGCTTAATTCCATGCTTAAAAAATGATGTATGACATTGGGAGCACCTCCCATTGGTAGCGGCCAACATGAACGTGACATGCATGGGTGGTAAGGGGTGACTTCATTGTCATCTGATGGGCATGTGAGAAGCATGGAGGGAACTTGGTGTCCAAGGGGAGCTTAGAGGAGTTTTCCAGTGCTATAACCATTGGATGGAGCGAGAGGGATTCTTGCGGTTGGTGCGGGAGGCATGGGAAGAGGAGACAAAGGGGAACCCACTCTTTAGATGCGTGGCAAAGCTCAAAAGAATGGAGAGGCTAGGGTGGGCATGTGAGGATAGGGAACAGTTGAGGAAGGTGTCGGAGTAGAGGGAGAGATCTCGAGAGGTAATCACCCAACTCGCCACTAAGCAAGGGGACATGGACCTTCACGAGGAGGAGAGGAGAGTCAAAATAGAGATAGATCACCTATCGAAGGAAGAGGATAGTGAGTGGAGGCAAAGGAGTAGAGTCACGAGACTTGAGTGGGGGATAGAAGCTCAAGCTTCTTTGCTACAGGAACGCTGTGACACATGTGATCAAGGAGGACAGTGCCAAAGTTGATGAAGTCGTAGTCATTAAGGAGGATGTGATTTGACATTTCATGAGCTTGTACACAAGGGATCTAGAGGTTATTCACAAGCTTGAATTTCTCTTGTCGCAAACTTTCTAACGGGTCCTATTTCATAAAAATTCAAATTGTATAACCTAAGCTATGTGAGAAATATGTTTAACAAATACATAGGTGTATGTGGATCAGAATCGAGGTTATTTTAGTCCAAAATCAAGTATTTTTATCCTTAACTGAATCCTTGATTCATATAAAAATCGCACCAAGATTTTGGGCCACGACCTCATACTTTGTGATTCTGTTTTGCGAGAAAATCAAAGAGGAGAGAAAGAGAGGAAGAAAAGAGAGAGAAAGCATTGGTGAAAGGGACAGGGCACTGGTAAGAGAGACAGAGTGCCCTCCTCTCTTTTATGCCTGACATGAAGGCAAGCATAGGCCCTACATGGTGTGGCATTACAGGGTGATGTGTGTAGGTTCTAACGAAGGGGGTGAGATTTGCGTGATAAATAAATAACGCAGAAATAAAGATGCAACAATATCACAAAAAGAGTAATCATACAAGTACGATTTTTATGTGAAAACCCAAACCCAGGTAAAAACCATCACCTAAGCCTCTCGACTTAGGATTTTCTGATCGACTTAGTCGATCAAATCCACTAATCGTACTACTTCAACGAGGGTAGTACAACCTCTTACAACCACGCTACTTTATACTTGAGGATAGCGTAACCTCAAAACCCCTCTCCTTCATGAGAAGTATTTTGTCTGGCAAGGGAGATGAGAATTCGCAAGGTGAATACCCAAACAATGAAAATTACAATATCCTATAGAGCCACAAAGCAAATGTAAATCAACCTAGCTTCTATAGGCAAAAGGACTTCCCTTAGATGGAAGTGGTGCGACGTGAAGTCGGCAGCATGACGGTGCTCTCGGATGGATGGTAGAGGGCTTGGAGAGCAACAACACTTTGATTCTAATCTCTTGGACACAAAATGAGTGGAAGTAGTATTCTTAGGTGTTTCTAGCTAAGGAAGGGTGTTCCTCTATTTATAGAGGTCCTAAGAAGGCTTTGGAAGGCTTTTATAGTCGTTGGGAATAAACCCAAGGCAAATCAGGCCGAAATCAAGATTATTTATGATTTTGACAGGGTTATCAAATGTCTAGTTCTAAGTTCAGACGTCTGGGACATCATCTAATCTAGGGATCAGTGGTCTGATCTAGAAGGGTGGAAGATCTGTTTAGGGTTGGATCAAGACGGACGTCTAAGATTCACTTTTATGACATTTGGGACAATAATCAGACGTCTAATTCTACATGGGTTGTGTTCCTGTTTTGTCCAGACCTAAACAGGGTTCTAGGTTATAGTTGGTCAGACGACAGGTCGGTCGTCTGGCAAGATGTCTAGATGTCTGGAAAGCCAATCTTCTGCAGGAAGTGATTTCCCGAGGCTCAAATGGCTATAATCATCTAACAAAAGTGATTTAGGTCAGATCTTAGCCTAACGTCTATTTATCAAACATCTGGGATGCTCTATGAACGTCTGAAAGTAGGTGAAAAATAGATTAAGGGTTAATCCTCTAAGATAAGCCAACGATCCTCTAGTTGTACGTCTGGCAATGTCCTCAGACGACTTTTAAAACATTTGGACTAAAGGCTGAACGTCTGAAAGTGACAGACAGAGAGTGGTTTCCAGCCTAAGTGTTAAGGCATCAGACGTATTAAAGTCTAAGGTTAGACGTTTGATGTTCAGATTGGACATTTGATTAGGTTGTCTAATGCCTACTTTGATTTTCTAAGTTCTCTATGAGAAGTCTAAGTATTCTAGGGTTGTATATGTGTTCCTAGGATTACTTTTTATTACTTTGGGGCTCTTTAATAAATGATCTAAGTAAATAAAAAGGAAATAACAAAAAGACAAATACATAAAACAAAAACAGAAAGTACTTCTATCATATTCTTCATCTTCTTGTCTTCAAGCTCTCCCTCCACGCGAAGCTCTTTCTCATCCATCAAGCTCCTTCATTCCGTCATGGATGCGAGTTTGAGCTCCTTCACACTTGTAACCATTTGCATCTATCCTGAAATCTAAAACTCAATGCAAATATTAAATAACAGGTGTTTTGTTATCATCAAAATTAATGATCGTGGTGCCCTTATACCAACAATGTGTACACGGGATTGCTACATGGCAGGGAGAGGTGAGTAGTGTAAATGGGAGGCATTGATTACACTTGCGTGAGGATCCATGGAGGAGAGCAACATTGGATCTCTTGTATGGCCCGTGGATGGTGGAGATTAACTAGTGGGGCGATCCGATGTAGCAGAAGCACCCCAATCGAGCATCAATGCATGTTATCGACGCACCGTGAGATCCTACCATGTCGATTTAGGTGAATCGGACAGCCCTAGGCGAGTTTAAGAATGCTTGTTTTGGTTGGTTCAAGGCCCTCTTGAGCCTCAATTATTGCATTCTTTTGATCTATAGAATCCACTTCTCACGTACTATGCATTGGTAAGCTTTGAAACCCCTTTTGGATATTGTTTCACCTCATTAAACCTAAAGGTGCCACTTAATGCCCTTCTAATTTGGTTGGGCATACTTTTGGTCAAGGGTTGCGATTCTGGAACACTCACGAGACTCAAGGAAACATAGGAAATATCAGGAGTCTCTGACCTAGTTATTCAAAGTTATTATGACCTTCCGGTAACCTTAAGTAGAGTAGTCCCCTATTCCCCTTTATGTGGTAATTTCCTTGGAATGAAATTGGTGCAAGATTGTAAAGACCCGTTCTGTCCTGAGTCTTTTAAGACGTCTGGACCACATCCCAGACGTCTGGAAATCAAAATTTTTGGGTACGAGCTTCGCGTCTTCGCTCGCCCGTAGCTGTTCTTCTTCGTGCTCGATCCGTGGGCGTGGCATGAGAGCTGTCCGATCGAAGATCGGACGGCTGAGGTCTTCGCACGGGCGTGCTTGAATCACGCCTTGAGTTCGTGTGCGCGCAGGCGTTGTCGGCAGGCGTGTGCATGCGCGTGGTTGATCGCCGCCTGAGGACGCGTCGTGTGGCGCTATCTCGGCCGTCCGCTGCTGATCGGGTAGCCAAATTTCGCCCACGCGTGAAGTCGTCTTCGGATTTCAGCACCGCGCGGCTTGAACCCGCGTCGTGTGGGCACGGGCATGCGCTTCAACCGCTGCACTACGGCCGCTGCTTTGTTGCGGCGACCGAAGGCGTGCGTGCGGTTCTCAGCCGTTCGATCGGAGATCGACGGCTGAGATTTGCTCTCCGGAGGAGGGAGGAAGCGGGCGCACGGTGAGCGGGTGCCATGTGGCGCATCGTGGGTCGTTGATCATCAGATCAACGGCCAGAACTTCTTGGGCCCATTATGGGAGCTCCGGATGTCGGATTTGGTCGATTTTTAGTCCGTTGGACTCCGTTCGTCGTTCTGATTCCATCCGTGCGGTCCGATTGCTCATCTGAGGCCTGCTTTGACAAGTGCTCATACAAATGGCCATTAATACTATTTTACAAGCAATCTTGACATATGATGCATGCAGTGCTCCCATTCTACTTATGTTGTGTTATTTGTGTCTTTTATTCTTAAGATGGGCCCTATTTAATAGAATTATCACCCCCAGATGCAGTGTTATCATACCCACATGCTTATTCCTTGCTAGTCCCTAGCAAGGTTTATTCTAGCCTTTATTTTCTGTCAGAATTTAAGAAGTAATTACTTAGACACTTCGTCACTTGTCAATAGGAGGAAATATACTAAGATCTTAATCTACAAAGACTAAGCAACGCCCGGATGTCTGCCAAAATACGAATTGCCTGAATCCTTACTTTAATGTATGTAAATATACATATGTATATATATATTTTTAGATTTTTTTTTGAAATTCAGAGTGGGTTGGTAACTTTTTACGGCTACCCAACCCACCCAAAGCTCGGTCAAAACCCTAAGTGCTAAGTATCCTAGTGTGAAGATCGTGATAGAATCACTCAACGGTAATTTAGACAGACTTCGGGTTTCTACGCCCCTAGGTAACCGGAAGAGGAAGTATTTTGCCTGAAGGTGTATTTGTTTGATTGGTAGCTTTCTCCCTATGCTTATTTTAATTGGGGTCAACACATGGATTTTTCCAGTGTATATCTCTCCGACTTGTACTACTTCCTCGCTTCTTCCTTAAGTGTTTTGGTTCTTTTTGTGTAATTACTGAGCTGGGCTTTGGACAACCGACCAATGGGTTGTTACCCATGATCACTTGCCAGCCATACTCATGCGGTGAAGTGTGGTTTATTTTGTTTTCTTTTCTTCTCCTTTTTTTTTTGTAGGTGGCTTCCCTGATCTCAAATGTACCTAGAGGCAATGAAGAAGAAGTGGTCCCGTGACTGGGCTCTGGACAACCTGCCAATGGGCTATTACCCACGACAACTTGCCAGCCATACCACCCTAGAGAGTTCATTAGCTACTCAATTTCTGTCAAAATCTCCGAGGAGTGAGTCTGTGCAAAAAAAATGTGTGCAGATGCTTAGACTCAAAGTTTTTTTGAGTTAGAAGGTGAGTTGATAAGTTGTATACTTATCACCTTATTTAGTAGGTGGATTAGAGTAGCTTAAGATTGCAAGGATTCGAAGCTAAATCCATATTTTGACGGACACCAGGGCTGATTAAGCCTGAAGGCCTGAAAAGTCTAAGTGTTCAAGTTCTTTTGTATTATTTTCTACTATTGACAAGTTTATAATGCCTAAGTTTCTTCCTAAAAAATTATTATTATTATTATTTTATTCAGACTGATTAAATGAGCTCAAGATCGTGCAATTACCACCCCCCCATGCTTAAGTTGGACAATGTCCTCATTGGCGAATACATAAATGCAACAGGGGTTCAAAAAGATATTACCTGAGTGACGTAAAATACCGGATCAGTCTGAATCTTCTGGGTTGCCTCCTAGGAAGCGCTGAGTTTAACGCCTCCTACTGGGCGGTGCTTTGTGTCATCCCTCAATGAGGGTGACACTCTCCTTTGGGGAAACCTGGGCTAGGAAGTGTTTCAATATTTGACCATTAACTGTAAAAGTGTGCCCAGTGTTTGGATCAGCGATTTCAGCTGTCCCATTAGAGTAAGGCTTAACCACCCAAAATGATCCTGTCCATTTGGACCTGAGTTTCCCCAGAAAGAGTTTTAGGCAGGCATTGAACAACTAGACTTGCTGGTTAGGCTCAAAGGTCTTTCTTTGGATGAGTCAGTTGTGGACGGCTTTCATTTTCTCCTTATACAGTCAACTATTCTCAAAGGCGTCCTGACGAATTTCTTCGAGCTCAGATAATTGGAGCGTCCTCTGCGCACTGGCTAACTGGGAATCCATGTTACATTGCTTGACAGCCCAGTAAGCTCGGTGTTCCAATTTGACAGGAAGATGGTAGACTTTGCTAAAGACCAGGCGATAAGGCGACATGCCTATCGGGGTCTTGAAAGCGGTCCTATATGCCCACAGGGCATCATCTAGTCTCGTGGACCAGTCTTTCTTGTCAGGTCTCACAGTCTTTTGTAAAATGTTTTTGATTTATCTATTGGAGACCTCGGTCTGCCCATTTGTTTGTGGATGATACGGGGTAGTAATGCGGTGGTTAACCCCGTATTTTCTAAGTAGGGCACGGAATTGGGAGTGAATAAAATGGTTCCACCATCACTGATCATGGCCTTTGGTAGTCCAAATCGGGAAACGAAGTTCTGCTTAACAAAGTCCATGACAGTCCTGTGATCGCATCGGCGGGTGGCGACGACTTCAATCCATCTAGAAACATACTCTACTGAGACTAGGACGTATTCAAAGCTGTTGGATGGTGGAAAGGGGCCCATAAAATCGATACCCCAAACGTCGAAGATTTCGACAATCAAGATGGGCTGGAGGGGCATCATATCTTTCCTGGTCATGGTCCCCAGTGTTTGGCAGCGTGAGCAAGTCTTGGCAAAGTTGTGTGCATCCTTAAACAGGGAGGGCCAGTAAAATCCAGACTGTAGAACCTTCGCAGTCGTTTTCTTTCCAGAGAAGTGGCCACCACAAGCCTGGTCATGACAGAAGGAAAGCACACTCTGAACTTCGTTCTCGGGGATACACCTCCTGATGATTTGGTCGGCACAGAGGCGAAATAGCATGGGATCATCCCAGAAATAGTGCTTGGCCTCAGCCAAGAACCTGTCCCGTTGCTGTCTGGACCAGCTGTGAGGGGTCTGTCCTACAACTAGGTAGTTGACATAGTCAGCATACCAAGGCAATATCTTGTCTTGCACAGCCAGAATGTGTTCATCGGGGAAGGTGTCAGATAAAGGTAGGGAGGGTCCAATGTGGTCTGGGTGAAGTCTGGACAAGTGGTCAGCCACCACATTCTTTGATTCGGCCTTGTCGCGGATTTCCAGGTCAAATTCTTGCAAGAGCAGGATCCATTTGATGAGCCTGGGTTTCGCGTCCTTCTTAGACAGCAGGTGTTGGATGGCTGAATGGTCAGTGTAGATGGTCACGTGGGATCCCATCAAGTAAGGTCGGAACTTCTCAAGTCCGAAGACTATAGCGAGCAATTCTTTCTCTGTGACCGTATAATTTCGTTGGGCCTCGTCCAACATTTTGCTCGCGTAGTAGATCACCACGGGTTTCTTGTCTTGTCTTTGTCCCAGGACAGCGCCTATGGCAAAATTTGATGCATGACACAATCTCAAATTCCTGAGACCAATTCGGGGGCTGAAGTACAGGTGCTGTGGAGACTAAGTCCCGGAGGGTGTGATAAGCCTGGATGCAATCAGAGGACATGTGGAATATGGCGTCATTGGCCAGAAGGTCGGTTAAGGGTTTGGGAAGCTTGGAGAAGTCTTTAATGAACCTTCGGTAGAAGCCAACGTGTCCCAGGAATGAGCGAATCTGCCGGACCGAGCTAGGTGGAGGAAGTTTGGAAATCAAATCAACCTTAGCCTGATCTACCTCAATGCCCCTATGTGATATGATGTGACCGAGGATGATTCCTTCTTGAACCATAAAATTGCTCTTTTCCCAACTTAACTCCAGATTAACCTCGATACATCGTTTCAGGATTTTCTCCAAGTTGCTCAGACAATGGTCGAATGAATTCCCAAATACAGAGAAATCATCCATAAAGACCTCTAAGTATTCGCCCACCATTTCCAAAAAAATGGATAGCATGCTACGCTGGAAGGTAGCAGGTGCGTTGCATAGCCCGAACGACATTCGACGGAATGCAAACGTGCCGTATGGGCAAGTGAATGTGGTCTTTTCTTGATCTTCCGGAGTAATTGCGACTTGGTTATATCCTGAATATCCATCCAGGAAGCAAAAATACTTTTGCCCTACCAATCTTTCAAGGATTTGGTCAATGAATGGCAAGGGGAAATGATCCTTCTTAGTGGCTACATTGAGCTTCTTATAATCAATACACACCCGCCATGCGGTGGTGGTACGGGTGGGGATGGATTCGCCATGATCATTGGTGACAACGGTGAGCCCAGTTTTCTTTGGAACCACTTGAGTGGGGCTCACCTAGGGGCTATCGGAGATAGGATAGATGATGTCGGCGTTAAGCCACTTGATAATTTCTTTCTTGACGACCTCCCGCATGTTTGGGTTTAAATGTCTCTGCATCTGGCGGGAGGGTCGTGCCCCGTCTTCCAGGTAAATCTTATGGGTGCAATAGGTGGGGCTAATTCCTCTCAAGTCAGAAATGGTCCAACCAATGGCGGCCCGATGTTCTAAAAGGGTCGCGGTCAACCTGAGTTCCTGATCCTTGGTTAGATGAGAATTAATAATCATAGGGAAGGTTTGGTCAGGTCCCAGGAAGACATACTTGAGATTCTCGGGTAGTGGCTTAACTTCGGGTGCGGGTGGAACAATGGTTGACGGAAAAGGAAAAAGCGGGAGTTGATCAACATCGATCTCCTCAAATGGTGTTGTGTGATGGTAATCAGCCTTACAGAGGTCCACGGGTAGCGATGGTGACGGGTCAAAACAGTCATTACGAGTTTGGTGGTCTGAGACAGAACTAAGGTGAGGCATTCCTCGACCAGTGTTTCCACGGGATCATGTTCCTCAACACAATTGCAATCAAAAAACTTTGCCGCCCGAAAGATATCCAATTGCATTTTCTTATGTGTAAAAGCGATTTCCATACATCCCATGTCACAATCAATGTTTGCCTTAGCCGTAGCTAAGAAAGGTCTGCCTATGATTATGGGTGCGTTCTGTAATTTTTCAGGGACTTCCATGTCGAGCACCAAGAAGTCGACCGGAAAATAGAAGTCCTTGACCCATACAATCACATCCTCGACAACCCCCTTCGAGGTCTTCACAGATCTATCAGCCAGCTGGATGGTGACAGGTGTGGGTGTCAACTCTCCGAAACCAAATTGGTGGTATAGGGTTGTTGGAATCAGATTGATAGAAGCACCTAAGTCTAGGAGCGCTCTATCAAATGTCATGTCCCCGATATTACAGGAAATTAGGGGTGCTCCTAGGTCAGTTCGCTTGAGCGGAAGGTTGCTTGATATTACGGAACTTGCTTATTCGGAGAGCACAACCTTCTTAGGTGCTTGAGGTCATGGCTTACGTTTGGGTGTACAGGCATCCTTTAAAAACTTGGCGTAAGCCGGGATGTTCTTAATGGCTTCGAGGAGCGGAATATTAATCTGTACCTGCTTAAAGATCTCCAAAAGCTCCTCAGTTTCCACAACATTCTTCTTCTTCTTGATTGTTTCCAAGGCCTCAGGGTAGGGTGTCTGAACTTGGATCGGATCTATTTCTGGGTCCTTGGGTTTTTCTGGTGCCTCTTTTGAGCTGGGTATTTTAGTGGGTGAAGTCTCGGGGAGAGTCGACCATTTGGGATCCTGGGTTTTGGTGCCACTTCTCAAGGTCACCGCATTTGCAGAGGTATTGGGACCATGGGTTGATCCTTGAGAAGACGAGGACGAAGAAGCACCAAACCCAGGGGGTGTTTGTGGGGCTGGTTGGACCATGTGGGCCGGCTCGGGATTGTCCTGGAACCCTTGCGAATTGAGGCCTCTGTTAATTATGTTTCGCAGGTTCGGTTGTGGCTGGGAAGGTAGGGATCCTTGTTGTTTACAATCCAAGAGTTGGCTTAACTGTCCCTTTACTAAGGCCATTTCCTCCTGATGTTTTTGGTTCATGTCAGCCATCATCTTTATTAGGGTATCCATTTGGTTTTGTGGGGGAGGGGCCGCCCTATTTTGATTATATGGGGGTCTAACTGGTGGTCCTTGTTGATAGGGGGCAAGTGTGGCTGCTGGTTTGGCCTGGGCTGGTTTTGGAATTGCGGTGGTTTCTGGTTTGTCCAACCAAAGTTGTGGTGATTACGCCAGCCAGTGTCGTAAGTGTTGGAGAAAGGGTTAGGTTTAGCATAACCTTGGACAACTTTCACTTCTTCAAGGATAGCAGATGTCGATGGGGAGGGAAGAGAGTAATCAAGGGTTGAGGGAGCAAAGGTCCCTCCCTGGAATGTAGTCAGGGGTTGTTCTAGGTTCAGTTGGCTTAAGGGCTGAACCAGGTCAACATTATGTGCTCCCTTTACTAGGGAGAAGGTCTGTAACGGGTTCCTGGTCTAGTTCAGTAGCTCATCAATCCTTTTGTCCACCAATTCCACTCGATCTAGTTTCTTGGCAATGATGTCCATGTCAACCATTCCAGAATTTGCTTGTACCTCATAAATCCCACCACGAGGTTGACTGGATCGGTTAAACTGGGTCATGGAGGCATTGTTGAGCGAATTTCGCTCATGGACTCAAAGAGCTCAATCGCGCTCTCCTCGTCCTTGTTCAAGAAGTTCCCCCCGCATGAGGTATCGACGAAGTTCCGCAGGTTGCTGTCCAGATCGTGGTAGAAAATCTGGGCCAATTGCCACCTTGGTACTTCGTGGTGTGGGCATTTCCTCAAGAGTTCATTAAATCTTTCCCACGCCTCATGGAACTGTTCCCCACCCTGGAGTGTAAAGGTAGTAATAGCTCTTTTGAGGGCATTGGTCTTTCCTATGGGGAAGAATTTCTTTAGAAATGCATGCCTCAGTTCTTCCCAGGTGGTGATGGGTCTACCTAGGGTTCTAAGCTAGTGAGAAGCCTTGTCTCTTAACGAGAAGGGGAACATCTTAATTAGAACAATGTCAAGGCTAATGTTCCTAGGTTTCATAGTTCGTGCTATTCGGTCAAGATCCTCTAGGTGCTGGAAGGGGTCCTCATTTGAGCTTCCTTAGAAGTGGCTCTAGATCAGACTTAAGACATTTGGTTTTAGCTCAAAATCATCTCCCCCTTCGGGGATCCTAAGGTGTGGCTCGACGCTAATAGCAGAAGGATTATAGAAATCACGGAGGGGCCTCGGTTGATCTTGAAATGGTGGTACATCAAGTGGTGGTTGCCCTTGTGGGTCTTGGAAAGGTGGAGGTTGTTGCCCTTGTGGGTTCTATAACTGGTGTATGGCTTGCATGATGGTGTGGATTTGTTGTTGCTGAAGCCGGTGGTTTGCATTAATCTGGGCTTGGATGATGGCCATTGTGTCTGATGGGGGTTGGTCCTCAACCTCATCTACCCTAGGTTCAGCCATGTTTCTAGTAGAGTCAAGTTGCCTGGATTCCCGTCCCAAAACAAACAACTCAGGATGCAGTGAGCATCTCCCGTGCATACACTAGAGAAGAACAGGAGGGGATGCGGAGAGCAACAGATGTGAGAAGTGTGTTCAATCAAGTAAACAAGCCTAGTCCTTATGATGTATTTCCTTAGGAGAGCTAGAAATCTCAAAAAAGGGTGATTAAGTCCGTAAGCACTGGACTCCCCTTCCCAAGGCTAATTTGGCCAGGTTGATTACGAGGGGATTGTAGGGAAGGTTCTTCCTTTGGCTTGCGCCGCCGGTTCCGTAGACCCCACAACCGCGGTTGTTTGACTCTGCCCCGCAGCCTAGTCACCAGATTCTACCAAGGGAATGAAAGCCAAGTGCCCAGCGAACAAAACCTCGCCTCTCGAGACTTAACTCAGTCCTGCCTAGGGCACGTCTACTCAATTTTAAATGGGCTAGGATAGTGCTTGTGCTAGGGTTATATGATGAGGCATTGATTGAGGTGGTGCCTCTTAATTTTCCACTTTCAGAGTGTGTGCTTTTATCAAAGTATGGCTTTCAAGCAAGGATTTTTTAAAGATGTGATGTCTTTTACTGTTTCATCCTTACTTTAGTGTCTTTTAGGGTTGACGTGTCTTAATGTTTTCAGACAAGTTTCAGTAGGCACGTCAAGTTTTGCACACAATTTGGTAAAAGTAGATTTCCTTTTATCCTGTAGAGGCTTTAAAACCCTAATGTACTCATCCTAATGATCATGCAGCTTCTATTAGATGAGTCATTTTTAGGGTTGAGTGGTGCAGCCCAAGTCAATCCATGGTGGCTTCACAAACACCATTCAAAAAGAGAAAAGAACACTCCAAGAATTTATTCAGAATGTTAAAGTGTACATTTTTTGCAGGGTGATGTGTTAAGGATGTAGGTCAAGTAATCATACACCACGCCAATTTTTTTCAATTTTACAATTTTTTTAGTTTCTCAAGTAAGCAAACAGTCATGAGTGAAGAACTACTCACTGCCGGTCCTTGTTGCGCCTACTCCCTTGTTGCCATCATGGGTTGCGCTGCTTCGCCGTCCAAGCGTCGAATTCCTGCAACCATCAAGTAAAAGGAGACAAGGCGTTAGGCGATGTGAGAATGGATGTAAAATGGAGTGACAAAAAAAATCCGTTGCCTCCCCGGCAACGACGCCAAAAACTGACGTGCGTTCATGCGTGTGTGTTTAGAAGTGTCGTTATAGTTTGCACCTGCACGCCGATTTTAAAGTAAAGAAACGGATGTGAGTCCGAGTGTCAGTCTTAGGGAGGCGTGAAAATTGAATTTTTCTTATCACTTATTATCACGAAAATCATGGAGTTTTGCTTGAAAAAAGCATGGGTAAAAAGCGAGAGAGAGAGAGAGATTAGGGTTAGAATTGTTTCATTCTTAACATGCAACTTGAATAGGAAATAGAGTAGGCAACTGAATGGAAAATAACTTCATTAATCATGCAGCTTTAGTTCATAAATTACAACATTAGATACATGCTTAAACATAAGTAGAGTAAAGCTTAAAAGAAAGGAAGAAAGAGAGAGAGGGAGGGCGACGAGGTAGCCACGGTGGTGGAGAAGGCTCCGTCGGCGGCTCGACGTCTCCGACAATTACAAAAGGGCCTAAAGGTAGCTAAGAGAGGGGTAGAGTAGTTGCAAGTGGAGTGAATGCCTTGAATAGGTGGTTGGAAGGGGTTTAAATAGGGAGAAGGGCTTTCTAAATGAAGAAGGGGTTTTAGCGACGTCCGGGATGTCGCTAAAACCCTTCCCAAAACGTCGGTGAAGCCCTTAGCCCGTCGGTCGCTCGCCCACAGCTGTTCTTCTTCGCGCTAGATCCGTGGACGTGGCATCGATCGGATGGCTGAGGTCTTCGCACGGGCATGCTCGGATCACGCCTTGAGTGCACGTGCGCGCGAGTGTTGTCAACCGACGCTATCTCGGTCGTCCGCTACTGATCAGGCGGCCGAATTTCGCATGCGCTCGAAGTTGTCTTTGAATTTCAGCACCGCGCGGCTTGAACCCGTGTCGTGTGGGCGTGGGCGTGCGCTTCAACCACTGCACTACGCCCGTTGCTTTGTCGCGGTGATCGCGGGCGTGCGTGCGGTTCTCAGCCTATCGATCGGAGATCGACGGCTGAGATCTGCTCTCCAGAGGAGGGAGGAAGCGGGCGCGTGGTGAGCGGGCGCCACATGGCACATCGTGGGCCGTTGATCATCAGATCAACGATCAGAACTTCTTGGGCTCATTGTGGGAGCTCCAAATGTCGAATTTGGCCGATTTTTTGTCCGTTGGACTCCATTCGTCGTTCTGAATCCATCCGTGTAGTCCGATTGCTCATCTGAGGCTTGCTTTGACAAGTGCTCATACAAATGTCCATTAATACTGTTTTATAAGCAATTTTGACATATGATGCATGCAATGCTCCCATTCTACTTATGTTGTGTATCTGTGCCTTTTATTCTTAAGATGGGCCCTATTTAACCGAATTATCACCCCCAAATGCAGTGTTATCAGACACTTCCGAGCACGAGCCCTTCCTGCCTGGAGGCGTGCTCGTTCCCCCGCTCCAGCTGCACAACGAGCTTTTCGGATAGTTCCGGAAGTTGAAGCCCCCTTCCTTCAAGGGGCATGAGGACCCGTCAGAGGCGGAGGACTGGCTCGAGCAGATCGAGAAGGTGTTTGACACCCTTCGCCCCCCTGCGGAGTGCTGCGTGACTTTTGCCACGTACCAGCTAGAGAGCGCGACACACAGGTGGTGGAGGGCAGTCAGAGGCCAGGAGAGGGCAGAGCCGACGTGGGACCAGTTTGTGACCCTCTTCTGCGAGCAGTACTTCTCGTAGAAGTGGCAGGACCAGAGGAGGCGAGAGTTCCACACTCTCCTTACTGCTTGTACTCGTTTTACTGTTAGTTGCATAGAATTGTGAATGTGGTTTATTTTCCTGCTTTTTGGTTATTTCTTGTTGGACGACTGGGTCTTGGGATCAGTTGAGTCGGGTCGGTCTCGTGTTCTGTAAGAATTCGGGAACCGGGTCGTAACAAAGATCTTTGATTGCCCCATTGTATGTTCGTTCAAAGTCCTTTAATTTGTCGAGTTTCAAAGTTCACTATGATAATGGTATTATCTTTGATCATGGGAATTGATGTGCCATTTGCATCGCTTATTAATTAGGATTATTTAATGTCACAACCGTGTATGTAGTATAGTGGTGCAATCTTGATAGATGTCATTTTATTTATATATAATTTTTACTGATTTTATTCCAAGTCGTTATTATGGATTGGACTACGAAAATCGTCAAACAATCACAATAAAATGATGTTGTCGTGTTTTTATCCCCGCCAACAACGTCAAAAATAATTTAACACGACATCAACAATCATAAGAAAGCATTATCAAAAGTATGATCGATGATTTTAGATTTGCAATAAGAATAGTGTTTAATGTGTTGTTGTATATGTGCTGCAAATGTAAACCGATGTCGTGTCAATTTTATTTATTTACAATTTTTACAGGTTTGTTTCCAGGTCGTTCACTTGGAGGCGGTTATTGATATATATATATATATCACTCTCCAAGTCCAAAAATGTTCTTTTATTTCAAAAATGTTAATTTTATTTACAAAATGAATGAATGAATCAAATAATGCATGAATTGGTCAATTATTTACAAAAGAATCAATTAAAATGTCTGAGACCAATATACAACAAACATGCATTAAAAACTAACTACTACTACTCTATATATGTTAGGTATATACAACTACTACAAATAATACTTAAGTATAGGTACAAAAATAATTAATAATATCTACTATACTAAATCATGTAACATATTAATATCTATAGTAACATATAATACATATATAGTAACAAATAGGCATCGCTATAGCCTTAGTAAAATATTTACATAACATAAGGTAAAAACTACTATCTATACTAACATATATACAAATGTACAGTGACATATATAACTGTCACTAAAGCTCTAGTATTATTTATATACATATAAGAGCTCAAACAATACTTATACTATCCCATTATACTTATGCTTTATATTAATTATATACGTATACAAATGTATATTTAATTTATTTATTTACATTAGTATATACATATTCTATTATACTGTATACTTATACTATTTATATATATACATATGTACACACACAGGCACTTCAACACTTAGCCATTTTCACGGCTACTCTCCTTTCTTCAATTAGTCGATTTTAGAAGCCCTCTCTTTTCTCTTAAAGTTGTTCATTGTCCATTAGGTCAAAATTTGGTTTAATGGGCGGGCAGCCCACTTTCGGAGGATACACAGTGTCACAAAAGCAGGACCAGACTCTTACTAATGGGCCACCCTAGTTCAATTTAGGTGTATTATTATGTTTTCATAGGCCCAATTGGCCCACATCCTCTCACACACGTGACCTAATGTGCACACACACGCACCCACGCACGCCTGCAGGAGCACGTAGCATGCAACCTGAGAACCATGACCCTGTATGATCATTTGTGTGCCTTGCGCTGACTATCGAGAGGCCATCAACGCAGGAGTGTGTTATACCGCTACTAGTGTCTCTTTGCCACTGATGTGGCACAAATTTAAGGCGCCTAGTTGGCGCGTTACTACACGAGGCTGTGTTTAATTGCAAGAGTTTTGGCCCTCAATTCGATGGCCTTATTTTAATATTATTTAAATTAAATTATACCATTAGAGATCTCTTATATAGGGCGACATAATTATGTAATTTATTTACAAAAATATGTTATCTAGATATATAATAAAATTAGTTAAAGTTATAATTTGTATATGTTAAATTAAGGGTTAATTTCTTAATTAATGTATAAATTAGTGACTTAATTACAAAATTGATCTTATGCAGAGTTGATATACATAATAAATTATTTATTACATATTTTTATTATATTTTACGAACTTTATTTTAATTTATTTACATTTAAATACTAGTTTAAGTTAGTTATTTACAGAAATTATATATACAATACATAATACATATTTAAATACATATATATAGTATTAGGTATAATTATGTACATATAAATAGATTTATATAATTACTTAGTTTTGTACACATTTAATTAATATAAATTACTAATTAATTATACAATAAGATTCTATATACAATAAATCATTTTAAATATTTAATTTAATATATAGAATATACATATAAGTTATTTATACACATTACGTATATATTGTACAATATCCACATATAGCTTAGGTTTAATTTATATATACAAGTATAAACATAGTGTATAAGGTATTTTTGGGTATTTTTGGAGTTTTTCTGATTTTTATAGTTTTTATAGGTTTAGGGGAGGTAGGAGATGAGAGAGAAAGAGTGAGATGAGAGAGAGAGAGTTCTTTTTGGTGTTTTTCCTTTTAGGTTCTTTATTAAATTTTCAAGTAGATTACACTGTCGGCTGGTATGTTCTACTAAGTCGAGGTTTTAGAATACTTTGAAACTTGACACACACCTAAGGAATTACCTTATCTCACTCAAGACAAGTTTATTTTATTTTATTATAATTTTTTAATGATTTTTATTTATTTACATACCAACCTATTTTAAGCCTTGAAGAGTGTTTCAAAGTAGAACCTAAGACTCTAAAATGGACTCTATGTGTTGAACATGTAACTCAAGCACTTAGAAATGGCCAACATATAATATGAAAGGTGTTAGAGCAATTAAACCTGATTTTCATCACAAATTTCACTAAAATCTCATGTTAGATAATTAATTCACAATAGTAGCTGATAAAAGAATTTAACAAAATATTACAAGCAATTCTAGTTGAATTAAAACTCAATTTTAGTACATGAATGCTTGTACAAGATGGTTCTAACATTATAACATAAGGTCAGCTTCTTTCAATCCCCAAAGTTTGTCTAAATCCCAGCTCAGATAAGCCAAAATAGTGGCTGCTACCAAGTGGCAGCAATTATTGTTGAAATTCAACAGCAATAACTGCTACTGTTTCATCCAAAATCAAAGGCTTCTCCTGCTACTTAGACGTCTTAAATTCCTGATGCAACCATTGCTGCTATTTCAGCAGCTACTCAACCAAAAAGTCAGCAACTGGAAGCACCCAGCATCCCTGATCAGATCAAATAATCCTCACTCCTAGAGGACCTAAACAACTAATTAATCACTCTCTTGTGTTATAGACAACACGAAGAGAGTAAATTAAAATAGTTATTTGAGTTCTAAAGTGTCACCATTTTTCTCTGAATATTTCTGAGTTAAGACAAAACCATTTAGAAATCAAGGAGCATAAGAAACATTAATTGGATTTTACTCTTACACTATAGACAGTGTAAAGGTCAAAACACCAAATCAGATTTACCAGATAAAATAAAAGCTCCAATCTAATCCTTCTCTCATGCTATTGGCAACATAAAGAAAAGGATTAAATCAGAGCTTAAAATCCACTGAAAACATGCTTCAATCCTCAAATGCTTGAAATAAAAAATCAACCCAAAGAATATAGCTGCTAGGAAGCTCTTTCATGCACTGATATGGGGGAGTTCCAACTAAAAATCACATGATTACATCATTGTTCAAAACATAATCAATTTGAAAACTCATTTGAAACCACATTCAAGCATTGGAATCTTTATCAAACACTCCTAAATCTCATGAAACAAATCTGAAAACTCTTCTAATTATCTTGAAACCAAGAAGAATTCAGATCAATCTCCCCAAAAATTTCTTGAAATCTTAATGTGCTCCTCATCTTACATTATAGACAATGTAAGATGTGGATGCAAATCAGTATTTCAATAGCGATAAATTCACATCAGAAGTAACTCAAGCCTTTACTGATAAATTTGGGAATGATTTACTCTCTCCTTTTGCCATAGACAACACGAACAGAGAGTTTACATTGTTGGTGCTAGAGCACCACGATCATTTGTTTTGATGATAACAAAACACGTGTTATTTAACATTTGCACTTGGAGTCTTAGATTTCAGGTCAATTGCAAATGTAGACGTGATTAGACAAAATTCGAGCTCGCATCCAGGACGGATTGGAGGAGCTTGATGGAGAACAGAGGAGATTCACGAGGAGCGATAGATTGAAGATGGAAGGACAAGAAGAATAGGATAGAATTCTATTTATTCCTTTCATGTACTTTTGTCTTTATTTTCTTGCTCTTTATTTCCTTAGAACATTATGTTAAAGAGACTCAAAGTACCCTGACAGTAGTCCTAGGAACACCGGCACAACCCTAGGATACTTAGGTTTTCTGTAGAGAACTTAGAAAACCAATATAGGGTTCAAACAGCATTTCCAGACGTCTAATTCCCAAATCAGACGTCTGATAATGTGTTTTAAGACGTCTGACTGTTGATTCAGACGTCTGATAACATTTAGGCTGGACATAGTTAGTTCTGTCTGATGAAATCAGACGTCCAGACCTTAGACCAGACGTCTTAGGAGACGTCTGATGACTTTGCCAGACGTTCAATTAGTGGACCGTTGGCTCTCTTAGCATACACTCAAGGATATGACCGTAAGAGCCCTATCAGACGTCCTTAAGCCCTTCCAGACATCTGATAATTGACCGTTTTGCCTCGACTGACCCGAAAATCTCTTCTCAGAGATTTTCTAGCCGTTGCAAATCCATTCCCACGAAAAAGTAAGTTTCCAGACGTCTAGACATAGTGCCAAACGTCTTGTATGTCGTCTGATGGACTTGCACTAGAACCCTGTTTAGATCTAATTCAAGTCAGGAAGAGACCCACCCAAAATCAGATGTCTGACCTTGTTTTCAAATGTCTTAAAGTGGTCTTCCAGACGTCTGATGCTAGAATCAGACGTCTGATAACCCTGTCAGTGCAATGGTTGTTCCTGATTTCGGGTTGATTCACTTGGGCTTTGCACCCAACGGCTATGGAGCCTTTCCTAAGCCATCCAAAGTCTTCCTAAGGCCTCTATAAATAGAGGGGAACCTCTTGCACACCAATATACACCTAGAAACACAAGACACACCCAAGCAACATACTTTCTATCATTTTGTGTCTCTCTTGCTCTCAAAGCTCAAGTTCTACATCTTGAGAGCATCAAGCTTTGCGCACCCGCTCTCCCACTGTGGTTCACGAGAGCGACGTAGCGCCATCGTGTTGTTCACGCATCCGCGTAGCCGACGCACTCCTTGCAAAGGGGACTTTCCTAATTTCTATAGAAGCTAGGTTTAAAATTACTTTGTTGGCTCTATAGGATTTTTGTCATTTATCTTTGTTATTTGGTTGGGTATTCGCTTGGCGAATTCCCGTCTCCTTCGTGGGACAAAATCCTTCTTGTGGAGAGAAGGGGTTGAGGAATGCTACCCTCGCACTTGTAGCGTGGTTGTAATTGAGGTTGAATCACCCTCGTTTAAAGTGATTCGTTTAGTGGATTTTGATCAACTTGGTTGATCGGAAAATCCTAACTCGAGAGGGTTAGGTGGTGGTTTTCACCTGGTTTGGGTTTCCACCTAAAAATCTTTGTGTACTTTGTGTGATTGCTTATTTTGTGAGATTGTTTATATTTCAATTCCGCTTTTTTACGTCACGCTGATCTCACCCCCTCCAAGTAGGATTCTACATAAATCACTCAATGAAATCCAATAAAATTAAATCTCAAATCCTCAAATCATTCAAACCAAGAGTATTCCATTCAAAATCGTGTGAGGATCATTATGGTTAAGATGGAATGAATGGAGTGATCCACATATGAGGTTTGGCGCTCAAATTAGATTTGAATGCTCAAGAGCATTAGATCTAGCTTGATGCCTTGATGAGTGAGGGATTGGCGAAAGACATGGGAGAAAATCAGTGAATTTGATCAGTGTAATGTAGAGGGAGATTAGGGAAATTAAAGTGAAAGCGGGAAATCACCTCTCTGAATTGAATTGATCAGAGAGGGCGAAAGTGACCTAACTCTAATCTAACTCTAATCCATCAATCAGTTAACTAACTAATTCTACTCTTAGAAAGCAGTCAATCTAATCTATGAAAGTGGCAAATCTAGCTAACAAACGAAGGTGGTGTCCAAGGTCCACCGGCTGGAGGTCGATGACGATGAAATGGAGACTCTTAGTTGAAGAATGAGGTGTCCAAGAGCCAACCACCGGCGGCTAGAGGCGATTGAAGGAGGGAGGAGAGCCTGCTCTGTCACTGCAGGTGAGGAATTGAGGTAGGGGAGCTAAGGGGATGGATGAAGGGAACCACTCAGGGGGATGGGAGCAATTAGCCTACACGCGAGCACTGGGGTGAGCTTAAGTAGCTTCAAGAGTGGATCAAGGCACCGCATAGGTTGGATTAAACGATTAGGTTACCAACAGTGGGATGAGACAATGAGAAGAGTAGGAAATTTCAAATCAAGTTTCCACCATAGGATGGGATTTGAGGGGCACAGAGATCCTACGCATGGGAGCACGCGAAGATTTGAAGAAGATCGACCATTGGATGATGGATGTAGGAGAGCGACAGCTGAGATTGGAGTTCTTACGATGCTACAGTGGTGAACTACTCCTCTCACTCTGATCGTATTTTAAAATCGTCGCGTCATAGTATAGTGATCAGATCAAATCAGCATTTGAATTTATAATACTCAAATTAGAAAGAAATCCGAGGTCGTCTCTGGGAGCAAGTAATTTCGCAAATAGTACTATCCAATTGAGGCTCGGGAACTGGTTATAATTAATTTGCTTTTCTATGCATGCAACTTAGTTCAAGAAAATTAATTACGTAATTCTATTTTAACTAGTGCTTAATTAAAAATAATCAAGATATGATGCAATCGAGAACTAATATATTGAATCACTAACAATTAGGCATGAAATCTCAATATTACTCATCAATAATTAACAATCAAGTTAATCAATTAATCATTCAAACACATATTCATTTAGTCCCTAGAAACTCGATTGTCTTACACTCAGATCCCTGGATATTTGCATTTAGGTCCCTGTGAGAATTTCCTTCTTTCAACAAGGTCCCTACCTCTCTTCTCCTTCCTTCTTGGCCGGCTGGACCTCATCGGAGACGCGGAGGCGCCTCGTTGGAGATGAGCTCCGGCTGTGGAATCTTGCCGATGTGCGGCAGAGGAGGGTCACTGAGGTGTCGCCGACCTGATGGCGAAGTTGGTTGGTAGATCAGAGTGGCAAAGGCAGCGGACGACGGTTGAGTACACGGCGGATCCGGTGGTGGTCGACGGAGGTCCTTAGGTCACGGGAACCCTTGCCGGTGGTCACGAAAGATTCCTCGTGCCGTCCGGTAGCTTCCCGCGAAGCTTGGGGGTTTTCGAATGGTTGAACCATGAGGGGCATTGTCGAGGATGATGGGTTCAACGGTGGTGGATGTCTTGGCGATGGAGGAGTCGAAACTCTCAACCAAGAGGGCAGTGACGTTCGCCGTGGAGCATTGGAGGTGTTGGCGGTGACGATTTGTTACGAGGAGGTCGAGGATGGGCTAACTACCTCAACGAAGATGGCGGTGAGGGGCCTCGGCGAGTAATCGACCCAATAAACTTGGGGCTTTTGCTCGTGGAGGCGTGGTGGTGTTTCTATGGTAGTTGGTGATGCGGGAGGTAGCGTGGAGAGTAGTGGCGAATTCGCCGGACACACGTCGGAGCGTGGCCGGCATGGTCACCATGAGTGGAGAAGTAGAGGGGGAGATTGCGGGAGTTGAAACCTAGTCTAAGGTGCCTAACCTAGTTTAGAATAAGAGGGGGAGAAGAAGAGTTACCTAGGAGGAAGAGGGGAAGATGAGAAGAGAGGAGGACGGAGAAGAGGCTGACGTGGCCACCGGAGTTGGAGAAGAAGAGGACGACGAGGTGACTGGCAGCGAGGAAAAGGGAGGAGGGGGTCGTGCTTTGATCGACGACGACCAAAGGAAGGTGGTGGTGCTGCTTTTGAGGTCAGAGCGTGCGCAGAGGAAGAGAACGGAGGGGCTGCCGGGGTCGGAGATGAAGAGGTGGTCAAGGCTAACGAGAAGGGCAGGAAATGCTGCTGAATCTCGACAACGAGAAGCGTCGTTCGATGGCGAAGGTTTATAGCTCGTTTGCGCGCGAGAAAATGCACGGTAGGTGCGTGAACAACCTTGCCGAAGATGACGGTCGGATGTTGAGGAGGTGAAAGGTGAGGTTGTTGCTGGCAGGGGTATTTTTGCAATCAAATTCAAAAGTTAGGGGGTCCTTTGCAATGAAATCCAGTATTAAGGACCAAAATGCAAAGTTGATCACAATGAAGTCCAAATGAACCCAAATTTTTAAAGTAATCTAATTTGGATGTTAGGAATTTAATGGTTACTTCAATGTTAGGTTTTGATGTCGTTTGAATGGTAATTTACAGTTAGCCCAAAATGTATCAAATTCACGTTTGTAATTCTGTTTTAGGTCAAAACAGGTTCCGATCATCAAATTGATTATGCCAAACCTATAGAATAATTTTAAATGATTTTTAGAATGTTTAGATCACATTTATTTCAATTAGAACTATTTTAATTAAAGTGGATTTGAAATTAGGGTTTTAATTAGAATTAAACATTCAATTTGAATGTAAATCCTAAACTACTCAATACCAACCCACTTTTAAGATGTTTAAGCTCAATTAACCTTTAATTAATCATAGGTTCACCCTCCAGCCATTCTACATTCATAATTGTTCGTGAAAACTGCAGAATTAACCCCATTTTATAGTAATTCCTTTCTCTTCAACCCTCATTGAGTAATACCCTTTTAAGATGTTAATTAAATGAATTTAACTTTTGAACTTAGCTAAATTAGGTTAGTTATAGAGGATGATGGCGATGCTATCATGAACGCTCCCGCAGGTGTAAAGGAGAAATTGCACCCGAGCCCTTAAGGTGAAATGATGGAAGAATTTCACAGAGAACCATAAGTGGCGAAAGAATTTTGTAAAGCAGTCCCTATGTCTAACAAGTCCCCATTGGCTTAAACGTGAAGAAATGTGAATGACCTAAGGACCTAGATGTAAGGTCAATGATGTAGGGTCCAAATGATGTCTAAATGCAAACAAGTTTTTTCTAAAGCTCAATTGAAATTTATGAAGTTGAGTTCACTTTCAATTTGAACTTTTGAATCCAAATGTGTGTTGAATTTGTGACCTAATTTTGAATTTTTAACACAAATTTGTTGTTTTATGTCATTTCTATTATTTCCCACACTTAAGCCATTTCATGTGTTAATTATGTAGTGTTTAACCTAGTTTCTAACATAACTTAGGCATTTTAGTTATAATGAGCCACACCTCATCAATCGTTCATTAGGAGGCAGTTATTGATATACATCACTCTCTAAGATCCAAAATCATTCCTTTATTTCAAAAACATGAATATTATTTTATAAATGAATGAATTAGAATCTACGTACAAGAAATTAGTAAAGGTCAATTATACACAAGTTAGGTATCATGAGCAATTATTATTGACATGTTAAGCCTAAAAAATATATACAAACTAAAGGCTTAAAGACGTTGGTTCAATCTGAGTTAGTTTAGTCTACAAAACAATTCCATATACATATTAATATCTATTTACTTACAACTAATTAACTATATACAAGCTTGAATAAAATAATATAGCTTCTATATACAACAAACAATTCTATATACAACTAATTTAGCTTCCTAACTAATTAAGTTACTAATTAAAATTAGATTAAATTACTAATGTATATTATTAACTTAGATTACTATACATACATATATGTATATATATACACTAGTTAAATAGATTATAAATACATCACTTTACATAATAAGTACTTATCCTAAGATTTTAAGTTATTTAGCATTTACTATTATACACGCATAGTATACAAATATAGTAGATACATAAGTTACATACTTATATATAATATACATATGATTTAGCTTACATACTATATATACATTACCATACAATATAACTTAAACTATATTTAGGTTAGTTTTAAGTTAGAATTCAGCTTATAAATATACATTATAACTTATACTATATACAATATTATATATATATGTACATATAATTTATATGCATATTTACAAATAACTTAGCCTAATATACCATATTACATTATATACACTATATACATAAGTATTTTTAGAAATTTTGAAGTTTTTCAAAGTTTGTCTTTTGTTTTGTGTTTTAAGTGAAGAAAGAAAGAAAAGTAACCTAAGAAAGTGGAGTGGAACTCTTTTCGAATTTTTTGTTTCTAAGGTTTTTATTTCTAAACTAATGGAAACTCTTAAACTTCTACAAGCATGTTCTACCAACTACACACCTTAAAACCTAGATCTAATCACACACACACATTCTAAACACTAAATACTCACTCGCTACACATTTATTTATTTATGTACATGATGATCATAAATTAATTTCAAGCCATAAAAATTATGCAAAAATCCTGGACATAACAAATATAACATGCTAAACTTCCAAAAAGCATTAAAGAACAGATTTAAACACAAAAACATGCTCCAATCATTGAATTAATCATGAAAGCTCAATTCAGACAGATAACAAGTAATCTGATTGCTGACAAAGGATTATACATTGATTTTCATTCAATTTAAAACAACCTAAAGGTACATGAATGTTTCACAAACATTATTCTACATGAAATTAGCTTAGAATAACACAATTCAAGCTTTAAACAACATCAAAGTTTACTAGCACAACTCTTACCAGACCCTGACAAGTATTACACAGCAGCAGCTATCTAAAGGCTTCAGGCTTAAAATCTAAGGTTCACCTGTGCATTAGAAATCTCTTCAGATATTAGAGAACTAAGACTATGCAAATTATCAAAATCCATTTAACAACCATGATTAAAAATCCATTCAGATAGAACATTAGCAGCTGACAAAAACTCTCAGATCTAAACTAAGACTCAATTGTTCTTTTAAAACCTTTAAAAATGTTGCATAAACATCTAAGATCATTTTAAAACTCTCTTAGGTCATGAGAACAAAGCCTGGCGGATTGAGACTCAAGTTCAACATTGAACTGAGCTTAAAAGCTAAAATTTCCCAAATAGCGTTCAAATCAATAAAACTTCATCCAAAGGTGTCGCAAAACTCCTTAAAGAATATGGAACTCCACAAGTATCAAATTGAAGCCTATTAAGCCCAAAAACCCTAGATTAATCCCTTTCCTTTGCTATATATAGCGTGAGAAGAGTAGATCAAACTAGACATTTAATTCACTGAAAATCAAACCCCAGACCTTCCTGTGGATGCCTCAAACATGATTCTGGACTTAATAGATAGATTAAAACAATTTAAGATTTGTTCTGAATGTCACCAACCTAGGCTTTTAATGTGTGATCACCATGATGAAGTGAACATCTAGGATCCTTGCACACCATTGATTGGTGTTCAGGGGTCTTAGGCGATACTATAAAATCAATCACATCATTGTGAGAATGTCAAGGGGTTTTCGACAAGGGGATTCTTTGTTGCCCTTGCTATTCGCCTTGGTGATGAACACATTGAAGCAATCGACCCACGGTTCGTATAAAAATATGTCGTTGTTATAATATATGTCATAAATACAAATCATTGTCGCATCAATTTTATTTATTTACTTACTTTTTACTGGTTTATTCCAGGTAGTTCACTGGGAGGCAGTTATTGATATACATCACTCTCTAAGTCCAATATTATTCTTTAATTCCAAAAAGATTGATTTTATGTACAAATATGAATGAATTAATAAATGCAAGAATGAAACAATTTATGTACAAAAGAATGAACTAAAATGCTTGCAAACATCTATTTACAAACAAGCAGCAAACACTTTAATTAAATACTATATACTATCTATTTACATCTTATAATACTAATACTTACATATCTATACAATAATATGGTATAATATAGACTATACTAACTTAACTTAATATATTAACACATATAGTAACATATATAGTATGTACAGCAACTTCTATAAACGTCTCTAAACCTTAGGAAAAAGTATATATATAAGCTAAGGTAAAAATAGGATTTATACTGATGTTTATTCTATATACAGTGACATACTTATCTGTCACTAAAGCTCACAAGTTATTTATGTACATAAATGAGCTCAAACACTCTATACACTAACGTATACTTATTACCATATTATTTATTTATAGTATACTATGTACATACATATATATATACATAACACCTAACTCTTTCTTCTTCTTCTTCTTCTTCTTTACTTAACCGCATAGAGGCTCTCTTTTTTTCTCTTCCTTACTTAGCCTCTCTCAGAGGACTTCTTCTCTTCTTCTTCTTCTTCAGCAATTAAGATCAGGTTACTGTTTATTAATAAAAAATTAGGGTTTTTAGTTAACGGGTGACCTTTTCGAGGGATGCACAGCACCATTAAGGGGTGGGACCAGACCTCTACTAAGGTCACTCTGATTCATTAATTAACCCATCAATCTCGTTTTATGCTCAATATTGGGCCTACACAGGCCTACGCATAGTGCCAAGCTCCTAGCCCACATTGCACACATACAAACTCAATGCCAATGCCGAGCTCAGATGGGTAAAGGGGTAAGGTGTTTCAGGGGCCAACCGCCCATGACGACTAAAGAGGGGGAGGACGAAAAACAACTTAAGGCGCTGCAGGGGCTCTTCAACGCCCGATGTGGCACTATTCCAACGCCTTCTCAATGCTGAAATCTCAGTGCGCATATGCGGATTTTAGGATTTTGGCTCTCGATTTGAGGGCCATAAATTATTATAATTTAAAAATAAATTATGGGGATCTTAAATTATAAACATAGAGCTATTTAATTATATAATTTATTTACAAGGTTAATTATGTCTACTATATAAATAAATTAGTCAAAGTTTACAATTTATACATACTGTTAATTAGGTTTATTCCTTAATTACATGTTAAATTAGTTAATTAATGGTCTAATTGACCCTGTCCAGAGTTAATAAATATAATAAATTATTTAATACATATTTTTATTGTATTTTACAACATTTATTTGGATTTATTTACATTCAATTAGGTGAATTCAGGGAGTTATTCATGTAAATTAAGTATAAATAATATAATACATTATAAATATAGTTAAATTAGTTTAATTTATTTAAAATACAATAATATAAATGTACAATATAAGTTAGTTCAGTTATAACTTAAATTCCTAATTTATTTTAATTTAATCTAATAACTTAGCTAGTAACTTAATAAATTAATTATTTATTATATGTACATAATTAAATTATGTTGTAGGGTTCATTATGTACATAATACATATATCATTATGTATGTACAATATTACTTATAAATAAGTTAATTTATTAGGGTTTCTATAATTATGTAGCTTATAGTACATATAGGTTAATATAATTAATAAATAATTATATAGATAAGTTATATAAATAATAAGTTATATTAAATACTTAAGTTACATTATATAACACATACATAACTTATATATACACATTATGTACATATTTTACATTATTTACATAGATAGCTTAATATATACCTTATATTTACATGTATATGCATAGTATACGAAGTGTTTTTGTGTATTTTTGGCATTTTTCTTCTTTTTATGGGTTTTATGTATTTCATAGAGGTAGGAGGTGAGAGAGAAAGAAATATATGAGATAGAAAGAATGTTTCTGGGATTTGAGGTATACTAAACTGTCGGCTGGTATGTTCTACCAGGCCAAGGGTTCAGATAACTTTAAAACATTGCACATGTGTAGAGAATTAATTAATCCTACTCACTACTCATTTATTTTATTTTTTTGGATTTTTTATAGTGTTTTTATTTATTAACAAAGTTTATACAACCTAGGCCTTAAAAGGGATTTTGAAGGTGAACCTAAGGCACTAGGGTTATGTTTGGAGGTTGAACAGGTAGTGGAAGGATTCAAATATGTTCAAAAAGACACACAAAAGGTATTCAATCAAATAAACATGGTTTTTCATTGAATTACATCATATTTTCCATGTTGGGCAGTTAGAATGCATGTATAGTTGACAATAATAGTTTAAAATTGAATTACAAGTTATTCAAATGAGATTTAAAATCAAATAGCAATACGTGAATGTTTGTACAAAATTTTTGCAACATATAAAAAATGTCAGCTATTCAAATAATCTAATCCTAACCCACTGCCCAACTAATTTAGCCTCTGGAAGTCACTGCTGCAAGCTGTAGCAACAGCAAGAATAGATCCTATGGCTATTGAAACAGCAGCAATGTGTTCTACTGCTGTTGTTGTAGCCCAAATCAGACCTTACAAATGAAGATCAGACGTCCTAAACTGATTCCAAAGGTCTGCAACAATATCAGGAACAACAATAACAGCAGCAGCTGAAGCTGCTAAAATGGTAGCCATGTGTTCAACAGTTGCTGCAGCAACCCAATTTAGATCATTTGAATTGAATTCAGACATCTTAAGACCAATCTCAAAAGTGCTGCAGCTATTTACTCTCAATTTCAATGGATCTGATAGGGAATTTCAGTGATCAGCTCTCCCCAATCAGACTTTAAGAAAGTCTGATCAAGGACGAAATATGCCCAAATTCAAGAGGTATTTTCATTGAAAACCATTTTGAGATCAAAGGAAAAAGACCTTAAATCCTTGCTTATAAAATGCACTTTCATTCCCCTTAAAAATCATTTGGAATCATCTTAGAACATTCTTTCAATCCTTGGTTAAGCCTCCAATATTAAATCATAAAATTAGTTATATGGAGGGTGAAATGTTGCCCCAAATTGGGCTTTTGCTTGGGATCATTTACTGATCTAATTACTCAATCTTCTTGAACACCATTCATGGGCGATCAAGGTGATTTTGTGATATGATCAAGATCCGTTGGGTTTTTGTCCTATCTCAAATCAAAGTTAACTGATTTTCCTTGATAGACTCTCCAACATAAGACTTAAATTAGATACATGCTCATCCATATAATCAAAACAAAACTCAAATCCATTGGAATCCTTTCATATACCTAATCAAGCTCTTAAAATCTCAAAAAGCTCAATCAAATCCATGAAGTTCAAAATACATTCCAAATCACCGAATTGGACATTAAAAACAAATTTAAACATGATCGAGTGGTTCGAGTTTATAAAACAAGATCCGGGGGTCTTTGTGGCTTTGCGAAATGAGTGGGCGACCCCCTAAGATGATTTATGGTGCTAATTTCAAATCTGAGAACCAATGCTCTCAGGTGTGAAATTATACCCGATGAAGGGATGATTAGCGAAACTAAAATCGAGGGAAATCAGAATGTGAAGCGAAAACATGAAGAGGGAGAAAACAGTGATCAGTAAGGGGGGTGAAATCATCTCCTCTAATTTGAAATGATCAGAGGAGGTGGAGTGCGAATTCTACTCTAAATCTACTCCTAAACTACACTAACAATCATCACACAGATCTCTAATTACTCCTACTCCTAGAAAGCAATAAATCTAATCTATGAAAGTAGTAAAAATCTAATCTAAAGGAGGAAGATGTCTAAGGTCACCCGTTGGCGGCTGGTGACGACGAAAGGGGAGGAGACTAGCAGCTGAAGAAGTTGTCTAAGGTCCACCACCTGATCGGCTGGCGGCGATTGAAAGGAGGAAGCAATGCCTGTGTTGTCACCGTAGGCAGACGAACTTGGGATGAGAGGAAGCTGTAGGTGTGGATGAAGGGATCGGCTCATGGAAGAGGGAGTCGATAGGCACGCACGCGATCAGTGAAAGTGTTTAAGTAGAGGATCGAGAGTGAAACTGGTCACCTTGCGGTGGAATTAGGCGATTAGGGCATGGGCGGTGAGGATGAGAGGAGAGGTGTGTGCGGGGATTCAAATAGAAATGTGGCCGTGGGATGGGATCTGGGTGAGGTGGTGATCGCATGCGCTAAGTCGTGCGAAGGTTCGATTGAATGCCAGCCACAGATCAGGAGGATCAGCGAGGTTGGACGATAGGGATTGTTGGAGTTCTTTGCGTGAACAGTGCATGCGAGGGCCTGCAAGTGTAGCCAATTGTGTTGGGAAATTTACGCTAGAAGACCCTCACGAAGGGGTAAACAAATAGCACAGTAGCCCATAAGTGGTCAAGAATCAATTTAGAGCAGTCCTTTTGGCCTTACAAAGGAGTCCTTGGAGGTTTTTCAATGAATGAAATGTGATATGTGAAGGATCTAAATGTGAAACTCTAATTTCAAGGCTTTAATGATGTCCAAATACACCCAAATTTTTATTGAAGCTCAATTGAACATATTAGAAGTTAATTTTACTTTTGATTTGAAATTTTGAGCTTATTTGTGTATTCAATTTGTAATTGGATCACTATTTTACACTTATTAATAGATTATCTCAATAATTGACCTAATTATGTATTTTTAACACAAAATTGATGTTTTAGGTCTTTTCTGTTATTTCCCACATTTAACCCTTTTTATGTGTTAATTCCATTGTGTTTAACCTAGTTTCTAACTTAACTTAGGCAATTTAGCTATGATGAGTTGTAACTCGGGTCAAGTTTTCGTATCATGAGGAGCGTAGCGAAGGTTGGAGATTTGCATGATGCGTGTCACACTTGAGGGGTGTCTAACCAATGCAGTACCTAGGGACACTGTTGCACGATTGGGTAGGAAGGAGAAGTCCCTCCCAACTACTCGTGGATAAGGTCCTGGAGATATTGGGGGCATGGAGTATGAGGTCGATACTCTCAAGAATGGGAAGAGTCCCATATATTGAAATGGGTAATTGAAGAATTAGTAGGGTTTTGGATCTCATCCTCGGTTGCTCCCAGAACCATCTTGAAGAAGGTTATGGAGTGGAGGCTCATTATCTTTGGGGAACCAAATTAATGTCACCTAATGAATTGGAGGGAGAGTGTGTTTATTACCAAAGGAAGAGGGTGGGTTTGGGTTGAACCATCTCATAGAGGAGGAGGAGGAGGCTGCAAGAGAATACATAAGAAGCCTTAATGAAAGAGAAGAGGGCATATGGGATGAAAGAGAGGAGACAAGAGAGCACTTGTTTTCCTAAGTGTGATTTCAACACATAGGCGTTAGCTGGCACCTTGCACAGGGGGCAACATGGAAGCATATATATGCTCGGTGGAGTCGATCCTTCGGATGCTTGAGTTGATACATGCCATGGGATGAGACCAAAAGGTTGTGCAGCAGTCCTATTTGTGCCACGGTATGGTATGTGTGGAAGGAACGGAATAGACGCAGACATTTGGGTGGGTGGGGGGGGGGGGGCGGTGCGTGGGTGTGTGGGGGGCGCAAGCATTGGGTGCCGAAGAACTTTGTAATATGATTGTGAACGACGCGTTGGTTTCAGTAGACGATGATCTCTGTGACCGTGATCTATTGTGAATAGGGCACGAACCTAATGTATTTGTTGGCCTTTGCCTTGTTAAAGGTTTGAGTAAAATTTTCCTTTTACCAAAATTTTTTTTTAAAAAAATGAAGTACGTATGCGTTATCCACAACTATTCATTGAGGTATCCCTAAGATTTAGAGTGATATCGACGTGGACGCGCAATCCACCTGGACCATAACCTCCGGATTCAACGCCTTATCCTGTACTGGAGCCACCGGTGTTAGAAGTTAAAGCCTCTCTGATGGGGCCAATCGTTGGAAACGTTTCGGATATAACTATCAAAGTTTCTAAAATTCCACTTAGATCCAAGACGTTTCGTCTTTCTCTTTTTCTCCTTGGATTCACTGATGACGTCAATGGTTTTCTACGATCATACCCCCTCGTCGGGTTTGTAGCATATATATACTTCCACGTAAGGACTTAGCATTTACTTGTCTTTTGCCAACAAATTACATTCCGAAGATGAACGGTCAAGAATAATTTCAGTCTTTTTTTTTGTTTTTGGAAAAAGCAGAAATTTCGATAGACCAAGCAAAAATAAGATGTTACAAGCTGCCATGGCTGGCCAAAGCTGGCGTCTGCGTACCGTCCCAAAAGCCTGTACATAGAAAAAATTTCCTTCGCTGAGCTAAATTATTACTTAAATTACTAAAAATGAGACAATGCGACAACGCAGTGAGTTTACTCCGCAGCATTGAATACTCAGACAGGAGCACCATCATCTATAAGAAACACTTTTGTCTGATATGCATTAAATGTACACATGTAGGCCCGCTTGGGGAAGGAAATAAAATTTGGGGAATAAGTAAAAAAAATAAAAAAATAAATAGATAAATGGTGAAATGAATAAGTTAATTTATTGAGATGATTTGTTATGTTAAAGTTATCTTATAAAATGAATAGAATAATTTTATTTTTTATCAAGTCTCATCGGTGTCAGTGAGGTCGAATTAAATGATAGATTAAATAATTAACTCTTTGTAAATCCATTTAACTTAACAATTAAACACCACCATAGTGATTTTTGGAGTGTAACCCATCTCTATATTTCACCGTTGACATATGCAATTGAATCAGAGGATAATGGTCAAGTTAAGGACATGTTTATATGAATCATTAGAAAATCCACATTTTCCAATGTAAAAGCAATGGTTTTTCTTAAAAGAATGTAAAAGTGGTATACCGGTGGTAACTCTTATTTATTTTCTAGTTGTGTTAAGTTAAAATGTATAAAATATTAAAAAATGACACATTTTGAAGTAGACAGATGTAAGACTAAATCTAAACTAAGTGTACCAAGACGAACCCATTGATGCCTGTTGGGCGTGGATCACGTCAATGTAACCTGAAAGCGAAAAAACACCAATTTTGGTTAAACCCAGTAACCCTCAAGTAAAATTTGCTCAGAATGTATCATATACGGTATAATTAAATTCCTTTCGTCACAAGCTTTCCAATGAGACCAAATTCACAAAAATCTGAGTTGCATAGCAAAAGATCCCAACAAATAGGTTACACGAGATTGCGGGTGTGCGCAAACCAATCCAAGGATGCGTGGGTCTTTTCATGACTTTTTAAAACACTAGCACGTGTTTCAAGGTGCTATAAAAAGGGTTTGTGGGACCCTTGCCGCAGTTCTATTCCAAAGTGCGTAGATTCCCAAATCCCTCTTCTTCTCTCTTTGTCTAGCATGCGTGGCAGAAGGATAGCACAGGTGCATGCCCTACAAGTCTCCACATCATTGACGATGTGTAGCGGGCAATGGAGGAGAAGGCATCACGTGGGATCTACTCAAGGGGGAGGTGGCAGCGTGCAGGAAGAAGGAATTAGGTTGCGTGCGAACATGCATACGCACTCCATGCAACCAAGATCCACCAAGGTTGCACGATAGAGATCAACACAAGCATGTCCTATCACAAGGCAACACGTGGCAGTGCGACTTGCATTAGGTCGATCCATGCAGATTGACTGGTCTGAGCTAGTACAAGTACCACTTCTGCTCCTTAAGGCCAATTTAGGGGCTATAGGGCTCCAATTTTGACAAGCCACCCGTCGTTGGAATTGCTTCGAGATGGACTTCAACCTGATTAGTTTCAAATACACATCTAAACTGGTAAATTATGTTTCTACCTCCAAATAATCCAATAATCACATTTTAATCATGTCCTCTCCTATCTTGTATAGAGTTAGATGCTTAGAGCATGGGTAGTGTCCGAGGAACCTCCGACTTGTTTTCTCGGAGTCATTATGACCTCTCGATGACCCTAAGTAGGGTAGCCTTTTCTTCTGTGTGATTTTTGATGACTGATTTGTTGAAAATCATGCTAGTTTCCTCTGAAGGCATGTATGTTTGGAACATAATAAATGATGCCAAAATAGGGGGGAAGGGTGATGGTAGGCGATCCTAGGGCAAATGGAGGGAGAAATCGTGATGGTGAAGGCTGGATGACCTGGAGGTCCAGGGCTTGGAGAAGGAAGGAAAGAAGAGGAGTCAGGGATACTGGAAGGTGGGGAGCGAGCATGGGGGGTGCAAACAAGGGGAGGCATTGGGGCGATAAAGAGGTTTTGTGCTTCAAATGTTGACACCGAGGGCACATGGCAACGGTATGCCATCACCCACTCGTAAGCCTTGCATGTGGAGGACATGGCCACAAGCAGGATTCCTGTGTGACCAGTAGAGGGCAGGAGAATAATGGGTCCAATCTGCATCCTAGGGCAGCAAACATCAAGATGCCACCACCACCGCCTCCTCCTACCGATGGGGTTCATACGGTGGATGTTGAAGTACCCATGACGGAAGAAATCAAAACCGCTGAACTGGTGCTACGAGGGGCTCTGGTAGGAGAGGTGATGACCGACACTCCCTCCTTGGACAATATTCATCAATTGGTAAGGTCTCTATCTCTATCGACCGATGGTTCGAAGGTTGCGTTCCTCTCCCCCACGCTGTTTCTGCTTTTTGATTTGGGGATGATGGACGTTGAACATCTGCGCTTTCGATCAAGTACTTCTGATGGATTGATGGTGATTTGGAGATTGGTCTCTCCTTTTGATGGATCCTTGCCCGAATGACCGCCCCAGAGGACAGGTTCTAGATCAGGGAGGTTGGGGATTAGGGGTCTGCCTCTACACCTGAGATTGAAAGAGTTGGTGGCGACCATGATAGCAGGCTTTGCTACTCTTGGCCAAAGATGTGGAGGTTGGTTTATTGGAAGGAGATGGTCGGGTTCTGAGTGTCTTGGTGGATATCTTCAAAGCAGGTTCTGTCCCTGAAAGGATAATTCTTCGATGTCGGGGGAGCTCATGGCTTTTGGCATTAAGCTTCACAATGCGCAATATTGATGGGGAGAACTGTCAAGATAAGGCGTCTTATGTGGAGGTGACTAGTGTGGAGGATGTCGTGCATCAGATGGGTAGGATGACCCCCGTTGAGGCACCTATGCCCAAGAAGCGTAAATATCATCACCATCTTGGGGAGGAGGAAATGATGGAGTTGGCATCAATGGAACTCGCTACGGTGGAGGATGTGGCAGCAACTCAACCTTTGTCAGATTTAGTGGAAGAGAGGGTCTTGCAAGAGATTTCAAATGCCCCTAGGCAAGCCCAATCCAAGTTAAATGCAATGGAAGGTCTGAAATTTGGAGCTGGGACAAATACCAAGGGAGGTGTGGGCAGATCTCCTTATAAACTTAGACAGAGAAGACTGACCATGGCTGTGAAAATTGATGAAAACTCGGTGGCTGCTATTATGAAGGTGGGCAGGGCCTAGGATGCAAATAGGGGGGACTCCCTTGGAGGACGATGAGAGTCCTCACATGGAACATGCGTGGGTTGTGCTACAAGAGCCGGAGGGCTTCCCTCTCAAGGTATCTGAGAGAGTGGGAGATTGATTGTGCCATAATTCAAGAAACACACATTGAGAATGAAGAAGATAGGGTCTGGACTGACTTGAAGAATGCGGGGATGGCTGAATGTGTGTCTCTCAATGCTCAAGGCAGATCAGGTGGGATCGCTCTATGGTGGAGAAAGGCTTTTCTTCAGTTGCTAGAGGTGCATAAAGCCCGACATTTGGTGACATGTAAGATCAAAAGGTGTCAGGGGGAAGATGTGTATTTCATCATTGGTGTATATGGGCCATGTCTTGCATTGATGAGGCAAGAATTATGGGAAGATTGGGCTGCAACTGCAGAACTTATACAAGGGGATGCTTGATTGGTGGGGGGGGGGGGGGGGGGGGGATTTTAACTGTGTGCCGACAGGGAGAGACAGGACAAATGGTGTAGTGGATAGTGCATCCCTTGGTTTCTAGTTGATGATCCAAAACTGGGTTTAAGTGAATACCCATCTTCTGGTACTGAGTTTACTTGGAGAAATGGTAGTGGCCTTATGTCAAAGATTGATAGATTTTTTGGAAATGCCAATCTCCTCGAAATGTACCATCTATCAATAGTTTCTAGGCTGGAACGCCCTTTCTCAGACCATACCCCCTGGTTTGGGATAGTGGGGAACAAATTCAGGCCGGCTCCTACTTCAAATTTAAAAGGCCATGGCTGCGTGAACTGGGTTTTCGTGAGATGATTAAGGTGTGGTGGAGGGCTAAACGAGTGGAAGGATCAACCACTGTCAAGTTTGCTTCCAAACTGGCTGATTTGCGCAAAATGCTTAAAGAATATGGGGATGTGGTATCTACGTTGAGACAACCAAGACATCTGGAGGCTTTGGAGAAGATCTAGGGCTTGGATATAAAAGAGGCAGCAGGACCTCTATCTAACCAAGAACTTGATGATAGAAGAATGTGGCAAGGAGTGGTGGCAGAGGAAGATTTGAAACAGGAGATGGATTGGAGGGAGTGATCATGACAACTTTGGCTTAAGGAGGGCGATGCCAACACCAAATATTTTCATCTCGCAGCTAGTTCTCGCAGAAGGGCGAACATAATCTCTTCCATAGTCAAGAATGGTCAAAGAATCTCCTCTATGCAAGAGATTAGATTGGAAGTCATCAAATATTACAGGGATGCCTTGCGGGCTGCAGCTAAAGTTATGTGGAGGATGACGGTGAGTGATGCACCTAAAGTCACTGAGGAACAAGCTTCCAGGTTGATGGATACCATAACTGAGAAAGAAACTGTGGATGCCATAAAAGAGTTAAACAGTGAGGGCTCCCCTGGGCCTGATAACATCCAAGTTTTTTTTTTACAAGGAACTGTGGAGCTTGGTTGGTACTGAGGTGATGGAGGTCATCAAGGAGTTCGAGAGAGGGAATTCGGGCTTTGATACGATCAACCGGTCCTTTCTTTTTTTGCTGCAGAAGGTCCAAGGAGCACAGAGTTTCTCTGATTTCAGGCCTATTGTGGTCTCAAACTCCATTTATTTGGTGGTGAGTAAAATACTGGCAAATAGGTTGAGGCTAATCTTGCAGAATTTGATTCATCCTGTCCAATCAACTTTCCTCCCTAACAGATCCTTGTGAGAATCATTTATTATGGCTCAGAAGATGGTGTGTGAGTGGCACATAAGGAAATGTAAAGCCTTTATGTGGAAAGCTGATTTCCGAAAGGCCTATGATTCTATTTCATGGCCATATCTCTGGGAGGTGTTTAAGAGAAGAGGGTTCTCGTCCTTATGGATCCAATGGATGAAGCGCTGCATCACAACCTCCTCCTTCTCTCCTTTGATCAATGGCAAGCCATGTGGGGCGTGGATTTAGCCACAATGCGGTGTTAGGCAAGGCCGCTGGTCTTCAATCTTGCTGTGGATGGACTGGCTAGGTATGCCTGTAAACTACCTGAGGCTGATGTCATCAGAGGATACTCACTGTCCAACAGAAAAGCTATGGCCCCTGTACTCGAATACATAGACAATGCAATATTGTTTGTTGAGGGGACAACTGCTACAACCCAAGCATTACGACATATGGTGAACATCTTTAGGGATCTGTTAGGTCTGAGATTAAATAGGGAGAAATCCACTCTGATATGTTTTGGCATGGATGAGTAGGAGCAATATAAACTGTCAGCCACGTTGGGAACTCCTCAATCAAATCTACCAATCAGATATTTGAGGCTACCACTAAGGTATTCAAAGTTGCGGAAGAGTGATTGGAATGCCCTCTTTGACAAGATTTCTATTAAGGTGGAAGGATGGAATAGTAAGTTCCTATCTAAGAGCGGAAGGCTAATCTTGTTAAATTCTGTTATCACTTCCATTTCAGTTTTCTACTTTTCCATTTTCAAAGCTCCGAAGTCCATTTAGAAACAGTTAGATTTGATGCAAAAGAAATTCTTTTGGAAAGGTGCGCGACATGAGGGTAGGTTCATGCAGCCACTGAAATGGGAACATCTGTGTCACCCCAAGGAAGAAGGTAGACTGGGGATTAAAGCACTTAAAGAGTTTAATGAGGCCTTATTGATTAAATGGGCTATAAAAATTCTAAATGGGGAGGAAAGGTTATGGACTGAACATATTAACGATGGCTATGGATGCTCCAACAGTACTTTGAATAGATATACCCCTCCAAACCCTCCCCATTTTGCTATTCTGTCACTAAAGCTATCAGAGATAATTGGCACTTATTGTAGCCGATTCTTGGAGATGGCAGGAAGTTCAGCTTCTGGAAAGAGCAGTGGGAAACGCTGGGCACCCTACAGGAGGCTTACCCAAGGGTCTACTTGACTGCTACTGATAAGGATGGGTTGGTCAATAACAATTGGTCTGAATTTGGCGAATGTTGGCAGTTGACTGAATCTGAGGCAGTCAGGGAGGGGACCGGATTATTTGAAGAAAAGCAGAGCCTGATTTCAGACTTGAAAACCTTCTATCCAAGACCCGGTGTGGAGGATACTTATACATGGGATGGCATTTATATGACTCAATGAGCCTATGGAAAAATTTAGGACTTGTAACAGTGGTATGGGAGGCGATTACATTGATAAGAAACTTTAGCTGTTGAAGGTCCCTCTCAAGGTGCAAATCTTTCTTTGGTTATGTAGAAGGGATAGTCTGATAGCAGGAGACCTTAGACACAGGAGGATGGGGGCAGCACTACATGAATGCCATCTTTGTGGGATGCACACTGACAGTTTGAATCACATGTTTTCCTCTTGTTACGTCACTGACATGATTTGGAGAAAAACGTGTAATGAGCCGCTTCTGATGAGAACTTCATCATGAACCCTAACTAGCACATTTTAACCTAATAAAGTAAACAAAAACTCCTATATAACCTAAGGGAAGGCCTAATTCATGGAATTGTTAATTTGAGAATAGAACATGACAATAAGGGTAAAACTATAATTTTACCATTGCAGTGCATCAACGGAATTTCTAAGGGTCTACACATAGGTCAAGTGGACTTACTAAGAGAAAAAGTACGATGGTTTGGTCAGAAAAGGGTTATGGCGAAATCTAAGAATTAAATGACGTTCTATAACCCTAAAACAAATCTACTTTAATTCATAAGGTTTCAGGCAAGATAAAAATCAAATAAACCCTCTAAAAATCATGGAAAAATATTCCCTAGGGTTTAGAACCTTCAATTTAGCCTTCGAAACCTGTTTTGACCTAGATTGGGGTCCATACCCAATTTTTGACCTAATTTGGGTTTTTATGCAAAATATCCAGTCAAACGTGGTAAAACCTAAAATCCAACTTCACCATTGGATTCCTTAGGTCCAAATTAGGTTTATACAAAATTTGGACCTAAGGGAAGGACGTCTTGAACTACTTTGCAAATTGGTCCTCCAAATTACTTTCAGGCCCTCAACTTTTTGAAATCCTTGCAATTACCCCCTCAGCTTCCTTGTCATTTTCTTCATTTCAGTTCCTCTGCCATTCGCAGCGGGGGCCATACCTCCAGCGACTTCGCGTAGAGGATTTCATCTCTTCTACATGGGGAGCCGCCCCCAGATTTGAAAAGGGAGCTCCCTGCGGAGCCCCCTATCGCATAGGCTGCTCCTCATGCCCTGAAACCCACCATACCTCTCATACAAACACGCGAGAGGTATGGGTGTCCGACCGGCCTTACCTCTGACGTGGCCTCTCCGCCGCCCTTGCGCGCTTCCCACCCTGCTAGTGGCTATTTAAGGAAGGGCACGCCACGCCGCTTCCTCCAAACTCAATTTGGCCTGAGATCCCCCTCCAATTCGTCTCCTCCCAACTCCGGCCGATTGCCCAGAGCTTTCGAAGACTCTTCCTCCCTCTCTCGTCGCTCTGCCACCGTACCAATGGCAGAGCTACCTCCGTCGTCCTCTACCGCGTCGCGCTGTACCAGCACGCGCCCTCCCACCCCTCTTCCTTGTCATTGTCTTCTCCCCCTGGCACCTTCATCTCCAGCGACCCATCCACTCACCCAACACCTATCCTAATGAATGAACCAAGCTGAATAAAAACTCACCTAATTTACAATGAGGACATTGTAAATCTTAGGCATGAAGGGGTATGAAAGTACAATGAAAACTCATAGCAAGAAAATGTTTCAACAAAAAAAAAAAATCACATATGTCAAAAACACCAAAAACAATTTAAAATTTTTGAAAAAAAATACCAAAAAAATAAAATTTTTTTGAAAAAGAACAAAAAAAAACTAGAGGAGGGAAGAAATTTTTATAGGCTTTACAAGAATCAAAAGGAGGAGGAGAAAAAGAGCAAAATACTAAAAAGGAGCACAAAATGAAAAAGGAAGAGATAGTCATTAGTAAGAGATTAAGGGATTAACCGAAGTTCTAAACCACATTAAGAAAAGTAAAGAGAAAGTGCTAAAGAAACACAAAAAAATTAGTAAGAACGCTAACCTTAGGCCTTTTTGGCTAGACTCATAGTACCTATTAAAATCTAGATATTCCTCAAGAGGTTGAGGAAAATGAAAAGCTTAAGTATTAGGTCTAAGGCTTAGGGAGTATTCGGCCTCGTTAACTGACCTTCGGTTTGCGGGACTCGGTAACCTAAGCACCCCAATTCACACACAGTCTGGTTCAGTGAGCATAAATATTAAAATCACGCAGAAGCGTTTTTAATGATTTTGAAAATATTACCTAGATTAGGAGCAGCCAATCAACACAAGTTGATTTGAACGAGGTCCTGATGCGGAGAGGTGGGAAATTTCCCTCGAAGATGTGTAACAACATATCGTCTCCTCGGTGATTGTCTCTTAGGATATTTACATATCCTACCGGGGGCGTGTAAGCACTCTACTGGTTCAAATACCATAGATGGCATTATCACGAAATGTCAATCGCCATGGTCTGAATTCGGCCACAGAATGCCATGGGTGGGATTATCTCGAAATCTCGAAAATCAGGGTTCTGGGGGTTACCATGGGCGATGCTATCTCGAAGCCTCGATTGCCAGGGACCTTTGAGGATTGATGATGGGGACGAGGAATCCGATACAGACCGTGTTGTGAAGCCAATCCTAAGCTAGAATTAAAAAGAAAAGAGAGTGAAAACTCTCCAAACAAATAAACCCTCTGTCTCTCTCTTACAAAATGCACTGCAAACTGAACCAAGGCTAAAATTATGTCTCAAACATAGGCGCTTTAACCACGGAGTCCAATAAACCTTAGGGTAGTTCCTGCGGGCCTTAAAAACCTTTGCTAAGGACTGAGGCTAAAGCTAGACAACTCTGGATCTTGGTTGGTACTAGAGTACCTTTAGGCCCATGGTTAGCATTCTGACCTAATCAAAGAGAAAAGAGAAGAAAAAGCACTTATCAAAATTGGTGAAAGGAACTCATGGTCTAGAACAGAGGTTAAAACCTTAAAATTTTGCTAAGGGACTAGCAAAAGTTAGGCATGGGGGTATGATGAGAAACTCATCATGAACCCTAGCTAGCACATTTTAACCTAATAAAGTAAACAAAAGCTCCTACATAACCTAAGGGAAGGCCTAATTCAGGGAATTGTTAATCTGAGAATAGAACATGACACTAGGGGTAAAACTACAATTTTACCATTGCAGTGCATCAACGGGATTTCTAAGGGTCTAGACATAGGTCAAGTAAACTTAATAAAAGAAAAAGTGGGATGGTTTGGTTAGAAAAGGGTTATGGCGAAATCTAAGAATTAAATGACATTCTGTAACCCTAAAACAAACCCATTTTAATTCACAAGGTTTCAGGAAAGATAGAAATCAACTAAATCCTCTAAAAATCACGGAAAAATATCCCCTATGGCTTAGAACATTAAATTTGTCCTTCAAAACCTATTTTGACCTAAATTGGTGTCCATACCCAATTTTTGACTTAATTTAAGTTTTTGTGCAAAATGTCCAGCCAAACGTGGTCAAACCTAAAATCCAACTTCACCATTGGATTCCTTAGGTATAAATTAGATTTATACCAATATTTGGACAAAAGGGAAGGACGTCTTGAACCACTTTGCAAATTGGTCCTCCAAATTACTTTCAGACCCTCAACTTTTTGAAATCCTTACAATTACCCCCACAGCTTCCTCGTCGTTTTCTTCATTTCAGTCCCTCTGCCATTCGCAGCGGGGACCATACATTCGACGACTTCACGCGGAGGATTTCGTCTCTTCTACATGAGGGGCCGCCCCCAGATTTGAAAGGGGAGCTCCCTGCGGAGCCCCCTACCGCATGGGTTGCTCCCCGTGCCCTGAAACCCACCATACCTCTCGTGCGAACGTGCAAGAGGTATGGGTGTCCGACAGACCTTACCTCAAGTGTGGCCTCTCCGCCGCCCTCACAGGCTTCCCGCCCTGCCAGTGCCTATTTAAGGAAGGGCACGCCACGTTGCTTCCTCCAAGCTCAATTTGGCCTGAGATCCCCCTCCAATTTGTCTCCTCCCAACTCCGGTCGATTGCCCAGATCTTCCAGCGACTCTTCCCCCCTCTCTCGTCGCTCTGCCACCGTACCAGTGGCAGAGCTACCTCTGCCGTCCTCCGCTGCGTCGCACCGTACCAGCACGCGCCCTCCAACCCCTCTTCCTTGTCGCCGTCTTCTCCCCCTGGCACCTTCGTCTCTGGCAACGGAGGTACCAACTACTCGCCATCTGCCTTCCCCCTTCTCTCTGCACTCGATTAGATAAGTTTCTTTCACTCACCACTTCATTTCCCCTCTGCTAATTTGTACTCTCGACCCCTCGACACCAAAGACTACCATCACCCTCTCCACCTCCGACCACCAACTCTGGCGAGGTCACTTCACCTCCACAGGTTGTTCCACTCCTCGCCGACCAGTCCCTAAGCTTCACCACCTCCCACTGATCACCTTTAGCCCTTCCACTCACCGCGCCACCCACTGGAACCTCCCCCCAAACACACCCACCTGTACGCACACAGTGTGCCCTAGGCACACACGCTCAGGCACCCTCACGCCACTCCAACCACCAGGCCACCTTCGCCGTGCCTCGGCGAAGCCAAATGAGCTTTCTGACGTGGCCGCGAGGTCGTTTGCATGATTGCAAGTTCAGATAGTCACCGCCATTAACGCAAGCAGGAGCTTGCTTGCGAGCTCTCTCCAGGACTACCCGCTCCAGGCCAATAGTCCCTGATTGCGCGGACTTCCCTTGCGCACAGCTCCGGGCAGCCAATTGGCCTCGAAGGCCGAAGCATCAGTTGGAATCAGCCAAAGACCCCTACTGCGGACTTATGCGAACGAAGGTGGGACATTTAGTCCCACCTCGTGCGTTTTCAAGCGGGCGTAGGTAAATAAATTGAAAATGTGACTTAAGCTCTTCTCCTTAGTGCACGGGGTGAGGTCCCCTCGCCCACTCACCGCCTCGTCCGTGCTCACTCCTCCGCGGACCTGTCTAACCTGACCCGATAACCCTGCACACCTCGCCCACCACCACACGCTGGTGGGCCTGGTCCCGGGCACGTATACCCGACCCGATAACTCGGCTGGCTCTAGGAGAGCTGTGACCTAAGAGAGAAATAGAGAGAGAGAGAGAGATGCGGGAAGGGTAGGGGTAGGTTTTGCTTAACCGTGTACCTGTCCAGGGAAGAAGAAGAAGGAGGAAGAGGAAACAGAAGAAGAGGAAGAGGAGAAGAAGAGGCCAACTGAAGAAGAGGAAGAGGCTGAGGACTTAGTCGTGCCAAATAAGGAGTAGGAGCTGAAGAAGAAGGCAGAGGAAGAAGCACAGTGTAGAAGGAAAGGAAGAAAAAGAAGAAGGCAGAAGAAGGAAAAGAAGAGAAGAAAAGAGAAAGAGGGAGCTGCCGCAAAGAGGAAGGCCAAGCAGAAAGGAAAAGAAGAGAAGAAGAAGCCAAGGAGAAGAAGCAGCAGCAGCTGCAGGCAAAGAGAAGAAATGAAGAAGAAGAAGAAGACATGCACTGTAGCAAACGCCACTTAAGGCGTCTGATTCCCAAAATCAAACGTCTGAAGACAGAGAAAAGAAAAGAGAGAGAGCAAAGAAGAAGGAGAGAAAAGAAGAAAAGGAGAAGAAAAATTCTACTTTTAGTCTCTACATTTTTTGTAAAACATTACAGTATTGTGAATTGTGATTTTTCTGCTTCTAAAACCGAATTTGCTCCCTGAGTTCGACCTCGAAATTTTTTCAAATTTTGAGTAATAAATAAATTAAATTGATAATCGATATCAACTTCCATCCTGGGAGTCTTTATGGCATGGTTTTGGGAAAACTGGGAAGCCACATTTACGTATGGCCGTGACCCTTTGGTGTTTGTGGAGGGTGAGGAATGAGAGATTCTTTCAAGAGAGACCAGTTTGTCGTGTACAAATTGTAAATGAGTGTTGGTCCCTCATACATAAATAGGGATCTAATTTGTAGGTCTCTTTGTATTTCTTTTTATTATTAATAAATTACCCTCCCGGATTGCTATCGTAGTACGATAGATTTCCTTTCAATTTCAAAAAAATAATAATAAACGATGGCAACCATGAATGGGGAATGGTTGGTGAACCGAGAAACTTGTGAGATCAGTTCAACAGAGATTTTTTTGTCGGTTATATCTATTTAGAGGCAGAGATTGACTCAAAAAGTGAGTTTGCCTTCCTGCAACTTGTTGCTAGGCAATTTAGCTAACTGAATAGCCAGGTGCAAGTGAGTATGTGTACTATTGTGAGGAGTTGGTGTTGTTTACTTCTATACCCTATAGTAGACCTGGCCATGGGCTAGGAGCCCCATTGACCCAACCCGCCCAACCTGCAAAATGGGAGAGCTTGGGCTTTGATTTTTTATCATGACCCAACTCAACATGACCCTCTAATTGGCTCGATTTTAAATGGGTAGTCTTGGGCCTCCAATTTATGACCTGGCTTGACCCATAAACCATTAACATTTAAAATCAAGAACTCCGAGAGTCTTAACTTGAAACTCTAACAATTCCAATCCTATCTGTTGGATGCCAAATTTTCCATCTATTTAACCTTTATCTTACTTTCCTAAAATCTCCACCCCTCTCCAAGTATCATATGAGACGTCTTATGAGAGACTAATCATGGCTCTTAACTATCAATAATTAATTAGTTTCCCTAGTTAATTAGATAAGAATACATTAATTACAGGCTTAATTATGCTATAGGGGTTAAATTACCAAGGACTTATAAAATAAGTTAAAAATGCTAAATTAAATATCAATTAATCTTAATAATAATTTAATTAATAATTTGGACTCAATTAATAACCATTTAACTAGTTATTTAATATTTAAACTAACTTATTTAATATTATGACCCAAGAATGTAATTAACCTATTTAAATTAATCACTTAAATAAATATAGCTAAAAAGGGTAAAAATGTAATTTCAAGGCATAAATATAACATTTACCTAATTTATAATAACATATAAAAAGTTGAAAAATAAATAAATTAAAATAAGCCTTAGAACTAACTTTTTACGTTTAAGTCCCTAATTTCTATTTCAACTGAGTCCTTTTATTTCATTTAGGCCATTCATTTATTGCAAAAATGCCCCTGTGTAAACACTCGTTGACGTCTTCCTCTTCATCTTCATCCTCTCTACGAACGATCCACGACAACCGGTCTCCATACCCTCTGATCACCATCAATCCCACGTCTAAACACCACCGCCACTACCACCAAGCTTCCGCTCACCTCCACCTCCTCATCTGACGAATCGGATCATCCTCTAATTCTACTTTCCCTATGCGATTAACCTCACTGACGTTAGAGATGACGCCAGAGGTTACATCGAACCTAGACGATATCCCATCCAGATACAGACCCCCTAATCTCCGCCACCACCTATAAATACCCCTTACCACCTCTAATCTCAGGAAGTGATCCCCTTCCTACTTCCCCCATCGCAATTGTTCAATAGGCTATTCGCCACTCACCTCCAACGACTTCTTTCTCCTTCTTCTGGTCTTCTTTGAGGACCTACATCTCCCTCCAATCTCTGTCGTCCTCTGTCACGTCTTCGGACGAAGCCACGACCTCAGCCTTTCTTCCCACACCACACCTTTAGTCACCGTTGGAGCTCTTCCTGATCCCTTTGATTTCCTCCTCCATTACGAACCTTCGACGGAGTCTTCTAACCTCCTTCGTCTTGGTAACAGTAGAATTAGGATCTTAGATTAGTGTAGATTAGATTAGATTAGATTAGATTTGCTAGATATTTAATTTAGCTCAGTTTTCATGATGATTTGAATCCTCCTTCTTCGACTTCAGCGAGCTCTTTGAGCTTGACTGGAGCTTCCTTTAGTCTTTTTGACACATAGATCACCTTCTTCACTACTTCATAATCACTTCTAATTCATCAATTGCATGTTTTAATCACCTACACGTCTAATTCCACCTTACCTCCACCGGAGTACCTCTGTTGTCTATGGCAGAGGTCCCCAACCTATTCCACACTCAATTGGGGCCCTATGTCACTTAGTCATCACTTAAGGGCCTCGTTCCCACTTTTAATTAGACAAACCACTCATCACACACTAAATGCCCAATTCACCCAGCCTTCTGAGCTTGTTATCCATGGCGGCTCAGAAGGAGTGTCTTCACCATTGCCTTACTATCGTAAGAATTTCCCCTCACTCAATTGAGTGAGAGGGTAGCACCTGAGTTCAGGCGAACTCAAGAAGTATTCATTCTGATTCCTTGATAAATTCACATATTGGATAATTAACTGAATCAATTGATGTGTTCTTGAGGTTCTCTGCAACCTTAGGAACCTTTTCAAACCATTCTTGGTTTGTTTCTTGGATATTTTGTCTCCATCAGTCAAGATCGACGTTCACCGGAGCTCGCTAGTGCGTCGACGAGTTAGAATTCAAGCTTCAGCCTTTAGAACTTCATGAGAAGCTACAGATCACTATTTTATGAATTGAGGATCAGATTTGAGAAATTAAAATTAAGTTTTGATGTTTGAATTATCCTAATGGACTTTGTCTTCTCCAACTATGGTAGAGTTGGAGCGGCAAAGTATTTGAGGATTAGAGCTTGGAATTAGATCTAGAAGCAAGATCTGAATGTTTAGAACCTATCTAAGCTTTCAATCAGGTTTGAGGATCTCTAATTTGGTCTGTCAAACACACCTCTGTCTAAGCTCATGCGGTGAAATCTGTTTGCACTGAAGGAGCTCTCAAAACTCCATTTTAAGGTACGGAACAACTTCTTGAGGTTATAATAGATCTATCTAGACTTTAATTTCTATTTGTTAGGATCTAATTTAGGAAGTCAACTTTCGAGCTTCCTTGGTCAAACTTGAGTTTAACTCAAGGAATTTATGCTTGAATCTCTGATTTGATAGAATGTGTGAATTCCTGATTTGATTTAGACCTGATTTAAATCAATTTAGTGAAGTATCATAGAGTTTTGGTGAGGATTTAACTTCTGTACTATTTGGGTTCAAACTGGAACCCAACACTGTTCTTGAAGCTCTTGATGAGTTTTAACCTCAAGTTTAGCCCAGATCAATCATTGAATGTCTGTTGATTTGATTCAGACCCTTCCCAACTATCCTAATCTATCTGCTGGGTCATTTGACCATTGAATCGGGTAGCTAAGCTCCGTAATTGAAGCTCAAAAGCTTCTGGAACTTCTGAAGTCGTCTTAGGCCTCTTCTCCCTTCCAATCTATGCGGAATGTTCTCTTTAACATTCCAGAACCCTCAAATAAGAGAGAAATCATCTCTATAGGTGAAAAGACCTGGATTCATCTCCTGCTGCATGCTACAGTCCATGACAATAGTGCCATATTCCTCCTTCAAATTCACGGATCAAATCTGATCTAAAGTCAAATTTGACTTCAAAACTAGAAACTAAATCCCTAGGGCTTTCTATCAAGTTATTACTCACTCGATGTGACCCTATGTGCTATCTGGAATCATCATCTGAAGCTTCTACCAGCGAACACTACACGGAGGAGGATCACCTAATGTTAGTCCCACCTCAGAAAGGAGTGAGCGGCCGCGCAGGCATAAAACCAAAAAGTGAATGAGCCCATCCAGTTGTTTGTGCAGGGCACATGAAAAGCTTATTTGGTTCCCTTGAGTGCGTGCGTGCGCACGTGCATGTACAGGTGATTGCGCAGCAATCATAGGTCTTAATTGACCTAAATTAGGCTAGAACTTACCATGAGTTAGGGTAATTCATGCATGCATAAACATTACTAACACCTTTATTGCTTTCTTTTAGCTATGCATAAAATAATGCTATAATGTACCGATTATGTGCATTATGTCAATTGCAGGCAATAAGCTAATCAGAAGCTAGATCTGAAGCTGGATTTAAAGTTGGATCTGAAGAATAAAGAATAACTGGTGTTGCAACAGAGTTAGAGCGGAAGACCTAGATTAGATGTAGTAGATAATAATGTAAGGAAGTTAAGGTATGCTATTCTATTAAGTAGGAATAAAGCAATAAATTGTGAAGAACTTAGGTCCATCCTAGTCCTAAGACAGCCTAAAAGCCTCCCAAAGCTTTAGCCACCCTTAGATTAGATCACCGCACCCTAGGAAACCTTAAAACCCTAATTCTAGCCTCTATCTAGACGTACAGATGAGCTATAGGACGTCCAGAACCCTTAGCCAACTCCCGCACACCTTAAACCCACTTCTGCAATGTTGTTGGATGTCCAGACACTTGGTTAGACATCCAATTTTTGTAGAATACCCAAAATCCCTCCTGACAATGATTGGACATCTAGAAAACAAGTCTGGACTTGTGATTTTTCAGTGTAAGATGTCTGACACTATTATTAGACGTCCAGAACTGCCCTCCAGACCCTATTTTGAGATTCAAGCCTTGATCTTGGATCTCTAGCTCCTTAAACCCAATTCTAACCCCCTAGGAACCTAAATTAAGGTGCCATAACCCTAGTACATCACCTCTAGACCTCCCTAAGGACCTAATTAGGTCCTCACTAAACCTAATTGACTTGGATCATGGTCAATCTCTTCAGTCTATTCAATTGGACTCATTGAGTCTAATTGAGCCCTGATCTCAGCACACACTGTTCAATTGGACTCAGTGAGAGTCCAATTGACCTAGACCTGACTTAATTGAGTTATTTTACTCTCAATTAGGTTTCCACACACCTAATTAAACTTGTATTAAGTTTAATTACACTTTACCTTAGTGAATTAGGGTTTACAACCTTAATTTGAGACCTACCTTGACCTAAACCCACTAGAACCTAACCTAATCAACTTAGCCACCTAAGTTTCGACCCACACACACCATCCACACGAAAATACCTAGCCTAGAGTTCTCTAGAACTCTCTACCATGTGTTGTTGCCTTAGTTGCTAAAATTAGCAACCAAATGCCATTCAATTTTTCGGTCCACATTTGGTGGATCTAAAAACTACCATCCATCCTCTCTCTCACTCTCCCACAAGCTCCCACCATAGGTCTCTCTAGAGAATTCCATAATTCTCTAGAGAGCTTCCCATAGACCTAAGGGGTGGCCATTTGCACCCATTCACTCTTGGCTCCATTTTAGCTTAGCTTCATTCTACCTCCACTCCACCTTCAAGAGTAGCTTCACCATGGCCACCACCATCTCCACACCAAGATGTTGGATCACCTCCTCAACCTCTCTCCAAGGGCTAGCCTAAGCACCATTGGCCACCCCTCCTTCTCCTCTCTACCAAGTCAAAGGCCATCGGAGCCCACCTCTGAATGCCCTTAGTTCTGATAGATTAGATTATAGTTCTTCATAGTTTTACTACTTTATTTACTTCTTCATACTGTAGCTCTAAATTCTCCCCCAATGATGCGTGCATAATCCCCCCTTAGATTCATGTATGCAATCGTTTTCTGCTAGCTAGATTTATGTTTTCAAGCATTCCTCTACAAGCGTTCCATGAGCTTTATGTTGCAAACTCCATCATGAATCAATGAAAATCTTTTTCTATATATATATCTATTTGTGAAAATCACCATGAGCCTTGTTGCAATATTTTTGTGTGATAGAAGTTGCATGTTTTAATTTCTGATATTCTGGCAACTACGCATGCCGTGCATAAATACGAATTTAGTATAAATTGACGTGTGATTTTAAGCAAGTAGAGTGAGCGAGGTCGATTTCAAATCTGCATTTCCATAAACTCCTCCCAGAGACGAATGACTGGGACTCCGAGTCTCATTAAGTTTATAAATTATTTTTGACAAGTGTTTTCGTGCACTATACTACGACGAGATCTCTATTTGCAAAACACGCGCGAGAATCGCCCTCTGTCAACAGGCGTGTGTGTGCACACCTGTGTGTGTGTTGGCCTAGGTGGATGTGAGCAAATGGGCCTGATGGGCTTGGTACTATGCATTGCATGAAATGATTAAAATCCACCTAAATAAAATTAGGCTTGGGCTAAGTAGGGTCTAGTCCCACACATTCTGGGTACTGCATATCCCTGAAAGGCCCAAGCGCCCATTAAACTGACTTTTTAGTTAAGTGAGAGTGGGTTTGAGTTCAAGAAAATGGCTAAGTGTGGAAAGAGTTAAGTGCACAGTAAGAACAAAAGAGAGATGAACAAGACTTAAGTGAAGAAATAAAGAAGAGTGAAAGAAAGGAGTTGAGAATTAGATAAAGAAGCTAAGGAAGAGATTAAGATAAAGGAAAACTTAATGTCAAGATAAGAAATAGAGATAAGAGTTAAGAAGAGAGGTTGATATTAAAAAGAGAAAAGATCAAAATAAAAGATTAAAAGAGAGGAGAGAGAACAGAGTGGATTTAAGAGAGAGAAAAGAGAGAGATGTCTGGTGTTTTAATTAGAAGTCTAATTTTTATGTTTAAGTCATCTAATTACTTAAAGAAACGTCTGATGAAGAAGAGAAGGCTGAAAGAAATGTGGAATGCTTGAGTTTACTTGCATAAAGGCATATATATTCATGTAAACATTTCTTTATGCCTTATATTTTGCAAATAATTGTAAAAACATTTCTTTTCTAGCTTTTCATTGTAAAAATCTTTCATGTACATTTCTTTCTATAATGGAATAGTTGCATGCTTTAATTGTTCAATCTTATGTGCTATTATTCATGAGCTTAACATAGTCTGCAATTAATAAAGTAATTGGTTATTTGTTTGGTTAACAATAAAAATGGTGAATTAAAATTATTTTGCCTCCTAATGAACGACTTGGACTCAACCAGTTGAAAAGTAATAAAATCTAAAATATTAGGTTAGTTTGACCCTTTATTACAATTAACGACAATATCCTAACAATTCAAGTTAACCTAAGTTCAATCTTTACTAATAACCATAATTAACTGTGTTGAGAATTGTACTATCAACGTCCAATAACCACCATGTAAAATTATGAATCATCTATTTAACCTGAGGTACGAGAACTATCTATTGGACCTACAGCCACCATTCAACTCTTTAACCGTCTATTCCTTTATCTTGTTTTTTTTTAATTATGAATCACGGACCTTTAATATACCCATTTAGGAACACTCAATTAAGGGGAAGCCTTGGATAATAAACTTTATAGTTAACATAATACGAAGTAATAGATTAGAAGTTGTTAATGGGGATTGAACTGCTAACACAATAACATAGGATTACTTATATTCTTCTTAAATTCAATGTGATTTATAAATTTTCTAGGATGTGTTTTCATGGAAGATTAATAATTTAAAAACTTCAGTAGTTTATTTTTTTGTGTGAATAATGAACTGTCATAACATTTATGACATTTTAATTAAAGTAGATTTGATTCTTATTATTCCTTTCGCTTATGGTATCTTTTTAGCATGGCTATATTTATGTTTTCGGTCATTCATATTGTATCATTATCCATGTTTATATTTCAAACTTTAAAGTACTTTTATATTTGACTTATGGGTCAACCCAGGCTAGACCTAACTCTCAGAAACAAGGCTTGGGCCAAGCTTATAGACCCATGGGTAGACCCAACTAGGGCTTGGACCAAGAATTTTGAAAGTTCAGCTCGATTGACCTGACCCATTGTCCACCTAACATGACCCATGGCCAAGTCTACCGTAGTAAAGATGATTCGTCATGTATCAATGCAAGTTAACTCCCTGCATGTGTATCACATGAGTCGTAGTCAGTACTCACCTAGGTTGGGACATTGAGGAGATTAACTTGGTGGTAGAACGGGTGTAGGCCATCCTCTCAGCCAAGAAGGTGTACTGTACCGACGCTACTATTTGGAATATTGCAATGATATCTCCTAGAGCCTTCCGAGGGAAATGATTTGAGTGTTAACAGCTGAAATAGTGGGAAGGCACAAATAAATGGAATAGAAAATAATTGAGAATAGTACAAGCTTTCCTGATTATTTTTCTTTCTAATATTTTCTGCTACTTTACTTAGCTGCTGCTGACATTTTCTCTTTTAGACTCTATACAAAAGTAGTGATGATGGAAAATTTTGATAGTCCATCAACAGACCATGATGGGAACACCATCATGAGCCCTAACTAGCTCATTTTGACTCATAAAAAAGAACAAGAGCTCCTACATAATCAACTGGAGGTCCTAATTCACTGAGTAAAAATTCTGAGAGAAAAGCAAGAAACAAGACGTAAAACTACAATTTTACCATTACAGTACAGCAATGAGTTTCTCAAGGGCTAAATAAAGGTCAAAAGGTCTTAACAAGATAAAAAGTGGGTTGGTTCAGACAAAAAAGGGTTCGTGTGAGTTTTGGGAATTTAATGACTTCTTGTAACCCTAAAACAGACCCGCTTGATTAACCAAGGTTCTGGTCAGGATAAAATTCACCTAAACCCTCTAAAAGTCATAGAGAAATATTCTCTAGGGTTTAGAACTTTCAATTTGGCCATTAGAACCTATTTTGACCTAGAATGGGGTCTCAGACATATTTACCCTAAATTGGGTTTTTACGTACATTACCCAGTCAAATGTAGTCAAACCAAAAATCCAACCTCACCATTGGATTCCTTAGGTCCAAATTAGGTTTGTACTAAAGTTTGGACCTAAGAGGAACTCATCTTGACCTACTTTGCAAATAAATCCAACCTGATTACATTTCTGCCCCTATCTTTCGAAAACCCTTGCATTTGGCCCCCTGGCTCCTCCATCGTCCTTGCAAATAGGTCCCTCTACCATTATAGCGGAGGGAATCCTACTCTGGCGAACTTGAGAAGATGATTCCTCCTTGATTGCTCAGAGAATCCCTCCCAAAATTGGAAGAGACATTCTTTGAGTAATCTCCTCCAATATGAACTCATCACTGAGCCCTAATTTGTACCCAATCTCTCTTGCGAACGCATAAGAGATTTGAGTCTTTTTGAAGCTTCCAACTCCGGCGGATATACCTTGCTTAGAAGCTTGGCTTCCAAAGCACAAATCAGTCCACAGAAGCCTATTTAAGCAACTCCTGATTCAACTGCTTCTCCCCAGCTAGGAATTGGGTCGGTCCACTTCACATTCTTCTCTCCTCGTCGGCCACAACATATCCGCAAGCTTCGACGGTTTCTCCCCCTCTCATCGCCCAACCACAATACCAGTGGTTGGGTTGCCTTCCTCTCATTCATCCACGTTGGCCATACTAGCTCTGACGCCGCCACTGCCCTCATCTTCGCCGCCACCTCATCTATGGAGATCTTCATCTCCGGTGTCGGTCGTACCAGCCCAGACGCCTCTCTTGTTTCCTTCATCCTTAGTTCCTCTCCCTTCTACTCCTGTTCCCCCTCTTTATTTCTCAAAAACACCCCTCGACGCCACCGATCACCATCACCTTCTCCACCTTCAGCCATACCTCCGGCGAGGCGCCCCCGTCGCTCCACACCTCCATCTGCCTCGCCAACCACCCTACTACCTCCGCAACACCCCACTGATCATCTCCCACTACTCCAATCACTCCGCCACTCACCCAAAAGTGCCCCCGAACACACCCACTCACACGGCCATAGAGAACCCTAAGCATGCCACCACAGCCGTTCCCATGCCACGCTGACCACTGCCACCTATTCGTTGTGCCTTGGCGAATTTCCTTGGACATTTTAATGTGGCCGCAAGGCAGTGGTCATGATTTCAAGTTCGCGTAACACCAGCTGCCATGGACGAAGAAGCTTGAAGCTGCTTCCTGTGTTCCAGCTACTGCTGCTCCACGCGTAAGTACCAGGCGATGCGGACTTGAGGCACGAGCGTGATCAGGTTCCCAATTGGAGTCAACAGCCCACGCAGCCTCGCCAATTGAGCTATACATCTCTGTTGCAACGCGTGCAAGGGAGGCGGGACGTTTAGTCCCACCTTGGAACTGGACGAGCGAGTGAATGCACATAAATTGATTTTGTGCATTAGCCTTGTCGCCTCCTACTCATGGGGTGACGTCCCTCTCTCCCCCTCTCACGGCCTCGTCCGCGACACTGCCCACGCGGACTTTGTCACGACCCGTTTACCCGACCGACTCACTCCTCGGTCACCACCAACGTCGGTGAGCCTGGACCCGGGTCTCCGTTAAATCCAATTACCCGAACCGGATGTGGCTCTAGGAGAGTGAACCGAAATAGAGAAGAGAGAAGAGAGGAACGTTACGCAGGGGAAGGGGGGTTTTTCTATGGAAAGATTGGCTCCACACTTAGCCAAATCCAAGGAAGGAAAAAGAAAGAAGGAAGGAAGAAGAAGGAAGGAGAAGGGTCAGAGAAGGAGCTAGAGAAGAAGGAAGAAGCCAAGGAGGAGAAAGGAGGAGGAAGAAAGCTAAGGAAGAGAATGGCAAAAGAAGGAAGGAAGAAACTGAAGGTAGAGGAAGCTAAAGGAAAGGCAAAGTTGAAGATGAGAGAAGCCAAAATCAGAAGAAGAAGAAGAAGGAAGGAGACGCCAGAGAACAGAGAAGAAGGAAGATAAAGAGAAAGAGAAAGAAGCAAAAGAAAGAAATCAGAGAAAGAGAGCCATTGTAGAACATCATTTTTACGACGGTTGATTTTGTAATTAGACGTCCAACTCTTCATAAACTCTCCATTTATTTTTAGCTACAATTATTCTCATGCTCATGCTTTATATTTTTAATTAGCTTTTGAGTAGTATTATGTGTTCAAATTGCATTTATTATTGAGATTAGTGCGTGAATTCCATTTGCTCCCTGTGTTCAACCTCGGACTTTAAATTTAAGTAATAAAATTGTATTTGTTTTGAACACTTTTTCGGCTGTACTACAAAGTAACCTTTTTTAAACCCGATTAAGAACGACAAACTTACCACTTAGGAACCTTTTCTTAGGGGTCATAGGGAACAGGGAGGCCATTTCGAGCTTCCGAAAGGGGGATGGAAGGATTTGGGACAAGGTGAGGGCCTTGAGGTAGCAACAAGAAATATGGAAGATCATTTGGACGAAGAACCACATCCCCCATTGGGATGCTTGCATGATATTGACAATACATGGAAGGTTGTTGATGAGAACCTGGTTGCCCACGTGGGGGCAAATGGGGATCTCCTCGTGCGGCATTTGTGGGTGGGACAAATAAGGAGACAAAAAAGGACTTGTTTTTTTAAGTGTGATTTCAGTGCATAGGTGCTGGTCGGCATGTTGCACAAGGGGTGGCGTGGAAGCAAATATATGCTTGGCAGAGTCAATCCCTTCAAGTGCTTGATTTGATCCATGTCGTGGGAAGAGACAAAAGTTTGTGCAACAAGAATCTTTAAAGGCCCATTTGGTACACATAATGGGCTTTTTAAACTTGCGTTTGCCTTCGTGGAACCTGGGTTGGGGAAAACCCGAGTCAGCAGCTGAAAACTTGGGTTTCCCAAATTCCTACCCCTCTTTCATTCTGCGTCCCATAAAGGGTTATTCCACTGCCCCTGACATGGAGCTTCGTCTCCCTCGAGGAAACCAAATTGCCATCTTTGTGTAATGGCACTGTATCAGTGCTCGGATGCCTTGTCGATTGTCGTTCTAGCATTGGTCAACCTTCTTCGGTTGGTGTGTTGTGAGCTAAGTTACTATGGTTTCTTATCCCTAATCCATTTCGTTATTTGTTTGCTAATTGAGACCACAAGTTTGAAATCTCGATTAACATGTATTTGTGGGTTGAGATCGGTTTTTGATTAAAGTGGTTGTCTCATTGAAAGCATCTTGTGAGTAGGTTTTGCTTTCTTTGTAGCCGTTGCTTTGCACAGTGCTTTGCTTTGCATCTATGCCCTAGACTGAGAAGCTTTTCGTTTGTCTTGAGGTGAAGATGGGGATGCTCTCTGGTCATGGGTTCTCCCTCTGATGGTGTTAAATGCAGTTTTTGTGTTGTCCAGTCTTTCCAGCTACGATTGCTTTGTCGCATTTTGGTGTCCCCACTCATCCTCTGTGCTTTCAAGGTCTCTGCCCTATTTGTATGGTTCAATTGATCAATAAAAGCCCCTTTGGTGTTGGTTCCCATTGTCTCTTCACCTTCGCAGGTTCTGAATGAGGCTTCCTAGCCCTACGAGGTCATGGTGTGGTTGCATCAGTAGTCATTCCTGGCGAGTGATAAAGAGGAGAGTGAGGGGTTCACGTTCTTATAAATGGCTTCCATGGCTGCTGGAAGTTGTGCTCTTCCTTATGGTATTGGTGGTCATTGATGAGGAGGAAGTTGAGGAGAAGTGTGGTACCTATTAGTGTTCCAATTTTTGGTTTTGTACTTGTTAGTTTTCAACTCTTTTTTGGTGATTGAGCATATATAACTTTAATTTGTTTGTTTCGAAGTTCAGAAGCACGATTGAAAATCTCAAGCTTCCTTGCTATTAGAGCATGGGAGGCAATATCGACAAGAGTTTGGATACCGCCTGCTGGAGAGGTATTGATCAGGTGTGGCTTATCATAGCTAAAATGCCCTAGTTAACCTAGAAACTATGTTAAACACTATATAATTAACACATAAAATGAGTTAAGTGTGAGAATTAATAGAAAAGACCTATAACATCCAATTTGTGTTAAAAACCCGAAATTAGGTCATATAATGAGATATTCTATTCATTAATGTATATTGATGATTCATTTGCAAATTGAACACACAATTGAATTCAAAAGTACAAATCAAGAGTGAAATCAACTTCTAAAATGTTCAATTGAGCCTTGATAAAAACTTTGTAGCATTTAAACATCATTAGGACCTTGCATTCATAATATCACATCCAGGTCCTTCATCCCTCACATTTTCTTCATGCTTAAAACCTCTAGGGACCGAATTGCAAGTTTCCAGGGACCTTCTTGCAAACCCTAAGGACAGCGTTGCATTAAAACCTGTCACTAATGGGCCGTTGTGCAAAATTCATACCATTTCGCCATTTGGACCTCTTTGCAATTTCTCCTCACCTAATGCAACACGATTACTGTAAATGCACAAGAACACCTCGAATCTCAGCCGTCATTCCTTTGTATCCACGATCTGACGGCCTATCCAAAGCCATTTTTTACGTGCACCTAAGCATGGAATCACCACCTGTGTCAGATCCCATCCAACGACTGATCTTTGATTTAAACCTTCGCACACCCTCTCTAGCTCAAATCCACCGCCCATAACCTAATCGCATACTCTCACCATAGTAGTGATCTGATTAGGTCAAGCAGCTACTTAAGGACCTCCTTGACGTCACGTGCAATCGATTGACTCCCTCCCCCATTGAGCCGATCCTTTCTTCTACTCTTCAGCTCTCCTTCCTCCTTCATCAGCTGCGCCTGTGACAGGGGCGTGGCTCTCCCTCCAAATTCTTCGTTGTAGTGACCAACTGTAGCCCAGGGACCTCATTCTTCGCTAGAGACCCTCGCATCCCCCTTTGTCACCACAGCAACCCACTATGGATCCAGGCATCCCATTCGTCCACGTAGCTAGGATTTTTAATGCTTTCATAGATTAGATTTACTACTTTCTAGGAGTAAAATTAGTTAGTGAATTGAGTGATGGATTGGTTTGGAGTAGATTAGATTTGTTTAGAGCATTTTCAACCTCTTTGATCAATTCAAATCAGAGAGGTGATTTTCCGCTTTCATGTTGATTTCCCTGATCTCCCACCACATCTCACTGTCCACCTTCACTGATTTTCACATGTTTCTTTCCAATCACCCACGCAGCAGAGCATCAAATCAGATCTGATGCTCTTGAGCATTCAGATCTAATTCGATCGCCAAACCTCATATAAGGGTTATCTCCATTCACTCCACTTGTTCATAATAACCCTCTAATGGTTTTGAATGAAGTAGCTCTTGTTTTGGTTGAAATATCTGAGGATTTGGGGTCTAATTTTAGCAGATTTTATTGTGTGATCTAAACACTTTCTTCGTGTTGTCTTTGGTGCAAGAGAGAAAGTAGACCAAAGTTATCTTTGGTTTTTGAACTTTAGTTGAGAATGCTTGAATCCCAAATCGATCAGAAAAGGTTTGAGATACTTCTGATGTGGATTTAGTACATTGAAATCCTAATTTTCATCCTTATCTTACATTGTCTATAAGATGAAGAGCGCATTAGGATTTCAAGGTATTTTTGGGGAAGACTTATCTAAATTTTTCTTGGTTTTCACACTAATTAGAAGAGTTTTCATATTTATCTTAGGAGATTTATGGGATTTTTGATGAAGATTTCAACACAGGAATGTGTTTTTGAATGAATTTTCAGATTGATTATGTTTTGAACAATGGCTAGAACATGTGAGTTTTGATTGAAAATCTCCACCATTCTAGTACAGCAAAGGGCGACTCAGTAGCTACATTATTTGGAGTAATCCTGATTTCAAGCATTTGAAGTTTGGAGGATGTTTTTAGTGGATTTTAGACTTTGATTTGGAACTTTCTCTTTATGTTGTCTATAGCATAAGGGAAAGTTTAAGTCAATCTTTTCTTTATGTTTTGCAAATCTAATTTGGATTAGAATTTGAAGTAGATTTGGATTTTCATGACCGAGATTTGACTGAGTTTAAAAGGTAAAAGCTGATCATTTGAATTGAAGATCAGATCAGTCCTAATTGATCTTATTAGAGCAAGACTAATAACATCACTGCTGAGATAGCAGCAGCAGCTGCAACTTTGTATTGTAGGACGTCTGAGCAGCTGGTTCATCATCTGATTTAAGCTACAATTAAATTGATAGCAGCTATAACAGTAGTAGAAGCTGCTGGTTTTAACAATTCAGCCACTATGATGGACTGAATTGGCTGGTCTGAGAGAAATCTGAAGTGGATTTTGGATGAAGATATGAAGCTGACCTATGTTTAGTGTTAGAACTATTTGTACAAGCATTCATGTACTGAAATTGAATTTTAATTTAACTTAAATTGCTTGTAATCTCATTTATATCCTTTGTCAGCTACTTTTAATGTGCATATCTACTCAAAATCTTAATTTTAGTGAAATTGAGTAAGAAATTGTGTTTAAATGATCAAACATATTTCAGAATGCATGTTGAGTATGTATGAATGTTTAAACTGCATGTTCAACCCTTAGAACTGATTCTAGTGCCTTAGGTTCTTAGGTTAAAACACCCATCAAGGCCTAGAATTGGTTTGTTTTGTTCAAAAATAAAAATCATAAAAAAAATTTAAAAAAATAAAATGAAGGTGTCTTGAGTTGGATTAGATATATTTCTAGGTGTATGCCAAGTTTCAAGGTAATCTGAACCTCCGACTTGGTTAAACATACCAGCTAACAGTTTAGTCTACCTTGGAACTTAGTAAAAAATAAAAACTTGAAAACACCAAAAAGAACTTCTATTTTCATCTCACTCTTTCTCTCTCATCCCCTACCTCTACTAAACCTATAAAAATCCTAAAAATCAAAAAAAACCCCAAAAGTAACCAAAAACACCCTATATACTATGTACATACTTGTATATATAATTTAAAGCTAAGCTAAATGTATATTATGTATAATATGTGTATAATGAGTGTAAATAACTTATAGATGTATTCTATATATTAAATTAAGTATTTGGAATAACTTATTATATAGATAACTTTATTGTATAATTATCTATTAATTTATATTAACTTAAATGTATAATAATCTAAGTAATTATATAAACCTATCTATATGTACATATTTATAACTCATACTGTACATATATATTTATATATGTATTATGTATTATATAGTACTTGTAATTTAATTTAATTATATATTTACGATAAATAAGCAAGTTATTAAGTTAACTAAGTATATTATTAACTTAAAATAAAATAAATTAGTAATTTAAGTTAATACTAAAGTAAATTATGTTGTATATTTGTATTATATTATATTAAGTATTTTCAACTTATTTATATCGCATTTATTCTATATTATAGTATTTATAGATTATTTATATAAAAAACCACCTAAAACATGTATTTAATTGTACACAAATCAAAATAAAGTTTATAAAATACAATAAAAATGTGTAATAAATATTTTATTATGTATATTAATTCTGTATAAACTCAATTTTGTAATTAAGTCACTAATTTATACGTTAATTAACAAACTAAACTCTAAATTAATATGAATAAACTATAAACTTTGACTAATTTTATTATATATCTAAATAAATTATTTCTCTAAATTAATTGTATAATTATATATCCCTATGTAAGGGCTTTGAAATGTTATAATTTATTTTTAATTTAAAATAAATCTTGGCCCTCAAATCGAGGGCAAAAATCGCAAATTAGTACATTGTCGAGTGTTGGCGGCAACACCAATTGGCACTGGAATTAGCACCACATCATGCGTTGAAGAGCATGCGATGTAGTATAAATTGATTTTGCGCTGCCAGCTTCTCAATCGACAATGCGGGGCGCACATGAAACACCATGGTCGTAGCATGCACCATGGCTTGAAGCGCACTACATCGACCTTGCAGCCTGCCCTCAACTTGTGGTGCTCTGTGACAGAGAGCATCACCACCATCATCATCGCTTACCCCTCACCATCACCATCTTCACCTTCTCCACCGAAAATCCCCCCTCGCCGCAAACCACGATCACCCATTCACCATAAGAGTTGCCCTCGCCTACTCACGAACCCATGCCCTCAACTGTCCATACACCACAGCCGTCCCCACCACTGCCCCTCTCTTCTTCTCCTTCGTTTTTCTTCTTCTTCTTTCCAACCGACCCTCCCCCTATCACATGAAAAGAACCCAAACCTCCAGCAAACGCAGCAACTCCCACGTCGTCTCCTTCGACCTCCAACCTCGATGGTGCTCCATCTAAGATCACCGCGACCCCACAAGTGTCCTCGCAGCCCACCGGCGACCCCTTTCCACACGGCCGCCCAAGAAGGCCGGTGCCCTCTGTCGCCTCCAACCTCCTCGTGTTGGGCTAGCACCACCAATGCGTAGCCCAAGCTCCAGAGATCCTCCACATGCGACCTCAACGCCGATCGTGGCCTCCTCCACACATTCGGCTCCACCGTGTCACATCCCCTGTAGAAGGGCCTATTTCTATTTACATTCACTGCCATTGCCAACAATTTTTTGGATGGATTTTGGTTATTATATATTGGATGAAATTGCGACCTGCTCCTTATAGATTTAGCTATTTCTCTTGCCATCTGAATGCATATCTTTCTCTCTATTCCATTAGTCTCACATAAAGCACATGCTATATTATAATTGGGAGCAAATATCTGACCATCACGTTTTGATAAATTAGCGAGTTAATCAGGCATGTTCCTCCCTATGGAAATGACCTAATCCACTATGGTTAGATTTAATTATTTAGTCTTTGATTGAGAGTTTTTCCACCACATAAAATACAATGACATATCATTTTATTGCTATCATCTTCAAAAATAAGCAAAATTCTCTCTACCACCCGACAATAGTGCTTTCTTATGATTGTTGACGTCGTGCTCATCATATTTTTGGTATCATTGTCGGGACAAAAGCCCGACAACATCTCATTATTGTGATTGTTTGACGATTGTTGCAGTTCATCGATTAGGTGTTGGTATCAATCTGAGTCTCTATTACAAAATTCTTTGGTAAAATATGTTATCGAGTGGTAACCTTGTTTGTTAGTTGTGTGCTATCTTTGGTAAGTGTAGACTAATTGTTATGATTTGATCGAACACTTGTGTCCTTTAGCAATCATGTTTTTTTTATGGCATATTAGATGTTGCGTGCATTCTTGTACTTTGAGATCTGATGCCTAATCCTACCACAAGATGAGAAATTATGATGTGATCGTGATTGCAAGTATGTTATAAGTATATTATAAAGTGATACAACCAAATATGTCAGTAGGAAAATATAGTTTAATTTAGTGATTTTGTTTGGCATGTTTCGTTCCCTGACTTTGATTTTCTTGGGTATGATGTGGTATCATTTTGCACTTCATTTTTAAAAAAGCTGATGATTTATTCTCCACAATCCTTTTGAATTCAAAGATATACTTTCACTTTATGTTAAAATCAAAATGGATATTATTTTGAGAGGTAACTCCATTGGCTTATCTTAAAAACCTCAAGAAGAAATGAAAGCATTACTTTAGTTGATTCCATTATGTTTATGTTTGCTCTACCTATTTTTATTTCATTTTTCATATCTACATTATTTACGGTCATATTCCTCCTAAGGGAAGAATTTAACAATGGGGGGAAATAGGACTGGCCGTTTTGAGTATTATATTCTAGAGTTGCCTCATCTGGTTAATCTCAACTTACTTTGATTAATTCTTGGTTGAATTGGTTGGGTTGCCTCATCCCAAGCGCAGTATTGTTGATGTGGAATGCCAAGGAAAATATCTAAAAGCAATCAGCACGGTTAAATGAAAAGATTGTCTGACTAATCTTTCTACACAATATCATCTTATATAAGATATGTAATTCTTGCCCGCAACCAATATATATCACAAGAATACAGCATCCATCATATGATCACCGAATATTTCCTATTCTAAAAGAACGTTAACGCAAATATAATACGTACGGCATTCCAACGATTACGAGAGCAGTTTCACACACAGATAAATGGAGATGTATATATAATTGAGGTACCATTATTTTAGACACACGTAAGGGATTTAATTTGTTGGAGTCTGCTCAGTTCTGAAAGGAATTCCCTGTAACGCATGTTCGCGTATGAAACTTCAATTTCGATGAATATATATCGCTAGTAGAATTCTCAATCATTATATAATGGTTGACAATAATAACATTTTTTACTGTTATAAGACGTAATGGTTGTCAAAAGTTCAGTTATTAACATTGTCACCTACCTAGTGTTGGTGCTAGAGCACCACGATCATTTGTTTTGATGATAACAAAACACGTGTTATTTAACATTTGCAATTTGAGTCCTAGATTTCAGGTCAATTGCAAATATGGACGTGTTTAGACGGAGTTCGAGCTCGCATCCAGGACGGATTGGAGGAGCTTGACGGAAAACAGAGGAGGTTCGCGTGGAGCGAAAGATTGAAGATGGAAGGAAATGAAGAATAGGATAGATTTCCTTCTTTTGTACTTGTTGTATTTTTTCCGTTTCTTTTGTTGCTCTTTATTTCCTTAGATATTTCATGTTAAAGAGCCTCAAAGAACCCTAACAGTAGTCCTAGGAACACCGGCACAATCCTAGGATACTTAGGTTTTCTGTAGAATACTTAGAAAACCAATATAGGGTTCAAACAGAATTTACAGACGTCTAATTCCCAAATCAGACGTCTGATAAAGCATTTTAAGACGTCTGACTGTTGTTTCAGACGTCTGATAACTGTTAGGCTGGACATAGTTAGTTCTGTCTGATGAAATCAGACGTCCAGACCTTAGACCAGACGTCTTAGAAGACGTCTGATGAATTTGCCAGACGTCCAATTAGTGGACCGTTGGCTGGCTTAGCAAACAGTCAAGAATATGACAGTTAAAGCCTTATCAGACGTCCTTAGGTATTTCCAGATGTCTGATAAATGACCGTTTTGCCTCGGCTGACCCAAAATCTCTTCTCAGAGATTTTCTAGCCGTTGCAACATTTGGAAATCAATTCCCACAGTAAAAGTAGGTTTCCAGACGTCCAGACATAGTGCCAGACGTCCTGTATGTCGTCTGATGGACGTGCGTAAAATCCCTGTTTAGATCCGATTCAAGTCAGGGAGAAACCCGCATAGAATCAGACGTCTTAAAGTGGCCCTCCAGACGTCTGATGAAAGAGTTAGACGTCTGATAACCCTGTCAAGTGTAATCATTGCCCTGATTTCAGCCTGATTCTCTTGGGCTTTGTTCCCAACGGCTATAGAACCTTTCTTAAGCCTTCCAAAGCCTTCCTAAGGCCTCTATAAATAGAGGGGAGCCTTTACACACCTAAATACACTAAGAGACACACTAAGAGACACCTAGAGAGACCAAGATACACTAAGATCAAGTATTTCCACTCTCTTGTGTCCAAGAAGCTCTTGCTCTCTAAGCTCAAGCTCCATCATCTTGAGAGCATCATTCCCTTCGCGCACCCGCTCTCCCGCCGTTGTCTACGAGAGCGACATTGCGCCGTTGCGTGGCTCACGCACCCGCGTCATCGTCGACGCACTCCTTGCAAATGGGAGTTTCCTAAATCCTATAGAAGCTTAGGTTTGTTGTTTATTTTACCTTTGTCTTTTGGTTGGGTATTCGCTTTGCGAATTCCCGTCTCCTTCGTGGGACAAAATCCTTCTCGTGGAGAGAAGGGGTTGAGGAACGCTACCCTCGTACTTGTAGCGTGGTTGTACTGAGGTTGAATCACCCTCGTTTTAAAGTGATTCGGTTAGTGGATTTGATCAACTAGGTTGATCGGAAAATCCTAACTCGAGAGGGTTAGGTGGTGGTTTTCACCCGGTTTGGGTTTCCACCTAAAAATTCCTGTGTACATTTTGTGATTGCTTATCTTTGTGAGATTGTTTATATTTTCAATTCCGCATTTTTTTGTCACGCTGATCTCACCCCTCCAAGTAGGGAAACTACATTTGGTATCAGAGCAGGTCTTGCTGTTTCGGCGTAACAACCCGGCAAGAGATCAAATGGAGGGAAGCACATCAGCAATCAGGATCTCCGAGGGGCAGTCCACAACCCGTCCGCCGTTCTTCGATGGGAGCAACTACCCCTACTGGAAGTTGCGGATGAAGACCTGGCTTCAAGCCACCGACTTCACGGTCTGGGCCAGATGCGAGACGCCTTTCGACATCCCAGAAAAACCCGCGGGAGGATACTTGCAGCAGCATATTCGAGAGCTTTCACACAACGCAAAGGCAATGAATGCCATGTATTGCGCGTTGAGTCCGGAAGAGTTCGAGAAAATCCAAGAGTGCACCACCGCCCACGAGATATGGAGGAGGTTGGAAGGCACTCATGAGGAGACAAGCTCGGAGGAAGAAGAAGAAGAAGAAACCGCTTGCTTTGGTTTCATGGCTAGAGGAACCAACAGCGACAGCGAAAGTGGAAGCGACGACAGCGACAACGAGGTAAATCTCGATCTTCAAGAAGCATTTAATGAACTTTTTGAGATTAGTAAATCACTTAAAATAGAAAACAAAAGTATTAAAAAGAACCTTAGTTTTCTTAAATCTGAAAATGATAGGTTAGAAAAATAACTTAAGAACATAGAAACTAGTGCTAAGGATAATAACCTGTTATTAGAAAATCATAACCTCATCAATGAAAATAATAAGTTGATTGAGGAAAATGATAGTCTTAAGTTAGAAATTTCTGATTTAAAGACTAAGATGAATACTATAGAAAAAGAAATTGCATGTCTTAGGAAAAACTCTAACAAACTAATCAATAAAGTAGATGATTTTTATATCCCTAAGGTTGAGAAAGGATCTCCATCAAGGAGACCCGCTAACAAATCCGGATCCAAGCCCACTTGGATACCGAAAAAAGAATTAGAATCTTGTTTTGTAGGGTTCAGGGATAATTACAACATAAAGGACTGGACCTACAAGCTCAAAGCTGGTCAACTCAAGTTGGGAGAACCAAGGAGTAGACCAAGGAGGAGAACAAGAAGACCGACGAGACGGCGAACAAACGACGGACCCGCCGCACGTCGACCACCAGATTGGAGACCGGCGCCAATGCCCGGGCCTCCAAGCTACGGATGGGAGCCCCATCCGATGTGGCATCCACCACCACCATTCGGGCCATTTTATTGGCCATGGTAGGTGAGGTAAAATTTTTAACCCTACCTTTTTATAAGCATTTAGATAGGGGGAGTTAAAAATTAATGAGCTAATTGTCAATTTTTAAGAGGGAGATATAAGGTAGCTAAATTTCCTTTAAAAAGGGGGAGAAAAATAATAGCTATCTCATTGTTACAAAAAGGGGGAGGACATTACCTTTGTCAAAAGAAACTCATAGAAGAGCATGTTTTAAGGGGGAGTTATAGGAATTTTAAACCAATCAAACCTTTTTGATAATGTCAAAAAGGGGGAGGATTTTTATGCATTATTATTTACGGTTTTGTCATCATCAAAAAGGGGGAGATTGTTGGTGCTAGAGCACCACGATCATTTGTTTTGATGATAACAAAACACGTGTTATTTAACATTTGCAATTTGAGTCCTAGATTTCAGGTCAATTGCAAATGTGGACGTGTTTAGACGGAGTTCGAGCTCGCATCCAGGATGGATTGGAGGAGCTTGACGGAAAACAGAGGAGGTTCGCGTGGAGCGAAAGATTGAAGATGGAAGGAAATGAAGAATAGGATAGATTTCCTTCTTTTGTACTTGTTGTATTTCTTCCGTTTCTTTTGTTGCTCTTTATTTCCTTAGATATTTCATGTTAAAGAGCCTCAAAGAACCCTAACAGTAGTCCTAGGAACACCGGCACAATCCTAGGATACTTAGGTTTTCTGTAGAATACTTAGAAAACCAATATAGGGTTCAAACAGAATTTACAGACGTTTAATTCCCAAATCAGACGTCTGATAAAGCATTTTAAGACGTCTGACTGTTGTTTCAGACGTCTGATAACTGTTAGGCTGGACATAGTTAGTTCTGTCTGATGAAATCAGACGTCCAGACCTTAGACCAGACGTCTTAGAAGACGTCTGATGAATTTGCCAGACGTCCAATTAGTGGACCGTTGGCTGGCTTAGCAAACAGTCAAGAATATGACCGTTAGAGCCTTATCAGACGTCCCTAGGTATTTCCAGACGTCTGATAAATGACCGTTTTGCCTCGGCTGACCCAAAATCTCTTCTCAGAGATTTTCTAGCCGTTGCAACATTTGGAAATCAATTCCCACAGTAAAAGTAGGTTTCCAAATGTCCAGACATAGTGCCAGACGTCCTGTATGTCGTCTGATGGACGTGCGTAAAATCCCTGTTTAGATCCGATTCAAGTCAGGGAGAAACCCGCATAGAATCAGACGTCTGACATTTAAATCAGACGTCTTAAAGTGGCCCTCCAGACGTCTGATGAAAGAGTTAGACATCTGATAACCCTGTCAAGTGTAATCATTGCCCTGATTTCGGCCTGATTCTCTTGGGCTTTGTTCCCAACGGCTATAGAACCTTTCTTAAGCCTTCCAAAGCCTTCCTAAGGCCTCTATAAATAGAGGGGAGCCTTTACACACCTAAATACACTAAGAGACACACTAAGAGACACCTAGAGAGACCAAGATACACTAAGATCAAGTATTTCCACTCTCTTGTGTCCAAGAAGCTCTTGCTCTCTAAGCTCAAGCTCCATCATCTTGAGAGCATCATTCCCTTCGCGCACCCGCTCTCCCGCCGTTGTCTACGAGAGCGACATTGCGCCGTTGCGTGGCTCACGCACCCGCGTCATCGTCGACGCACTCCTTGCAAATGGGAGTTTCCTAAATCCTATAGAAGCTTAGGTTTGTTGTTTATTTTACCTTTGTCTTTTGGTTGGGTATTCGCTTTGCGAATTCCCGTCTCCTTCGTGGGACAAAATCCTTCTCGTGGAGAGAAGGGGTTGAGGAACGCTACCCTCGTACTTGTAGCGTGGTTGTACTGAGGTTGAATCACCCTCGTTTTAAAGTGATTCGGTTAGTGGATTTGATCAACTAGGTTGATCGGAAAATCCTAACTCGAGAGGGTTAGGTGGTGGTTTTCACCCGGTTTGGGTTTCCACCTAAAAATTCCTGTGTACATTTTGTGATTGCTTATCTTTGTGAGATTGTTTATATTTTCAATTCCGCATTTTTTTGTCACGCTGATCTCACCCCTCCAAGTAGGGAAACTACACCTAGGGGGTAGAGTGTTGAGACCATTCTCGATTGGTTATAACGGTCGAGAATAACAATATACATGACCACTATTATATAAATAGTTGAGAATATTCTTCTCGTAAATTGACAATGTGAAAAGTTATATTTTCAAATGCAATTGTCAACCGTTTAATCTAAAACGGTCGAGAAAAGTCTAGTATAAACTAGTAGGGTTGACAGCATTCTTGACCATTGATAATAGTTGAGAATAACGGTCAACGATAGTCTTTTCAGAAACCACCAACTCAAAAGTTACTTTTCAAGTTCAAATGTTGACCTTTTCTCGGAAATGGTCTAGAAAGGTCGACCTAAATTCCTGTGCGACCTCGACTCCTTCCCCCTTCCTCTAAAATCTCCCTCTCCTCCAAGCCTTCCCCCTCTACTCCTCCACGACGAAGCCTAAGCTCCTCCCTCACCATGCGGTCCTCTCGTCGTGTGGCCCAACTCTAATGTGCATCCCCCGTCGACGTTCACCTCATCCTCAAGTAGCACCTCCTCTCACCGTCCTCCTCCCCTGTCCACATCTCGTCCTTGATGACGAGCACCACCACCTCCTTCACATCCTCCTTCCCTCGCAAAATGCGTTCGTGTCCACCACCACCACCACCGGCCGCCCCTCCACCCTCAACCACTGTTAAGACCCGTGCTGTTTGAGCCTTTTAAGACGTCTGGACACCTTCCTAAACGTCTGGAAATAAAAAATTTTGAGTACAAGCTTGCATCTGCGTGCGGGCTGCGCGCAGACAGTACTCTCATTTTCCTTCCCTTCTTCTCTCTCTCCCCGCCTCCAGCAAACCCTAAACCCCTATCTTTATAAACCCCTTCCCCCTCTCTCGTTCTCCCTACACTAGCCATCTTCCCCTCTTCTACTCCACTCCAGCGAGAGAGCCAGCGAGAGTGAGAGAGCAGCGTCGAGGAGGAGCGATGTGAGGAGAGGAGGAGAGTGCACGGTCGGAGCGGCGCACACACGAAGAGGAGTACGTCGGGGGAGTCCTCCTCGACATTGCTGCAGCCGGAGCTGCAAGTGAGGGGGCGAGGCGCGGCCATGCGCGGCACGAGAGAGCGGAAGCAAGTTCTGATTCTGGGTATTTCCTAGAGTCAGACGTTTGGAGTGGCGTCCAAACGACGGAGCGGACGTCTGGAGGCGGTTCCAGACGTCTGAGGAGAGGGCTTCGCGAAGGTACGTCCTCTTTGCAGATATGACCATGCAGGCCGCTCTGCTGCTACCCTGTTGCATGGCCTTTTTGAGGAGATTTAGTGGATTTCGTGCAAGATTTGCTTTGGGAAGGTGCGGGCCATACCCGCCCACGCATTTCGGATGTCTGGGCGACGTACCAGACGGCTGGAAGCACTTCCAGACGTCCGGAGAGGTGGTCGAACAACTGGAGCTGGGTCTAAATGGTCCAGAAGAGTTCCTGGACGTCTGGGGTGGACGCAGAGACTGAGGTATGATACTGGACACTTTTAAGACGTCTGGAAGTTGTTCCAGACGTCTGATTTTGAGTTATTAACCCGTTTTGACCTGTTTAGCGTCTGTTTGAGGTCCATTTTATGCAAATAAGATACCGATGTGTTGCTTGTGAGTTCCTCTACTTGTTAGAAGCCTTTCCATAATGTTTCGATAGTTCCCTTGTGATTGTTTCTTGTTATAGAACTTCGTTCCGTTGCGGATTCGGGGCTTGCTAAGGCACGTGAGCCTGCCGTTCAAGCCCCCAATACTCTTGGGTTTACTGGTAGAGTGGCTTCCCCTAATTTAATTACAAACTTGAATGCATGTGTGGAATGAATGATTAGAATCTAGGATATGGCATGAATCCTAGGACGAGAAATACTAGAAATGTTTATATTGGATGATTGAATTGCAGTCTTGAATGAGTAGATAAAATAATAACAACTGCCTGTAAATGAATAACAGTTGCCTGTGAAATATGAAGTACTTATGCTAGTTAACTGTTGCATGTAACTTTCCTATTGTATACGTTAAATGACATAATACGAGCTGCATGTATATAATTTGAGAATGGTAATGTGAATGATGGAAATGTGAATAATAGCAATACAAGCTGCATGTGTATAGCCTGAGAATGGAAATAGAAATGATGAAACCTGGTATGGCATGGCATGAGGAATATGAGCATGAACCCTACAGGGAATTAGGAGTAGAGCTCCTGGAAATAAATGGAATGGATCTGAAAATGTGGGTGGGGAAGTAAGCTGGCCCTTGAGTATGGAGTACCAAGTAGAGCGACTATCCCCCTGTTTAGTGCAGAGTGGAGCCAGCTGCCCTTGGGTTGGGACTCGGGGTTAGGATTAGCCACTCTGTACCGACTTCTTGGCCCTCGCGTACACGATACCGGGGAAAGCTACTAGTGTAGGGAGAGAGCTAGCCACCCCACGGGGCTCGGGGTTTAGCTAGCCGCCTTACACCAACTTGTTAGGCCCACTGGGCAAACCAGGGTAGTCAGGTGAGGGTGCGCGGACAGTGGAGGGGCGAGACCCCTGTTTGGTTCTTAGGGGCTAGACCCCTATTACTGAGAGGGCTAGGCCTTATACTATTCTGTGCTGTACTTTGGGTGCACCCGTTAGCAGAAATGATTGACCGCGTACTAGTACAGGGTAGCTACCTGTGCATTTATCGCGCGTGCCGTAGTCGCTGTTACGTCTATCTGTAACCTTGGGGTGGTTGACTGGGTGTAGGATCACCACGGGGGACTCTCTCAGCCAGGAGAGCACCACTTGTGCCTTCTATTCTTCGAAAAACACTGCAATCAAGATCGTTCCTATGAGGAACATTCGAGATCAAGAAAGAGATCTGATAAATGAGCCAATGGGTGAAAAGGAATAAATTGTGAAATAAAGTAAATGGAACAAATAGCTACCTGTCCACTTTTACTGCTTTAGTTAGTTGGCTGCCACTCTACTTAGCGTTCGCTGACTTTGTGTACTCATAACCCTTTTCAGGTCCAGGTGTTGAGTAGCCGGAGTCTACGACTGCAGAGGGTGCTGGGCCCAGTAGAGCCCAGTAGCAATAGTTCTTTTGTTGTACTCCTTTTGTAGTAGTGAGTAGACTCTTGTACCTTTATGTTCTAAACTTTTACGTTCTGTACTTTATGTTCCTATACCTTGTTACTTCTACTGTTGTGGTGGTAATATATACTATAGCAGTTTCTACTTCTTTACTGCTGTACCTTTTTACTCTTAGTTGCATAGCATAGTGAATGTAGTTTACTTTCCTGCTTTTTGGTTATTTCTCGTTGGACGACTGGGTCTTGGGATCAGTAGAGTCGGTCCGGTCTCGTGTCCTGTAGGGATTCGGGAACCGAGTCGTAATAAGATGGTATCAGAGCAAGGTCGTCCCGAGAAGTGAATCAACTAGCTTGAGAATAACTGATTCACGTGCTTGTAACTAGAGTAACCACCACAACCTACCTTTTGACATCAGTTTTGAGGTTCTTCTGCTAAATGTCCGTTAGAATTGATGTCTTATTCTGTTGTTCGCGTCTCCTTGTAGGAGTTGCCCCGACGTGGAGTCATTGAGGTGGGCCGCGGACGCGGCCGTGGACGAGGTCGAAGGGGCGGAGGTGCTGAGCCCGACGTTTCTGTGGACCGCCACTTCTTCTGGGAATTCAGACCCAGGACCTCGTCTAGCTGATACGCGAGATAGTACGAGAGGAGCTCCACCCGCCTCCACGGGTGCCTCTCCTTGGGGATGTGGAGGGGGAGTCCTCTGTGGGACCACGAGACCGACGCAGCGCTGGACGTGGGGGACGGGATGGTCCTCCACCGCCCCCACCGCACTCTGACACATCCGATCACAAGCCCTCCCTGCCTAGTGGCATGCTCGTTTCCCCACTTCAGCGACATTACGAGCTTTATGGACAGTTTCGGAAGCTGAAGCCCCCCTCCACCAAGAGGGATGAGGACCCGACTGAGGCGAAGGACTGGTTGGAGCAGATCGAGAAGGTGTTCGACACCCTTCGCCCCCCTGCGGAGTGCCACGTGGCCTTTGCCACATACCAACTGGAGAGCACAACACACAGGTGGTGGAGGGCGGTCAGAGGTCGGAAGAGGGCAGAGTCGACGTTGGACCAGTTTGTGACCCTCTTCTGCAAGCAGTACTTCCTGCAGACGTGGCAGGATCAGAGGAGGCGGGAGTTCCACACTCTCCGCTAGGGGCCGATGATTGTGAGCGCATATCGTACGCGTTTTCTAGAGCTGTCACGTTTCGCCGCGACAGCTGTGGCTACTAAGGAGGAGCGCCTGTGGAGGTTCACTGAGGGGCTTCGACCTGCAATTCGAGGGTATGTCAAACCCCTAAAGCTGCCCACATTTTCGAGAGTGGTAGAGGAAGCTATGACATATGAGGAGACCAACCCAGTCACACGTGACACTGACGGCAGACGAAAGAGGCCCTACCAACCAGACTACTCATAGGGTCGGCGAGAGAGGAGGCACGCGACGCCCGCAGGAGAGACGCCAAGCTTTGCGGGGCCGTCATTGGCCTTTGGGGGCCCCCGACAGAGGCCAGCTACCAGCACTGGACCCCTGCCCGACCGTCAGCAGGGACTTACCGAGGGCGGGAGTTGAGTTCCCCTCTGCTACCAGTGTGGCCAGCCGGGCCACATCAGGAAGGACTGCCCGTCTAGGGCTGGAATTCAGCAAATGCTCCCCGCACTGAGCACTGGGGCCTGAGTAGGAGGCCATGGTTCCTAGGCGGGTGGGGGAGGACTGCAGTCGAGGGGTAGGTACCGACCAGCGATTACCTGTCCGACGCAGAGTGTGGCTGCTTCTTCCACACCGAGAGCTGAGGGGAATGTCAACACCCTGACACACAGAGACGCCAGAGCTTCAGGTTTAGTGGTGGCAGGTATGGTTATAGTTTCCGACAGATTAGTTTACACGCTTTTTGATTCCCGGGCCATGCACTCATTTATTGCTGCTAAATTTGCTGTCAGTTTAGGATAGGACTGTGTGTTGTTAGAGGATCCTTTTGTGATCAGAGGTCCGGGTTGTCAGCTGTTTGTAGCTGAGGAGGTTTACACAGACTGTGAGGTCAGTGTTGGGGGACACAGCCTCCCCGCTGACCTGATTGTGATACCAATAGAGGACTTTGGCATGATTCTAGGGATGGATTGGTTGTTCGCTAACCACGCTTTGGTGGACTGTTTTGAGAGAAAGATCATCTTCTCCATACTGGAGATGCCTTCCTTTGAGTTTCACGGATAGCCGGTGGACGGAGGCTTCAGGTGCATTTCTGCACTTCGGGCGGCGACTTTTGGGCCAGGGGTGTGAGGGCTTTTTAGCTTGTGTAGTGGCAAAGCCCAGCCCTGTGGCAGACTTTCAGAGCATCTCGGTGGTCAGAGAGTACCCCGACATGTTTCCAGAGGAGCTGCCAGGACTGGCGCCTGTGCATGAGATCGAGTTCGAGATCTCACTGGTACCGGGGACCAGCCCCATTTCTACAGCACCTTACAGGATGGCACCACTTGGGCTACGAGAGCTCAAGTCCCAGTTGTAGGACCTATTGGAGAAGGGCTTTGTGAGGCCCAGTGCGTCTCCGTGGGGAGCCCTGATGTTATTTGTGAAGAGAAGGATGGTACCCTACGCTTTTGTGTGGATTACAGACAGCTGAATAGGGTCACCATCAAGAACAGATATCTGCTGCCGAGGATTGATGATTTGTTTGACCAGTTGCGAGGTGCTACGGTGTTCTCCAAGATAGATTTGAGATCTGACTACCACCAATTGAGGATCGGGGAGACCAACGTCTCCAAGACAACTTTCGGCACCCGGTACGGATACTGCGAGTTTTTGGTCATGCCGTTTGGGCTGACCAAGGCCCCTACTGCCTTCATAGATTTGATGAACCGGGTGTTCAGACCGTATCTAAATCAGTTTGTGGTGGTGTTTATTGATGATGTGCTCACTTACTCGCGGGATCAAGCATAGCACGAACAGCACCTGCGGATGGTTCTAGACACGTTGAGACAGCGTAGGCTGTATGCCAAATACAGCAAGTGCGAGTTCTGGTTGAGGCAGGTGACCTTCTTAGGTCATGTGATTTTAAGGGATGGCTTGACTGTGGATCCAGCCAAGGTAGAGGCAGTGCTCAGGTGGGAGAGACCACGTACAGTGACAAAGATCTGCAGTTTCTTGGGACTGTAAGGCAACTACCGGTGGTTTATCAGGGGTTTCTCGCAGATTACGTGTCCTATGACACAGTTGACTCGGAAGGACGTGCCCTTCTCTTGGATAGACGCTTGTGAGGTGTGTTTTCAAGAGTTGAAAGAGAGGCCGACTTTAGCTCCTGTGCTTACCATTCTAGACAGCAGTGGTGGTTTCGTTGTGTACACAAATGCTTCTTTGTAGGGGTTAGGGGGTGTGCTCAAGCAACTAGGTCATGTTGCCACTTACGCTTAACAACAACTGAAGCCCCATGAGCGTAGCTACCCTACCCACGACTTAGAGCTTGCAGCTGTTGTCTTTGCACTGAAAACATGGAGGCACTACCTGTACGGTGAGACTTTTGAGATATTCACAGGACATAAGAGCCTCAGGTATTTGTTTGATCAAAAGGAGCTTAACATGAGACAGAGATGTTGGTTAGAGCTCCTAAAGGACTATGACTGCAACATCTCCTACCATACGGGGAAGGCCAACGTGGTGGCTGACGCCTTGAACCGGAAGGCGCCCGCCCACTTGGCCAATTTACAGGCACAGAGTTGGAAACTCATGGAGGAGTTGGGCAGTTGGTGACCCATAGAGTTACAGGGGCACTGTGGGGAAGTGACAGTGACACGACAAACGAGACCAGAGCTGATAGACCGCATTATCACAGGACAGATGATAGACACGTACCTGCAGTCATTGCGAGACAGAGTACTGTCAGGGGACCCTGGAGACTTCTCCTTTACAGATGAGGTGCTGCGTATGAGGGGACGTTTGTGCATTCCCAGGGACGAGGAGTTGTTGAGAGAGCTCCTGAATGAGGCACACGGTTCCAGGTTCACCATACATCCCGGGAACACGAAAATGTATCATGATCTGAGACACGACTTTTGGGGGAGGGGGATGAAGCGGGATGTAGGTGAGTTCATACAGCAGTGTTTGGTGAGCCAGCAGGTGAAGGCCGAGCATCAGAGGCCTGTTGGGTCGTTGCAGCCACTTATAGTGCCAGAGTGAAAGTGGGAGAGCATCACCATGGAATTAGTGGTGGGCTTGCCCGTTACCCAGTGAAGACACGACGCAGTTTGGGTGATTGTAGACAGATTGATGAAGACGGCACGCTTCTTGCCGATCCGAGTCACTTTGGGACTAGCGCAGTTGGCAGAGAGGTATATTCATGACGTGGTGCGTCTGCACGGAGTTCCACATGAGATTGCATCCGACCAGTGTACTCGTTTTACGTCCCAGTTCTGGGCTGAGTTTCAGCAGACTTTGGGGACACGGTTGAGGTTCAGTACGGCGTACCACCCCCAAACGGACGGATAGTCAGAGCATACTGTACAGACACTTGAGGACCTTTTGCGTGCCTGTGTACTAGATTGGAGGAGCTCTTGGGAGGAGCACTTACCCTTGGCAGAGTTTGCATATAATAACAGTTATCACTCGAGCATCGGCATGGCATCCTACGAGGCTCTGTATGGACGGAGGTATACTGCACCCTTGAGTTGGGTTGAGGTGGGGACCAAGTGGGAGGTTGGCCCCTGGCTAATCTAGCAGAGTCAGGAGGTGGTTGAGCAGATTCACAGACGACGTCGCACTGTCAGGAGCAGACAGAAGAGTTATGCCGATCGGAAGCGCAAAGAGGTGCAGTTCGAGGTTGGGGATCACGTCTTTCTACGCACTTCTTCCACGAAGGGCCTGCAACGTTTTGGGTTAAAGGGAAGCTCGCGCCGAGGTTTGTGGGACCCTTTGAGGTCCTAGAGTGGGTAGGACCCATTGCTTACAGGCTTGCCCTTCCTCCCCATCTTTCTGGTGTGCACGACATGTTCCACGTGTCCAACCTCAGGAATTACGTCGCCGATCCTAGTCATGTTCTGAGCCACGAGAGTGTCGAGGTGGGTGACAGCCTGACCTACCCCGAGTGACCAGTGCAGATACTAGACAGAGCTGTCCGAAATTTGAGATGGAAGCAAGTACCCCTGGTGAAGGTCTTATGGAGGAGCCAAAGGTACGAGGAGGCTACCTAAGAGCCTGAGGCGCAATGCGAGAGCGGTAACCGGAGCTTTTTGAGGGTATGTCATTTCTGATCGGCTTCGGTCCTCTTTAAGTTTGTTATGCGTATGTTGTTCTTTTTCCGCACCCTAGCTAGCTCAAGTTTCGGGGACGAAACTTCCTTTAAGTTTGTTATGATGTTAAGACCCGTGCTGTTTGAGCCTTTTAAGATGTCTAGACTGTGGGTCAGACGTCTGGAGACCTTCCCAGACGTCTGGAAATCAAAAATTTTGAGTACGAGCTCACGTCTGCACGCGGGCAGCGCGTAGACAGTACTCTCGTTTTCCTTCCCTTCTTCTCTCTCCCCGCCTCCAGCAAACCCTAAATCCCAAACTTTATAAACCCCTTCCCCCTCTCGTTCTCCCCACACCAGCCATCTTCCCCTCTTCTTCTCCACTCCAGCGAGAGAGCCAGCGCGAGTGAGAGCGCGAGAGCGACGTCGAGGAGGAGCATCGTGAGGAGAGGAGGAGAGTGAGTTCGTAAACCCACGTGGGAGCTCACCGGGAGAGCACGGTCGGAGCGACGCGCGCGCGAAGAGGAAGAGTGCGTCGGGGGAGGAACGGCCACAAGCGGCGTGAGAGAGTCGAAGCAGGTTCTGATTCTGGGCTTTTCCTAGAATCAGACGCTGGAGTGGCATCCAGACGACAAAGCGGACGTCTGGAGGCGGTTCCAGACATCTGAGGAGAGCGATTTGCGGAGGTATGTCTTCTTTGCGAATACGGCCATGCAGGCCGCTCCGCTGCTACCCTATTGCATGGCCTTTTTGAGGAGATTTGGTGGATTTCGTGCAAGATTTGCTTTGGGAAGGCACGGGGCACGACTGCCCACGCATTTCAGACGTCTAGGCGACGTACCAGACGGCTAGAAGCACTTCCAGACGTCCGAAGAGGTGGTCGTACGACTGGAGCTGGGTCCAGACGGTCCAGAAGAGTTCCTGGACGTCTAGGGTGGACGCAGAGACTGAAGTACAATATTGGACACTTTTAAGACGTCTGGAAGTTGTTCCAGATGTCTGATTTTGCATCAGTAACCCTATTTTGACCCGTTTGGGGTCCGTTTAAGGTCCGTTTTATGCAAATAAGATTCTGATGTATTCCTTGTGAGTTCCTCTACTTTTTAGAAGGCTTTCCTTATTGTTCTGGTAGTTCACTTGTGATTGTTCCTTGTTATAGGACTCGTTCCGTTGCGGGTTCGGGGCTTGCTGAGGTACGTGAGTCTGTCTTTCAAGGCCCCAATACTCCTAGGTTTACTGGTAGAGTGGCTTCCCCTAATTTAATTACAAACCTGAATGCATGCGTGGAATGAATGATTAGAATCTAGGATATGGCATGAATCCTAGGACGAGAAATTCTGGAAATGTTTTTATGGGATGATTGAATTACAGTCTTGAATGTGTAGATAAAATGATAACAACTGCCTGTAAATGAATAACAGCTACCCATGAAATATAAAGTACTTGTGCTAGTTAACTGTTGCATGTAACTTTCCTGTTGTATACATTAAATGACATAATACGAGTTGCATGTATATAATTTGAGAATGGTAATGTGAATGATGGAAATGTGAATGATAGCAATACAAGCTGCATGTGTATAGCCTAAGAATGAAAATGGAAATAATGAAACCTGGTATGGCATGGCATGAGGAATATGAGAATGAACCCTACGGGGAATTAGGAGTAGAGCTCCTGGAAATAAATGGAATGGATCTGGAAATGTGAGTGGGGAAGTGAGCTGGCCCTTGAGTACGGAGTACCGAGGAGAGCGACTGTCCCCCTGTTTAGTGCAGAGTGGAGCTAGCTGCCCTTGGGTTGGGATCCGGGGTTAGGATTGGCCACACTGTACCGACTTCTTGGCCCTCGCGTACACAGTACCGGGGAGAGCTACTAGTGTAGGGAGAGAGGTAGCCACCCCACAGGACCCGGGGTTCAGCTAGCCACCTTACAACGACTTGTTAGGCCCACTGGGCAAACCAGGGTTGTCAGGCGAGGGTGCGCGGACGGTGGAGGGGTGAGACCTCTGTTTGGTTCTTAGGGGTTAGACCCCTGTTACTGAGAGGGCTAGGCCCTATGCTGTTCCGTGTTGTACTTTGGGCGCACACGTTAGTGGAAACGACTGACCGCATACCCGTGCGTTTATCGCGCTTGCCGTAGTCGCCGTTACTCTATCCGTGACCTTGTGGTGGTTGACTGGGTGTAGGATCACCACGGGGGACTCTCCTGGCCAGGAGAGTACCATGTGTGCCTTCTACTCTTCGGAAAAGATTGCAATCAAGATCGTTCCTACGAGGAACATTCGAGATCAAGAAAGAGATCTGATAAATAAGCCAATGGTGAAAAGGAATAAATTGTGAAATAAAGTAAATGGAATAAACAGCTACCTGTCCACTTTTACTGCTTTAGTTAGTTGGTTGCCACTCTATTCAGCGTTCGCTGACTTTGTGTACTCATAACCCTTTTCGGGTCCAGGTGTTGAGCAGCCAAAGTCTACGGCTGCAAAGGGTGCTAGGCCCAGTAGAGCCCAGTAGCTGTAGTTCTTTTGTTGTACTCCTTTTGTAGTAGTGTGTAGACTCATGTACCTTTATGTTCTGTACTTTTACATTCTGTACTTTATGTTCCTGTACCTTGTTACTTCTACTGTTGTGGTGGTGATATGTACTGTAGCAATTTTTACTTCTTTACTGCTGTACCTTTTTACTGTTAATTGCATAGCATAGTGAATGTAGTTTACTTTCCTGCTTTTTGGTTATTTCTCGTTGGGCGACTGGGTCTTGGGATCAGTCGAGTCGGTTCGGTCGCGTGTCCTGTAGGGATTTGGGAACCGGGTCATAACAACCACCACAGCCAGCCGGCCACCACCACCAGCACCCTACCACCACCAACCGATTGGCCCCACTCCCCTTTCCTTCCCTAGCTTGCCGGACCTCCACCGCCACCAACACCTCCTGCTGCCAACGACCTCCTACCGCCACCGCTAATCGACTTTCTGCAACAATTGTTAATCAATCACAATAAAGCGCTGTTAATGAGTTTTTGTCTCTGGCAACGGTGCCAAAAATATGATCGTCAACGACCATCGGTTCGAACTAAAAATGGTGTTTTAGATATCATTGTTGTAGTATATGTCACGAATACAAATCGATGTCGAGTCAATTTTATTTATTTACTTAATTTTTATTGGTTTATTCCATGTCGTTCACTGGGAGGCAGTTATTGATATACATCACTCTCTAAGTTCAAAAACATTCTTTTATTCCAAAAATCTTGATTTTATTTACAAGAATTAATGAATAAATGGATGAAAGAATTTGGTTAATTACCTATGAAAGAATTAATTAAAACACATTACAATGCTTGAAAACATTTATATACAGGCAAGCATCAAAACTATATATATATATTTACTTTGTATTGATTATATACAACTACTCTAAGTAATACCTAAGTATAGGTACAAAAATATTTAATAATATTTACTAATCTAAATTATAATAACATATTAATATCTATAGTAACATATATTATATTTACAATGACATATATAAGTGTGGCTAAAATCATAGTAAAACTATATACATAACCTAGGGCAAAGTAAGAAACTATACTAACATATCTATATATCTACAGTGACAGATTATTCGTCACTAAAGCTCTTGTTTATTTATATTCATTTATCAAAGCTCAAATAATACTACTACCCATACACACACACACATATATATACTATACATACGTATACTTACTTATTTACATTATATTATATTATTTATATACATATACTTTTCATACACTATATATATATATATATGTATATATATGTATGTATGTATGTATGTATGTATACATATACAAACACACGCTAAGGCATAGGGGGAGTGGTTTCAACACTTAATGGATTTCTGAGCTCGCTCTCCTCTCTACTAAGGCCACCTTAGTTTAGTTATTTAGGTGCATTAATCTGGATTTATACTCGTTAATGTGCCCAATTAAACCCTCTCACAGTGCATAGCCCCCAGCCATACACTGTACAAATTCATGCTCATATCACATGCCAAAGGTATTAAGAGATAGGAGAGTGTGTGAAAGGGCACCCGGTGCCTAAAGACCGAAGGGGCAGAAACATAAAATCAATATTTACCACTACGAGTGGTTTAACGCTCACGATGAGGCGCTAAAAGAGCACCCAAATTGAGCTGCAGCTACGCTTGCATGCATTCTGAATTGCAATCTTTGGCTCTCAATTTGAGGGCCATAATTTATTTTAAATTAAAAATAAATTATGCCATTCTAAAGCCCTTATATAGGACTACATAATTATATAATTACTTTACAATAATAAGTTAGTTTATTATATAATAAAATTAGGTAAAGTTTACAGTTTATACATATGAAATTGTGTTAATTTGTTAATTAAAGTATAAATTAGTTAATTAATCATAAAATTAACTTAATAGAATATTGATATACATAATAAATTATTTATTACACATTTTTATTATATTTTATAACCTTTATTTTAATTTATTTACAATTAAATATTGGTTTAAGATTATTTTACATATAAATAAACTATAAATACTATAATACAGTATAAATATGGTTTAAATAAGTTTAAAATACTTAATATTATATAATACAAATATACAATATAATTTATCTCAGTATGAGCTTAAATTGCTAATTTATTCTATTTTAACTTAATAAATTACTTAATTAACTTAATAACTGAATTATTTACTGTAAATATATAATTAAATTAAATTACAGGTATTATATAGTACATATTACATATATAAATACATATGTACAGTATGAGACACAAATATATACATATAAATAGGTTTATATAATTACTTAGTTATTATACAAATAGGTTATATAAATTAATATATAATAATGCAATAAAGTTGTGTACACAATAAGTTATTCTAAATACTTAATTTAATATATAGAATACATCTATAAGTTATTTATAGATATTTTGTATATATTGTATACTATATACATATAGCTTATGTTTAACTTATATATACAAGTATATACATAGTATAGATGATATTTATGGGTATTTTTAGGGTTTTTCCTATTTTTATGGGTTTTAGATATATAGGAGAAATAGGGGATGAGGGAGAAAGAGTGAGATGAGAGAGAGAGAGAGAGGGAGTTTTTTTTTGTGCTTTTTGAGTTTTGATCTTTTATTAAGTTTCAAGGTATACTGAATCGTCGACTGATATGTTCTACCAAACCAAAAGTTTAGATTACCTTGAAACTTTGCACACACCTAGAAAAATATCTAATCCTACAAAAGACACCTTTATTTTATTTTTTGTGATTTTTTAAAATATTTTTATTTATTTACAAGTGAAGCACAATTTAGGCCTAAATGGATTTTAAGCTATGCAACCTAAGGCCTAAAAGGAGTTCTATGTGCTGATCATAGGGTGCAAATACTCAGAAACATTCAACACACAATATGAAACATGTTTGAACTCTTAAACATTATTTTTGCTTTGATTTCATTAAAATTCTCATTTTGGCACTTAGACTCAATATAAGTGGCTGACAAAAGAATTTAACCTAAGATTACAAGCACTACAATTCAAATTAAAATCCATGTCAAGTACATGAATGCTTATACAAATCTATTCTGCAAATATACACAAGTCAGCGCAAAAAAACCCCAAAATTCTCTTCAAATTCTCCTTCAATTCAGCTCAAGACAGTCCACCATAGTGGCAGTTGTTGCTGCAATATCAGTTCAACAGAACTACTGCTGAATTCACAGCAGCTGCCTAATGTTGTAGATAAACCATACAAACCCTCTTGACTGTTGCCCAAGAAATTCTAGCAACCACTATTGTTGTGCTGCTACACAAGACGTCCAACAGCAGCTGCTACTATGCAAATAACCCAGATCAGACATGAAAAAGTCTGATCTAAGGCCAATTCCATCTCGACAAACTCATTTGCTAAAACATCTTTTGAAAATTATGTATGGAGATCTGAAAAACATACAAATTCATCCATAAATTTCAAAACCTCAAAATATCCTAATATGATCTTTTCCTTACATCATAGACAATGCAAGGGAAATAAATCATGTTATGTTAATGAAATCATTTCAAAACACCTTATATCTTCATTAAACACTCCAAATATCAATTAACATCTGCAAATCAGATTAAAGCCATTTTTGAACTCAGAAATCATTTTGAAATGAAAAATAAATGTTGCCATGATTGGGCCTTTTAATGTAAGAATGCCACTATGAATTGATCACTTTGAGCTCCTAAACACTAAAAATCAGTGTTTAGGACCTCAAACAATCTAAGAAAAAATCATTAGGTCATTGCTTAGGCCTCTTTTTAGTGAATCTGAAATTCCTTGGCTAAACTATCCAATTTACAACTCAAATTGGGCTTATGCCCATCTGAAAATTAAAAACCACATTACACATCCTAGATTCATCGCATTGCAACCATTTGAGTGAATAAAAATTCGAATCGCTCGAGTAAATCCATTAAAACCCAAATCGAGACCAAATCTTGCGATTAGGCTTAAAATCCACATACCAATACATCGAGCAAATTTGACACAATTGAATCCAGATCAAGGGCCTTTGTGGATTTATGATGCGAATGGGAGACCCCCAGAGTGAATCTTTGGGACAAATTTAGATATAGAAGCCAAGGCTTCATATCTGAATTTGACCTTAGTGGATGGGTGGATGATGAATGGAATGTGAGGGAAAATCAGAAACGAATTGCGATGCATAGGGAAAGCTGTATGAGTCGAAATGGAGGTGGAAAAGCACCTCTCTGATCTGAATTGATCAGAGAGGGTGGAGTGGATCTAAGCTAATCTACTCCTACCCTACACTAAACCAACACTGAATTTGATTTCTAATCTACTCCTACTGATCTAAATTACACTAATTACTAATCTAAGCTACTCTAGAAAGAGTGAAATCCTATCTAACAGGAGGAATGGAGTTGCCTGGATCTAAAGTTGGTGACTGAGGAAGAAGAAAGGGGGGAGATCTCCAATGAGTGAAGAGCCCACAAGAGGAGCTCCAGGGTCGTCCTCAAGCGTACATCATCCCTAGCGGCGAGTAGGAATTGGAGGTGAAAAACCACACCCCTGTCAAAGGCGTGGCGAGTGAAAGGGTAAGGAGAGCTGGAAAGGGAGGAAAGGATCGACTCAAGAGATGAAGTGGGGAGTTGATGGCGTGCACGCGAGCTAATCAGCTGCTTAAGTAGAAGAGAGAGTGAGTGTAGTCACTGTGAGGGTGAAATCGAGTGCCTAGGGCATGGGCGGTGGAGATGAGGAGAGGGGCACGCGTGAAGTTTCAAAATGAATCAGGGCTGTTGGATTGGATCTAGAGGGAAAGGTGAACACACGCACCGAAGCGTGTGAAGGTTCAAATTGGTTTGGCCCCTTGGATTAAGAAATCAAAGGATGAATGGCCCAATTTGGCCGAGTTCTTAGGATGAACAATGCACCCTTAGCTACAGCTCTAATAGGAAAATTGCAAATATGTCCTTATGGATGAAACGGTAGAACATTTATGGCAAGGCCCATAAGTGGTGAGAAAGTAATGCAGACTCGTCCCTAGGTCTATGCAAAGTGGTCCCTGCAGCTTACAAAATGGTCCCTGGAAGTTTTTATATGAATGAAATGTATGTGAATAAAGGACCTAAATGTAATTTAATAAATGCAAGGTCCTAATGATGTCCAACTGCCACCGAGTTTTTATTAAAGCATAATTGAACATTTTAGAAGTTGATTTCACTTTTAATTTGAGCTTTTGAATCTAATTGGGTGTTAAATTTGCAATTGGATCATCATCATTCATTAATGAATAGAATATCTCATTTTATGACCTAATTTCGCATTTTTAACATAAATTTGGTGTTTTAGGTCATTTCCGCTATTTCCCACACTTAACCCTTTTCATGTGTTAATTCAGTAGTGTTTAATCTAGTTTTTAGCTTAACTTGGGTATTTTATCTATGATGAGCCACACCTTATCAACCGCCGCCACCACCACCTCAAGCCACGACCACTACCTCCTGCAACCACCACTACCACCTCAGGCACCACCACCACCACCACCTCCTCCTACCACCACCATGACCTCCTCCTCCTCCTCCCACCCCCACCACCCCAATTTCCCCCCTTAAGTATAGAATTTAATTTTAGGTTGATTTACCTTTTTTATGTATTACTTAGGTTAGAAATTTAATTATGAATGTAATTAAACTGAATACTTCAATGTTTAGTTAAATTTAGTTTAAAATGTTTAATGTTGCTGTAAAGCACTTGTGCAATCACATGGTGCATGGCAAGTGGTCTTGATGAACAGAGAGTTAGATTGGTTAGCTAGTCGAATTCTACAAGGCTAGTTAGCTAGTCTTGGTGAGCTTCTTCTTAGAAGCTTCCTCAACATGATTGGATGTAATGTGAGATTGGCCTAGAGAGTTGCTTAGTGAGATGGACCATGAGGCCACTAACCTTAGACCTAGAGCAGTAGCTTGAAGACCTAGGTTGGTTGAGGGACCTTCTGCAAACTGTTGGCTTATGCATGATCTTTCATCAATTTCTATGGTGTGTGGTGATGATGGTTTAGAATAAAAATTGTCCTACCTTATCTGGTCTGTGGAAACCTCTTTATTGTCATTCGATTATGGAAGCAGAAAGTGACGTTTGTTGTTGTGGGGAAAAGGGACCTTTTTGCACTATCTATCTTTCTTTTCATTCCCATTTATGTTGAATGTTGGAAAGCCTGATAAATTTTAGGGGTGCACTTTGCATATTATCATTTAAGAATCCTCCACTTATGTCTAGCTCTTTGCTACATCTGATTAAGACTAGTTCAATTCTCTAAAGAAAAAAAGTAAGACTAGTTTGGGATGTCTGATATTCAACCTCAACATCCTTAATGTCAATTAGCATGGTTAACGTCCTTAATGCCTCAATTATCGTTGAATTAACATTCTTAACTCCCTGTTGCCTCAAGTTAACCTTAGTTGATTTCTGGGAGTTTCTTACAGTTTTTATGTTGAAATGCACTTCTTGATTTTGTTCGTCAATTGTTTATGCTTGCATGGTTTTAGAAATTTGATGATGAAAATGATTGTTATAAAGCTTTCTTTCGATAATTCTATGACTGCATGTTCGAATCATATTCCCAAATTGTTTGAATTTTTTGATATTTATGTTTGATTATGAAATTTTTATTACAACTTTGTAGATAAATACACTTACACAAATTTAGATGCACCTGATGACAAACAATAGGAATTCTAACCCCTAGGTAACAGGTTGTGGGAGGGATATAATTATGTCAAAATACTAGCCCGTCAAGACTTATGATTATGTTATACAGACAAAGCAGAGTGTGTGTATACCGCACTTACATGCACGATGCGTTGTCTTTATAACATGCTATAAATGTCGTCGTCCTTTGTTTAGAGAAGTTATGAACAAAAGGGGGGTCCTTGAAGATTTAATCACAACTTACGGCTATTTCCTGCATGTAGCTAGTGTTTGGAGAAATTTCGATCACATTTTCTTACTCTTCTCCGATATATCAACTAATCTTAGCTCCGTTCCCGAAGTGCCTTTTAGTGGGGGCTATTAGGGATGTAGTTAAGGTTAGTCTTGGAGGGTATACTAGAGAAGTGCGGGGAAATGCTACCGAAATTTCTCCAAACACTGGTTGCATGTAAGAAGTAATGTTTTGATCAAATCTTCAAGGATGAGCTATCAAGTAAAAATCCTCTTAAAATATACATTTTTTCCTTATTCGAGTATAACTTATGAGTGGCCTTAAAATACACATTTTTTCCTTATTCAAGTTTAACTTATGAGTGGTTGTCAATGACATTTAGGTTAATTATCATGAACAAGTCATGGATTAGTCGGAGGACTTCTAATTACCATGAATACAAGAGTGAAGTGATTTCTTTTATGGAGTAGGCATTTAATGATGATAGGAAGACATTTAGACGAGGAGAATTCCTCCAGCTGATTTTATACCCACGTAGACATTGTTTGAATGTGTTCTTCCATGACCGAGACAGTTTTCGAACATTTGATATGTAACAGTTGGTGGTAGTATTACGTAAATTGGACAGCTCATGTGTTAAAGTGAATTCATCATTGTTTAAGATATGCGTTGTAGTATAGGACAAATGCGCTCTAAACAAATAAAATTTATAACTCAGAATCAAGAAATGAGTCCGAGGTCATTTACTGGGAGCAAGTAGCAAATCAATCTCAAAATCACAATTCTAAGTAAAATATATAAGCAATTGCAACAAAAACTTGATTCATAACTATTCAATAATGACATATCAATAATTCAAGTACCAATGTGCAAAAATAATGGGTTAAAATGGTGATTTGAATCACCAAATTAACCATAGACAATTTAATCACAATTATTTGAAATGTTTGAACAGTGAATATCAACCAATTTCCACGTCAGTTAGTATCTCAATAATGCAACAGTAGCTTAGAACCAGCAATAGAGGCAAAGGCCTCTCTTCTTCTTCAAGCCTCAGTGAGAGGCACAAGCACAGCACAAAGGCAGGAAAGCCTCTCAGAGACTAAGTAGTGAGAGTAGAGGCACAAAGGGCAAAACCCCCCCTCTCTCTTCTTCTCTTTTCTCTCAGAAACCCGAACGGATCCAGGTAATCGGACCCACACCTAGACCCACGTGGCGTGAGCGCGAGCAAGGGCACGTGCGTAGAAGCGTGCAAGCGGGACCTCACCCCGGAGCTCTCTGGGGCAACCGGCTATGATCAAAAAATCAATTTATCTCACGTGCGGGCTTCAGCAACCCACGATGTGGGACTAAATCCTCCTTCTGCTCGTGCGAAGCCACTGCCAAATCCGAAGAAATCAAAGACGATGTAGCTGCTTTCGTGATCAATTAGGAGCCTAGGCACCTTTACGGTGCCAACCTGCACTTGGGAAACGTGGTGGTGATGCTGGAGCAGGTTAGATGAAGAAGAATGATACCAGAGAAGATGATGGCGACAGCAAACGGCAGTGAGAACCCTGAAAACAAGAACATGGCCTTCTGGCCCAATTAGAATAGCTCATAAGTTTCACGGTGTTCATGGAGTGCGATGGTGGAGGTATTTTGGAGTGTACATGCATGTAGAGAGCATGCGAAGTCGATAATGGCGGATAGATGATGGGTTGTTCAGTGAGGAGATGGAGTGGGCAATAGGTCTAGAAAGGTTAGGGTTTTTGGTCGCAGGGTGACAGCAGAGGTTTTGCCGGTGGTGTTGTGATGTTTGGTGGCGTTGGTGGTGGCACGGGCACGTCGGAGTTCACACTGGAGTTAGAGAAGATGATGGGGGAGACGATGGAATAGAGGTTGAATTGAGACGTTAAGGAGAGGAAAAGGGAGGAGGAAAGAAAAGGAACCTATAGGATCTAATTTAAGGAAGAAAAGGGAAGGGACTCACGTCGGCGTGCCTTGCCAGACGTGAGGAAGACGAATTCTCCATCGAGGAGGACGGCGGTGAGGAGAGAGGAAGATGGCGCCTGCTGTGACCGGCGAGGCGCGAAGGAAGGTGGTGAAGACGATGGATGGGCCAATTTGGCCATCGGCCATCCCTAGGAAGATGGGGAAGAAGGGCCGTCGGAGCTAGGTCAGAGAAGGGCCAGAGGTAGGAATTTGGAGAGGGTTTTGGCCCCAAACCTTGCTAAGGATGTAAAGTTTTCAATGTGGGTCCTTTTATAGGACATAGGGTTGTGCTTCAAGCTTGGAAACAAGCTTGAAAGCTCGGAAATAAGGGACTTAGGTTTAGGAATTTCCAACAGTTCGCATGAACTCTTGGACGATTTAGGCAAGTCATGGAAGAGCTTAGATGAAAGGGGATCTCCTCAGGAGTCCCCCTTCCAATTTTGGAAGTTTCTCCGTGAAATCAAGGAGAGAATTCTGATTGAAGGTTAGCACTTGTTGGGTTCACACGGCCATGGCTGCGAGGACCTGCGTCTGAAGAAGACAACGAAGTTAGGGGGTATTTGTAAGGATTTCAAAAGTTAGGGGCCATTATGTGATAAAAAGAGTCTGTTTGGACTGAAATGTAAATTAGGTCAAGATGATCTCTGATTAGGCCCAAATTTTAGTATAAACCTAATTTGTACCCAAAAAATCTGATGGTGAAGTCGAATTTTGGTTTTAACCGAATTTGAAATGGTAAATTGCATAGAAACCTAAATTAGGCCAATTGTCTATTTGAGACTTTATTTTAGGTCAAATTGTGTTCCAATGGTTAAATCAAGCATACCAAACCTTATAGAATATTTTTATAAGATTCCTAGAAGGTTTGGACAAATTTTATCCTGACCAAAAGCTTAGTGAATTAAGTGGGCCTATTTTTAGGATTTCAGATGTCATTTAATTCCCGAAACCCGTGAAAACTCATTTCTGTATGCATGGACCCACTTATTAGACATTTATGACGATTTGACCTTTAATTAACCCTTGAGAAGTCCTGTGATTGATCTGCATTTAGAATATTCTGTGAAAATAGTAGTTTTAACACTGATTTTATGTTAAACTCTTAAAAAGGATGTGTAGTGAATTATGTCCTTTGGCAGTTATGTAGGAGCATTTATCAATGGATTTTGACTAATTAAAGTTAGATATGGCTGATGATGACTAATGATGTCTTACATGATGGTGATGGTTGAGGTTGTATTGATGGATGAAAATATCATTAGTGTCATTGCAGTGGATTGTATGGAATACCAACCATCATTACGACCATTATTATTTACTTAACTTAATTTTTACTGATTTTATTCCAGGTCGTTCACTGGGAGGTAGTTATTGATTTACATCACTTCTAATTCCAAAATTATCCTTTAATTCCAAAAAGAAGTTTTATGTCTAACAAAGAATGAATGAATGAATACTTAGATTGATTGCTTACAAAGAATTAATCAAAATGTTTGCAAAAACTAACTATAAACAAGCACCAAACATTTCATTACTATACTCTAAACTATCTCTTTATAAGTTATATCACTAATACTTACATAAAAGTACACTACCAACTAAGATTACATAGTATACTAATTTAACTTACTAAGCTGACACCTACAGTAACACATATAATAGCTATAGTGACAGATGCAAGCGTCGCTAGACCCCAGAAAAAGCTATATACAAACTAAAAGAGGGAAACCAGGGTCTGTAGCGACGGTTATAGCAACGTTTTGTTCTGTTAATAAAGGTACGAATTTATTTACATAAAAGTTAATGGCTATACTACGTATATATATATATTATAATTCTTTGTATCTGTATTTTCACTCTCTGATTTCACTATACGTATTTACATCTTCACTCTCTTTCCACACTACCCTTCCTCTTTTATTCTTCTTCTTCTTCTTAGTCTTATTCTGCATTATAAGTCTTCGAAAACACTGTGGCACACAGGTGATTAGCTGCTGTCATTAACACTCTTAATTCATCAAAAATGTGTTTAATTTGTGGGCACACTTTTCGAGGGATACACAGCACCGAGAGGGTAGGACCAGACCTCTACTAAGCGGGCCCTGATTGTCATTAGGCCGCTTAATTGTGTATTATCAACTCAAATCAAAGGACCTCTCAGCCCGTGCACACACACACACCCAGGCCCCTGGCCCCCAAAGGCTCAGCTCATGTATATGCTAAAGATATGTAAGGTAACGTTGTTTCAGGCGCCCGGCGCCCGTGACGACTGTGCCATTAGAGAACAAATTCAATATAAATAACAGTGCGTGCTCTTCAGCGCACGATGTGACGCTATTCGAGCGCCGCATCTGCGCTAAAAATGTGTGTGGCTGCTCGACAAAGAGGATTTTCGCCCTCAATTCGAGGGTCATAATTTATTTTAAAATAAAATAAATTACGCGAAAATAAAGTATTTATATAATACTATACAATTGTACACTTAATTTGAAATTTTAATTATATTTACTATATAAATAAATTAACTAAAGTATACAGTTTTTACATACTGATTTTGATGTTTAATTCTTTAATTACTTATAAATTAGCTACTATATGGTCTAATTGACCTTATACAGAGTTAGTATACATGTATAAGTATTTTATAAACATTTTTATTGAATTTTACGGATTTAATTTCTGTTCTATTTACATTTAAATAGCATATTTGAATTGTTTTACTTATAAATTAAGTTTAAATAATATAATAAGACATAAACATACTTCAATTAGCTTAAATTACTTAAAGTACATTAGTCTAAGTATACATATTCAGTTAACTTAATTTTAACTCTAAATTACTAATTTATCTAATTTAATCTAATAACTTAGCTATTAAATTAATAAATTCATTATTTATTATGTATAAAGAATTAAATTAAGGTATAGGGTTTTGGTTGTTTATAATCTACATATACATATGTATATACAGTTTTATAGCTTAATACTGTTATTTACATTGTCTATTGATTTATTTATTCTAATAGTACATATAAGTTAGTTTAATTAATAAATAGTTATATAATTAATATATATATAGTATGATCTAACTTAAATACCCAATATACAGTGTACAATATCTACATAAGTTATTTGTACAGTTTATATACATATGCTACTTATTTACATATATAACTTAATATAAAGCTTATATTTACAAGAGTATATTTAATATACAAAGTATTTTTTTAGGTATTTTTGGAGTTTTTCACTTTTTATGGTTTTTATACATATTATTGAGATAAGAGATGAGAAGGGAAGAGTTACACGAGGAGAAAGAGGTGTTTTTCATGTTTTTTAGATATAACTTCTATTATTCAGTTTCATGGTATAGAAATCCATCGACTGGCAAATTCTACCAAGTCGAGGGTTTTGCATACCATGTAACTAGGTATGTGGTTAAAAAACTTTCTGATCTTCGATCAGATAGTTTTATTTTAATTTTTTTGTTTTTTTTTCATTTTTATTGAATTTCAAATCTCACCCATCCTAAGCCTTTCAAAAGGTTTCTAAAGGGTCCTAAAGGCTTAGGATGGATCTTAAAAGATCTAAAAAGGCATTGACTGCCTTATTTGCAGTCAGAGTGAAATCTGATAGGGATTCAACCCATTTTAGCACACTGATCATTTTCTTTTCATTTAGTTAATATGTTTGGACAGTTAACTGAAATGAAGTAGGTGACAAACAGTTGAAAGAAAAACAAGCATTCACAGAATTGAAATTCAATTTCTTATACAGGAAAGCTTGTATACAAGAAATGCAATACAACTACATGTCAGCTATCTGATAAAAAATTTCTTATACAGGGTTTTTAGATCAAAAATTCATGCTGCACATTAAGACATCAGACACAGCAGCAGCAAGGACAATACATACCAACCCTGCATCAAATCAGATTTCACTCCATACGGCTTACTACAGCTGCAGTAAGTCCATCTGGAATGAAATCAGACTCAAGGAAAGAAAGGGAATTTAGCTGCAAGTGCGGCAACTTACTGTGACTCTGGGATTAAAATTAGAAATTCAGACTCAGAAAACTCCCTCAACCCCATTTGATAAGGGTTTCACTTATCAAAAGACACTCAATATTCCAATTCAAATGCACACACCCTTGTCCATAATTTCTCATCAAATTCAATCGGTAGAAACACTGATCTAACTCTTCCTAATTGTTACGAACGCACTCCAAGACATTTTTTAAGACATCTGGGAGGTGGCCCAGACGTCTGGAACCCCTTCCAGACGTCTGGGATCTATTTTCGGTGGCACGCGGGACTGCGTCTGCGCGCAGGCGCGCGCAGACTCGCAACCGCCTTCCTCTCTCTTTTTCCCTCTCTCCTCCTGCGACCGCAGGCGCAGCGCTGCCTCTCTTACTCTCTCTCTTCCCGCGTGGCTTTAAAAAGCCTCGCCCTCTCCCTCACTCTCATCACCTCCGCCCCCTTCCTCTTCTCCTTCCAGCCGGTGCGCAAGTGCGAGCGCGAGTGAGCGGCGGCAGCGACAGCCGCGGTGAGCTTGGGAGGAGGTGCTGCGCGAGGGAGGAGGCGCTCGGCCATAAGGGCGAGCTTGCCAGGGCTGCTAGGGCCGGCCGGCGGGGGGAGCAGCAGACGTGGGGTGACGCGGGAGGCCTGCTGCAGCTCGAGCAGCAGGCGGACGAGACGCGGCGCGGCCGTGCGTCGCGAGCGGAGGGCGAGTCGCGCCCTGATTCTGGAAATTTTTCCAGAATCAGACGTCTAGGCTTCCAACCAGACGACGGGGAGGACGTCTAGAGGACTGTCTGGACGTCTGAAAGGTGAGTTATTTTCGTCCTTCTTCCTTTTCTTCGGCCGTCCGTACTGAGAGAGAGAAATGGGTACGCGCAGGTTCTGGATTCGCCATCCAACGCTAATCAGACGTCTGGCTGCAGTGCCAGACGACGGGAACGACTTCCAGACGTCCGGGGTGACCATCGGACGTCTGGGAACTAGGCCAGACGCTCCCGCAGGCTTCTGGATGTCTGAGAGACCACGCAGGACAAGGTACCATCTGATCCCCATTTTTAAGACGTCTGGAAGAAGTTCCAGAAGTCTTATTTTGCACTGTTTCGTCGTTTCCGACCCGTTTAGGGCCCGTTCAGAGTCCGTTTTCCGCATTTCGAGTTGCATGCTTTTCGGAATTAAATCCTCTACCCGTCTACAGTAGTTGTATATTGTTTTGAGAAACTCCTTGTGATAGGACCCCGTTTCATTGCAGTCTCGGGGGTTGCGGAGGTACGCGGGATTCCCGACCACGCCCCTAGTACGCCTGTTGTAATCGGTAGAGTGGCTTTTAAGTTTATTAGCATAATCTGTTAAACTATGGAACCATAAATAGAACCTAGGACATTGCATGAATCCTAGGAATGAGAAACTAGATTGAATGATAGATCCTAGGGTGTTGCATGAATCCTAGGGCTAGAAAACCAGATTGTATGATAGATCCTAGGGTATGGCATAAATCCTAGGATGGGAAAACTAGTGGAATATATGAATACTGCAGTCTTGGAAAAATGGAAAGGAACAAATAGCTTCCTGTAAATTGAATTAACAGCTGCCTGTTATGAATAAATAAACGTGACTGAGAACATGGATTGTAAGAATGGGAAACTGGAAAGTGAAACCTAGATGTTCTGAGTTAAAAGAGCTGAAACCCTACGGGGAATTAGGAGTGGAACTCCTGGAAAGAGAACGGAATGGAACTGAGAAAGAAAGACATGGTAGTGTGCTGTCTCTTGGGTACGTAGTACCAAGGGAAGTACCTGTACCTGTTTCGTGCAGAGCGGAGCCAGCCTCCCCAGGGACCCGGGGTTAGGACTGGCCACTTTGTACCGACTTGCTGGCCCTCGTGTACGTAGTACCGAGGAGAGCTACTAGTGTAGGGAGGTACTAGCTACCCCACGGGCCCCGGGGCTCTGCTAGCCTCCTACACCGACTTGTTAGGCCCACTGGGGCAAACCAGGGTAGTCAGGCGAGGGTGCGCGGACTGTGGAGGGGAAAGGCCCCTGTTTGGTTACTGTGGAGGGGCTGGACCCCTGAGAGGGCTCTGCCCTGTACTGGTTCCGTGCTGTGCTTTGGGCGCACCGGTTAATGGAAACGATTGACCGCGTGCCAGTGCGGGTTAGCTACCTGTGCGTTTATCGCGTGTGCCGTAGTCACCGTTACGTCTGTCTGTGACCTTGGGGTGGTTGACTGAGAGTAGGATCACCACGGGAGACTCTCTTGGCCAGGAGAGCACCACGTGCTACTTCTACTGTTTGGAAAAGACTGCAATCAAGATCGTTCCCACGAGGAACATTCGAGATCAAGTGAAGGATCTGAGGAATAGTTAAATTATGAAACAATTGAAAGACGTAAATAAAGAAAGTAACAGAACATAACAGCTACTGTACACTCTACTGTTTCTTTTGTTTTAGTTGCCACTCTACTCAGCGTTTTGCTGACATGTTACACTCGTTACCTTTCAGGACCAGGTGTTGAGCAGCCAGGGTCAGCGGCTGCAGAGGACGCTGGGCCGAGTAGGGTCCAGTAGAGTTACCACTGTTCTCTTGTACCTCTTTTTGTTCCACTGTAGTGAGTAGTTCTTGTTACCGCTGTACTTTTCTTTACCTGCAGTTCATATTATGTTATGAATGTTGTTCTACTGTTGTGGTGGTATATACTGTAGTGGTTTCTTTCCTTACTGCTGTATTTTCTTACTGTTAGTTATATTCATGCTGAATGTGATTTATTTTACTGCTCTTTGGTTACTTCCTCGTTGGACGACTAGGTCTTGGGATTAGTCGAGTCGGTCCGGTTCTCGTGTCTCGTAGGGACTCGGGAATCGGGTCGTTACACTAATGCTATAGACAACATGTAGAAAGAGTTGGATTGGTCAACTAAAATCCATATTCAAATCCCAGATTCTGAAACCATAAGGAGTATTGAGAACTCCTTAGGTTAAGAAATCATCAGTGCTCTCAACAAACCACAAACTCATGAATGCAAGATACAACTTCAAATCACCATAGTGATTTTCCTTAGTTCTATCATGCATTCAATGCATTAAAAACCTCATAAAAACTCAGATCAAATTATGGCTCTTTTGAGATGAATTCTGACTTCAGAACTATCTCAGATTCCTTGCCAAACAATGAATGAAAATCAGAATTCCTCAGTTTGTTAGATCAAGACAGTCAAAACCCAATTAATTAAAAATCCTTGAAATCTGAGTTAAAGAAAAATCCGACAAAATGATCACTTTCAAGCTCAGATCAGGGGCTTTTGTGAACAAAAATGAGATGAATGGGAAGCCTCTAATGTGCTTTTTGACGCCAATTTCAGATCTGAGGTTAAAAACTAATCAGATCTGAAATTGGGTCTGAATGAATGGGTGAATTTGCGAGAAACAAGTTGTGGAAATCAGAAGCGATTATGGAAACATGGAGAAGGAGACAATTCGTAATTATGGACTGTGTGAAACCATCCCCTCTGATCTGGAATGATCAGAGGAGGTGAGGGGGGAAATTCGGTTCTAAATCTACTGCTACAGTACAGCTACACTATCATAACAGCGGAATTAAACACTACACATTACTTGAATTCTACTCTAAACCTACTTAACTACAACTATAACTAATTTGCAGAATGATAAATCTTCTCTAACAAGAAGAACAGGAAGATGACTCTAGCGGAGGGAAGAGTCTGCTAGTGAGGCTCCAGGGTCGTCCTCAGGTGCTACGAGGTCCTTAGCGACGAGGAGGTCGAGAAGAAGGCGGCGATTTCACAGCCAGTGGCTGTGAAATCAGAGAATTAGTGGGGAGGAGAAACTGGAGTGGACGAACGATCGCTAAGAGATGTAGGAGGGAGAGATCCCGTGCGCGCGCGACCACTGAGGGGCATAAGTAGCAAACTCAATGGCTCATATCACCGCGCGGGTGAGAATATCCAATGAGGCAACCGGCGGCAGGGATGAGAGGAGAGGAGCACGCGGTGAGCCAACTCAAAATCTGACCGTCAGATGGGATCTGGGGAGAGGGGTGAGCATACGCGCCGATTCGCGCGAATCTTCTATTCAAATCCAACCGCAGATCAAAATCGCGAGAAACAACAAACGGCTGAGATCTGCCGTGTTCTTCGCACGCTACAGTGAGTGCGAAGAGCAGCAGGCCGATCATGAAATGTCAGGAAAATTGCAGGGAAGACTCCTGCGTGAAGGGGTAGAAAAGTTGTGTGCAGGCCCATAAGTGAAGAGAATTGCAACAGGATGGACCCTACAGCCTTTCAAAGGGGTCCCTGCGATTTACAAGTAGGTCCAAAAAGGATTTTTAAAGATAAGAATGTGATGCATGAAGGACCTAAGTGTAAACTACATATTACAAGGCCTAAATGATGTCCAAATGACTTCAAATTTTTATATGTGCTTAATTGAACATTTAAGAAATTAATTGTACTTTTGATTTGGACTTTTAAACTTATTTATGTGTTCAATTAACGCATAGATCATCATTTGTCCTTTACCTTCAGAATATCTCGTTTTGTGACCTAATTATGAAATTTTAACACAGAATAAAGGTTTTAGGTCTTTTTCTTTGATTCCCACATTTAACCCTTTTTATCTGTTAATTTGATGTTATTTAGCCCAGTGACTAGCTTAATTTCAACTTTTTAGCTATGATGAGTAGCCACTCATCAATGACGTTATCATCATCATGGTGAGAAAATGAGAGAAGTTAGAAATGAGAGAATTGAAGCTTTTGAAGAAAGTGACGATAATCAAGGAGATGAATTTGATGAAATGTTAGATGATATGAGAGTAGCAGACCCTAAGGATGAAGATGACATTGAGACATTAGGAGATTGTAATGAATTTTACGATGCAGTCAAGACAGTAGATGTATATTGCTCCTGTAATAATGTCAAGGTCGATGTTGTCATTCCTTCTCAAATTATTTCAGATGAAAGTGATGAATAGAGCCACAGCAAAATTAATGTCTGAGGTTCTTGAATTCATTGGGGAGCTACTGAATAATCCTACTGAAATGGGGGAAGGGAATGGGAAGGAAAAAGGAGGAAATGTACAAGGAAGGTGTTTTTTTTCTACGCTTATTTTATTTTCATTTATTTCATATAAGATTTTTGAAATATCACTATACAAGGGAAATGTTGCCAAATTATTTTTTTAATATCTGATTATTTGTGGTGTTTTTACCCACGTTATATTAAAAAAGATGACAAATAGGAGTCGCAAGGATTATGCCACCTCCCAGCAGCCTGAGGCCTCTCGCCAGTAGCCTTAGCCTCAGGCTCGCCGCTGGCAGCACCCCACTCAACCCCCCCATGACGAGCCCTAGGCAGCTTGCCAGCTGTTTATGAGGCCTGGAGATGTGGCTCGATATCTCTAGAGGGAGGGGAGGTAGGGGGAAGGGGAAGAGTCCGATGCCTCCTCCGACGAATTTCCCGGCAGAGGATTTTGACTACGAGGAGGATGCATCTGCCAGTGAGGATGAGGAGGATAGTACTTCAGTTGATGAGGAGGACATTAAGTTGCATGATCATCCAAAGTAGTGGTCGTTTAAATTCCCAACACAATTAATTAAGTTAATTAAGCTTAATTAAGTGTAAGAGAAAGTAACTTAAGTTAACTTGATTTAAAGTCGATTGAGTAATATAGGGTCAAGCTAACCTAACATTTTAGATTTTAATTTTTTTTTTTCTAACTGGTTGAGTCCAGGTCGTTCACTGGGAGGCATAACTTAATTTAATTCACCATTTAATCCTAACCATTAATTACTACTTACCTAATCAATTAAAATTATAATTACAATACTTTAAGATCATGAATCTTGCACAAAAGACATTTAATTAAAATCATGCAACATTCCATAAGGCAAACATATTTACACATGAGATCAATTATTAAAAACTAGTAAACATGTTTATTTTTATTAATTTCTTGTTATTTACAAAAGATTTAAGGCAAGAAAGAGAAATGCAATTAAGTACAAATGCCTTATTTATCAATTAAACTCTAAAGAAATTGTATTAAAGTAAAATACAAAAATTGGACGTCTTAAAACAAAAATGAGCTTGAATTATAAGACGTCTAAACTTTGCTTTCCTTTTATTAGTCTTCTTCTTCTTCAGCCTTCATTCTACTCTTTCTTCTTCTACTATCTCTTTCTTTCTTTATTCTCTTCTTTTGTTCTCTGTTTACTTCTCTTTCCTTTGTTTTTCCCTTAAGCTCCACTAGCTCTTCTCCTCTTCTTCTCTAAATTCCTTAATGCTCTTATCCTCTTCACTTCTCTTTCTTTTCCCCTTATCATTCAACTGTGCATTTGAACCGTATTTGAACCAAATCAAAAATTTGGTTTTATGGTTGGTGGCTTGGACCAGTCGGGGATACACAGCACCCCTCTCTAGGTGAGACCAGACCCTACTGGGTCCAAGCCTGATTTATTACATTCGGTTTATTTCCGGTTTAATCATCACATATGCACAGTCTCCGGCCTCCCAGGCCCACATGCACACGCCCGCTCACGGGACCACGTTCGCAAGCCCACAGGCACACACACACCCGAGCACATGCACCACATGCACCCACACACACACAATGCTCTTCATGCGTCCTGCGCTGACGATCGAACATCCCTATACACTTTTCACTTTTATCCCATGTTGTGCACTTGGTTCTTCCCGATGTGGGACTAATCCTGTCCCTTCTATACCGGACTTTGGCTGGAGGCACAGGCTGGCTCAGACCTCCAAATCAAGCAAACTATAGCTTGTTGGAAAGCTCTAGAGTAGATCTAAATGATTGCAGCAACAATTTGATGCTGAGGACATATTTCACCCTTCTATTTGAAGGGCGAAGATCGACAGTTTCCACGGCCATTCTAGCCTGCAGACGAGTAACACGGGTCTAAGGACCTGCAGACAAAGTCTTTGACCTCAGATGAGGTACTAAAAAGGTTCAGGAGCTAATTCCACTCCAAAAGGTGAAGGGAAGAGATACAGGAAGCTTCAGGAAGGTGAAGAAACTCAAAAGCCTCAAACATAAGCTTCAGAGCTTCAAATTAAGCTCTGAAAAGCTTCACAGACAGCTTAAGGTGAGCTGCATCAAATTCAACAACCTCTGAAGGTTGTTAGAAGTCTATCTGGCCAGTGTTTGCATTTGAAATTCATCAAAAAAGCACTGAAGTCAGTTTTGGGTTCAAATGAACCCAAATTGAGCAGAAGCTGGATTCTTCTAAAACCTTGATTAAAACTCATTTAAATCAAATAAAATCTATCTAAAATCATCCCAGAAGTAATTTAAACTCATCAATTTCCTGAATTGAAACCTAAATCATCAGATCAAGCCTAATTTTGACCACTGAACCTCAAACTTTGACTTTCATCAATGAGCATTCTTAAATGTAATTAACACTTCAAATCATCTTTATTTGATCTCAGGAATATGTTCAGGGTATCAAAAAGGAGTTTTGACCTAGAAACGTAGGGTTTCAGGTCTGTCGCCTGGGCTCTAAAAGTAGTTTGCTCGACAAAACAAACTGAGGCCTATCTGAATGAAACGTCTTCAAATTTAATCTCAGGGCATCCATCTGATGCTTATAAGCCTTTAAAACTAGGCTTATCCCTATTGGACAGACTTCTCCAACTCTACCGAAGTTGGAGAAGATAGAAGTCTAGATCTAACTCCAGGTCTTAAAACTTCAAAAAAACTATTGCAGAATGATCATTGAACCTCAAATAAATGATCTGGAGCATCTCAGGGAGTTCCATAGGCTGAAGAGTGCATCTTAACTCGCCGGAGCTCCGGTGAGTTCAGATAATGGCTAAAGGCTAGTAAACAACATCAAAACATGCCATAGATGTTCTAAAAAGTTTCCTGAGGTCACAAGGAACCTCAGGAACACTTTAATTCATTTAATTATTAATCATACTGAAAGATGAGCATTGAATTCAAAGTGAGTGAAATTTGAGTTCGATAGAAGTCAGAACATGTTCTCTTAGTCAATTGAGTGGAGAGATCATGTTAGTGGAGTGTGGCAAAGGTGAATAGGTGATTAATTAGGTGGATACACTCCTCCTGAGCCGCCATTGACAGCGAGCTCAGGAGGTTGAATGTATTTTAGGCGTTTTAGTTATAGGTGACTATTAATCCAATTAAAGTGAGGATAGGAGCCCTTAAATGATGATTAAGCGATGGAGGGCCCCAGTGGAGGTGAATTGCCCTCGGATACTTCTGCCATGGATAGCGGAAGTAGCCGATGAAGGTGGAGTTGGATTAGGCGATTAGGTGTTTAAATCAGGGAAATAAAGTGTTAGAAATGATCATGGAGGATTAAGGAAGATGATCGATGAAATTAAAAGATAAAAGAGTGCTCCAATCAAGCTCAAAGAGTTCGCCGGAGCTGAGGAAGACGATTGGAAATCAAGCATTAAATCTAACTAACCTACCTAATTAGTTACTCTAATTCAACTACTTACCTAACCTACTATTACCTGTACGAAGGGGGCAGAGGATCTCCGTCGAAGGATCTTAACGGAGGAGGAAATCAGAGGGCGGAGGAAGAAGTCTGGTGGGTGTAGGCGAAGCATAGAAGTGAAACCCGTCGTCAACACTGTGTCAGAAGACTCAGCGGATGACGGCGGAGATCAAGAGCCAGCGAAGACAAATGGAGGAAGATAAAGGAAGCAGAGGAAGGTCACCAGAATTAGAGCAAATAACCTATCTGCTAGCTCAGTGGGGGAAAGAGGGAAGGGAGCTAACCCCTTGAAATCAAAGAGGTGGAGGGGTATTTATAGGTTGCGACGGCAGAGGAGGGTGAATCTGGATGGAAAGAGATTTAGGAGTGAAGTAACCACCGGCGTCTTCTCCGACGCCGGTGAGGTTAACTTCAAGCCCTAAATAGAATTTGAGCTTCATCCAGACTGATGGATGAAAAGAGGACGGTGAGCGCAAGCTCCAGGAGCTTGGCAAAGAAGAGCAGACATCGGATGGACGGTGATCGGCAGGTGTGGAAACCTCCTGTCGTCAGTCATTGAAGAGGCTGAAGAAGAAATGAAGAGGAAGAAGAAGATGTTTACAGGGACCTGTCTATAATGAAAGTTAAGGACCTAAATGAAGAAGGACTCGATTGAAATAAAACTTAGGGACTAAAATGTAAACTAAGGTTTTCAAGGTTTATTTTAATTTAAATCTTTTTCAATTTTTTATATATGATTATAAATAAGATAAATATTATATTTAAACCTTGGATTTACATTTTTAATTTATTTAATTAAGTAAAGTTACGTAAGTTATTACATACTTAGGTATAAGTTATACTTAAGTTAATTAACACATTAATTAGGTAAATAATTAATGATATTTCGAGTCTATTTATTAATTAAATTATTAATAATATTAATTGGATAATAATATAGCATTTTTAACTTATTTTAATGTCCTTTAATATTTTATCCCTTATTCTATAACTAACCCATATATTTACATATTCCTAGCTAATTAACTAGGAAGACTAGTTAATTAGGGGTGATTAGAAGCCATGATGAGTCTCTCATCAAGTAGTCGGTTGACCCAGATCCTTCTCAGCCAAGATGTTCTGTACCACTCTCTCGTAGTACTGGTGTGAAATTAAAGTTTGGTAAATGTTACAATTTATTTATTTCTTTGCATTTTATTTTATTTTATAATTCTGTCTTTTAGGTGCACGTAGGGGAAGAGGTCCCATGAGGAATAGGGACCTAGAGAGAATTCCGCATGGGGTCCGCAATATAGTTAGGATCACTCCAGCGAGGGAAGCAGTGGATTATCCTCCATTCGTCAGTGGACTGGGTATGCTGACGAAGGCGATCATCCCACTTTCGTACTTCGATTGGAGGAAGGTACCAAATGAGCTAAAGAGGCAACCCATTCGAGAGTTAGAGGTAATTGGTAAAAATTAATAACTTATTTACATTACTTTATATAACTTTAAATTACGTAACAATTTCTATTCTCCTACTAATGCAAGCGATCTTCGATTGGGGTGACAATCCGAATGTCCCCAAATGTATCCTCAAGCACGCAGCCAAGATTCACAAAGACTGGAGATTGGAGTTGAAGAATAAGGTAAAGATAAATTTTAACTGTATCTGTTTATTTCTTTTACCATAATTCTAATATTATTTCTAACATTACAAATATATTTTTTAGTATTATAAAAACAGGAATCATCATGAGGCATTGCGTAATGAGCCTCTTATGATACAGCCGCATAGTTAGAAGGAATCGTGCAAGTATTGGCATGATCAAGCGACGCAAGTAAAAGTATTGCATATATTATCATTTAACTAATTTTTAAGTTAATAAATTATAGCTTTATCACAAGAGTAGGCCAAGAAGAATATGGAAAATAGGGCTAAAGCTCCACTGAAGACCCATGTCTTGGGTCGGAGGACCATAGTCGAGATGAAATCTCTATGCATAAGTATTTTTAATTATTATTTTTTTTAAACCTTACAATATTTTTAATTTGTTTCAATTAGCTCTTTCAAAATATCGCAGGACGCCATGCATGAAGGTGCCTAGCTTGATCAGGTGGAAGTATATGAGGCCACTCATAGCAAGCTGAGTGGTAAGGGAAATAGAGAGTGACTTCATGACACATACCAGCAGAGACACGTAAATTAAAACACCCAATACTTTTATTTCATTTCGTAATTATAAATTAATGAAATACTTAACGTAATTCAATCTCTTTTAGGATAATATGGTCAACTTAATGCATCCTCCTAAAGACACCAACTCAAGTACAGTTCAATAGCCACTATCAGCAGAGGAAGCATTCTGAACTGTCATGCCACCTGAGCATGGCGGGTACGTCCGTAACGCAAGGAGGAGCAAGACCGTCTCCAGCTGGTATGGGAAAAGGGGGGCATCATCCTTTTCAGCTGAGGTACAGGAGATGAGGAAGGAGATTGCAACATTATGCCGCCTCCACGAGGAGGAGCAACAGATTGATGAGCTGACCACGCAGGTTAGGGAAACAGCGATGCAGTACAAAGAGTCGAATTAGACCTTAAAGGAGCTCCTGAAGGTACTTCAGTAGAGAGGTATTGATCACCCATCCTTTCATCAGTATAATGATCGAGAAAACACAATAACAACAGTACACTCCTGGACCCATGTTCTCAACCATTATTTTCACAATGCCAACCATTTTAACGTTTGATAATAGTGAATATTCTTATAGTGTGTGTGTGTGTGTGTAGCCTTTTCTAAGTATAGAATATCACTTTGTCACATGCATGGCCATTGCAAACAAAATGATGAGAAATGATTAATTTATAGAAGGCACCAAGAGATCAGATCTCTTCTGGAGTTCAGATTCAGCATTCAATGCTTATGCACGATAACTAATTAAGGATGAATTTCCAAATACTTTGATTAGTGGTTTCATTGAGGAATCAAAGAACTTTAAAATTTTTGTAGTTCAGGAAGAAAAGTAGCTGCAAGATGGTTACCTTCAGGAAAGAAAGAGGGCCATGGCTTTTGAGCAATCCTGCTTCCGTACCATCCACCAAAAATGGCTTTGTAGGGGATGCAAAATCCTTCTGATCAAACCATGACATGTCCTCCACCCATCTTGAATTACCTATAATTGTATATAATGCTAATAAAATAGACATGCAAAGAAATTTCAGGGTATAAGTGTAGCATCCTAAAAGAAAGTTTCACATTGTAAATTTAGGAAACCAAGTAGTGGATTATAGAGAATTGACAACTACCATTTGATAACTTGAATTTAAGCTGATGTGCTTTTCTCATTGCCTTTTGAAGTGTTAAATCCTCATAATACAATTAGCTCAGAAAATGCTATTGAACCGAACATGGAAAGAAGAGCGCCCTGATTGTTTGAATGCTACCACTTGTGATTGATCTGTCTCTAAATAGGAGGAAGAGTTCCTTTTCAAAAAATGAAATAAATAGGAGGAAGACTGCTTTGCCAGATTTCAGTTAATTACATAGCTTGTACATATTAGATTTTTGGTCTTTTTAATGTCACCTGCTTTCAATGCATGCTGTGTATTTTGAATTAGGGAATGGTTATATCAATATGCATGCTATGTATTTTGATGCAAATTAATGAATTAGGGAATGGTTATATCAATTTTTTACTACTGTAATGAAGAAATTATAGGTTTTGTGCTGCATGTATGCCTTTTGTACTCTTTGTATTTCAGTGCAACCATTTTCCAATTATTCATGTTATTTCACTACATCCATGATTGTTTTGCTACAAGTAAATGGAATTTGTACTGAAGTAGATTACTGGATTATATGTTTGTCTATCAACAAACCATCGAAACCCACATTACCACATTATTCTATACAATGGATACAATAACTAATTCCATCAAACCACAACATCATATTATATTACCACGGTATATGCAAAGATGAAAGTGTCTTCTTCATTCTCTTTTGACCTACATCTTGTACGTCATTTAAGGAGAAGGTCCTTGTTGGTTGACTTGAATAATTTTTGCATTTTAAGAGAAGGCATGTGGTTAGAAGTGGCTTTCATATAGTATAATTTCATAGGTTACTAGTTATGATGTTATTTATAAAGTAGGAGCCTAATGTTAACGAGTACATATGAATAAATGTTAGAATGAATCGGGGACACAACAGATATCAACCTCCACCCATTGATGAGGTTCGTTCTAGTGGGGTGAGGGTTACAAGAGCTAAGAAGTGGACCAACGACCAAGATTGTAAACTGATAAAAATTTTGTTGGACCATTATGATCATAGGGATGAAGGATCCTTTACAAAACATGCCTGAAGTGAGATTGTGTTGGAGTTTGAACAAGAGACCAAGTTGGGCTATGATCATACGAAGATCCTCCATAGGTGGAAGACATTGAAGAAGAAATTTCATAGCTTCCATCATTTTTTGAACATGAGTGAATGGGGTCTTGGCCCCACTACAAAGTGCCCTGTAGCACCATCTCTGTCCATTTGAGAAGAGGTACTATATAATTGTGACATATTTCCATCTCCTATTATACGTCTGAGAAGTGTGTTTTGTAACCTTCCTTCGCATTGTCACAGTTACCGCTTGTTCTACAGAAGTTGAGAGGGGTTACATTTCCCTACTATGATGAGATCAACATCATAGCAGGTAAGGACATTGCTACAGGAGAGCATGTAATGTCCTCACAACGTTTATCTGACTCCGATGATGATGATGGCTCACGTGCACATAATGAAACATACGTACCATCCAATCCTCACAACATGGGGTCAACCTCCAATTTGTACCAATAGGAGACATACAACATGGATGCAAACCAACAAAGTATAGGTGGGTTTGACGTACATGGAAACAAATTCAATTTCGAGGAGTTGCTATCATCTAGTCAACCTCCATACCATGGGATTAACACCGTACATCAATTCTTTGGTGGTATTCCACATCATGATGTTGCAGGCAATGCTAGGGGTTCATCATCCACCCCCTTTCCCCCTTTGGAAGTGGGTAGGCTCACAAGCGGAAAGTCTGCATCCTCCATCCTTGAGCCATGGTAAATGGAAAAGAGCCAGTGGAGATGGTGGCTCTAGTGGAGGGAAAAAAAGGTGCTCAAGCACCAGGCGTCCTAATGCCCAAATTTCTGAAGGAATATTACAAATTAGTGGTTTCCTACAAGACCTTGTCAGTTTAAGATCACAGTCGCAACCAAAGAAGGTGGATACTTCTGAGGAGATTGGTGAATGCCTTGGTATGGTCACCGAAAGAGTCCTGAACCTTTCAGGAGCTGATATTGTCAAACTTGCAAAGTACTTCGCTAGGAGTCGAAACCGTGCAATCTTCAGGAATGTTGTGGGGATTTCTGATGCTTTCATGAACTGGTTGGAGTCTATCCTTATGTAGTTTGTTAGATGCATGTACTATTTTCGATTAAGTTAACGTATGTAATAGTCATTTAACGACCGTACTTTCATTGGTATGTAATAATTTCAAACATTTTCCCCTAATTAGTCGTCTTAATTTCAGTGTCAGATTATGTCTTCATAAATTAATAAACTATTATATCCTCATGACCTTATTTTCACATACAACTTGAAAGTCATTCCTTGGTAACGATGATTTTATAGTGGTTAGGGATGTTGTCAGAGGAAATTTCAGAATCTGAAAATAATACCTCGGCTTCCTCGAACAGTTTTACTTCAAGTTTAGATTTGAAGCATCGTGATACTAAGGACGAGGAAAATTTGAAGCTAGTTGAAATGATTGTGCCTATACTTGTTATGGCTCAATTGGCTATCGGACAACGAATCCCATGTAATACAAATGTAATGACAGGACACATATGAATCCATCACACTTTAGGAGGTCACTACAACAGGTACAAAAGCAAGTTTCATATTTATGCGAGGCCATTCATGGCTTTCGTCAATTTTCTTAGGTGCAAAACTCAATTAATGGACATAAAGAACACTACTGTCGAGGGGCAACTAGCGATCTTTATGATGGTAATGGAACACTGAGGTTCAAATCGACATTTGATAGAATGATTCCAATACTCCAGAAAGACAATTAGTAGATACATTAACCGTATTTTGCAGCAAATCCTAAAGTTAAGGAAACTTTTCATTCAACTTCCCAAACCTGATGCACTAGTTGATGACTATGTGCGAAGTAACTCTAAGTATTATCCATACTTTAAGGTAAACTTCAATTTTCGAAATTACTTTCTTATAAGGGATTATTTAATTACCTTATCTTCAATTTCGATTAATTTTAGTTTTTTTACAAGGAATGTGTCGAAGTTATTGACGGATGTCATGTACGCACACATCTGGACATTGTTTGTTACCTAGGGTACACTCGATTATCCCGAGACACTCCTTTTATCATTTCAAATCTTCCCTCCAACCACAAGTTAATTCCAAATACCCTTAATCCCGAGATTATCCTAATCCCATCAACGAAACACGACAACTTTTTCATCCACCACACCATCTCTCAAAATAATCGCACCCAATGGACTGCGGTAAATTCTATCCCTCCTGTCTATGCATCAAATCAAGGAGGCGAGATAAGCTTATCCCCTCTTCGCCAAAACAAAGGATGCATATGTCCCATGCGAACCAAACACTACCTTTGGGTAGGTGTTGCGTGTGGAAGAACTTGGTGACATAATTGTGAACGACATGCTGGTAGGTAGAAGACGATGGTTGTGGCCGTGATCTATTGTAAATAGATTATAGGGCACGAACTGGTTGTATTTGTTGGCCTTTGGCCTGTTAAGGATTTGAGTAAAATTTCCCGATTACTCAAACAAACAAACAAAAAAATGCCGTATGCCTTAACCACAAGTATTTAGGTTATGTTTGCTTTACGGGATAAATGTTTGAATGAAAAATTTTATAAGTATTGAAATTGAAGAATAAGTGAGGGATAAATAGATTTTTATATTTGAGAGAAATATAAGTTAAATTATAAGATAAGCGGAAATATTTAAAATAAAAAATAAAAAATTTATCTCACGTGAGGGAAGATAAATTTATCTCGCTTCTTACCTTTAAATATATTATCCGTACGATACTTTTTATGATCAGGATAAGCCTATCTTGGAATAAAATTTACCAAACACTACAAATCCCACCTTCTCCAGGGCAACAAACACGCCCTAAGGCGTGGCCTAAGATTTAGCGTCCGATATCGACGTGGAAGCTCAATCCACGTGGACCATAACTAGTTCGGCAAAACATGTTGTCTTCGCTCGGTATATCCTCGGGATCCTTTGTTCGGGATTTGAAGGGGCTTATCCAGTATTGGAGCCACCGGCTTTGAAACCTCTCAGATGTGGGTAAATTGTCATTGGAAATTTTCTGATATAACTATCTAACTTTCTAAAATTGCATTTAGATCCAAGGCATTTCAATCTATTTCCTGGATTCCTTTTTGTCGGCTTTGTAGCATATATACTTCCACGTAAGCGCTTAGCATTTACTTGTCTTTTGCCAACAAATTATACACCGAAGATGAACGGTCAAGAAAGATTCCTGTCTTTCTTTTGGGAAAAAGCAGAAGCTACAATTGACCAAGTTAAAATAAGGTGTTACGTTGCGGGATCTTCGCCTCCCTCCTTTTACGCGGTTGGGAATCAGTTTAAAAATAAAAATTGCCTTATCTGGCCAAGGAAGGCGTGACTGAACCAAAACCCACAGCATAGAAAAAATTTCCATGGTCGAGCTAAGTTGTTAACTAAATTACTTTAAAAATAAAAAATGGCAATGCATTGAGTTTACGGAAATAAATCTGTAGAATAAGTAAAAAGTTAAATAAAATAAAATGTTGAAAACTTATGAGGTGATGTCTTTTGTGATTAAAGTTGATGTAAATGTGATATTTACTTAATATTTAATATAAAGAAATAAAAAAATTATAAGACTTTTTACAATGTGAGTTTTGAAAAAAATATTACATTACTTTAAATTAAAACGTAAAGGTGACAAATAATTATGTATTGATGATAAATTTTTCTGCATAAGATTGCACTGTGTAAAATTATTCTAAATGTGATATGCTAGTTTTGTATCAGTGTAAAGTAATTTTGACTTATGGATTTTGGATTTATGATTTAAGATTTAAAGTTTAAGTTTATGGAAATTGGTTTCACCTATAAGAAGTGAGTTTTCACTTGAAAATTGATTTTTCACCTTAGAGTTTAGAATTTAGCGTAACCCTAAGGTGAAAAAAATTACTTTTCAAGTAAAAAATCACTTGTCATAAGTGAAGAAACACTTGGAATTTAATTTTACATTGATGCAAAATTATTTCAAAGGTGATACAGTAGTTTTGCACGAGTGCAAAATGATTCCAAAGATGATTTGAGTGATTTGTACACATACAAAATGAATTTATTTTTTGTTTCAACAATGGTAACCTCACCACGTGTAAGTACTTTTTTACATAAAAATGAGATACATCAAATGGGGATTACGTTTAAAACTCTCTACTTCAACTTTTGTGTCGTTTTTGGCACTTCCAAACCTGCGTCTGTGAAATAAATAGTGTTATAAGTAAGTTAATATGTTTGGATGTTTTAACAAGTTAAAGTTATTTCACAAAAAACGTAGAATAACTTTATCTTGAACTAAATTCACTTGACCCGATATAAATCAAAGATAGGTTAAATAACGAGTTGAATACTTGACCCTGCACAAATCTACTTACTTCGTTAAGGACACAAGTACAGAAGTGCGTGTTACAACATATTTTACAATGCGTGGTCAGATTCAACCAGTTTAAAATTAAGGAAACCAAAACACACCGATTGAAAAATGATGTTCAACAAAAACACATCGGTTGGAATTAATTTTCAACCGGTTGAAAATTAAAATACACCGATTTGAGATGATTTTTAACTAATTGAAAATCAAAATATACTGATTAGAAATGATTTTTAACCAAAAGACGTCGATTGAAAATAATTTTAACGGTTGAAAATCAAAATACATCAATTGGATATGATTTTCAATCAATTGAAAATTAAAACACATCGAATGAAAATGAAAATACATCGATATGTTTTAACTCTCTATTGATAATAAATATTTTTCACTCATATAAAATAATTTTTACTTATAAAGTAATATTTTTTTCTATAAAAAATAATTTTTACCTATAAAAAATTAAAATAGATTAATTACAATCAGTACTCTCTATTTATACATTGTAAAATATACTATAAACATGCATTTATTCACTTTTTTACATCCTTAGAATGAGAAATATTTTGTCCGAGACGCATTAATTGTACGCGTCTGCAAGGTTGTGATTCTTTCTGATCTGTACATTTCACCGTTAGCATGCACGATTGTATGAGAGAGAATAATAGGGCACGTTTACACGTAGAAACAGAAAATCTTGATAGAGTTTTTTTGTTTTCTAACGTACCGGTAGTAACCTGTCCTCTCGTTTATTTTGCAGCGCTATTAAGCGAAAATGTACAAAATCTCAAGAGATGATTGTATCTCGCGATGTATGAATGTAAGGGGTGTGATTTCTACTGACAAGTTGGTATTTAGTGTATGAATTTTTGGAATGACTTCATTCGTGGAAAATAACATAAATAATGTTACGTGGTAAGGATTTAAAGTATTCGAACATTTTATTCTAAATCAAGATATATCAGCGATTTTTTAAATTATAACAATGTCATTTCATTTTAAGGAGATGTAGTTTATTATATGTTTTTTATTTTTTTTAAATTAAATATCATGGATGATTTCTGAAATTTCATCGATTTATTAATGACTTTTTAATTTTTAGTGGGGACATGTAAACTTTGGTGGATTTGACATGCGAAAAACAACACAAGTGGTATTATGTTGAGGCCCACCGTCAGTTAAACCTCCACCGCCACCTGTGAGTGAAACATATTAATAATTTTTTATTTTAAATCAAAATACATGAATAATTTTTTAAATTACGTAATGTAAGAAATATCGATAGGACAATTTAATTATAATTATATGAAGATGCATTTCATTTTTATTTTTACATTTGTTTTGAATCAAATTTTACCGATAATTTTTAGTTACTAACCAAATTTTCTATGATTTTTGAAATACTAAGGGTGAGTTTTAAAATATCATTGATGATTTTCACTCTGATGATTTTTTAATCTTTGGTGGGTGTTGAATCCCACCATATATACGGTAAGAAACACAGGTGATATTTTACATGACAATAACAAATATATCACCATTGATATTTCAAATGCTCTACTGCATTCCGTTGATGGGTCCCACCCTAACGGAGGGAGTGCCTATACGAGGAGACACATGATGTGATCCTTACTCTTATATTGTATTTTACGTTACAAAGTATGTTTCTATACTCATCTCCTAGTGTTAATGTAAGGGTTAACACTAAGGGTTGGTTTACAATTGTTAACTTTATGGGATAAGTTATCCTCTCATGGCATCTTTATCTTGGGATAAAGTAACTCGGGTCTATTGAGGGGATAAGTTGAACCCAACCTATTCCCCAAACCTAACCCCTGCAATGCTTCATTGTTCTTCTGAAGATGCCCTCCCTTACGATTGTTTGTCTCCTTCGTTTGTTGGGCTTCCTCTTCCATTGTTCACAAACCCTACTACAAGTGATTCTCTTTGTGCCTTTGTATTGTATTGCTATCTTTACCTACATTTCCAGAAGTTTGTTTCTACATGGATTTTTATTCGGGGCTTTTGCTGCACTCCCACGTATTGAAGGATTTGGTTTAAAATTTCACCAAGATGTAGGAGTCTAACATTGTAAAAATCAATTTAGTCATTGATTATTTTTTTATCAAATGTACAAAATATGCCATATAGGAAAATTGTAATCCAAAACTTTTACAAAAATGTAATTAAAGGTGTTAACATAGAGAAAATTACCATCTAATCTTTCACATTATTTAATTTAATATAAATAAAAAATACAACTAACTTTCCTATAATCCCAAGGATAAATGCATTTTTTGTCTTCTTATCCTCCAATCTAACCTTCATTTTAAAGTAAACATCCCCTTCTCATGTCACAGTATAACCTTCATTCCTAATTAACTCATGTTAGCTATCTCCTACCGTAAATTAATTCTAAAACAAATGTTAACCCGATGTTAAGAGAGAAGAAAAGTAAAAAATTGAAAAGGGTATAAACCACTTTGGACACATGTACAAAGCAGATTGTATAAAGCTATGTTTATTCTCCAAAACACTGGTTACAAGTCACGAGGATACTTCACCATGTAAACAAGGATTAAGGCCATTAATTTCCAATAAATTAGACCATCCCTCCCTATGGTTGCATTTATTTGAGATGTCAAGAGCAGAATAAGGTGGGAAGAATATTTGTTTGGGAGATGTCATGAATAATGTGATAAAAATGATTGATATGATAGTTTTTTAATATTACGATGAGTATGAATTAATTGAATAAATATGTTATATTGAAATTGATATATTTTAATATATATTGATATTAATATAATATAATTAAATAATTTAAAAATAATATAATTTAATAGATGTCACTGAGACGAGGTGAGTTATATTGACCACCTTTAATCCAAAAATTTATTTTCTCGGATATCCCTTGATTGAGATAACCCAAACAGAGCCCTAGTTGAGAACCGGGCCGAGGAAAACAAGGAACACATTTGTCGGGTCAACATTGATACATGTTAATTCCAGGTCAACTTGGCATCCCCATACAGTTTATCTAACATTTAAAACCAAATCGAGACCACATGCCAAAAAATAATAGACAACGGCGACAAGGACACCCCACCGGACGTCAATCGATCTCTTCTAGCCTATTTCTCATGGCTATTTGGATCCTCGGGCCCAAATATGTGGCCATGAATGAAGATCCGTAGGGCAATAGCAATCAAAAAGCCTGCCTTTGGCCCCACGCATCAGCAGCCACCGTGATAGGAAAATAATAAACAAAAGGTGATGCAAACAAACAGAACCGTCCCATGTGCTGAAATCTTCCCCAACCCTTCTCTCCGGCTTGAATAAGAGATTGAAAAATATACTTACAGTTGGAAATCAATACACGAAATAGCTTGGAAGAAGGAAGACAAATCAAACTTGCTCTTTAAGAATTGAAAAAGAAAAAAAAAATAGAATTCTTGTTTTCGTTCAGAAATTTGGGGTGGATATGGGGGTGTTGAAGAAGATACACAGGAGTACCAAGGACGCGTGGCTTGGTGAAAAAACATGGGATCTACCATTATCTCTCTCGTAGGTAATGAATAATCAAACGGCGGGATAAGAATTGTCACCAACAGATATTGCAATGAACCCAGTCTAAGGAAAAATTAACCTTGCAAGTTATTACGTATGAATCCAAGAATCCAAATTGCTTAAATCTAAGCTGTCAAAGTAATGACCTTCGATCCTTATACTTTCCTGCTCACTTTTTTAAGTTTATTATATATGATTATTTTAAAGGATATTTCAAAGATGCTATCCACCAATTAAATGAAAATAAAATTTCCCTTTCACCCTGCTCTTTTTTTTTACCAGATTCCCTGCATTAAAAACACCACGCAAAAGAGTGAGAACACAAAAGAGGTACCTTCCTGTCCATCTCCCACAAGCACAATCTCACAAACCAAAAGTCCTCAGCAGCTTCCCATGACGTTCAATCAACTCCTTCCATTATTCTTCCTCTGTTTCCCTTATTCTATTTCACGACAAACATTACTCAAGGATCACATTCGTGCAGAACAAGACCAACATATTCCGATCATGAAGCCTAACCTTGTGAATAAGGAGAACATATAACAATTAAATCAACACCATAAACTAGAACGAAATAGAATTCAACCAAGGCAAAATAAGAAAAAAAAAAACTCGAACTCTTATTGGATTTCTTCAATCTTTAATTCCCTTCACCTTCCCAATTACATAGTTCACACGCCGCATCATGATAGATGCCATGCCCACAACCAAATTACACACCCAGCAGAACCATAGCTTCTGACATGTCTAGACAAAAAAAAAAAATATATATATATATATATATATAACACAAGCATCCTGGTGGAGTAGTAGTCGGTAATAACAACAAACTCACTGTACCAGGTTAAAAGAAAAAAAAAAAAAAAAGAGCAAACAAAGACTCCGAAATTCTTCCCTTCTTCTCCTTCTTCTTCGCCACCAAATCCTTCTAATTACGCACACGTACACGACGCAGTTCAGCATAGAAGAATATATATATATATATATATATATATATCAGCAAGAACAATAACGACATCGTCTCCTTCATATCAAAGGAAGAAGATCGAATGACACGACGCAACATAGAGAGAGAATCCAATTAATCCATCCATCTTAATGAATCAATTATCTCCTCCTAATTAAGCATCTGAATGAGTAACTCATCCCTCCCTCCAGTTGTCTCAAATAAAAGGACAGATCGATCCCACCTCTGTGCCAAGAAGAGGAGGAGGAGGAGGGAATGAAGAAGAAGAGCTCACGGAGAGCTCTTGGTAGCTTTCAAGCCTTGACAGAGAAGATCTCGACGAGGGACGTGTAGGTGCCCGCAACGGCGAAGAAGACGCCCATGGCCATGATCAAGACATCGGACGCGACCCACAAGAGGCCATTCTCGCCCTTGAAGACCCTGAGGTGGAAGAGTGCGGGGAGGACGAAGCCGAGGACGCTGCAGACGCTGCTGCCGACGAGGGAGAGGAAGTCAGCGAAGTTGGGGACGCAGAGGGCGACGAGGGCGACTCCGACGACGGTCCCCCACCGGAGCCAGAGGTTGTACTGCTTGCCAGAGAACCTCCTCTCGAGGACCTCGTAGACGGGGTTCATCATGAGCGGGAAGCTGAAGAAGAGGTTGACGCAGAGGCCGACCTGGACGAAGGTGGTGAGGAGGCCGGAGCCGAGGTTGGTGGTGATAATGTCGCTGGTGGCGTCCCCGAAGGCGAGGTAGCCGAGGACGCCGAAGGCGGCGTACATGATGGCGATGAGGGCCATGGAGAGGCCGAGGGCGAGGGGGAACTTGGACTTGTTGCGGGCCTCGGCCTCGAGGGGGAGGACCATGCCGATGCCCTCGAAGGAGTAGACGGCGACGCCGATGGCGTAGAAGAGAGGGGAGAGGCCGTTAAACGCGCGGATGCCGGCGGGGGGCTGGCGGATGAAGAGGAGGGAGTCCTGGACCATGACGATGGCCATGGCGGCGAGGTCGACGACGTCGGCGAAGATGGAGAGAGGGGCGAGGTGGGTGAGGGTGGGTGTGGAGTTGAGGGCGAGCTGGAAGGGGAGCATGAGCCACGTGAAGAGGGAGCTGGGGAGGTGCTTGGTGAGGTGGTGGAGGGTGGAGGAGATGAAGATGAGGTAGCTGACGCAGAAGCCCGCCTGTGAGAGGAGGATCATCAGGTCGACGGCGACGCGCCCGAGGGGCCCCGACGCGGCGAGCGCGAGGTCGCCGAAAGACGATATCGGCTTGGACGACAGTAGGAGGAGGCGTCGGCGGGAGAGGACGAGGAGGAGCATCGTGTGGAAGGTAAGTGCCGCCACCGCGAGGAGGAGGATGGCGCCGGAGAGGAACCCCGTCCGCATGAAGGTGTAGGGGAGCCCAAGGACCCCCGCGCCGACGATCGCGATGAACACGTTGGCGAAGGTCTTCGGCTGGGAGGACAGGTGCCGGGGGTCCTGGTACTCCCCGTCTCCGACGAGGTCCCCCAGGAGGGGGCTCGTGTTCGTGTTCGCGCTGTCATCTCCGGTGGCGGCGGTGGTGGTGGGGATCGCGAGTGCGTGGGAGGAGGAGGTTGCTACCGGTGCAGGTGATGGTTCCTTCTCGAACCCCATGATGCTTCCGGTTGGTAGTGGTATATATAAATCTTCGATTCGTTCTCCTCTTGGGATATCCTTCCTTCCTCGATTCTACCCCGTCTCCGCCTGTGCTGTTGTTGTTGATGATGGTTTTGGGGGGGAAAGAAGGAAGGGAGGGAGGGGGTTGCGGGGTAGCGGAGATCTAGGGGGAATGGGAGAAGAGGTGTGGGTGGTTTGGGGAGAGAGGGGAAATGGGGAGGACCGGAGGAGAAATGGGGCAAGGGTTGGTGGTGAATGTTTGTGGTGGGCAGGCGCTCTGTGCTGGTTATAATAACATAGGGACCGGGGAGGTTTGGGCGGAGGGTTCGCGAGGAGTTTTGTTGTTTTCCGGGTAGTGCGGTTATATATATTTTTTTTCTTTTTTTTTTTTGTTTTCTTTTTTTGCCTTCATGTGTGTGTGTCGCGGCCCCTGCTTCCTGGTGCCCACGTGTCTTTTTTCCGCACCCTTCTGCCAGCTTCTTATCTTTTTCATTTTTTTTTCCCCTCGGCAAAATGTGAAAGTTAATTTGGCTGCTGACCTGAACGAGAAATCTCCAGTCTGTTGCGAGTGCGTAAAACCCAAGGCATTGAGTCGCCTAAGCAGCGTCCCGAAAGACGGTTAAGAGAGGAGGATGGATACCCCCTTTGAAACTAAGGTTACGTTTCGCAGCAGAAAAGTGAGACATCCTCTGTCGATCAAAAGATGATAAAAGAAATTAAAAGTTAAAAGAGATATAATTTATCTAACTCTGTTGATCAATACACCTGTAAGTGTGGAGTCGATCTCTTTTAACAGATTGATCAAATTTTGATATTGGAACGTATTTTTCTTTTTCTTTCTTCTTTATTTTTTATCTTCTTTCTATATTTTTATTTTTTTCCATTTTTACACCAAGCAACCTTCCCCTTGTTAAGGTCATTAAGATTTTTTTGTTTTTCTTTCTCCTCTCGGATACATCTTCTTATATCAAGTTCTTTCCTCTGAAAATATTTACTTTTCAAAAAAAAGAAAACTCCATAATCAACATCGGCGTCAAATTATCCTCTTGTAACATATTAATGTTAATGTCAGTTAAAATGAACACGAGTGGAAATGGATATTGTAATATATTTTACAAGGTACAACCTCGACTTATGTCTTTGATAAAAAAAGAAAGAAATCAAAACACACCACCAAAAGTCAAAATATATCAGTTAATCAACCGATTAAAAATCAAGACACCCGTTAAAAGTTAAAATACATCACCAGAAAATTAAATAAATTGACTAGAAATCAAAATATATCAATTAAAAATGAAAATGCATCACTATGTTGGCTCTTGATCGGAAATGGTTAAAAATAATTTTCTACTAATTGAAAATTAAAATGTATCAGTTGAAAATTAACAATGTACCTATGGAAAGTAGTTTTTTACTTAGAAAGTAATTTTTCACCTATATAAAATAATTTCCACACTTATTAAAATCACATTCTCTCACTTCACATATTACAAAACACATTGTGTTTGTTTACTTTTTTACTATTAAAATATACTCACTCTAATATAATATATCTATTAAAATATATTTATTATGTTACATTAACTCACACTTATATCATAATATTAAATAAATATTCATTAACATCACATCAATCTATCAATCATTTTATTTCATCATTTATTCTACAATTTAAATAAATATTATTATCCATTTATCCTCTAATACTTTATCCAAAGATAACATTTATCTTGCTGTGAAACATAACCCTCATTTATGTGAGGAAATATCCTCTCTTTATTTCACACCAATTAAGGAAGGCAACATGGATTTTCACTAAACTATGATAGAAGCATCCCCCTCCGCTCCGTCCGAGTTAACCCAAATTTGCCTTCTTATCCCAAGGGGTATCCCTTGCTGCAGACTCATGTTTGCATGCTAATCCGTGTTAACAAATTCTTTGCCTAAACAGTAAAAAAGGATTTAGGTTATTTCGTGTATAGATGAAAGTTTTAGTAAATTTAACTCAACTCGATTCAAATCCATCGTGATTTGAGTATGGATTTTATTTAAAAAATTTAACTAAATATGGGTATGGATATGTATCTATACTCAATTATCTAACCCGAGTACTTAAATAAAATTATCATTTACTTGATATATAAATTCCATCCTAAAGTTCTTATTTTCTTAACTTTAATCTCCCTTGTGATCTCCTCTATGATTTTGAAAATTTGAAATGTTTCTAAAATTTTTATTTAATATTTATTTCAAAAATGAGGATCTTTTATTTAATATATATTTATATTTTATGTTTCTTTGTATTTTTTATTTTTGATATATATTTTTTAATTATTTTTTATAATAATTTCAATAATGATATCACTAAAATTAAAGTAACCAAAGTTTTTATGTTTCCAATTTATTAAAAATAAAAAATTAATTAATTATGTCATAAATTTTTTTATTTTAATTTTAATTTGGATATAATTTGATTGTATAATTAACTTATAAATAAATATCTGATAAATAAATAGGTATAAATATGAATTTAAAATTTTACGTTCAATAAATAAATAGATAAAATATAAATATAAATCCAAGTACACTCAATTCAAACCTGACCCAGGTTGGTAAACGGTCGACGTAAAGTAATTCGAGTTTACCAAGGTTACTGAATATGGTACAACAGATATCTCATCCTTGCGTGATTCGGGTCCGGAGTAGGTGGATCTCTACAATTAAGAGAGAGAGAGAGGTAAAAAACAAAAAAAAAAGATGACCATGCGAGACGCTTGGAACAAATATCAATTTAATATTTTGCTGTCTCCTGGTGCTGTATTTTTATATACATATATAGTTATTTATATTCTGCGGGGCGCAGCAACTGTGGAAGTACCGATCTGTCTTCTTCTCCACGAATATGTAAAAGTTAATTTGGGCGAAAAGGTAAACAAAACACACGTAACGATCAGCTTTGGAATGTGCAGGTCTTTATTTACGTTTCCAATGTATCGGAGGGTTGATTGGAGCGTTGGGCGCTCTACATGCACACCGTAGCTGAATAGTCTCAATGTAGTAAATAGGGTCGGCATCGGAAGCGGAATTGAGAATAATCGTGGAAGTCATCACTACCTTAAAAGAAATAATTATATGCTATTAGGGGTGAAAAGATTTGAAATATATTGGATGAAAATTAGAATAGTCGGCTAAAAATAAAAATATATCAGATAAAAATAAATTTTCACTTATGCAAATGATCTTTAAGAAGTTAATTTTTTTATCAATATAAGATCAAAATATATTATTTAAAAATTAAAATATATTGATATATTTTAATGTTCACTTATGAATATAAGATGATTTTTTACTAATAAAAAATTAAAATAAAACAGTAAAAAATAAAAATACATAAATATATTTTAACTTTCCACTAAAAAAATAATTCTAATTTTTACTTATAAGTAAAAAATACTTTTCATTTTTATATAGATGGAAAGTAACTTATCACGCATGAAAAATGATTTGAAATCTCAAATATATTAATTGAGATCACAGATGGAGATAAAATATTTTTATAATTGCGTGGATCAAGTAAGTATATTTGGAAAACATGATTTTTCTCACCATGCGTTACGATGTTTTCATATCTCACATCCTTAATTCGATGACTAGGATTATTTTTAAGGTAAAATTCCTCATGCAGTTGGGCAGAAAGAGAAGGGAGCTTAACCGTTTAAATCGAGGGTTATCTTCTTAAAAGGGATAACCCGCTGACATATCGGAATAAAGGAATCAATGTTTGGGCACATATTTGTTGACTGAAGGATTTGTTTTAACTTCTCATTCTGAAATTGAAGTTCCAACTACAGAAACCAAAAATCATTCCAACTCTACGCCCCCCCCCACCCCCCCGGCTCTTCTTTTCCTCCACACAAAAAAAAAAAAAAGACCCTAAATTGCCACAGTACTTTGGCTCGGATTGGCCTTCCCCTTGTCGGTCAGAACCCCCTTCCCTCTTTGCTCTCCCCCTCCCTCCCCTTCAGCATCCTATTCCTCTTAGATCTGCACTCACCAACCTCGCTCTTTGGCCTACTCACGTCAATTGCCTTGACATGGCCATGCTCCTTACTCGTCGTGCCTTGATCGTTGATGGCATCTGCGACGACATTACCCACCAAAATGGCGCAACGGAAGTAACTTACTCATGGTCAATTGAACTATCGCCACCCGCAGTCATGCTCACTATAGTGGGGGCTATGGTAGTGGTGTGAGTTGCTTGATTGGCGTTTGCTTGAGTTGTGATCGATTTGGGATATCATGAATTTCTTTCCTCATTTGGGATCACGTGTGAACCTGTGTATGTCATGATTGAGATTTGTCTGATTTTTGTTGGATGTCGATATCTATCAATTTCTCGTTAGCATAAATTGTAAAGATTGTCAAGACTTTCTATTAATAATGTTGTTGCATCTATGAGCATAGAGCTATTATTTTTTTCCGTATTTTAGAGGAACATGACTAGATTCTTTACTATTTCCTTTATATTTTTCTTATATTTTTATTTATTATTTTTCTGTTGTTGTTAGTTTAAGAAGTTCCCCAGTTACTATGAAAAATAACTTTCCATTCTTAGAGGACGTTCGAATTTCTCTTCTTTCCCTTTTCCATTCTAAATCATGTATTTATGTATCATGTTTTCCCTTACCTTTAAAAACGGGCATATCACCATTTAGCTTAATCACGGGGCATCCAGAGGAGATAACCTGTCCTCTCCTCTCACATAGATGCAAACAAATGATATCTACTTTTTCGTTTTTTTTTTCCACTTTCCAAACTCGCATTAAACAATCCCTTACCCAAACAAGGCCACACTATTCTAATGGTCCGAAGGGAGGTGCGTCAGAGAAAGGCACGAACAACGTAAACGGGACATATTTTTCAGAGGCCTCTATATATTTAATTTAGGCGTTACGTTTAAAGTCAAAAAACGGTCTTTATAGAAATCGAACAGCAAAGTTGGCAAGGTAATTAGATTTGATCAAATAAGTAAATTGAGCAACATCCTTTTTAAATTTTTCCCAACTCGGGCAAGGTTGATGACCAACCCAAGATCCAGACCTGTTGGCCTGTGAATGAATTTGGAATGCCAACAGTGTGTCGTCCGACTGTTTAATTTCTTGGATAATGGGTGGAATTAGTCATAATTTCAAGCATTTGAATGTTGATAAATTTTAGTTTGCCCACTTTGAGTTGATATTTACCGAAATGATTTCAAGGATCTTTCAACAATTAAGAAATATTAATGTGGCAATATTTATAAGATTCGGTAATAGATATCTTCCGCATCACCTTTGGATATCCTCTTTTACGGCTACGTTTGAACGGATGACAGAGTTTAGTTTAGATAAATTTTAGTATGGAGTAAGATTTTTTGGTATTAATGTAAGTATTAAGATAGTGGAAGTAGATATGATAAAATGAGTTAATATATTATAATATGAAAATATATAAAGTGATGTAAATTGTAACGTAAGGTAATATTAACGTAGTTCTCATTTGACAATTAATTTTTAATGTAAGAAAATAAAAGAATATAAAATTTAGCCATCACATTACTTTAAATTAAAATATACGGGTAATAAATTATATTTACACAAGTAATAAATAACTTTCTACATGTGTAAAATCATTTTAGACAAGTAGTAAATTATTCTTATGTGATTTTACACTGTTGTAAAATTATTCCGAAGGTCATCTAATGGTTTTGCATAACATATGTAAATTGATTTTGACCTATAAGTTTTGGGTTTAGGATTTATGATTTAGAATTTAGGTTTATAAAAAGTGACTTCACCTATAAAAAATGATTTTTCACCTTAAGATTTAGGATTTAATCTTTAGTGTTTAAAGTTTACACTTTGCGATGTTTAGAGTTCTACCACGTGATCCCTGTGTGAGAGAGAGGGCGAAGGAGGTGGTCGGAGGTTGGAGAGTGAGAGTGGAGGAGGTGATCGAAGGTGAGAAGGAAGAGAAGTGAACTAGTAAGGTTAACAGGAGAGGCAGGGGGTGAAAATTAAAAAAATAAAAATTAATAATAAAAAACATTTAAGGACTAAAAATTAAAATTTAAAGATTAAAAATTTTTTTTTATTATATTTCAATTTAAAATTATTAAGTGTACCAATTATAATTTACGAAGTGTCAAATACAAAAATAATGTTACTTTTTTAATGTCATATTTATAAATATAATAATTAAATAATATTTAAATAATTTAAAAAAATTCCAATATCATTTACATTAAAAAATTCAAAAGTATAGTGAGCAACTCCAACAATGCAACCATCGTTAGCCAAATTAAGGTAATAAAAAAATAAAATAATAGTAACAAACTAATTGGTACAACAGCATCTCAACGCCTGATTATATGCGTAAAGATTAGAACATGAACAAACACTCGTAAATGCAAGGAACAACTTTGATCGTAACGACAATAAGAGGATAATTGAAAGGAATCAACGAACAGGACATCACAATGTCAAGTACAAGAAAGAAAAAGATATGCATGACAAGTAGGTTATGGTATCTGATGGGCTGTAAAACATTAATGTTATCTTGATATCCTAACCCTTCCATGGGGAATTGTAATCTTCATTAGGCACTAATAGATAGTGACGATCAAGATTAATTGTAATAGTATTCCCAACATGCTACTACCACATCCACCACTCACAATAATACTTGAGTAAAAGGTAAATTTACTCGGGTAATTCAATAATTATAAATACCAAACACTCCACAACCTCCATCTCACTAAAGGGTCAATTACATTATGATATAATTCAGTATATTATTTACAACCACATCTTTATAGCTCATCCTACCAGTGTGTGCCCACATATTTCTCTCCTTCCACATACTTTATAGCGCATGTTGAGGTGTGGCTCATCACAATTAAAATGTTCAAATTAAATTAGAAACTATGTTAAACACTACCCAATTAACACAATAAATGTGTTAAGTGTGAGAATTAACATAAATGACCTAAAACATCAAATTTAGGTTAAAAATGCATAATTAGGTCAATAATTGAGATATTTATTGATTAATACAAATTGATGATTCTATCTGGAGAGAAATATGTCAGGAGCCATTACCAGAGTGAGATTCTATCTGGCATGGGTTTGATGTGAGAGGGAAGCCTCATTGTCCACATAGCTGCTACTATTTGGTGTGTATGGAAGGCAGGAATGAGAGACCTTTTCAGGAGAGGCCGGTATGTTGTGAAAGTATTGTAAGAGAGTGTTGGTCCCTCATACACTCTTGGAGATCTTTTTTGTAATTTCCCTTACATTGCATATAATATATTGTTCCAGACTGCTATCGTAAGACGATAGCTCTCCTTTCTGTTTCAAAAAAAAAAAATACAAATTGATAATCCAATTGCTAATTAAACACATTTCTAAGTTCAAAAGTTCAAATCAATCATAAAATTAACTTTTAATATGTTTAATTAAGTTATCACAAAAACCTGGTTACATTTGAGCATCAATAAGACATTACATTCATTAATTTATACTTAAGTCCTTCATCCATAACATTTTATTAAACATAAAAACCATAGGGGCTTATTTGTGAGCCTTTAAGGACTATTCTACAGTGACTTTTATCACTAATGGGCCTCTTCTGTAAATGTTCTACCCCTTCACCTTTGTGGTCACTTTACACAAAAAGCCTAATACACCTGATGCCTTGCGAGAGCATTGTAGCTCCTGAAGAACACGAGCTACAGGTGCCGTTGATATCATACTTCTCTCATCCAACAGTGGATTCTCTTCCAATCTCCACGTGCTCCCACGCGAAGCATCGCTGTAGCACCCAGATCCCATCTAGTAGCTGAGATTTGGTTTAGAGCTTCCTACCCTCCTATCTAACTCATCCCACCATCCAAGCCGTAAACGCTTAATTCCACTCCACGGTGATCAGAACTCTCCATCAACCTATTTACCCATGGCCACTGTGCTCACGCGGCCTAGACGAGTCCCCCTCCTACTTCCTTAGGCTCTCCATTCTTCCTCTCCAGCTCCTCTTTTCTTCTTCACTCAGTTCCACCTATGACAGAGGTGGAGCTGCTTCCCTCTTGATCGTCCATGTCAAGCTGGATCATGCAACACCAGGACACGTCTCAGGAGATCCTCTTCCTCCATTCTTCCTCTCCATCCACCGAGTGGAGATCTAAAGGTCTCATTCCTCTAATTTGATTAGGATTTATTGCTTTTTAAGTAGATCTACTACTTTCTAGGAGTAGAGTTAGTTAGTGAATTCATCATGATTAGTTTAGATTAGGCGTAGAATAGTTTAGTTGTTAGTCTCCCTCGATCAGAACTCTCCGGTCAATTCAGATCAGAGAGGCAATTATACCCATCCATTTTGATTCATTTGCCTTCCCCCACACTTCACAGTTCCTTTCACTCAATTCCCTCACTATTTTAATCCTCAATTAACTTCATCCATCATAGTTGAATTGGATCTGAAGTTCACCAAGTTCTAGATTCAATTCACGCTCAAATCTACCTGGGGGTCTCTCCATTCACTCCACCTATCAACAAAGACCCTTCGTGTGGTTTTAATTGCGTTGATCCGCTTGATTCATTTGGATTTGGATTTTATAAGATTTGGATTTAATTTGATTTGAAATGGATCTAATCGAGCGGATTGAGTTTGTTTTTATTGAATTGGGTGCATTGCAATGATTCTAAGTTGCTTTGATTTGATTTTCTTTCTCAGATGAGCTTTTACCCAATTTGAATGTTGAATATTATTTTCTAGGTAGGTAGTGAGGACCAAGGAAAATCCAATGCATGGATTTAAGGTCCTCACGATGACCTAAGAGTTTTTAAAGGATCGCAATAGACCCCTGTACACTAATTAATAACACGCAGGTGTCTTAAGTGATCAAATCATTGCGGCAACCTAAGATTAAAAGCCCACCTGGGTGACAGGTGAGATTCAGTGCAATTCATTTTAATTTGATGGCTAAAGATTTGACTAGGTCCAAATGGTTTTCAAGAAAGTCTAGAGCTAAGTTTTAATTAGGTTGAATGCCTAACTTGATTTTACCTCTAATGTTGTTTATGGTGATGAAGGAAAATCAATTAAGGTCTTTAGAGGTTAAAGTGTGTAAATCAATTTTGTGTTAGTTTCCAGAACTTCTATGAAGTATTTGTGATTATGCAAAATGGATTTAATTGAGTGCATTCAGATATGAGAACTGTAGTAGTTACTGCTTTGTTCTTGGATATGAATGGCTTTTCAGTAGGATTTTGACTTCTGATTTTAAATGGATTTTGGTCGAACTATTTTTCTGGTTTGAATGGCCTTAGATATGGCTTTTCAAATCTAAGAATGATCTTTTAAAGAATCAGATTAGGCTTCAAAGCATGATTCAATCCATTGTCTGTCTAGCAAGGCAGTCATGTAGTAGCAGCAACTGCAGTAGTTCTGAGTGTTGTTTAAGAGTTGATTTGAGTGCTGTAGGTGTTTTGTACTAATAGAAGTTCACATAACAAGAATTCATGTACACTGAATTGAGTTAAATTTCAGGTTGAACAACATGTTGAGTGTTTTAAATCTATTGCCAGTAACATGAAATGGTTTAGCTATCCAAAATGTGATGTTAATGAAATTTGAGATGAAAATCAATTTTATTGTTTCATTTATGTTTCATATGAAGTGTTGGAGGTTTCTGAATGTTTGAACTGAGGTTCTAGCTAGCTAATCCAACTTTGAGGCCATAGGTTCATGTTTCAAACACTCATTTAGGCCTACCTTGTATGAACTAGTAAATAAATAAAAAATTATTAAAAAAATCATAAAAAAATAAAATAAATGTGTCTTAAGTAGGATTAGATTTTTCTTAGGTGTATACAAAGTTTCAAAGTATTCTGAACAGTGGCTGGTAGAACATACTAGCTGACGGTTCGGTTTACTCTGAAACTTAATAAAAGAAACCACATTGAAAAATCCAAAAAGAATTTTTCTCTCTAGTCTCATATTTTCTCTCTCTTCTCCTACCTCTACTAAATATATAAATACCATAAAAACTCAAAAATGCCCAAAAATGCATAAAAATATCTTGTATATAGTATTTATACTTGTAAATATGAATTATTTAATAAGCTATACGTAAATAATGCACTATATGTAAATACTGTACAAAAATTAAAATATATATGTTGTATATATATTTAAATAAATATTTATGTTGAGTTATTATATATATATTAATTATATAATCATTAATTTATAATAGATTATATGTACATAAGCTAAGATAATTATAAATAAATATGTAAACTTGTATAATTGTATCTACAACTATATATACATATTTAAGTACTTATTATATACTGCACTATATGTTTATATTTTTTTATTTATGTATTATTGTATATATTTAAGTTACTAAGTTAAATAGATAAATGATTAAGTTAAAATAAAATAAATTATTAATTTAAGTTATTATTGAAGTAACTAATCTTTTATATTTATATATAATAATTTTAAATATTTTCAACCCATTTATAATATATTTACACTATATGATAGTATTTATAACAAAATCATGTGTATATCTATTAAAAACATATAAATAAATGGACATAAATTAAAATAACCAACCAAAAATAAATTAAAATGTATAATAAATACCTTGTTATCTAAATTAACTAATTTATAGGTCAATGGACTCATCAATTTATTAATTTATAAATTAATTAAGTAATTAAGCTCTAATTTAACTTATAAAAGCCACCAACTTTAAGTAATTTTTAAATATAATTAAATAAATAATTATTATAAATTAAGGGTATAATTATGTACCCTATGTATGAGCTTCCCAACCATGTATTTTAATAGGAGAAAAAACTAACTTCGGGCACAAAATTCAAGACTCGAAATCACCATCACCGCACAATTTTGTGCTGGAGTTCCACACTGATTTCACCGCAAATGAAAGTCCCACATCGTGGACCATGAAGCTCTCACAAGTGCATACAAGTTGGAGTGCATGAGACCCTCCCGGTCGTCAGCGTTGGGCACACATACATGACCATATACTTATTCCTCGATTTGTGTGCATGAGTGTGCCTGCAAGCGTGTGCGTGTGCGTGCTCACGTGCCTACAAGTGCGAGTGTGCGTGTGCGTAGCTGGGAGCCGTTGGCCTAATGGGCCTGAAAATGCAATAAAATACACTAATAATAAACTAGGGCCTAGGCCTAGTAGTGGTCTGGTCTCACCCCTATAGGTGACGTGTATCCCACAAAAAGCCTTGGGCCCGCCCATTAAAGAATTTTTGTTAAGAGAGTTGAGTTAAGTTAAGCCTAAAAACAACTAAGTGTTGAGAGCCTTAGAGTTATGTGCCATATTGTGTGTGTTTACTTAAGGTATAGTGTATATATGTAAATATATATATACACGTAGTACATAAGTATATATATAATATGTATATTGTATATAGATATATAGTATATAAGTATTTGTAGTATACGTATACACGTATATATAATTAGTAAAGTTAGAGTATAAAAGACATATGTTTGCCTTATTGTGTATATATAAATTTTTCTAAGGCTTTAGTGACATTTTTATTCGTCACTGTAGGTATATATATGTCGGTAAAGATATTTTTTTGCCTTATAGTTTGCACATACTTTTACTAAGGCTAGAGCAACACATATATATATCATTGTACATACATTATATGTTGCTAAAGTTATTAGTATACTTTAGTATAATACATATTAATATTTATTTTTGTACATATTAATTATATTTAGTTGTATACAATTAACATAGAGTAGCTTTACTTAGTTTTTGATGCCTGTTCAGTTGTAAATATGTTTGAGGAATTGTAGTTAAAATTAATTGATTATTTTATACATAATTAACTCATTCATTCATTCTTAATTTGATTCCTTGATTCATTTGTAAATATATTTGACATTTTCGGAATAAAAGAGTATTTTTGGAATATAGAAAGTGATGTTTATTAATAATTGCCTCCCAGTGAATAACCTGGAATAAATCAGTAAAAATCATTTAAATAAATAAAATGACACCACATCTGTTTGCATTACAACTATACTACGACAACGACATAATTAAAATCATTATTTTTATGCAATACGGATTGTTGCATGTCAATGCATAGGGCACGATAGGTTAGCTTCATGTCCCCTCCGTGAAGTAGAGCCACCTCTACAATATATGAGATTGTCATGGTCAGCATGTGGTCGAGGCTCGCAATTAAACGGAACAAGGTCCACATACCTTTACTGTACTTGCACTAGTGGAAGAAATGTGCAATCGAGTCCTCCTTGCAAAAATAGCCTTAACCTCTCCCACGACAACAACCTTGTTAAGACCCGAGTCATTAAGCCTTTTTAAGACGTCCGTACTTTAGGTCAGACGTCTGGTAAGACGTTTGGACTGAGGGTCAGACGTCTTGCAAGACGTCTGGACCTATTCCCAGATGTCTGAAAATCAAAATTTTCATGTACGTCCTCGCGTCTGCGCACGTGCTGCACGTAGACAATACGCGACCCTCATTTTCTTCTCCTCTCTCCTCTCACCGACGCAAACCATAACCCCACACCTTATTTAAACCCCCCTCCTCTCCCACATTCACCCCACTTCCATCCACCCTTCTCCTTCCTCCAGCGAGAGCAGTGAGTAGTGAGCAGCGAGCAGTGAGCGTGAGCAGCGTGGGAGGAGAGGAGGAGCAGCGAGGGGAAGAGAGGAGAGCAAGCACGCGAGCTCGTGTGGGAGCCCGCCGGAGAGCTCATGGCCGGTCTATGCGTGCGCAAGGCGGAGAGGTGCGTCGGGGAGGTCCTCCCCGACACTTTTGCAACTGGAGCAGCAGGCAAGCAGGCGCGGCGCAGCCATGCGCAGCGCGAGAAAGCGAAGGTAGGTTCTGATTCTGGGTTTTCCCCAGAGTCAGACGTCTCGATCGACGTCCGGACGACGTAGACGACGTCTGGAGGAGGTTCTAGACGACTGAGAGGTAAGCTTCGCGACGTACACCTTCTTTGCCGATACGGCCATCTAGGCCGTTCCACCGAGGCGCTATTTCGTGCCATATTGAGAAGATTTCGTTGACGCGTGCAGAATTCGCTTCTGGAAGGCGCGGGACATGCCCTCCCACGCAGTTCAGATGTCTGAGCGAGGCACCAGACGACGGGAAGCGTTTCTAGATGTTCGAAGAGGTGGTCAGACGTCTGGAACTGGGTCCAGACGGTCCAGCGGAGTTCCTAGACGTCTGAGGTATGGTTCTGGACTCTTTTAAGACGTCTGGAAGGTGTTCCAGACGTCTGATGTGAATCAGAATTACTGTTTTTGACCCGTTTAGGGTGCGTTTGAGGTCCGATTTCCACAATTAAGATACCGTTGTTTCCTGTATAAATTCCTCTACTTGTTGAAATACTTTTTATCCTGTTCTGAGTAGTCTCTTGTGAATGATCTTGTGATAGGACCTCGTTCCGTTGCAGGTTTGGGGTTTGCTGAGGCACGTGAACCTGCCGATCAAGTCCCCACTACTCTTGGGTTTACTGGTAGAGTGGCTTCCCCTAGTTTAATTACAAACTTGAATGCATATGTGGAATGAATGATTATATCCTAGGGTATGGCTTGAATCCTAGGACTAGAAACATTGGAATATTTGTATTAAATGTATGGATTGCAGTCTTGGATGAGTAGATAGAATGATAACAATTGCCTATAAATGAATAACAGCTGCCTGTGAAATGTAAAGTACTCTTGCTAGCAAACTGTTGCATGTAAATTCCTGTTGTTTACGTTAAATGTCATAATATGAGCTACATGTATAGGAACTGGAAATGGAAGGGTGAATGTTGGAAACACGAGCTACCTGCGAATAAACCTGGAATGTGAACCATAAAGATACATGTTACATGTGTAGAACCTGAGAAATGGAAATAGAAATGATGAAACCTGGTATGGAATGGCCTGAGGAATATGAGCATGAACCCTACAGGGAATTAGGAGTAGAGCTTCTGGAAATAAATGAAATGGAACTGGGAATGTGAGTGGGGAAGTGAGCTGGCCCTTGAGTACAGAGTACCAAGAAGAGAGACTGTCCCCTTATTTAGTATAGAGCGGAGCTAGCCACCCTTGGGTTGGGACCCGGGGTTAGTGATGAGAACCTCATCATGAGCCCTAAACTAGCACCATTTAACCCTGATTTGCAAGAAAAAGCTCCTACATAACCTTAGAAAGGCATGGTTCAGAGAGATTCTGAGTTTGCAAAGAAAACCGAAACTGAGGGGTAAAAATGTAATTTCACCAATCCAATCTGAAAATAGGGTAACTCAGGATCCAAACATAGGTCAAAACAACCTAATAAGAAGAAAAGTGGGACGAAATAACTCAACAAGGGCTACAGCAACTCCGAAGAATTAAATGACATCCTATAACCCTAAAAACAAACCCACCTAAATACACGAGGTTCGAGGCAGAGAAAAAAATCAACTAAACCCTCTAAAATTCATAGAAAAATAATCTCTAGGGTTTAGAACCTTCAATTTGACCTTAGGAACCCATTTTGACCTACATTGAGAACCATGCCCAATTAACAACTTAATTTGGGTTTTTGCGTAAATTGACCGGTCAAACAAGGTTTAACCTAGAAATAAAATTCACCATCAGAATCCTTACATCCTAATTAGTCATGTATAAAAACTTGAGCCTAAGAAGAAACCTTATTGACCAGCTTTACACTTTGGTCCTCATATATTTACTTTTTGGCCCTCAACTTATGAACCCTCACATTTTGGCCCCTAACTCTCCTTCGTTCTTTGCGTTTAGGTCCCAACTGCAAAACCTGAGCAGCACCATGCTCCGGCGACCTTGCGCGGAGCATGGCGCCGCGCAGGGTAAGGGAGGGAGCCTGCCAAGTCAAATGGGGGTGCCCTGCGTCGTCAGCCGTCGCAGGAACACCCCCCTGATGGCTGCAACCACCCATACTAGCCGTGCGAACGCACGGACGGTATGGGTATCCTTCCTCCGGCGTCCTCCGGCGAGGGAGACACGTCGTCTCCCTCCGCCCTCCTCTCTGGTTTTGCCCCTATAAATACCCCCGTCGCTCCGCCGTTCTTCCCAGCTCGGATCTGACGGAGATACCCCCTCACTTCCTCTCTTCCCACTCCGACAGACGCACCCTTGCTCCGGCGGCTTCTCCTCCTCCTCCTCATCGCCCTACCGCACTACCAGCAGCAGGGTTGCCTTCCCTCGCTCTTCCCGCGCCGCACCGCACCCAGCGCGTGCTTCTCCGGCCCTCTCCTCGCCGTCGCTCCTTCCCCTGGGCAGCTTCTTCTCCGGTGACAGTCGATACGACTGTCGCCTGCTCCGGCCCCTCCTCGTCCTGCTAAGTAGGTATAACTTCTCCTCTTCCTCCCCTCTTCCTTTTCCTCACTTTAAACCTTTACTGTCGCCCTCGATTCCGACCAATCACCCTCACCTTCTCCACCTCCAGCCACACTCCGGCGACCCGCTCTTATCACTCCAGCAACCCACACGGCTCGCCGACCACCACAGAACCTCCGCCTCCTCACCCTGATCAACCTCCGCCCTTCCACTTCCCACCAATCGCCCTCTGCAGACCCACCGACCAAACCCATCTCGCCACCTGCAGTTTGACCTAGGGCGGCCCTTAGGCTCCGCCCCGCCACCTACAGACCCCCCTACCACCTTCGCTGTGCCACAGCGAAGGTCCTCCGCGTATCTAATTAGGCCGAGAGGCCCTTTCTCTGTAAACAGGAACTTCACTCGCCGCCGCCACTGCTGAGGTTAAGAAGCTCCTTCGACCTGCTGCTCCAGGCGCGCCGCGCCCAGGGCACGCTCCCAGGCTGTGCGAGGTATTTTCACGAAGAGCCAGGCTGCAGTTGAGGCGAAGCCCTCGTGCGAAGCCTCGACCGCCGCTGCTTCCTTCGCACAGGCGCCCAAATTGGGGTGGGACACTTAGTCCCACCTCGGAAACCCACTGAGGCGAGCGGGCGCTTAAAGGCAAAAAGTGCCTTAAGCTCTTTGCCTCAGATCACGGGGTGAGGTCCCCTTCACCCGCCCGATTACCCGGCCTCTTCTGCGCTCACGCCCCGCGGACCTGGCTCCGACCCGATTAGCCCGACCTGCACTCCTCGCCCACCACCGCACGCCGGTGGGCCTGGACCCGGGCGCGACCCGCGTATCCGATTACCCGGTTGCTCTGGGAGAGCTTTCCAAAGAGCGAATTCTGAGAGAGAGAGACGCGGGGGGGGGGGAGGGTAGAGTAGGTTTTGCCCTCTGACGAAAACCTTGAAGTGTGCAGGCACAGGTGAAGAAGAAGAGAAAAAGAACAAGAAGACGGAAGCTAAGGGAGACACTGTAGCAGCAGCGGTTTAAGTCGTCTGATTGCAAAATCAGACGACATCTTGAAGTCAAGGAAGAAGAAGAAAAGAAGAAGCAGGACCGCAACAAAGAAGAGGAAAGATAAAGAAGAAGAGAAAACAAGGAAGAACATAAGACAGAAGAAGAAGAGCACGAGAGGAAGATCTGAAGAACAGAAGAGAGAAGACAAGAAGAACAGGAAGAGAAGAAAGAAGAGACAAAGAGGAAGAAAGAAGAGAAGAAGAAGAAGCCACCAAATTTTTCATCTCTCTCTCTCTCTCTTTATTTTTGTAATAAGAATTTGTACTTCTAGAATACGACTTGCTCCCTGAGTTTAACCTCGGGAACTCTTTTATTTCCGAGTAAAAAGATTATATATGTAATGATGGCAATAACTAGCTGTACTACAACGCTATTTCTATAACAAAACCTAGTTATCGCAACGACCATCATCAGTTAGGATTGGCCACTTTGTACCGACTTCTTGGCCCTCGCGTACACAGTACCGGGGAGAGCTACTAGTGTAGGGAGAGAACTAGCCACCCTACGGGACCCGGGGTTCAGCTAGAGGCCTTACACCAACTTGTTAGGCCTACTGGGCAAACCAGGGTAGTCAGGCGAGGGTGCGCAGACTGTGGAGGGGCGAGACCCCTGTTCAGTTCTTAGGGGCTAGACCCCTGTTACTGAGAGGGCTATGCCTTATATTGGTTCCGTGCTGTACTTTCGGCGCACCCGCTAACGGAAACGACTAACCACGTGCCAGTGTAGGATAGCTACCCATGCACTTATCGCGCGTGCCGTAGTCACTGTTACGTCTGTCAGTGACCTTGGGGTGGTTGACTGGGTGTAGGACCACCACGGGGGAATCTCCTGGCCAGGAGAGCACCACGTGCTACTTCTACTCTTCGGAAAAGACTGCAATCAAGTTCGTTCCCACGATGAACATTCGAGATCAAGAAAGAGACCTGATAAATAAACCAAGTGATAAAAGAAAGAATAATTAGTTAAAGAAAGAAAGAAATTGAAAAACAACAGCTACCTGTCCACCTTTACTGTTTTAGTTAGTTGGTTGCCACTCTACTCAGCATTCGCCGACATTTTGTACTCATAACCTTTTTCAGGTCTAGGTGTTGAGCAGCTAGAGCCTACGGTTGTAGAGGGTGCTGGGCCTAGTAGAGCCTAGTAGTTGTAGCTTTCTGTTGTACTCCATTTCCTGTTGTAGTGGGTAGTTTATTACACTTCTGTACTCTTTCATTGTGAACTTTATATTCCTGTACTTGTTTACTTTCCTATTGTTGTGGTGGTATGTACTGTAGTAGTTTATTCTTTACTACTGTACTTTTGTTACTGTTAGTTACTTGCATGGTGAATATGGTTTATTTTACTGCTTTTTGGTTACTTTCTCATTGGACGACTGGGTCTTCGGATCAGTCGAGTCAGTCCAGTCTCGTGTCCTGTAGGGATTCGGGAAACAAGTCGTAACAAACCTTTTGCATACTGCAAGAAGTATGCAAGCAAACCACTTTGGCATGTAGTCACCAACTCAAAATAGTCTTAATTTGAGCATTGTGCGCGAGCTGTGCTACGTTTTGATTTCAAGGTTTTGGCCCTCAGTTTGAGGGCCATAATTAATTCCAAAATTTAAATAAATTATATATCTATAAAGCCTTTATATAGGTCTAGTTAATTTTATAATTAAAGTAGTATTATGAGTTATTTAAATATATATTAAAATTAGTTAAAGTTAGGGATTTATACATGCTAAATTAAGGTTTAATTTCTTGATTAATGTACAAATTGTTAAATTAATTATGTAAGTTATCTTATAAATAGTTAATTAACATATTAAGGTATTTATTAGACATTGTTATTTTATTTTAGAGCCTTTCTTTTTATTTATTTACATTTAAATACACATTTTAAATAGTTGTACTCATAATTTAGTCATAAATACTACTATACAGTACAAATACGTTGTAAATAGGTTGAAAATATTTAAAATTACTATATATAAGTTTAAAATATAAATTACTTCAATAATAACTTAGTTTACTAATTTATTTCATTTTAACTTAATAATTTACCTAATTAACTCAATAACTTAATTACCTACAATAAATACATAATTAAATTAATGTACAAGTATAATACAGTATATATTATTTAGTTAAGTATGTATGTACAATAATAGATATGGTTCTAGGTATGTACATAGCTATTTATAATTACCTAGGATTATGTACATTTACTTTACTATAAATTAATATATAATTATACAATAAAGTTTTATGTACAATAAACTATTCTAAATACTTAATTAAATATATATAATACAATTATATGTTATTTATGTACATTATCTGCATATATTACAATATCTACATATAGCTTAGTATTAAATTATATTTATAAGTATAAATACAATGTATAAGGTATTTTTAGGTATTTTTGAATATTTTCTGATTTGTATGGTATTTTTATTTATAATGGAGGTAGAGGATGAGAGAAAAAGAGTGAGATGAGAGAAGAATAGTTGCTTTTTGTGATTTTTTATTTGAACTCTTTTATTAATTTTCAACGTAGACCGAACCGTCGATTGGTATATTCTACCAAACTGGGGATTCGGAATACCTTGCAACTTTGCATATACCTACAAATATACATAATCCTACTCAAGACACTTTTGTTTTATTTATTTATAATTTTTTATAATTTTTTATGTTTTTACAAATTGGCACAAGCAAGGCTTCAAGGGGTATTCAATTATGAACCTAAGCCTCTAAAGTGAGTTCTCAAGGCTGGAATTAAGATAAAAGCCTTCAAAAGTGTTCAGCAAATTACATGGAAAATATTTGAGCAATTAAACATAATATTCACAGTAAATTTCACTGAGAACACACATTGGACATTAATTCAATTTCATTCGCTGACAATGAACTTCAGAAGATACTTACAAGCAATTCAAATTAAATTTCAATCCATTTCAGGTACATGAATGCTTGTACATTAAATTCTAACACTATACAACATATTAGCTACTTTAAACCTTTACAATCCCAACTCAAATCTGTTTCAAATTCAACTGGTTTAGACTTCTCAAAACCATCCCAAATGTTGCAATTTCAACCAATGCTACTGTCTAAACTCAGTAGCTGATTGAATGACTGAATTCAAGGTTCAGTACCGATGTAGCAACTGCACTTCAAAGAACCAGCATCTACTACTATTGTTGCAGTGAGATCAGCAGCTCATGCTACTACCAAAACTCAGTAGCTAATTGCTACTGCTCTTTAAAAATCCAGCAGCTGAAGCTGCTATAAAACTAAACCATCAAAATCCATTTCAAGCTCTAGAATATCATCCTCAGAAGATCTGAGGAGCATTTAATCTTAGAAAGTCCATTCTTCAAAATTTCCTTCAAAAAACTATCCAATCAGATAGCATGGAGCTACTGCTGAATCAACAGCTCAAATCAACTCAGTCCTTTTTCAATCTTTAAAACTCATATTCTACTCATCGCAAATACTCTTTAAAAGATTTAAAACACAATGAAAACTGTTTGGCAGTCATGAAACATGTATTTGATTCAGAAAAGCATCATAGTGTAGCGCGAATCACGATTCCAACAAAAATTTTAATATCGAGATGGTGAGTCCCGATCGATCTTAGGGAGGTGTGTGAAAATGAAATTGATTTTGATTTTAGAGTTCTTTACTTGCCTAGAATCGGACTCCAGTTTCAATGGTGCTAGTGAAAGATGCGTCGGTCACATTATTAACACAAAAAACATGTGTGTGCATCAGGTATATCACAAAAGCGAGCATGTGTGTTTGCGTTCACGCGACTTTTACTACACGATGGCGACTAGCTGAAAATAAGTCTATCGCCAAATCATTCACATCCTCTGGAATCGACATTTTGTTGCAATATATATATGAATTAGATATCAGGCAATTGGTGATTGTATTTCCTAAAAACTATTGTCATTACAATCAAGTTTAGAGGAAGGCTTGTACATGAAAGATTGAAAACATTATTTCTCGCTAACAGAAAAGTTATGCAAGCATGGATCTAGGATGGATTATACATGCATTCTTAGAGATGGAAGATTACTACTATCACTAGCAAATAATCAAAACATTGGAGGTGGACTCTAATGGTTGTGTGGTTTGAGGTGGTGGGAAGGGAAAGAGGGGCGGCCAAGGTGGATGGTCGGCCTCTTGAGAGGGTGGTGGAGGTGCTTTAGCGTTTGGACGTGAAGATGGTTGTTACGACCCGGTTCTCGAATCCCTACAAGACACAAGACCGGACCGACTCGATTGATCCCAAGACCCAGTCGTCCAATGAGAGATAACCAAAAAATAGGAAAGTAAACCACATTCACTATGCTATGCAACTAACAGTAAAAAGGTACAGCAGTAAAGAAGTAAAAACTGCTACAATACATATCACCACCACAACAGTAGAAAAGTAACAAGGTACATGAACATAAAAGTACAGAAACGAAAAGGTATAGAACATAAAGGTACCAGAGTCTAAACTCACTACTACAAAAAGAAGTGCAACAAAGAAGCTACTGCTACTGGGCTCTACTGGGCCCAACACCCTTTGCAGCCGTAGAGTCGGGCTACTCAACACCTGGACCTGAAAAGGGTTATGAGTACACAACGTCAGCGAACACTGAGTAGAGTGGCAACCAACTAACTAAAGCAATAAAAGTGGACAGGTAGCTGTTGTTTTTCAATTACTTTCTTTAACTAATTATTCTTTTTCACCACTTGGTTTATTTATCAGATCTCTTTCTTGATCTTGAATGTTCCTCGTGGGAACGATCTTGATTACAGTCTTTTCCGAAGAGTAGAAGTTGCACGTGGTGCTCTCCTGACCGAGAGAGTTTCCCGTGGTGGTCCTACACCCAGTCAACCACCCCAAGGTCACGGACAGACGTAACGGTGACTACGGTTCGCGCAATAAACACACGGGTAGCTACCCCACACTGGCATGCGGTCAGTCGTTTCCGTTAACAGGTGCGCCCAAAGTACAGCACGGAACAGTATAGGGCCAAGCCCTCTCAGTAACAGGGGTCTAGCACCTAAGAACCAAACAGGGGTCTCACCCCTCCACAGTCTGCGCACCCTCGCCTGACTACCCTGGTTTGCCCGGTGGGCCTAACAAGTAGGTGTAGGGTGGCTAGCTGAACCCCGGGTCCCATGGGGTGGCTAGCTCTCTCCCTACACTAGTAGCTCTCCTCGCTACAGTGTACACAAGGGCCAAGAAGTCAGTGCAGAGTGGCCAATCCAAACCCCGGGTCCCAACCCAAGGGCGGCTAGCTCCTCTCTACACTAAACAGGGGACAGTCACTCTCCTTGGTACTACGTACTCAAGGGCCAGCACACTTCCCCACTCACATTCCCATATCCATTCCATTCATTTCCAGGAGCTCTGTTTCTAATTCCCCGTAGGGCTCATTCTCATATTTCTCATGCCATTCCATACCAGGTTTCATCATTCACATTTCCATTCTCAGGTTATACACATACAGCTCGTATTTCTATCATTCACATTTCCATTCTCAGGTTATACACATGCAGCTCAAATTTCTATTATTCACATTTCCATTCTCAAAGTATACACATGCAACTCGTATTATATAATTTAATGTATACAACAGGAAGGTTACATGCAACTGCTAATTAGCACAGGTAATTCATAATTCACAGGCAACTTTGGTTCATCTACAGGCAGCTGTTAAACATTTCTGTCTACTCATTCAAGATTGCAATTCAATCACATATACAGACATTTCAAGTACTTCTCGTCGTAGGATTCATGCCATATCCTAGGTTCTAATCATTCATTCCACGCATGCATTTAGGTTTATAGTTAAATTAGGGGAAGCCACTCTACCAGTCAACCCAGGAGGATTGGGGGCTTGAACGACAGGCTCACGTGCCTCAGCGAGCCCCGAACCCGCAACGGAACGAAGTCCTATAACAAGGAACAATCACGAGAAAACAATCAGAACAGTATAGAAAGCCTTCCAACAAGTAGAGGAACTCACAAGGCAAACGTCGGTATCTTATTTGCGTAAAACGGACCCTAAACGGGTCAAAATATGGTTACTGACTCAAAATCAGACGTCTGGAACAACCTCCAGACGTCTTAAAAGTGTCCAGAAATGCACATCAGTCTCTGCATCGTCCTCAGACGTCCAGGAACTCCTCTGGACCATCTGGACCTAGCTTCAGATATCCGACCACCTCTCTGGATGTCTGAAAGTTCTTCCAGTCGTCTGGTAAGCTCCCCAGACATATGAAATGCGTGGGAGGGCATGTCCTGCGCTTCCTGAAGCAAATCCTACACGCAACCACCAAATCTCCTCAAAATAGACACGAAAAAGGGTACCTGCGGAGCGGCCTGCATGGATGTATCCGCAAAGAGGACGTACCTTCGCGAAGCTCTGTCATCAGACGTCTAGAACCGCCTCCAGACGTCCGCTTCGTCGTCTGGTCGTTACTCTAGAGGTCTGATTCAGGGAAAAACCCAGAACTAGAACCTGCTCCCGCTCGCTCTCGCCGCACGCGGCCGCGACTCGCCTCCTCGCCTACAACTCCTACTGCAGCAGTGTCAGGGATGACTTCCCCAACACACTCCTCCTCCCGCACGCGCCGCTCCAACGGTGCACCCTCCGGTGAGCTCCCACACGAGTTCGCAAGCTCAAGTCCTCCTCTTCTTCTCACGTCGCTCCTCCTCATTGACGCCCTCACGCTCACTTGCTCGCGCTGGCTCTCTCGCTGGAGTGGAGAAGAAGAGAGGAAGGTGGCTGGTGTGGGGAGAGCGAGAGAGGAGGAAGGGGGGTTTTATAAGGTGGTGGGTTAGGGTTTGCTGGAGGCGGGGAGAGAGAGAAGAAGGGAAGGAAAATGAGAGGGTACTGTCTACGCGCATCTCACATGCAGATGCGAGCTCGTACCCAAAAATTTTGATTTCCAGACGTCTGGGAAGGTGTCCAGACGTCTTACCAAACGTCTGACCAACAATCCAGACGTCTGACCGACAGTCTAGAAGTCTTAAAAGGCTCAGGACAGAACGGGTCTTAATAATGGTGATGATGGAAGTGATGGAGCTCATGGATGAAGTGATGAGTGGAGGTGGTATCCAAGATCTAGCTTGGGTGCATGGCCGTCCAAGGGGGTCTTTAAATAAACCAAGGGGTTGCTCAACTAGACAAGTGTCGAACTCTCTAGAAGAGCTCCCAAGGTGGCCATCCAACCCATTTGAAGTGGGTCTTCTAGATCCACTTTTCAAGGGAAGGAATTGTGGACTCCTTCAAAGGCTATTTTTAGTCTTTCAAGGTGGCACCACTTGGAGGCCATTCTAGAGAATTCTAGAACGGACGACCAAGTGGTGGTGTGTGTGTGTGTGCGTGAGTATGGGTGGTGGCTAGGTGGTTTAGTTCGAGTCCTATAGGTCTAGGAAATTGAGTTTAGGTAGGTCTCTAGAAATAGGTTTATAAGCCTTAATACTAATGTGATAAGTGCAATTAAACTCACTACAAGTTTAATTGAGTGGATGTGTGTGTAATTGGGAGAGAAAGTTCCTAATTAGATTGGGCTTGAGTCAATTGGACTCTCACTGAGTCCAATTAAACTTGTGCTGCTTGAGGTTTGAACTCAATTAGACTCTATGAGTCCAACTGACTAAGTGGAATGCAATTGACTAGATTCAAGTCAATTGAGAACCTAGTTAGGTTCCTAGGAAGGTCTTAGGGTAGTGTACTAGGCTTAGGGCACCTCACTTTAGGTTCCCTAGGGTGTAGGATTGGATTTAGGGTCTTAAGAAATCAAGATCTAGGCTTGATTTCAAAAATAGTAATTGGAGAGGGGTTCCAGACGTGTGATTTAGTGATCAGACCACTTACTTCGAAATCAGAAGTCTAAATCTCTAGTCTGGATGTCCAATGTTGAGTCTTGGTGAATTTGAGGTTCTATCTTGGAATTCTGCAGAAATTGGATGTCTGACATCTTGTCTTGACGTCCAATATTCTAGTAGAATGGGTTCTAGGTCTGCAGGTGGTGTCTAAGGGTTCTGGATGTCCAGCAACCTACCTGGACGTCCAGATATGGGCTACAAGATGAGTTTTAAGGTATGCTAGTCTAGGGTGACCTAATCTAAGGGTGGCTAGGGTTTGGAAAGGTATCTAAGGCTATCTAAGGCTAGGAAAGGTCACATATTCTTCATAATTTAATTCCTACATTAAAATTCTACTAGTAAGGTAGTATACCTCTTCCCTACATTATGCCTTCATCTTTATTCTAGGGCTTCTGCTCCAACTCTACTGCAGCTCTAGCTTCTTCCCTTCTTCATGTCAAGCTTGAAGCCATCTCCTGAGATTCTCATTACCTACAATCCAAATAGTGCACTAATTAGTACATTATTTCATGATTATTTAAGTAAAGCAGAAAATATGCAATGTATGCTATTTATGCATGAATTACACTACAATTATACCAAATTTTAACTTAATTCAGGTCATTTAGGTCCCATGATTGCTGCACAATCAAAAACCTAATGAAAGGTTGGTAATCCATAAAACCCTAACTTGATTCTCATACCATGCTATAGACAACATGAACATGAAATCAAATTTGGACATTAAACTCTTGCGAAACCAACTTTCAAACTTCATTTAAAACCTTTTAGAACTCAATCAAAACACTGATCAGCAGATGAAACACATTCAAATTCAGATCAAATGTCATCCATCGGGAAATTTTAATTGAAGCTTGCCAAGATGATTTGATCATCTAGGATACTTGCACACCATTGATTGGTGTTTAGGTATCCAATGCAATGCTAAACATCTAATTAGGTCATGGTTTAAACGTCAAATTAGTACAACTGATTTTCATTGGCCTAAACTACCCAAAAACAGTGTCAACATCTGAAAATTGGGTATAAACACAATGCTCATCCAAATTCCAATCAATATAGCTCATACCCATTGAAATCAGACCAACTGCATTGATATAAACTCAATTTGATCAATTAAAATAGTTAGAAACCAGATTTCTCAATAAATTCATCAATCAACCCATTAACTCAAACTAGAGTCAAACAATCAAATCGAGTCCAATTCAGCTTAAGGGAGGGTGATTGTGGTCTAATGACATGAATGGAATCACCCTCCATTGGATTTGGTGATCACTTATGTTAAGACCCGAGGCATCAAAAACACTTTAAGACGTCTGGGAGTTGGCCCAGACATCTGGTCAGACGTCTGGACGCCTTCGCAGACGTCTGGAAATAAATTTTTGCATGTATACGATCGCGAGTCTGTGCACGTGTCGCGCGCAGACTGAAACTCGCCGTCCTCCAGCACCTTCCCCCCCCCCCCTCCCCGTACCTACTTATATCCTCCTCTCCCCTCTCCCTCGTTCACCACCCCACCGTCTTCTCCTTCCTCTAGTGCGAGCGTGAGAGCGAGAGTGAGAGTGAGTCGCCGCTGCTGTCGGGTGCGGTGGCGGAGAGGAGAGGTGCAGTGAGAAGGAAGAGGAGAGAGCACGCATGTTATGAGGGAAAGAGAGCTCGCCGGAGCAGCTCGAGGTTGGCCGGCGGGTGCGCGGAGGAGCGTGGTGCTGGGGAGGTTCCCCCAGTGCTGCTATAGCTCAGGCAGCGGGCGGACGAGTGCGATGCAGCCACGCACAGCGAGAAGAAGACAAAGGAGGTTCCGATTATGGGAATTTTTCCCAGAATCAGATGTCTAGACCTACATCCAAACGACGTAGGCGATGTCTGGAGGGAGCTCCAGACGACTGAGAGGTATATATTTCCTCCTATACCTCCTCTTGCGGATACGGCTATGCAGGCCGTTCCGCCGAGGTTTTGTGACGTGTCGTGTTGAGGAGGCTTTCGTCGCGCGTGCAGGCTTCGTTTTGGGAAGGCGCAGGGACACGCCCTCCCATGCAGTTCAGACGTCTGGGCAAGGCACCAGATGGCGGAGAGCGTCTCCAGACATCCGGAGAGGTGGTCGGACGTCTGGAACTGGGTCCAGACGGTTCAGCAGGATCCCTGGACGTCTAAGGAGCAGCGTAAAGTGAGTTATGACCTAGACCACCTTTTAAGACGTCTGGAAGGTGTTCCAGACGTCTGACTTGAGTCAGAGTTGTCATTTTTTACTCGTTTAGGGTCCGTTTGAGGATCGACTTCCGCATTTAAGATTCTGTTCTTCTCAGAATTAGTTCCTCCACTTGTTTGAAATACTTTTATCCTGTTTTGAGTGGTTCCTTGTGATTGATCCTTGTGTTAGGATCTCGTTCTGTTGCGGCTTAGGGGGTTGCGGAAGCATGTGGACCTGCCGATCACGCCCCCATTACTCCCGATTTTGCGGGTAGAGTGGCTCCCCTTAGTTAATTACAAACATTAATGCATCTCTGAAATAAATGATAGATCCTAGGGTATGGCATGAATCTTAGGACCTGAAAACTAGATTGAATGATAGATCCTAGGGTATGGCATGAATCCTAGGACCTGAAAACTAGATTGAATGATAGATCCTAGGGTGTGGCATGAATCCTAGGAACAGAAACACTGAAACGAATGTCTTGAATACCTAAATTGCAGCCTTGGATAAGTAGATAGAATAATGATAATTGCCTGTAATTGGATAACAGCTGCCTGTGAAATGTAGAGTACTGTTGCTAGTAACTGCTACATGTAATTCCTGTTGTTTGGAAACTAAATTCGAGCTACTTGTATATAAATTGGAAAAGAAAGATTAAATGTCGGAAGACGTGCTATATGCGAATAAAACTGAAATGATGAAACTAAGTGTGGCTTGGCTGAGAAATATGAGCACGAACCCTACGGGGAATTAGGAGTAGAGCTCCTGGAAAATAAATAGAATGGAACTGGGAAAGTGGATGGGGAAGTGAGCTGGCCCTTGAGTACGAAGTACCAAGGAGAGCGACTGTCCCCCCTGTTTAGTGCAGAGCGGAGCTAGCAGCCCCAGAGACTCGGGGTTAGGTCTGGCCACTTTGTACCGACTTTTTGGTCCTCGCGTATACCGTACCGGGGAGAGCTACTAGTATAGGGAGGGAGCTAGCCACCCCACGGGCCCCGGGGTTCAGCTAGCCGTTCTACACCGACTTGTTAGGCTCACTGGGCAAACCAGGGTAGTTAGGTGAGGGTGCGTTAATTGTGGAGGGGCAAGACCCCTGTTTGGTTACTATGGAGGGGCTAGACCTTTGTTACTGAGAGGGCTCTGCCCTATACTGCTTCCGTGCTATGCTTTGGGCGCACCCATTAATGGAAACGACTGACCACGTGCCAATGCGGGGTAGCTACCCGTGTGTTTATCGCGCGTGCCGTAGTCACTGTTACGTCTGTCAACGACCCTGGGGTGGTTGACTGAGGGTAGGATCACCATGGGGGACTCTCACGGCCAGGAGAGCACCACGTGCTACTTCTACTTTTCGGAAAAGACAGCAATCAAGATCGTTCCCACGAGGAACATTCGAGATCAAGAGAAAGACCTGGGAAATAAACCAAGAAAGAGTAAATAGAGAAATAAAGAAAGAAATTAAAAACAACAGCTACTTGTCCACCTTTACTGTTTTTCTTAGCTAGCTAGTTGCCACTCTACTCAGCGTTTCGCTGACATGTCATATTTGTCACCTTTTTCAAGACCAGGTGCTGAGTAGCCAGAGCCTTCGGCTGCAGAGGGTGCTAGGCCTAGTAGAGCCCAGTAGTTGTACCTTTGTTGTACCCATTTTATGTAGTAGTGAGTATTTCTGTTACACCTTGTACTCTTTTATTGTAAACTTCATATTTCTGTACCTGTTTTTAATTCTCTACTATTGTGGTGTTATGTACTGTAGTAGTTCTTTTCTTTACTGCTGTACTTTTGTTACTGTTAGTTACTTGCATGGTGAATGTGGTTTATTTTACTGCTTTTTGGTTACTTTCTCGTTGGACGACTGGGTCTTGGGATTAGTCGAGTCGGTCCGATTCTCGTGTCTTGTAGGGATTCGGGAACCGGGTCGTAACAACTTAGATCTAGGTGCTATGGATAATCAGATATGGTTGATGCTTCAGTGAGTGAGGTGATTTGTGAATAAAAACATCGAGTGAAAGAAGTGAACGTGATTGTGAGAAGGAGAGGAAGATGAGTGAATTGAAATGGAGGTGGAAAAACACCTCTCTAATCTGAATTGATCAGAGAGGGAAAGATCGATTTTAAGCTAACCGAAATGTAATCTAAGCTAATCAATCATCAAATTCAACATCTAAACTACACCTAACTAATCTATAGTACACTAACTATCGTTATATCTAATCTAGAAAGCATGGAAACCTAATCTAACAGAAGAATGGGACTTGGGGGAAACTGCAACTGGTGGTTGTAGTGAGGAATGATGGGAGGAGCTCTGATGGAAGGAAAGCTCTCTAGTGGAGCTCAGATCGCCCTCAAGTGTTATGAGATCCTTAGCGGCGAGGAGAGGTCACAGGAGATGGAATTCCACCGTTCAAGCGAAGAAATTGGAGGGAATGAAGGGACCAGCTCAAGAATGTAGGAGGGGGAGTTGATACCGCGTGCGAGCTCAAGGAACGTTCCTATATAGGTGCGCGAGAGATTTGAGCACCGTTAGGTGCGATTAATCCCAATTAGGGCGTACGGTGGATGGGAAAGAGATGGGTGCGTGGGAAAGTCCAAACCAAATACCCACCGTCAGATGGGATCTGGGTGAGGCTACGGTCCTTCGCGCAGAGGTAGATAATCGACCACTGGATTAAGAGCATAGGAGATCAACGGTGGCTGTGCATCGTGTTCTTAGGTGAATAGTTCACCCACGGCTCAAGAACAGTGTCAGGTGTGTTTTGGGTAATTTGCACACAAGCCCAAGTGGGCGAAACGATATGACTTTTGATAGAAACCCATTAGTAAGAAGACTGACTCAAGCGTGGTCCAAAAGTCTTACAATAGGGTCCTTGGCGATTTTCAAAGAGCTCCTTGAGGGTTTTATGCATGAATAAAAATGTTATGCAAGAGGTTTTAGATGTAATCTGATGAATACGTGATCCTATTGATGTCCAAATGCCATGAGATTTTTATTGGAGCTTAATTGAACCTTTAAGAAGTTAATTCAACCCTTGATTTGTACTTTTGAACTCAATCAAGTGTTCAATTCACAATTGGATCATCTTTTTGCATTTATGAATAGAATACCTCATTTAGTGACCTAATTATGCGTTTTTAACACAAATTGGATGTTTTAGGTCATTTTCCTTAATTCTCACACTTAAACCCATTTCTTGTGTTAATTATGCAGTGTTTAACCTAATTTTTAGCTTAACTTAGATATTTTAGCTATGATAAATCACATCTCATCACATCCACACCCACTAACCCTCCTCTTACCCATCCACTTATCCCTCCTTAAGACTTCCTAAACATTAACTAGTCTTAAGCTTTAAACCTCTACCAAACGAGGCCTAAAGATTTTACTAATGATCCTCTCCAAGTGAAACCTAAGAACAAGTTCCACTAGTCTAACCCACACAGGCACTGACGAGATGTCCCCCCTAATTAGATTCACCTCCAATCTCCACCTTTTAGTGATGATGCATTCCCCTTCTCAAAGGACCCATGGTCCCCTCTCAACTACGAACACACAATCATCCTCCAAGTCGAAATCCACTAGAAAAAAGCCCCCTTGGGGGAGAATACCTGGAACCTCCCCTGGGGACACTATACATTCTTTACAAACTTCTCTAGCACCACATATGGTGGTTGCTTTCCCAAAGAATACATGATCACCGCCTTCTCCCATTTTTTCTTTGTTGTAGCAGCTTCATCTTCATCAATGATGACTACGTCGAAATCCTCCAGAGGGGGGTACTCTAAGGCTACTCTCCAGCCTACTACCTCATGAAAGGTGACATCCGTCCAAGACTTTGGAGGGTCTTCCTTCCCACCACCAAGCTTCTCCCGCTCCCTCTCCCTCTCTATTACTCTCCATCTCCACTCTATTGCGTGAAACATTTTTCTCTTGTGCCAAACATAGTATTACATCTACAACTTAAGAAAGTTATAGGTGATGCATAAAGGGGTGGGCATACTTCCATCCAAATGTTAGTTCAGACATGTTTGGGCCAAGTTGATTAGGAGTCCATTAAAGCCACGATTGAGAATGTTAAATAAGCTTCTTTTCCTTTGACAACCATATATGGTACTTGGGGCCTAAGTCGAATTCCTTGAGTAAGAAGGAAGGACAATCAATTACAAAAAGAGGGAACCCACACCTGGTCGAAAGGGCTATCTAAGGGTTACATTGGAGTTATCCCCTGTTTACATAAGGGAAATATCTCATATTTGAATATTGATTAGGGGACTTATCCAGGGTATACCAAACTTGTGTTCTTTGAGAGTTAACCTAAACTACTTGCTCCTGTAGCTCGATGTGAGATCTCAATTATCAATCTAAAAGGAATATTTACATCCAATCATCTATAATCATACCTAATTACATTTATATCCCTGGAAACTTCATATATATGTATATACGCCTACAAACTTACTAACTAGACATTGTTATATCCCTAAGTAAAATCTATATTAGTTAGTTTTAAGGGAACATTTTTGTAATATTCCTCTAATGCTGTTAAAGTTAACAACTCAAATTATAGAAATTACATTCATACTCCTAGACTAATTTTTCACCTTTTCTTTTCACTTTTTTCTTTCGTTTCTTCTCTCTCTTCCCTCCCCACCCTGCAAACACCTTTCCCCACCCCGCCACGCCTTCAAATACTCTCTTCCTCCCTTCCCTCTCCCTCACCACCACTCCAATGTCTCCTCCTTCTTCCAGTTAGCGTGAGAGTGAGAGAACGAGGGCAGCAGCTGCTACCGGGTGCGCGCGGGGAGGAGGAGGTGCAGCGAGAGGGAGAAGAGGTAGAGCGCGTGAGGAAGAGAGAGCGAGCTCGCTGGAGCAGCCCAGGGCCGGCCGGTGGGTGCACAGCGGGAGAGTGGTGCTGGGGGAAGTTGCCCCGATGCTGTTGCAGCTCAGGCAGTAGGCAGACGTGGCACAACGCAGCCGTGCGCAGCAGGCGGAGGGCAAGGAGTTTCTGATTTTGGGAAATTTTCCCAAAATCAGACGTCTGGACCTACATCCAAACGACGCGAGAGATGTCTGGAGGAAGATCCAGACGTCTGAAAGGTACAATATTTCTTTTCTTCTTCCTTTCGCGAGTACGGCCATGCAGGCCGTTCTGCCAAGGGTTCTGCCTCATTGTCGTGTTAAGAACGGCTACGTACGCGTGCAGGTTTCGTTTGGGAAGGCGCAAGGGCATGCCCTCCCACACAGATCAGACGTCTGGGCAAGTCACCAAACGGTAGAGAGAGTCTCCAGATGTTTGGAGTAGTAGACGGATGTCTGGAACTAGGTCCAGACGGTTCAGCGGGATCCTGGACGTCTGAATAGCAGCGCAGAAGTAAGGTATGATCTGAACCATCATTTAAGACATCTATAAGGTGTTCCAGACATCTGATTTGGGGCAGAGTTGTCGTTTTTAACCCGTTTAGGGTCCGTTCGAAGTCCGATTTCCACGTTTAAAATTTCGTTCTTCTCAGAATTAGTTCCTCTACTTATTTAAAGTACTTGTATCCTGTTATGAGTAGTTTCTTGTGTTTGATCCTTATGTTAGGACCTCGTCCCGTTGCGGCTTTGGGGGTTGCGGAGGCACGCGGACCTACCAATCACGCCCCCATTACTCCCGATTTTGCGGGTAGAGTGGCTCCCCTTGATTATTTATCAACATTTATGTACTTATGAGATAAATAATAGATTCTAAGGTATGGCATAAACCCTAGGACTTGGAAACTAGATTGATTGATAGATCCTAGGGTATGGCATGAATCATAGGACTGGAAAACTAGATTGAATGATAGATCCTAGGGTGTGGCATGAATTCTAGGAACAGAAACACTGAAACGAATGTCGTGAATGCATGAATTGCAGTCTTGGAAAAGTAGAAAGAAAAATGATAATTGCCTGAATTGGATAACAGCTGCTTGTATGTGAACGTACATTAATTATTGGAAACACGAACTATATGGGAATAAAAACTAAAATGATGAAACATAAAATGGTTTAGCTAGAGAAATATGAGCATGAACCCTACGGGGAATTAGGAGTAGAGCTCCTGAGAGGTAAATGGAATGGAGTTGGAGAAGTGAGCTGGCCCTTGAGTACGGAGTACCAAGGAGAGCGACTGTAACGACCCGGTTCCCGAGTCCCTACGAGACACGAGAACCGAACCGACTCGACTAATCCCAAGACCTAGTCGTCCAACGAGGAAGTAACCGAAAGACAGTAAAATAAACCACATTCAGCATGAATATAACTAACAGTAAGAAAGTACAGCAGTAAGGAAAGAAACTACTACAGTAGGTACCACCACAACAGTAAAACAGCATGTATCATATAACAAGAACTGCAGGTAAAGAAGGTACAGCGGAAACAAAAACTACTCACTAGAACAGAAACAAAAGGGGTACAAAAGCTGTGGTAACTCTACTGGACCCTACTCGGCCCAGCGTCCTCTGCAGCCGCCGACCCTGGCTGCTCAACACCTGGTCCTGAAGAAGGTAACGAGTGTAACACGTCAGCAAAACGCTGAGTAGAGTGGCAAACTAACTAAAGGCAACAGTAGAGTGTACAGTAGCTGTTATGTTCTATTACTTCCTTTATTCACATCTTTCAATTTTTCTCACTATTTCATTTATTTCTCAGATCCTTTACTTGATCTCGAATGTCCTCGTGGGAACGATCTTGATTGCAGTCTTTTCCAAAAGTAGAAGTAGCACGTGGTGCTCTCCTGGCCGGGAGAGTCCCCCGTGGTGATCCTACCCTCAGTCAACCACCCCAAGGTCACTGACAGATGTAACGGTGACTACGGCACGCGCGATAAACGCACAGGTAGCTAGCCCGCACTGGCACGCGGTCAGTCGTTTCCGTTAACGGGTGCGCCCAAAGCACAGCACGGAACCAGGGCAGAGCCCTCTCAGTAACAGGGGTCCAACCCCTCCACAGTAACCAAACCGGGGCCTTGCCCCTCCACAGTCCGCGCACCCTCGCCTGACTACCCTGGTTTGCCCTAGTGGGCCTAACAAGTCGGTGAAGGAGGCTAGCAGAACCCCGGGGCCCGTGGGGTAGCTAGTACTCTCCTAACACTACTAGCTCTCCTCGGTACTACGTACACGAGGGCCAACAAGTCGGTACAGAGCGGCCAATCCTAACCCCGGGTCCCTGGGGCGGCTGGCCCCACTCTGCACTAAATAGGTACAGGTACTTCCCTTGGTACTGCGTACCCAAGAGACGGTACAAACTACATCTCAGTTCCATTCCTTTTCTTTCCAGGAGTTCCACTCCTAATTCCCCGTAGGGTTCCAGCTCTTTATCTCAGAACATCATATGTTTCACTTTCCAGATTCACGTTCTCAAATTCCATGATCTCAAACATGTTTCTTTATTCATAACAGGCAGCTGTTAATTAAATTTACAGGCAGCTTTATATATTCCTTTCCATTTTTCCAAGACTGCAGTAATATACATTCCACTAGTTTTTCCATCCTAGGATTCATGCCATATCCTAGGATCTATCATACAATCTAGTTTTCCGGCCCTAGGATTCATGCAACACCTAGGAGCTATCATTCCATATATTTCTCATTCCTAGGATTCATGCAATGCCCTAGGTTCTAGTTATGGTTCCATACTTTAACAGATTTTATTAATACTTAAAGCCACTCTACCAGGTACAACGGGAGTAATGGGGGCGTGATCGGGAATCCCGCGCGCCTCCGCGACTCTCAAGACTGCAACCGAAAGAGGTCCTATCATAAGGATCAAACACAAGGAGTGTATCAAAACAGTGTATAGCTACTGTAGACGAGTAGAGGAATTAATTCTGAAACGAACGCAACTCGAATCGCGGAAAACGGAGCCCAAACGGGCCCTAAACGGGTCGAGAAAGACGATACTGTGCAAAATCAGACGTCTGGAACTCCTTCCAGACGTCTTAAACGGTGGATCAGAGAATTACCTGTTCAGCTTGGTTCCTCGGACGTCCAGAAGTATGCAGGGACGTCTGCCCTAGATCCCAGACGTCTGATGGTCCCTCAGGACGTCTGGAGGTCACTCCCGCCGTCTGGTACAACTTCCAGACGTCTGATTCGCAAAGGATGACGAATCAGCGAACCTGCGCACAGCCAACCCCCCTCCCTCAGTACGGTCAGTCGACAAGAAGGAAGAAGAAAGCGGAAACTCACCTTTCAGACGTCTGTATGATCTTACAGACGTCGACCTTGCCGTCAGGATATCAACCCAGACGTCTGATTCTGGAAATTTTTCCAGAATCAGAACCCTGCTCGGCCTCCGCTCGCGACGCCGCCCGCGTCGCACCTCACGCGTCTGCAGCTCAGCCCGCAGCAGGTCCCTCTCCGCGACGCTCCGCGCCCCCTGCGCCCTCCGTCGGCCGGCCAAGCCGCTCCGGCGAGCTCGCCCTCACGGCAGAGCCCCGCCCTCGCACGCCGCAGCTCCTCCTCGCTCACTGCGGCTGCCGCTGCCGCCCTCGCATCCGCTCGCTCTCGCGCACAGGCAGGAGAAGAAGGAAGAAGATGGTGGAGACGGAAGGGGAGGCGCGCCCTTTTAAGGCCGTGCGAGGAGGAGAGAGAAGGCGGTCGCAGCCGCCTGCAGCCGCAGAGAAAGAGGGGAGAATCGCAGGTCTGCGCGCACAGGCGCGCAGACGAATCTCCCGTGCGAACATAACTGTTCTCCAGACGTCTGTAAACTATCCCGGACGTCTGGTCAGACGTCTGGATGTGATCCCAGACGTCTGGTCCGACGTCTGGGCCACCTCCCAGACGTCTTAAAAGGCGTCTGGGGCACGCGCTCGTTACAGCGACTGCCCCCCTGTTTAGTGCAGAGCGGAGCTAGCCACCCCAGGGACATGGGGTTAGGTCTGGCTACATTGTACCGACTTTTGGCCCTCGCGTACATAGTACCGGGTAGAGCTACTAGTGTAGAGAGAGCGCTAGCCACCCCACGGGCCCCGAGGTTCTGCTAGCCGTCCTACACCGACTTGTTAGGGCCACTGGGCAAACCAGGGTAGTCAGGCGAGGGTGCGCGGACTGTGGAGGGGCAAGACCCCTGTTAGGTTACTGTGGAGGGGCTAGACCGCTGTTACTGAGAGAGCTCTGCCCTATACTGGTTCCGTGCTGTGCTTTGGGGCGCACCCGTTAACGGAAATGACTGACCGTGTGCCAATACGGGGTAGCTACCCTTGCATTTATCACGCGTGCCGTAGTCACCGTTATGCTTGTCAGCGACCTTGGGGTGGTTGACTGAGGGTAGGACCACCACGGGGGACTCTCCCGGCCAGGAGAGCACCATGTGCTACTTCTACTTTTCGAAAAAGACTGCAATCAAGATCGTTCCCACGAGGAACATTCGAGATCAAGAGAAAGATCTGAGAAATAATTCAAGAACAAGTAAATAGAGGAATAAAGAAAGAAACTAAAAACAACAGCTACTTGTCCACTTTTACTGTTTTTCCTAGCTAGTCGGTTGCCACTCTACTCAACGTTTCGCTAACGTGTCACCTTTTCAGGACCAGGTGTTGAGCAGCCAGAGCCTGCGGCTGCAGAGGGTGCTGGGCCTAGTAGAGCCCAGTAGTTTTACTTGTGTTGTACCTACTATACTGTTTCTTCAGTTGTAAAAGTGAGTATTTTCTGTTACAGTTGTACTCTTTTATTATAAGCATCATATTTATGTACCTGTTTAAATTTTCTACTGTTGTGGTGGTGTGTACTGTAGTAGTTCTTTTCTTTACTGCTGTACTTTTGTTACCGTTGGTTACATGCATGACGAATGTGGTTTATTTTACTGCTCTTTTGGTTACTTTCTCGTTCGACGACTGGGTCTTGAGATCAATCGAGTCGATCCGATTCTCGTGTCTCGTAGGGATTCGGGAATTCGGTCGTAACAACCACCTACTTCCAAAGAGCACACAAGGCCTCATTGCCATCTTCTTAGTCTCCTGAGTCCTGCCATTCACCTAAGGCACAGACGACCATTTCTAGTCCTCCTTCGACAAGCTTCATCGCTTTCACATGTAGACCCAACTTGCATAGCTTCCTCATGTGTGCAGCCAACTACGCCGCCACCCACGACCACTACCACTCTCCATTCTCCATCGTCATCATGTTCTACCCTACATGTGTAGCCACCACAGTCAGCCCATGTCAAGGCTACTCCTCTCCTTCCTCTTTCTTTCTTGACCCCTCTCTCCCTACCTCTCATGGCATTCAACTCTCTCTATCTCACATAGCGTCTAAGCACAGGGAAAAGAAATGAGAGATGGGAGAAGAGTTCTAGGGGTGGTGGCTACGAGAAAGGAGGGATCAAAAGAGGAGTAGGGTGGAGGATGGGTTGAGGGAAGAGGGTGGAGCAAGTGGTGGGTGTATGGGTGGTGGTTGCGAGGGAGGAGGAGGGCTCAAAAGAGGAGGGTGGAGGGTGGGTTGAGGGAGGAGGAAGGTGGAGTAGGTGGTGGGGTGGGGCTGGTTGATGTCGGGGGTGGAGAAGGTGATGGCTGCAAAGGAGGAGGGGTCAGCAATGGGTGGTAGCTGTGGGGGAGGAGGGTTAGAAGGAAAGTGATTTTTTTTTCTTTTTTTTAAAGGAAACTTTGACATATAATTAAATCTCAATTATGGTTAGTGCAATGTACCAATAAATACCAATAGAATGACATATGTGATAAACGACGCAAGTTTGTAGAGATAAAGATGTATATATAAAATTTTCAAGATTACAAATGTAATTAGGTATATGATGTGAATACATCTAATTGACCTAAAATGCCTATTAATGCATGTTTCCAGTGTCATAGAAGCATTTATCATTATAAATATTGCATAACATGCATCATCATGCATTTAGGTTAGATTATATAAATTTTAGGTTAATTCTCCCTTTTTGTGGTCAGGGAGCAGGGCAACTTTTATTGAGGCCTCGAATTGAAGATCCAATCGTACGGATTTGATCATGGTAATGATTGGAGTTTAACGACTCCAAGATCGCCCCGATCAAGGTGATGGCTGCAAAGGAGGAGGGGTCAGCAAGGGGTGGTAGCTGTGGGGGAGGAGGGTCAGGAGAAGGAAAGTGATTTTTTTTTCTTTTTTTTAAAGGAAACTTTGACATATAATTAAATCTCAATTATGGTTAGTGAAATGTACCAATAAATACCAATAGAATGACATATGTGATAAACGACGCAAGTTTGTAGAGATAAAGATGTATACATAAAATTTTCAAGAATACAAATGTAATTAGGTATATGATGTGAATACATCTAATTGACCTAAAATGCCTATTAATGCATGTTTCCAGTGTCATAGAAGCATTTATCATTATAAATATTGCATAACATGTATCACCATGCATTTAGGTTATATTGTATAAATTTTAGGTTAATTCTCCCTTTTTGTGGTTAGGGAGCAGGGCAACTTTTATTGAGGTCTCGAATTGAAGATCCAATCATACGGATTTGATCATGGTAATGATTGGAGTTTAACGACTCCAAGATCGCCCCGATCAAACCTCCGTAGCATTAGATGTAGTTCGAGAGAGATAAGAGGTAAAGGGCCAAGGTGGTGTAAATCTGTACCTCAGATGAAAATTCCAACTGTACGGATGGATTTGGATTGACGATCACAGCCCAACGGCACAAAAATCGATCCAATCCGACATCCGTGGCACCACCTACAAGCATATGAAGATGGATGATCAGGATGGTGCCACGTGGTACCATCCCAACCATCCAAATCCGCTAAGTTGCCCCTGCCCAATTGCTAAAGGATCAATCAACGATAGATCTTAACCGTTGGATGAGAATCCACCAGCCAAGAGCTCTCCACGCCACCCGCTTATCAGCTCTACAAAGGAGCAATCTCGACTGCCCATCATCCATCCAGCGGACGAGAAATGGCCAAGTCACCTCTACCACGCGCGACAAATCTCTAAAGAAAAGAATCCACGCAATCTCGGCCGTTGGATCTTCATCCAATGGCGGGAGTGCGTGGATCTTGATTTAAAAGTGCAACACAAACGAGAGCGTAGCGCATTGGCTAGAACCCTCGTCTGAGTTTGAAAAGCCAAGCGTCTCCAATCAACCACAAGCGCGGGAGCGGCAAAATTCAACCGTGTGATGCACATCAAACGGTTGAGGGAGTGGTGCTGCGGCGCTTCCTTGTGCACCAGATGAGATTGTGCCGCACGCGTACGATGATGCGCGATCATACGTGCCATCACACGCGAGCGCGCGGAACGCCTAAAGGCAAAGGGGCTCGAACGCGTTTAAGAGATCAGATGGCTAAGAAGGGGTGTGCTCGATGAAGCGTTTCTGCAGCTAAAGGTAGACAGGCGAGGGCACATGCGTGCTTTAACAACGTGGGTCTTTAGTGACATTTATATCCGCCACTAAAGTTTCTAGCATTTATTTTGTAAAGTTTTAAAATGACATTTATGCCCCTACTTCTACAACTATATAAGGCCATCCCTACCACCTCAACCACCATCCCTTTCTCACTTCTCTCATCCTCTCCAAAGCTCTACGAGCTCGTCCCAAGCCCAGGATGCTCTATTAGAGTTATAAAAATAATTTTTCCAACTTTTCACTCCCTTCGTGGAACATCCCGTGATTGTCCTCTCACCGCCATTCGAGGAGCGAATCCCATTGCGATGTTGCCCTTCTCCATCCTCCATCTTCGTACTCTTTCATCCAGCATCTCATGTTACGACCCGATTCCAGAATCCCTACAGGACCCGAGACCGACTCGACCCGACTAATCCCAAGACCCAATCATCCAACAAGAAATAACCAGAAAGTAGGAAAGTAAACCACATTCACTATGCAAGTAACTAACAGTAAAAGAGTATAAGCAGTAAAGGAAGTAAAAGCTGCTAACAGTACATATCTCCACCACAACAGTAAAGTAGAACAAAAGTACATAATAGGAACAGTAACAACAGTCTAAAACTCACTAGCAAAAGGAAGTACAACAACAGTAAGAACTACTGTTGGGCTCAACTGCGCCCAGCACCCTCTGCAGTCGATAACTTGGGCTGCTCAACTCCTAGACCTAAAAAGGGTTATGAGTAAACGAAGTCAGCAAACGCTGAGCAGAGTGGTAACCAACTAACTAAAGCAGTAAAGTATAACAGGTAAATTTATCTTTTCCAATTCTTTTATTTTACCAGTCATTTCTTTTCACCCATTGGTTTACTTTCAGATCTCTTTCTTGATTTCGCATGTTCCTCGTGGGAATGATCTTGATTGAAATCTTTTCCAAAGAGTAGAAGGCACACGTGGTGCTCTCCTAGCCAGGAGAGTCCCCCGTGGTTATCCTACACCCAGTCAACTACCTTGAGGTCACTAACAGACGTAGTGGTGACTGCGGCATGCGCGATAGGTACACAGGTTACTACCCCGTACTGGCACGCGGTCAGTCATTTCCGCTAGCGAGTACGCCCAAGGTACAACACCGAACAGTATACGGCCTAGCCCTCTCAGTAAGAGGGGTCTAGCCCCTCAAAACCAAACAGGGATCTCACCCCTCCACAGTCCGCGCACCCTCGTCTGACTACCTCGGTTTGCCCAGTGGGCTTAACAAGTCAGTGTAGGGTGGCTAGCTAAACCCCAGGCCCCATGGGGTAGCTAGCTCTCTCCCTACACTAGTAGCTCTCCCCGATACAATGTACACGAGGGCTAACAGAAGTTGGTGTAGAGTTGCCAATCTTAACCCCGGGTCCCAACCCAAGGGCAGCTAGCTCTGCTCTACACTAAATAGGGGACAGTTGCTCTCCTTGGTACCACATACTCAACGGCCAACACACTTCCCACTCACATTTCCATATCAATTCCATTCATCCACAGGAGCTCTACTCCTAATTCCCCGTAGGGTTCATGCTCGTATTCACCATGTTGTTCCATATCAGGTTTCATCATTCATATTTCCATTCTCGTATTATACACATGCAGCTCGTATTTCCACAGTTTAACATATACAGCAAGTATTGTCACAGGTAACTGTTTAACTAGTACAGGCATTTCATATTCCACAGGCAGCTCGTATTTATTAACAGGCAGTTGTTTACAATTTTATTCATTCATTTATGACTGCAATCTCAAACACACATACAAACAGTGCAAGCATTTCTCGTCCTAGGATTCATGCCACATCCTAGGTTTCTAGTTATCTAATTTCACATATGCATTCATGTTTTATAATTAAAATAGGGGGAAACCACTCTACCAGACAATCCGGGAGTACTGGGGACTCGAACGGCAGACTCACGTGCCTCAACAAGTCCCAAACATGCAACAGATCGAAGTCCGATACCAAGGAACATAACACAATGGAATGTTCAGAATAGTATATAAGGATTTCTAACAAGTAGAGGAACTTATAAGGAAAACACAGATATCTTGCTTGCGTAAAATGGACCCTAAACGGGTCAAAAATAGAACTGCAGACTCAAATCAGACATCTGGAAAAAGGTCCAGACATCTTAAAAGTCACCAGGGTCTCACCTCAAGTTTTTGCATCGACTTCAGACGTCCAGAACCCCTACTTAACCGTCTAGACTCAGCTTCAGACGTTCAACCTCTCCTCCAGTCGTCTGGGAGTGCTTCTGGTCATTTAGTAAGTGTCCAGACATTCGAAACGAGTGGGAGGGGTGCCCCGCGCCTTCCCAAGGCTGTCCCTGTGCGTGATAGACGAAATCTCCCTACATTAGCCAAACAGATTGGCTTTGCGGTGCGGCTTGCATGGCCGTAACCGCAAAAGAAATGTACCTTCCTGAAACCTTGCTTTCAGACATCCGGTGTGGTCACCAGACGTTCAACACGTCGTCTGGACGGTACACCAGACGTCTAATTCTAGGAAAAATCTAGAACCAAAGGAGCTCCTACTCTCACCGCGCAGACGCGGCTTCTCCTCCTCGCCTGCAACTTTGGCTGCAGCAGGGTGTCGGGGATGTCTCCCCCGACATACTCCTCCCACACCCGCCGCTTCGGCCGTGCGTCCTCCTGCGAGTTCCCACGAACTCTCGAGCTCGAGCTCCTCCTCCTCTCTTCACGCCACCTCTCCTCCTCACTCCTCGCTCTCGCGCCCTCTCTCTCACTTATCCCTCTTGCTGCACTGCAGAGAAAGGAAGGAAGGTGGTGGTGGAATGGAGAAGAGAGGAAGGGGGGAGAGGGGTTATATATAGGGAGCGACTAGGGTTCGGTGGAGGAGAAAAGAAGAGAGAGAAAAGGGAGGAAGGCTGTCTGTGCGTAGCCAACGTGCAGACCCGACCATGCGTACAAAATTTTCAATTTCCAGACGTCTGACCAGATGTCTGACTGACAATCCAAACATCTTAAAAGACTTAGAATAGAATGGGTTTTTACATCTCACTACCCTCATCCAGGCGTCCCGTCAATGCGGTTCGTCCTCTAAGCTCATCGAGGAGGATAATTTCTCATCCCCTTCTCTTTTATCGTTTTTTAGTGTAGATTTTATACTTTCTAGTATAGCAAATAGTTGTAATGAACATGCACCTCTTGTTATAAAATTCTTGTTCATTCTCTCTCTATTTTCTCGTTATTTGTATTATTCTTTCTCTCTTTTCTATTAATTATTCTTCAAGTATAATAGCTAGTAGATTAATTTCAACCAATTAATCTACTTTCGTGACAATAAATCCAACATAATTTTTAATCAAACATTCGTCCCCCCATGTTCGGCTCGAGATTTACTAGAGTTTCGTTTAAATTATCTATTTAATAAATTTTTACGTGATTATAACGACGAATTTTTAAAATTCAAATCTATTAAAGTAAAATCTCATTCAACAGTATATAATTATAATGATATAATTATAAATATCCCTAAAAGAAATTAAGGTGACCTTTGAATGTAAACGTCCACAAGATACTCCCAACTTACCACCCTTTGACAGCGAATATCTTCTATCCTCACAAACGCAAATAGCAAACGTCCACTTCTGCACCTGCCAAGGCATGTGTCATTCGGTGATGGGCCCACTGACTGGCATTCGCAACATAGAAGCCCCATTCGAACCACAGTCTATCTTACATGGAGGGGTGTTTGTGCGAGAGACCCTCTTCTCCCAGGTGATTATGGCATTGCATCCATAAAAAAAGAATCCAAAATTCTACCAGTATATAACTTAAGTAAAGTTTACTTAATATTTTGGAGTGAAAATTTAAAAATAAGATCACTCTATAAAAATATATTATACATAAAATTTCATATTAATCAAATTTTTTCATCCCTTACATCAAAGGAATTCATTTCAACTGCTTAAGTATTAGTCATCAAATTTTAATAAAATTTTACATATTTTATATTTTCACTCAATTATTCTGATCCCTAAATTTTTATTTTGAAATAAATTTTACACAAACATATAACTAAACCGCACGAAAGTTAGGTACAGACGAGCTTAAATCTAGGTTAGATAGCCAGACGAGATAGAACTGCCACGACAATAGGTGGGTAGACATGATGCAACAAGGATGCCTATAAGTTCCGCTACCTGAAGCTGCTCGAGGATAACCAATCATAATTGAGGAACGATAATCTCAAGTACGTGGCGATCATATTATTAAAATGAATTGGAGATTAAACGAGAGGGTAGAATTAAATGTGTGGGCTCCTTTTTTTCCTTCATCCAAGGATCTCTTGGGTCTTTCATTACGCCACGTCAGTGCTAGAATAGTTGGCGGAGAGAGGTTGGATCATAACATGCAAATCTAACGTGACCGGTATCTTAATTTATCTGCTTAAACTAAGATTTAACGAGCCGGGGGACTTCTTTTAGAATGACCAAATCAATTAAAGATTAAATGAGAGGTTGAAATGGAACCCCTGGGCCTTTCATCTCATTATTTAAGTGGCATGCGTGTAAAGTTATGTTTTGAATAATTTAATGATTCAGATGGCTTGTATCTGAATCCATTCTAAACCACACCCGTAATTTCATATGCCAAAACGGCCAAGAAGGGACCCATTTTAAATCTAACCATTTGGAGTTTACTCTGATTTTAAATGTCACATATGTCTTGATCAAGGTGGTTAGATGAACATTGTTAGGAGTATGTCACATTTATAGCCATGCATCCAATTAATCCAAACCAAAGTAGGGTTCATTACTTCAATTGGAGAATGTGAAGATCCACAAGAAGGTGCCATATGGCATAAGTTTGTGGGTCAGTTTGTGTGTGCACGTGTGCATATGAACGTGTACGTGTGTGTGTGACTTTGCGTGAGTTGTTGTTTAAGGTACAAGTTTTCTTTATTTAGTTAATTATTGTGATGGGGGTGTATAGGAAAGAGTCAATTAGGATTGAGATTACTAAAATCATAATCCTAAGTTTGTTGAGTTTGTAATTGGCATCAATAATACGATAAGATCTCTTTCAATAGAGACTAAATCCTCTTGTTTTCTTTTGAGTACAATAATAAAATTCCTTTATCTTCATTGTGACTCCTCTCCTCTCTCCCTCTTCACGCACTATCTTCTCCTCACCAACTCTATCTCTCTCTCCCTCACGTATGGCCTTTTCCAACTCTTGCTGTGCATGTAGACTCTTCCCAAAAGGAAAAGAATCCTTCTCGATTCTTCACATGGGGTCAGAGCGGGAGATTCTACACGACACCAAAGTTTAGGATCCACTTGAAAATTCTTATTTGTGGAGAAGAAGTATCAATGGCTCAAGTTTGAGAGAGGTTCACATCCTCTCCCCCTAAGTTTGAGATCAAAGTGTCCCCTCAACTCCATGCCATTACCTAGGAAAGACTATGGTGTTCCCTCAACTCTAAGAAGAAAGTTTGTTTTACATACAAGTTGTACATAAGCCATGATAGATGTAGAGTTATCAGTCACAACAGAGGCAAAGATCCTTGTTCAAGGCACCCCCACCAAGTTGATGGGGACCTCGAACTACATTTTGTAAGCACGTGCCTTCAAAATTTTTGTGGTTGGACAGGAGAAACTCCACGTGCGTATCGAAAAGGCACCTGAGGCTCATGAGGGAGAAAATGGGAAGAAGTGGGAGAAAGAGAATTATGAATTCAATTGGTGGGGTGACTAGTCTCAGAATTTCCTCTTCGACAAATCTTCCCTCCTCCCCGAGAGTCTGACTTGGAGGGAAATGTGAAGATCCACGAGAAGGTGTCGTGTGGAGTGAGTTTATGCATCAATCTGTGTGCATGTGTTTGCATGTGTGCATGTGTGTGCGCATAATTTAACATGAGTTGTTGCTTAAGATGCAAGTTTTCTTTATTTAGTTAATTATTGTGATTGGCTTGTTTAGAAAAGAGTCGATTAGGATTGGGATTACTAGAATCCTAATTTCAAGTTTGTTGGGATTATCAATAATGGGATTGGATCTCTTTCAATAGAGACCAAATCCTCTTATTTTCTTTTAAGTACAATAATAAAATTCTTTCATCCCAACATGACTTCTCTCCTCTCTCCCTCCTCATGCACCATCTTCTCCTTCCCAACTCTCTTTCTATCCCACATAGGTGTTTAGACGAAAGGCGAGATCGATGTTTAAAAGATGTTCGTTGCAGTATAAATGAAATCACCTCGAAAACAAATAAGAATTTATTACTCGAAAATCTAGGTATCCGAGGTCGAATACAGGGAGCAAATTGGTATTTAAAAACTAGAATCACAACTTTCAACTTTATAAAATGCAATGACCAATCAAAGTTATGAAGCAAAAATGAGATCAATGTATAAAGAAGCTTCAAAAATATCAAGATGGACGTCTGATGTAAAATCATACGTCTTAAATAATTAATGCTACAGTACTTTCTCTGTTCTTCTTCTTCTGATTTTGGATTTCGCCTTTCTTTGCTTCTGATTTTGTCTTCTTTCTTCTTTTTCTTCTCTTGTTTCCTTAGCTTTCCTCTGCCTTTGATTCTCTGCTTGGCCGCACTTCTGCTTTCTTCTTCCTTCTGCTTTCAGCCCCTGGCTTCTTCTTTCTTTTCTCTCTTTGGACTCCTTTTCTTCTTCTGCCTCTGCTTCTGCCTTCAACTTCTAAGTCCTTTCTTCAACAACACCTTCTTCTTTCTTCCGCGCTCCTGCCTTTAGCTTTCCTCCTTCTTCAACCTCTGCTTCTGCAGCTAAGTCCTTCCTTCTCCTGCCTTCAACTTCTTCCAATTCTTCAGCAGCTGCCTCCTCCTCCTTCTTTCCCTACACAGCACAGAGCAAAACCTACCCCTACCTTCCCCCGCGTCGCTCTCTCTCTATTTCTCTCTTTGCTCTCCCAGAGCCAGCCAATCGAGTATACGGGTCAAGTTACGTGCGCCTGGGTCCAGGCACACTAGCGTGGGTGGTGCGCGAGGAGTGCAGGGTAAATGGGTCGACCAGGTCCGCGAGGGTGTGAGTCGCGGACAAGGCAGATGGAGTGGGTGAGGGACCTCACCCCGTGTTACCTGAGGCGTTAAGAAAGAAACACAAAAATAATAAAAAGCACGCACCTGCGCCAAGCATTTTCAAGGTAGGATTAAAGTCCCACCCGCTTCTTCACGTGCCCACAAGGAGGAGTCTCGTCCAATTGAGACAACTGCAGTCGCTGGTGCCTCTGCTTGCCAGGTGCTAACGACTCGTAGAGGGATTCCGCGCACCTGCAACGCCTCTGCCTGGAGTGGGATGACCTGGAGCTCACAAGCAAGCTCCTTCGCACCTTCGCTAATGGCGGCGGAGGGGTCAAACCTGAAATGTACGAATATGGCCTCGCGACCCTGTCAAATGCCTTGAAAAGCTTTGCCATGTCACGACGAAGGTGAGACGGAGCTTGGTTGGCCGCAGCACGGCCTAGGCATGCGTGCCTAGGTCACTCTGTGGCCGTGAAGGTGCATGTGTTCGGTGGAAGTGTAGGGTGTGTGTGGCAATCAGTGGAGGAGTGGATGGTGATCAGTGAGATGAGGTGATGTTATCGAGGTGGTTGACAAGGCATGTGGAGGGGTGAAGCGACAGATTCGCCTCGCCGATGGTCGGTCGGAGATGAGGGAGACGGAGGTGGACAATGGCTATCGAGGGGTGTTTTATGAAATTATGTGGGGGAAAATGAAGAGTAGAGGAAAGGGAACTTATCAGCGAGTAGCTGGACGAAGGGGGAGGTAGAGGGCGAATGGCGTGTATTTGCCGTCGCAGGAGACGAAGCCCTGAGATGAGGAAGATGGCGACGATGAGAGAGTTGGAGGAGCACGCGCAGGTGTGACGCGATGCGGAGGAGCATGGCGGAGAAGACTCTGCAGGGAGGAGAGGTCGCCAGAGCTTGCGGGCTATTGGCCGGAGATGAGGGAGGAAGAAATTTGGGGGTTTCCGACGTGCGTTCGTGCGTGTGCGTTTAGAAGTGTCGTTATAGTTCGCACTTGCAACGCCGGTTTTAAAGTAAAGAAACGGATGTGAGTCTGAGTGTCGATCTCAGGGATGCATGAAAATCGGATTTTTCTTGTCACTTATTGTCACGAAAATCGCAGAGTTTTGCTTGCTAAACGGCACAGGTGAAAAGCGAGAGAGAGAAAGGGAGAGAGAGAGAGAGATTAGGGTTGGAATTGTTTCATTCTTAACATGCAACTTGAATATAAAATAGAGTAAGCAACTGAATGGAAAACAACTTCATTAATCATGCAGCTTTAGTTCATAAATTACAACATTAGATACATGCTTAAACATAAGTAAAGTAAAGCCTAAAAGAAGGGAAGAAAGAGAAAGAGAGGGAGGGCGGCGAGGCAACCACGGTGGTGGAGAAAGCTCCGTCGGTGGCTCGTCATCTCCGACGATTACAAGAAAGCTTAAAGGTAGCTAGGAGAGGGGTAGATTAGTTGCAACAGGAGTGAATGCCTTGAATGAGCAGTTGAAAGGGGTTTAAATAAGGAGAAGGGCTTTCCAAATGAAGAAGGGGTTTTAGCGACGTCTAGGACGTCGCTAAAACCCTTCCTAAAACGTCGGTGAAGACCCCTGCCCGCCAGTTGCTCGCCCGCAGCTGTTCTTCCTCGTGCCCTATCCGCGTACGCACGCTACGAGCCGTCCGATCTTTGATCTCGCGCGAGGCGCTCGCCTGGATCGCACCTTTGCGCCCACGTCATCGCACGCGTCTAGCTAGGGTGCATCTGCGGGCGCCACGTCGCGCTATCTCGCCCGTCCGCTGCCGATTGGGCGGCTGAATTTCGCTCGCGTGCGTCGCCGTCTCTGAATTTCGACTCCACGAGGCTCGAACCTGCGTTGCATGGGCGCGGGCATGCACTTCAACCGCTGCACTATGCCCGCTACTTTGTTGCGGCGACCATGGGTGCGTGCGCGGTTCTCAGCCGTTCGATTGGAGATCGACGGCTGAGATCTGCTCTTCAAATGAAGGAGGAAGTAGGCGCGTGGTGAGCAGGCACCACGTGGCGCATCGTGGGCCCATTGTGGAAGCTCCGGATGTCGGATTTGGCCGATTTCGAGTTTGTTGGACTCCGTTCGTCGTTCTGAATCCATCCGTGTGGTCCGATTGCTCATCTGAGGCCTGCTTTGACGAATGCTCATACAAATGGCCATTAATACTATTTTAATAGCAATCTTGACATATGATGCAAGCAATGCTCCTATTCTACTTATGTTGTGTTATCCGTGCCTTTTATTCTTAAGATGGGACCTATTTAATAGAATTATCACCCCCAGATGCAATGTTATCATACCTCCATGCTTACTCCTTGCTAGTCCCTAGCAAGGTTTATTCTAGCCTTTATTTTCTGTCAGAGTTTAAGAAGTAATTACTTAGACACTTCGTCACTTGTCAATAGGAGGAAATATACTAAGATCTTAATCTACAATGACTAAGCAGCCCCTGGGTGTCTGCCAAAATACGAATCGCCTGAATCCTTGCTTTAATGTATGTAAATATACATATGTATATATATTTTTTTAGAATTGTTTGGAATTCAGAGTGGGTTGGTAACTTTTTACGGCTACCCAACCCACCTAAAACTCAGTCAAAACCCTAAGTGCTAGGCATCTTGGTGTGAAGATCGTGATAGACTCACTCAATGGTAATTTAGACAGACTTCGGGTTTCTACGCCCCTAGGTGACCGGAAGAGGAAGTATTTTGCCTGAAAGTGTATTTGTTCGATTGGTAGCTTTCTCCCTACGTTTGTTCTAATAGGGGTCAACATAAGGATTTTTCCAGTGTATATCTCCTCGGCTTGTACTACTTCCTCTTTTCTTCCTTAAGTGTTTTGGTTCTTTTTGTGTAATTACTGAGCTGGGTTCTGGACAACCGACCAATGGGTTGTTACCCATGATCACTTGCCAGCCATACTCGTGCGGTGAAGTGTGGTTTATTTTATTTTCTTCTCCTTTTTTTTTTATAGGTGGCTTCCCTAATCTCAAATGTACCTAGAGGCAATGAAGAAGAAGTGGTCCCGTGGCTGGGCTCTGGACAACCTGCCAATGGGCTATTACCCACGACAACTTGCCAGCCATACCACCCTAGAGAGTTCATTAGCTACCCAATTTCTGTCAAAATCTCCAAGGAGTGAGTCTGTGCAAAAATGTGTGCAGATGCTTAGACTGAAAGTTCTTCTGAGTTAGAGGGTGAGTTGATAAGTCGTATACTTATCACCTTATTTAGTAGGTGGATTAGAATAGCTTAAGGTTGCAAGGATTCGAAGCTAAATCCATATTCTAACGGACACCAGGGCTGCTTAAACCTGAAGGCCTGCAAAGTCTAAGTGTTCAAGTTCTTTTTGTATTATTTCTCACTATTGACAAGTTTCTATTGCCTAAGTTTCTTCCTAAATTCAAAATTTTATTTTATTCAAACTAATTAAATGAGCTCAGGATCGTGCAATTTACCATCCCCCCATGCTTAAGTTGGACAATGTCCTCATTGGCAAATACATGGATGCAACAGGGGTTCAAAAAGATATTACCTGAGTGACGTAAAATACCGAATCAGTCTAAATCCTCTGGGTTGACTCCTAGGAAGTGTTGAGTTTAATGCCTCCAGCTGGGCGGTGCTTCATGTCATCCCTCAATGAGGGTGACACTCTCCTTTGGGGGAACCTGGGCTAGGAAGTGTTTCAATCTTTGACCATTAACTATAAAAGTGTGCCCATTGTTTGGATCAACGATTTCAACCGCCCCATTAGAGTAAGGCTTAACCACCCGAAATGGTCCTATCTATTTGGACCTGAGTTTCCCCGAAAAGAGTTTTAGGCGGGCATCGAACAGCCAGACTTGCTGGTTAGGCTCAAAGGTCTTTCTATGGATGAGTCGGTCATGGACGGCTTTCATTTTCTCTTTATACATTCGACTATTCTCAAAGGCGTCCCGACGAATTTCTTTGAGCTCAGATAATTGGAGCGTCCTCTGCGCACCAGCTAACTGGGAATCCATGTTATTGGAGACCTCGGTCTGCCCATTTGTTTGCGGATGATACAGGGTAGCAATGCAGTGGTTAACCCTGTATTTTCTAAGTGGGGCACGGAATTGGGAGTGAATAAAATGTTTTCCACCATCACTGATCATGGCCTTTGATATTCCAAATCGGGAAAAGATGTTTTGCTTAACAAAGTCCATGACAGTCCTGTGATCGCATCGGCGGGTGGCGACGGCTTCAATCCATTTAGAAACATAGTCTACCGAGACTAGGATGTACTCAAAGCCGTTGGATGGTGGAAAGGGGCCCATAAAATAGATACCCCAAACGTCGAAGATTTCAACAATCAAAATGGGCTGGAGCGACATCATATCTTTCCTGGTCATGGTCTCCAGCGTTTGGCAGGGTGAGGAAGGCTTGGCAAAGTTGTGTCATCCTTAAATAGAGAAGGCCAATAAAATCTAGACTGCAGAACCTTTGCAGCCATTTTCTTTCCAGAGAAGTGGCCACCACAAGCCTAGTCATGACAGAAAGAAAGCACACTCTGAACTTCGTTCTCGGGGATACACCTCCTGATGATATGGTCGGCACAGCGGCAAAACAGCATGGGATCATCCCAGAAATAGTGCTTGGCCTCAGCCAAGAACCTGTCCCGTTGCTGTCTGGACCAGCTGTGCGGGGTCTGTCCTACAACTAGGTAGTTGACATAGTCAGCATACCAAGGCAGTTTCTTGTCTTGCACAGCCAGAATGTGTTCATCGGGGAAGGTGTCAGATAAAGGTAGGGAGGGTCCAATGTGGTCTGGGTGAAGTCTAGACAAGTGGTCAGCCACCACATTCTTTGATCTGGCTTTGTCGTGGATTTCCAGGTCAAATTCCTGCAATAGCAGGATCCATTTGATGAGCCTGGGCTTTGCGTCCTTCTTAGCCAACAGGTGCCGAATGGCTGAATGGTCAGTATAGATGGTCACGTGGGATCCCAACAAGTACGGTCGGAACTTCTCAAGTCCGAAGACTACAGCGAGCAACTCTTTCTCTGTGACCGTATAATTTCATTGGGCCTCATCCAACATTTTGCTCGCATGGTAGATCACCACGAGTTTCTTGTCTTGTCTTTGTCCCAGGATAGCGCCTATGGCAAAATCTGACGCATCACACATAATCACAAAGTCCTGGAACCAATCCGGGGGCAGAAGTACAGGTGTTGTGGAGACTAAGTCCCGGAGGGTGTGATAAGCCTGGATGTAATCAGAGGATGTGTGGAATATGGCGTCGTTGGCCAGAAGGTTGGTTAAGGGTTTGGAAAGCTTGGAGAAGTCTTTAATGAACCTTCGGTAGAAGCCAACGTGTCCCAGGAATGAGCGAATCTGTCGAACCGAGTTAGGCGGAGGGAGTTTGCAAATCAAATCAACCTTAGCTCAATCCACCTCAATGCCCCTATGCGATACGATGTGATCGAGGACAATTCCTTCTTGAACCATAAAATGACTCTTTTCCCAACTTAACACCAGATTAACCTTGATACATCATTTCAGGATTTTCTCCAAGTTGCTCAGACAGTGGTCGAATGAATTCCCAAATACAAAAAAATCATCCATAAAGACCTCTAAGTATTCACCCACCATTTCCGAAAAAATGGCTAGCAAGCAACGCTGGAAGGTAGCAGGTGTGTTCCATAACCCGAATGGCATTCGACGGAATGCAAACGTGCCGTACGGGCAAGTGAATGTGGTCTTTTCTTGATCTTCCAGAGCAATTGCGACTTGGTTATATCCTAAATATCCATCCAGGAAGCAAAAATACTTTTTCCCTGCCAATCTTTCAAGGATCTGGGCAATGAATGGCAAGGGGAAATGATCCTTCTTAGTGGCCTCATTGAGCTTCCTATAATCAATGCACACCTGCCATGCGGTGGTGGTGTGGGTGGGGATGGATTCGCCATGATCATTGGTGACAACGGTGAGCCCGGCTTTCTTTGGAACCACTTGAGTGGGGCTCACCCAGGGGCTATCGGAGATAGGATAGATGATGTCGGCATCAAGTCACTTGATAATTTCTTTCTTAACGACCTCCCGCATGTTTGGGTTTAATCGTCTCTGCATCTGGCTGGAGGGTCGTGCCTCGTCTTCCAGGTAAATCTTATGGGTGCAATAGGTGGGGCTAATTCCTCTCAAGTCAGAAATGGTCCAACCAATGGCAGCCTGATGTTCTGAAAGGGTCGAGGTCAACTTGATTTCCTGATCCTTAGTTAGATGAGAATTAATAATCATTGGGAAGGTCTGGTCAGGTCCCAGGAAGACATACTTGAGATTCTCGGGTAGTGGCTTAAGTTCTGGTGCGGGTGGAACAACGGTTGACAGAAAAGGAAAGGGAGGGAGTTGATCAATATCGATCTCCTCAGATGGTGTTGTGTGATGGTAATCAGCCTTACAGAGGTCCATGGGTAGCATTGGTGACGGGTCAGAACAGTCATTACAGGTTTGGTGATCTGAGACAGAACTAAGGGTGAGGCATTCCTCAACCAGAGTTTCCATGGGATCATGTTCCTCAACACAATCGCAATCAAAAGACTTTGTCGCCCAGAAGATATCCAACTGCATTTTCTTGTCTCCGAAGGCAATTTCCATACATCCCGTGTCACAATCAATGTTTGCCTTAACCGTAGCTAAGAAAGGTCTGCCTAAGATTATGGGTGCATTCTGTAATTTTTCAGGGACTTCCATGTCGAGCACCAAGAAGTCGACCGGAAAATAGAAGTCCTTGACCCGTATAATTACGTCCTCGACAACCCCCTTCGGGGTCTTCACTGATCTATCAACCGGCTGGATGGTGACAGGTGTGGGTGTCAACTATCTGAAACCAAATTGGTGGTACAGGGTTGTTGGAATTAGATTGATAGAAGCACCTAAGTCCAGGAGCGCTCTATCAAATGTTATGTCCCCGATATTGTAGGAAATCAGGGGTGCTCCTAGGTTAATTCGCTTGAACGGAAGGTTGCTTGATATTACGGAACTTGCTTGTTCGAAGAGCATAACCTTCCTAGGTGCTTGAGGTCTTGTCTTACGTTTGGGTGTACAGGCATCCTTTAAAAACTTAGCGTAAGCTGGGATGTGCTTAACGGCTTCGAGGTGTGGAATATTAATCTACACCTGCTTAAAGATCTCCAAAAGCTCCTCAATTTCCACAACATTCTTCTTCTTCTTGATTGTCTCCAAGGCCTCAGGGTAGGGTATCTGAACATGGATCGGATCTATTTTTGGGTCCTTCGATTTTTCTGGTGCCTCTTCTGGGCCAGGTATTTCAGTGGGTGAAGTCTCAGGGAGAGTCGGCCATTTGGGATCCTAGGTTTCGGTGCTACTTCTCAAGGTCACCGCATTCGCAGAGGCATTGGGACCATGGGTTGATCCTTGAGAAGACGAGGACGAGGAAGCACCAAACCCAGGGGGTGTTTGTGGGGCTGGCTAGACCATATGAGCCTGCTTGGGATTGCCTTGGAACCCTTGCGAGTTGGGGCCTCTGTTAATTATGTTTCGCGGGTTTGGTTGTGGCTGGGAAGGTAGGGATCCTTATTGTTTACAGTCCAAAAGTTGGCTTAACTGTCCCTTTACTAAGGCCATTTCCTCCTGATGTTTCTGGTTCATTTCAGCCATCATCTTTACTAGGGTGTCCATTTGGTTTTGTGGGGGAGGGGATGACCTATTTTGATTGTATGGGGGCCTAACTGGTGGTTCTTGCTGATAGGGGGGCAAGTGTGGCTGCTGGTTTGGCCTGGCCTGGTTTTGGAATTGTAGTGGCTTCTGGTTTGTCCAACCAAAGTTGGGATGATTACGCCAATCAGTGTTGTAAGTGTTGGAGAAAGGGTCAAGTTTAGCATAACCTTGGACAACTTGCACATCTTCAAGGATAACAGATGTCGATGGGGAGGGAAGAGAGTAATCAAGGGTTGAGGGAGCAAAGGTCCCTCCCTGGAACACGGTCAGGGGTTGTTCCAGGTTGAATTGGCTTAAGGGCTGAACCAGGTCAACATTATATGCTCCCTTTGCTAGGGAGAAGGTCTGTAACGGATCCCCGGTCTGGTTCAGTAGCTCATCGATCTTTTTGTCCACCAATTCCACTCGATCTAGTTTCTTGGCAATGATGTCCATGTCAACCATTCCAGAATTTGCTTGTACCTCATAAATCCCACCACGGGGTTGACTGGATCGGCTAAATTGGGTCATGGAGGCATTGTTAAGCGAATTTTCGCTCATGGACTCAAAGAGCTCAAATGCGCTCTCCTCGTCCATGTTCAAGAAGTTCCCCCTGCATGAGACATCGATGAAGTTCCGTAGGTTGCTATCCAGACCATGGTAGAAAATCCGGGCCAATTGCCACCTTGGTACTTCGTGGTGTGGGAATTTCCTCAAGAGTCCATTAAATCTTTCCCACGCCTCATGGAACTGTTCCCCACCCTGGAGTGTAAAGGTAGTAATAGCTCTTCTGAGGGCATTGGTCTTTCCTATGGGGAAGAATTTCTTTAGAAATGCATGCCTCAGTTCTTCCCAGATGGTGATGGGTCTACCTAGGGTTCTAAGCCAGTGAGAAGCCTTGTCTCTCAACGAGAAGGGGAACATCTTAATTAGAACAATGTCAAGGCTAATGTTCCTATGTTTCACAGTTCATGCTGTGTAGTCGAGATTCTCTAGGTGCTGGAAGGGGTCCTCATTTAAGCTTCCATGGAAGTGGCTCCGGATCAAACTTAGGACATTTGGTTTTAGCTCAACATCATCTCCCCCTTCGGGGATCCTAAGGTGTGGCTCGACTCTAATAGCAGAAGGATTGTAGAAATCGCGGAGGGACCTCGGTTGATCCTGAAATGATGGTACATCAAGTGGCGGCTGCCCTTGTGGGCCTTGGAAAGGTGGTGGTGGTTGCCCTTGTGGGTTCTGTATCCGGTGTATGGCTTGCAAGATGGTGTGGATCTGTTGTTGCCGAAGCCGGTGGTTTGCACTAATCTGGGCTTGGATGATGGCCATTGTGTCTAGTGGGGGTTGGTCATCAACCTCATCTACCCTAAGTTCAGCCATGTTCCTAACAGAATCACGTCGCCTAGATTCTCATCCCAAAACAAACAACTTGGGATGTAGTGAGCATCTCCCGTGCATACACTAAAGAAGAACAGGAGGGGATGCGGAGAGTGACAGATGCAAGAAATGTGTGTTCAATCAAGTAAACAAGCCTAGTCCTTATGGTGTATTTCCTTAGGAGACCTACAAATCTCAAAAAGTGTGATTAAGTCCGTAAGCACTGGACTCCCCTTCCCAAGGCTAATCTGGCCAGGTTGATTACGAGGGGATTGCAGGGAAGGTTCTTCCTTTGGCTTGCGTCGCCGGTTCCATAGACTCCACAACCGCGGTCGTTTGACATTGCCCCCAGCCTAGTCACCAGATTCTACCAAGAGACTGAAAGCCAAGTGCCCAGCGAACAAAACCTCGCCTCTCGAGAATTAACTCAGTCCTGCCTAAGGCACGTCTACTCAGTTTTAAAAGAGCTAGGATAGTGCTTGTACTAGGGTTATGTGATGAGGCGTTGATTGGGGTGGTGCCTCTTAATTTTCAACTTTCAGAGTGTGTGCTTTTTTCAAAGCATGGATTTCAAGCAAGGATTTTTTAAAGATGTGATGTCTTTTAGTGTTTCATCCTTACTTTAGTGTCTTTTAGGGTTGACGTGTCTTAATATTTTCAGACAAGTTTCAGTGGGCACGTCAAGTTTTGCACACAATTTGGTGAAAGTAGATTTCCTTTTATTCTGTAGATGCTCTAAAACCCTAATATACTCATCCGAATGATCATGCAGCTTCTATTAGATGAGTCGTTTTTAGGGTTGAGTGGTGCGGCCCAAGTCAATCCAAGGTGGCTTCGCAAACACCACTCAAAAAGAGAAAAGAACACTCCAAGAATTTATTCAAAATGTTAGAGTGTACATTTTTTTTGCTGGGTGATGTGTTAAGGATGTAGGTCAAGTAATCATACACCACACCAATTTTTTCTAATTTTTCAAGCAAGCAAACAGTCATGAGTGAAGAACTACTCACTACCGGTCCTTGTTGCGCCTACTCTCTTGTTGCCATCCTGAGTTGCGCTGCTTCGCCGTCCAAGCGCCGAATTCCTACAACCATCAAGTAAAAGGAGACAAGGCGTTAGACGATGTGAGAATGGATGTGACAAAACAAATCCGTTGCCTCCACGGCAACAGTGCCAAAAACTGATGTGCGTTCGTGCATGTGTGTTTAGAAGTATCAGTATAGTTCGCACTTGCAGCGTCGGTTTTAAAGTAAAGAAACGGATGTGAGTCCGAGTGTCAGTCTCAGGGAGGCATGAAAATCGAATTTTTCTTGTCACTTATTGTCACGAAAATCACGGAGTTTTGCTTGCGAAATGCCGTGGGTGAAAAGCAAGGGAGAGAGAGAGAGAGAGATTAGGGTTGGAAATGTTTCATTCTTAACAAGCAACTTGAATATAAAATAGAGTAAGCAACTGAATGGAAAACAACTTCATTAATCATGCAGCTTTAGTTCATAAATTACAATATTAGATACAAACTTAAACATAAGTAAAGTAAAGCCAAAAAAAAGGGAAGAAAGAGAGAGAGAGGGAGGGCGGCGAGGCAGCCACGGTGGTGGAGAAGGCTCCGTCGGCAGCTCGTCGTCTTCGGCGATTACAGGAGAGCTTAAAGGTTGCAAGGAGAGGGGTAGAGTAGTTGCAAGTGGAGTGAATGCCTTGAATGAGTGGTTGGAAGGGGTTTAAAAAGGGAGAAGGGCTTTCCAAATGAAGAAGGGGTTTTAGCGACGTCCGGGACGTCGCTAAAACCCTTCCCAAAACATCGGTGAAGCCCCCTGCCTGCCAGTCGCTCGCCCACATCTGTTCTTCCTCACGCCCTATCTGCGTGCGCACACTACGAGCCATCCGATCGAAGATCGGATGGCTGGGATCTCGCGCGAGGCGCTCGCCTGGATCGCGCCTTTGTGCCCGCGTCATCGCGTGCTTCTGGCTAGGGCGCATCTGTGGGTGCCACGTCGCGCTATCTCGCCCGTCCGCTGCAGATCGGGCGGCTGAATTTTGCCCGCGCACGTCTCCGTCTCTGAATTTCGACTCCACGCAGCTCGAACCCGCGTCGCGTGGGCACGGGCGTGCGCTTCAACCGCTGCGTTACGCTCGCTGCTTTGTCGCGGCGACCGCGGGCATGCGCGTGGTTCTCAACCGTTCGATCGGAGATCGACGGCTGAGATCTGCTCTTCGGATGAAGGAGGAAGCGGGCGCGCGATGGGCGGGCGCCACGTGGCACATCGTGGGCAGTTGATCATCAAATCAATGGTCAGAACTTCTTGGGCCCATTGTGGGAGCTCCAGATGTCGGATTTGGCCGATTTCGAGTCTATTGGACTCAGTTCGTCGTTCTGAATCCATCCGTGTAGTCCGATTGCTCATCTGAGGCCTACTTTGACAAGTGCTCATACAAATGGCCATTAATAATGTTTTATAAGCAATCATGACATATGATGCATACAATGCTCCCATTATAATTATGTTGTGTTACCCATGCCATTTATTCTTAAGATGGGCCCTATTTAACAGAATTATCATCCCCAGATGCAGTGTTATCAGTTTCTACGGCCAGAACAAGCTTAAGAGAAGCGACAAGGATAAGGGGTCCTTTTATAGCTGCTCGCAGAGGTCCTTGTGCTTGGAAGGCAAGCTTCCAAGTGCAAGAATCGCGTCGGAGAAGAAAGGTGCAGAGGATACCCATGTCCTTCGAGCGTTCGCACGAGAGATATGGTACGAATCGGATCTTGGGATTGTGTTCAGATGATAGGGAATTCCTCAAAGGATCCCCCTACCAAATCTAAGAGATCTCTGAGGAATCAGGGAGTAATCCTCCTTGAAATCCTTGCCGGAGTGGGGCTCCTCTGCTGTAATGGTGGAGGGACCTAAATGCAAAGAGTGGAGAGGAAGATAGGGGGGTCTGCGCAAAGGTTTTCAAAAGCTAGGGGTCAAAATTTAATTGGGTGGACTATTTTGCAAAGTAGGCCAAGATGACCTTCTCTTAGGTCCAAATTTTGGTACAAACCTAATTTGAACCTAAGGAATCCAATGGTAAAGTTTGATTTTAGGCTACACCACGTTTGATTGGATATTTTACAACAAAACCCAAATTAGGTCAAATAATGAGCTAAGACCCTTATCTAGGTCAAAATAGGTTCCAAAGCCTAATTTGAAGGCTCTAAACCCTAGGGGATATTTTTTCATGAATTTTAGAGGGTTTGGTTGATTTTTATCTTAACCATAACCTTCTAAAATTAAGTGGGTTTGTTTTAACGTTACAGAATATCATTTAATTCTTAGATCTCACAAGAACCCTTTTCTGATTGAACCATCCTACTTTTCCTCTTGTTAAGTCCAATTGACTTATGTTTAGCCCCTATGAAAATCCCATTGATGTACTACAATGGTAAAATTACAGTTTTACCCTTTGTTTCATGTTTTCTTCTCAAAACAATTATTCCTTGAATTAGGCCTTTCTCTAGATTATGTAGGAGCTTTTGTTCTCTTTTTTGAGTCAGGATGAGCTAGTTAGGGCTCATGATGGTGTTCCCATCAATAGGCCTTCTCCACTTTTCATTATGCGTGTGGACTCTTCCCAAGAGGATGACCATCCATCCCTATTCTTCACAGGGAGAAATAAAATACTTTCTATCACCATTTTGTTTAGGGTGTACTTGGATAGAGAGTTATCGAGAGAATAGGCATATAAACTATTACTTTTTCTTCCTCGTGTTTAGATAGGCGGATCACAAGAAGGAATTGTAGAATTTGGGATCCATCTGGCATGCTTTGCAAAAAGAAATGCTTTTCTTCTCAGTTAACGAGACTTTCATATGCAAGATGCCAAAATGTAAAGAAACCACATACTCATGCTTCACAAATCAATTGCTTAATAGCATCGGTGCTATGAAGTTATGTAGAACCAGTGCTACAACATGTGTATCATCATATTATGTAGCATCGTTGCTATGTGCATAATTATTTCAGGTATGATGGTATGAAGTTATATGGCAATATTGTCAGGTATATGATTGATACAACATTAATGTTAGGGTGCGCATACAATGTGATTCTTAAAACCATGATCATTGCAAGAACTATTTTTTTTTCCTATCCTAAAAAATGGAAAGAAAGGTAAGGAGAACTTACCCTTGCCATGCACACTGTTATTTTTCCGTCCATAGATATTAACATTGAAGCCAACGTAATTTATGCTATTAAGGGTTAGTTTACTTGAAAGGTTAGGAAAGTGATGTTTAGAAATGTAAAATTAGTATTAACCTGCAATTGTATTTATTTGTAGAGTGGTGTTAATTAACACCAGTTTTTATTTATTTAAATTGGTGTTAAGTTGTTGTGTTAATCCTTGTGACATTTACTTGATAGTGGTCGTAAGAATATGAAAGATGAGAGTTGTCAGAGGCATAAGTGATATACAATTTTAACACGGCTTTGACTTGAAGGTTCTTCCCTACCAGGAGGGGTGACGTAATAATTTGCGGAAATAATATAAAGCAATAAACAATCACACAGAAAGACAATCGCATAGAGAACACAAGAATTTTTAGGTGGAAACCCAAACCGGGTGAAAACCACCACCTAACCCTCTCGAGTTAGGATTTTCCGATCAACCTAGTTGATCAAATCCACTAACCGAATCACTTTAAAACGAGGGTGATTCAACCTCAGTACAACCACGCTACAAGTACGAGGGTAGCGTTCCTCAACCCCTTCTCTCCACGAGAAGGATTTTATCCCACGAAGGAGACGGGAATTCGCAAAGCGAATACCCAACCAAAAGACAAAGATAAAATAAACAACAAACCTATAGAGCCAACAAAGTAATAAACCTAAGCTTCTATAGGATTTAGGAAACTCCCCTTTGCAAGGAGTGCGTCGACGATGACGCGGGTGCGTGAGCCACGCAACGGCGCAATGTCGCTCTCGTGAACAACGGCGGGAGAGCGAGTGCGCGAAGGCTTGATGCTCTCAAGATGAAGAACTTGAGCTTGGAGAGCAAGAGTTAGCTAGGACACAAGAGAGTGGAATTATGTTGCTTAAGTGTGTCTTGTGTTTCTCTTGGTGTATCTTGGTGTGTAAAGGCTCCCCTCTATTTATAGAGGCCTTAGGAAGGCTTTGGAAGGCTTAGAAAAGCTTCCATAGCCGTTGGGTACAAAGCCCAAGTGAATCAGCCCGAAATCAGGAACAATCATTGTTCTGACAGGCTTATCAGACGTCTAATTCTAGCATAAGACGTCTGGAAGTTCACTTTAAGACGTCTTATTCCAAGGTCAGACGACTGATTTTGGGCGGGTCTCTCCCTGACTTGGATCAGATCTAAACAGTGTTTTTACGCAAGTCCATCAGACGACATATAGGACGTCTGGCACTATGTCTGGACGTCTGGAAACCTACTTTTACTGTGGGAATTGATTTCCAAACGTTGCAACGGCTAGAAAATCTCTGAGAAGAGATTTTGGGTCAGCCGAGGCAAAACGGTCATTTATCAGACGTCTGGAAAGGCCTAAGGACGTCTGATAAGGCTCTAACGGTCATAATCTTGAGTGTTTTCTAAGCCAGCCAACGGTCCACTAATTGGACGTCTGGCAAAGTCATCAGACGTCCCCTAAGACGTCTGGTTTAAGGTCTGGACGTCTGATTTCATCAGACAGAACTGACTATGTCCAGCCTAACAGTTATCAGACGTCTGAAACAACAGTCAGACGTCTTAAAGTACTTTATCAGACGTCTGATTTGGGAATTAGACGTCTGGAAGTGTTGTTTGAACCCTATATTGGTTTTCTAAGTATTCTACAGAAAACCTAAGTATCCAAGGGTTGTGCCGGTGTTCCTAGGACTACTGTTAGGGTTCTTTGAGGCTCTTTAACATAATTTCTAAGGAAATAAAGAGCAACAAAAGAAACGAAAAATACAACAAGTACAAAAGAAGGAAATCTATCCTATTCTTCATTTCCTTCCATCTTCAATCTGTCGCTCCACGCGAACCTCCTTTGTTTTCCGTCAAGCTCCTCCAATCCGTCCTGGATGCGAGCTCGAACTCCGTCTAAGCACGTCCACATTTGCAATTGACCTGAAATCTAGGACTCAAATTGCAAATGTTAAATAACACGTGTTTTGTTATCATCAAAACAAATGATCGTGGTGCTCTAGCACCAACATGACTAACTCCAATTGAAACTGGTGTTAGACAAACTCGTGTTAGACAAACTCATGATTAAAGTAGCTAAACTCGGGTTACCAAATGAAGGGTTAAGTGTCAAATAAATGAGGGTTAACCCCCCAAGTAAACTAGGCCTAGGTGATATTATAGAATTCATAACATGGGAGGATGTAATGTTATAGCATTAATTCTATAGCATTATTGCTTAGCATTAATTTTATAGTCCTTCCATCTTCTTCCTTTATATCCAATGACACGCACAGGGATTTCCTCCTCCAAAATTATATCACCTCCACCATTAATTAAAACTAGCATTTCCTAAAATGCTACACCCCTCTCCCTCACCTGCCTCGGGCAAAAGCCTCTTCTACGTTGAGATTCTATACATCTCTCATGGACTACTTCCTGACACCTTCACCCCCATACCAAGGAAATGGGGAGAGCTATGCAAGAAATCATGCATGAGCACTAGACTTTCTCTACCAATGCCCCTATGAAAATATCCAAAATCTCAACTTATTCTATCTTCTCTTTTGCCTTGCCTTACCTTCCCTACCTTGTATATATTAGAGGTGGGTTTGTCTGGCATCTACATATTTTTCCAAATTGAAATGGATTTTCAATTTTTTAAATTTCTGAACCGATACCAGATCGCTGATGCGTTTCTTACTTAACTCAGTTAATTAAGTTAATTTTACTTAATTAAGAGTAAAGAAAAGTCACTTAGATTAACTCGAAATTGTGTCGGTTGTGTAGTATAGGGTTGAATTAACCTAACATTTTAGAAATTTCTATTGGTTGAGTCCAGGTTGTTCGCTGGGAGGTATAATTCATTCTAAATTCATTAGTTATCTTTTATTTTTCTTTATAAGTATAGGAGGTATATTAAGTTAATTTAAAAACATGGATTTTGCAAAATGATTTAAACTTTAAGGAATATACAAAATCCCATATGAATTTTCAACATTAAAAACATATGAATTCTAAATTTATTCAAATATTTTAAGGCAAAGAAAAGTTGATTTAGCTAGAACATGCCTTATTACAACAATTACAAGTAAAAAGAAATTTTACATATAGCAAGAAAAAAAAACAAATTCTTCTTTTTATTCTTCAGCCTCTCTCTCTCTTTTCTTCTTTCTTTCTCTTTTTCTTTTATTACTCTCTTATTCTCTCGACCTCTCTTTTTTTGCTCCTACCTTCTTTTCCTTAGTCTTCTTCCAAGTATTTGTGCCTGTTCTTCTCCTTTTCTTTCCTTTAACCTTAGCCTTCAGCTTTCTTTCCTCAACACTTAGTAATTTCATCACTTTAGCTCTTCTGCTTCTATGCTTCTTGGCTTCCCTTAAAACCTTCAGTTGAACCGGGTTAATTTGCTCTTTTAACCAAAAATTATTTTTTATTTGAGGCAAGGTCCTTTCGAGGATACACAGCACCCTGTGATTAGGGTGGGACCAGACCCTACTCGGACCTCGCCTAATTTCATTAGGTTCAATTTCGATTTATTTTTTGGTTCATAGTTTCGAGCTAATTTGACTCAACCGCCTCCCAGGCCTCGCCCTCCCAGGGCCAACACATTCGCACACCCACTTTGGACGCACACCCGGAGGCACACACACACACATATGCTCAAATGGTCAGATGTTTAGATCGCACCGAGCGCTTGACGACTGGCATGGCTACTACACAAATTCCATTTGTTCCCAAGCACGCGCTCAAAAACTACTGATGCGGGACTATGTTTCCCTCTCCAAACCCAACTTCAATTGATGATATCTCCCTACTCAGCGCTCCAAATCAAGCGATTCAAAGCTTGATGGAAAGCTCTAAGGTAGATCTACAAGGTTGCATGGTCAATTTTAAGTTAAGAGGATGTTTTCCTCTTCAATTTGAAGAGTGAAATCAGGGGGTTCCTACGGTTTCAACGTGCCTGGAAATAGAATAAGGCTTCATAGAGTCTTCAAAGAGGATTTAAGCTCTTAGCTAAAGGTCTGAATAAGTTCTACAACTGATTCCGCAGCTGATGGTAAAGGTTTTGAAGCACTTAAAGCATCAGGAAGTGTACAGAAGGTTGAAACTTCTCTGAAAGCTTCATAGAATGAATTTCAGATTTAAAAATGTGCAACAGACACTTAAGAACAAATCAGATCGATTAAAACAGATTCTAAGGGTTAAAACTGATTGATATAGGCAAGATTTCACTTCAAATCTCATCAAACAACCACTGCTGCCAGTTTGGGTTCAAAAATAACCCAAACTGAATAGAAATCAAATCCTATCAATTAATCCATCAGAGCTCACTCAAATCTCTTTTAAATCGTTCACAATCTTCCCAAAAATAGTTTGAATCCATCAATTCATCAGATTGAATCTGGAATCCAAGGTTCAAACTCAAGTTTGACTGTAAAGGCTTAAAATTTGACTTTATGATTAATGCCTTCTTACAAGGAATTAAAGCCTCAAATAGGATCTTTTCAATCTCAAGAATTTGTTCAGACCCTCAGATAGGTGTTCTAACCCTAGAAATTAGGGTTTCAGGCTCGTTGCCTGAGCTTCTAATGTAGTCTGTTCGTCAGAGTATCTGGAAGGTTTCTACAATGGAATGAGGTCAAGAACAGCTTCAGTGCACTACACTGAAGCTTCTAGACACCTTAAACATAACATTAACCTAACTAACAGACTTCTCCAACTCTACCGGAGTTGGAGAAGATGAAGACTCAATCTGAGCTCTAGACACTTAATCTTCAAATAAACAACCTCAGAGTAATCAGTGATCGTAATTACATCATTTTGGAGCTTTTCACTAAATTCCACAGGCTGAAGAATAGTTTTGACTCGCCGGAGCTCGTCGAAGCTCCGGTGAGTCCAGAAAAAGTGCAAACTGTGCGTAGAATGGTAAAACGTGCCATTTATAATCTGAGAAGGTTCCTGAGGTTGCAAGGAACCTCAAGGACTCAATTAATTCTTCATTTCTTCATTAGAGTTAAGATTTAATAGTGAAACCATTTCTTTAGGAATCTGATTTAGATTAGGCTCGGGACTTGTTTTACCACTCAATTGAGTGGTCAAAACAAGACAACAGATAATTGTGATCATAATTATATATATAATTAAAGATTTTAACTACTCCTGATCCGCCATGGAAAGCGAGCTCAGGAGCTTAATTATAAATTGGGCATTTAAGTTATATGTGGTATCTACTCTAATTATAGTGATGATTACGATCCTTAGGTGATGGATTGGTGATGGAAGACCTTGTGGATGTGAAGCTAAATCAGCTACTGCCACCATAGACAGCAACAGTAGTTGGTGGAGGTGAAAGTGATTTAGGCGATTAATGATCAAATTAGAGATTAAGTGGGTTAGAAGTGATCGTGAAAGATAAAGGAAGGTGGATAGCGATTTCAAAAGACAAAACTAGGGCTCTGGCGAGCTCAAGGAACTCGCCGGAGTTGGAGAAGATGAACATCTGAAATCTAGAATTACAACTAAGCTACCTAACTAACTACCTACCTAAGCTACCCTACTCCTACTCCTACTCCTAATCTACTGTTACCTAGACGAAGGGGTCAATAGGGTTCCGCTGAAGGTTCATAGCGAGCGACGAAATCAGAGGGAGAAGATCTCTGGCAGGCGGATTTGGATAGAGGAGAGGATCTCCTTGGTCGTTGCCTGTGTCCAGAGACGCAGCTAACCTCGGCGGATCTCCTCGGCTAATCAAGATGGATGGAGGAAGTCGGAGGGTGGTGTGGAAGGACGCCAGAGTTACGGAGAGAATAGCCCATCGAAATCGGCTGCAGTGTTAGAAGAGGGAAGGGAACAACTTGCCAAAAATCAAAGGGGTGAGGGTTATTTATAGTGGTTGGCGACGAAGTCAGTGGCAAGGTCTGGACGAAGAAGAAGCTTGAGAAGCTCAACCTCCGACGTTGTCTCTGACGACGGTGAGGTTAACTCCCACCAGAAATTAGGATTTTCGAGAAATCCAGACTGATGGATGAAGATGGAGTGGTCAGCGCAAGCTCCAAGAGCTTCAAGAAAGAAGGTTGATGTCGGCAGGGTGGTGATCGCACGGTGGAGGCATTCTCCGTCGTCAGCCGTCCAAACAGATGAAGAAGAAGAAGAAGAAGAAGAAGACGAAAAAGGATCTATATGCAATGAAACTTAAGGACCCATGTGAAAATTAAGGACCCGATTGCAATGAGTTTTAGGGACCAAAATGTAAACCCAGGTTTTAAAGGTTTATTTTAACTTAGATCTTTTTCAACTTTTTATATATGTTAGTAAATAAGGTAAATATTATGTTTTCACCTTGAATTTACATTTTTTAGCATTTAAAGTTAATTTATTAGATTAAGTAAAATTACTTAAGTTATTATATACTTAGGTATACATTATGTTTAAGTTACTTAACTTATTAATTAAGGAAATGATTAATAAGATTTTGAGTCCAATTATTAATTAAATTATTAATAATGTTAATTGAATGATAAAATATCATTTTAAACTTATTTTAAGATCCTTTACTATATATCCCTTATTCTATAATTAACCCCTATATGTTCATAACCTTAGCTAATTAACTAGGAAGACTAGTTAATTAAGGGTAATTAGAGATCATGATGAGTTTCTCATCATACCCCCAAGCCAAAGTTTTGCTAGTCCCTAGCGAAATTAACTATGATTATGACGATTTAAAGCACTTAGTTTTAAATTATTATAAATAGAAACTATGTAGAGGAAAGCCTAGGTCAGAAAATTTTAAAGTTTAATATAAATGCTTACTGTATAGAGCACTTGTAAAAATTTTCTTACTTAGACTTATACTTATAACATTTTCAAAACACACTTAAAACAATTTGTTTACAAGAATTTTATTCAAAATTCGAATTCTTTAAAAATCTCTTAATCTTTGTAACTATTCTTAACTTAAATTAGAATACAAAGTGTTTTAAGGAAAACAAAACTTAAGGATTGAGAATTAAATTTTAACTCAAAAACTCAATAGAATTAAGTTGAATCTTTGTTTATGATATTTAACTTTTATCAATATAAGTTTAAGCAAATTAACCAGATACTCATTATTAATCAAACTAAAAGTAGTAAAACTCTAATTTACTAACCTACAGCACTAAAGAACACTTCTAGACCTAGGATTCTGTCAATTCTTCTCCTTTAGGTCTCAACTTAAAATCTTCAAAACCCGATTTCTTATGCTTCAGTGCTCAATACCAAGGTTCATTAGCTATGATTTTAAAACATCTGTGCTTAGAGAAGAGATTTGTCCTAAAGGCATCCAAAGTTGCAAAAATCCAGATCTTAAGACATCAATTTCCAATCCCAATTATTCCAATTCAAGCCTTTGGCTTGGCCTTACTCAGGTTTGGTTGCTTTCTCCTCACCAGTTTTCTATCCCGAGGTCAACACTTTTTGTGTACATCTCCCCAATGGACCACTGGGTCTCTTATTCCTAATATTTTTATCTCCATATTTTTTTCAGTTTTTCTATAGGTTAGAACACCCATTTGTAGCGAGGTGTTCTTTTTATTTGATGGAAGGAAGGATAGCATTCATTTGTATTGAGATGCTTTTATTTATTTACGGAAAAACTGCATAAGCACCCTTTTGTAACGAGGCACTTAACTGCATGGTGTTTTATTTATTTTTTTCTTTTTCTTTTTCTTTTCCCCCCTTCTCATTTTACTTACTAACTTTATTCTCCAACTCCTTTTTCTAGGTGAGTGGCACATCCTTCACCCTTTCAAGAACCGCCCCGTGGAAATCCGTGGACTAAAGAGGATTCAGAACAAATCTCTTAACCTCTGTGTTTTCGTGATCTCAGATGCCAACAAGATAATTCTATGTGTGTGAATTTAGATGTTTAGCTTACTTAGCTCTCAAACTAGAGCTTGGACAACAAAGCCCTTCACACTCAGGTTCTTCAAATTCTTAGTTTCCTTCTATAGGATCCGTCAAGACAAAATTTACCAAGTCTAGTTATTTATATTTGGTCTGTAAGTTTTGTAAACTAAAATTCTACTAATTCTCTATCTAATTAACTCTGAATATCTAGCCTTTTTACTTTAACTTTATGATAAAATCAAATTTTCAAAAAGCAAAAGGATTACTTAATCCAATTGATTAAAAAAATATAATTTAATTCCAAAAGTTAAGTTTAAATCTTAACACACTTAATTTCTTAATTCAAGGTAAGAATAGAAAAATAAATCTTTAAAAGATTTAAAAGATTCCTAATTCAAATAAAATCTTATTTTTAAAAGTAAAAGTGTGTTTTTACAAAATGTTTAAAGTAAAAATCTAATTAAGAATTGAATGCTCTAAAATATCTATATATATTCTATATACATTTTAATTTCTGACCAAAAAGAAAATTAAACTCTTGATTATAATATATATATATTCTTCCTTTCTTCTTTATTAAAAATAACTATACCCCTCGTATTATTTTTATGAATTTTCATTTGCAATTTTTGTATTTTTGTTTTTTATGTATATAAGATTTTTCAATTTTTATGAATTTTTCAAAAAATTTTCAAAATTATATGAGATTTTTTATTTATTTAAAATTTTTATCAATTTTGGAATTTCTATTTTTTTAAATTTCATGGATATTTAATTTTTATGTGTTTTTATTTTTTAACCCACACTTAAAATGAAATTTTCACTTCAACACCCCCCAAGCCAAAATTTTACAATGTCCTCATTGGAAGAAGGGTGAAAAAAATATTACACTTCATTTAGTATAGGGTGATGGAAGGAGTCGAATAGAGGAGATTAAAAATCTCTGTGCGTACGATTTTAAGTCTGACCAAAGGTTAGAGTAGTCAGTCAAACTAACTGAAGATAATTAGTAAAATATGAAGTGAAAGTTTCAAAATAAGTGTAGAAGAAAATCAAAAGGTAAAAACAGGAAACAGCTATGTATAAGTGCTAAGTTTTATGCCTTTTGCTAGGCGTAAACCCTAGTAAAGAACAAATAAAAAGAATAGGTACATGGTAAAAACAGAGGAGTTATGAAAGAATTGGATCAAAAATAGAAAACAGATTAAACCACCCAATCAAAACTCATCCAGAAATTGCCTAGAATAGATCTCGCAGAACCCAAAATCAGATTCTTGTGAAAAATCTTAAAATAATCAGAGTGAATCTTATGAAGATTAGATTTGATTTAGGTTGAGATGCAGAATGTTAAAGATTAAGGCAAAAAATGTTTCCACCAAGTTCAGAAGATCGGCAGAATCAGTTTTGGTTCTCAATAATCGGTGGGTCATTTTGACACAAAATAGGTTGCTGATGTGGGTTTGGTGGATTATTTTCAGGTAATATGGAGGACGGGTTAGAATCAAATGCTTGATTAAGGAAATGGACTTGGCCTTGATTTTTCCTAGGATTTGACAAATTCCTAGGATTTGGAATTGGCTGAGATGGAAGGGTACGTGGCTGACGAGATTCAGCCAAAGGCATGATCTGATTTCGTAAATCAGCCAATTCTATCTTACATTGCCTATGGATCTCAGCGAGAGCTTCAGCATTTTGTTGCTGACTCTCTGATACAGCTCTCAAAATCTGGCCTAGTTGTGTATCTCTAATAGGCTTAGAGTAATTCTGCATACTCATAGGATTAGGCCTTAAATTTGATTGCTGAGGAGGCAATGGAGGTGGATTAAAATGGGTCTGATTCGGATAATTTGGCCTTTGATTTTGATTTTGATCAGCCCAAGAGAAATTTGGGTGGTTTCTCCATCGAGTTTGGTCTTGGAGTGTTTTCCTGGATGGCGTGTAAACCTAAAAGATATGGCGTGTTTTCTGCAACAGGAAAGGGCTGGGAAAGGGGTGGGTAAGATTGTGGGACAAAGGTCCCTCCTTGGGTTGGCAAGGAGTAGATGGAAAGCCCAACGAAGATGAATCTCTAGAATCCAAGTTATTCACAAATTCCCTCCCCGCGGGAATTTGCGAAACAGGTAAATAAGCAGGATTCGTAGCAAGTAGAGGCATAAGAGTCTTCATTGTGTTTCTAACCTCGTCAAGATGCTTTGCTACGATATCGACTTTGTCTAATTTTTCTCCAATTATCTCCAAATCCTTTGAACTAGACGGATTACCGATCTCGTGAATGCCCTTATGAGGATTTTGATGATTCGTGTTTGCACCCCGCGTAAATTACGACATGGATGCGTTGTTGATCGAGTTTTCTGCCATCCCTTCAAATAATTCTAAGGTAGATTCTGCGTTGTGATTTAGAAAATTCCCTCGACAAGAGGCATCGACTTGATTATGAATGTCCTCTTGTAAATCATAGTAAAAGATGTGCATGAGTTGCCAATGAGAGATGTCATGATGTGGCATTTCCTTTGCAATTCATGAAAATGTTCCCATGCTTCATGAATTTGTTCTCCTTGGTTTTGATTGAAAGTAGTAATAGCTCGCCTTAAAGCATTAGTTCGACCAATACAAAAGAATTTCTTTAAAAATGCGAATTCAAGTTCAGCCCAAGTTGAGATTGGTCTTGCTATAGTTCTATACTAATAAGCTGCTTTGTCTTTAAGGCTAAAAGAGAACATTTTCATTAGTAGGATTTCCCTATTTTGATTTCGAGGACCAAGAGTTTGAGATAAATTCTTTAGATCTTCAATGTGTTGAAATGGATCCTCGAATGCAAATCCGTGAAAGTGGGGGATTAGACCTATAATGTTTAGCTTTAATTCAGGACCATTCTCCCCAATAGGAATCCTAACATTAGGCTCTACTTGTGCATTGGATGGGTTGTAATAATCTCTAAGTAGAGGCCTTGGATGAGGAATCGATAAATCAGGGATTTCAAAACCCGCCTCAGGTCGAGGTGGAGGACGGGTTTGAAGAGTCTGTAGATTGTTTAGGGCTGTTGTTAATAAATTGATTTGTCTAGTTTGCTCAAGCATCCTAAAGTTCTGGTTCAGGAGCGCCTCATGTACATCAAAAGGCGGCATCTCCCCCTGACCAGAAGAAGAAGGGATCTCGGGATTAAGATTCTGCAACTGATCCATAGAAGTAGATGGATCAAATGGGAAAACCATTGGTTGCTTATCTGCAACCGACCTGGGATCACCTATCAACGATGGTGCAAGAGGCGGATGCAAGGATCGCCTCCAGTCCATAAAATGGAAAATAATCTGCAAAGGCACACACACACCACCGATAGAAAACAGCGGCACAAAAACCAAAAAAAATAGTGCAAAAATGCTGGTTTTGCTCTTCTTTCAAAGGAAAGAAGAGATTCCTAAGATACGCAAAAGTAATTTGACGCAAACAAATAGAGTAACGGTATCAAAATACGCATCCTAATATGTGCCTACGCAAGTGCGTACCTTAAAGCTCAAAGGTCTAGGATCGAGACCGCTCACTACTGGCTCCCCGAGGCTCTAGTAGTGAGACAGACTTGTTGATCTTCGACCAAAGCCCTAAGAGGTGCAAAGAAGAGAGAGAAAAATAGACTCGTGCGACTCTAGTAATCGCGTTGTGTGTGCGATAGCATGCAACAGACGATAGCGATAGAAAATCCCGCATCCATTCTGCAATCAGATTTAAGTCACAATTTTTAATTCTCTTTTTAGTTAATCTTTTACAAAAATATATCAAGCAAAATACAATGGCCGTTTTTAGATCTTTTAAAACAAAAATATGTGGTCTTTTTAAATCTCAAAGGATAGGGATCTAAGCGGGTTTTCTCGTGTTTTCCCGCTGATGTGAGAAAAACATAAAAAATTCCTGAGTCAGATTCGAACTAATTCTAGTAGGAAATGCACTCCTAAGAGTGTATGCCTATTGAATACTGCTGCTAGTTAAAAAAAGACGTATTTTTGTTTTTTTTATTTTTAATACAACAAATCAAAAGTATAAAAATACTTACAAAAGAAGAAACAGCAAAATATCAATAGATTCCCACCTTCTCCTAAGATTACCCGCAAAGGTAAACCTGGAAAGAAGACAGAAAACAAAACAAAATACGACCAATTAAAACAAAAGTTATTAAAAACAAGAATATATTTACAAAATACATCATAATTAAACAATTAAACCAACTAAATTCTAATGAATTAAAAAATTGCCTCCCCGGCAATGGCTCCATTAAAATGAAGAATAGATGAAGCAACGCCAGGGAATGTTTTGATGAATGAAATGAAGCAAAATATTACCTCCCTGGCAACGGCGCCATTAAAATGATGCGTTTCTTACTCAACTCAGTTAATTAAGTTAATTTTACTTAATTAAGAGTAGAGAAAAGTCACTTAGGTTAACTTGAAATTGTGTCGGTTGTGTAGTATAGGATCGAATTGACCTAACATTTTATAAATTTTTACTGGTTGAGTCCAGGTCGTTCGCTAGGAGGTATAATTCATTCTAAATTCAATAGTTATCTTTTATGTTTCTTTATAAGTATCGGAGGTATATTAAGTTAATTTAAAAACATGGATTTTGCAAAATGATTTAAACTTTAAGGAATATACAAAATCCCATATGAATTTTCAACATTAAAAACATATGAATTCCAAATTTATTCAAATGTTTTAAGGCAAAGAAAAGTTGATTTAGCTAGAACATGCCTTATTACAATAATTACAAGTAAAAAGAAATTTTACATATAGCAAGAAAAAAAAAAATCTTCTTTTTATTCTTCAGCCTCTCTCTCGCTTTTCTTCTTTCTTTCTCTTTTTCTTTTATTACTCTCTTATTCTCTCGACCTCTCTTTTTTTGCTCCTACCTTCTTTTCCTTAGTCTTCTTCCTAGTATCCGTGCCTGTTCTTCTCCTTTTCTTTCCTTTAACCTTAGCCTTCAGCTTTCTCTCCTCAACACTTAGTAATTTCATCACTTCAGCTCTTCTGCTTCTATGCTTCTTGGCTTCCCTTAAAACCTTCAGTTGAACCGGGTTAATTTGCTCTTTTAACCAAAAATTATTTCTTATTTGAGGCGAGGTCCTTTCGAGGATACACAGCATCCTGAGATCAGGGTGGGACCAGACCCTACTCGGTCCTCGCCTGATTTCATTAGGTTCAATTTCGATTTATTTTTTGGTTCATAGTTTCGACCCAATCCGACTCAACCACCTCCTAGGCCTCACCCTCCCAGGGCCAACACATTCACACACCCACTTGGGCGCACACCCACAGGCACACACACACATATGCTCAAATGGTCAGATGTTTAGATCGCGTCGAGCGCTTGACGACTGGCATGGCTACTGCACAAATTCCTTTTGTTCCCAAGTGCGCGCTCAAAAACTACCGATGTGGGACTATGTTTCCCTCTCCAGACCCAACTTCAATTGATGATATCTCCCTACTCAGAGCTCCAAATCAAGCGTTTCAAAGCTTGATGGAAAGCTCTAAGGTAGATCTACAAGGTTGCAGGGTCAATTTTAAGTTAAGAGGATGTTTTCCTCTTCAATTTGAAGAGTGAAATCAGGGGGTTCCTACGGGATTAATGTGCCTGGAAATAGAATAAGGCTTCATAGAGTCTTCAAAGAGGATTTAAGCTCTTAGCTAAAGGTCTGAATAAGTTCTACAAGTGATTCCACAGCTGATGGTGAAGGTTTTGAAGCACTTAAAGCTTCAGGAAGTGTACAGAAGGTTGAAGCTTCTCTAAAAGCTTCAGAGAACAAATTTCAGATTTAAAATGTGCAACAGACACTTAAGAACAAATCAGATCGATTAAAATAAATTCTAAGGGTTAAAACCGATTGATCTAGGCAAGATTTCACTTCAAATCTCATCAAACAACCACTGCTGCCAGTTTGGGTTCAAAAATAACCCAAACAGAATAGAAATCAAATCCTATCAATTAATCCATCAGAGCTCACTCAAATCTCTTTTAAATCGTTTACAATCTTCCTAGAAATAGTTTGAATCCATCAATTCATCAGATAGAATCTTGAATCCAAGGTTCAAACTCAAGTTTGACTATAAAGGCTTAAAATTTGACCCTATGATTAATGCCTTCTTACAAGGAATTAAAGCCTCAAATAGGATCCTTTCAATCTCAAGAATTTGTTCAGACCCTCAGATAGGTGTTCTAACCCTAGAAATTAGGGTTTCAGGCTTGCCGCCTGAGCTTCTAATGTAGACTGTTCGTCAGAGTATCTAGAAGGTTTCTACAATGGAATGAGGTCATGAACAGCTTCAGTACGCTGCATTGAAGCTTCTAAACAACTTAAACGCAACTTTAGCCTAACTAACAGACTTCTCCAACTCTACCGAAGTTGTAGAAGATGAAGACTCAATCTGAGCTCCAAACACTTAATCTTCAAATAAACAACCTCAGAGCAATCAGTGATCGTAATTACACCATTCTGGAGCTTTTCACTAAATTCCACATGCTGAAGAACAGTTTTGACTTGCCGGAGCTCATTGGAGCTCCGGTGAGTCCAGAAAAAGTGCAAACTGTGCACAGAATGGTAAAACGTGCCATTTTTAATTTGTGAAGGTTCCTGAGGTTACAAGGAACCTCAGGGACTCAATTAATTCTTCATTTGTTCATTAGAGTTAAGATTTAACAGGAAAACCATTTCTTTAAGAATCTTATTTAGATTAGGCTCAGGACTTGTTTTACCACTCAATTGAGTGGTCAAAACAAGTCAACAGATAATTGCGATCATAATTATATATATAATTAAAGATTTTAACTACTCCTGAGCCACCATAGACAGCGAGCGTAGGAGCTTAATTATAAATTGGGCATTTAAGTTATATGTGGTATTTACCCTAATTATAGTGATGATTACGATCCTTAGGTGATGGATAGGTGATGGAAGACCCTGTGGATGTGAAGCTAAACCAGCTACTGCCGCCATGGACAACAACAGTAGTTAGTGGAGGTGAAAGTGATTTAGGCGATTAATGATCAAATTAGAGACTAAGTGGGTTAGAAGTGATCGTGAAAGATAAAGGAAGGTGGACAGCGATTTCAAAAGACAAAACTAGGGCTCTGGCGAGATCAATGAATTTGCCAGAGTCGGAGAAGATGAACATCTGAAATCTAAAATTACAACTAAGCTACCTAACTAACTACTTACCTAAACTACCCTGGTCCTACTCCTAATCTACTGTTACCTGGACGAAGGGGTCAATAGGGTTCCACTGAAGGTTCATAGCGGACGACGAAATCAGAGGGAGAAGATCTTCGGTGGGCGGATTTGGACAGAGCAGAGGATCTCCTTAGTCGTTGCCTGTGTCCAAAGATGCGGCTGACCTCGGCAGATCTCCTCGGCTAATCAAGATGGATGGAGGAAGTCGGAGGGTGGTGTGGAAGGTCGCCGGAGTTACGAAGAGAATAGCCTATCAAAGTCAGCTGCAGTGTTATAAGAGGGAAGGGAGCCAACTTGACAGAAATCAAAGGGGTGAGGGGGTATTTATAGTGGTTGGCGACGAAGAGAGTGGCAAGGTCTGGACAAAGAAGAAGCTTGAGAAGCTTAACCTCCGACGTCGTCTCCAACGACGGTGAGGTTACCTCGCACCATAAATTAGGATTTTCAAGAAATCCAAACCGATGGATGAAGATGGAGTAGTGAGCGCAAGCTCCAAGAGCTTGGAGAAAGAAGGTTGATGTTGGCAGGGCGGTGATCGCGCGGTGGAGGCACTCTCCGTCGTCAGCCGTCCAAATAGATGAAGAAGAAGAAGAAGACGAAAAAGGACCTATATGCAATGAAACTTAAGGACCTACGTGAAAATTAAGGACCCGATTGCAATAAATTTTAGGGACCAAAATGTAAAGCCAAGTTTTAAAGGTTTATTTTAGCTTAAATCTTTTTCAACTTTTTATATATGTTAGTAAATAAGGTAAATATTATGTTTTCACCTTGAATTTACATTTTTGACCTTTTAAAGTTAATTTATTAGATTAAGTAAAATTACTTAAGTTATTATATACTTAGGTATACATTATGTTTAAGTTACTTAACTTATTAATTAATTAAATGATTAATAAGATTTCGAGTCCAATTATTAATTAAATTATTAATAATGTTAATTGAATGGTAAAATATCATTTTTAATTTATTTTAAGGTCATTTACTATATATCCCTTATTCTATAATTAACCCTTATATGTTCATAACCTTAGCTAATTAACTAGGAAGACTAGTTAATTAGGGGTAATTAGAGATCATGATAAGTCTCTCATCAATCGCCCACCATAGAAATCAAAATTTTCATTTCGACTTATAAACCATGTACAAGTGGTTCGATTTGATGTGAATCGATTTGTATAGAAATTGACTAATTGACTCCAGGAATCATAGAATAATGTAAAAAGAAAAAGAAATGTAGATTAAAAAATACTTTGTTGATTGATTAAATGATTTTCTTCTTTGCATTGCATGTTATGGAGAAAATATTTAATTCTAATTGCTCTTTAATTACATATGAAGGAAAGATAATAATGAGAAGAAGAAAAAATCCAAAAGCATGTATATGCAAAATGTGTGTGATCTCATGCAAAGAGTAAATAACCTAGATTTCCAAGGCTCAATGGAACCCTTAATCAGACTATATCTAGGCTTACGATAGATGAAAGTTAGATAGCTCGAAGGTTCTACTAAGAAATCCATCGATCAACTTTCTAGTAATATAGGTAATCATACAAGAGGTTTCCAAATGGTGTTCTTGGATTAGAAAGGGAGAAAGCCATAACATGCCTCGTCTAACCTAATCTTTAAAGGTGGCAGACATTATAAAAGTGAGGATTTCTTTGGTTGATCTTCCAACATTTTTGTATTCATCCATGGTCAAGTCTCCATGTGCAATCCTCTTAATTCCTTAAGTGTCACTGTCACCTATTACAACCCGGTTCCCGAATCCCTACAGGACACGAGAATCGGACCGACTCGACTGATCCCAAGACCCAGTCGTCCAACGAGGAAGTAACCAAAAAGCAGTAAAATAAATCACATTCACCATGCAAGCAATTAACAGTAACAAAAGTACAGCAGTAAAGAAGTAAACTACCACAGTACACACCACCACAACAGTAGAGAATTTAAAAAGGTACAGGAATATAAAATTACAACAAAGGGTACAGAAGTGCAACGAAAATACTCACTACAACAAAATAATACAACAAAAAAGTACACTACTGGACTCTACTAGGAGCAGGACCCTCTGTAGCCATAGGCTCTGACTGCTCAACACCTGGACCTAAAAAAGGTTGTAAGTACAACGCGTCAACAAAACGTTGAGTAGAGTGGCATCCAACTAACTAAGAGAAACATTAAAGGTGGACAGTTAGCTATTGTTTTTAATTTCTTTCTTTATTTATCTATTTACTCTTTCTTTCATCACTTGGTTTATTTCTCAGGTCCTTTTCTTGATCTCGAATGTTCCTCATGGGAAAAATCTTGATTGCAGTCTTTTCCGAAAAGTACAGGTAACACGTGGTGCTCTCCTAGCCGAGAGAGTCCCCTGTGGTGGTCCTACCCTCAGTCAACCACCCCAAGGTCGCTGACAAACGTAACGGTGACTACGGCAAGCGCGATAAACGCATGCGTAGCTACCCCACACTGGTACGCGATCAGTCGTTTCCATTAATGGGTGCACCCAAAGTACAACACGGAACCAGCATAGGGCAAATCCCTCTCAATAACGGGGGTCTAGCCCCTCCACAGTAACCAAACAGGGGTCTCGCCCCTCCACAGTCCGTGCACCCTCGCTTGACTACCCTGGTTTGCCCAGAAGGCCTAACAAGTCAGTGTAAGGCAGCTAGCTCCCTCCTTACACTAGTAGCTCTCCCCGGTACAGTGTACACGAGAGCTAAAGAGTCCGTGCAAGGTGACCAAACCCACCCCAAGTCTCGACCCGAAGGCGGCAAGCTCCCCTCGACACTAAGAGGTAACATGTGCTTCCCTTGGTACCACGTACTGAAGGGAGAGCACACTTCCCAGCACATTCCTAGATCCATTCCATTTACTTCCAGGAGCTCTATTCCTAATTCCCCGTAGGGTTCATGCTCATGTTTCTCAGGCCAAGCTACTAAGTTTCATCATTTCAGGGTTAATTGCAGGTAACTCGTGTTTCCAACATTCAATCCTTTCTTTTCCAATTATATACAGGCAGCTCATTTTTAATTTCATACAACAGGAATTACATGTAATAGTTACCAGCAGTAATACTCTACATTTCACAGGCAGCTGTTATCCAATTACAAGCAATTATTATTCATCCAAGACTGCAATTCAGGCTTTCAATACAATCATTCCAATGTTTCTAATCCTAGGATTCATGCCATACCCTAGGATCTACCATTTATTCCAGATATGTAATTATGTTGTAATTAACTAAGGGAAGCCACTCTATCCGCAAAATCGGGAGTAATGGGGGCATGATTGACAGGTCCTCGTGCCTCCGCAACCCCCAAATCCACAACAGAACGAGGTCCTAACATAAGGATCAATCACAAGGAACCACTCAGAATAGGATAAAAGTATTTCAAACAAGTAGAGAAACTTATTCTGAGAAGAACGAAATCTTAAACGTGGAAATCGGACCTCGAGCGGACCCTAAACGAGTCAAAAACGACAACTCTGACTCAAATCAGACGTCTGGAACATCTTCCAGACGTCTTAAAAAGGGGTCCAAGTCATACCTCACTCTGCGCTGCTCCTCAAATGTCCGGAGATCCTGCCGAACCGTCTGGACCCAGTTCCAGACGTCCGACCACCTCTCCGGACGTCTGGAGATGCTCTCTGTCGTCTGGTGACTCGCCCAGACGTCTGAATCGTGTGGGAGGGCGTGTCCCATGCCTTCCCGAAGTGAAACCTGCACGCACACACAAAACTCCCTCAGCAAGGCACACGATAGAGCTTCGACGAAACAACCTGCATAGCCGTATCCGCAGAAGGAAACATAGGAGGAAATACGTACCTTTCAATCGTCTGGAGTTCCCTCCAGACATCGTCCACGTCATCTGGATGTAGGTCCAGATGTCTGATTCTAGGAAAAATCACAGAATCAGAACCTCCTTCGTCTTCTTCCCGCTACGTACGACCATGCCGCGCTCGTACGCCCACTGCTTTAGCTGCAGCAGCGTCGAGGAGGACTTCCCCGACACAACACTCCACCTCACGCACGTCGGCCGGCCTCGAGCTGCTCCGACGAGCTCTCTTCTCTCACGGCTCGCCCGCTCTCTCCTCTTCCCTCTCGTTGCACCTCTCCTCTCCGCCACTGCACCTGGAAGCAGCTGCGGCTCGCTCTCACTCTCGCTCTCGCGCTAGAGGAAGGAGAAGACGGGTGGGGTGGTGAACGAGGGAGAGGGGAGAGGAGTATTTGTAGGCGTGGGAGGGAAAAGTTCTACAGGTCTGCGAGGGAAGAAGGAAGAGAAGAGGGCGGCTGGGCTCAGTCTGCAGACGGCACGCACGCAGACTCGCGATCGTATGCACACAAGAATTAATTTCCAGACATCTGACTAGATGTTCGAACTAACTCCCAGACGTCTTAAAATATTTTGATGTCACGAGTCTTAACATCACCAAAGTGTTGAAAGAAATAAGCCAACTTCATCGCAAGTGATTAGACTAAACTACATATGGCCAAATCTCTAAAGAGTAGAACTAGGACAAAAAGGCATTATATTGGTAATCGTTGAGATAATTCTGTAAAATATATACAAGCCTATGGGCATAAATCATCGAGCAACTCCCAGGAACCCTTGGACGCTTACAATATCCGAGGAACAAGGCATGTAAGCCAAAAATAAGGCAAAGGATCACGGTCAAGTGGGATATGGTTTCATCTCGAAAAGCATAAATCACACAAGAGTTCTCTTAAATGAAAACAAGCCCATGATCACAGATCATTCAGCGAGCCTCTTGATCCCTTAGACTTTAAGTATTTAAGAAATCAAGAAATTAGAATAGACTGAGGATTGAAGTTAGATTGGACTAGATATTACTTAATTTCAAAGATAAAATTATGCTTAACTATATCATAGTGACTTTGATCCAATATTTATGTTTCATTACTTCCCATCGTTAATTGACTTCATTATTTATAACATCGTCACACTTCCTAATGTCCCTACCACATCATTCATAGAAGAGCATGCAACTTAACTAGCTAAGGAGTTGGAAATCGACCTTAGAATGTAAGCCTCAATTCTAAAATCACATTCTAGTCAACAAGAAATGATCTTGATTGTTCAACCAATGATCTAATGATCTTTTGAAGCTATGCCTGTATATCCATAAAATGAGATCAATGGCGGTTAAGTAAGGGCATCGAAATTAAAATTTTGTACTTCTTCATATCCTTTAAGAGAATGAAAGAACTCTTTGTTGTAATCGCTTGATTGAGGGTTATATCCTCTTTCAAGACATACACCTATTTAGTAGAACTTGATAAAAGATCTCCATGTTCCTTGCATGATTGCTCTCTCTCATTCTCCTCTACTCAAATTTGCCTTCAAATTCTCATGATTGAATGCCCACCTATGATGAAACCCTTGTGATCCCTACCAATAGAAAATGGATGCAATAAGATATTCTAAGGAAAAGAGGATATAGAAGGGACTTTCTTATCCTGATAGCATTAAGTCAATTTGAATGGGTCAAAATGCCTTTCTTTAATGCCAAAGTTGGATAACCAAACGAATTTTTCAATTCTTGTCACTTATGGAACCAAAAAGCAAACAAGATTTCTTGAAAATAAATTTTATACTTCTATGATTTTTTGATAAGCCATTTGGAGATCTACAAAAGGCAAGCTTTGTTAGGCTGTCATCCCTCCTCTTCTCTAATTCTCCCTTGCTAAATCGTCATATATTCCTCTCTTTCAATCGACCTAAACTTCTGGCCGTGGGCTTTCTATGGTGCGAAAAAAAGAGGTGGGAGAAATTATAAACTACTTTGCTAGACGATGAAGGAGAAATCCTTTGATTTTCCTCTAACTACCAAAATGTTGCAAGGACAATTTTATTCCGTTCTCAACCACTCAAGTATAATAATCAAACTCTTCTTTGCAAGACAAATTCAACTTAAATGAGCAGAACTGAAGCCATGTCAACGATAAAATTTTCATGAAATGGATCACTATATCAACCTTAGATGAAGCTTCTTTTTATATCTCATAAATGCATAGGTCCCCCCGCGCACTGCCGAAGAACAAAAGATAAGAAGAATAAATGCGGCAACAGCGGTGCCATATGGATCGAAATTTCTCTATCAGAAGAGAACGTCAAGTCATAAAATGGTGTGCATTCATATGTACACTACTGCGAGGAATAGATAAATAGGCATGCGATGGCAACCAACGGCAGGAAATTGAAAACGGCCCCACCTCTTCATTTAAAAGCTAAAAAAATAAAAATAAAAAGGGTAAGAAAAAGGGAGCGACGGCGACGTTTGCGTCTGTGGTGATAAGTAGGAGAACGACACGAAAAGCTATAGGGTAAGCACCGAAGCGGCGAACTTTTGTACACGAGGCCCGATCTTTTTCGTCGTTTGTTAAAACGTACGTACAGTGACATACAGGGAGAGAGTTGGGAAAAAATATTTTAGAGGAACCCAGATTATACAAGTACCTACCATCATTTTTAATTACGTGAATGACAATTATATGTCAAAATTAATTATAAGCCTTATAACCACTTTTTAAGATTACTATCCGTAAATATCTAATTTATTTTTACTTAAAACTTGTGACAAATATAGAATAATAATATAATCTAATGTATTAAATCATCTAATATAAGCATAGTTATTTTTATTTCAATAAAAAAATATTAACCTATTTTAAATAATAAAATAAAAATACACTATGTGTACAATGTATATAATAAAAATAAAACTAAAAAAGGTACTATTAATTAAAAATTACTTGGAGAGAGAAAAAAAGGCGACAAGATTATGAAACAAGAAATTCTATCTCATTTTCTATATATATATTCACATAAATGTTCAATTATATTAAAGTTCTATGCATAAATAATTAATTATAATATAACTCTCTTCTTTAATCAGAACAAATTTATATTACAAGTTTATGCATGCACTATAATTTAAGTTTTTACTTGTATACAAAATTATTTACAATAAATAATTATAATATATATTCATCATACATATACAAGTTTTTACACATTTTTTACAATAGATACTTATAATACAAGTTCATTATATATATTACAAATCAATTTTTCACTTATAATAAAAGTGTTTGCACTTCCATTAGGAGTAAATATTTATAGTAAAAGCCCATACCCTATATTAGAAGGAAGTTTCTCACTTATAATTATGTAAGTTTTCGAATGTTTTAAAAATTAATTTTTTATTTATAATATAAATTCTTACACTTCTATTACCAGGAAGACTTATAATATAAGTTTATATTATAAAAAATTTTGATTCACTTATATTACACATATGCAACAAGTTTTCTTTTGTTGATGTACTTAACATTTTGCTTCTACATTTACAATATTCCACTTATCCTCTTTAATTGATTCCTATTTTTGAAAAATTTTATAAATAATGGACATTACCAAATTACCAAAAAAGAAAAATTGTTATTATTATGTAGTGTGAAATTATCCTATTATTTTTTACAGATTTTTTACAAAATATTAGGTTTTATCGTATTATTATATTTTTTTAAACTATTTTATGCACATTATGCAAAGGATAGGTCTTATCCTACGAACACTGTATCTAAAAATTAGTGAATGACCATCACATAAAGGTCTATCGTATGACGATCCGACGAATTGGTTTATCATAAGCGTGATTTTTTGGATCATCTACAGAACCTTCTGTAAAACCTTTCTGTAAGTGCAACGTCTTCCATTAAAGGAAGATACATGGATGTACCGACGTTGTTCAAATACAAAACCTTCCATATCTATATTAATTAAATCAAGAAAACCTCAATTAAATCATGTCCTAAAATGAATCAGTTGTTTAATAAATATAATATATACAAAAGAAAATTACAGTACAAGGTTGCACTACATATAAATAAAAGATAAAATTTATATTACAATAGTGTAAAAAGTCATTCAAAATTCACAGATGAACGTACATTAATAGTTTGTATTACAAAATATTGAAACCTAGTATAAACGGATGTAGGGAACACGTCATACAAACATTATCGGTAATTTTTTAAAAATGATCGAAAATATTTAATTTTAAGTATAAATATCATTAGTGATATTCTAAAAAAGATGATGGTATAATAACATAAATGTTGATATATTTTGTAAGTAGGGATAATAAGAAAAATAAATTTATAAGTAAAGATCATCTTACGCATCTTATCCTCACAGCTCAAAAAAGTAATGTAAAGTAATTTCATATGATAAGATACATCGTGGTTTGAAAAAGTCATCGTCTCTTTTAAATTAATAATAAAATTATTCTTTAATTATGTAAAATCAGCAAATGATCTTTAAAATTATTTTATATCAATATAAATATTTTAATTTAAAATAATGATGACTTTCGTAATTATTTTATACGATATAAAATAAAATTGTAACTATCCATTTAATTCAAAACGATGATGAGGACCTTTTAAGTGAATTAAGATACACCCTGTAATATAACTTATATTTTTTATTTATTTACGTAAAAGATCACGTTCACATGTGACGGAAGATACGTTATATTTTATAATTTTTTATATTCAACTTCTAAACATCGTCGATATGTCCCTTATGATATTTTATTTAAATATAAAAATCATCTATAATATTTAATTTATGTATAAAAATAAATTTCATCCTATAAAAGTAAAACTTATAACACAAGTCAATTAAATATATAACATAATTATAACTTAAACAATCAACGTGTAATATAACCGGATATTGCTGTGAGATCGATTAGATGAATTGCGAGCGGTGTACTCGTGAGATTTCTCCAAGCATGGCAGAAGATTCGAAGGTAGATTTATGAATTTCTAAATAGGTGCAATTATTAATAAGACGAGAGAGAGAGAGAGAGAGACCTGCGAGGAAGGGTGGGAGAAAGCGTGCGTGACGGGAGACAGGTGGGGCAGTGGAGACTATAGGCACCTTCTTCTAATGAGTTTCTTACGTAGGGAATCCTATGATGTACGATATTCGTGTGCTGATTTAGGATTTAGGAGGGGCATATCTGCGGTGAGAGAACTTTCATTGACTTCTTTGCAAGGGAGACCTTACTTTACAATCTAATTGCACGAGAGTCCACGGTGGCAATTTTGGTCCCCCCTTCACTCCGTCCTCCATGACAGATAGATTTGGCTCCCTACCAAAAACTAAAAGAAGGGCACACGGAAGGAAAGATGACACTGCGAACTTTGCATACATTCGCACAGAGGAATGGAATCAACGACATAGAAAAGTCACATAACTCCTCAATATCATGAGTTTGATATTATGGTAGGTTTGATAAGTGGAATAAATTCACACAATAAGTAGAGAAATAAAAAATAATAGAATAAATAGTAAAATAATTAAATTAATCTATTTAAATGTTTTTAGATAAATAAATAATTTTACTTCAAATTAACTCTGTCAAATTTAAAAGTTTAATTATATCAATTGGAATGTAATTATTATATGGTGACGTAGAAATTTATGTTGAACTTAGTAAGATTTGGGATAGAGATTTTCAATCTTATACTGAAAGTGAACAAACCCCTTAGTGGATTTAAAAGGTTCCTACCTCCCATAGCTTATATAGCAAAGAGTGAGAGGTGGGGTTCGGGACCACGCATGCACGCTTGCATACCTCACCTCGCGTCGGCTCTGGCTCCGACTCCAGCTCGAGCTCAGGCTCGAGTGAGAATAAATTTGAAACTTTGAACTTGAACTCCTTTTACTATTGATTTTTTAATCTCACGATTTTGACCTGAATTGATCAATCAAAATGTAAAATTGGTAGATCAATTATTTTGATCTACTTAAGTCGATGCAAATGAGAGACACATTAAATGATGGATTATATTTAATCGATATAAATTCACTTAACTTGGTAACCAAATATCCCTTAGATATCCCACAAGAGAGATAATATGCAAGTGATACCGTAAGAAATTACCCAATGAATTGAACGCATGTCCAAATTGTCTCCTTGTCCAGAAGCAAATCAATTATCTAGGGTCACCCTTACTAATAACTACTCAAGCATGGGAAAACCTACCCCCACCTCCATTCCTACCCTCGCCGACCTACTTTTGAGGTTGGCCAACTAAAGAGCCATATTTAACAATAGGCACCAATCATTTAGAAGACCTCAATCAAAGATGACCCTAGAATTTAGGTTGGAGAGAAGGGGATGAGCACGAAGATACTAAACTTAAATGTTATAGCATATATATATTCTTAAATAAGTTTAATACTCTAGAGGGGTGATTGGCCTCACCTCAACCTTAATCGCAATCCTCATCCTAAGGGTTAGTTTACATTGTGAAATATATTTTACGAGATAAAAACTTATAAATAAGAGATATTCCGTGTTGGTGTTTACGTGTAACCTAGGATAATTTTGTGAAGATATTTACGTAAATAGAAGATAAGGTAAGAATAAGCTAAAGATGAAAATTTATGATGTTTACTTAAAAATGATGGATGAAAGAAGGGATAGGTTATCAAAAAAGACAACTATACCCCTCGATTGATAGTTATGTTGGTAAGTGGATTTTTTCTTTTTTTGAGGACAAAGGGAAAGTGGACGGCAAATGTGAAAAGAGTGCAAGGTGCGAAGTGGGATGGATGCAAGGGATTAGGACCCAAGATAACTCATTCCTCACAAATACCTAAGTTTAAGGAAATCCAGAATTAAAGTAAAACATAAGTTCACTTATTTCCTTTTGTAAATACCAAATATCCTGTAAAAATGTAAAACATCCCGCAAAAATATAGGATATCCCATGATATAAACTAACCCTAGATAACAATCCGTAGGTTCCACCTTAGCGTATTCGGTGCCAATGACCAAAGCTTCAAGGCAAATGACCAGCCTCAACATGCGAAAGACTACAGCTGCTATCCTAACAGGACAACACTCGCCTTTACTCAAGGCAACAATACGTTGACCTTCCTAACACTTCTATAGAGGAATACATACTCGTTGATGTGACTTAAAATCTACTTGCCACAACATAATTAATAGTTGCTCTTTAAACCAAAGATAAAACTCATTCCTTATTCAACCACCCTTGTCACCAGCGTACAAAACGTGAAATCCTTTACTTCGACATTTGTTGCCGGTACTTCCGTATACATGTCTTGAATTAGAGAATGGTCTGAGCCCATTGGCATCCCATGTTGTTTGGACGATGGTACATGTTGCGTCATGAAAAAAGGTTGCTACACCAAATAATAGATTAAAAAATGTAATTAACTTGCTAACGCATAGGTACCTTTCATGTTAATAGAGCGATTTTAAATTACATCAGATTCTTAACAATGTACACGTGAACTAATCATCAAGTGATCACCTCACCTTGAGATAGTTTATCCCTTAGTAAGCATCCTCACCTAGCATTAAAAATACCATGATCTATCCCATACCAAACAAGGAAATATTTACGAGCTTCCCAGCATCCAATCGCACCCATCGAATCCAATAGAAACGTCGCTATCATACCGAAAACCGCGTGTGGTAGACGACGTCTTCTTCCGTATTGATACGACAGACTCCAAAACGAAACGTCGCAATGTCGTGTGGAAGTCTGAAACGTATAATTGTCCACATAGATGAATGGGAGACCAGAAAGTAAAGCCTTTTTTTGGTCGAGACTCCATATGCTGGAAATAAAAATAGCCAAAGATAAACACCACACCGCTCGTTTGTAGGCGATTAAGACGCCCATTCTTGGACTGAGAGAAACCTAAAACGAAATTTCAAATAAATAAACATCGCCAAACCAAATACCACAAGTCAACCCGTCATAGGGCGTACAAGTTTGGACATATTAGTCAAAATCAGGGATTTACACAGCCCCAAGAATCGTATATAGATCATCAAGTTGTTCCTCACAAGACAGCCACAACCCAGAGAACTAAAATTGGTGTAAGAGAGCAGAGGGTAATAAAAGGCAGCAAAACGCTACAGCTCCAAATCACCGTACCTCCAAGTAGTACGTTATTTATCCAACCAGGAAGCAAGCAATCGAGAACTTGACTATGACAAACAATATGAGAACAAAACGCATGAAAAGAATATGCTCGATCTACGAAAATTATACAGCGAGCGTGCTACTGAAGATTTATACGCACAAATGGAAGCGGTCGTTGAAGTCCAATACTAGAAGGGGCTCCAGTTATCGTTACTACGTTTTGGTGTGTCTGAAGGCTTGAAGGGCCCGGTGCCAAAAGGGTCTGCACCATCGAAGGACTGGAAAGCCCGACTGTGATCAGAGTCCCGTGAGTTGCGGCGCATGGAGTCGTACCTGGTAGGGCTGTCGCGTCGACCAAAAGGGGCACCATGGTCGAACTCCATGGAGCTGCTGCGGATGGAATCAAACCTCGTAAGGTTCCCATGAGTGCTGAAGGAGTCAAATCGACCGAAGCTGTCAAAGGAGGTCCCGTCCTCGTTGAAGCGTGGAGAGGGACCTGAGTGGAATGATGGGGTCCCAGGAGCAGAATCTGCAAAGAAGGGGCTCTTCTCCTTTCCAAATACATTGGATGTGGTGGGAGAATCCGTCTTGGTTGGATTTGACCCAAAGTCCCCGGAATCAAAGAATGAGCTCTGCTGGCTGGATTCACCTCCGAAGTCCTGCAGTTAAAATTTGAAATGCCCCGTTACTTATTTTGTTTGTATTAATGCAGAATAACAAATTAACAACAACGATTAAAAAATGTTCATTAATAATGCAGAAGGACCTCATAAAAAAGATACACAATAACAAATTGACTATGATTCAAACCTTGCAGAATAGCTATGGCTCAAAAATGTTTTATCTTGATAGAGCTGACCGAAAAAATAAGCAGGATGATTTAAAATTTATATGCTGCAAAAGGGTTAATGAATATGGTTCAGCTTTGATGTCAACAACCCAGAAACCTCTGCCTTCACACACACTCGGAGTAGAGTAGGAAGTGATCACATGGAAGCCTCTTCTTTGGCATTTGGTTAGTTGCATCAGGAAAGTGAAATAATCAGAGGAATTGGAAAAAGTGGAATAAATAGGGGAATTATTTCGGAATTGAGGGCTTAATTCCAAAATTCACCAATTCAGGAATAAAGCCAACAGCCAATTCCGGAATTAAGCCAACCAAATGCAAAATAAATAGCCCCTTACTGAATTAAACAAACACCATACTTGGGTTATCTTATTTACTCCCTAAGATCTCACACCTTAACGTAACAGTCTCGTTTGGATGAGGGATAACAAGGCTGAGTAGGTAACGTGGTAAGGATAGCATGAACAATGTCATGAATAATACTAAAATATCATCTCAAATTTCTATACGCAATATATTAACTCACTTATCATATCTAACTTCTACTCACTTCACATTGCAACAAAACAATAATAAAAAAGTAACCTAATAACAAATATAAAACAAACAAACTCCCAACACTTCTATATTTAAATCACATCAACTTACAATTTGTAATACATCAACTCACATATCACATTCACTCCCAATATCTCACTCCTTACACCAGCACCACTAAAACTTATCACATCCTAAATTCTATCTAAGGATAAACTCTATCCCTCATCCAAACAATCAAAGAGCTGCTTTCACGTTTGGACTGCCACTATGTATTCAAAGATTTCACCTCTACATATGTGGTTTCAATTTTTGGCCATTTTCACTTGCAAAAGATGCAATGAATTGACTTTGCCCTTCCCTCCCCCCACAAAAAAAAAAGCAAAACACCCACACCCAAAAAACAAAGCATGGTCAACCAATACAAGTACAAGAGGGAGCTAGGGGATTGAAACCTCGCTGATGTTGGAAAGCCAGTCCAAAGGACATTTTATTCGATCTTCAATTCACAAATGTTGCTCACCTTGTTTGTTGCACTGAAGCCCCAGACAGAATCAGTGTCATCGCCAGCATCAAAGGCAGCACCCCAAGAAGATTCATCACCATACTTCTCATCCGAAAAAAAGGATTCAACACCATGATCTCTGCAGAACAATAATGAAAAACAAAAGTTACCCTCAAAGGAAACCAATATCAATATCTATTCATTCTTCCTTTGATCGTGGATTAAAGAAATGGCAGCAAATTCTATTCAAAAAGATTTTCCCTTGTAGGAAGCCATGGAGGAGGCTGAGGAGGTTGAGGAAGGGAAAGGAGACAACAGTGGAGGAAGAAGATAAGGTAGAGAAAGGAGGTTGGAGGAGATTAAGTTCCGAGGGTGTAAATATAGAATTTCACAATTTCTTAACTGAATTGCGTTAAGTTTAATGGACTGTTCTTGTGAAGGAGGATCCAGTCGTAAAAAAGCAAGTTTCCAAGGGTACATACATATATATGATATTCCTAGGGGAATATGCATACTACCCAGCGATTCCAAGAGCACACATGTAAAAATCCCCTTTTAGAAAATCTAAAGAATGGCTATTCCAACTCAGTGTCCATTTCAATTTTTAAACATAAGATCAAGCAAAAGAGGGAGGATGCTATGAAAAGCATGCAACCAACAAGCTGTGCAACCAGAAGAGGGTGCTAAACAGGAAATTAAGCACCCCTGAACATAGTAAAATATTCGGTGAACATGTACTTGAAAACCAATACATGCCTATCAAACAAATTAGAGGAGAGAAAAAACCAGCAGATAGCAAAATATTCAGAATACTGTCCACAGCTATGTATAAAAGCTCACATTGGACTCCACAAGGAATGTGTCTTTAGTATTTTTGCATCAATTTATGAGCATTTAGGTACATAATGAAAATGTATACAAGAAATATAACAAAAAATAAAAACTGAGAGACCAAAACTGATGCTTTTTATCAATATAAAAGGAACAAGAACAAAAGTTACCTATCAGTTCCATTAAGACGAGGTGAAGCATCAAGATTATCAAATTTCGTCTGATGAAATTCATGAGTTGGACTATCAACTGCACTTCTACCAGGACTGCCACGGGGACTTCTTTCTGATTCGTCTTCGCTGTGTGCAAAAGCTGATTCTCCATTGACACCCTGTCCAACTGTGGAAGGCTTCACATTGTTGCTAACATCCATGGCATCACGGGAAACACTGTCACTATATACTCCATTGCTAACATCAGAAGAGGACTTGGGCTTTGTGGATGCTTCTGAACTTTTAGCACCAGCTATGAAGTCCTTTGAAAGAATGAATCCTGAAGCAAAAACACAAGAATGATAGACTTCTTGTAAATACCAAAGGATATGTAATATGCAGTGTTGGAATAAGTCAGTACCAAGTCACTGATTAAGAAGTATACGGTATGTGGGGAAATAGTTGGGGAGTATGCAGTCAGGTATTATATATGTATATCAACAACTAAAATATAGCATTACATAAAAGTAAACAATTTTCAAGTCCAAATTATGAAAATAACCTACAAACCATAAATCCAACAAAATAAAAGCAAAAGTCCAAGATCAAAACAGCAGCAGCTTGATCCTCAGTGCTGCAGCAGAGCCGGGCAAGATCAGAGCAGCGACGGTGGTGGCGCCAGCAGTCATCAGGACCGAAAGGGTTTGTCGTGGAGGGAGGGGTGATGGGGCGGGGGGATTTATTTGGTACCCATAATCAGGTACAACAACCTGACCCGATTATCTCTCTGGAAACATTGGGCACATAGTCGGCCAAGTAGACCACCACTCGGTTGAGTAGTCGGACCTGCCAACTATGTGCTTGATTACAGGTTGTTCAGTCTGTCAGGGGTCCGACTAGGAGTAGTCGGTCGACTACTCGGCCGATTTTAACATCGGAGGTAATCTGGATAATCCAAGCAATTAAGTCCCATTTAGTTCATGCCCTATTTTATATTTTCTCTTCATTTATCTCCAATAAAAAACAAAATAAATCCAGGCAGATACTCCACCTACAACCTAACGAGCAGCAGAGTCAAGAATCAAGACCATCTTGAGTAGGTGTGGTGGCATTGACACCTAGTTGTCAGCAATTTTAGGACACAAGATCCATGCCAAGTAATCCCACTTGTTGACCATGCATATAGACTCTTCAAAGTCACAAGCTGATAAAAACGAGTGCCACATCTGATTGATGTCAGATTTGGCAAGTGTATCAAAGGTTAGTGGTATGTCTAGGTCATGATTTTCTTTTCCTCCCTTTTGGATAGGAAGCCTATGCCTGGTTTATGATGTCAGGCAAGGGCATGGAAGTAGAACCTGTTGAAGCCCGCTGAAGTGGGCCACCTTGGTCAGAATCTCTCTCATGTCTTTCTCAAGGATTACTACACACTTACCAAATGACTGAAATAGAAAGATGTCAAGCAAACATGAATAGAGAAATGTGAGAAGAGAATAGCTATACTTTCCATTACTTAAGAAGAACCACAACTACTCCAGTGTGAAAAGAAGATATACACCATACACCAAAGGTCCAGTATTGAGCGTCCCAGATACAACAGGAGTCATGGTATACAGTGACACTTCACAACAAGAGGGCAGCTTAGGGGTCTATGCCTATGCAGAGATTGTGTGGTCGCCTATGCAACTATGACTTACATGGTGGTGGTGCCTCCCGCCTTTGCCACTACAAGTGAAGGACCAAGTGTCCACAATCTTCGTTAAGCCACTTGAGGAAGGGAGGGAAAGGAATCTTGTCATTGCTCACCTAACCCTGCATCTCACATCCTCCTCCATCTCCTTACCCCAAGTCACATATCCTTTCCACCTTTCTTCCTCATGATAGCCATGCAAACCCATCCCCTTAGTCAAGCTTTGATGCAACCCACTCAGAGCCCATTCACTCATCCCAAACTCCCATCTAATGCCTACATACCTCACTAGCCTCCAACCTCCATACCTAAGTATGCTATTATTGATCCTTCCCTATGGAACTTGGCCTTGGTCTTGAGATAACAAGCCTACGTGCCAACTCAAAATGTTGCTTGTATATCTGCATTGAAGCCTGCAAGTCATAGGTGCAAGTTATAGCTGCAAACTCACTCATTCGACTTCACTTCACAGCTATTAGTCAGGGAGGAAAATGAGCTTTTCTTTCCTTTACTCGCTCCACCCTACTTCACTCATACTTCATTCTGCTATTCAAAGCTACACTTTGCACCTTTGCTAGCATTATGAAATGCCTTTAATGCCTTGCATAAGTGACTTGGTTCACTTTTCTACTCTGGATGGATGACAAACTGCAATTATGGTGCAATCACATCCGTCTCTATGTCTTTTTGAACAAGTCTCAACAATCAACCCAGATTTTATATGATCAAGGAATGACTTTGGTTTCAATTTAAGTCCAGAAATAGCTCAAAATTAATATGAGTGGAGGCAAAGAATCCATATAACCACCCCACTTAGTATGAAAGAAGGCTTGGTTGTTGCTGTTGGAGTAGGAGGGATGACTTTGCTCACGAATCTCTCATGCAATTACGATGCTTTGAAGAAGGAACAAATGAAGGCAATAGCCATAACAAGATAAAGGAAAGAGTGGAAAAAGAAGAGAAATGGTAGGGCATTTCCCACATATATAGGAACTTTTGTGCCGAAAAAAATGGTACCTCTTTTAAAAAAAAAAAAAATGGGGAAGGATGCTTTTAAGTACTTGGGATCCATTTTCCAACAAGATGGTGGAATTGATAGAGATGTTACACATAAAATTAATGCAAAGTGGTTAAAATGGAGGGGTGCATCTGGTATTCTCTGTGATAAGAGGGTTCCTTTAAAAGTCAAAGGAAAGTACCATCGAGTTGCGGTAAGATCAACCATACTATATGTTTCTGAATGTTGGGTTATCAATTATAGGCATGTGCAGAAGATGTTTGTGAGAGAAATGAAGATATTAAGATGAATGTGTGGTCATACAATAAATGACCATATTTCAAATGAAATTATTCGAGAGAGAGACGCCTAAACTGGTTTAGACATCTGCAAAGAAGGCCACTAGATGCTCTAGTCAGGAGATGTGAGAAGTTGGAGGCCGAACCTGCTAAGAGGGGGCAAGGAAGATCAAACAAGTGTTCGAAGGAAACTATTAAGTATGACCTTAATTACTTTTATTTAAGTCTTGAAATGGCTCAAACTCGATCTGTGTGGAGGCAAAGAATCCATATAGCCAACCTCACTTAATGTGGAAAAGGACTTGGTTGTTGTTATTATTGTTTGAAATGGGGAAGGATGGCTACCGAATGTCAATAGTCATCCAGAATTTATTATTTCACAAACAAATGGGGATACTTGTATACAGATGTTGGGATCAAAAATTAGAAAAGTACAATGCTTCTCTTACAACATTTTCAACCTAGACTCTTCCGTTCTTGAACGAAGTCTAATTTCTTTGCAACCATGCTGTCCAAATAGTTGCAACTAGCCTATCCCGAACCATTGGATCTGCCCACTATCCAGTCCAAAATGGCTCAGATTGGCTTCCATCTAAGGAACACTCACGTCTTGGATGACCCCATTTATAAAGGTACACCTCATCAAGAAGTGTCCCATGTCTTCCTTTTCCAGCCCACAAAGGGGGACAAGAGAGGTCATTTCCTGGCAGCCACCTCTGCACCATGGTTTTAGTAGGTACCCTTTCCCATCTCAGAAGCCAAAGGAATATCTTTATCTTCAACTCTGAGATAAGCTATCTTCTGAAATGAATATCCCTGTCAGTATCTTGTAGGCCTTTTTGTAAAGTAATGTCCATTTGCCCAAACCAACTGGTTAGGACTTCCACCCATAGGACATAGGTGTCCAATAGAAACCAGTATTTCCTGCAAGTCTGTGGCTCTAGCGTTGAACAGTACCCCCATCAAAAGAAGGCAATCAGGAGCACCCCCACCCCCCCTCAAAAAAAAAGGACCATCACAGATTTGTCAAACCAGTATATGCTTTTCTATTCAGAGTGCATAAAGCCTAGGAAAGGTAGATGCCAGCATCCCAGATCCAGTCCAATCATCTTCCTAGAATCTAAACATGGTTCCATTCCCCAATACTGACTCAAAAAGGGTTGCAAGACGTCCCATCACCTACACAAGTCCTTGCCAGAGCCACAAACCCCACGAGGGACCAATCTCCTGTCATCCATTCTAAAGAAGCATCCATAGGAGTCATTCAATAACAATGGTATCTCCAATTATAGCCCCTCTGGGATGTCAAACATATCTCTTCTCACCATCCGCATGGTATATCAGACAAATGTATGCATTTTGATTTGGGTCACATTCTATGGTTATGGATCTCCCAGATTATGTATTTTTCATTCCAAAATCGAGTTGTCCATATAGATGCTTGTGACCTCCCCTTCTTTGCCTTGCGGTAATGTTTCCTTCAGCATTACAACCTTACCACAATGATGCTATCCATAAACTCTTTCGTGGATTGGATTTCCTGTCTATGGCTCCATTGTGTGTGCTCAAGGTAGAAGTTTTGTATAAATGTGCCACCAAGTTATTCAAGAGAATAAGGTGCTATGTCCATCCACCCTCCATTCTTTCTGCCTAAGTGTGCATACATCTTTCACTAGAAACACGGAGTAAGCTTCTCCAGAATTGAGATGACTCTCCGAAGGTTTGTGGAAGTCGAAATAGTGAGAATGATCTATGTGGAAAATGATCTCATTACACCATCTATGAATGTTGCTCTTTACAAGAAGCAAGCAAGTTCACTTGAGAGCCTAGAACAGGAAGGACACCTTCGTTCCCTGCCCACACGCCAGGAAGATTGATGAACTCAAGAACAACACTGCTTTGATGGACTACATAAGAACTACCCAGGCTTGGTTCCCCCCCCCCCCCCCCCCCCTCCTCCAAGCATGATGCACTGGGAGAAAGGATGAGTAAATAATGATGCTTCCTTGCCGTCTGGAACATGGATGAGCATTATTATGTCATTCCTACAAGTCAAAATACTGGAAGAAGTGCCCTCTAAGGGCTTCTAAATGTTTCTTTCCACTCCTCATGAGCCCCTGATTCCTCCAAAAGAAGAGATCAAAGTCTTGCTCCTCTCCGACCTTAAACATATGTCTTGCTCCTTTTGAAACTTTCATGGATTTGCTTTCAAACCCAAATACAAGAAGCAACCTTCTCGTTCAACCTATACATGGAGTCGAGTTTGATCTCGCTTTCATTTTTATTGTACCCTGTCCCAATCTCACATCTAGCTCTCAACGAGGCAAAACAAACTTCCATAGCAAAACGCCAACAAAATAGGAAACGAAGGGAAGGCCAGAGATAGGCAAAGGAAACGAGGAGGCGAGGCAAAAGAGTAAGAGTAATTGAGCAATCCATCCTTTGCTTAGTCAAAGCCCTAGACCTTGAATCTTCCTAGCAACTGCAACAACCTTGTTCCAAGCTAAGCTTCCCTAACACCCCACACTCTAGCCTTTTGCCCAACCCACTAGGACTCTCAACTACAAACACAACTAAGCCACCTTCACTCACGCCTATGCAGTAGTGTGGAAGTAATTGCATCCCACGTGATTGGCATGACAGCAAGTTTAGTTTAGTACAGTAGCTGAGCTGTGGTGATGAATGAGGAAAGAAATGTCCTCTTGCTTTTTACTTCCCTCTTGTGTACTCCATCACTAGTGTCACTATTCACGGTATCAATGGAGCCAAATGCATAGTTACCATAATATTCATGGTACCCAATCTCCCTCCACAGGGGTCATAAGATAAGCTAAGGTGGGATGTCAGTAATCATATAGAGGGGTAGGGATTGGGAGACACCCCGCTTTTTAAATTAGTCCATCAAAAATTGCCAAATTTTTGAACATCAAAAGAAAAAAATCTAGTATAGAAAGAAAGAGAACCACTTCTTTTTGATGAGGTCTGTGAGATTTTTGTGTCCCTTTCATTCAATGGTTAAGACATCATCATTTCATGTTGAAGACAAGGGTTTGATTCCTGTAAGGGATAGGTACTAGAAATGACAAAATTCTGAAAGAGCAATTGCTTGCTTTCTTCCCAAAGCTGGAAAAGGTAGCCGAAAAGTTTCCTTTCTCCCCGCAAGCCCTGCCAGTGGGTCTTCTCAGTAAGGGTTTTCCATTTTTCTCCCATTCTCCCCAAACTAGTTCTCTGCTTTCCCACTTTCTTTCAAGACAAAGAGGTCTAACACCACCACTTTGGAGATCAAAGACCAGTCTTAGACTTAGCACTACATCCCACCACTTGCTTGCAAGTGGTTGGCAAAGAAAAGAAGAAAATAAAATAAGGAAAAAGAAAAGACAAGACCCAGCAACACATGGTGAAAGGAAGTATAGAGATTCAAGGAGCTGCCACTTTTTTCAACACGGTAACAGGAATGAAGGCTGACATAGAAGTCTCTGGAATGTAACAAGGAGATGTTGCATATTGCTAGATGTCATGGTTCTAGGGCACCATGATCCCTCTATCAGAAACAATCAGTCCCATCAGACATCAATCATCATTCTATTCAAGGGCTGGAAAATTCCCAAGGGTTACCAAAGGGAAATCTCCTAGTTCTTTCTGCCTTTCATTCCTGCAATGACTAGGAAAAGGTAAAGCAAAATTTTCACTTTGAATTTCGAACCTCAACATCGTGTTGTTCATGGTGTTGTACAATTAGTATTGGAAACAAATGAAGTGGTGGAACCTGCAAAATCACATATTGGGTTACTACATAAAGGAATTGAGAAATTAATAGAGTTAAAAATTTATCTTCAAGCTTTACCGTATTTTAAATCTTTAGAGAGTGATCACAAGTCACTAAATGAAGTCCTCCCTTCTTTTAGAGGTGCTAATCTCAATAAGGCATATATGACAACGACAACATGTCATAGAAGGATACCACAAGTGGAGTCGAAGACCCCAAAGATGAACATATCTACAACTACATCCACGAGCAACAGTCAAATGGGGCATGATTGTAAGATGCCAATGGAATGATCGACTGGATACACCACACCTTAACTTCTATATTGGATATATGAAGCAAGGGCATCTAAAAAGAACAGGAACTACGCCAACCACAACGAAGCATTTAAAGCAAGACTACATAAACAATCTTTGCCAAGACACTGAAGCAATAGTGGAACCATGAACTACATGTTACTTCTGTACTAATATGTCCAACAGAAGGCCCATGGTACCAGCTAATTACCCTTCCTCGCTTTGATAATTGTGTTCATGTGAATGGAGAGTAGGCAAAGTAGAAGGAAAGGAGGTCCTCATACGAAGTTGCACGCATCGAGCAGTAAGGAAGGTTTTAAGTGTCAATATCGACAACATTTCAATAAATTTCTAAGTGCACGTATCAGAGGCATGCCGTGGAACGCCCATGTTTCAATGTCGAGTTATTGAGGTTATCGATGCCCTAAAAATTCTCCACATCAAAGACACACCAACGCATGCCGACAAAAATAACAATAATCCCAATGATTAGAATTTCAAGAAAATCGCAAGCTTATACAACTTTATGTAAGAATAAGAATGTTATATATCCTAATATTCATATGCAACATGTAGTCTACCATGTTCAAGATCAATATAGATTGTGAAAGAATTTGGGAATTGATTTCATTGAATTGAAATCAAGAGCAGAATAACCAACAAATCCATAACAAATTAAATCCTAATCAAATGAAATCTCAAAAAATAGAAAGAGATAAACCAAAACAATTTTTACCTAATTCACTTAATCCTATACTATCTCTAATATCCCCCCCCCCCAACAAGCTGGAGCGAACAATGCCAAACTTGCAACAGTAGAACAAAACTAGGACCCCCCCCCCCCCCCCCAAACTCCTTTGAACATAATTCTTGGGCTAGAATAGGCAGGAAAGTAGTCAATTGATCCGGTAGACAGGCAATCATCTCTCATCAGTAGAAGACCTAACTCACTTGAAGTTAGAAAAAAAATAGCAAAGAGTCCTTCAGGAAAGAGTAGAAGTAGTTGCCTCACATGAGTTGAATAAACTATGGTGTAAAGAGGCTTTTAGGCAAGCAGAAGAGTAGGAGACAATCCCAACCAATTGTTGTTACCTTAAGCCAGTGAAAAACCCTTCTCTTGAGGGGAATGTAAAAAATAAAATTGGAGTGGGGCATTCAAGCAAGTAAAGGAGAAGGGAAGAGCACAACACTTTGTTCCCCTCACTGGTCATTAGAGTCATTGGCATCAACCAAGACATGAGTTGAAGCTTCAGCAAAATCCTTTGAAGCAGGTGCAAAACAAAAAGAAAGTCTCCGGGGACTTTCCATGGGGGATGTGAGGTGGCAAAACCCCCCCACGGTACAGATCGGCAACAACAGGATGTTAAGATTTCAAAACATAACAAGAGAAGAAATAGAGACTTTGACACCACATTGTGCCGATAAATATCGATGAAACAATGTGGAAATTGCAAAGAAGACTCTCAATATAGATTAACACAATCGATACATGGCAATATTTCACCAACACACCAGTGTATCGACACATTGTGTCGATATGCCCTTCTCCCACAAAAACCCCTTCTCGACAACCAACATGCCATCAGCATTTAAAATGCTACATGCAAGAGACTAAAGAATGGGAGAGCCCGTGACATGGTAGACAGTGAAACAAAGTAGAACAAGGGTGCAAATTTCGACGAATCAAAACATACGAAATACAGTGGAGTGAAACAAAGCGAAATGAGGCTCGCTTTCATCCTCTACATCCTATGACTTGCAAACTCACATTGTGAAGCTTCGCAAGGAAAGAAAAGCTCCTCTTTGTCTCCTACAATTTACAAGGCGAAGTGAAGCTAAGCCAGTGAAAAACCCTTCTCTTGAGGGGAATGTAAAAAATAAAATTGGAGTGGGGCATTCAAGTACGTACAGGAGAGGGGAAGAGCATGACACTCGGTTCCCCTCACTAGTCATTAGAGTCATTGGCATCAACCAAGACATGAGTTGTAGCTTCAGTAAAATCCTTTGAAGCGGGTGCAAAACAAAAAAAAAATCAATTTTCAATGGAAAAGTCTAACGGAGACTTTCCACGGGGGATGTGAGGGGGCAAAACCCCCCCACGGTATGGATCGACAACAATAGGATGTTAAGATTTCAAAACATAACAAGAGAAGAAATAGACTTTGACACCGCATCATGCCGATAAATATCGATGAAACGATGTGGAAATTGCAAAGAAGACTCTCAATATAGGTCAATACAATCGATACATGCAATATTTCGCCAGCACAACTGTGTATCGACACATTATGTGTCGATATGCCCTTCTCCCAGAAAAACCCCTTATCGACAACCAACATGCCATCACCGTTTAAAACGCCAAGTGCAAGAGACTAAAGAATGGGGAGAGCATGTGACATGGTAAACAGTGAAACAAAGTAGAACAAGGGTGCAAATTTCAACGAATCAAAACATACAAAATACAGTGGAGTGAAACGAAGCGAAATGAGGCTCGCTTTCATCCTCTACATCCTACGACTTGCAAACTCACATTGTGAAGCTCCACAAGGAAAGAAAAGCTCATCTTTGTCTCCTACAACTCACAAGGCGAAGTGAAGCTAAGTTAAATTGGGTCGATCAAATTAAAGAACATGGTTTGACATTTTGGTCAATTTTCGATCCCCTATTTCCTCCATCCTCTACTCAGCTATATGCAACTTAGCTAACGTAAGTGGCCTCCTACTCAAAGCATCTGCCATTATGTTTGCCTTCCCAAGATATTCAACTATAGTATAATTATAGTTATCTAGTAGTTCCACCTACTCCTTCACATGAAGTTCAACTCTTTCTGGGAAAAGGGATACTCTAGACTACGATGATCTGTATGGATCTCAATAAGGTACAGGTACTACATCCATATTTTAAGAGCAAAGACTGCTACCAGCTCTAAGTCATGAGTCAGGTAGTTCTACTTGTGGGGTCTCAATTTCTTAAGAGGCATAGGTTTACCACCTTCCCATGTTGCATGAGCATGAACCCTAGTCCCTAATGGGAGGAGTCACTATAGATTACATATCCTTACATCCTGGTTAAGTGTACTTGTCACTCTCTGTCTTAGCACTCGAAAGCTCTGCTTGACAATCCACTATTCACATCCTTCTTAGTCAATTAAGTGTGGTACAATGGTTTTGAAGAAGTCCTTAAGAAATCTTAAGTATTACCCTACCTAAGACGCTTCGAACCTCAATGGGTGTTCTTGGCTGGTCCCATTTCAAGACCACTTCAACCTTGGTTGGATCTACAACATTTCTAGCCCTTGAAACAATATGACCTTGAAAGGTGACCTTTTTCAGCAAAATTTCACATTTGCTTCATTTTGCATGTAGTTATGTTTCCGGAGGATGTCCCAGCACCATCAGAGGGCTGCTTCATGCTCTTCTCCTTTAGAATAGATTGAGACAACATCTATAAAGACCACCATGTCCAAGTATGGATAGAACACCATGTTCATCAGATTTATCAACGCTGCAGGGTGCCATAATTAACCCAAAGGTAATGACTCGTAGTGTCCACACCTAGTCACTATCCCCTAGTTTGCCCAATTTTTTGTTACTTAATTTGCTCCCAACAGGTAAAGTCACTCTCTTGTCAAATCACTCTCCATTTTCTTGCATACCTCAATCCCATGAATGTCCTTTCTAACAGAATCAACTAATACATGATGCTGCAGAGCAGAATGAAGGAAGCTCGTCTTCAGCCTCGTAGACTGACTCATTCATCTTGTCCAGCTCTGTAATCTGATATGGCCAAATTGCAGGGAACCATAGAATGAGGGACATCTTCATTTTCAGCTGCCACAAGTGGGCTAATTGTTTTAAGCAATAGGAGCAAGGGAACAAATGCTGGACGGCACATGAGCTGGACCCTTTGATGCTAGAACTTCATCAATCAATGAACACGGAGTTCTTGGTGTTGCTTTACTTCTCTCTCTTTTCTAACAAGAAGTTACGACCCTTTAGTTCGATATTTCTTCATTTGTACCAAACAGCCTGCAAAATTAAATCCTGTTCTACAAGATCCCACTTCCACCACGAAAAAACCCTACAAGTTCCAGATTTCACCTTACTGTGGAAAATTGAGAGTCGGAAGCAAGAATTGATGCCACCAAATCTTTCCTTTCTCACATCAAACATAAAAGTTGAAATCAAGGTTCAGGAAGTCTGTATGCAGTATACGGTCGGTTGCATCACTGCATAGCGAGTATGCGGTATTTGGAGGAGTATGCGGACGAGTATGCGGTTTTGTATTTTTTTAATTAAAAAAATAAAATAATTAGTTAATTTATTAAATTTTATGTTATATGTAATGTTATAATCATGCAAATGTCTCAAGTAGTATAATTAAAAAATATAGTTAATACTACTCTTCGATTACTATATAACCTAGAATATAAAATATTTGACATCTGGAAACAAGAAAATGTAGAGATACATACAAGAGACAAAAAAAAACATGTAAAATACAAATGAAAGACAAATATAAACAAACATGGATAAACGTTCATAAAATATAAACAAACATGTAAAATACAAATGAAAGACATACAGGAGACAAAAAAACATTCAGATAAACGTGGATAAATGTTTATCTAAGATACATGTTTTTATACAAGCACATAAAAATGTAGCAGCAGGGTCAACGAGAGGGGTTACCCAAAACAACCGCTACAGCCAGCCTTCAATGCTCCCCAACTGCTGCAGCCAGTGATGGTGGCGATGGAGAGGCAATGGCAGCGATGGCAAGCGATGGAGAGGCGATGGTTGCGCCGAAGAGAGATGGAGAGCCAATGGGTTTCGGGCGTTGGGGTTTAGGGCAGCGATGGAGATGCGATGGGTTTTGGGTTCTGCTGCTGGGGTTTAAAGGCGATGGTTTCAATCGTGATTCGTATGGGGTTATTTGGGGGGATGGGTTATTTGAGGGTCCAAGATGTTTGGTTTATAAGTGGATTTTTTTTACGTGGGACCCTAAAATTATTTTTTTCGTGGGTTTTTTTTTTAGAAGACCCCATCAGTGGATCCATCTCAAAAGCAAGTGATTACTCAGCCGAGTAAACGCTTACTCAATCTGACTACTCGCCCAGACACGCTTATAGCATCGCATTGCATTATACGATTCAGGGAGGGGTCCGCCTACAACTATGCGGCTGCCTACTCGACCTAGGCGGCCGACTTCCTGAACACTAGTTGAAATATTTAAATAATGCGGAAAAAATAATATCAAAGTATATAAGCATCACAACACTTTGATTTACGTGGAAACCTGACTCACGAAGATGGGAGAAAACCACGGGAGAAGGTCCCGATATGGTACTGATTTGTATTTCTTCTTGTCAAAGGAATATGAGAGTACACGCCTATTTATAGGCCACCACTCACACACAAAGTCCACATTTGCCAATGTGACACCAAACCCACAACCCAATTCTCTCAGCACTCCCCTTCAAGCTGGAGCATGGAATGCTCAACTTATAACACAAAGAAACCCACTCTACACAAGCAGGAACATAGGTTGGAGCTGCTAAAGGAACTGTGGCTCTCTGACAATGGCCTCTCCTCTGGAGACCCGGTGCTAGTGGTTCCCTATTCAATATCTATATAAAAGGGGTCTTCCTCTGAAGGCCTCGAAAGTGGATCTCCCTCTCTGGAGTCCACAAAACTGGATCTCTTACATTGAAACCTAAAATAGGCCCTTCCTCTGAGGACCTCGAAACTGGATCTCCCTCTCTAGAGATCTCAAAACTCTGGACTTCCCAGAGTTGGGTTTCTCAAGTGTAATCCAAGAATAAAAGAGACTCCCAAATGGTGGTGACTACAACAGGCTTCCATACTTCCCCTTTCTCCCATTCTTGTATTGGAGAAGAAAAGTAATAGAGAGAAGAAAATAAAACAATAAAAGCAAGAGAAGACTTCTCCACCTCTTCTCTTTAAACATAAACTTCATTTTTTTTTTCATCATCATTTTTTTTCTTTTTTTTGATTTTTCTCTCTATCTTTTTCCCTTTTTATTTTTTTCCTTTTTTTTTCTCCTTCCCTCTCTTTTCACCATCATTTTTTTTGCTTTAAAAAATCCTCAATCTCCTTAGGGTTCAGAAGAACCTAACTCCTCATGCGACCATCTCCACCTCTGGCGCCACCTCCTCGCATGCGCCGCCTTCACCATGCTCATAGATCAAGCTCTTGGTCCTCACTAGGAGCAGATCGAGGGGAACGAGGCAGCGATCCAATCCACACATGCTAGACGATGGGATCCCTACACCTCGATCGATCACAATCACTGCCACGTGGTAGCCAGGAGGTCGCCTCTGGAGACCCACGCCGCCCTCGTCGCGACGCTGGCGTGGCAAGCATCCGCGGTTGCTTCGTGGTAGCCACCCCCCGCCAACATCCTCAACGGCTATCACGACCAGTCGTGTCCACTCCGGCCACCTCACGAAGCTCCACCACCACAGGAGCCATGGCGCCGACATCATGATCTCCTTCGCCGTATGCTCCTCCAGCAGGTCCTTCGCACGATCAACTCCTTCGTAGCTCCTCCATCGCCCTTCACACGATCGCCGCCGCCTTGCCTCACTACAGCGACCGCTGATGCGAATGCCGCTGCCGTCGTCGACCATCACCGCTGCATGTTGCAGGGTGGTCATAGCACCCTCCCCATGCAACCTCTACCGTGCACGAGGCCCAGCACCCTACTAGGCGCCTTCTTTGTCCTCTTCCTCTTCTCGTTCCCCATCGCGTCCTCAGATCCACCAGCGAGAACTCTACAAGGATCAGTGCACCGCCATCGCCACCAGCCCTATCAGGGGCTGCGTGATCTTCCTCTGCCAAAATCAAGACTGATGCGACCCTTACACGATTCCTCGAGATCTCCACCAGGAAGATCTCCTAGATCATGATCTCCAAGGAGATCCTTATTCTTGGAAGAGAACACCAAGTACAAGAATAATAAAACATGATAATCCAAGGAACAGATTATTTTGATACCAAGTTGAAATATTTGAATAACGTGGAAGCAATAATATCAAAGCATATAAGGATCACAAAATACTTGGGTTTACGTGGAAACCCCACCATGAAGAGCAGAGAGAAAACCACGGGAAAAGGCCCCGATAGGGTACTGATTTGTATTTCTTCTCCTCAAAGGAATATGAGAGTACACGCCTATTTATAGGCCACCACTCACACACAAAGTTCATATCTTCCAATGTAACACTAAACTCACAACCCAATTCTCTCAACAATGAAAGCCAAAAGCTAGAAGCATTCTTTTCAAAAAAATAAACATAGAAGCATGTTGATGTTCCTATGCACTCCCTCCACTATAATAAAAATTAAATGCAATAGAATTGTTTGCCATGCATTTCACCAACGCAACCTCCTTGATTAAAGCTAAGGACTTGCCATCTCTTTATCTACCCTTTGTCACAAATTCACTTAGCTCCTTGCAAAAACATAAAATGCACTTAGCACACCAACTACTCAAAATTTCTCACATGGTTACTAAAAAATAATCAAGTTATCCATGCCATAGTAGATGATCATGGAAATTATTCTCCAATGTACATTCATTATCTAGAATAATATAAATATCACTCTTCTATAGACAAGCAAAGTAAATAATCCAACACATGGCCACAACACGGCCTTCTCAAACCTGATGACAAAAAGCTCTCAAAATTTGTGTACACAACAAGTTGACAAATGAGAAAAATTCATCGATAAACAAAAGGCATCAACCCACGAGAACTTCACAAAAGTTTCTGAGTACTACTGGCCAATCGAACCAGCATAGAACATGACTTCATGGGCTATAGCACCCTACACCATGTCATGACTGTGGCAAACCAAACGATAACCATCTGTCTGAAGGGTTGTCATGCAATCCAATGGATGTACCAGGAAGGTATCAACTCCAACATTTCAGACAGCAGGGTAAGCCTCCTCTATTACCCAATGTTTCCATACACGATTATGGGAGGTATAGCCTCCCATTCCTTTTATAGTTACACACTGAATAAACAGAAATTTCCCGCTACCCTAATATTGAGGATGACAAGTGTAACCAATTCTAAGCGAAGATTATCCCTCTCGCTCTTCACTCTACCTCTAGATCAGGCAGCCTCCAAGACTGACCCACCAACAGATCTGCTAAGGTTCATGCAATTCATAACTGAAAGGATTCTGTTTTTGTAACAAGAGATCTGTTTTTATTTCTATACAACAGGAAACAGGTGGTGGCAACTGCTCCGCTTAAACATCGCCAATTATATAGTGGGTTCAAAATGATGAGCAATGATATCTAGTATGTTCATGTAAGTCAAAGGCTAGGCCACCGCTGGCATGATATGTATTATCCAGGCAAATGACAAACACTAACAGATACCTACCTTAGAAATCATATAGATACAGCAACTGTGGATGTGATTTGCACTTGCATACTATGTGTGGAAAGCACTCAACCTTTCAGAATAAAAAAAACTACTTATCCCTGCCAGATCAGTTGAAATATGATGGCATGTTCAATACCTTCATCGTCAAACTTGTCCCAGTCTTCGTCCCAGTCAGCTGCTCCTTCTTGAATACCAGGTTGCCAACCTTTACGAAGGGAGAAAGCAACATAAGAACATATTAGCAGAATAACAAAGCAAAAGAATTTGCATTATAAAACAAGTGCTACCTAACAATCCTAAAGAGTTTCGTAAAGCAACAAAAAGACTTGCTAACAATGGGTGCCACCAGTTTATACCCAATAGCTTCATATGTCTAAAAACACACATATGTGAAAAACACCAAATTTTCCAAAAAGATTTGCCCAGGCAGGCCAGCCCTGAAATTATGCTAAATGGGCTATAAATTTCAGCAAGATAATATCCATACCAATGAGCCCTTTGATTCTTTTTTATTATGTGCTAAGCAAAAACTTCAAATTAAGTAGAATGGAGGGAAAGAGCCTTGACATCCATCCAAACCCTCTTCAATAAAATCCATCCTTGGTTTTTGAATTTTCAAGTTGCTCCAATGTCAAGGCCCAATGAAAAAAAAAAAAAGGAGAAAAAAAATAATAAATAATCCACCGACCTTATCCCCTCTAACAACCTTCCACCACCCTCCAGGCCACCCCCCTCTCGATTGCTCTCCCTCTCTCAACATCTCTCTCTCTCTCTCTCTCTCTCTCTCTCTCTCTCTCTCGCGCGCGCGCACTCCCTCTCGATCTCTCACTCTCTCCCGCTCTCCCTCTCCCTCTCTCTCTCTTGTGCTCCCGGCCCTCTCCCTCTCAATCTCTCTATTACTCCCTCTATCTTTCGACCTCTCACCCACTCTCTCGACTCATTCCCCCCTCCAACAATCTCTCTCTCTCTCTCTCTCTCTCGCCATTGCCAGGCTCACTGCGGTGACGTCAACCCTCTCCTCAACAGCCCTCTCGCCAAAGCACGCTACCACTGTCAAGGAAATCAAAGTCGAGGTAGGGCAATCCCCTTGTATTTTAGTTTACATTTCCTTGCATGAAATCATGTGACATGTCTAGGGTAGAATCACATGTGGAAAAAAAATCAGGTGTGGTCATGGTGAATGTGGCACCCAAGAAAAGCGTATTTGGCGTAAGTTCAGACCCATTCTTGGGTACGAACTCGACTCAAAGCAAGACATGAAGCTGCTGCCCATGTAGCACACGCATGGGTCTTGTGAAGGACCACGAAATCGGGCATATACAAGTTGCGCATGTGCAACCCGTAAAATTTGGTTTTCACTAGAAAAAAAAAGGTAAAAGAGAAGGAAAAAATCATACGAAATGAAATTAATTAATCGCCTAAGTGATGAGACTGCGATTTCAAGAACGAATATGCATATCTTTGCTTTTTGGTTACATTTTGCATAGTTTGATTGTAAGAAGGTAAAATATATTTCCTTGAAAAAAACCACGCTAAAAATTATTATTATTATTATTATTACATCATATTTTATCCAGAATAGACTCTAACAAGAACTGTTGTAAGAAATGATGTATCGTCAAATTTTAAACCCATGCGTGCACATGCAAGGTTTCCCGATCACAAAGATTTTGTTTACACTGATAAATGTGTGTACATGTGCAAGCGCTAGGTCGGCCCCAATTGAGTTGACATTATGGCCCATGATGCATGCTTGTGTCCTTTTGGGACACAACTAGGATACCTGTATCACCTACAAGTGATGGCAACTAGACCCTCAAAATTTGGAAGGGTGTGCCTCCTATTTGACAGGTTAACTCTATCGGGTTTGATCAACCCAAGCAGGGGGTTGCCAACTTGGTTGACTCAAGTCATGGGGTAGAAATAAAAACAACCACAATGTAACATTGGTAAGAATATTTAGGTGAACTTGGTATACTATACAATAGGAAATATAATAACCATGGATCTGGATCCTTAAAGAAAAGGTCCCAGATCCCAATGAGCCTTGCGGTTGAGTTCAACAAGGGGAAATTGGAATGGACTCCATAATTGAGCCCCATGGTGAGAAGGAATGATTCTCTATGTCGCAGAGGTAGAGATTGGCTTGCAAGTGAATCAATTACAAATCAACCACTTCATGGACTAAAGTTTTCCCATAGGACGTCGAGGCTGAGGAGGCTAGCACATGTGTCAAGTGTCTCCACATATGTTAGAGTTCAGAGCCGCCAACCAGGCACTTTTGTTACGAGAAGCAGTGGGTGATTCCCGAGGGAGGATTCAAGGTGGAAAAATCTCTCTGAGGTGCAAGGAGAGGTTTCTTACACCCATGGTTTTAAAAAACGTGCCTCGAGGCTATAGAGGCGGCCTCAACTAGCCTCGAGGCGATAGCCTCGGGCTATATACCAGAGGGGTGTGCCTCTTTGAGCCCAGGCGGTCTGAGGCGATGAGGCGCACATGAGGTGCCGCCTCAGCTATTAAGGTGTCATGTGCTTGTCACATGATACCTTTTAGGGTTGCAAAAGGCAAGAAATGGGAGAAAGGCGTGCATACAGAGGTCCTACGAGTCCAACTCGATTCAAAGCTTGCGATTCCAAGTTTCCAACAGGGTTTGACCGATCTTCAAGCGGTGGTGCAGCAACTGCTGCAGCGTCGGAGGAGGAGCATCGCCAGTGGTGCAACAGCGTCGTTGGAGGAGGAGGAGCATCGCCGATGGTCCAAGTTGGTTTGAGATTTTTTTTATGTTGATTTTGCTTTAGGGTTTAGGAGAGTTAGTTTGCTTAGGATTATTTCTGATGGTCCAGAGAGTTATTTGACAAATGTTATTTGATTACATTTTTTTTTATTTTTTTGGTTTAATTGGCTGTGTCATTGTCAAATATCTTTAAGATGAGTTTTGAGGTGTGTTGTTTGGGTTTGAGGGGAAAGTTTAGATCTTGGTTGTTAGGATTTTGGGTTTTTAGTTGAACTATGTGCTAGTCCAGTAATGTTGTTATTTAGGCTACATTAAGACTCGGTACCATTGGCAACTTGCCTTAAATAGAGGCTCCAAAATAGCCTATTTAGGTCATTTGACTTTGATAGTTTTATTTATTTCTCAAGTTTAGGTCATTTAGGCTATTTATTTGATTACTAATCTCTTTTATTCTTTTAGACATGGTGCTAAAAGCAAGAAGAGGAGGAAAAGAAGGATCCACTGGTAGGTCTGATCCTGGATGAAAGTATTGCACGGAAGTTGGCCTTCAAGGATCTCAAAAGAAAAAATGATATAAATATGTGAAGTGTAAATTCTGTGGAAAAACTATCACTGGTGGCATTACAAGACTGAAGGAGCACTTAGCGAAGACACACAAAAATGTGGGAGCATGTGCAAAGGTACCACCTGAAGTTGAAACTGAAATTAAGGCATTCTTAGCAAAGAAGGAAGTTGGTAGAAGAACACTTGAAGAAATGGAAGAAATTTGTCACATAGGTGCATATACAGTAGAAGGTCCATCTGGGCATAATGAAAATGCACCTACAAGATCAAGTGGTGGGCAGGTGGTGAGGGGTCCTATGGATTTATTTGTTGCAGGAGTTGGATAGAAAGCAGGGCCTGGAAGTGATGGACCTAATAGTGCTCCTCAAGGTCCTCTAAAGCAGGTTACTTTGAATTCTTCTTGGAAGAAAGAACAAAAAATTAGAGCATGTCTTAGTATTGGTAGATTTTTCATTGAGAATGGATTGTCATTCAATTTGGCCACTAGCCCATTTTACTGGCAAATGCTTCAAAATGTACGTAACTATGGAAGGGGATTCAGAGGTCCTACAATGCATGAGTTACAAACTTGGATTTTGAAAGAAGTCAAGACAATAGCTACTATAATGTACCAAGCGAAAGCGTCTTGAGAAGAGATTGGATGTAGCATAATGTCTGATGGTTAAACAAATACAAAAGGACGCACCTTTATCAATTTTTTGGTTAACCCAAAAGGTACGTGGTTTCTGAAATCTATTGATGCCTCTGGTGAGATCAAGAATGCCGATTATCTCTTCAAATTGATGGATGATGTTGTTGAAGTGGGCAAAAGCAATGTTATCTAAGTGATAACAAATAATGCATCAGCTTATAAAAAAGCTGGAGAGAAATTGATGGAAAAAAGGAATCATGTGTATTGGACTCCGTGTGCTGCTCATTGCATTGACCTTATGTTGAAGGATATCATGAAGCTATCTCTTCATGACTCTATTTTCAAGGAGGCCAAACAAATAATCAATTACATATATGCACATGCTTGAGTGGTGGCCATGATAAGGAAGCATGTAGGAGACTTGGTGAGACCTGCCGTCACTCGATTTGCTACTGCTTTCCTTTGCAGAGATTGTTAATGGCAAAAGATGCTCGAGTCTTTTTTCACCTCAAAAAGGTGAAAGTGCAGCAGCTATGCATTGAAGGTTCGAGGGCAAGCTGTACAAAATATTGTCCTCAAAAGTATAACATTTTGGCCTAGTGTAGCCTATGTAATAAGGGCAATCAAACTGTTGGTATTGGTTTTAAGAATGGATGCTGAACAATATCCACCCATGGGATTTATTTATAAGGCTATGGATAAGGTCAAGGAAGCTATTGCTAAAAATTTGGGTAATGATGAAAAGAAGTACAAGACAATCTGGGACAGGCAATTGCACACACACTTGCATGCTACTTCCTATTTTCTGAATCCCCAATGTCAGTATGAACCAATTTTTAAAGTTGATTCAAAAGTAAATATGGGCTTGTACTCATGCTTCCAAAGGTTGATTCCTGACAAGGATGAGAGGTTGAATGTGGATCTCCAAACAGATGCATCTGTTAATGGAAGATGATTATTTGAATGGTCCAATGCCATTGAGACTCGTTTTAAGAGGAGTCCTGGTAAAGTCCTTTCAATGATTCTATCATTTAAATTAATAAATTTTGTTCATTTTTTCCTATATACTATAAACAAATTTTCCATTACAATTGATTGGTGGAGAGCATTTGGTGATGAAACACCTGAGTTGAAGAAGTTTGCCATGCGCATTTAAAGTTTGACTTGTAGTGCATCCGCATGTGAGCAAAATTGAAGTGCTTTTAATTAGGTAAAAAGTCCATATTTGTGTTTTAAATTTAGAGTAATATATAATAATTAGGCTATGATTATAAAAAATTTAATGGTGAACTTTTCATTGAGTAAGTCCATACTAAGAGAAGGAACAGGCTGAGACAAGATAAACTCAATAACTTGGTTTATTGTATGTTCAATTTGAAATTGAAACACAAGGAGGTGAAGAAGAAGACAATGGATGATCCTCTATTGTTAGAGGAAGTAGACTCAGATGATGAGTGGATCGCTGAGCTACAACTTTGTGAAACAGAGATTGATGCTTATGAAGAGCTTGATGCAACTGCAGCTCTAGAAGAGGATCCTATTGATCTTGAGCAGTTAGTAGGAGCAGAGGGAGGAATATAAGTAGGAGGAAGCAGAAGAAAGATGCAAAAGAGAAAGGACAAGGGTAAAGGTAATATGTAATTTTATATTTTGTTGAACTATAATGTTTAAACTTACAAACTAAGGTTCTAACTTCTAAAAGATATTATTTAAAATGACTTATCTTTTAGGCAAGGCTATCATTGACGTTGAGGAGGAAGAGTTTCAAGAGAGTAATAGAGATACTGAGGAAGATGATGATGAAGCTAGGATGAAGTTTATGGATGACTCTTAAAATGATGCGACCAGCCCTAGCAACAACATTGATGAGCTTGACGGTATTCAAGGAGGAGGAGACTAGAGTCTACACTGTGTTGTAGTTCTTTTGAGTTTTTGATGTGGATGTTTCATGTACCTTCATTTTAATGTATGTTTTAACTCTTAAGTCTCCCAATGGTTTGGGAAGTTGGTTTAGTTTGTGTTTTTGTTATCGTTTATAATCTTCTATATTATATGGATGTTTATCTTTTCATTTAAATGTCATCTCTCGTTTAGTTTCGTTCTTTCAATGTTGTGATAGAGAAAAAATGTTATAAAAGTGTGTTATTTACATTATTATTTCCTTATTAGCACTTGCTAAGTATATATCATTTCATTTTTCTATGTTTTTTATGCAAATCCTAAGGCTTACGCCTCAACCGCCTCAAGTTACGCCTCACTTCGATGAAGGCAAACTGTCTCGATACCGCCTAGTGTTTTTTAAAACCTTGCACCACGAACCACCTAGATTCACAGCAAAAGTACCCTAATAATAGGATGATGATTCTTGTCATTGTCGACATTGAATAACTTGCCACTAGGTGCTAGCAGATATTGCTCCTTAGATTAAGAGGAAACCTAGGGCTACACCCTGCAGTGGGGGGTCAAAGGCAACAAGTTCTATCACTGTTAGCCTAGGCAAATAAAAATACGAAATTGAATTCGTGTGGACAAGATGGGGCATTCCTAAAGGTAAGAGAGAATGCGGGACAGGACAAAGAAAAATAAAGGAAAAATATTTGGAAATTACGCCCATTGGAGGGGATGCCACTCGTCGAGACATCTTACTCAATGGTTTTCTCTCTCGTACCTTTTTACGCCCTATTGAACCATGTGACTCATGTTGTAATGTCATTTTTTTTTCAAGACAGGATGCCACACCACTCCCCTCGCTTTGCGAGCAGCCCCCACCTACTGGCGCTACACCAATACATACAGTAGCTCCTCTGTATTCCCTTACCAAAGGCCTCCTACTGTAGATGGTATACATGGGGGAGTTTCTCCCCATTGAGGTTCACTTGGTGAGCCTTCTCGCTTGCCTAGGCACCCTCATCCAAGACCAGATATATTTGCTACTGCCCTAGTGGATGTTGGAGTAATGGAGTGGTAGGTAGAGGAAAAGGAATGATGGATAGGAAAGCTTAAGGTTCATTTTTTGGGGTATACACCTTTTTGTAAATCAAAGAAAGAAGAATTGTACATAGCTTAGTAATAGCCCTTTTTGGCCGTCTACCTTTTGTATAAAGTTTACAAAGCATCAATGTAAATATTTGTGATGGGCATGTATATATATAAATAATAAGGCAGGATGTGCCCGCAATAGTTGTACATTTTCATATCTCTTTCGTGGTTGTGATGTAACACGGGGTGTGCTCGCTATCATTGATTTTGTGTATTTGCGGTATGTGTGAGTTGTGCCCACGTAACTTTGCAATTATACCTTTTTGCACAAGTCTTTCTTGCTAGTACAGAAATTTGGGAAAAGTATGAAAAATAGGGAAAATTCTGCCAGATTTTCGACATAATCTAACTCCTCTAGTTAGTAAGTTTCCCTTAGGCACGTATTCACGAATTTCTTGAACAGTGTACTAAATAACGTAGAAGGCAATAGGCAACGGCCATGTGACCGCAACAACAATCTCAAGGGTTCGTCATTGTGAGACGTGACATCTAAGGTTCATTAATTGCAGTTCTGTGTTTGAAATTCCGATAATCACCTGCCTTTATCTCATGAAACATCACAAGCCATGATTAATTGATATGTTTATTCTCATTAATCTTTGCTAGATAGGTTATTAACAGAAAGATATAAAATGTATAAAGGGAGAAGTGGCTGGGTTCAGCACGGTCCATAAAGTTCAAGTTGTCTATACTGCCCTCCTGATTAACAAAGTGAAACCTTGAGGCATATTTTTAACTTGGACAAAAGTACTAGCAATCCTGGAAGGACAGCTCAAGGTAGGCACCCGGCCAGACAAAACAGTGGTTCAAGGGTGCCACACGTGAGAGTAGGGCACTGGAGGGAATGGGATGAGAGGGGCACAGAATGCCCCATGATGGGGGTCAGAACTTGCCAATTGACAAATGACGGGTGAGAAGAGGAACAGCAACGGGCTAGGCTGGGAGGAAATTGAGCAAATGCTCGGGGAAAGGAGGTAAGGAAGAGTAATGAGAGTAGAACATATCTAAATAAGCTTTAGTATGGAATTGTATCTTTAAAGGAAACACTCCTTTTTAAAAAAATAAAGGATGTGTACCAAAGGCTGGTAAACATTCAGCTTCTTTCCCCAGAGGTAAAGCGGTAATCACTCCAGATTAGTGGTCCCCAATTTGTTAGAGAAAATGTAGGGTGCAGTTACAACATAAAACAATCAACCCCCTCAAGCAAGAAGCTCGTGCACTTGAAAAGTCAAAGCAGACTGCACAGCATCGTGTGTCTACCTACCTATCAATCTATCTATACTAATCAGCTGACCCTCGCTTCTCAGCGGGATAGTCACCGATAAATCATTAGATTATGTAACAATACTTTCACTCAAACTACGATGAATCAAGTTTAAACTCAAACTTAATTGAGAAAAGACTTGCATTGATAACTTGAATATGGTGCCGTGGATAGGGACAGAGTTAGAAAAAAATTTTAGAGTACACAAATTATATATGCACATGATATCACATGAAATTTCTATAAATAAATGAATGACAATTTCATGTTAAAACTAATTATAAACACCTATTTAATTAGTATTTATTTTGTATATAAGCAATATCTAATTTATTTTCATTTAAAACTTGTAACAAATACAAAATATATATAAGATAATTTATTAAATCATCCAATATACATATAATCATTTTTATTTCAATACTTAGAATAGTAGTCCATCTTAAATAATAGGATAAGAATATAGTCGTCCATCTTAAATAATAGGATAAGAATATATGATGTGTACAATATGTTTGGAAAAAACTAAAAAGAATACTAACATTTATGATTATAATCTGAAGCTTTATTGAACAACCTATATGCAAAGGTAGAGCTAGAAATGTTCTATATGATAGTAAAAAAAAATATAGTTTAATATATAGATGAACATAGACTTATTTTTTATAGTAGCACAACCAAACATAGGATTGGTAAATAATCTTTAATATTTTTGCAAGGAGTTATTTTCATATTTGCTTGAGTTTGAAGACATCTCAATTATTAAAACATATTGGGGAGAAATATGCTAAGAAAAGAGGTGTCATTTCTTCCAATGTTAATTCATATATGAATTTTTAATTAAGAAAGAAAGATAGAGTTGGGGGTCATGGGATGAATGTATGGGTTTTTAATTAGGAGAGAGAGAGAGAGAGTTAGGGGCTGTGGGAGTGAACCAAAGAGATAGAGAGAGAGACATTAAATGTGGTGGGATGAGAGAGAGAGAGAGAGAAGGGGAGAAAGAGAGCAAGGGGGTGGGGAAAGGGCTGACAAGGAGAGAAGAGGAGAGAGAGTGGGGGGGTGGGGGGGGGGGGGGCGTAGCGGAGGGACTGACATGTGGTGAGGAGGAGACCCACTTTTAGTATAGAGTATAGGATGTGCATGTCAAACTGTCTATCTATCTATGTTGGTCTTCATCAACACAAACTCACTTGCTATTTTAATATGCAAAAATAAATAAATAAGTGCACCCAAACTTTGTAGAAGCTTTGTAGAACATGAAGCAAGCATGACTAACAAAAAAATGATGGAGAAATGATTGTTGCAAGTAATTCAGTGTTGAACACAATTATCCACTGCCAATCACACCACCAACTAGAGATTGCTCTGTAAAAATCTAGATCATAGGTTTCAAGATTTTAAATGTCGATTTCAATTGAAAATATCCATTTTGAAGGCACGTTGGAGGCACAAGGAAATGCCAAAATTTCAATGTTGAAATTTGATGACTTCAACATCCTAAAAAATAGGCATTTCTAATGCACACCGAACGCATGCCGAGGAAATCTTGGAATTCTTTCAGAATTGTATTAAATTCATATAATTGTATCTGAAAAACTTAATAGACATTTAAACATAAATCTTTTCAAACAAACTATTTAAGCACTAAGTCCTAAGATCTAACAATATAGCTTTATAAACTTATGAATTTACAAATGTAATCATTAAAATCTATAATAGGATCAATAAATCTAAGGATTATAGCTTAAATCTGGCTCAAAGAATGAGAAATAAATACTATTTAACTTAGAGAAGCTAAATTACCTTAAAGGTCGAACAATTAAGGAAAGGAAATACTTGTACGAGTTCTTATCACTCCAATAGCAATGCAACAATAGAAATGGGTTGTTGAGCCACCAATGTTAACCTTAAAAATGCTAATAGTCTAAAAATTATACCTAATGCCACTCATTTTGCCGAAATTGTCAACATATTATATCGATATTTGGCAAAATATCACTAACATTCTTGCATTTCGATATTACATGTGTCAATATGGCCTAACATAAAGAAAAGGCCATTTCGCTAGCATGCAATGCGCATTCAGAACAATGATAGATTTTAAGGAGAAATATATGGGTTCGTAAACATGTATATAAAAATAAGCCACGTGTAAAAGGAATGTCTATTAAAAATAAATAATGAAATGTAGAATAGAAAGCAACGATCGATCTAAAGTAGTCTATTATATATCTCCTAAAGTTGTTTCTTAGGTATACACTCACATAAATTTCCCTCTAGTCCTTGCTACATAAAATTCTAAGGGGTTTCCTTAATGAAGAACCAAGTCATTTTCTTCTCCATCTTCCTACTCTATATAGTATCAATTGAAAAAAAATGAATCTTCTTATCTACTAAGTTGGTCCTACACCCCTTTATATAGAACGAGGTGAGGAAAAATTATAACATGAGTTCAATGAAATAAAAAATAAAATAAAATAAAATAACCCTCAACACATAACGTAACACTCCCCTTCAAGTTAGAGCATATATATCAACCATACTCAGCTTGTCTCTGCACTTCTCAAACATAAGACGAGATAACAACTTAGTAAACATATATGTAGTCTAACCTGAAAAGGCTAGACAACAGTACGGAGTAACCCCTACTGGATAAGATTCCTGATATAATGACAATCCATCTATACATGCTTAGTTCTCTTATAGAACATGGGATTGTTAGCTATATAAGTTACAACCCTGTTATCACAATACATCTCCATAGGCACATCAACTATAACATGAAGGTCACGCAACAATGACCGTATCCAGATCATCTCCGCTGCCATGTGTGACATAGCGCAGTACTCTAATTCAATGCTTGAACGTGACACCACACTTTGTTTCTTGCTCCGCCAGGTCACAAGATTTCCTACTACAAACGTAAAGAAACCTATAGTAGATTTTCCATCCCTAATATCACCAGCATGGTCAGCATCAGAATAAGCAACATTCATATGAGCTTTTTTCTTGAATGAAAGGCCACGACCTAGACACTCAATATATCTCAACACCTACATCACTGCCTGCCAATGATCAGTAGTAGATTTGTCTAAGAACTGACTTAGCTTACCTACTGCAAGACTAATATCCGGTCTAATAATGGTCAAATATAACAACTTTCCCACTAACTGTCTATAGGCCTTCGTATCCATCAGTTTTATTGTGCCATCAAACAAGTGAGCCTTTGGATCCATAGAGATATTAGCACCCTTAGACCCAAGCATGCCTGCCTCCTAGAGAATGTCTAAAGCATATTTTCTCTGGGACATAACAATACCATGTTTTCTCGTAGCAATATCAATGCCAAGAAAGTATCTGAGCTTCCCAATGTCTTTCATAACAAATTGGCGAGCTAAGTACTCCACCTAAGAAATACCTACTGCTTCATCACCTGTGAGTATCAAGTCATCCACATATACAAGTAAGGCCATAGTACCACCCTTGGTTTTCCTCACAAATAAGAAATGGTCAGACAAAGACCTCTGCAACCCAACCACCACCAAGGCGTCTGACAGGCACTGAAACCAGGCTTGGAGACTCTATTTAATACCATAAATGGCCTTTCTGAGCCTACAAACACACTTTCACTAAACCTCAAATCCAGGAGGCTGCTGCATGTATATCTCCTCCTGAAGATCTCCATATAAGAATGCATTCTTGACATCCAGCTGGTGTAAAGACCATCCATAGTATGCTACCACAAAAACAAGTATACGGACAGTGGAGAGGCAAGCAACTGACGAGAAGGTGTCAAAGAAATCCACCCCATAGATTTGGGTGAATCCTTTGGCCTCAAGACGAGCCTTGTACCGAGAAATAGACCCATTTGGGTTGTATTTCAAAGCAAAGACCCATCTAGCACCAACAAGGTGCACACCAAAAGGTAACAGAGTGAGCTCCCAGGTGCCCCTATCACAGAGGGCAGACATCTCTTCCATGCAGACTTCCAGTGTGGATCAAGTAGAGTCTGCTAATATGATGTAGAAAGCGCAGAACTAGAGACCGCAGCAGTAAAAGCATGGAACTCAATACTAAGTATCAATGGAGACTGCATGCCCAACAACACGGTACTGAGCACAGGAATGGGGAGTTTTCCAAATAGCGATAAGCATATCATTATCAATATCCATGGACGCCTAACTTGAGAAAATATCAATAGAAGTACTATCAAAGGGCTCAATATATACCTAATCGAGGGGAGACGATGGTAATTCAGTAAGCACTAGAGGGGGGTGTGTGTATGCTTCTCTCTATAACTGACAGGTAGCTGATATGTAGTACCCTTGAATGCCTTCTCATATGGCGGTTCTACTCTAAATGTACTCATAGATTACTCTAAGGAAGAAGTTGCTCTACTACTACTGGCCAAGTCATCCATAGATACTGGAGACACAGGCATAGGCACAGCAGTCTCCACATCACATAACTAATGTCCCGATGTGGAGAAATAGGGAATAAACTCGTGAAATGTGACATCCGCACTAATATAGTGTTTTCTAGAAATGGGAACGAAACATCTATATCCCTTCTGCGTGCAACAATGGCGAAGAAACACACACTTGGTTGCTCTAGGGGCAAGCTTATCACGACCAGGTCCAAGCAGGTGCACAAAAGCGACACAACCAAATGTCTTGGGAGGCACAAGAAACAAACCTACATCAAGGCACAACACTGTCCATGGCACCTGCTTGTGGATCACAGAAGAAGGAAGCTTGTTAATAAGATAATAGGTTGTAAGTACTGCATCTCCCAGATAGGTATGCGGTACACTATTTTGAATAAGCAAAGCTCGAGCTGTATCCAGAATGTGTCTATGTTTTCGTTCTGCAACCCCATTCTGTTGTGATGTGTGGGACCAGGAGGTTTGATGCACAATGCCAAGAGAGATGTAAAACCCCACTAACTATTTGGTGCAAAACTCTAAAGCATTATCTGTTCTGATAGTTTTAAGACAAACCCCAAACTAGTTTTTCACAAAAGCTACAAACTGTTGAATAATAGTACCAACATCAGATTTATTATACCTCAAAAATAGCCATGAAAGGCGATAAATTATCCACTAAAATCAAGTAATAACGATGGCATTGTCTATCTGTCATACGGCTAGGACTCCAAACATCACAATGTATCAATCAAAACAGGCAGAACTACTAGGCTGCATAGAAACTAGAAAGCTAGATCTGTAGTGCTTCCCCAACTAGCAGGCATTACACTAAATCTTCATAGTTGGTGACAAATGTGAGAAGATCCGGTGTAGCTTGTCCAAAGACGGGTGGGCTAGTCATCTGTGCCACTGCAAGGCACTCCCAGCAAGACTCATCTGACAAGCTGCTACAACTGGACTCTGCACTAACCAGTACACACACCCCTCATGTCCACAACCAATCATCCTCCCCGTCATGCGGTCCTGAAATGTACACCTAATAGAATAAAAAATAACACAACAATTCAGGTACTTGGTAGTAGTACTAATAGAAAGTAACTGCATAGTCATATCAGGAACATAATAAACATCTAAAAGGTGTAAAGTGGGAGTAACTGACACCCCCCCTTTTCCACAAATAAGGGCATGTCACCATATGCAAGCTAGACTGAACGTCCTAATGGAACATCTTGTATACCTCCAAAGCACTGGAGATTCCCAGACAAATGATCTAAAGCACCTAAATCTATCAACCATGTATTACTCATACCTAAAGCTAAAGCATAAGTTGTGCCTAAAGACTGTGGCTGATCATGAGTCAACTGTGTCAAACGTTGTACCACTACATCATAATCTGCATCTGCAAGAGTCAAGGGCTCAGTATAAGTCACTGGAGCAGGTATCACAGTAGCTTGGTTGGCCACAGTAGGCCTTCCAAGTTTATTCCAGCACTTGGCCTCAACATGGCCAATCCTCCAACAATAGGTGCATGTCGACTTACTACGAGTACCATCACCACATCCTCTGCCTTTACCACGAAAAAATCCACCCCATCCACCACAAGTGCTAACAGCAGCATGGACAGAAGATGTATTTGTGGAGACTACCTCATGAGTAGGCTAGACCTGTAATCTACTAAGCCTCCTGTAAATCTTCTCAACAGGAAGAAGCTCAGAAACAGTAAGAATCTGAAAGCAAGCCGTAGAATAATCATCACTTAGCCCTGCAAGAAACATATGAGCTGAAAACTCCTTTCTGTGATCTCTGCATGTAGTGGAAGTACACATAAGTCGACAAGCATTATATTTTTCCAAGAGGCCCTTCATAGTAGAAGAATATTGTGGCAAACTCATCAACTCTTCCTTGATATGACATAAATCATAGTGTATCAAAAAGACTTGAGTTGAATTCAACTCATGTGAATAAGCAATCCTCAAGCCATCCCACATCTCTTTAGTTGATTTGTAATACATAATTTCATCTCCAATGCAGGGAATTACACTATTCAGAATCCAAGCTCTCACCATAGCATCATCTTTATTCCAAGTTGCATATTTCCCTATTTTCAGCTCTGGTGGTGTTTCTGTAAGCACGTGTTTCTTCTCATGACCTTACATGGTAACAAGGAAGGTTTGACACCAACAAGGGTAATTAGTCTCATCCAATTTCACAATTGGAGAAAAGAACAAGCTTTTGTACACACCACTTTCTGCACCTTGCCCTGAAGACACTTCAGACTCTGATAATGAAGCCATAATGAATCCACAACACAAACAACTTCACAAAATACCACAAACTGCATATTTGAATTTTAGTACCAAAACCACAATATCCGAGGAATACACACCCCGTAATCCGCACGCACGCGATCAATCAAAATCCGTCAACACTTTACAGGGAATACACGCCCCAAAATCAATCCAAGAGTCTAAACAATTCATACCAAAGTTCGGTGTTGCATCACTAAACCTTCCGAAAGGTTCTTGCTCTAGAACTTCATCGCCAAAAAGCCAAGAACCTTCCTAGACACTGCTGCAGCAGGGAACACAGCCTACCGCTCTCTCCCTATCACCAAAGAAAACCTGGCAGCTAGGAGAAGGCCCTGGAGGAGGTCGTTGTCGTTGTTGTGGCTGCACTGCTGCTAGAGTGGCGGAGGTGCTGCTCACAGCGGTCGATGGCAATGACACTGTTGCTGCTAGCCGATGGTGGCGACAGCATTGCTGCTGGCCGACGCTGCCATCAATGGCAGCGATGGAGAGGCTTTGAGGTAGGGTTAGGGTTTTCTTGGTGGAATCCTCAACTTGGCTTTGATACCAAGTTGAAGAAAATGAATCTTCTTAGTTACTAAGTCGGTCCTACACCTCTTTATATAGAAAGAGATGAGAAAAAATTATAACATGAGTCTCATGAAATAAACAAATAATAAAATAACCCTCAACACATAATGTAACAATATCAAAATCATAAACTTCATCACCTCCATCATCCTCCTCTCCTCTCCTTGCCACCTACCTAGCAGCCACTGCTACATGCCTCAAGCCAGCCAATATCATCACAACCTCAGCAACCCAGGCCACACCACAACCTAGCCTAGCGTGCGTCAAGGCTATTGTCCCAACCCTAGAAACAACCCAGTGCCACTTTAGCTTGCTCAAGCACCTCCTCCAGGCCCACCAACACCCCTCCAATTGCCATGACACCGACCAGTCTTTGGCCATCACCAATAAGACTTCTAGACTTGATCTGACCATCACTCTACAACTATATGGAACATGTGTTCTTATGTTAAGGGCACAAGCATGAAAATGTTAATATGTTTGTACGTTCCATGTTTAAGTAGGTGGTCTAACGTTGATGAGATTCAAACCCAGAATCAATGGTGGGAGTTGTGGTTTGATATCGATTCCTTAATGTATGATGTATGTCAATGATAAGATTGGAGATTGCACTTGCCATTGCTACTTTGGTCATTGTAATTATTGCTTCCAGGTTGAGGTAGGAAGTGATAAAGTGGAATCATTGTCATGTTGCCATGATGGTGTTGGTGTATGTGATGGTAGTGGATTGTCGTCATTTTGGTTGTTGTCGATGTTGATGGTGCTATTATTGTTAGCATGCCAGTGCTACTATTATTACCATCAATGTCATCCTTGCACACATGAGTCGGTGCAAGAAACATCAAGTTGGAGCTAGTGTAGTCAATGTGAGTCAGACCAGTACAACGTGGCCAATAAGAATAGACTCTACATGTTTTGCATCAGTTTCTTAGGGGAAATTTCTAAATGGCTCATTGATTTGTAGTATTGAGACATTTTTATGGAGGCACTCTATTACCAATCTTCAGTAGTAAGTGAAGTTTAAAATGCTGATTTCGACGTCATTTCGATAAATTTTCAAATGCGCATTTTGCCAACATACTATACCAAAGGTATGCCGACAAAAATGACAGAAGTAATCAAAATGATTAAAATTTTAAAAATAACTATTTCAATGGATGAATATTTTCATTTAAGCAATAAATCATATCTTTTACTTAATATGTAATATATCGATACATAACCGATAAAGCGGCAGCAGCAAAGCTGCAACAGGAGCAACAGCAGCAGCATGCCGCCGACATGCCGAGCTTAACGACGGCATGCCGATGATTTCGTCGCCATGCCGGCAAAACACCTGTGTTTCGATAACTTGAGCATGTCGCTATGGCATATCTTCAAAAATTGTCATTTTACCGGTACACCGCCGACATTTAAATCACTAGTAGTAAGGCCATAAAGTAGTGAAGTTAGCAAATGGAAGATGATCATCTATTACAGGTCAAGGAGGTATTCACATATTGCCTACATTGCGATTATCAAACTTCCACCATGCTTAGGTTTCCAGTAAGCCTCTTATCAGTCATCTATATTGCCAAGGAGCTTAACTATAAGGTGATAATTAATCCTGCGCATGTTGTATCTTCCAAATTTTAATAAGTATTTGAATGGTGGACGTAAAGAAAGAGGAGTCTACTATCTCCATGAGAGTCTTATCCTCGCAAAGTCCACACATCCTCCAAGTGCTTCCGCTACTCCATACCAATGGCATCTTTGTTTTGATCATATGCCACTTTAGAAGCTCCATCAACTTCTAACTTATATTTTGCCATCATCTACCTTTGACTACAAGGCATGTCAACTAGGGAAACATAATCTTCTCACTTTCTCTACAATAAATGTTGTTCATTATTAAGTTCTTTGACGTGATTCATGTTGATTTATAAGGATGTAATTGTGCCCTAGTTTTATCTTTAGAAGTCTAATTGTGTCCAAGTTGAAAAGGATAAAAATACTACCTAGCTATTATTTATAATTCTCGCTCATCTTAGATATTCATGTTGAAGGAAAAATGCAAGGTTGGAGAAGCTCTAAGAACATGCACATAAAAGCAAAGATGAAAGACTCAAGATAGTTTGCTTCAATAATGCTCTTAAATTGTGTAATATCAAGCTACTTGCATTTTTCTGATCACATGGGTTATTTAATCAACCCTCATCCCCATACATCACAAGAGAGTACCAGAGAAGCGTATGCATGTCATTGATATTGCTCGTACCTTTTTGGCACAGCCTTGTATGCTCCCATCCTATTCGGTTGAAGCATACTATCTCATCGATCACATGCCCTCTTCATCAATCACACGCACTCTTCCATCCTTGAACCAAATATGCTGTTATATATTTTACCCCCTAAAGTGACTGGGAGTGCTTGCAGGTAAAAGGAGAAAAGCCATCTATGTGCACTGTGAAGTGTGTGCTATTTCAAGACTCCAAAGGGTTACAGCTGTATATATGCACATACACCAATCCTACCAATGACATCTTGCAACATCAACCAATTTCATCCCGTATGTCTACCACTTTCAAAATACTAGTGAATCGGCAATTCAGAAAAGCTATACCGTGCAGCATTGGAGTGGCATCTTTGACATCTTTGGAATTTGAAATAACTAGCGGTAGTTGAACCTAGAAAAATGGAGTCTTTCCTTTCAAAAGAATGTCATTTTGAAGAGAGGTGAGCCAGGTGACAACTTTAGAGAATGACGTGGGCCTTAAGCAAGGGCTCAAGGAGTTGAGAATTCTTTGGAAGTATGGAATGGCCATATGACTTTCAAGACTTAGAGCAATATTCTGGCGCTACCGTTTTCTTGGTGCTTCTATCTCAAATTATAGTTTTAGGGAAGGAGATGCACCATGACACAACACACTAGAGTAATGAAGTGAAGCTAAGCAATAGAATGGAATAGCAACAAAAAAAGTAGTTGGGTCTAGACCTTTGTTCAGATATTGGTAACTCCCCAACACATCTAGTCGTGTTAGTCACCAAGGAAAGGTGCGAGTGGAATGAAGCACGACGAGAAGACTCGGTCACATCCCGCAAGTCAAGGTGCGACCCAAAGTGGATTTTCTCTACTCCACAATGGTCTCATTTGTAACTGTGTATTATAATGGTCAAATATAGCATCTGAATCAAAATCTTTCATGGATAACCTGACGAAGCCAATGAGCTAGGCAACATAGGGAGATAGCCTTATTCAGGACTTGCCCAAGTCAGTCATCATAGACTCTGTCAGATCCTTGCTGTTAAAGTTCTCTTCTCACAGCATTGTGCATCCTTTGGTTCCATGTTTCAAAATTTCCTTGCCAAGCTACATGAAAAAAAGATATGTCATACTGCTTGTTCGCCTCAAGCAAGCACCCAAGATAAGGCAAGTGGGTATGACCAAAGGTGTGTTTGATGGTCCGTACTAGCTGCATAGCCAGGTCGAGCCACATAGCAAATCATAGGATGAAATGTCAGTGTGTGTTGCTTGAGTAAATCACAATAAGGAGTGAATACCAGGCTGAAAGGGAGGAACCCATTTATTCTCACTATCATATACTTTGACCCTATTTGAGAATCAGGTCCAAGTATCAAATCAAATTCTTTCTCCGAAAGGTCAATGTTTTCATTTCTACGCAAATGTCCAGTTTTGGCTGAATTGAACTACACTTAATAGAAATATTGAACTGGCAGAAAGACTAAACAGGTTAGGGATTGGAGGAATCTCCCAATGGAAAAAAGCTCCAAAGTTCCATCTTTTCTAGAACCTGGAAACTGAACAAACGCATAAGGCACCAGGGGAAATGCAGTAAGCTATCACTTTCAAAGAAAAATTGGCAAAAAGAAATTCTGACATGAACACTAAAACCCAGTATAAGCCTTCACACCGTAAAATACAATTGGTTTACAAATATTAACAATTTCAAGAGAAGCCAAACCACCGCCTGCACCACAACAGAGGAGGGCGAGGGGAGAGAGAAGGGGGGCTAGCAGAGAAAAGGCTAGAAACATAATATCATTGAAATCAACGCCAGAGAAATTGGTTGAAATTCTGTAACTTCTAGTGAAACAGCTGAACCTTCAAGTTGCAAAACTCAACTATTCAGATGAGAAATATAAGTCGTTCCCTCATTTCTCCCTCAAAATTCAGATTGTAAAAGATTCTATAGCATGAACTAAACTAGATTCCAGCAGCATCCTATGCAAGACACATGAATTTACTTTGTATCATTATATCATAAATAGGATCAACAAGATAATCGGATATTTGAACTTGCTGAAAATAATTATGCAATAAATTAAATAAAAAAAGGAAACACACAATTAAAGCAACAATTTAAAGGGAAAAGAGGCATTTAATAGGAAAACATATACGTCACATCTAAACATGCCAACCTCAATGTCAGAAAAGGCTTGGATGATGTTGTCCTTGTATGTATGAAAATCAGTAGAAAATGAATAACAAAATTTTACAACTGTAAAAGGTTCAAAGAAAATTATACCAAAAGGAAGTTCAACAACAACAGTTGATTTCACGTCCAAACCATGTTTCTTGCAACGTTCATTCAGAGCTTTCCCTAGCTCTTCCAGATCTGATTGTATCCGATCAGCACGAACCTGGAAAGAGCATCATGTTGAGTTTACTTGCTACATTTCAAATGGGTCAACTAAGAAAATGGTATTAACCTGAAGCAAGCCATCAGTGCTTCCCCCTTGTTCCATTTTAATAATTGCATTCCGCAGTTCCAGTTTTCTTTCCTATAAATTATAAACCAACACCAAAGATATTTACTATAAATATTAAGGAAAATACTGCAAAACACAGCTCAAATGGAAAGTACCTCTATATCACGAAAGGTGGCCTCCTCAACAGTCAATTTGGAGGCTATTTCACCAACTTGTTTGTATTTCTCCTCATATCTTTTTGCAAGATCTTCCATCTGAAAGACAACAGATGATAGTTTGATACAAGTACAACTCTAGCTGGCCAGAAGCAGTTTATTCTACACAATCTTACACACCAAATAAAAACATATAATCAGTTAACATAAGCAACTAAGACAAATGCAGAGTTGATTTAAAATAGTTTGAAGAATACTTGCTTTGGAACTGACCCGTGCAATTTACAGGATTAAAAAACTGTATTACCCAGCAACAATCTTTCTACATATACAACACACCAACAACAATAACCAAGCCTTTCCCACATAGGTGGAGTAAGCTATATGGATTATTTGCCTCCATTCAAATCTATTCTAGGTCACACCAGGATATAAATCCAAATAAACCAAAACCTAACCCTGAATACAAAGGAAATTAATGTGTTTTTATTGTGAGAAAGGTGCTTACCAAAGATAATGTGTTTCAAAACTACCAATCTGTTAGAAAATCTGAATATTAGGAGCTTACAGCCATGATTCTTTTTTTTATGCAAAGGAAAGGACAACTGTTAGAGGACTACAGCATCCAATTAATTTGATCAAAAGTAACGGAAAAATTACATCAACTAGCTCCACATATTACGCCATTGGATACGGTCAAAGATAACATTCTCCAAACAAAGATGCTCCCCCTGCATTTGCTAGCATCTCCATCCTCTTTTTTCTCTCTTTTCCCCTGAAAAATGTAAGAGGGATTAACAAAGGATGTTAATCTCCCAGAATTCATTGAAAAGGGGGAGCTAATTGCTCCAAAAAATGTTAGTCAACATGGACGCGGTTAGGCAATCCTTTGTTCTCCTGCGGTGTATTTGGCTAGGGCAGATGGGTTAGTCTTTAGAGGGGAGAGAGATAGTGTTGACAGAGTGTTATACCATTTTTCTTCTTTGTGTGAACACTAGTGTAACTAGCTCTTTTTTTTCCTCAATGAAACCGGACCCCGGTCTTCCTTTCAGAAAAAAAAAAAAAAGGCCATAGACACCAAGGTATGGCAACCTTCCTAAGTTGGTCACCATCTTCCTCCAAAGAATGCCTCGAAAGCCATCCCAAAATGACTCCTTAGAGCTGACATCCACCGTCCGCACCCCGGCTTCATCCCATAATCTTTGGCAAAAAGGCAAGAAAAGAAAAGGTGCATCCTGTATTTTATACTTATGTCACAAAGGACACATGAGCCATCAATAAGACTACAACCAGCTGCCACCTCCACCTAGAGTCACACATGACCACTTGTTTCCTCCTTGGAAGCCAATGGAAGAATCTAACTTCAAAGAAACACAAAATCTCCAAATTCTCTTAAAATCATTGCCAAGAACAAGGTCTGCTAAGGGGGAACCCCTATATACAAGTACTAGTTAGGTCTTTTCTAACCTAGAATTCACTGTGCTTTTAGACCCAACCATCTCTCCTAGGTCCTAATTGAACCTCCCATAGTTGATGGTGAGAAGAAGTGCCTCAAGTCTAGCATCCGATAGGTTAAGGGTACACCTAGCATCCACACCCCATCATGGTAGCAATCTACCACGAAACCCAAAGGTGTAGATGGCAACAAGGTCAAGCGAGGATACACCTCCACAACAATACTATTGGAGATTCTATGAGATCTCACATGATCTCCATATTGAGTGGAGAAGAAGAAATCCACTTGCCAACTTATTCCTTTCTTATTTTTTGTTTTCTTTTTTGGCATTCTCTTTAGGAAATTTGTTTAGAATTTGATGTGATTTGGTTTGAGATATATTTTTCTTTATTTAAAAGATTGTATTAGGATTTGAAGTAGGATTGATCTCTCTGTATAAAGAGACCAACTCCTCTTGTTTCTCTTTGAGTTTTCTAATAATAAAAGTGCTCCATGTTCTAGAAAAACTCCCACATGGTATCAGAGCAAGTCTTTCTTGGGAAGACCATGTGCTCCACCATAACCTTGAGGAGTACCACCAACCTTCTCTGTAACTTGGGAAGCGTGATCAACCCCTTAGCTTGTGTTGGCGACACCATGCATCGCCAGTAGCCACCATAGAAGCCCAGGTGTGGCCTTAGTCTCTTCTCTCCCCATCGGCAGTTGTGTAGGAGGTCCTTCAGGCCTCCTTTGTGCATGTGTCCTCCAACCGACAACATCTAGGGTGAGATTGCAAATCCCACGCGTACTACCAAGATGAAATTTTTCTACCAAGCCTACCAATTTTTTTTACTTATCCTTCATGCATGTGAAGCATCTTTGTGCATACGCTATGGCTGAGAGTGATCAAACAACGGTACATCTGCAACCAAGATTTCGACCTCTGTACTAGTTCAAGGGGCCGCAAAGTCCCCATGTTAATGTTGATTAAGGAGTAAGACCTCCTCTACTACTACTTGAGAGCATTTTTCATATGTGGCTACTACTTCTGCTACGATCTTCATCTTCTACTACTTCCATTGCAACTGCTACAGAAGTCACCAAAGTCATGTCTGTGTAGCCTGTACCCGGCCCAACAAAAAGTTCTGAAGCTTCAAATCGTGTCATCGACGAAGAAGACTCTGATAAGTGGTATGGAAACTAAGCCACAGGCTTAGCCCCATCCATAAATGCCCATACCCAATTCTCCTCTTTTCTTGACTTGAAGAGTTTTTTCTCTAGACAGAAGTGATTTTTAGTGCTTAGGAACGTGCCTCAGTTGAAGTACTCGGTTCAATTAAAGTTCAAGTTCTAGTTCAAGGTTGTACTTGGGATCGACTCCCATTGTAGACAAAGTATTAGCATAAAGAAATCTACAGATTCTACATGCATGCTCTAGCCTCAACTACATCAGAATGGGAGAGCATCTACCAAGTACTACTTCAAGTTGGATTGTGCATGTCCAACTTGGGGGGGAATGTTGGAGATTCTATCAGATCTCCACATTGGAGATCTCACATGGTCTCTACATTGAGTTAAGAAGAAGAAATCCACTTACCAAGTTATCCCTTTCTTATTTTTATGTTTTGTATTTTGGCATTATCCCTTTAGGAAATTTCTAGAATTTGATGTGATTTGATTTGAAATATGTTTTTGTTCATTTAAAAGATTGTATCAGGATTTGAAATAAGATTGGTCTCTCCATATAAAGAGACAAACTCCCCTTGTTTCTCTTCAAGTTTTCTAATAATAAAAGTGCTCCATGTTCTAGAGATTCCTACAAATAAGAAAAGGGGCCAAGGATGACTCCAAAAATGAAACTTATTACCATCCCCTAGTGAAGCCCTACAATGAGGTTGGACCTTCCTTAACAACTTTCCCAAACCCTCTCCAGAAAGAAGTGCCTCCAACCAGCACCCTTCTTTCAACCTAATCAACCAAATCTCCATTAGAATCACACAATCCAAAAAGGCATAAGCAGGCCCACAATCTTAAGCAACCATTTTATAAGCAAGGTGTCATCCACTTCATGCATGGGCTTATAAACTTCATTCCAAACCACCAATAGCAAGAAGCCCTCCATTTCTCCCAAGTGCTAAAGTAACTTGTGCCTAATGGAACCACCTATCCAGAATAGGACTGATATCTTCAGTACCAACAAAAGTACAACAACAAGGTGGAAAGCATAAAGGAAAGCAACACCAACTTTCCCATTGAAAGTAAATGGACTACCTACACCTACAACCATTTTGCCATTCTTTCTTTTGGCTCGGTAGGTCCTTGTCCTTGGGAGTCGTAGAGATAGGCTCCCTACCTGCCAAGGCTAGTTCTCCAACTCAAACTCGATCCAGCCTCTTAGGAAAGAAAGATATCTTTGCGGTAAGGGAAAGGAAAGAAGAATGAATGATGAGGCTACATAGTGATATAGTTGAAGAAAAAGACATCCTCAAAGGAAAAGGTATGGAGCGATAGAGTTCAGGAAGGCAAGCAAGAGAGAGAAGCATATTCAAGCGAAAGAAAGAAAGGCATGCACAAATCCCAAGCAAGGAAAGCATTCGGGAAAGAGGATAGCAATCGGTGTTGATCCTATGTTCACTACTATCAAGCTTTTCCTTACTTAATGGTACAAACAAATAGCTCCACCAACTACCATCCATTTTCTCAATGATCAGAGCCCAACCCTTGTAAGAAAGCCAAGATATCTGAAGGGAATCTGCAATGCATGAAACCAAGTGCCTGTCCACAAACACTTGCCCCAATGTTTGTCAAAAAAGGGCAAGAAGCACGATTTCTATAAGTTCACATGCAAGCCTAATACCTTACCAAAAACCTCAAGTAGTAATTTAAGATTTCATGCTCCAATACATGTCCTTCAATAAATAAATGGACTACCCGGAGTCCAACCCTTAAAAGTAATAATACTTGTCGTAAGAGAGAGCCAAGATATTTGAAAGGAACCTACAATGCATGAAACCAAGTGCTTGTCCAAGGACACTTGCCTCTGTGTCCACCCTAGAAGGATAAGAAGCACAATTCTACAAGTTCACGTGCAATCCTAACACCTCACCAAAAAGCTCAAGTAGTAATCAATGATTTAAATTTCAACAACATGTCGTCAACATGCCGTCAAAATGGTTGTTATTGGGGTAAGGCAATATCGACATTAATATAGTGTTGAAACACAGGGACTTTGATGAAATGTCATCGAATTTTGCTGAAATGTCAACAAGTGATGAAATGCACTCAACAATTCTATTTGCTACTACTACTTCTCACTCTCAATTCTCACATTCCTCTCTACTAGTGCTGCTATTACTTGCATTGTTGTTGCTCCCACTGCTGTTGCTGCTGCTTCGTTCTTATCCAAACTGAATCTCCACTACTGCTGCTACTGCTTCCATTCTCCACTCATCCACTATTGTTGCTCCCTCCTGTCTCGCTATTCCTCTCCTCTGAATCACTCGAGGTTTGATTCCACTCCTATCTATAATCTACGTACTACGGTCTAGATGTACTATTATTATCAGCATATAGGTCTAATCATAATTTAGAATTGAGGAAATATATGTTTAATTCTCAAAAATAAAATCCTAAGTTTGGGATAGCATTAGAGAATAAAGAACTTGCATCCATCCATAAGAGAATAAAGCCTGAAAATTACAAATACTAAGGGCCTGTACACTTCAAATTAATCATCATTTGCTTCAAGGATAGCATTCAACCTAGAAACCCATGGTCCCATGTTTAAAGGTGACAACCTATATTTTTCATACATAAATATGATACAAGTAAATTTAGATGTGACTCATATATTTGAATCTTTTATCTTTGCATGACTTAATCAAATTTGATCAATAATTATTTGATATTTATTTCTTAAACATGAGCATAATATGGTAGACTACATGTTACATATGAATATTAGGCTATTACATTATTATTCTTACATAAATATGTTTAAGCTTGTGATTTCCTTAAAATTCTAATCATTTTGACTAATGTCATTTTTGTTGACATACCTCCCAGATGAACTATTTTCAAGGCATCAAAATCATCGAAATACAGACATTTCCATGACATGACCTCGACGTGACTTTAAATGCATACTTAAAAATTTATCGAAACAACATCAAAATCAAAATTTAAAACTTAGTAGCAATTTAAGTTTCCGTGCTTCCAATACATGCCCTTAGATAAATAGAATTATACCATCTGCATGTTAGAGAATTGAGCACAATCAACTGCCCCTCTCAGCACCAAAGCCTCCACTACTAAGGTACAAAAAGAATAAGACTACTGGGCAAGCTTGCCCAATGCCCCACTTGGATTAAATCCATCCTCCCCCAAGGCAACCATTAATGAGGATGGAAAAGGAAGTGAACATGACAAGTGTTTATCCAGCAAATCATTTTGAGGGGAACTTTTCAAGGTGCAAAGACAACCACAGTACTCTTCAATCCAAACTACCCAACAGAATGCCTTTCGTCTTTCCCTTTTCCATCCAAGAATATCTCTTAGGCCACAACATAATTCTCTATAATCGATCTCCCTTTAATAAAAGCTAATTTGACCGAATTAATCAGGCCATCTAGACCCTACAAAGCACGGTGCCAGAATCTTAGCCACCAAAAGGTGAACTAAGTTTGATAGGGTAACAAATCTAAAATCTTCTACTACCACAACACTAGCGATCCTAGATAGAAGGAAGAGAAAGAAAATGTTGATGCTAGAGAACTCATCACCCAAGGAAAGAGCATCGGAGATGACAACGATGTCTACCAAGACTAGATAACAAATTCCTTAAGGAAAAAACAAGAAAGCCATTAGGACTCGAAGAGCCCTCCTGCTTGAGGAAGCAAAGGGCATGCCAAAACCTCCTTATTAAAGGGGAGAACCAACATACCAACCTCCTTTGGGAGACACATTTAGGGTGATAACCCCCAAGTGCAAAGTCTATTGCTCTAACCATAGAGAGATAGGTCCAAAGTTGTTTATTAAGCCCAATGAATCGAGCTTGCTCATTAATTTATCGAGCCTAAATTTTCAGCTCAAGCTCGACTCTTCAAGCTATCTAGCAAGGATCGTAAACCCTCATTGAGACCAAGTCTAAGCTCAATCCAACTTATCTAGCTAGGATTTTTTTGACACCTTTAGATATAACTCCCTTAATATGTAGACAAAGTCCTACTAGTATCATATGCTAACTACTTCTAGGTTAGTAAGAAAATGGCATAATAAAAAATGGAATATTAAATAGAGGTTACTTTAACGGGACTGCGTCAGATAGCAGCTTTGGCCACCAACCCGATAAGCATCTCTACAGCCTCTAAGTCAAGAGATCCTAATCCCTAGAAGGGCACTTTCTATGTAAGGCAAACTCAAAGTAATAGGAAGAAACCTGACCAACATTGAAAGAGGCATCATACACTGCTAGTCTCCAATAACATCATAACCAAAAGGAACAAAGATTGATTTGCCATGATTACTTGTCAGCCCACAAAATTCTCCCAAAAAAAAGGCATATGTTGTAGTAGTATCAATAAGTTCCATGGATCCCCAAAAGCCTCTCTAAATCTAGTAAGCAGTCCTTCCACAAGCCTGAAATGCCCTAATTCCTAAATCACTCATCAGTCATCACAATCGAGAGTGGTGCCAATAAGCAATCCCATCTAACCCCCTTTCATAATTGTATCCAACCTGTTGTGAGTTGCCCATTAACCAAAGTTGAGAAAGAGTCAAGCATAAACCTTTTATCCATGTGTATCATGAATCAAGAAAAACTTTCAAAATAGATATCGAGTCATGAGCTTTTATAAAATCAAGCATCCAAAGAAAAACCTTTCCCATTAAGATCACTTCCATGTAGCCATAATTTTAGAGGCCACAACAAATAATTCCTATAAAGATCAGCCCCCAATAAAAGTCAAGTGATCCAATCACAAGTAAAATCTCTCTTAGTTACTGGCAAGAACTTTTACACCACAATAAGGTAAGCAATATTAGATAAAGCCATGGGTCTAAAATCACCCATCTCCTAGAAACCTCCCATTTCGGTAATAGAACAAGAATATTTATTGACCCATAATTTTAATATCTATCCTAAAAGATAGGGATTAAGAGATACGAAATAGAATAAAATGGATAAAAGAGCATAACAAACATTACCAATGGAATTCAGGGCAAAACTCCTAAAAAGACTAGAAACTGATGAGGTACGAACATTCAACAATTAACCAAATTTGAATCCTTTTAACCGTGATTTTTATCCATTTTGGAATCTGAAGGATCAAATTCGGATCTTATATTCAGATATGAATTTTAAACGGATTTGAATTCAGATTTAACACTATCCAATTTGATTAAGATCCGCTTCGATATAAGAGAAATTTTAGGCATGTATATTCCACTTACTCATATATATACATGGTATGTCAAACAATCCAAACAATTCATGTGATCAACTTTACAATGTCAAAACCTTGCCACCCATGTCATGTGACTAGTCACTCATGTACATATGCACTCCAAGACCACCTCCATTATTGTTCATATTCATGTTGGGACCTACAAGTGATCAAATTTGAATTTTATCCACATCCAAATAAATGAGCTTCGGTACAAATTTGGATAAATTTCACATCCCACAAACCTCAAATCAAATGTTGAATAATCTAGATAAAAAAATGGATGCAGATTCGAACATTGAGTTATCCACTCCGTTTACAAGCCTAGTACCCCCTCTTTCTCACCTCATAAACTAAAAAACATTTTCTAGAGAGGGTACTCAATTACAAAGCATTGTGTGCTATTTACTGAGGTGGTTTTCATATTACATGGCTTCCCATTGGAAGATCTCTTTAAAGACCTAAAAAGCACCATGTCAAACATCTTTTCTTTTTAAAAAAACAAGAGAGAAATGATGGTTATCCGATTGAAAACCATTCAAAATTAATTAAACAAGAAACAAGGTACAAGCACAATCAAATTACAAGTAAATTTCCAAGAAATACATCCAGGAAGAAATGCTAGAAACAAAATTCTCAAGGTAAGGTTGTTGGCCCTTTAACACTGCTGCATTTCTTCCCAATCAAATGCCCTAAAGCACCACCAAGGCTTTCGCTTCCTCCTTTTTTGTCCTGAATGCATTCTGTCTCATCTGTCGTCCCCCTCTCCTAAAGGAGGCCCAAAAGACGTCATGCGAGGAATGCACGATCCAATCAAGGCTAAAGTGGCTCCATACCTACACCAACAAAGAGCAAGTAAAGAAAAGATGATTTATATCACCATCCTCTTCTTCGCAAAACAAGCACACCCTTTCTACCTCGAGCACCCATCTCACTCTCTACATCCTCGTCATCAAGCGACACTTCCTAAGTAGCCATACAAAAATCTTGATCTTCAATGGGCACACTACCATCCAAATCTGTCTATAGTTTCTAATAAAATCAAATATCATCCATCAGCCTCATGGTTCCCAACCTGTTGTATGCTTCCCGCACTAAGAAATTACCTTCATCCCAATCGAAGGAGTCAGGTCCTCCCCCCTCCAACCGGTAGCCCTCCAGCCCCTACATCGTAGAATGTAGCTCTAAAAATCTCTTATGCAATAAACTGGCAGCAAACATGGGGCACGACGCCTCCCAAAAGCTAGTCACCGAAACCTCCTTATCACTTGCCAAAGCAAAAAGCCTCATAAATCTATCCTTTGGCCTTCCTTTACCCATCCAGTCATCAATCCAGTATCGAAAAACATCTCCTATGACAACATACGATGCTCCTATGCCAACATACAGTGAGAAAGCATTGCATTTTAGGCACCACAAACCTCAAACCCCTAATAAAATGAGAAGCACCAGGTGGCGATCTCCTTTTTTGTCCTGAATACATTTTGTCCCATCTATCATCCCCCTTTCCTGAAGGAGGCCCAAAAGACGTCATGCGAGGAATGCACAATCCAATCGAGGCTAAAGTGGCCTCATACCTACACCGACAAAGAGCAAGTAAATAAAAGATGATTTATATCCCCATCCTCTTCTTTGCAAAACAAGCACACCCTTTCTACCTCTAGCACCCATCTCGCTCTCCACATCCTCGTCATCAAGCAACACTTCCTAAGTAGTCATACAAAAATCTTGATCTTCAACGAGCACACTGCCATCCAAATATGTCTATAGTCTCTAATAAAATCAAATATTATCCATCGGCCTCATGGTTCCCAACCTATTGTATGCTTCCCGCACTGAGAAATTACCTTCATCCCAATCGAAGGAGTTAGGTCCTCCCCCCTCCAACTGGTAGCCCTCCAGCCCCTGCATCATAGATTGTAGCTCTAAAAATCTCTTATGCAATAAACTGGCAACAAACGTAGGGCATGACACCTCCCCAATAGCTAGCCACCGAAACCTCCTTATCATTTGCCAAAGCAAAAAGCCTCATAAATCTGTCCTTTGGCCTTCCTTTACCCATCAGTCATCAATCCAAAATTGAAAAAATCTCCTATGGCAACATACGGTGCTCCTATGCCAACATACGGTGAGACGAAGCGTTGCATTTTAGGCACCACAAACCTCAAACCCCTAATAAAATGAAAAGCACCAAGTGGCAACGACTCCAAAAAGCTCCAATCCAACCTCGACCCATACAACGCCTCCATGACCAATCCCAAGAGGTCTTGACTATGCTCAATTAGTCGTTTTATCCACCTTGCTAGAAAACTATCATTCATGGTAGCCAAATCTCTGATCCCCAATCCACCCTCTAGTATTGGTTGATAGACATTTGCCCAGGCCACCAATCTAGCACCCTTCCATGTGGAAGTAAAATTGGTCCAGAAGAAATCCCTCATTTTTCTCTATTTTCTGCGGCACTTTGAATATAGATGTGAAATATGCTGACATTTAGGCCAATTTAGCCTCCTGAACCTCCTCCAGGAGCACCAAGATGGGTGCAAGTACTCATGTTTCATCCTGGTTGTCCTTTGCCATGGACAATTCTCCATCTAGAACACCATTGCTTGTAGATCTGGGATTAGCTCGCTCGTATCCAGCAGCTGTACATCAGAGAGAGGTAAGGTAGTAGTAGTAGTAGTGTGGTCTTTTGCACCAGTAGATGACACATAGAGAATGCACCTTGGAGCATTTTCACAACTCCAGTACTTGAATGGAAGAGTTATCCTTTTGTTAACAAAGTTAAATGAGTAGTAATCCCAAGTCACAATCAATATGTCTCTGTAAAAAAAGAAAGAGAAAGCCAAGGCATATCTAACAAAAAGATGCGGGAACGAACTGAATGTCAAGATGTAAGAAAAGTAATAGCTCTGTTAAAATTCTGTGCCATCAAGCCCAAGGGCATGCAGTGACAGTCACAAGTATTAAGTGATTAGCAGAATAAGGAAAAGAACTTCAAAATAGAAAGGAAGTTATCTAGTCTTGCTCCAGTCAAATTTTACAAAACAGGCACTAAAGTGCTGAATAAAAGAATAATGAAATTTCTGAATCCCATATATTGGGAATCAACAAGAAAGATGCCAGAAAAATATAGGTGAAAGGCAACAATAGCCTAGACTTTGTTGTGGAACTGCATACTTCATGTTTACCTATGCATCTAAACTATCCCAGAGGAAAAAATTGATCCACTTTATAGGCATGCATCTGCCCTTTGTTATCCATTATGAGTGATGTCATCGAGGAAATGGCATGCTCATAAACATTTTCCAGCACTTAAATGAAAGAAATACGCCCGGGGAAAACACAAATATTGATGGCATGAGTCATGACACATTAAAAATATAAGCAAAATTGTCAGGAAATTGGCAACATAGAGTACAAATGGCGCAAAATGTGATCAGAGTACCTCACGCTTGCCTGAAGAGGCAGTCTCTGTTATCTCATTGAGCTTATTATCACACCTACTTTTGTACAGTACCTGATGTAGTACAACAACAAAGAATAATAAAGATAAGAAAGGCTAATGAAATATGGACAAAAGTATCATACCCAAAAAAAGTTAATCATATGCATAGAAAAAGCATGATTTAGGTGGCTTCCCAAAATTCTTAAACATCTAATAGACATAAGATGAAGAGACTTTTCAAAATTCTTGGATTGTTTTTTGAACATGCATGGAAATTGGTTGACATCTTGTAGATTAATATGAGGAGTGTTCGGCATATATTTCAATAATGAACCATGTGACAAGAAGATAGCAAGCATTGTATTGAATGCCAATTTTTTTCTTTTGAAAGGGAAAAAAGGGGCTAACAAGCATTTTAACCCCTCGCTTCATTAAAGGGAGTTAATTACACCGGCAAGTACGTAAGAAATCAAAGTGATAGAGAACTCCCTAAGTAGATGAGTGCTCCCTCCACATTTTCTTATATTGACATTTGATAAATTCGGGCTGATCTCAAAGGTTGGTTAGCTTCTGTATAAATCTTCATGCTAGGATGAAAGAAGGCTGGTCATCAAAAGCTCCTTTTTTTTGAAAGGGGAAAAGGATGGTTATCAAAGATTGCTAACCATCCATTGTATTACCTCAAAAGGATGAAAGTACAAGGAATCAAAAGACAGTTACAAACCAAGCATCCAAAACTAAAACAAATTAGATCCCCTTACAACATTTTCAAGGTAGAACCTTTGCCCATGAAAAATCACTGCACACCGCTACAACCAAACAGACCATAAGACAACAGTCTTCATCAGCAACAAAGGGTATGCTAACACTCTTGCCCACACTGAAGCCCAGAAGTCTTCCATCGAACTACACCATATAGCTAGCACTACAAGGCGAGAGAAAATATCTCTAACAAAACAGCACCGTAAGAATAAGTGGTTCAAATCCTCCAACTCAACACCTCAGAACACGAAAAAATCATTCACCTCAAAGCCTATCCTTTGTAGGAAGCCTTCTCCTTCGAATCAGCCACAAAATAATCTTCACCTTCAGAGAGATCTTCAATCTCCAAATAAGAGGTGTCAAGTCCAAGATACAAATTATCTATATTATCCACTCCCTAAAGCTTTTGTAAATCTTCTTAACAAAGAAATTACGATGCTTCCAAGACAGTATTTGGTCGATTCTGAACAGGAGGATGTTCCCCAACCATATCCAAAAGCTCCAAAAATGCTGTGAACCTGGCATCAAACAAAGAATCGCCAAAAAAGGGCCTCCATAGACCACTAGCTGCTCCCAAATTATCATCCCAAGCATTTGCCACACAATAAAATTTATCACAGGAAAGAGCATGCAATCTTGGCAACTTAAGACTTGGAACTTCCTTTCTTATCCAATCATCATCCCAGAATTTGAAAGTCTTCCCCTCATCTCCCAGAATCAGATCTAACAATGAAAAGTCTTTCAAGGCATGTTTCGCAAAAGAAAAATATAAATAACAAGAAATACCTATCTAGTCCACAAAATATAGAAGGAAGGTATCCCTTGAGTTGCCTTACCATCGCATGCTCAGATCTTGGGAGGTAAAGAGTCCCTACTTAAGGGACGGGAATACGACAGTAACGACAGTAGTGATAATTGGTTGTGGCCCTCGCGCGTGTGTGTGTGTGTGTGTATATATAACTTTTAACGAATCGAACCTAAATGAATCTACCTTGTCAAGGTTTAGTTCGTTTATCTAAACGAGCCTAAAATTAAGTTTAGGTTTGGATCATTTATTTACGAGCGGAATCTAAATTAAACTTTTGACAAATCGAACCTAAACGAATGTTGAACGTGAAAGTTTTTTGATAGCCCAGGAAAGCTCCTTTGTAATGTGACATTTTGAAATATATTGGAAAATAGAGGGGATAAAAAAGAATCGATCAAGAAGTTGGTTTACTTTCGCATGATCTCTTGTAAAAGGAGAGTTCAAATCAGCACCAAAAGATAGAGAAGAAAGAGATGGGAATTGAAAAGGTGCGAGTTGAATGAAATGCAATGAGAAGAAATAAGAAGCAAGACCCTTCCTTTCTTTTTCTCCTCTCATCTGAGAATCCTTTAATAAAAAGAGTCGCAGGTGCAAGCCTGCTAGTTAAATGAGCAAGCTCACTTGTGGAGCTATGCAAAACTTCACTTCATTCCACTCTATTTCGTGACACTACACTTCATAAGTCCTGCGAATGCTCACACAACATCTCTTGTTCATAAATCTACTACCTTTATACGATTATATACAAAAGTCCCTGTGTTATAACTCCGCCTATGTTGAGATTTTTGCAACTTTTCATTGTCGCACCTAAGTACAATTTTACAAGTAAAGGAGGGTTGCATTAGGTAGTCAATGGCCTGCATAAAACTTGAGATATTTAAACATGGATTCAAGCAAACATTCAAATTTTGTTGGGACATTCTCTAAGAAGGAACAATGAAGGAATAGATGTAAAAATTGAAGAAGAGTGTAATCCAAAAATTTATATTTTTAAATACTGGAAATCAATTTTTCAACAAGATGGTGAAATTGATGGAATGTTACACAAAAAAATAATACAAAGTGGTTGAAATGGAGGAAAGCATCTAGTGTTCTACGTGATAAGAGGATTCCTTTGAAATTGAAAGAAAGTATTATTAAGCAGCTATAAGACCGATTTTGAATGTTGGGCCATCAACTATAGGCAAGTGCAAAAGATATCTGTGACAGAAATGAAGATGTTAAAATAGGTATGTGGTTATAAAATGAGATTATCCAACAAAAGATTGTGATGACACCAATAGAGGATAAAATGACAGAAAGATGTCTAAGGTGGTTTGGACATTAATGGAAAAGGCCATTAAATGCCCTAGTCAAGAGATGCGAAGAGTTGAGAATTGAACCTACTACAAGAGGGCAAGGAAGACCAAAGAAGTGTCAAAAGGAAACTATCAAGTATGACCTCAAGTACCTAAATTTAAGCCTAGATATGACTCAAAATAGATCTGAGCAGAGGTAAAGAATCCATGTAGCCAACCCCACTTAGTGCAAGAGAAGGCTTGGTTGTTGTTGTTGTTGTTGTTGTTGTTGTTGTAGATACAAAATTCTCAATCTGGGATGAAGGTAGTGGATCGTTTAGCTCCTTATCATCATGAAGGAAAAATCAAATTGTTCAAAGGAGCTAGAGTTGGTATGTGAGGGTTGGATGACAAGCCTTCAATGAAAAGTTGGTAAAAGATAACAAGCTGTAGAAGGAAAGCCATTAAGTATGATCTTGTTTATTCAAAGTTATGCATCAACATAATCGAAGTCTGTTAGAGAAAATCTCGTTAAGAGTGGAATTATCCACTTCCTATTTTAGTATTTCCTATTTTGTTTTTAGAGATTTCTTAGAGATATGTTTTGGGTTTATTAAAAATTTGATTAGATTTTGAGAGATATAATTTGTTTTCTTTGTGATAGAATTAAGATTCATTCCCTCTCTGTATAAAGGAACAAAACTCTATGTTTTATTCTTTAGATTTTATAATAACATTGCCAATTATCCAAATCTCCACATAGTATCGAAGCGAGGACAGTCCTGGGAAACTCTCCTGGACTGTCGGCCCTCTCTCCCCTACACACGGCCTCTTCCACGTGTTCTTCTCTATGCGCGCCAGCGTCGCGCGTCAAATCCAGGGCTACACCACCAAAGTCACAGTCATTCACACAGGCCCAAATTGAGTGCATGTGCAATCTATTGAAGGTTGAAGAAACCCCATCGTCTACTATTGACATTGCGACCAATAAAGAAGTTGCCAAAGTACTGTCTGTGCAACCTGTGCCTAACCCAAAAGAATGTGTTGAAGCTTCAGATCGTGTCATCGACACAGATGCCGATGAGTGGAGGGGAATCTAAGCCACAGGGTCAACCGCATCTGTGCTTGAAAATACTTCCCAATGTGTGGTCACTACTACTACTACTACGACCATTATATATGGTTGCTACTACTGCTACATCCACTATAAGGCTGCTACTTCTGCTACAATCTCCGTATCTGTGCGAGGGATAAACTCCCGTTGAAGACAAAGTACGTGTATGCTCTGAACGTGTGCTCCAACCTCGACTACATCAAATGGAGGATGCATCTACCCGTACTACTCCTTCAAGTTGGGCGTACACGCTCCAACTTAAGGAGTGTTAGAGAAAATCTCGTTAGGAATAGAATTATCCACTTTCTATTTGAGTTTATCCTATTTTGTTTTCAAAGATTTGTTAAAGATATGTTTTAAGTTTATTAGAGATTTAATTAGCTTTATAGAGATATGGTTTGTTTCCTCTATGATAAAATTAAGATTATTTCTCTTTATATAAAGGGACCAAACTATGTGTTTTATTCTTGAGATTTAATTAGCTTTATAGAGATATGGTTTGTTTCCTCTATGATAAAATTATCTCTTTATATAAAGGGACCAAACTATGTGTTTTATTCTTGAGATTTCATTTTTTGAAAGGAAAATAGGAAGGCTACCGTCATTCTGTAGCCATCGAAATTCTGTTAAAAATCAAAACAACGGTAAATACAATATGTAAGAACCACAGGACCCAACAATAAAGGACTCACCTACATACCAACAAGACTCACCCACACCCAGATCAAAAAAAAGAGCATCCAACACAGAACATCTATAAGAGGGCACGTATCTTCCTTCAATATAGGAGGGAAACAAAAGCGTTTTTGAGTTAATTACGCTGAACAAACGTAGAAGTCCATAAACCCACAATTGGATCTTAATCAATATCAGCAAACTAACCTTCTCTTGAAATCAAGCCACAACTGTTTTCAAACTCCTTCAACATGAGCACCTCTGGCACCACCATAGGGAAGAGAAGAGATATTTCTTGATTATTGACCACCCCATTATCCAAGCTCATAGTTGTCCAATGGCCAGGACGTGGTAACCTTGATTTTGAACTCTTGGGAGGAGGTATGTAAGCCTAAAAGTGCATGGGGTCTTGGAGCTGGAAATCTGTCGTCTACCAACAAGGCCCTCTTACTGAAGTGGATTGCTAAGCTGTTGTAAAATGGTCAGGGCATGGTAACCTCAGTTTTGAAGGATTCCTATGGTAAGAATATGGACCTGGAGCAATGGGTGGTTTCAATCAATGGTTCCTCGGCTTTTTGGCACTCTATCCGACCTCTATTGATTGAATTTTCAAACTATTTTTCGCCTTCTTTGGATGATGGGTTATCCTTCAGGTTTTGGTACGATAATTGATATGAAAATGGCCCATTTTCATATCTATTTCAGAGGCTATTTCATCATATTCAGGATAAAGAAGATTTTGTGAAGGACGTATGAAATGTTGAGTTGAAGATATGGGACATCAGACTCCCTCAAGTACTGTCTGATACTACATTTCATGATTATCAACGTCTCATTCAGATGCTAGCATATCAGCAGTTGAACATGATTGTTTCTTTTGGAAGCATGGAAAATTTACCGTCAACGGTGTTAAGAAATTCATTGTTTCGAAAGAGGACACACGGCAGCTTGCAATGGGTGGGATGCAATCAGAAATTGTTAGTGATTCCAAGCTCCCATGGAGGATTAAGGCTCCTCTAAAAATAAAATTATTCCTTTGGTTATTGAGAAAGCGGCTGGTCACCAAATCCTACAGGGCAAAGTGGTGCACGGATGAGGATATTATCTACTCCTTGTGTGGGGGTGCTAATGAAGATGTCCAACATTTATTCTTTGGTTGCGATTTCTCCAAGGATGTTTGGGGTTATTTCAATGTTCCGACAGTGAATTCTACAAATTTTGAGCGATTTTGGGCTAGCTTCAAACATGTCCATCTTGATACGGCTAGCTGGACATAGGGTGTTGCTATCCTTTAGTCTATTTGAAAGTAGAGGAATGAGAAGATCTTCAAAAATGAGAAATGTTGGGTAGATAATGTAGTGAGGGAGTCGAGATGTATTTCTGATTTTTTGCTTCAAAATCAGTCTGTTCCTTTTATTTATTAATACTATCTAAGAATGATTACCACTCTCAGGTAATCTTACTCTTTTTCCTCAAAAAAAAAAAAAAAAAATCCAAGTTCACAAATAAATTGGGATCGAAATCAAGAAAACATGTCCAATGTGGATTGTTCTACTGCTGTCAACTCCTTGATCGAAGGTCCCAGCAGGAACCGCATGGAGTTTGCCATTAAAATCCTTTCCAAATAAGCCACCAAAATCGAAAATATCCACCCAAAACCCATCCCCACAACTATCAATAATTGGAGACTAATTTCCTGCCTGATTTTTTGCAACCAAAAAAAGTAAATTATATTCGCAATTACCAATCCGAACCAACTCTCCCTCATATTCAGAATTTGAATGGCTGCACAATCCTACAAAATTTGGGGGTGAACGGCTAGTGTGTTTAACAATTTCAAATTTTGAAAGTGGGAATTGGCGCTTAATTTCAAATTTTGAAAAACGTTGGAATTGGTGCTTGGTTATCAGCCTCCATTCTTGTCGAACATGCTTCTTCTCTAGTGAACTCATCGGACCACCACCACTCACCACCTCCGCAAAAGATCTACTCCTCAAATGAACCCCATTATCATCCACATACTCAAATTTCATAATAAACAAAGAGCCTCCAAATCTTAAAACCGCCTCCTGCAACCTTTCTCGGTCACCAAGACTTACCAATCACCTCAACACATGATAAATCACCCTCTTCCAAATGAAGTCCAGCGCACCTTTTAATCCTCATAAAACTGGCACACAGATCACGTACAACCTCCACGGTACGTAACCTCAAAGGGATGGCCCCAATCCGAGATTTTAGATCCAACCTTACAGAGGGTTTAACATCCAAAGCTCCTTCATGAACTGAAGAGGATCTCCAAAGGAGAGTACTGTCACCCACGACCAACTCTTTACCCTTCAACCTTACAAGATCGTCCTCATCAAGCCCAAAAGGAAGAATCAAATTCTTCACCAAAGAAGCGACCTTCCAGCCTTTGGTCTAAAGACAACTACCAGATAGAGCAAGCTTCACACTATCGAGGGAAAAACATCCCCCACCAATGACTTAGATGAAGTAGAGTCATTAGAACTCACCAACAGGGACAACGGCACCTCAATCTCTAAAGAATGATGAGAAAATGGTGGCGGGATTGACAAGACACCCACCATCTTCCCTGCACATGAAACGACCTTCCTCTTACACAAGTCATGTTTATGACTTACCCCTCTACAAGCTAAACAAACCACAGGATCTCTACAAACGAACATAACATGGCCACGCATCCTACATTTGTAACAAATAATCTCTCAACAAATCTTTCTTGCAGTAGAAAGGCCACAAGAACAGCCCCTTCCCTCTCTTGCCCCCACCAATACGTCACCAACCATCCTATAATGACCTCCAAAAAAAGGCCCATTGTTAGATTTCATAATAATACTTTCAATTCCCCAAAAATCAAAATGGAGACCAAAAATCCAAATAGCTTAATTAATATAGACCATTGGGTTAACAATTCAAAATCCATATTGTTACATTGTATCATTGATATAGCAATTACTAGCACTTGCATGAATCTTTTCAATCTAAAGCATGATGCCTTCAGAAAATTTACCGAAAGCTAAAATGTGGTAGATTATGAAGGATAGCAATATCACTTTTCAAAAAAAGTAAAGGTTAGCAATCTCCATGTCAGTGGTTATATCAATTTCAGTTCAGGCTTCTCATCCAAAGAACATGCTATATTCCACATCAACATCTATTTTTATGATCTGGATAGATACTGCACAGAACTGAATTGAACATCTGGACAGCCATAGGGTAATTGTGCTTCATTTTAAAAAGGAATAAAGAAAAGAAAAGAATGCAGCTGATAACTGTAGGTTTATTGATGCAGACTTACAAGATCTTGCATTTTTGTTCGATAATATTCAAGCTTCTCCTTTGAATCCATAATTTCCTTCTCTGATTCATTGGCCTTCAAAGAAAAAGAAACAAGTATCAGTGGCATACATCATTAAACTATAACTCTTCCGGAAAAAACATATAAGACAGATACATAGGCCACCAACTTAAGTGATGACTGTCACTTATGAGTACTGTAAAAGCCTAAAATCCTTTTTTTTAACTGAAATAATTTCAGACTTCAGCTAGGATGATGCTTCAGAGAAAAATCCCAAAACATCATCCATGCAATCTCATGTCAAATTACTGATGGAATAGAGACTGCATACCTACTGGCTCCAAAAAGCTTCTTCCATCAACTAAGCTAAAAAGACAGACAATAATTCACAAGTTTGTTGATGCCAACTCAGCCTTTTCTCACATAAAGTGATGTCATTATTTGGTAAGAGAAAAGCATTCCAGCAATTACATTTGGTTTACACTAGATAAGCTCAACCCAAGAAAGTCGCAGGTAGAAATATTAAATTGGAAGTGAAAAGTTTCAGAAAAAGGTTGGCCAAAGAAATCTATCAAGAAGGATCGAGCATATTGTTTCTAATCAGTGTACCTTTTAGTCACTAAAGGCCTATTCAGTAAATGCCACTATGATCTTACTCTAACCAGCTGATAAACCATTGCAGACAGATTTGGCAAGAATAAAGGACAGAATATAAATTATACCAAAATTGGCACCCATCTAGAGCATGTATAGGCTTAAAGTAAGGTGTCAAGATTAACATATTTGTTTTAAGTCCTAAGGATTTATGGTCTGTTTAAAGAGGTGTTCGCTGCTGCACCACGTGATATTGAATTCATTTTTGAAGTTTTCCTTCGCATTCATTTGAAATTTGACAAATTAAACTTGAAATCTCACTCAGTGAGTCAACCAAAACAGTAACCTCAACCATTGGCAATCTACCAAGGTAATTGTCACCTTCAGCCTATTTTTAGTTTGGTGCTCCTACATTATCAGCTTACTACTCAATCAAATGCAGGGAGGGAATCAAAGAAGCTATCATTCATGAGTAGAAACCTAAAACAATAAATCCTGCACCAGGGTGGCTTCTCCTGTAAGTGCCAATGTTTGCTGTCCAATATACAACCTCACTTTTTCCTTTTTCATTTTTCCCACTTCTTTCACTGCCTTTCACCTTGGTTTCTTTTTCCAACCAACCTCCTTTTGGTTTTGCCAGAATCAGCTACTATCAGAGAAAGTCTGGATATAGATGTGTAGCAGGGGCTTGTCTACATATGACCAAAAACAATGCAGAAGTTTTTCAGTAATGAGATGGCACACCCTCTATGGTAGCTAAAAAAAGTTATTTGACATATCAATATGCACAGCAGCGTTGGTGAATAAAATATACTAGTATCAGTGCCATTCTCTGCTGTATCAAGAAATAACATTTTTAACTTCCTTTTCTTCTAATAGAAAATCAAGGCAGAAGATTCTGCCATTCTCTTCTTTAATGATCGTTTAACAGTCTATTTTCACAACACATCTGTGCTGCGGTGGGGAACCTTTACGGATGTACTGATGGTAAATAAAAACATTGAAGGGAAATAGGCCAGGTTTACCACTGATACTGAGACAATCATTGGCCATGGTCTACTTGCCACATGAGAAACATGGCCTTCGACCTACTGCTCCAGGTGACCATGTAATGAAATCTTTCAACCCACAGCTCCAGGAGAAATCACGCCAAGGAAGCATGTCAAATTGTCAATACACCATAGGTCATGGAAGGGAATCTAAGGGTTATAAAAATTGATCATGCAATATCTACAATGACACGAACAGAAATGAGAGGACAACTAACAACTTCTCATTCAATATCCCATTGTATCATGATATTTTTTTCTAAGCGAGTGAGTGCAAATAACCAGATTTTATATTTTTTGGTAGGAAAAGTCCAGTCCATTGAAATGGATACAATTACCAGCTTGTTTGCAATTTTCTTTGTTTAAGTTATAAGAAATTATCCTTTGTTTGGGATTAGTGAGTCCTTTTTATCATTTGTTTAACCTGTTAAAGCTCTTTTATAAAAGGGGTAGACATGTGGCGTTAAAAAAAGGAATTGCATGAATTAAAATTTGAATCCTTTACGAGATTACCCTCCTCCTCATTCCTCATCTCCAGGCACATCTCTGCACTTTCCCTCCCAGAATCCTGCATGGCTTGGCGTGTTTGTCCTTTTTCTTGCCCTCCAATTTATCAACCCTCATTCTCCCTTCATTTGCATCAATTGGATCAGAACCATCAGATCACTCTCATGATTTGATGATCTCCTACTATTAAAAGAAAGAAAGATAGAAAAGGAACTCCTAAAGTGCAACAACATGCCACCATTCTTATGATAAAAGGGATTGACGCAAGCAGAAGAGGCAATATTATTCCTTTTCAAAAAGAGACATACAACACCATTGATCACTACTTCTACAATATAAAAGTAGCCAATTTTTTTCAGAAAAAAAAATAAATAAAAGTAGCCAAACTCAGGGAGGAACTTGCAACGATAAAGAAAAAGATAATGCTTGCAAGCGAGGAGTTGAGAGCTTACAAAGAAGAAGCATGTTAAGGGACCTTACCTTCTCAACCTCTCCTGGCAACACTCAAAAATCAAGTAGTAGACGAGGATAGAATGAGTTGACATCACAAAGAGGTTGTGAATCTGGATGATGAGCTCGAAGTTGAACTTTTTGTTCCAATTACTGTCTCTGAAGGCCTTGAGCCTATCCTACCCATCGAAGATTCATTACCCAGTTCTAATGAAGGAATTGCAAAAGATTCGCATCTGGGGACTGAAGTGTCAGATGGCATCTTAAAGAAGACCCTGAGCATGCTGGAGAAAACACTATCAAGGTGAAAGAATATGATGGCTTGGGGGATACTTTGAAGACAGATGTCTCTTCATTTTGTCTCCTGTATGCGAGGACATCAAGGATGCGAACCCACGGGCTAACTCAGAAATTTTGTGGAGCGGGATTTCCTTCACAGCAATTTATTCCTACCAAGGGTACCGCAAATAATCCAAAAGTTGTGTAGGCACTTGTCATGCCTCCACGGCCCATGGTAATATTAACTATGAAGATGGAATTGATGGCCTGCGGAGCCAACAATGCATGTTCTAAATATTAACTATGAAGATGGAAGTGATTTACTTAAAGGATTGCAAATATCATCCAACAATTATATGTGATAGACTTCTAAAGATCCTACCTTAAGGTTACATTCATAGCCAAATATGCAGATTAGCCCCTTACATGTTATTATTTCAATTATGATTTTTTTTTTGAAGAGAGGGGAAAAGGAGAGGTTAACAAGGTATGTTAGTCCCCCCCACGTATTCTATTTGAGGGAAGCCAAGTGCTCCGAGTATTACAAAGGGAAGAAAACATATTACACCCTCAACAAAAATGTGCTCCCCCCTGAATATTGCGTCATACGCTCCCTCCAAATACACCACAGCATAACAGAAGCCCTCCAAATGATCCCCTGATTAATTGTGATACTACTCCAATTTCTAGAAATATTCCTATTGAAGTTGTTGTCTTCAAAGCCTCCAGCTCCAATGGACCCAAATTGTTACAGCAAACTTGGAAGAGCAAATTTTTCAAAGATGGGGAGTACTGATGCAAGCAACATAATATTTTTCTTAAAGGCATAGATGCAAATAGCCAAATGTTAATATTTTTCTTGTGGGATAAGTCCAGTTAGCACCTTGGGTGGGATTTTCATTTTTTTTATTTGCATATTATCCCTTTGTTTTAGAATGAGTCCTTTTACATTTTGTTTGGGATGTTAAAGGCCTTTTATAAATGGAGCAGATATACCTTAAGAAAAGGGAGTTGAATGAATTAAAATTTGAAGCCATTATGGTGTTACTCTCTTCCTCCTTCCACATCTCCAAATGCATCTCAGCTCCTTCCCTTCCAAAGGACCATGCACCTTGGCATGTCTTCCCTTCCTTTTGCCCTCCATATCTTTATCAACCCCCACTCTCCCTTTGTCTGCATCAGATATGCATACATACATACATGTATGTGTGTGCATATATTCTTTTCTCGTATCATCATTGGTTGTACCTCTCTATTGAACCAACCTTCCTTCCTTTTCTTGATTTGTAAAGTGATTTAAAAAAAAAAAGGATTTGTGAAGTTTCTTTTTTTAAGGAAAAAGGATTTGTAAAGTGATAACCATTCAACATCATGCTTAACAAAACTTTACAAAGTGTACAACATATGTAAAGCAAAGCCCTCTATTAGTCCCCCACTAGCAAAACAGGTGGCATTCTCTAAATCTGGCCTCCCTCCCCCCAAAACTACCCAACAAAACAACAATACTACGTGGACTCTTTGCCTCCATTAGCCATTTCTGGGTTTCAGTTAAAGTTAATCAAGATCATATCTAATGGTTTCTTTTCAACACTTCTTTGACTTTCCCCGTCCATTCATAGAAGGCTCGGTATCCAACTCCTCACATCTCCTAACCAAGCATTAACTAGTCTTCTCTATAAACGTCCAAACCATGCTAAGCCTATGTTTGGATGGAAAGATTAGGAGGGAAAGGGGAGGGATGAAAAGGGAAGGGATGTTTTTTTTGAAAAAGGAAAGGATGGTTATCCACAAGATAACCACCCGGAATTCATTAGAATAAAACCAAGATATTATAATTACATGAAGAACTCCCAACACACCACATGGAAGGAAATGGAGGCAATAAAGTTCTCAACATAAGGGGTGTGCCCTCTAAAGACCATCCCATTCTGCCCCAACCAGATGCCCCACAAAATCGCCAAGACCTGCCCCTTCTTCTGCGACCTAAAATCACTAGGCCTCCCCTCCCCCCCATCTCTCCTAAAGGACTCCTAGAAACCATCTAAGCTGCTATGGTTGATCCAGTCCATCCCCAGACGCCTCCAAATTTGACCAACGAAAAAACACTTGAAGAACAAGCATCCAATGTCCTCCTCCCTCCCGCAAAGCACACACGTCCAGTCTTCTACTAGTGCCCACCTTGCCCTTCAAACCTTCGCAGTGAGCCTCCCTTCCCTCAGTAACCACCCAAAAATATTCACCTTAAGGGAGCACTCCACCAACCAAATCAATCTGCAGTCCCTCAAAAGATCAATGTCAGTCATCAACAGGGGGCCTCACAACTTGTCATATGCTCTCACCGAGAATTCACTCTCCTCCCAATGGAGACCATCTACTCCCTCCTCTGGTTCCCATCCCTACAGACACTAGAGTTCCTGCAGCTCCATCCTGTGATCAGAGAAAGCCCCCTAGAAATCGAGGCACCAAGCATTAAACAAGTAGCTCATCACTATCGTCTCTCTATGTGTTGCTCTGACAAGAAATCTGTCGCAAAGGGGCTCGTCTCCAATCCAATCATTCATCCAGAACCTAAACTCGTCACCTACCCCAAGAAGAGGGGTAAAGAAGCCTCATACCTCTAGGGCCACCGATGTCAGCCCCCTGATGAAGTGCGAAACCCTGGTCACGAGCATCTCCAAGGTATGCCGGGGCAAGAAGGACACATAGAACCTCTGCATCACTTCCCCAAACAAGTCCCAATCCATCTCCATTAGTCTGGCAATCCACTTCGTCAACAAGCTTCTATTCACACAATCCACATCCCAAATCCCAAGCCCCCTCTCCTACGACAGCCAGCATAACTCATCCCAGGCCACCAACCTGGCTCCTCTCCCAGAAGTCTCGTAGCTCAAAAGAAATCGCACATCACGCCATAATCTTCCTTTCCACCTTCTTCGACAATCTAAACACAAAGAGGATGTAACTTGAAATGGAAGAGAGCACAGCTTTGATTAATACCAATATGCCACCTCTAGATAACAGTCTAGATGCCCACCCTACCATCCTTTTCTCCATCCTCTCCAGTATCGGGAACTAGTCATGCATCTTGAGTTGCCCCACTACTAAGGGTAGACCGAGGTAAGGCAACGGTAGGGATCCGACCAGTGTCCGAAGTGACCCACCGCATCCAACCACCTCTGATTCTGAGAGATGAAAAGGTCATGGAAGTCAGTATGCGATATGCGGTCGGTTAGGTCACCACACAAAGAGTATGTGGTATTCAAACTAGTATACAGACGAGTATACGAGTTTGCATTTTTTATTTTAAAAAATATAAAATAACTAGTTAGCTTTTTTTTTAGAGAGAAGAAAGATTACCTAAGCATGGTAATCATCCTATAAATATATTAAATAAAAAATGAAATGGACTTATAACTTCTGGAGCCAAAAATCAGAAAGATAGCAAGCCTCCCTCGCTACATTCTCCACCCAACATCTCTCATTGTTAAAAACTTTACCATTCCTCTACAACCAAATAGCCCAAAGAAAAGCAAATACTTTGCACCAGCCAACCATATCCCAATGTAGATGATCACGGAACGTCTCCCAAAAAGAATCAAAGTCGTTATAATTGGCCGTGTGAACCACACAATGATCCCAAACCTCTCTAGAGAAATCACATTCAAAGAACAAATTATGAATGTCCTCTTCTGACTGACCACACAACGGACAAGTGGTATCTTTAACAGCGCACCACTTAGTTCGATAAACTTTGGTTGCCAACCTCTTCCTCCTAAAAAATCAAAGAAACAACTTGATTTTGAGAGGAATCCTGCAACCCCAGAGCATCTTCGAATGCTTCTCCACATGTGTAAGCTAGTCACCATTGGAAATCAGGAGATTGTATGCATTCTTAACGGAAAATCTATCGTGTTTCCACTGCATCATATCAGGTTCAACAGTAGGAGAAACCTCTCCCACGTGGACAGCAGCTGCTGAAAATCAGAAAAAGTGGCATCAAACAGGCCTTCGAGAAGCCTAATGTCCTAAATATTATGCTTTTTGTCCCACATCTCAACCACAAGCGACTCCTTATGCTTAATATGCTGGAATAATCTCTGATAAAAGTCTAAAAATTTGCCACTTTTAGACTAATCGTCGTGCCAGAATTTGATAAACTGCCCATCCCCAAGAGTCAGACCAAAGTGACTAGCAAACTCAATCATCAAAGGGCGTAAGGCGTGACAACAGGCAGAAGGTCCATTGGTTGTTGCAGCCCGCTAAATAAGATCCATGTCTCCTCCATAAGAGTCTTTCAAGGTAGACGTGAGCATGTCCTGACCATTAGAAAACAATCTAACCAACCATTTCAATAAAAGCGCCTTGTTGAAGTAATCTAATTTACCCACACCAAGGCCTCCTTTTTTAGGCATGCAAATCACATCCCAAGGAACCAATCGCACAAATCTCCCCTCTCAATCTGCCCCCTTCCAAAAGAATCTTTTCCTTATCAAATCAATATTCCTTAGTATCTTTGGTCACAAATTTCTATAGTTGTAACATTTTCCTTAGTTGTTTTTATTATACTACTTGAGGTAGTTGTATAGTTATAACATTACACATAACAAATTTTTAATGTTATGTGTAATGTTATAACTATACAACTACCTCAAGTAGTATAATAAAAACAACATAGTTAATACTCCTACTTTTTAATTACTATGCAACTTAGAATATAAAAGATTAGACATCTTGAAAAAAGAAAATGTAAAGATTAGAATCCAAATGTTCATGTTTATCATCAATGAACATAAATAATAAATCTAAATAAAGAATCTAAAATGAAAACTAAATCAAAAGCTTCAAATCAACTTAAATCAAAACATATTACCAAAAAATCTAAAATCAAATCTAGATCAAAAACCTAAAATCAAGAAATCATGTCAAACAATACCTAAAATGATAAAAAGAAGAAATCTCTCAAAGACTCAAATTGGATGGCTCTATCTCAAAATCGAATGAGTATGCGGCCCAAAAGCCTCTCCAAGCAACTCAAGCAAAGTATGCACCTTCCTCGCCTCCATGGTCGAGCCTTCCACTAAGAGGAGCATGTCATCCGCATATTGCAAAATCAAGACTTGGAGTTTGAGATCACCGCCTACCACAAAACCTTTGAAGATATTCCCCAAACACGCCCTAAAAGCAGCCCTTGCCAGAGCATCCACCACCAAAACAAAAAGCATAAAGGCAAGGGGGCAGCCCTGCCAAACACCTCTCCTCGACAGCACCCAACCCCAGACCGAATTACCATTAAGCAATACCGAGAAAGAGATCATCGTAACGCACCTTTTTACCCAGTAAATCCACACCTGAGGGAAGACCCTCCTGGACATACAAAAAGGAAAGAAATGTTAAAAACATGTTTAGTTGCAAATTTTTGGAAGGGGAAGGGAAGGAAAGGATTGGAAAGGATAGAAATGGCAATTTTTAAGAGACTTGTTCCCCTCCTAAATCGTACATATTAGGAGTTAAAGGAAAGGATTCCATATCATTTTATTCTAAATGCCTCTTTTGTCCCATTCTATATTACATACCATGTATATTCTTGTAGGTATTCTAAAGGTTATATTAGTAAAATTATACCAAAATCCACTCCTTTCCCTCTAGTTATTTATCCAAACATACAATCCACCTTTCCTTTCCTTCCCTACCCCTTCTATTCAAACAAGAATTATATTAGCCCTTCCCCTTTCCTTCCCTTTCCTTTCCCTCCTTTCCTTCCCATTTCCTCCCCTCTTAATCAATTCATCCATCCAAACATAGATTAAACATGTCTCATTTTACCATCTATCAATGCCACCCCTACCTTATTTCTAATGATCTCATCAAGAATCCAATCCTCTCCTGTATGGCCACATCCACTTTAATTTTTAAAGAGGCCACACCCACTTTAACATCTTTATTTTTGCTACAGATATCTTTCGCACATGCATGTAATTGACAACCCAACATTCCAAACGATACTACATGCTACGTCTTACAGGTGCACTATAATACTTCCATTTAACTTTCAAGGGAACCCTCTTCTTACACTACCATAAGCTCCACCCCATTTCAACCAATCCGCACTAATTCCGTGTAACATCTCCATTAATTTATCTATCATGTTAAAAAATAAGCACAAATATTTAAAAATATCTTTCTTTTGCATACATTCCACTCTAATTTTCACATCTACCCCCTCTACCACTAAACTTAAATTTCATATGCTCAATCTCTACCCCACTTAGATGGAAGCCTTTAGCTTCCAAAGACTCACTTTAAAACTCAAGTTTTTTGTTTACTTTATCCCTTATATCATTAACCCACACAATATCATCAATTAAAAGCATACACCATAACACCTCATCTTAAATGTATTTTTTCAACCGATACATGACCAAGGTACAGAGGTAAGATCTTAAAGTTAATACTAAATGCAAATCAATGATGATATTAAAGTAGTCCAACAATCCATCTTGAGTCCTTACATAAACTGCAATTTAGTTAATACTAAATGCAAATCAATGATGATATTAAAGTAGTCCAACAATCCATCTTGAGTCCTTACATAAACTGCAATTTAATTGTACATATCCTTTATGTGATTAATATTTTTTTTTATGAGATTGATATATAACACCAACACATACCTCCTCCAAAATTCTCCATAGGATATCCTTTAGAACAAGTTACAAATAGACTTGTTCGAGGTCCAGGCAAGTAAGGCCATGGGTTGGACCAAATAGGTTGAAATTAAAAAAGTGTTCAGCCCAAGCCCACCCAAGCCGAGACCAAGTAGACTCATTAGCTCATGGTTTTCAACCCTATCATGTGAAAATATTGTGGTTTCTACCTAAGGGAAGCTAATCCTTACATAAAAAAGCACATATAATAAATTGAACAAAACAAAAAAAAAGAGGAAAAACATATTCGACTACCAAACAAGAAAAGCAATCTTTAAATAGCAAGTAATCTGTATACAAATCAAAGTGGTAATTTCTTTTAAAAATCTAAAAACTTAAAACTGCCATAGTGCTATCTTCAATATTTTATCATCAACAGGGATAACCATATCCCTTATTTTGTTACCATAGAGTGTAGGAAAGGGGTTTGGTTAGAAGAAATGGGGCTTTTCACCAAAAGGGATCCATTTAGGAGGTAGGGGAAGGCATGGAAGACGTTTTTGATTTGGGGTGATTTCAAGAGTTTTTTGAATCTTAAATCTAAAGCGGGTTGGGCCGAGTTGAAAACATCAAACTCAAGCCTTCCCAGGGCTAAGTGGGCCGAATCTTGGGTTAAGCCAGGCCAAAGCCAAATATCTTGAGTCCAAGCCTAGCCCATGAGCAATCTAGAGAGTCAGGTGGGCAGTGGCCCGACCCATTGACTAAGTCTAGTCACAGGTTTCCAAATCAATAAAGATCATATATAAATCCTTCTTATTAACTCTGTAAATCTCCATCATACACCTAAAAAGATGTACTGCTTCAATAATGGACCTATCAAGCATAAACCCAAACTAATTCTCAATTACCAAGGGGACTTGCCTCGACCTTCTTTCAATTACTCTCTCTCCCAAAGCTTCATTATATGATTCACCAATTGATACCTCAATAGCTAGAACAATTTTGTATATCCTCTTTATTCTTATATAAAAGTTATAACTTTGCCTTGCCAAATAGTATTAAATAATTTTATAAGCCAAGTTATGCCTTCCTCTCCCATCACTTCCCAAACATCTAAAGGAATAATATTAAGTCCAACCATTAAATTTGTAAAGGGGAAAAGGTCCTCATCAAGGAGGAGGAGGGAGAATGAGGGTCGTGGGTAGGGAGAGGGGGGCGATGGGAATGATTCCCATTCTCATCTCCATGCTTTGGTGTGTCACAAGTGTCGAGGAAGGGGCCACTTTGCGAGAGATTGTCGTAATCCAGTTGTTTGCCTCCTTTGCCGTGGATGCGGACATCATCAAAATTTGTGTCCCAAGAGAGGAGTTGCTGGTGATGGTTCTCATGTGGGGTAGAAGCTATCGCCTCCACCTTACGACCCTCTATGCTCGGAGGTGGAGATTCCTTGGACCTCGAAGTTTGTATTAGGTGGTGTTCGCCGAGTATCTACGAAGGTGCTACCGATGAAAGAATCCCTTTGCGACCTTTGATTACATTTCGTATTCTCAATATTCCATTTAGATTGAGAACGGTGGGGACTATGATCTCCTTGTGCTCATCTTTTGCCTGAGTTCACAGGTGTCTTAGCGTTGGTCTCCAAGATGGAGATGCAACATCAGTGGTTGTCGATGGCAAATTGCAGGTCGGGAAATCCTTGCCAAGCAAGGAGGTTTTACATTTTGGCGAGTGTGCGTAAGTGGTCTCTTTCAAGGCAATGGAGGTGATTTCCAGGCAGGCATCAGCATATGCACACATGAGTTCTGGTCATGCAACATCATATGCAAAGGTGGTGAGCGGCAATGGAGGTGGTGCTGCAGCTGCTGCTCCGGCGAGGGGTGGCACCGATGCTGGACCTGCAATTCAAAATTTGAATCGTGGTGCTGAGATGGTGCGCCAGCCTGGAGTGGTTAATATTTCCAAGCATGCTGCTGTGCCATTGAATCGGTGCACAGTTTGGAGACCGGTTTCCAAATTGGCTCGCCAGCCTGACACTGTTCAAATTTCAAATCGAGGTGATGCAGCTGGCCTCCCTAATTTTGGGGCTGACGGCTTTCCATTTTTGGAAAACAGTCCCAAAATGGCAGATGAGATAGCGAAGAAGATTCATAATGCTGAACAGGTGGCTTCCGGATTCGGAAACGGATCCGAATGTGGTGAGTTAAATTTTTTAGGCAATAATCATTTCCAAATTTTGAATATTCTGGACAGTGGTCGCCCCTGTTGTTGTCGGCATTGATCTGAAAGGATTGGAGTATGCAGCTGGCCAGTGTGGTGAAAAGAATTTGCAGCAGGAGGTGGTCAGTGGGTCTGGCCAAAGAGAGTCTGTGGCAATGAAGGTGGTGGTTGCATCCCAGACCTACACTCATGATGGTCTGGAGGTGGGATTTGGCATTTCACAGGTGGCTGTCAGACCCAGTATTGGGTCCGTTTGTGGTGAGTTTAAATCTGGTGCATTGTCTTCCCATCATGCGATGGATTGTTATTGTCAAAATGTTATGTCAGCTGCCATTGCTTGTGATGTCTTGCAAGAAATGCCGAATCCTTTTTTTTTTTTTTTTTTTTGAAGATTTTGACAATGGGGAACTCCAACAGATTAAACTAAATGTGGAAGAGATGGCTGGAGTGAGAAAGTTGCAGATTATAAGAGTAGAGGATGCAACCTCTGATGTTGGTGGCAATGAAGAAACAATGGAAAAAAGCCTTAACAAAAGAAAAAGTATATTGCATAGGTCCTCATCAAGTCCAACAAAGGCAATAACGCAGAAACATTAATTGACTCTTGGTGCTTGTTACAAGCGCAAAAAAATTTCAAAGAAAGCACCAACCAAGAGGGGTCCTGGTTGTGATGATATGAAGCAGGTTGATGATGTTAAGAAGACGCACAAGGGAGGGGCAAAGGTCACCTTTAATGGTTAAGGTATTTTCTTGGAATGTCCATGGACTTCAGGATTAGGGTCAGAGATCTACATTGGGGTGGTATTTGGCTAAATGGAGAGTGGATATTGCTTTGTTGCAAAAAACACACCTGGATATCCCTGCAAATGAACAACTTATGTGGCGATCACTTTACAGATTATCTTGAAGTGAAAGCGTAAGGGAGGTTAGGTGGCCTTATCTTATTGTGGCATAATGATTCTTTTGAATTGATCTCTTCCTTTAAGGCTGGGAGGGTGTTGACTACGGTGTTTGCTAGGAAGATGGATGGTCTGTCCAAAGCCATCTCATGTGTTTATGGCCCTTGTGATGATGCATCCAGAGCACAATTTTGGGAGGAGATTAACCAAGCTTCGCAGCTGGTGGACGGAATGCCTTGGCTGGTTGGTGGAGATTTCAATGTAACTCTCTCTTCTAATGATAGACCAGATGAAAGAGGGGATAGATCTATGATTGAGTTCCAACATCTCCTTCAGGAGCTTGAATTGATGGACCTGCCTGTATCTGGGGCAGGCTCATTATACTTGGAGAAATGGTAGTGGAGTTGTCTTGTATTGATAGATTTATCTATAATCTGGCATTGGTTGAATCCTTTCATGGGGCCAAGGTGGTGGTTTGTGATAGACCTTTTTCAGATCATACACCTTTGTTATGGTGCATTAATGAGGGAGCAACTTTTTCTACTTCAAATTTCACAGATCTTGGTTAAAGTAGCCTGGATTCAGAGATTTGATACATGATAAGTGGAATTCTACCCCGACATCCACGTCGACTGCACGTACTTTGGCATATAAGATTCGAGCTATTAGGGCAACAATGATTGAGTTTAAGTGGGGTCTTCGTCTACACCATGAAGCAAGGAGTAAGGCTTTGCAGAAGATCTCTTTTGATAGACGAGAGGAAACTTCACCTTTATCTAGTGATGATTGTTAAGAGCATAGGAAAATGTAGGCGATTGTGTTGGAGGAGGACAAGAGAGAGATAGATTGAAGACAAAAAAAAATCTAGGTAGCTTTGGCTTAAGGAGGGAGATGCAAATACCAGATTTTTTTCATTTGATGGCTAATTCCAGAAGAAGATCAAATATGATATGTCTTAAGATGTAGGGATAACTTGTTTAATCAAAGGAACCAGATTTGTGAGGCTTTCCGATCCCATTTTCATGATTTCACTCGAAGGCAGCTGGCTGGGGAGTGGAGGTTGGGGACTTTAGATTTGGTGCAGGTAGATAAGGGGGCCAAGGAGGAACTTCTTAGAGATTTGAGGAGGTTACCAGAGCACTTCATGGGTTGAAGGCTGAGGGGTCTCCCGGACCTAATGGGCTGCAAATTGTGTTCTACAAAGAGATGTGGGACGTGGTTGGTCCTGATGTTGTGGCTATGATTCGTGAAGTTTTTAGGAGTAATGAAGGTTTCGAGAGGCTCAATCGCTTTTATTTGTACTTTCTACCAAAGAAGCATGGTGCAAACTCACTCAATTGATGAGTTCAGGTCAATTGCCCTTTCCAGTTCTATTTATCTTTTGATGGCTAAGATCCTAGCTAACAAATTACGAGCAATTATGTCTTCTATTATTTCTCCGATCTAGTTAGCTTTTATAAAGGGCAAATCGCTTCAGGATTCCTTTGTGATAACTGAGGAGATGCTTGCTTCTTGGAAGAGAAGAGGGGTGCGGGCTTTTTTGTGGTAGGTCAATTTTTGTAAGGCATATAACTCTGTGTCTTAGACATGTCTTTGGGAGATTCTTAGGAGAAGAGGTTTCGTATATTTGTGGATTCAATTGATGAAGAGATGTGTTACCACATCTTCCTTTTCGATCTTGGTTAATGGTCGCTCAAATGGCAATTGGATCCAACCACAAAGAGGTGTGAGAAAGGGGTGCCCCTTGGCACCACTTTTGTTTGATATTGCAATGGATACTCTCGCATCTTTGGCTTTTAAGGCATGTAGAGGAAACCTTTTTTCTGGTTTTACTTGCCAAGAGGATGGTTCTCTCCTTACCCGTCTCTTGCAATATGCAGATGGCACAACTTTTTTCATTGAGGGAGGTAGGATGGAAGGAGCTCATGTGGCTTCTCTTGTAAGCATTTTTGTGGCAATTTCTAACTTGAAAATTAATAGGAGAAAGTCTCTATTTATTCCTTTTGCTATCTCTAAAGCGGCAGTGGAGGAAATTTCAAATGCTTTAGAGACACCAATGGCTCGCCTGCCAATTAAGTATCTTGACCTTCCTTTAAAAGGTAAAAGGTTGGTGGCGTCGAACTGGAATGCTATGGTAGAGCGCATCATGAGTAGACTTTCTTCTTGGAGTGGAAGATTACTTTCTAGAGGGGGTAGGCTCGTTCTACTTAAATCTATTTTAGCCTCTATACAAGTGTTCTCCTTTTCAATTTGTCAACCTCCAAATAAAATAATGAAAAAATTAAAAAATATTTTTGGGGTTTTTACATATATACCCTTGTGAACTTTTGATAAGACGTATGTACCCCCTATGTATTTGATATTTACATATATACCCCTATAAAGTTACTCTGTTAAGGTCATATGCCCCTGCTCCGTTAAACCTAACAGAAAACATCAAAAAAAAATTAAAAAAATAAGAAAATTTATATATACCTCCCTATATTTATCTTTTTATTTATTCCAACTCTTCTTCCCTTTTCCTTCCTCCTCTTCCTCCATCACCGACCCTATTATGGGAGAAGGCGATCCTCTCCCGCCGCGACTCCGCGAATCCTCTATACATCATCGCACGGAACGGCCTCGAGAGTGTTGCGATCTACTCCTGAAGGCATGGGACCTCCTCATCCTTGATGCAGAACATGATGTCACCTTCCTCTTCCTCTTCCTCCTCCTCATTCGCCTCAGTTTTGTGTTCCTCAACAACGAATTGGGCATCCAATGGGGGGGGATCGACGGCAAGGTAAGGCGTGAGGGCAATCTCGAGGTTGTAGCCGCCAGGGAACAACGCGACACAAGGGCTCTCGATGGAGGGGCCACCAAAGGTGGAGGGGGAGGGGGAGGAGGAGGAACTAGGGTGCTCAAGCTCGTCCTCGCAGCGCTCATAGCAATGCCAAGCAGAGAGGACGACCCTATGGTGGAGGTCAAGAGCGTGAAGCTTGGCGGAGCAGAGGGAGAGGCGGAGGAGCTTGGGGTCGTCAACGAAGCGAGGGAGGGAGCGTTGTTTAAGGTGGAGGGAGTGGCGGTCGGGGTCATAGGAAGAGGAGAGGTAGCAGTAGGCGAAGGAGAGGTCAAGGACGGGCTCGACGGAGCAAAGGAAGGGGTCAATGGAGTGGCCGATGAGGTTGAGGGAGAGGAGGCCATACAGAAGAAGGGAGTCGGGCGAGATGGGCATCTAGGATTGGAGGCAGTGCTGGAAGGAGGTGGAGGATGAGGACAGGGTGTGGAAGAGGTTGTTTCCGAGCAAGATCGAATCTTTCTCATGGAGGAAGAGGTCGATGATGGAGGAAGAAGAGTACAGGGAGATGGTGGACGAAAGGGGGAAGAGGAGTTGGAATAAATAAAAAAATAAATATAGTGAGGTATATATACATTTCCTTTTTTTTAATTTGTTATGACGTTTTCCGTTGGATTTAACGAAGCAGGGACATATGACCTTAATGGATTAACTTTATAGGGATATATAGGTAAATACCAAATACACAGGGATATATATGTCTTATTGAAAGTCTACAGGGGTATATATACCCCAAGATTTTTCTTGAAGAATGCGGATTCCTCTGGTCGATTTATGCAATTGGTGCCATGAAAAGAGGTGTGTAGACCAAACAAGAAGGTGGTTTGGGTGTACGAAGGCTGGATGTTTCTAATAAGGCCCTTCTACTGAAATGGGTAGCAAGAGTACTTTCTGGGGAGAGTTCTATGGTGACTTCGTTGTTAAATGACTCCTACGGCGCAAACATGAATATCCCTGAAAAGGCAATGCCTAGAAGAGGTGCTTCTTCTTTTTAGCATGCTGCTCAGCTGGTTATGAAGGATTTTGCTTTCAATTTCAACCCCATGTTGGGGAATGAGGGCAGTTTTAAATTCTAGGTGGATGATTGGAGCAAGTTGAGTAAATTTTCAGAACTCTTTCCGCGTGTGTTTCAGCTGGTTAATGATAGGAATGTCACAGTCGCTGATGTGTGGGATGCTCAAGTGAATACATGGAATATTATACTGCCACCAGGCCTCTCTGAGTCCACTTTTTCAGAATTTTAGCGGTTGTTAAGATGTCTTTCTGATTTCAGTCCAGCTGCAAATGAAGCTAAGTGAAAGACGGTGTGTATTCTGTAAAAAAAAATCATATGGTACTTTGGCCTGCAGTGGGAGTGATTTGGGAGAAATTGGGTTGCATTCAAAGTTAATGTTGAAGTGCAGATTGCCTTTGAAAATTAAAATGTTCCTTTGGCTTCTCAAAAGAGAGCGGATTGTCACAGAATCCTTCAGAAAAAGGTGGACGGATGATGGAGATCTTGCTTGCTCTTTTGGCCTTAGTGATGAGGAAGATGTGCAACATCTCTTTCTTTTATGATGTTTCTAGAGAGGTTTGGCAACATTTTAATCTCTGAACAGTGGATTGCGCCGAGGCAAATAGATTTTGGAAGTCTTTCCGAGAACATTTTGATCTTTATTCGGCTGTGGCTAGATCAAAGCTTTCACTATTATATGGTGCATTTGGCTTCAAAGGAACGGCAAGATCTTCAAAAATGAGAGATGTTGGATGGATAATGTTGTGAGGGAAGTTTATTTCTTGTCTGAGTTTTGGCTCAACAACCTGTAAGTCCGTTTGTTTAATTTTAATACAATCATCTAGATGATTGTAGATGATTATCGATATCCGGTAATCTTCGTGTTCCTTTTTTCAAAAAAAAATATCCCAAGTTTCACCATCTTAAGAGCATCCATGACTTTTTTTCCCTTGTATCCATCATAGCTTGCCTAAATTGGCTAACTTCCCTAAAGCAATAAAAACAATCTTATTTCTATTTTAAAAAATCATGAAAATATTTTCTTGCTTGTCTTTATATCTTCACTTGCTATAAGCATCCTTCCTTCTTCATTCATGATACACCTTGTATGTGTAAGGTCCTCCATTTTCCACTCCCTTACTTTGGCTAACTTGAAGATTTCTCTTTCACCTTCTTTAGAATCAAGCCTCTTATAAATATGCTTCCCAACTTTTATTTTTGCTTTGCTAACTATCCTCCTCGCTTCTTTTTTTCCCCTTTGTAATCTATCAACCTTCCTTTATCCAAGCTTGGGACCAACAATAGAAAGCAAAAACCTTAACACAAGCAAAGTTCCAACCACCCAACAAAAGATTAAAAAACAAAAGCTACATGGTAACCAAATTGCCCATAAGATGCCACAGAGGCATCTGTCTCCAGTGTTGATCTAAAAGCATGTAGATTTGGTGTGGCAGTGTCACAACCTTGGGAGAAACTTTGCCAGAACAGCTCCTCGGAAGAATTACCCACCCAAGAAAATGCTTCTCTCATCCAAACTACCCAGGAGAATGACTACTCAAATGGTAGCCCCCAAGGACATACAACCAATCAACCAAGGGAGCTCAGCAAGCTCTGCAGCCACTCATAATAATTCAAACCCTGCGTAAAAACCACGTGAAAATCTTTGCTTTCAAAGGTGCTTTGACATTGCATACTAGACAGCAATCCTTAACCAGAGACAGATCAACAGACGAGGAACACTCCCCCAGGCACCTATAGGTGGAAAGTGAAAGGTCTTGCATCCACTCCCAGCTATATGTACCCTACCAATGAAGCTGATATATGAAATCTCCTCCTAAAGCATTGTAAAATCTTCAACTTGCTGGTCAAATAAATGTGAACAAAAGTCAGGGTCCAAGATCCATGTGCCTCCTCCAGGACTTGAACACAAGGGCAAAACTACAAGAAAAACAGGTGCCGATACCTACCAGATGAAATTCCCCTCACCACATAATCCTCCTTCCCAGAACCCCTTCTGCCGTCTCTATTTCATGCTTCTATGCAAGCACCACTATGCCCTTTTACAGATCATCACCTGAAACATGCTGCTCCTCCACTTTACTGCCTCCATTGCATCCTACCAAGGGTTCTGAATTTTTTAGTATAAGAGTTTTGTCTTTTTCTTTTTCTTTTTCTTTTTTTTTGGGGGGTTTGGTGGTGGTGGGGGCAGGGAAGGATGACTGCAGTATGATGGTAGTCATACCAATACGTTGATACAACAGCACCTGCAAAATAAAAAGAATGTGATAACCCCTCAGAACCCCAAATAGAACTTTGCCACTTCCAATATATTTTCAACATAAGCTCCACTTTCCAGAATGCCAGTGCCACATCCCCTAAACTCAAGCCTAAAAGCCCAAGAACACCCATTGGTTTTACGTGCTCCCTCAAAATCAAAGTTATTATTTTTGAAAAGGTAAAACAAAATTACTATTAAAAAAAAAAAGTGAAGAGGAGAAATAAAGTGAACATGGCTAAGCCCTAAAAGCAATTCCAAATTTAAGGTTTTCTTTTTGGAAAATTTTCAAGGTTAAGTTGTTTTCAATGAATGTTAAACCTATCAATTATCCAATCAACTCCAATCTTATCCAACTCTAAACAAATTAACAAAGTAATACTTTGCTTGCCTCCGAAAGTGATTCAATCAATTCTAACCTTGTTCAACTCTAAACAAGGAAAAAATATCCTTAAAAACCATGACAGAACTGAAAATTTAAGAACTCTCTGATTAGTCAGTCCATAACTGATTAGTACATCCAGTTCATGCTCTGTATATCTCTAGCTCCGCTTACCATCATTATCCCTAGCTCCCTCAAAAGAAAACTTGATGAATCATTTAACCTTCTTTTATTAACAGTACAAGAAAGACAGCAAGAAGACATTTTATGTGAGTATTTACATAAAATCAGGAAGATTTTTTATCTAAGATTTCATACAGAATGACTCCACGCAAGTTAAACCAGAGAAGATGAGTTTCTATGCAGCTATACCACATAAAACTACATTGCTTTCAGATCAATTAAAATGAAAATACAAAGCTAGGAAGGAGGAAAAACCTTTGAATCAGCATTTGCTTTGTCTTCCTTGCTTCCGGTCAACGCACTTTGCTCCTCACCACTGAACTGATTAGCAGATTCCTTAGCCAGTGATCGGACAGGTATCTTTTGTTGCACATTGCGCATTTGTCCATCAAACTGATTACGAGGACCTTGAATCTGCTGTTGTGGTCTTATTCCAGGAGAAGACAAAGGAGGAACTCCTGGAGCTCCTTGTTGGGAGAAGCCTTTCATGGAAATCAAGAATGAAACTTATATACACTATCCCCATTAGAAGATTGACATAAATTCACTATAACCATCTAATTTAAAAGAATACCTGGACTGGGCTGCCAGGCTAGGCCTCCATATGCACCAGATCTTTGCCTAGAGACTTGCAATAACGCATCATCAAACTTCAAACTGTCAGGAAGTGCAGACGGAAGCTGGCGGCCCTCTCTGTATCGTTCCATCAAATAAAGAGCAATACAGAATTCACCAATTGAGAGCATACCATCATTATCTTGATCGGATAAGTCCCATACCTTCTTTAGGACCTCTGTGACATGATCAAAGAAAAGAGACTAGGAAATTAAGAGGATGAAAAAAAAAAAATTCATGATGATAAAATAATTCAAAAAAGCCTAAAACTTTACTAACAGAAAAAAAAAGAGGTACAAAAGATTCTTGCTGTAAAAGTTACTCAATTCTATACTTGGCCCACATTACAGGTTACAAACGTTTGAGGCACAAGACAGAAATTTCAAGAGCTGATGCTTGTGGTAAATGACACTCTTTCAGTGGACAAGACATGGAAACAAGTTGACAGAAAGTAAATGATAAATCTTCCAAAACTATTGCAGAATTGCTGGGATGTCATGCTCAATGAATGCATGTTGGTAGAAATGAGAGGAGCTTTAGGTGTCTTCTGTGACAAGAAGTTTCCTTATAAAGTTAAAAGTAAATATTTGAGGAACAGGAAGACCTATTATGCCATATTAAGTCCAAATATGGAGCTATCAATTGTATGAGAAAACGATATCTACTGCAAAAATGAATATAAAGGTGGATTTGTGGTGATACAAGGAATGATTAGATCTGAATGAGGTTATACAAAAAGGTTAACATACTACTAAACAGAGGATACATTGAGAGAAAAATGTCTAAAGTAAAATGTTAAGAAAACAATAACCATCATTGCTCTCCCCTTGATTGTGTGAAGCTAAATGTTTTGACTGAAGAGAGGGATCAGGGAAGAACAAAGAAATATTAGAAGGAACAATTTGGTTGTTTAGATTTAAGTCCTAGAATGAATGAAGGCAAAGAATCCATGTAACCTACCCTGCTTAATATGGGAAAAGACTTAGTTGTTATTGTTTTGTTAAGAATTTTAAACTTATAAAACAAAGATTGAATATATAAAAACAAGTCTACATGGAATATAAAGGAAGAGACCAAAGGAAGGTACAAACCATTGCATGTTTAAAAAGAACATACCTTGATAGTTGATACTTTGTTTCATATAAAAAACATGAACAAAAATATGAACAAAAATATGAACAAAAAGGTTAACAAAGTAGCCATCAAGGGGTTGGCTCAGTGATAGAAAACCCCACAGGCATCCAAGAGGTCATGGGATCAAATCCCATGGCTACCATGTTTACCTTCTCAAAAAGAAAAAAAAAAACGTTAACAAAGTAGCAATAAAGGACCAAAACAGATTGATGAAATTGGAGGGGCACATTAGTTGTTGTATGTAACAAGAAGATAAAAGTAAAATTGAAAGGCAAATATTACAAACAATAATGCATATGGAAACTTTTATAAATTTAAATCTTGGATTGTGAAAACACTGAATGATGTCAATAAAGAAACCGAAGACATCCATAACTCGTGAAGCCATCCTTACAAGGACAGATTGGATGTATGATGGCACTGTTAGAGATAAAGTCATTGTGGCACTGATAGAATCACAAGTGACAGGAACAAATCTAAGGCAGTTGACACCTGGATGGAGAGAGAGAGAGAGAGAGAGAGAGAGAGAGAGAGAGGCTGGTAGATGATGTGGACCTTACAGAAAGAATGTGGAGACTAAGAGGTATTAGAAAGAAGCTACATTTTTTTTTTCCTTGCCTAAAGGGGAAGAATCTGCAACAATGACCTTGCTTATTTGCAGGCAAGTCATTTATAATCAAAATTTCTACAAAGGATTTGGGTAGCCAACCCCACTTATTAAGGAAAATGATTTGGTTTTGATGGTAATGGACAACGAAGGGCCACATCAGGAGGAGATGATTGTGGTAAGCTCCAGATACACGCCATGAACCTTGAAATCCTGTAGACTAAACAATCTTTTGAGAAAGAGGGAACACATCACATTTTACAATAGAGCCAGAAATCAGAAAAGTTCATGAAAAAGAAATGAAGAAGAGAAGGGTTAACAACTATCGCAAGGGCTACGAGATGATATCTCTGTTACCTCTTGGAAGCCTCCAACTTAGAAACAAATTGCGAGCTTCTTCACCAGTTATTCTTCCATCCCTGTCCTTATCTACCTCAATGAACACTTTAGTGTACTTCTGAATGTTGGCTTGAGTCATTTTAGGCCATGGTGCTTGGGCCTGAGATGCAATTAAACCAGAGGTTCCATTCCCAGTGCCAGAGGTTGGAGTCATGGTGTTTACAACTACAGCAAGCTCATTTTGCTTTGTCAGTGATTGAGAAGTCTGAAGTGTACCACCACCTACCACTGTTGTCGGCAAACTTTGAGAAGAACCAGCCGAAACTGGCTGAGGCTGAGATCCACTTGTGCTAGCAATACTGCTGTCAGAAAAGGTTGACGACAAAGCATCCTGCTTTGGTTGTGACACTGAGAATACATCATTTCCAAAACCTGTGTCAGATGAAAAGACACTTCCAGAGACAACTAGTGCCTTTGAATCTTGCCCAGCTGGTCGAACCAATGCAGCGAGAGGGTCAAGCGCTTTTGGAGCCAATGTTGACTGTCCAGAAGTAGTTTGAGGTCTAAGCATGGAAGTAGTAGTTGCAGTAGAATTTGCAGGGCCCAATCCAAATCCATCCTGGTTTGAGGGAGCAAAGCCCCTGGTAGGAAGCTGAGAAGTTGCTACTGTCGCTGGTCCAACACTCCTACTGCTGAACCAATCAGTTGACAAGTTAGGGATATTTGAACCAGGAAGGCGTGGACCTGCTGCAACACCTCCTCCTGGAGGCCCTTGACTGCCAGGTGGCCTCTGAAGAGAAGAAGAAACAGATGAACTTAGGGATGATCTAACAAACTGGTTACCTCCGGTAGGGAACATCTGCAAATTTGTGCCGGTATTTGGAGGCACTTGTGGCTGTGGCCCGCGAAAGCCAACATTTTGATAAGAAGTTGGCGGCATACTGCCCATTGCCGTGGATGGTGGTATCATACTGGTACCCTGGGGCCTCTGAACAGAAGCAGGATTCATAGGAGGTGTTGGGGTTGCCATGGGATTGATTTTTGGTGGTGGAATTCTTGCTGCAGCTGGACCCTCTAAGGCAGCCTTGACAATGTCTGGAGTAAGTTGCCGACCAGTTTGTGCAACTGTTACAAGTCTCAATGCATTGAAAAATTCTGGACGTCCCAGATAGCCAGAATTTTTCTTATCACTGCATGACCATATCTGCATTCAAAACAAAAGCAAGCTCAGAAGTTGTAATTTTCCAACTTAAATAGAAAATAAAGTACCAATTAATTGTCTCCTAGTATTGCAAAATAGCCACTCAAGTACATTTTGACAATTCCAGAGACTATCTTCCCCCCATATCTCCCAACAGCATAACCACCATCCTTGTTGTGTACTACTAAGTTACTAACAAACCAAAGAAACAAGAATGCATTGGATGAAAGCTTGACTTCTGCCAACATCTAAAAGACAGTTTACTTTGAGGGGTTTAACCCCTCTTTTGAGACGTAAACCCCTGATTACGTGAAGGGTTAACCAAGGTGTTGGGAACTCGAGTTTTGACCATCCAAACCCATGTTAATATGCTAACACCAGTTGGGAGGGGTGTTGAGAAAAATACAGGTTTCATAACTCTCTAACAAATCTTTAACACTGGTTTCAAGTAAACAAAATCTGGTGCTAACCCGTATCTACAAAGTAAACAGAAAAGGAGATTAACCCAAGTTCCATTTTACAAAATCCAGCTTCTCTAACCCTCCAAGTAAACTAGCCCTAAAATTCTTTGGATTCGCAGTTTAATCTCAGATAGGGTGATAAGTGCAAGCAGTGGAATTTAACCACTTCTATAGTGGAACACACCCTGATGATACAGATACACCCTGCAAACGCTGAGACAGGAGAAAGCAGTCAGCAAACAATGAGTGGAGAGACTACATATCAACTGGAGATGTTCAATTTAGCATTTTGAATGATCTCTAGGTTTATAGGGCCATAGGCGATCGATTTAGACTTTCACCACCTACAGCAACCACTTATTCCAACGATATGGACAGACAACATGTGCATGAATGCATCCACTTGCATCATAGAGTACAGGTGTGGAGGGTGGTAAGAGGGACAGCACATCAGAAACAGCCACCCTTCAATGTAGACTCAAGAATACAAGAGCACTGCTCAAGATCCATCTGGGCATCCACCTAACAGGCTGCCCATGGGTTTGTCTCTCTGGTGCATGAACATCAATCCCGGGACCAATTCAAACACTAATTCGCATCCCTCTAGGAAGTTTTTCATTTTATTTACTGAATAAAATTGTGAGTTAGAAAAAGGAGAGTCAAACTGAGTCGCTTCCGCAAATTAATTTAGTCCAGAACCTATCAAGATAGATTCTGCATCAGGTCCCATTTTGAGCCTTTTCTCCTATCTGGATACTTTGCATCATCTAATTGGAACTCAATTAGCAGTAGAATTCTGTTGCCTAGCATTTGATTAGAACTAAAACTGGATTCAGAAGAGAATCTGCATCACTTCTATAACTGTCAGTACCTACTCCCATCCGAAAGGCTTCAGCTTGGATCCAAAGTAAGAGTCTTGTAGACTTCCTTGTACCCTTCTCATCTTCCTCTCCTCCCTTCACTTGGATGCCATAAGCTAGAACTTGATTAGGATTACGGTTGGATCCAAAATTAGACTTTGCATCATTCCGGTAAATGTCAGTATCAATTCCGATCCAAAAGGCTTCAGCTTGGATCCAAAGTAAGAGTTTTGTAGATTTCCCCATCCCCTCCTCTTTTTTCCCCTCCTACCTTCGCTTGAATGCCATAAGATAAAATTCGATTAGGATTAAGATTGGATCCAAAATTTGAATTTACAGCATCCCTAAAAATGCTAGTATCAATTCCCATCCAAAAGGCTTCGGCTCGGATCCAGAGTAAGAGTCTTGTAGACTTCTGCACACCCTCCTTGCTTCGCTTGGATTCCATTGACTAGCATGAAGCATCCAATTACCGTGAACATTTGTTCTAAAACTAGAATTTGCTCAATCCCCATAAATGTAAGTACAGAATCCCCACTCAAAAGGCATCAGCTTAAGCCAAAAGCCGGCATCTTGTAAACTTCCTCGCATCCCATCCTTCTTCTCTCTCCTTCCTTCACTTAGATTCCACAGGTTAGCACGCAATTGGCATCAACATTGGACTCAAGATCACAAATTTCCCCATCCCTCCTTACGCATACACTCCTATCGATTCCCATCCAAAGGTTTCCATCTTGGATCAAAAGTAAGGATCTTGCGGAGACCTCCACACCCTCCTCTTCTTCCATCCCAGAAACACACAATTCCCCACCACCTCCAAATCTCCGCACCTTTCTAAGAAGATTAACCGCGAGGCATCGATTCCCGGATCCACCGAACCCATTCCGCGTTTTGGAACTCGAACGCACGGCGGAAAACCCTAGAAAACGCCATTTGCGGGGGTAGGTCTAGCGGGCTGACCTGAGCGAGGATGCTCTTTTCGAGGCCGAAGCCCTGGAAGAAGCCGACGGCCTCGGCACCGCTGATCCGGCCGTCGCGGTCGAGATCCGCCCTCTGGAAGTAGGCCTCGAACTGCTCCGCCATCTCTCCACCGTCGGATCAGGCCGGTCTCGGGGGATCGCCGTCGGCGGGGAGGTTCCCGGCGAGGGGTAGATTCGGGTGGTACTGCCGCAGCGTGCTTAGGGTGTTGAGGGGCGTGGGGGGACGGAATAACCGGAGGGTGGAGATTTTGGATGGTTTGTTTCCGTACCTCACATCATCGTGTCATGCAGCTAGTAGGAGTGCGCTTGGTTGTCGTTTGTGCACTTTGCGTGACCCACGGCCCATTATTTCACCTATCTTTATCTTTATCAATATCAGTCATATATCCACGCTTACTCGGGGAAGTTTGTAAATTTTTTATATATTTAACTTATAATTTAATTTTTATTTATACTAAATTTGATAATAAATAATAACATAAATTATGAAAATATTATCAAAATTTTAAAAATTATAACAATGTCACACATGACATCTAATTAATTTTAAAGTAAAAATATATAATAGTGGAGTTTTCCGTAAATTTTACTTTAAAAAAATATAAAAAAAATTTTGATAATATTTGTTTCAAACCAAAGATTTTTTTTATGTTATAACTAAAATTTATAATAGTAAAATAATCATAATTTTAAGAAGTAAAATTAATTATCAAAGAGTGAGAAGTTTTTTTTCATGGGATAACGTTACTCGGATCATGAGGGGGGTTTTTATCTGATTTTTTACACTGGGATGACATTAATCAGATTAGGGAATGAGAGGATTTATTTTATAATGAGATCAACAATTTTGATGATTAATAATAATATGAATTATAAAAATATAATTAAAAATTCAAAAAAATGTAACCTCGATCAACGATCATCTGAATGATTTTAAAATAAAAATATGTAACGGGAGAATCTTTGGTGGGATTTATTTTTAAATGAAAGTAAGAAATTTTTGGTTGAATTTGTCTCTTGGAAAGTGTTTTTCTTGTAAGTTTTTTTTTAACGTTATAGATAAAATTTACAATGATAAAAATGTCATTCTTTTAAGAAATTAAATTAATTACTTGCATAAGAGAAGGGGATGTCTTTTATATAACGGGATGACGTGATTATTTTTATAAGGTTTTCAATTTCTTTTATAATGAGATGAGCATGTGTCAGTGGGAAAGAGAAATGGAGGAAGAGGGAGTGGATTTGCTCGGATCCTCATAGGAAGGTTTTTATTATTTATAATGATATAAGTTGGAAAATGTAGATGGTGATGTAAAAGTTTACATATACTTGAATGTGGCCTTCATTTAATATATTTTTTTATGTAAAAAAGAATACTGATAAATGGTGGGGATCTACCACTATTAAAATCAACAACTACTTTTATACTCAAATTACTTTCAAAATCACTTTTCAACGGTGTAAAACCACTTTACACCGATGTAATCTTACTTTCTACCAGTGTAAAATTATTTTTCACCTTAAAAATAATTTTGCACTTGTGCAAAACAAGATTACACCAGTGCAATCTTAATTGAACTACTTTACATCGATGAAATATTATTTTACACCGTTCAAAATTAAATTTCAAGTGTTTATTTACATATAACAAGTGATTTTACATTTGAAAGGTGATTTTTCTACCTGAGGGTTTAAAGTTTAATTTTTAGTATTTAAGGTTTAAATCATAAATCCTAAACCCTAAGGTGAAAAATCACTTCTCATACGTAAAATCACTTTTCATAAACCTAAATCCTAAATCGTAAATCCTTAGGTCAAAATTACTTTGTATGAGTGTAAAATCACTTTGCACAAGTGAAGTCACCTTTGGAATAATTTTGTATAGATATAAAATGAGATTACATCAGTGTAAAGATATCTTAGAATAATTTATCACTAATATAAAATCATTTTACATCGATATAAAATCATCCAAAATAATTTATCACAGTTGCAAAGTAATTTATCATCCGTGTAAAGTTATTTACCATCTATATATTTTACATTAAAATAATGGGATTATTTTTTTAAATATAATAAAATAAATCACGTAACAAATCTCATATTTTTTTATTTTTTCACATTCATAATACTGTATAAAATATAAAAATAAGATCCATAAAATCGTCCACAGAGATAGAAAAGAGGGAAAAGTTTCAGGGAAAAAAAGGGGATACCTTCAAATTTAAATAACACGCGATCCGTAGGTACGTAGACTTTCGTTTTATCTTTCATAATAATGTTGTTGGAAAGTAGCATCAAACAATAGTCTCTCCCTGAGGTCTTTTCAGGGACTAACCGAGAGAGAGAGACGCACAGATTGGGAGAGACCGTGGATATTTGGGTTTTTTTCCTAACAGGGGTGACGTGTCAAAAAGTTATGCCTCGCACCTTCCTTTATTAGCCGTGGAGTATGTGCTCTTTTTTTTAACGTTTGGTCGGCACAGTAACCTATCCATGTTCACTCTCTCTCTCGGCTCTCTCATCTCATTTATTTTATTTTATATTATTTATATATTATTTGCCAAAATATATTTTTACATATAATTAGGTTGTAAAAATTTAATGTAAGATAACGACTAAAAATTAAAATATATTAAATAATGTATGTCTCATGATATGTTTTGATTTCAAATATATTTGTTGAAAATAAAAGTATAATGATATATTTTGTTAGATTAAAATATTTATTTACTTTTTGGTCGATGTATTTTGATTTTTAATCGGTATATTTTGATGTAGAATTAAAATATATCAATTTAAAATTAAAATACGCTAGTATATTTATTGAGTGAAGACGCTTAATTGTTTCAATCGATTTTTTTTTCAACTATTAAGTTCCGATGGAATTAATTTATTGAGTTTGGACATCTTATATATGATATCGAGTTTTATATGAATATTATTGAAATCTTTTGAAATTATTTAAATGATATTTAATTTATTATATTTACAGATATGTCATTGAAAAATTAACATTGTTTTCGTATTTATCACTTCGTCGGCCATAACTGTTAAACCTAATGATTTTAGACTTAATTGTAATAAAAATTATTTTTTACTTCTTAAATTTTATTTTTTAGTTCTCTTTTTTTTGTTCGTGAAATTTTATTTTTTTAATTTTCACCCCCTCCATACCCTCTCCTCTCGCCAGTTCACCTCCCTTCTTCCTTACCTCCTTCACCCACACTCTCTAGCCTCCGACCACCTCCTTCGCCCCCTCTCTAACAACCACCTCCTTTCTTCTCGAACATAACTAAGATAACAGAAACTTGCACCCAGCCCTCTTGTAAGAAGAGAGAAAATACGCGTGGATCCCTACGTGGGCTAATGCACGAAAATTATGGGAAGATCCTTCGAAGTTTAGAGAATTCTTTGAAACTATGAATCACTACAAAAGACGCATAGAAAATGCGAAATAGCCACCGGATGTTTTGAGGTCTACCACGCAACCCTCGCGTGAGAGAGGGGGTGGAGGATGGGGTCAGAGGTTGGAGAGTAAGGGGGGGGAGGTAATCGAAGGTGAGGAAGAGAGGTGGGCTAGTAAGGGGAGGGGGTAAAAATTAAAAAAATAAAATTTGATGACAAAAAAATCAAAGATTAAAAAATATTTTTTTATTATATTTCGATCTAAAATTATTAAATTTAAAGATTATAGCCGATAGAGTGACAAATACTAAAACAACATTACTTTTTCAATAACATTTCTGTAAATATAGTAAATTAAATTATATTTAAGTAACTTCAAAAGAATTCAATGACATTCACATAAAAAATTTCATGATATAAATCATCATTACACAAGAGCTATGCATATTAATCATACTACTCTTCTTTTTTTTTCTTTTTTACCTTGATATGAACCCTCTCTCTCACTCATGGTGTAATAATATTTTTTAATAATAAAATTTTATATGATTTTAATTTTATACTTATACAACAAGTTGGTGGCTCAGACCTAGGTTTTTTATATTAAATGCAAAAGGTTTACCGTGCAAGATTGGAGGTTTTGAAATTAGAATGATCAGGGACTATAATTTTATTTTAAACGAGAAAGGTAAATTTTTTCAATACGATGATAATTATATTTTAAGAAAAATAAATATTTTTATATCATACAATTAACATCACATCATTATCTCTCGCTTTTTATTAAAAGTAACGATTTTCTGAGGAGAAAATCATCGCTTCATCTCGAGCCTGCCATCTCCCCCGTCCGTTCCTCACACGGTGACAAAAATAGGGAGTGGGCCCCACCCGGTGGCAGGACCTGCCGTTCGGATAGCGGGGGCAACGTTTTTGTCGTCGTGGACATCATTCTTGTCCTACAGAAAACATTTCTCTTTTATTAAAAACATTGTGGAGTTTTTGATACCATTGAATACGTAAGTAATGGGTTAGAAGTAGGGGAAAAGATGATGTTTGGAAGGGTTACCTCTTCTTATTTAACATAACACTAACTTTTAATTTCAATTCTTTATCTTTATATTTCACCTCCTTTTTACGATTAGATTTTAATTAATAATTATGATCACTTTTTTTTATTTTGTCCCATTCTAACATAAATTTTCAATTTCACCTTCATTACAACCTGACAAAAATTTGGATGAAAGTCAAACCAAATCACATCTCACCACCCAAAATTTAATCATCCAATAAGCAATAAACGTAAAATACATAAGCATTTCACATATGCAATCATAAAGAAGAAAGTACATAATTAGAAGAATGCAGGATAATGATTTTCTAATATAAAATAAAGAGAATTCACCTCATAGTCATCACAGCAACAGTCCAGAGTGCGGAAAGGAAGGGAAATAACTTATTTTTTAGCATAATGCAGACTACAACATGAAAGCAAACTAGTCCATCGCTACTAAAAAGAAGAAAAACTACCAATATTCCGATGCTTGTGTGAGCCCTACATCGTCCCCCTCGACAATCGTTGGAGCTAGCTGCTCACTCATCTGACCCGAGTACACATATCAGGGTAGACGTCAACAAAGCTGAATAGTGCTTGAAAAAGAAAACTCATGTAAAAAACAAAGAGAGTGGTGAAGTGGCAAACAACAGGAAGAAAAGGAGTGGTGATATTTTTCACTCTTCAACATTTTGGAAGATTATGCTAGTTTCATGTTTGTTTATTGTTTCACTCCTTATTTCATTTTTTCCCGTATCCTGTTAAGTATTGTCAACTCCTTTTCTAACTCACATGTCTCCTACTGGAACGACATCGTTGCAGTGTCCCTAGCTCACAAGGAGACCACGGGATGCTCTTTTGGCTAGGAGAATGCCCCACACCCACCCTACAACCTAGCCTACCATCCGAGGATCATGGTCGTGGTGTAGTGGTAATTACGACATGTGTGATAAATGCACGAGAAGCTACCCCATGCTAGCACGCTATCAATCGTTTCTACTAACGAATATGCACAAGAACAGTAATGTGAATCACACCACCACATCGGCATTGCATACCCCTCACCCAACTAGCTCGATTGGCCCCTCGCAGGTCTAACAAGAGTCCATGCAAAAAGGTTGGCTCTCCCTCAGGTCCCAACCTAGGGTGGTCAACTCTCTCTCCCTGCGCCATGAGGTTGTTAACTCTCTTCGGTACTCGTGTACTTGAGGACCAGCTCATCCCCAACACCTAATCATTCTTGTCTCACATTATCCTTAGTTTTAGCCTCACAAGTCAGATTCCTTTCCCCCGAAATCCCCAAAACTTGTTTCTTCCTTATCATCGTTACTCTCATCTAAATGTTAGTACACTTACGACTTGTTGTCTAGTTTTCCCTTTGGGTTCAAATACATCCCTAATTTTGTTGTTAACAAGCTCATCCAATAGTAATTTCAGACATTTGTGAATCAAGTGTCATTCATTTGCTTAATAGTTATCCTGTATCATTCAAGTCATTAATAGTACATATATAGTGCCAATCCTACCCCTAGGGCATGCTATTATCATAATTCAACCACCACTAACTTGAGATAGGGAATGAAATAACGAGGCCATTTATCAAACATCACCATGATGGTAGGGTATGTACTCAGCAAGATAAGAAATTAGACTTAGGAATACTTGACACGAGCATTTATAGCGTGCAATGTTTGATGGTGTTCTAAGGTACTCAATTAGTCATGTAAGGTAGGAAGGAAAGCGGATCACTGTACCTCAACCTACCAGGGGGTTTGCCGGTGCAGAAAGTTTGTTTGTGCCTCCCACAACTGCTACATGGCCTCTCTCATGAGTTGTGCTGCCCTCATTCACTAAACCTAGCACATCAAACAAGTCATAAGTAGCATTAGAGACTTAAATTAGACTTTCAGAATGCCATATGTGCTCAAAACATGGTGAACAGCATGCCAAAATGTGGAAAATCAGGAGAGTTTCCAACAACACCTTTTGTGTGCAATTCCAAGGTCATTTGGGCCTCGAACCAACCCAAAAATCACCTCTAGATCTCATAGATCCACCCTGGATTAGTTCAGGCAACTAATTCACGTGAACCGATCCCCCGCTCGCTATGACATGCAACACATGTTGATTTGCACACAGGTCACTCTGCGGATCGTGCCCCGGGTGTCCCTCACCACTACTGGATTACACTCGTGGCTTGTGCACTGTTTAATCGCACCCCCTAATCCCTCTCCATCGCGCTCCTTGCCCACTGCTCTCTCTCTCTCTCTCTCAGTTGAAGGTGAGGGCATGCCACTCGAGGTGCAAAAATCTCGGAAGAGGGGTCAATCTTAAGGAGAGAATGGAGCTTTTATAGAGGGGTTTTAGGGTTAGGGTAAGGGGGAAGTTACATATTTTATCCTTAAGAGAAAAATGGAACTTTCATCTAAGCCCCTAAATTATCAATTAATGGGTGTAAAGAATACAACTCACCCCTCAAAAAAAGGGGAAATGATGCAACGGTCCTTAATTGTACTTTTCAAGTGCAATAATTTGAGGAGCACCATCTTGTATTATGTAATTCATTCTATGGCCTTCAGGTGTGTTAATTAATGTGTGGAAATTATGGAAAATCCCATAGGGTCCAAGAAAAATTTCCCAAAGCCCAAGGACACACTAATGAGCATGCAAAATTTATAGAAACCCCTTTCAGGTTTGGGAAATTAAATTTTGACCCTTAAGAGCACTATTAAGTGTATAAAATTTACAAAAACCTCCTCGGGATCCTGAAAATTTTCCTTTGAACCCCAAGAGTCAATTTGGAGGTACGAAATAGGTCATTTCAACTTGTAGTGAAAAATGAATCAATTGAGGGGAGGAGAGGATACAATACGATGCAGGAAAGTTTAATATAGAAATTTTTACCCTTTTAAGAGTGTTTCTAGCTTCATTAATTTTTATTAAAACATGAAGGGGTAGTATTCTTCCATCATTTCATATGAAACAAAAACCTTTAGGCCAACGGCTTCACAAGGAAACTCGTGTAAGGTTACAATAGTGAATTGGGTGAAAATTACAGTTCCTAAGGAAGCACACAAAAGTACAAATGCAACAACAACAACTAAGCCTTTTCCCACACTGAATTGGATGAAAATTACAGTTCCACAAAAGTACAAATGCACAATAGAAAAATATGCATAAAATTCACATGTAATGATTACAAATTCTTCATTTTTGATAAACGAAAAACTATTGATGCAAAAAATGGCATTGCAATGATAAAGCCTTTTCACTTGAAATCATGACATCATCATCAGGATTTAATAATTAATCAATATACTATCAGTAGTAGTGGTTGTTAATCCAAATGCACTTTGATCCTTGAATTTGATAATAACAAAACATTTGGTGATTCACAATTACATTTGAATTATGAAGTTTTAGGTTAAATACAATTTAGTTTAAAAGTGTTGGAGTTTAAGCTCGAGATCCATCAAGTTGTACTTGGACAAAAATATCAAGGAGTAATGGAGCTAATGCATGAAGCTTTGGACTTGAAGAATGAAGAATCAGACTTAGTTTTTTTGTTGTATTCTATGTAATATTATTATTTCTCATTTATTTTCTTAGAGTCTTGTAAAAGAGCCTGATCGATCTCCTTAGCGAAAAGATCCGATTCAACAATAAAAGCAATGCAATATAGAAAATAGATACGAGAGTTGGTGACCCAGTTCCACCCAAAGGGGTGCACGTTTGGGGGGAGGGCAAAGCTTTTGAACTTCCACTGGAATTACCAAGTAGTACAAAATCTCTAATTTTCTTTCTTTCAGATTGCGTGAAGACAGCCCCGAAGGGCCTCTCTTTGTGGTACAAGAAATATCCCAACAACATTAAATCCCTTATAACGATCCTCACAGATTCTCCGACATATCCGTTATTTGGCTATTAATAGCACAGGTAATGTCATCGTTAATGCTGACGTAAGCATCGTGGGTATTGTCGCCGCCTCTTCAACTCTGGTCAATTCGGGTCCTTCGGTGGGCCAGCTGATGATAACGTCATAATTAGCTATAACTAGCTTTAATTAATAATAATCAAGAAAGAAATGCTCCTACATAATCCTAGAGAGTCGTAATTTATTGAATATCCTTTCTGAGAAGAATGCATTAAATCAGAGTTAATTCTGAAGTTTTAATAGAAGATCATAAATGCAAAGTAATCGTGGGGTTTTCCAGGGGTTAAACTAAGGTCAAATGAGCATTAAAGGCTAATAAAAGGGTCCGTGAAGATAAAAATGAGTTTTTGCACACTTCTAGAGTCAAAACAGCACCCAAAACCCTAATTTCAAACCTGCTTAACTAACCTTCTAAATTCATAGAAAAATATTTTATAAGGATTGGTATCCTTGATTTGACCATTTGAACTTATTTTGACCTAAAATAGAGTCTCAGACAGAAAGTTGCCCTAATTTGAGTTTCTATTTAAATTGCCCAGTCAAACTTGGTCAAAACTAAAATCCTACTTCGCCATCAGATTCCTTGGGTCTAAATTAGGTTTGTACCAAAAATTGAGCCTAATCAGAGATCATCTTAACCTAGTTTGCATTTTGGTCCAGTCTGACTCTTTTTCTCTCATTCAAATAGCCCCTTAGCTTTATAAATCTATTTCATTTAGCCCCCTACATTTATCATCACCTTCACCAAGAGACCCCTGCCGCCATTGACGTGTGAACCCATCAAGCACTGACCTTCCCTCTGGGATTTCTCCTTGATTTCACGCCCAAACCCATCCAAAATTGGAATGGAGACTCCTCAAGAGATTCCCTTTAATCTGAACCCAATCTTGATGTCCGGATCTTTCCCTAGAGTTCATGCAAACTCTTGGAAAACGTCAAGTCCTCCTCCTCTGATTTTCGAGCTTTCAAGTTTGTTTCAAAGCTTGGAAGCTCGTCTAATGCCCTATAAAAAGACCTTGATTGCAAACATCACCTCCTTAGCTTGGTTTTGGACTGAATTCCACCTTCTTCTCCTCTCTTCGACCGAACTCTCCGCAAGCTCCGGTGAGTTTCTCTGTCCACCTTCGTCGGATGCCACAGACCATAGTCGGCCAATTCCTCTTCCTCAAGCTCTTTCGCGTCTCGCAATACCATCAGGCATCTCTTTCCTCCATCTTCCTCCCTGTTCTCCCCCACCAGAGGTTCTTCCTTCTTCGGCGTCGGCCATACCAAAACCACCACCTTCCTCCCCTTTTGTCCAATTGGGTTAGGTTAGTTAGGTTCCTCTCTCCCTCTACTTCCTTTTCCCTCTCTTTACCCCTCAATTCAACCCACGACGCCACCATTCACCTTCTATCTTCTCCACGTCTGGCTGTACCTTCGACGAGGCTTCCCCGATGCTCCACCACACTAGACGCCTCGCCAACACCTCCATAACCTCCACCTCACCTCCGTAAACCAAGCCCCCATCCTTATTACGCCTTTCACTCACTCAGACGACCCATTGAACACACCCATCGCCGAACACCTTCTTCGCGTTCGCCCAACCTCCACAGTCCTCCTCACCTCCACCACATTCGCCAAGCCTAGGTGAAGCTCCTGAGGTATTCTAATGTGGTCGTGAGGCCGTTCTTGTGATTTCAAGTGTTCGTCGTTCTCCGCCGCTGTCACCATCCCTACCTTCGTTCGCAATCCTCTAGCCACTACATGCCCTGCCAATGCTCCTAGGCACTACGGAAGATCTCTAGGAAGTCATCCAGGTCCTCAATCAAAGGACCCAGCAGTTGCAACTCACTCAATTGAGCGAAGCATCACTGCAACTACATGTGAAGAAGACGTGGGAAAGATAGTCCCACATCGTGGGATTCCAAAGTGACAACAGTGCATAAAGTGTTTTTGTGCTCAGGCTCTATCACCCAAGTCACTGAGGGGTCAAGTCCCTCACTACCCATCTCACCCGAATACCCGAGTTACTTGGATCCGATTAGACCTGGTGTTAGAGAGAAGAAAGGAGGGAAATTGTGAGAGAGAGGGGGAGGGTTTTGCACTCTGAAGTGTGCCTTTGTGCGAAACTTAGTTGCTAAAGGCCTTGACTCCCCTGTGCTGTGAAATAGAAGGATTGAGAAGAAGAAAGGAAAGGGAAGGTCTGAAGAGAAGCAAAAGAAGCAGAAGAGAAGGTTCTGAGGAAGCTGAAGCAGGAAAGAAGAAGAAGAGGAGAAAAGAAGAGAAGCTGAAGAAGGAGAGGAATAAAGAAGAAGGCTTCTAAAGAGCCTTGTGCACTTAAGTCAACTGATTAATAAACCTGTCGTTTGATTGAGCATTATCAAATGTTACTGTTGCATTATTTAAGTATTATGGTTAAGGTTGAATTGAAATATTGAATGCATGCTTAATTAAGAGGATTAGTGGTCATCTAAATCACCATTATTTTTTATTCTCTTCTCTTTTTGTTCAATATAATCTCTAGATACATTGAATTTCATTAAATAACTAATGTAACAGGTTATTATTCATTGAATATATATTTGAATGCTCAGTTACTTGTGCTCATTGATTCTAAATACCATTAATGTTATGAATTTCACATTTGCTCCCTATGTTCAACCTCGGACTCCATTATAGATTCTAAGTTTATAAATTTTATCTGTTTAAGAGCTATTTGTCGACTGTACTATAACATATTTCCTTAAAACATGACAAAATCCTAACAACATTTTGGCGCCGTTGCTGAAGAGCAACGCACAATTCACACATTGATCTCATCTTTCTTGATTGTTTATCTAAACACTAACTTGCCTTTCCCTGTTTGATTTTCTTGTGATTTTGCGAGGTACATCACGAGGAGATCTTCCGCACAAATCAACCACTCTTGGGGCAGATAAACTTTTTCTTCTTCCCTTATTAATCTCTTAACCTTTGGAAGAAGAGAAAAAGGAAACAAATTAATTAGGATTCATCTACCTTACTTTTTTAGTAACCATCACTTAAAAAGGCAAGTTTCCTGATTTGCGATTTCAATTCAATATCAGATTGGAGTTGAGACGATTCTGTTTAGAGATCCTACCCTGATTGCCTGTACCTACTAAGGATTTACGCTTAAATTTAAACATATTGGACAACTCACCTTCTTGTTTGAAGTCCAAGGTGTACATCTTAAGATTAAATTGGACTTGAAATAAAGACAACTAGAGTTTCTACTCTAGGGTTTTGAAGTGTTAGTTCACACTTTCCTGAATCAAAGGAAATTAACCCTCCCACATTTGTGTGCTACCCAAACTCTTGCTTGAAAAGATCTAATCAAGAAGAACCCTAAAATCAAACTCTAAATCTCACTTGAATCCTAAAATTGTGGACTTAATAACATGAAAGTCAATTTAGGGTGACCTCTGGGTCTTGACTCAGATTTTATTCTACATCTTTTAGGGTAGGTGAGGTGAAGTTGGTCTACTTTGTAGGCCAATCAACCTCCAAATTAGGTCACAAATTGAATTAACTTCTAACCAAGTGAAATCCAAAGCACAAACTAGGCTAAAATTGGTAGACTTAAGGTCTCAATTCGCACATACCAGTTTACTTAGAGTGGCAGTGACAAGGAAGGTCGGGTAGGGGAAACCCTATAACCCGTGAGGACGCTCTACCGTGTAGGGGTCTTTGCGGGGCTCTCCCTTCTTGGCTACCCAGGTAATTCTCAGGTGTCTCTTTGTCTAAAAGGAACATAGGCATATCGTCGCTTGAGCTCTTGCCAGCCTTAAAAGGCTAGCATCCTGGGTAAAAACGTGACGTAAGCATCACCTTCCGCAAGTGGTGGCCAAGCACTGTGGGGTTGATTTTTGTCTTGTTGTGTGATAAGACTGGCATTAATTGACGTCATGATGAGGTGTAATTGCCTCAAATATCGTACTTGTTAGTGACGTGATCGCTATTACTATGGCAAAATGATATGCGTGCAGGGGCATTTAATGCCCGTAATGATGGTTGAGGTTATTTCGATTTTGGTAAGATCTTTTGAAATCTGTGCCGCAATCTATAGGATTTATTTTTTTTGAAATTGATGCCCCTCAAGGGGGAAACTCCCCTAAGGGGAGTTATAAATAGAGGGGTGGGGCACAATTACTGCCCCACCTACCCTCTTTACTCTGGCGAACCACTTTGCAAGCTTGACTCCACTGCTTCTTCTTCAGCAAGTTGTGAAAGGTTCCGTTCATTGGAGAAGTCGCATATGAAAGAGTAGCAGGGGTATAAACATGTATGGGCTCGTGGGCAAGAGTAAATTGGCCTCTTCCTCATCTAGTGTCTCACCCAAGATAAAAGGAAATGTATAGTGTTCCTTCTAACTTTGATAGCCGGACCGCCATTAAGGCGTTCCTAGATGTCTACGGACTCGATGGAGTTTCGTTCCATACCTGTGGGTCCGGGACCTGCCTATGCTCTGAGAAGACGAAGGAGATGTTCATTATTTGTAGATACGCCGTAGAACATGGTTTACGAGTACCTTTAAACCCATTTTTGGTTTCCATCCTTTCTCATTATCATCTTACCCCTTCGCAACTTAGCCTCACCTTTTGGCCTGTTCTCAACGCCCTTATGGTCATTTGCCTCCATATTGGGATTGCTCCCTGACTGGGCATATTCCGCCTGATTTTGAGGCTCATGCCCCTTAAAGTGAAAAGGGGTAGACCTCCTTCTATTACATATACTTTGTACCGCCGACATACCAAATATCGTATCGTCGATCTCCCCAATAGTTTGAAGGGGAAAAATCATGATTTCTTTTTTCTTTCCAACATCAAGGACCTAGTTGTCCCATACACTTGGCAAGGCTCGCCTGATAAAGATTTGTCGTCAGAGCCGAGGAGCTTGACCCATTTACGTAGGCAAATACAGACAAGGTAATGAAACTTGGGTCGATTGCCCTCTTGGAACTCAGGCAGGATGATCTTCTGGCGGCGTTGTCGTGGGTCGTAGATTCCTATCCCACACCATGTAAGTTGGGGGCAAATAGCTTTAGAAAGCGTATTATTTCTGCCCTTTACTTAACTTATTTAATTTTTGTTGTAGCTTTGGGGCGGTTTGCCCACTCGAATACCCCTGGGCATCGAGGCAGCAGCTCCACACACTGTGGGTCCCAGTGTGGGGAGGAGGGGCTTGTAGAGCAGGGCAAGGGGAGTGACTCTTCCTGCTCGAAGAGGAAGGAGGTGGCAGGCGAATAGGAGATGGCAGAGGTCCCCCTGAAGCGCTTGAGGAGGGGGCCTATTGTGTAGCTTCTGTCGGGAGAGTTAGCTGCAACTGCTCCTTCGAGCCCAGGCAGGGTTAAGGTGGAGGATGTTCTAGTGGACTTGTCTTGCTTGTTTGACTAGCCCGAGGTGATCGTCTTAGGTGACTCCCTCCTCAAGGCCCTTGAAAAGGTGGCTCAGACAGGAAATGCTAGTGTTTCCACCTCTCTCATCAGTTTAAATGGCGCCTTCACGAAGCTGGCGCAGGAGGTGGCTACCACTAGAGGTTTTTTGGGTGGCAACCAATTCGAAATGCCTTACTCTTGGAGGAGCTCGACGAGGGCAAGAGTACTGGTGGACCGCACTGGCCATGGTGGTTCCAAGAGGATAGGCCAGATAGTCGGGTCCGTCAGAGAATCTGTACTAAAGGGGGCTCCTGAAGGCCTCATTCCCAAACGAGCAGCACCGGCTCAGTTGGGTGCTTTAAGTGGCACCTCGAACCTTTAGAGGCAAGTGCTTCGGCACTGGTAAGATGCCCTATTTTGGGCTACCTCCTCGCCGGGAGGAATGAACTTTAACCACGTGTTCTACTGCTTGCGCATGGTAAGTTTCTCCTTTTTTTTCTTTTTCTTTTTTTTTGACTTCTCCTTTGGTAAAAAATTGGGTCTCACGCCTCCATTGGTGCTCTTTAACAGGTTAAGACTCTTAGGACTTTCTTTGTCCCACGCAACGATATTCTGTCATACATCACTAAACCAGTCGTCTCCATTGAGGCGACCGACATGGTCACCAAATGGGTTGTGACTGCTAAGGCGGAGCAAAGGAATTTTACCCGTCTGCTCGCGGAGGCTACAACCACCTATGAGAGGGTAGAGAAGGCCATTGAAGAGGCTACTAGGAAGCTCCCCTCACAACAAGAGGCAGCCAGCCAAGTGGCCTAGCTACAGGAAGAGCTAAAGAAGGCCCGTTAAGGCCTAAGAAGAGGCAAGTATATTGGTGAGAAGCTGGAGGAAAGCCTCTTCAAGATCCATAAGAGGGATCGTGTGGCGCTGCGAGACTTATCTAAGCGCCTACAAACCTCTTGTACGAACTACTCTCTCTGATGGACGATGTGTAGGCACTCAAGGTTGAGCACTCCTCGGTCATGGAGGGGAACAAGGTTTCTCTCCAAGAGGAGTGCTTTTTCCTGGGCACAACCATCGATGAGCTTGCCAACCTGAAGGCAAGCCACGAGAAGGAGGAGGCAGCTATGGAAAGCTTGAGAGCTAACCTCTCCAAGGCATTGACAGGAGCAAGAAGGTGCTGGATCTGGAGAGTACAGTGCAGTCGAAGCCTGATCCTGAGATAGTGATGACAGTCTTCGCCTCCGATCTATCTATGAAGGAGAACGGGGACCTGGTCTCAAAGGAGATTGGTAAGTATACCCTGGTGGCCATGCAATCTCTCCTAGAGGGTAAGCAAACTTCAATGGAGGAGCTATGCAACTGGTCTACGGACTAGTTCCTGTCGGAGTGTGATAATAAAAATTTGACGGTTTGATCATGGGCAAGGCTACCATAAAGTCGTCTGAGGACTAGCCAAGAAACCCGGCTCTTAAAGAGGAGGACAAGCTGGGTCCGTTAAGAGCCGTGGAGCCGCCTGCTCGACCAGTTAGCCCTCCTAGTGGTGGTTTCTTACCTCAACTCAGTTAATTAAGTTAATTTTACTTAATTACAAGTAAAGAAAAGTCACTTAGGTTAACTCGAAATTGTATCGATTAGTAGTATAGGGTCGAATTAACCTAACATTTTAGAAAATTTTACTGATTGAGTCCAGGTCGTTCGCTGGGACGTATAATTCATTCTAAATTCACTAGTTATCTTTTCTTTTTCTAGGAGGTATATTTAAATTAATTATGGAAGCATGAATTTTGCTAAAAATTTGAGTAAAATGAAATAGCATGCAAAATCCCAAATGAATTCTCATTTTCAACATTTAAAATATGTAAATTCTCTATTTATTTCAAATGATTTAAGGTAAAGAAGAGTTTATTTAGTCAATATATACCTTAGTACGACAATTAAGAGAAAAAAAATTAAAATATAGCAAGAAAATTAACATCTTTTCCTTTATACTTCAGGCTCTCTTCTTTCTTTTCTTCTCTTTATCTTCTCTTTATTTCTTTTTTTATTTCTTAATCCTTTATTCGTTCTTTCTTTCTCTTTCTATTTTCCTCTTATTCTCTTTTTCTCTCGATCTCTTTCTTTCTTCTCTTATGCTTCTGTTCCTGTCCTTCTCTTCTTTCTTTCTTAATCTTTTGTTGAACCAGGTTAAATTTCCTTCTCAACCAAAAATTTGTTTGAGATTTGCAGAAATGTCCTTTCGAGGATACACAACACCCTGAAATCAAGGTGGGACCAGACCCTACTTGGTCCTCGCTTAATTTCATTAGGATTCATTTTCGATTTTTTTCTCTTGAGCCAAACTGGCCCTCTCTCGAGCCGAACCAGCTCATCGCCTCCCGAGCCTTGCCCTCCCAGGGCCAATCGCACACACACACCCACTCAGGCGCACTCGCCCACACACACACACGCATGCTCATATGATCAGATGGTTTCTTTTCGCGCCAAGCGCTGACAACTGGATTGCCTATAACACAAAACACTTTTATACTAAGGCAGGCACTCGAGAACTTCTGGTATGGGACTAACTTTTCCCCCTCCAGTGCCAACTTCAAATGAAGATTTCTCCCTACTCAGAGCTCCAAATCAAGCGAAATAAAGCTTGATGGAGAGCTCTAAGGTAGCTCTACAGGATTCCAGGGTCAATTTTAAGTTTAGAGGATGATTTCCTCTCCGATTTGAAAAGCAAAATTTGGGGGTTACTATGGGTTAAATATGCTTGGAAATGTAAATTAGCTTACTATGTCTATAGGATAGACTTTCCAGCTTATCTAAGGGTCTGAATAGGTTATACAAGTGATTCCGCAGCTGTTTGTATAGGTTTTAAAGCTCTTGAAGCATCAGGAAGCATAAGGATGCTAAAAGCTTCACTGAAAGCTTCAGGAAGAGGAATTCAAATGAAGAAAGATGTAACGGACACTAACGATCATTCTTAATTGATTAGAACAAGCTCTAAGGGATGTAACAGGCTCATCTGGGCAGAATTCAACTTCAAATCTCATCAGAAAGGCACTGCTATCAGTTTGGGTTCGAGAACAACCCAAACTGGCAGATGGTGAATTCCAACTAAAATCACCCATCTGAGATCAGTAAAGTCATTCTAAAATCATCCAACAGATTCTCAGAATCGATTCTAACTCCTCAATTTCTCAGATTGAGCTAAGAATCAGAGAATCAAACTTAATTTTAACTTCAGAGCTAAAAATTTGACTTTCTTATTTAAGTCTCTTTATAAGAAATTAAAACCTGGAAGAGAATCCTAACAATCTCAGGAACTTATCCAATCCTTTAGACAGATGTTCTAACCCTAGAAATTTGGATTCCAGGCTCGTCGCCTAAGCTCGAAAAAGTGTTTGTTTGACAGACGGATTGGGAGGTTGCTACACTAATCTAAAGACATAGATAGCTTCGGTGCACTACACTGAAGCTTCTAGACTTGTTAAATGTGGTACTTAAGCTTTTGTACATGCTTCTCTAACTCTGCCGAAGTTGGAGAAGACAGATCACTAATCTAAGATCCAGGTGATAAAATCCCAGATAAACAACCTCAAACAAATCAGAAATCAAAATTAAGTCATTCTGGAGCTTCTCAACCAGTTCTAAAGGCTGAAGACTACTTTTGACTCGTCGGAGCTCGTCGGAGCTCCGATGAGTCCAGAAAAGATGAAAAATTGTGTTCAAAATGAAGAATTGCGCCATTTTTATTTTGAAAAGGTTCTTGAGGTTGTAAGGAACCTCAGGAACTCATTAAATTCCTTAATTGATCATTAGAATTAAGAATTAACGGTGAATTCTGTTTAAATGGATTTTTAATATATTGAAGCACGGGACTTGTTCTCCCACTCAAAAGAGTGGTTGAGACAAGTCTAAAGAGAATTGCGATGATAAATATATAAATAATTTAAAGTTTGACTGCTCCTGAGCCACCATTGATAGTAAGCTCAGGAGATTAATTACAAATTGGGTGTTTAGATTATAGGTGATAATTATACAAATTAAGGTGATAATTAGGATCCTTAGATTGTGAATATGTGATGGAGGACCCTATGAAGGTGGATCTAAGCTCAGATACTGTCGCCATGGACAGCGACAATGTCTGTTGTAGGTGAGGGAAATTAGGTGAATCAGTGGTTAAATTTGTGTTTTAATGAATTAGAAGTGGTCGTGAGGGTTAAAGGAAGATGATCAATGGCTTTAAAAGACAAAATCAGAACTCTGGCGAGCTCAAGGAACTTGCCGGAGTTGAAGAAGATGAAGTCTGTAATATGCAATTAACTAAGCTAACTAACTACTTAACTACCTAAACTACTCCTACTCCTACTCCTACCTACTATTACCTGGACGAAAAGGTCAACAGGATTCCACCGATGGCTCATAGCGGAAGACGAAATCAGAGGGATTAAGAAGAATCTCCGGCGGGCGAGTTTGGACGGAGCAGAGGATCTCCTTGGTCGTCGCCTTTGTCCAGAGACACGGCTGACCTCAGCAAATCTCCTCGGCTAATCAAGATGAATGGAGGAAGTCAGAGAATGGCGTGGAAGATCGTCGGAGTGCAGACGAATAGTCTATTGGGTCGGCTCGGTGTTAGAAGAGGGAAGGGAGCCAACTTAAGAGAAATCGAAGGGGTCAGGGGGCATTTATAGTGAATGGCGACGAAGAAGGTGGTGAAGTATGAACGAAGAAGCTTGGGGAGCTTAACCTCTGGCATCGTCTCCGACGACGGTGAGGTTAACTCCCACCATAAATTAGGATTTCAGAGTAATCCAGACCGATAGATGAAGATGGAGTAGTAAGCGCAAGCTCCAAGAGCTTGGAAAAGGAAGAATGATGTCAGCAGGGCGGTGATCGCGCGGTGGTGTCACTCTCCATCGTTAGCCGTTCAATCGGCTGAAGAAGAAGAAGACAAAAGGGACCTAAATGCAGTGAAACTTAAGGACCTATATGAAGATTAAGGGCCCGATTGCAATGAATAGTAAGGACCTAAATGTAAACTCAGGTTTTAAAGGTTTATTTTAACTTAGATCTTTTTCAAATTTTTATATATGTTAGTAAATAAGATAACTATTATGTTTAGACCTTGAATTTACAATTTTGACCTTTTTAGGTTAATTTATTAGATTAGGTAAAATTACTTAAGTTATTATATACTTATGTATACATTATGTTTAAGTTACTTAACTTATTAATTAAGGAAATGATTAATAAGATCTCGAGTCTAATTATTAATTAAATTGTTAATAATATTAATTAACTGATAAAATATCATTTTTAACTATTTTTAGGTCCTTTACTAAATATCCCTTATTCTATAATTAACCCTTATATATTCATATCCTTAGATAATTAACTAGGAAGACTAGTTAATTAGGGGTAATTAGAGATCATGATGAGTCTCTCATCATACCCCCAAGCCAAAGTTTTGCTAGTCCTTAGAAAAATTAACTAAGATTGTGATGATTTAAAGCACTTGGGTTTAAATTATTATAAATAGTAACTATGTAGAGGAAAGCTTAGGTCAGAAATTTTTGAGTTTAATATAAATGATTAATATATAGAGCACATGTGAAAATTTTCTTACTTAGACTTATAACATTTTCAAAACACACTTAAAACAATTGATTAACAAGAATTTTACTCAGAATTAGAATTCTTCAAAAATCTTCTTAATTCCTGTAACTATTCTTAACTCAAATTAGAATACAGAGTGTTTTAAGGAAACAAAACTTAAGAATTGAGAATTAAATTTTAACTCAAGAACTCAATAGAATTAAGTTGATCCTTTGTTTATGATATTTGACTTTTATTAATATAAGTTTAAGCAAATTAACTAGATACTCATTATTAATCAAACTTAAAGTTGTAAAACTCTAATTAACTAGCTTACAACACTAATAATAACTTCTAGACCTAGGATTTTGTCAATTCTTCTCCTTTAGGTCTCGACTTAAAATCTTCAAAATCCGATTTCTTAGGCTTTGCTGCCCAATACCATGGTTCAGTAGCTATGATTTTAAAACACCTGTGCTTAGTGTAGAGAATTATCCTAAAGGCATCCAAAGTTGAAAAAATCCAGATCCTAAGACATCAATTTCCAATCCCAATTATTCCAATTCAAGCCTTTATCTTGGCCTTACTCAGGTTTGGTTGCTTTCTCCTCACCATTTTTCTATCCCGAGGCCAACACTTTTTATCTCCTCGGTCGACCACTGGGCCTCTTATTCCTGCTATTTTTATCTCCATATTTTTTTCTTCACTTTTTCTATAGGTTAGAACACCCATTTGTAGCGAGGTGAACTTTTTATTTGATGGAAGGAAGGGTAGCATCCATTTGTAACGAGATGCTTTATTTTTATTATGTGGAAAAACTGCATAAGTGCCCATTTGTATCGAGGCACTTAACTATAGGGTGTTTTATTTATTTATTTTTTTCTTTTTCTTTTTCTTTTCCCCCCTTCTCATTTTTCTTACTATCATTATTCTCCAAATCCTTTTTCTAGGTGAGTGGCACATCCTTCACCCTTTCAAGAACCGCCCTGCGGAAATCCTTGGACTAAAGAGGATTCAGAACTAATATCTTAACCTCTGTGTTTTCGCCGTCTCAGATGCCAACAAGACAATTCTATGTGTGTGAATTTAGATGTTTAGGTTACTTAGCTCTCAAATCAGAGCTTGGACAACAAAGCCCTTCACTCTTAGGTTCTTCAAATTCTTAGTTTCCTCCTATAAGATCCGTCAAGATAAAATTTACCAAGTCTAGTTATTTTTCTTTAGCCTGTAAGTCTTATAAACTAAAATTCTACTAACTCTCTTTTAATTAACTTTGAATATCTGGCCTTTTTACTTAACTTTATGATAAAATCAAATTTTCAAAAAGCAAAAGGATTACTTAATCTAATTGATTAGAAAGTTATAATTTAATTCTAAAACTTAAGTTTAAATTTTAATACACTTAGTTTCTTAATTCAAGGTAAGAATAGAAAAATAAATCTTTAAAAGATTTAAAGATTCGTAATTCAAATAAAATCTTGTTTTAAAAATTTTTAAAAACAAAAGTGTGTTTTTACAAAATGTTTAAGTGAAAATCTAATTAAGAATTTAATGCTCTTAAATATTCTACATGTATTCTATATACATTTTAATTTCTGACCTAAGAGAAAATTAAGCTCTTAATTATAGTAAATATATATATATATTATTTTTCCTCTTTATTAAAAATGAATATACCCCTCTTATTATTTTTATGAATTTTCTTTTTCAAATTTTTGTATTTATATATTTTTATTTTTTTGTATATAAGATTTTCCGATTTTTATGAATTTTTCAAAAAAAAACTTTTTCAGCTTTTTCTGAAATTTTTTATTTTTTTAAAAATTTTAGATTTTTGGAATTTCTATTTTTTAAATTTTGTGGATATTTAATTTTTATGTGTTTTTTTTATTTTTTAAACCCACACTTAAAGTGAAAATTTCACTTCAACACCCACCCAAGCCATGATTTTACAATGTCCTCATTGTAAGAAGGGTGAAAAGATATTACACTTCATTTAGTATAGGGTGTTGGAAGAAGTCGAATAGAGGAGATCAAAGATCTCTGTGCGGACGATTCAAGTCTGACCAAAGGTCAGAGTAGTCAGTTGGACTAAATGAAGGTAATCGGTATAATATGAAGTGAAAGTTTAGAGTAAGTGTCGAAGAAAATCAAAAGGTAAAAATAGGAAACAACTATGTACAAGTGTGGTGGATGGATAGAAAAACCTTAGTGGAGCATGTAACATTCTCCAACAAGACTCAAAGGATGTGATTCCAAGAAAGGTTTTAGACATTCACCATTAACTTTGATGGGTTGATCCTTGTTGGGTTCAATGATTTCGACAGCTCCGTTATCGAAGACTCTAACTACAATAAATGGTCCTTGCCATTTAGACCTAAGTTTATCTGGGAAGAGCTTTAAACGGGCATCAAATAACAACACCTTCTGACCAGGTGCAAAGGATTTACGGGAAATGAATTTGTCGTGGAAGGCTTTAAGTTTCTCCTTATACAGCTTTGAACTTTCATAAGAATCATGATGTAATTCCTCAAGTTCACTAAGCTGCAACCTATGATTTTCACTGGCCTTCATGAGGTCTAAATTACAGGCTTTAATTGCCCAATAGGCCTTGTGTTCAATTTTTACGGGAAGATGACAGGGTTTCCCATAAACAAGTCTATATGGTGACATGCCTATTTGTGTTTTGTGGACAGTCCTATAAGCCCACAAAGCCTCATCTAAACGGGAAGACCAATCCTTCCTATCGGGTTGGATTGTCATTTGAAGGATCTTTTTGATCTCTCGATTAGAGACCTCGGTTTGCCACAATTATTGGGAAGGATCTTTTAGATCACCAATTCTTTAGTATAGTTATATGTAAACTAAGGTAATTAATAATGCCACAATTATCAGGACCAAATATCCGCACAGTAGCTTGAATGCTATAGTAGTAATCAGACGTCTTCTTTGGAGATCAAATGCCTTAAATGGCCTTCTTCTTAGTTTCTCCTTTCTCTTCTCTCACTTTTTCCTTCTCTTCTTCTGTTTTTTGCTTTCCTCTTCTTCTTATCTTCAAGCCTTCTTCTCTTCTTTCCTTCTCTACCTTCTCTGCACGCACGAGCCTCCTTCCTTTCTTCCTTTTCTTCTTTCTTTCTTCACTCACAGAGGGCAGCCATTGTAGATTTTGTCTAAGTGTCACACGGGGCAAAACCCTCCCCTGCCCCATGCTTTCTCCCTCTTTCTCTCCTCTTAGGTTTCGCCCTCCCAGGGCCACTCAGGGTAGTCGGGTAGGCGCGTGTCCGGGTCCAGGCTCACTAGCGGTGGGTGGTGAACGAGGAGTGATGGCTTAGGCGGGCCAGGTTCACCAGGTCCGCAGGGTATATGTTGTGGATGAGGCACGTGAGGGCACGGGGGACCTCACCCCCTGTGACTTGTGGCAAACACCCTAGTGAGAAATTCAATTTATGCGCGGTTGATTCCCATTCATTGGCCAATGCGGGACTAAATCCCACTCCTCTTCCCTTTGCGTATCCAAGCAGCAGCAGGCGGTCCCTTCGTGCAATTGGAGTTGCAACTGCAGTCCTCTCGCTTAATTGAGGGCCTGGACGTGTATGTAGGATGTTCCCGCATCACCTAGAGATGAATTGGGTGAAGAATATGGCCAGAGGACTACGCTCATGGTCGGACGAGGTGACGGCGGCGGAGAACGACGGTGAGTACCTGAAAATCATCAACATGGCCTTTTGGCCACATTAAAATAGCTCATAAGGTTCACTGAGTGCTTACGAGTGTAGTGGCGGTGGTTTCGTGGCGGATGGCTGTGCGTGGTGGTCAAGCGAGGTCGATAATGGTAGATCGATGATGTTTGTTCGGCGGGGAGTTCAGGTGGATGATAAAGTGAATGAGAGAGGAGTTTTGAAGAGTGGATCACGACGGAGCTGATGGAGGTGATGGCGGCATGATTCGTGCGGTGGAACGGCGGTTGGGCGTCGTCGGAGCTTCGCCAAAGCGGAAGAAGACAGAGGGGGAGACGTGCGGTCGGCGGTTGTTTTGAGAGATAGATGTATGGAAAAAGGTGGGAAGGATAGGAAACGTTGGAACCTAATCTAAGGATAAAAGGGGGAGATATTCCCACGCCGGTGTGATGGCCGGGTGTGGGGAAGATGAACCTTCGAAGGGAGAGCGACGGCGAAGAATGGGTCTGGACGCCTTTGATGTGGTCGTCGAGAGGCGGAGGAAGCTGGGGAGAAAGAAGACACTCCCAATTTGGTCGTTGGGAGGCCGTGGGACGACGGGGGAGGAGGTCGCCGGAGCTAGGTCGGAGGAGGCCAAAGGTAGGGTTAAGAAGAGGGTTTTGTGGCCAAATCCTAGCTGAAGAGCACGGTCGTGCCCTGGGGATCCCTTCATAGGGTTCATGAGGGGATTCCAAACTTGGAAACAAGCTTGGGAACCTTGGAGCTTACACACAAATAGGATATCCATTCCTTCAAAGCGTTCGCACTTGCTTTTGGGAAGGAGTTGGGATCCAAGGTTTGTCCCATTGGAAAGAGAATTTCCTAAAGAATCTCCGGTTTGATTTTGGGAAGGTTTCATCAATCAATTAAGGAGCTCTCTCCAAATGAAGCTCGTCGAAGTATGATTCTTGAGCGATAATGGTGGAGGGACCTTTCTGTGAAGAAGACAAAGAAGTTGGGGGGCTATTTGTCTGGAATTAAAAAGTTAAGGATCTGAATGAGATAGAAAGAGTCTGACTGGACCAAAATGCAAACTTGGTCAAGATGATATTAGATTGGATCCAAATTTTGGTACAAATCAAGGAATCCAATGGTGAAGTTAGATTTAGGTTTTGACCTTGTTTGACTAGGTAATTTATGCAAAAACCCAAATTATGGTAAATGTCAGTCTAGGACTCTGTTTTAGGTCAAGACGGGTTTTGATGGTCAAATTGAAGGTACCAAACCCTAGAGAATATTTTTGTATGGATTTCAAAGAGTTTAGGTGAATTTTTTCCTGACTAGAACCTCAATTAGTTAAGCAGGTCTGTTTTTAGGGTTTCAAATGTCATTTAATTCTCAAAACAAGTGCAAACCCTTTTCTGTTTGTTCTAACCCAGTTGTTAGACTTTTAGAATCATTTGACCCTTAATTACCGCCTGAGAAAATCTGTGATTGTACTGTATTCATGATATGATGGTAAAACTATAGTTTTAGCCTTTTTTTCTTGTCTTTCCCTCAGAATGGTTATGCAGTGACTTATGGCTCTCTGGCAGTTATGTAGGAGCATTTACTGACTTAATTGGATCACAATGAGATAGTTATGGCTCATGATGGTGTTCCCATCAGAAGTCTGACAGCTCCTCCTTGACCTTGTTGGTGTATAAGATCATATTTGGGTCTTAGGCTTAGTACTTGCCAATGAATTGATTGGTAGCCAATTGGGAATCTGTGTAGATCTCCATCGGTGGGATGCCTCTTGACTTTGCCACCTGAATGCCGGTTAACATGGCCCCGTATTTCGCCATGTTATTGGATGCTAGGAAGATAGGTTTGATGGCATACTTATGAGTAACGTCGTCTGGGGCAGTAAAGGCTATGCCAGCCCCAGACTGGGTTGTCATGGATGAGCCGCCTACATATAGCTTCCAAGGCAAAGTGAGGGAGGCATCCGAGTCTTTAAATTCCATGTCAAAGTCTGCTAAGACTTGTCCTTTGATTGATCTCGGCTGATACTGGACGTCAAACTCCACCAATTCCATAGCCCATTTTATCTGTCGTGTCGACCTCATGGGCTTATGTAACATTGCTGCAAGGGGTAGTTAGATAGAACCACTATTGTATGGGCCTGGAAGTATGGGCGTGGCTTTCTAGCAGCAGTCACCAAAGCTAACCCGAGTTTCTCAATGATCGTATAGTTAGCTTTTGCACCTTGATAGGCTGTGCTAACAAAGTATACTGGTCGTTGCCCCCTTCTCACTCGCTGATTAAGAAAGCGCTGACATGGACGTCGCCAAGTATAAGAAGGGAGATTCCCTTGCTTAGGAGCCATCTGGATCGGGGACTTCTGAGTGCTTCGTTCACTTCCTCTACAGCCTTCTACAATGAAGAGTGTAGTGGGCGACAGTATAACCTTTGCCCTTTTTATACACTCAAAGAAGGAAAGGCATTTGTCAGAAGATTGAGACAAGAATCGACCTAAAGAGGTGATCTTGCCGACTAATGACTACATCCCTTTCAGTGTACTTGGCAGTTTCAAGGCCATGATTGCTTGAATCTTGTCATGATTGGCTTCTATTCCTCTATTTGAGACCAAGAACCCTAAGAACTTCCCCACTGAAACACCAAAAACACACTTTTCGAGGTTCAGGCAGAGGCGGTTGTTCCTCAGAACATGAAACACCTCTACCAAATACTCTAAGTGCTGTAGGAGGTTTGATCTCTTCACCAACATATCATCAATGTACACCTCAAATGATTTTCCTATTAAATGATAAAAAAATCATATTTACAAGGCGCTAGTATGTTGCTCTAGCAATTTTCAATCCAAAGGGCATGACTTTATACTGAAACAAACTTCTATCTGTTTTGAATGAGGTATGAGGTCTGTCGGCTAGAGCAAGGCTTATTTGATGATACCTGCTATTAGCGTCCAAGAAGGACATGTGGGATTGACCACTGCAGAAATCTACCAAAGCATCCACCCATGGCAAGGGGAACTCGTCCATTGGACAGGTTTCATTCAGGCTGGTGAAGTCAACACAAATCCACCATTTACCGTTGGCTTTCTTCACCATGGTCACATTTGACAATTATGTCGGGTACAAGGATTCTTCAATGAAGCCAGCTTCAAGGAGCTTCTGGACTTCTACCTCAGCCGCTTGCCACTTTTCGACTGACTGTGTGCCTGCGCGCTTGTTTGACGGCTTGAGCACCCTTTTGAATGTTGAGGTGGTGCTCTTCTTTGAAGCCCAACATGTGCAGAGTTTTCCAAAATAAGACGTCTAAAACATTGCCTTCATCTACTAGAAGACTAGGCTGTAACTGCCCCGGCAGTAGGAGAGTGACCGGGAGTGGGTTCGTATGCTCTACTGGATTAGGCAAAAAGGTGAATAGCTTGGAGGCCGCCTGTTTGACAGTACTTCTCTCCACTCACTAAAGAGTAGGGAACGCACTGTAGGGCACCTACCCAGATGCACTAGCTTGTTGGCTTGGGGCGGCGTTGACCACAAGGTTGACCTCGACCTCTGCTCCCGTGGGTTAAAGCAGTGAGAGATGAATGCTGTGGGGTAACACAACCATCTTGGAGGAGGTATTCTTTCAGGGGGAGCTAGGGCGACACAACCTGCTCAATCTGGCGGGCCTTGGACCCATCTGGCTCTTGGTATGTGACAAAGACCATATTGACCCCCCGAAGCTGTAACGACTCGTTTCCCGAATCCCTACGAGACACGAGAATCGGACCAACTCGACTAATCCCAAGACCCAGTCGTCCAACGAGAAGTAATCAAAAGAACAGTAAAATAAATCACATTCACCATGTATATAACTAGCAGTAACAAAATACAGCAGTAAAGAAAGGAAATACTACAATATGCACCACCACAACAGAAGGGAAATATACATAACATAAAGTTTTCAATAAAGAAAGTATAGGGAGTAACAAAAACTACTCACTATAGTGGAAGAAAAGTACAGAAGTACTACAGGTAACCCTACTGGACCCTACTAGGCCCAGCGTCCTCTGCAGCCGCTGACTCTGGCTGCTCAACACCTGGTCCTGAAAAAGTAACGAGGGTGACACGTCAGCGAAACGCTGAGTAGAGTGGCAACCTAAAAGCTAAAGAAGCAGTAGAGTGTACAGTAGCTGTTATATTTTACTTTCTTTATCTATGACTTTCTATTTATTCACTATTGATTGATTTCTCAGATCCTTCGCTTGATCTTGAATGTTCCTCGTGGGAACGATCTTGATTGCAGTCTTTTCCGAAAAGTAGAAGTAACACGTGGTGCTCTTCTGGCCGGGAGAGTCTCCCGTGGTGGTCCTACCCTTAGTCAACCACCCCAAGGTCGCTGACAGACGTAATGGTGACTACGGCATGTGCACTAAGCGCACGGGTAGCTACCTCGCACTGGCACGCGGTCATTCGTTTCCGTTAACGGGTGCGCCCAAAGCACAGCAAGGAACCAGTATAAGGCAGAGCCCTCTCAGTAACAGGGGTCCAACCCCTCCACAGTCCACGTACCCTCGCCATACTACCCTGGTTTGCCCAGTGGGCCTAACGAGTCGATGCAGGAGAGCTAGCAGAACCCCGGGGCCCGTGGGGCAACTAGTACTCTCCCTACACTAGTAGCTCTCCTCGGTACTGTATACACGAGGGCCAAAAGTCGGTACAAAGTGGCCAGACCTAACCCCGGGTCCCTGGGGCGGCTAGCTCCGCTCTGCATTAAACAGGGGGGGACAGTCGCTTCCCTTGGTACTCTGTACTCAAGGGCCAGCTCACTTTCCCAATTCCATTCCATTCCGTTTCCAGGAGTTCTACTCCTAATTCCTCATAGGGTTCAAGCTCTTTTAAATCAGCCAATTTAGGTTTCACCGTTCTAGCTTTACGTTCATACAACCCATGTTCTCAATCATACTTATTCATTCATAATAGGCAGCTGTTAACCAATTTACAGGCAGTTATCATTTCCTTTCTACTATTCCAAGACTGCAGTATTTATATATTCAACTAGTTTTCCAGTCCTAGGATTCATGCCGTACCCTAGGATCTATCATTAAATCTAGTTTTCCAATCCTAGGATTCATACAATACCCTAAGATCTATCATTCAATCTAATTTCTCAGTCCCAGGGTTCTTGCAATGCCCTAGACTCTATTAATTGTTTCATAATTGTAACAAATTTTGTTAAATAAATTAAAAAGCCACTCTACCAGCGAAACCGGGAGTACTGGGGGCGTGGTCGGCAATCCCGCGCACCTCCGCAACCCCCAAGACTACGACGGAACGGGGTCCTAACACAAGGATCAATCACAAGGAGTTTCTCAGAATAGTATACAATTACTGTAAACGGATAGAGGAATTAATTCTGGAAAGAACGCAACTTGTAACGCGGAAAACAGACTCCGAACGGGCCCTAAACGGGTCAAAAACGACGAGTCTGTCCAAAATCAGACGTCTGGAACCTCTTCCAGACGTCTTAAAAGGTTGTTCATGTTGTACCTCAATCTGCGCTGTCCTTCAGACGTCTAGAAGCCCGCTGGATTGTCTGAAGTCAGTTTCCAAACGTCCGATTGTCACCCCGGACATCTGGAGGTCCTCTCCGTCGTCTAGTACTGTGGCCAGACGTCTGATCTTCGTGGGATGACGAGCCCTCGCGCCCTTCCGAACAACACCTGCGCACACACGCATCCGCTCTCATCACGAAAAGGCTCAGAGAACGCGGTGGACGGCTGCATGGCCGTACACGTGTTAAAGGAAGGAGGAAAAATATTGTACTTGTCAGACGTGTGGATCTTCCTCCAGACGTCCTACGCGTCGTATGGACGTAAGTCCAGACGTTTAATTTTGGGAAATTTTCCCAGAATCAGTACCCGGTTCGTCCTCCGCCCGCGACGCACAGCCGCGCCACGTCCGCCTGCTTCCCGAGCTGCAGCAGCTCCTCCGCGACACCCCACGCCCGCTGTTCCCCCCGCCAGCTAGCTCTAGCTGCCCCGGCAAGCTCGCACCTCCGCGGTCGAGCTTCTTCCTCTCGCAACACTCCCTCCCACATGCTCGCTGCCGTCGCTGCTGCGCCCTCGCTCGCTCGCAGGGAGAAGGAGAAGAGAAGACGGTGGAGTTGGGGTGAGGGAGCAGGGGAGAGCTCTTATAGGGCAGTCGCGGGAAGAGAGAGAAGGAAAGCGGCACCTGCAGGGAGAGAAAACGAAGGCTGCAGGTTCAGCTGCGTGCGCAGGTGCGCAGACGCGAACCCGTACGCCGAAAAAATTTATCACCAGACGTCTGGGAAGGGTTCCAGACGTCTGGCCAGACGTCTTAAGCTGCTTCTGACGCCCATGATCATAACAGAAGCTGTTGGAGCTTCTCCTTTGTCTTGGCCCTCATTCCGCTTGATGAAGTGGGTGAAGTTTCCATGCTGGATGTGGGACTCGATTTTGTCGGGCAAATCCCAGCAATCTTCAGTAGCATGCCCCGGGCCTTGTGGTACGTGCAGTTGGATCCGGAATCAGGCTTCTTCTTGAGAGGCTTTAGCGGAGGTAGTAGGTCCTTGTCGGTGGACCACACCTCTGCTAACACGTCCACCTAGTTCATGGCTAGGGGAGTGTACTCTTCGTAGTGGACTGGTGGGGTCTGTTATTTCGACCCTTAGTGGATCGGTTGCTCCTTTGATCGTGGAAGTTGGCCTTTCGCTTGTTGAAGTGACTTCCTCCATGGATGGACACGAGAACCCACACTCCTGAGGTCCTCTTCTCCTCAATGGGACCAAGATCGTGTCCATACCCATCCACTAGCAAGCTATGGTAGCGGAAGGAATTGTCCTACTCCGCGAACTACGTAGCCCTATTCTACAACTTCTCCATATCTGTAGAAGGGAAGTCTTCGATGTCATACCAGAACCTTTGGGTCAGGAGACCTAACTTGAAGTACCGGATGGCTATGGCATCATGGGGCCTCTTACACTTAAAATATTAAGCCTTAAACCGGTCTTGGTATGACCAGAAGTACTTGTTACGACTCGGTTCCCAAATTTCTACAGGACCTGAGATCGGCTCGACTTGACTAATCCCAAGACCCAGTCGTCCAACAAGAAATAACCGAAAAGCAGGAAAATAAACCACATTTACTATGCAATGTAACTAACAGTAAAAGCGTACAAGCAGTAAAGGAAGTAAAAGCTGCTAGTCAGTATATACCACCACAACAACAGGAAAATAGAACAAAAGTACAGTAACAGGAACAGTAAACAAAGTCTGAAACTCACTAGTAGAAAAGAGTGTACAACAACAGTAAGAAAACTACTACTGGGCTCGACTAGGCTCAGCACCCTCTGCAGCCGGTAATTCAGGCTGCTCAACTCCTGAACCTATAAAGGGTTATGAGATAACGGAGTCAGCGAACGCTGAGTAGAGTGGTAACCAGACTATCTAAAGCAGTAAAACCTAGCAGGTAAATTTATCTTTTCCAATTATTTTATTTTACAAGTAATTCCTTTTTACCCCATTAGTTTACTTTCAGATTTCTTTCTTGATCTCGCATGTTCCCTGTGGGAACGATCTTGATTACAGTCTTTTCCGAAGAGTAGAAGGTGCACGTGGTGCTCTCTTGGCCAGAAGAGTCCCCCATGGTAGTCCTACACCCAGTCAACCACCCCGAGGTCACAGACAGACATAGTGGTGACTACGGCATGCGTGATAAGCGCACGGGTAGCTACCCCGCACTGGCACGCGGTCAGTTGTTTCCACTAGCGAGTACGCCCAAAGTACAGCATGGAACAGTATAGGGCCTAGCCCTCTCAGAAACAGGGGTCTAGCCCCTCAGAACCAAACTGGGGTTTTGCCCCTGCACAGTTCGCTCACCCTCGTCTGACTACCCCGGTTTGCCCAGTGGGCCTAACAAGTCGGTGTAGGGTTGGTAGCTGAACCCCGGGCCCTGTAGGGTGGTTAGCTCCCTCCTTACACCTGTAGCTCTCCCCGGTACCGTGTACGCGAGGGCCAACAAAAGTCAGTGTAGGGTAGCCAATCCTAACCCCGGATCCCAACCCTAGGGCGGCTAGCTCTGCTCTACACTAAAAAGGGGACAGTCGCTCTCCTTGGTACCACGTACTCAAGGGCCAGCACACTTCCTGTCCACATTTCCAGACCTTTCCATTCATCCACAGGAGCTCTACTCCTAACTCCTCGTAGGGTTCATGCTCATATTTAGCATATTATTCCATACCAGGTTTCATCATGCACAATTCCATTCCCGTATTATACACATGTAGCTCGTATTTCCACAATTTAACACATGCACAAGCGGTATCACAGGTAACTGTTTAGTTATCTCAGTCATTTCATATTCTAACAGGCAGCTCGTATTTATTAATAGGCAGTTGCTAACAATTCAGCTCATTCATTTATGAATATAATCTCAATCACGCGCACAAACAATGCAACTATTTCTCGTCTTAGGATTTATGCCACATCCGAGGTTTCTAGTTATCCAATTTTCATGACTGTATTCATGTTTTATAAATAGAACAGGGGGAAGCCACTCTGTTAGACAATTCAGGAGTACTGGGGGCTCGAACTGCAACCCTAGACGCGCAACAGGTAGAAGTCTTATACCAAAGAACATATCACAACGGAATGTTCAGAATAACATATAAAGATTTCTAATATGTGGAGGAACTCACAAGGAAATCACCGATATTTTGTTTGCGTAAAACGGATCCCGATCGGATCCTAAACGGGTCAAAAACATATCTACAGACCCAAATCAGATGTCTGGGATAAAGTCCAGATGTCTTAAATGTCAACAGAGTCTCACCTTAGGTTCTTGTGACGACCTTGAATGTCCAGGACTCCTCTACGATCGTTTGGACCCAGTTCCAGGCGTTGGACTAGTCCTCCGATCGTCTGGTAAGTTGTCCAGATGTCTGAAAAACATGGGAGGGCGTGCCGCGTGCCTTCCCAAAGTTGCTCCTACGCACAACAGAGCATCATACCTACTTTTAGCCAAGTAAATCGCCTCTGCGGTGCGGCCTGCATGGCCGTAACTGCAAGGAAGATGTACCTTCGTGATACACTCGCTTTCAAATGTCTGGTATCGTCGCCATATGTCCAGCTTGTCGTCTGGAAGGCGCTTCGAATGTTTGATACTGGAAAAACTCCAGTATCAGATCGAACTCCCACTTCTCTCGCTGCGCTCCACCGCGGTTTCTCCTGCTCTGCTGCAGCTCCGACTGCTGTAAGAAGTCGGGGATGACGCCCTGACGCTCTCCTCCTCCCGCACGCGCCGCGGTGGCCGTGCAACACTCTGGTGAGACTCCATGAGCTCGCAACCTTGGCCTTCTCCTCCTCCTCATGTCCGCTCCTCCTCCTCGCTCTTGCTCCCTCTCTCTCGCGTGCCTCACTCACGGCAGTGGAGTGGGGAGTAAGGTGGTGGTGGTGGAGTGGAGAGGAGGGGAAGGGGGGTGCTCTTATAGGCAAGGGGTTAGGGTTCGGCGAGGGGGGAAAAAGAAGAAGAGAGGAGAGAGAGACGAACTGCGCAATGTTTGCACACAGAAAGCAAATGCGTGTACAGGTTTTTCAATTTTCAAACGTCTGAGAAGGGGTCCAGACGTCTGGCCAGACGTTTGACTGACAATCCAGACGTCTTAAAAGGCTTAAATCAGAATGGGTCATTACAATACTCAACTTTTCGCTGTCGGATTTTCGACAGTCTTTCTAGGTTATCTCTAATCCTTTGCTACCCTGCAAAATACCAGCAGAACATATAGCCTGTTCTTGGATGCAGATGGTCTGTCTGGTCGGTAGTTTATTGAACCACTCATGGGCCATAATAGACAGGTAAGATAGGAACACCCGACAGAGTACTCCGTCTAGGTAGCCATGGACCAGCATCATTTGGCGGTAACTCCCAATGAAGCTGTTGGGGTCCGTCGTCCCTTGGCATTGGGCTTTGACGGGCTGCTTGAACTTTTTCGATAGAGGGGACATCATCATCTCCTCTGCGAAAGGGTAGGTGGTGACGTAGGCACGCGGGTGTATAGGCCTTATCACTCGGGTAACCTGGCAAAGGATCTCGGGTATGGATCCTCGTTCGCTGGTAGCCATGGGGTAAGCTCTGGACTACTCCGTCGATGAAGGCGGGTGTGAAGCTTTAGGTGGTTTGGGAGGAACTTCCCCTTTTTGACTACTAAGTTCGCATTTTAACTTCTTAAGTTGTTCGTGCAAGCGAGCATTCTCCTCTTCTACCGTACAACTTTATTTCAATTGCTCGTCCTTTGGACTGGGACTTTGGGGATCCTCTGGCTGGATCTTACCCAACTCCTTGATCTACTTGATCTCATGAGGTTTGTCAGTGATTGATTGATGCTCAGCCTTTAGAACTACTAATATGGCCTCGTACTCTTCTTTCCTCTCTTGCATCTTGAGGAGGGGATCCTGCCCAAGGACCTCAAGTAGTCGGCTAGGTTCGGTCGACTTCTCCTTATTAGGCCTGGCAAGCTATGGGTGTCTGAAGAGTCGATTTTCGCTTTTGAAAATGGTTAAAATGATTTGTCGTTTGTATTTCTAAGTGGTGGAAAATCGACTAATCAAAATAATAAAAATAACCACTCAAAAGAGCGGGTCGTATCCATGAGGAGACACTGGTTATTAAAAACTCACACTGGTCCAAAAACAGATGTTCACTATTGATTTCCCAAAAACTTAAGCCAAATCCACCTTTTAAATTAAGAAAACAATGAGAGATATTGTTGAAATGGCATTTACCTGAAAGAGGAGAGAGTTCTCACAAAATCAACCACATATAATATTGTTTAATAAAAAAATCCCTCTCTTGCAATGGCAAGCAATGTAAATTTTAATATGAAGCAAAACAGGGGATTTCATGGAGAGGCTTGTGGTCACGCAAGGAAGCCTCGCTAGCCGCGAGGTTCGCGGTGGAGGATAAGTCGGTTGAGCGCTTCTCGACGACGGTTGCGACATGGCGAATGGTGGTCGGCGGCGGTTGGAGTTGTCGCTGGTGAGAAAGTTGCCGGCTGCGGTGGGTGTGCACGGACTATTGGAGGGCTTGCCGCGGGTGTGGGCGAGTTCCTGAGGGCAAGGCGAGGTTGATAGCGTCGACGGAATGGAGTTTCGTGGGTGGACAAGGCGGCTGCGTGTGGAGATGGACGACCGATGTTGGGTTATTCTTGGAAAAGAAGAACAATACGGAGACGTGCAAGCTGCAGACAGTCTGGAGGCGAGGAGGTCCGCGTGAGGAGATCAGTGTGCATGGGCGCGTGTGGAGCGTGAGAGGTGCGGAGTCGAGGGTGACACCGGCCCTGCAGGAGCACGAGGTTAAGGGTGCTAGTTGCTCGTGGAGGCGTGGTGTGCGTGGGAAGCTGCTGGAGGACACGCTGTTGGCTGTGGCCACTGCACGTGAAGGTGCGCGTGAGTTGCTGCTGTTGCAGCTGTTGCGCGAGTTCGTGAGTGCGTGGAGTGGATGGGTGCGAGGCGCGTTGGTGAAGGAGGTGGTGATGGGCTTTGTTAGGGAAGGAGATGAGCAATGAGAAGTGGTTTTGGTTTGTGATGAAAGGTGGTGGTGAGGAGTGGTCTCCCTCTCTCTATCTCGACAAGGAAGGCAATGAGGGATGGAGGCTATTGGTGGTGCTGGTTGTGGTGTTGGTGGTGACCGTGGACAAGGGCCTGGACGGGCACGCACAGGGTGAGAGGAGGTGTGGAGGTGGTTGCTGTAGGTACTTCAGACATCTGGGATCATTCCCAGATGTCTTAACTGGTAGAAAAGATGAAGGTACATGGTTGCGGTGGTGGTTGCTGGTGATGGCGGAGAGGGTGGTGGTGCACGCTGAGGTGCTCACGGTAATCTGCACAAGCCAACAGTAGTGCAACAGTCTGTCACCCTGCTTGCATGCGGTGGTGTGGACTTGTGCTCGCAGTTGAGGCCGGCGGTGGTGGAATGGAGGAGAGCTTGACCCTCTGCGCAGTAGTGGATAGGGGGTGATGGCATGTCATTACACAGCAAAAATACACCAACAAATATGCCATCTTGTGTTATTTCCTAGCATTGCCAGTGCATATTAGGTAGCTATAGTTGCATTTGTAAAATTAACACATGCATGCATTTATTTGAGAGGGGAGGAGAGTGAATAATTGGCCATGTAAATAACATCTTCTTCAAGTGTTGCCTCGCAATTTCACCATCCTCATTTTTTATTTTGCTTTGAATTTCTTCCCCCTCGCGCGGCTCAGGGCATGGGCTGGCTTCTCTTCGTGCCATTCCTCTACCTGCAGCATGCCGGAACTTGTTCTGCCAGAGCATGGCTATGGCAGGCTTCTCCTTCTTTAAAAAGCCCTGCCCTCTTCCTTGCGAGGGGGAGCCTGGTCCAGAGCCTGAACAGAACACAGCACCTACCTTCCTCCAGGCCATCTTCCTCCCCTCTCCCCTCCATACGCAGTACCTCTTCCCACTAAAGAGATACACTGCGGGCAGGGGCAAGCTCACAGTGGTCCCACAACCACCACTGTGAGTTCCACCACCGCCCAGCTCATCCAAGAGTAGGTGGGTGTGGTGGTTTCACTCTCTGATTCCATCGCTGAAGCCCTTTCCGCCATTGCCAAAGACCCAAGCTCTGAAGCAGCAGCAGCCCACGCGCACACCAACACTGGCCGCAAGCTCCTTCCGTGCGCGCAGGCGCCTTCCAGCGTGCCTGTGCACGCAGAACCGGCCGCAACCGGTTGTTCAAGCCGCGCGGCACTGTAGCTATTGTTCACATGTGTCTGCGCGACACTGTAGCTACAGTGTGGTGACCAGAGAGTTTCTCACTTATCCGGTCACCGTGCGCTCTCTCTCCGCGTCGCTACCGCCTCCAACCAGTCGCCGCATCAGCGCCAGTGCCCGCGCCCACGTCTGCACCCGCACTCGCTCCAGCGCCCGCGCCCGCTTCTTCGCCCGCGTCTGCTCCAACCCGCAGCGCAGTGCGCTGCGTTGCGCTCTCCCTCACGTGCACCCGCTCCAGCGCCTGCGAGCAGGCTTGCACACTTGCGCCTACGCGCACTTGTGCCATCAGACGACACCTGCGACTGCCAGATGTCTTAACTCACCACTCCCACTTCTACACTCTCCAGCAGACGCCCTGACTCATACACACACACCTCACTCGTACACACACTGACTTGTACACTCACACTCACTTTTACACACCTATATATACTTATATACATATACATATATATATATCTTTATATATATATATATATTTATATATATATTTATACATATATATACATATATACATACATATATACTTATATATCTATAGATATAAATACATATATACACATATATATATATATCTATATACATAGATACTTATATTAATATATCTATATACATATATACATATAAATATCTATATACATATATTACTATATATATATATCTATATCTATATAGTTATATATATATACATATATATCTAGTTATAAATACATATATATATACACATAACTACCTATACATCTATATACTTACAACCCTATCTATACATATATATAAATATATATTTACATATACACACACATATATATTTACATTCATATCACCTACCTGTATCCCTACACCACACGTTATATCGTGGGAATATTTGCACCAGTTGCTAATATTCCCCAATACCCGCATAGAGAAAGCGCCTCCGCACATACTTTCACACATCCATCCTACACTCCACGCGACACTTCGTCCTGTTGGTTGCATCTTCCTAGATGTCGACCAACTCGACACTGTGCTACACAACATTTCCACCTCCACCCCCACCCCTATATATATAATATATATATCTATATATATATACTATATTTATTTCTTTACAAGAAACCTATCTAGTTTCTATTTCTCTTGTGTTTCCTGCTATTAAAAAGATAAAAAAAAGAGTAAAAGAGAAAAGATAATCCTTGTCTTACAGGTACTCGATCTTGCGAATAGCAAGACCAGTTTTTGGAACCCTAATTTGGTTCAAAGCCAAGGACCTGATTTTGAGGGTGTACCTCAAGGATAAAATTATCAGCAAAAAAATCTTAAATAGAAAAAAATAGAAAACATAATAAACGCACGGAGGAGATTTATTGTAGGAAAGGCGTAGAAACTTATTTACCTCTAATCCCCGCTTCCCTGAGTTCGACCCTACGCCTAAAAGTAACCAAGATAAAATCAAATAGGCTAGGTTAAAAATTTTGTAAGAAGATGGTTAGGCTCGATTTAGGTTAACCACTTTACTCACTTCAACGCTAATATCACCATATTAACACAACCTATCCGATCTTATCAGCCTGCTGTGCTGAGTCACTGGAGATCTCTTCTTATGTAGTAGGAAGGTGGAGAGGGAGATGGAGGGTCGCATTAAGACCATCATTGCAAGATCTGCATTCACAACTTGACAATGAAGGTGGTGCTGCAGCCGTTGGAAGAAGAAAAGTTAATAAAAGATAATAATAAATCAAGGGTTATTTATCTATAACACCTTAGAAGAAATGTTAAATCAAACATTATATGTAATGCAACCTATTTTAATGCATCATAATCTAAACAAATTCTAAATGATATTATCAATGCATATAATGCATGAAATGCATGAAATAGGTAATTTTATGTTATCCTATTTACATATTAATGTATGCTATATAAATATACATGTTAACTAAATGTCAAGGCATTAAAATACATAAATAGCCCACAAATATGGGCTCATCAGCGTCCCTTGGACACTGAGACGCTCGATTTTGCCTACGCTGCCACCTTCTCGGGATTACTTTGAAACGAATTGCGTGTCGTAGGGGACATTGCTAAGATTTTGGACAAGGAAACGGTATCGGATGATAATCGCTCCTTATAGATGTCGCCAATTGATCGGCCTCCTCAGGAAAAGAGGATCCAATTTAATAATAAAAGCAATGCAATCACAGAAAATAGACACAAGAGTTGGTGGCCCAATTCCACCCGAGGGGGTGTACGTCTGGGGGGAGGGCAGTGCTCCCAAACTTACACCATAATTAGTGGGTAGTACATAATCTTTAATTTTCTCTCTCTTAAATTTCGTGAAGATAGCCTCGAAGGGCTTCTCTTCACTATTTATAGTAGAAGAAATATTCCAACAACATTAAATCCTTTATAATGGTCCTTGTAAATTCTCTGGCACGTCCGTTATTTGTCTATTAATATCGCTGGTAACGCCATCATTAATGCCAAGTGGGCGTCGTAGGTGTTGTTGTCGCCTCTTCAACTCCAGTCAATCTGGGTCCTTCGGCGGGCTGATCCTATCCGAACCCGCCCAGATGATGGCCGGTCTGGATCTGTATGAGTGTAGGCAGGTTGGGTGGAGCTGGATTCCCTTGTTTACTTGGTATCCGGCTAGCCGGATCCTTCTTTGGGTTTCGTGTGAAGTTTTGAGTCCGAGGGTGCTTTTTGCCCCTTATCAGAGTCCAAAATAGAATTAAGAACCTTAGTGAATCGTTAGAACACCTAGGGAATCTAAGCCAAGCCTTAAATAACTTAAAACAAGACACAACAGGTGTAGGGCACCACTGACGGCCCCGCAAAGTGTGACGGCTCTCCTTCGGGCACCACGTGCCTCCTCTCTTGTTGGCCCTGTGAGAAGTCTAGTTGATAGGGCCGCTTCCGCCTGCTGTCAGTGTCGTGTGCGGACGGGTTGGTTTCTTCGTACGTCATAGTTGCCCCCACCACCCTCGAGAACGTAGGTAGGTTCAGGGGTTTGACATACCCCCGAATAGCAGGCCAGAGCCCCTCAGTGAATCTCCAAAGGCACTCCTCCTTAGTAGCCACGGATGTCGCTACGAAATGAGATAGCTTCAGGAAACGCGTGCGGTACGCGCTCACGGTCATCGTCCCCTCTCGGAGAGTGTGGAACTCTCGCCTCCTCTGGTCCTGCCACATCTGGGGGAAGTACTGCTCGCAGAAGAGGGTGACGAACTGGTCCCAAGTCGGCTCGTCCCTCTCCTGACCCCTGACCGCCCTCCACCATCTGTGTGCCGCGCTCTCCAGCTGGTACATGGCAAAGGCCACGCGGCACTCCACAGGGGGGTGAAGGGTGTCAAACACCTTCTCGATCTGCTCGAGCCAGTCCTCCGCCTCGGTCGGGTCCTCATCCCCCTTAAGGGAGGGGGGCTTCAGCTTCCGAAACTGTCTGAAAAACTCAAAGTGGCGCTGCAGTGGAGAAGCTGATACGCCTCCAGGTAAAGAAGCCTCGTGCTCGGAAGTGCCGGAGGAAGGTAGGGGTGGTGGAGGCCCACCCTCTCCCTCGCGTCCAGCGCCGTGTCCGTCTCGTGGTCTCACAGAAGACTCCCCCTTCTCACCCTCGGGGAGAAGTGCTCGTGGCGGCGGGTGAAGCTCCTCTCGCACGATGTCTCGTATCAGTTGGGCGAGGTCTTGGGCCTGAATGCCCGGGAGCAGTGGCTGGTCCACTGAGGCATCGGGCTCAACACGCCCGCCCCTCCGACCTCGTCCTCGGCTGCATCCATGGCCCGTCTCGCTACCTCCTCGTCGAGGCATCTCCTGCAAGGAGACGCGAACACGAAACAGAAAAGACGTCAATGCTAATCGATATTCAACGAGGAAACCTTAAAACATATGTCAAAAGGTACGTTGTGGTAGCTACTCTAGTTACAGGCACGTGAATTGGTTATTTTCCAGCCAGTTGGTTCACTTCTCGGGATGACCTTGCTCTGATACCATCTTGTTACGACCCGGTTCCCGAATCCCTACAGGACACGAGAATCGAACCGACTCGACTGATCCCAAAGCCCAGTTGTCCAACGAGAAAGTAACCAAAAAGCAGTAAAATAAGCCACATTCAACATGCAGGTAACTAACCGTAACAAAAGTACAGTAGTAAAGAAAAGAACTACTACAGTACATACCACCACAACAGTAGAGAATTAAAAACAGGTATAGAAATATGAAGTTTACAATAAAAGAGTACAAGGTGAAACAGAAATACTCATTACTACAGAAAAATGATATAACAAAAGTACAACTACTGGGCTCTTCTAGGCCCAGCACCCTCCGCAGCCGCAGGCTCTGGCTGCTCAACACCTGGTCCTAAAAATGGTGACGAATATGACACGTCAGCAAAATGCTGAGTAGAGTGGCAACCGGCTAGCTAAGAAAACATTAAAGGTGGACAAGTAGTTGTTGTTTTAATTTCTTTCTTTATTTCTCTATTTATTATTTCTTGATTTATTTCTCAAGTCTTTCTCTTGATCTCGAATGTTCCTCGTGGGAACGATGTTGATTGCAGTCTTTTCCGAAAAATAGAAATAGCACATGGTGCTCTCCTAGCCAGGAGAGTCCCCCGCGGTGGTCCTATCCTCAGTCAACCACCTAAAGGTCACTGACAGACGTAATGGTGACTACGGCACGCGTGATAGACGCATGGGTAGCTACCCCGCACTGGCACGCGGTCAGTCGTTTCCGTTAACGGGTGCACCCAAAGCACAGCACGGAACTAGTATAGGGCAGAGCCCTCTCAGTAACAGGGGTCCTGCCCCTCTACAATAGCCAAACAGGGGTCTTGCCCCTCCACAGTCTGCGCACCCTCACCTGACTACCCTATTTTGCCCAGTGGGCCTAACAAGTCGGTGTAGGACGGCTAGCTGAACCCCGGGACCCGTGGGATGGCTAGCTCTCCCCCTACACTAGTAGCTCTCCTCGGTACTGTGTACGCGAGAGCCAGAAGTCGATACAAAGTTGCCATACCTAACCCCGGGTCCCTGGGGTGGCTAGCTTCGCTCTGCAGTAAACAGGGGGACAGTCTCTCCCCTTGGTACTCCGTACTCAAGGGCTAGCTTACTTCCCCATCCACTTTCCCAATTCCATTCTATTTATTTTCCAGGAGCTCTACTCCTAATTCCCCGTAGGGTTCATGCTCATGTTTCTCAGGCCAAACCATACTAGGTTTCATCATTTCAATTTTATTTGCATATAGCCCGTATTTCCAATATTTAATATCAATTTATATACAAGCAGCTCAAATTTAGTTTCCAAACAATAGGAATTACATGTAGCAGTTACTAGCAACAGTACTCTACATTTCACAGGCAGCTGTTATCCAATTACAGGCAATTATCATTATTCTGTTTACTTATCCAAGACTGCAATTCAAGTATTCAAGACATTCGTTTCAGTGTTTCTGTTCCTAGGATTCATGCCACACCTTAGGATCTATCATTCAATCTAGTTTTCAGGTCTTAGGATTCGTGCCATACCCTAGGATCTATCATTTATTTCAGAGATGTATTAATGTTGGTAAATAGCTAAGGGAAGCCACTCTCCCTGCAAAATCAGGAGTAATGGGGGCGTGATCAGCTGGTCCACGTGCCTTCGCAACCTCCAAAGCTGCAATAGAATGAGGTCCTAAAACAAGGATCAATCACAAGGAACCACTTATAACAGGATACAAGTATTTTGAGCAAGTAGAGGAACTAATTTTAAGAGGAACGGAATCTTAAACACGGAAATCTGACCTCAAACGGATCTTAAACGGGTCAAAAATGACAATTCTGACTCAAATCAGACGTCTGGAACACCTTCCAAACATCTTAAAAAGTGGTCCAGGTCATACCTCACTCTACGCTCATCCTCAGACGTCCAGGGATCCTGTTGAATCGTCTGGACCCAGTTTCAAACGTCCGACCTCCTCTCCGAACGTCTGGAGATGCTCTCCGCCGTTTGGTGCTGTGCCCAGATGTCTGATCTGCGTGGGAGGGCATGTCCCCGCGCCTTCCCGAAACAAAACCTGCACGCGCGACGAAAGCCTCCTCAACACGACACGTCTCAGTACTTCGATGGAACGGCCTGCATGGCCGTATCCGCAAAAAGGAGGTAGAGGAGAAATTTCATACCTCTCAGTCGTCTGTAGCTCCCTCCAGACATCGCCTGCGTCGTTTGGACGTAGGTCTAGACATCTGATTCTGGGAAAAATTCCCAGAATTAGAACCTCCTCGCCTTCTTCCCGCTGCGTGCGAGCTCGCCACGCAGCCGCTCGCCCGCTGCTCGAGCTGCAGCAGTACCAGGGGAGATCTCCCTGGCACGACGCTCCTCCGTGCGCATGCCGGCCGACCTCGAGCTGCTCCGGCGGGCTCTCTCTCTCTTTCTCGCGAGCTCTCCCTCTCCTTCCTTCTCGCTGCACCTCTCCTCTCCGCGATGCTGCCGGCAGCAACTGTTGCCCTCACTCTCTCTCTCTCTCTCGCTCACGCTAGAGGAAGGAGGATACGGTGGGGTGGTGAATGAGGGAGAGGGGAGGGGTATTTGAAGGCATGGGGGAGGTGTTTGCAGGTCAGCGAGGGAAGAGAGAGAAAGAAGAGGGCGGCGGGTTGCAGACTCGCGATCGTACACATGCCAAAATTTATTTCTAGACATCTGGGAAGGTGTCCAGACGTCTAACCAGACATCTGGACCAACTCCCAAACGTCTTAAAGTGTGTTTGATGTCTCGGGTCTTAACAACATATCTTCTACTTAAGCTATCTAGAGTGTTCTTAAGCTCTCTATAAATAGGAGATGACACTTTTAATCTCATACATAACATAAGAATGGAAAGTACACATTGTGAGCTAAAATTATTCCATCTACTTCCACTCTGTGAGAGATCAAGTTGTGAGATTGAGAAGTTACTCTCCAAGAACCAAATCCCTATCTAAGAGCATCGTCTTGCTACGCTTTCCCTCCCATCTACTTTCACACCAGAAAAGTTGTTTTACACCTATGGGAGCTAAGTTTAACTTTTTTTTGGTGCTATATGATAATTGTATTTTTGTTTTTGTTGGCTATTCCTGTTGTGAATTCCCATATCTATTAGAAACAAAATACTCTTCGTAGAGAACAATGGCATTTGAGGTACTCCACCCTCATTCCTAGTGGATGTAATTAAGGTTACATTGCCCTCATTCAAGTAGTGTTAGTGGGTTTGATTTACTAGCCAGATCAAAAAATCCCAAGTCAAGCTAACTTATGTGATGATTTTTACCCAGGTTGGGTTTCCACGTAAAATCCCTTGTTTCGTGTGGTGAATGTTTTTGAGCAATTAAATTTTATATTGCAATTGTTTATCTATTTTATTCCTTGCACTATTCACCCCCTCTAATGTGTAATTTCATTTGGTATCAGAGCAAGGGCTCGCATTGCCGATGTAATAACCCAACGAGGATATGAGATTATGAAAGAGAGAATTGTTGTAATGAGATATACCGAAGGACAATCCACCATCTGGCTTCTATATTGCGAAGGTAAAAATAATTCATATTGTAAATTTTGGATTCACATGTGGTTGCAGGCCAACGATTATTCAATTTGGAAACAATGTGAAACCAAGTTCGTCATCCTAGAGAAGCTCACGAGAGGCTACTCAAGGAGTGAATGCAATAACTTTTGTTGAATGCCAAGGTGATAAATGCGTTGTATTGAGTGTTGAGTCTCGAAGAGTTCAACTGAATGTCTCGATGCACCATCGCCTACATAGTGTCGAAAATGCTTGAGGTAACGTGCAAAGGTACGACAAAAGTAAAATCTTTCAAAATAAATTTACTTTCTCAAGAAGTTAAATATTTTTTTATGAAAGATAATGAAAAATTTAGTCAGATATATACTAGGTTCACGTTAATCGTGAACAATCTTAAGTCCCTTAAAAAGACTTTTATTGAAGGGGAGCTCCAATCAAAGTTATTTCGTTCCCTTGGATCAGAGTGGGAAAAAGAGTACTGCAATTAAAAAAGCTCACAAAATCAAGGAGCTTAAGATGGAGGACTTTCTGGGAAATCTCATGGCATATGAAAACAAGATGGAGGACAAGAAGAAGCAAGTTACATCGAAGCTGAAGAAGACGCTCGAATTCAAGGCTGCATTGAATAGTGAGTTAAGTTTTGATGATGAAGAAATTTGATGTTTAGCTAAGAAATTTTCTGAGTTTTTTAGAGAAAGAATGAAATAAAATAAAAGGAGATGAGTAGATTAGATGCTATCATTGCAAGAAAAAGGGGCATTTTCAATTGAAATGCTCTCACTTGAAGGAGAGGAAGAAAGAAAAGAAGCATAGGAAGAAAGAATTCCAAGTTACATGGGATGACACAAGCTCAGAGGAGGAATAGGAAGAACTCAAGAAGGAATTAGAACGAAATCGCATGCCTTGGTTTCGTAGCTATCGCTAAGGAAAGCCAGAAGAACGACGACGAAAACAATAATGAGGTAAATTCCTTCACTTTGGGGGAGTTGCACGATGCTTTTGAAGAGCTTTATGATTTTAGCAAATCTCTGAATTTAGAAGTTAGAAATCTAAAATCAAAATGTAATTCCCATAAATATGAAAAACATGATATTGTTGTTGAAAATGAATCTTTGAAATTTGAGTGTTGTCTGCTTAAATGTGAAAAAGAAATCTAGTTGAAGAAAATGGACAGTTGAAAGTAATTCCATTAATTCTGAATACGGTGTTCTATTTGAAGAGAATAGCAAATTGATTGAAGAGAACTATTTTACTGAAATATGAAGTTTCTATCTTAAAGAGCAAGATTAGCGTAATAGAAAAGGATCTTGCGTGCCTTAAATAAAATTCAAATAAGTGGCTAAATGAGTTAGCTAGAGTCACTAAAGAAAGGGCTAAGGTTAATGCGAAATGTAGAAATGAACATGCAAAGAAATTTTATGCACAAAGGCCAAATGGTTGGAATCCAAATGGGCCTTAACCTTATTCGAGAAAAGCTAACCATGGAGGACCCAAGAAAAATGTAGGTATCTAGACAAATGGTTCGATCCTATTTTGCATATTTTCCAATGGGCTTGAGGAATTATCTCTGTGGACATCGTCAAGGTAGATTCAAAATTTTCAACGAGCCAAATGGGTATGGTGGTTGGAACCCATATCAATAGTGGTAAAACCCATTGATTTTGATGATTCATTCTTTTGAATTCACATCTAGATAGGGGGAGAAATATGAAAATAATTGTGCTACTCCTATTAGAATGGGGAGATTACCCTTAATTTTGGTTGATTAAATTGGCATGGAAATGTATGTATTTAGAGGGAGCTTATTTCTTTTATTTCGTCAAAAAGGGAGAGTTAATAAAAAATAAAAGAGCTTGTAGTATGGGGGAGACTTTGTCAAAAAGGGAGAGTTAAATTAAAACCTTTTTTATAATGTCAGAAAGAAGAATTTTGCGCAATATTGTTTATGGTTTTGTCATCATAAAAAATGGGGAGATTATTGGTGTAAATGCACCTTAATCCTTGATTTTGATGATAACAAAACATTTAGTGACTAACAAATACATTTTAGTTATAAGATTTCTGGTTAAATACAATTTAGTTAATTCCAATGATAACAAGATGGGAGAGATGATTGGGCACAACATTTTATGATCCTGTCTTATCCTTAATTTCTAGGTCAAATTCCTGGAGCAAAAGAATCCATCGAATAAGGTAGGGTTTCACATCATTCTTGTTCATCAAATATTTCAATGCTTAGTGGTCCATACAGTGACATGTGACCCCAATAAATATGATTGACTTTTTTCAAGGGCGAACACAATGGCAAAAAGTTCTTTTTCAGTTACGCTGCAATTCTATTGTGTATAATCTAAAGTTTTACCTACATAGTAGATCACAACAGGCTTCTTGTCGATATGTTGCCCTAAAACCGCACCTACGGCATAATCTTGGTCATTTGTCATTAGTTCAAAAAGATACTTCCAATTTGGTCCTTGTAAGATGGGCGCCTCAGTGACTTCTTTTTTAACTTTTTCAAAGCCCTCCAAGCATTGATTAGTGAAATGAAAAGGTTGTTCTTTAGTTAGAAGTTTATTTAAGGGCTTAGAGATCTTAGAGAAATCCTCTATGAATCTGTAGTAGAATCCTACATGCCCTATGAATGATCGGATCTTTTTGACAGAGTTGGCTGGGGGAAGTCTTGATATGACATCAATTTTTTCCTTGTCTATTGTAATTCCTTTTTTGGAAATGATATGGCCCAGGACGATGCCTTCCTGGACCATAAAGTGACTTTTTTTCGAGCTAAGGATTAAGTTGACTTCTATGCAATTTTGGAGAGTATTGTCTAAATTAGCAAGACATAAGCCAAAAAGTCTCCAAAAATAGAGAAGTCGTCCACGAATGCCTCAAGACATTCACCTACAAGATCTGAAAAAATTGCAAGCATACACCTTTGAAAAGTCACAGGTGCGTTACAAAGACCAAAGGGCATCCTTCGGAAAGCAAAGGTTTTGAAGGGACAGATGAATGTAGTCATTTCTTGATCCTCAGGGCGGACTGCTACTTAATTATAGATGGAATATCCATCAAGGAAACAATAAAACTCATGTCTGGCTAATTGCTCTAAGATTTGATCAATGAAATGGAGTGAAAAATGATCTTTCTTTGTAGTTGTATTTAATTTTCTGTAATCAATGCACACTCGCAAGAAGAAGCAGTCATAGTGGCAATATTTTTACCCTTCTCTTTAGAAATGACGGTTTGTCCTACTTTTTTGGGAACAACTTGAGTGGGACTAACCCATTGACTATTAAAAATAGGGTATATGATGCCAGCATCAAGTCAGTTAATGATCTCCTGTCTTACCACCTCCTACATATTTGGATTTAACCTTCTTTGAGACTGGTGGGAGGGGGCGATAGTCATCCTCAAGATAGATTCGGTGAGTACAGTAGGACAGATTTATACCCTTAAGGTATTAAGAGTCCAACCAATGGGTTTTCTATTTTTGCTCAATACTTGGAGAAGCTTTTCCTCTTGAGCCCCAGAAAGATTAAAATTGATAATCAGGGGCATGATCTATTTAGGTCCTAAGAAACCATATTTAAGAGTGTTTGGAAAGGGTTGTAGATCCAATTGTAGGCCAAGCTTAGAAAGAGATTCAGAATTAAGGTCCAACAGGGGAGTGGGGGGTGTAGAGTCAGATGTGGAAAGTAAAGTTGGGGTGGGGGGGTTTTAGGACTCAGGGATGGACTCAACTACAAAACAAGTCCCTATGTGTGAGATCTGCATTGTTTCTTCCACCAAATTATCCATTTCAGAATCTGAATCATCAAAGAAATCTGGCTCATGGAATCTTTTGGAATGTTGGAATATATCTAAAGTAATTGAGATTTTCATTTTTCCAGAATCACAATCAATATTTGCCTTTGCGGTGGCTAAAAAAGGTCTTCCAAGAATAATAGGTCCATTGTTTAAAGCTTCTGGTACCTCAATATCCTCGACCAGAAAGTCTACTGCAAATAGACAATTTTGAACCCGAACAAGAACATCCACTACAATCTTCTTTGGTTGGATAGTAGATCGGTTAGCCAATTGTAAAGTGACCTCAACGGGCTTGAATTCACCAAATTTAAACTCCTAAAAAATGACAGTAGGGATAAGATTAATAGAGGCACCAAGATCAAGAAGGGCACGATCATAGGTGGTGTCATTAATGACCACCGAAATCAAGGGAGTGCCCAAGCTTCTTTTTCAAGATAACTTTCTCTGAACAACTGAGCTAACTGTCTCTGAAAGAATCACCTTTCCTAGGTTTCGGGGCTGGCTTTTTGGAGTACATAATGTTGGTGCAAGGGCACTACGATCGTTAATTTTGATGATAACAAAATGCGCATATTTTAATATTTGCATTTAAGCATATAGGTTTCAGGATTAATGCAAATGGAAGCAAGTGTGAGGAACTTGTACATGGGCAAAAGCATCAAGGAGTATGAAGGAAATTACAGGAGGAGCTTTATGGAGGAGATGGAGCTTCGCATGGAGCGAAAGTTGGAAAAGTAGGACTTACAATGCTTTATTGTAATCTTTCTTTTATTTCACTCTTTATTTTCCTTAGATTCTTAGTTAAAGAGCCTAAAGTATATCACCTTTAGTCCTAGAAACATTTACATATCCTTAGGACACTTAGGGCAATCCTTTAAATAGAATTAGAAAGCCAAAATAGGAATTAGATAGACTTATCAAATGTCTAACATGATAATTAGACGTCAGATAATGACTTTTAAGTCGTCTAATGTTATTCCCAGAAGTCCAAATACACAAGCTAGAAAACCATTATCTATGCCTTTCTAGTTAGACGTCTTGACCATAATCTAGACTTCTAATAAGACGTCTGAGAGAATTGCCAGATGACCTGAACGAGGATCGTTGGTTTTCTTAGTGAGCAGGCCAGCACAGCTTAGCATTTATTTCTAGACGTCCTTAGAGCCACCCAAACGTCTGATAAAAAGAGGTTAGACCAAAATCCAATGTCGTCAGATCAAATCTAACCATTGCGTTTATAAAATCAATTCCTACAGCTTTCTGATGACCAATAGAGAGTCCTGACGTCCAACCTGTCGTCTGACACATATACACAAGAACCCTGTTTGGATCTCGTCCAAAATAGGAATAAACTCACACAAAATTAGACGTCCAAATTTCTACCCAAATGTCCTAAAATAGCTTTCCAGACAGCTGACAAGATCCCTGTTTAGATCCAATCAATTCCAGGAAACACTCCCTGTAAAATTAGATGATTAGACCTTTCATCAGACGTCCAACCAGACGCCTGACCCAAAAATCAACTGTCTGATAATGTTGTCAGACTCACTTATGAGTTGATTTCGAGGTGATTTCCATTGGAAACATCCCCGACGACTATAAGGCCATTTCCAAGCCTTCTTGAAGGTTCCTAGCACATTTGTAAATAGATAGGAACCTCTCCTTTGTGGAGTTATACCTAAAGGAACAATTCTTTCCACCTTTTATGTGTTAAAGAGAAAGAGATCATCTTAGAGAAGTCCCAGCTCTCCAAGCTCTCTATCATACATCCGAGAGCACTGAAACTCTATAGCATTTCATGCATACTCTCTTCCACATAAGGGAAGTCACTTTTCCTATAGTAGCATAGGTTAACATATACCTTGTAGCTCTATAGGTTTTATTGTATTTTTCATTTTCTTTGGTTGGCTATTCACATGGTGAATTCTCGTCTCCTTCGTGAGATAAAATACTCTTCGTGAAGAAGAGGGATTTGAGATACGCCACCCTCGGGTTAAAGTAGAGTGTTGTATTGAGGTTGAACTACCCTCTTTTAAGTAGTTCATTTAGTGCATTTGGTCGACTCGATCGACTAGGAAATCCTAAGTCAAGAGGCTTAGGTGGTGGATTTTACCCTTGGGGTTTCCACCTAAAAATTTGTTGTCTCTTGTGGTAAATCTTGTTGTGTGATTGATTTTTGTTTTCGAATATTTTATATCATGCACCATTCACCCCTCCTCTAGAGCAATTTCACATAAATCTTTCAAAAATTGGCATAGGAAGGAATGTACTTGATAGCATCTAAGAGAGAGATATTAATTTTAACCTGCCTAAAAAGTTCCATGAGTTTTTAATCAGAGGGTTCGGATTTCTTCTTTTTCTTGTTGGTAGAATGAGGTGCTTGTGGAAGTGGGATAGGATCTGCATCCTTTGCAGTTGCAGGTCCCTAAGTAGAAGTGAAGGTGGTGTCAACTTGCTTTTCTTTGGATGGAGTTTCATGTGTAGAGGTAGAAGGCTAGGATCTTGTGTAGTTTTCCTGCTCCTCAAGGTAGCTGCATTGGCAGTATGGTCAGGAAGTCGAGGGACCTAATGTTGATTAAAACTCGGAGGGTGCTGGATGGATAGAATGATTGGGATTCCTGGCCTAATACTAGTTCATTTGATTATTAGGATTTAGCATGGGCTGGGAGGGTAGAATGCCTGTAGGTCTTTGGTCAAGAGTGACCCCAATTTGATTATGAAGAGTAGTCACAATACGGGTCACTTCTGACATCTGGTTTTGCATGCCTTGCAAGGTTTTCAGAACCTGGGCGTTGATGTCATCCTGAGAAGGCCCAGATTGATATTGATGTTGCCCATAAACCCTAGGTTGATTTTGTCTTTGAAAAGGAACTGGATCAGGAGCCTTCCAGGAGAAATTCGAGTTGTTCCTCCAATTTGAATTATAAGAATTGGAGGGATTTCTAAAATCCTCCTGGAGGGTTGAGATGTTTTTTGTAGCATGGTTGAAAGAGTTTTAATTCATAAAATAATATGTCCCAATCAAATTTGGTGCAATCTTGGAAAAATAATTCTACTCAGCTAGGACAGCACTAATGTAATGCAGGTTTTCTCTTTGGAGTAGGTTAGGTGGTGTTAAGGGTGTAATGAATTTTTCTTCCATCTTTTTCTAGTGAATTTGCATTTGATGTAGTCTTTGTGCTATCATTTGAATATCATCTTGGGTGACTAAAATGGATTTTGATCTAAAATCAATTTCATTAAGGCCAAGTCTTGGATTCATTTTCCTACCAAAAGTGTTCATTGTTGCATGATTAGATGAGTTTTTACTCATTTCCTCAAATAATTGTTAGGCACTTTCACTATCCTTATTTAAGAAATTTCCACCACATGATACATCCACGAATCTTCTTAATTAATTTTCTAATCGATGATAAAAGATTTGCACTAATTGTCAAAGTGGAATCTCATGGTGTGGGCAACTCCTTAGTAATTCTTCAAATCTTTCCCAAGAGTTGTGTAAGGATTCACCATTTTTCTATTGGAAGGTAGTAATGGATCTTCTTAAAGCATTAGTATGGCCTATGGGGAGGAATTTTTTTAGGAATGCATTTTGGAGTTATGTCTAGTAGGCAACTTTATCTTTGAGAGTGAGAGGGAAGAGTCTCATTAGATATAAATCTTCCCGCACATTGAGGGAATGGGTGGTTTGGGTGAGAATAATGAGTCTCTCTAAATGGCTAAATGCATCTTCCTTAGGTAGGCCATAAAAGTGCTTAATTAGGTTCAGAATCATCGGCTTGAACTTAAAGTCCCCTTCAGGAATTACTTCCCCATGTCTTTCCTCCTATAATTAGATGAATCAAAAAAATCTTTTAGAGGAATGATAGGCTCCTTGTGGGGTGGTGGGTTCAGCCTTTAGTTGGCTAGGATCGTGATAATCCTAGCCAATTGTTGTTGATTGGTTTGTAGTTGAGTCAGCTGCTCAACCATCATAATTAAAGGATTAGGCAGGGGACCTTGGTTTTGTTCATTTGGCAACTCGGCATTTGAAGGAATTTCCAGACTAGGGAAGTCATGTATGGGGATGTGAAAATGTGGGTTAGATTATGGATTAGAGGTGGAAGTGGAAGGATTTCTAGACCTATTTTGTTGGTTTTCCATTTTTTAGACGCAGAGGAAGAATGAAAATGCAAAGAAGTCGACCGCCTTGTGTGCAAGGCAAAGTCAAGCGATCCCTCTAAGAGCAGATTCTGGGACTTGCGCTCATGCATACACTTATGGAAGAACGGAGGAGGAAAGAAGGGAAGGGATGAGAGAAATTTTTGTGTGCATCCAAGCAATACAAAATTATAAGCCTAACTTAAGGGTTGACTCCTTATAAAACCTAAGACTTGGAACTTGTATACCAAATAATTAACAATTAACTACCTTTCCTTTAATTAACCCAATTAAACTGCAAGGGGGGATTGGGCCTAAGCATGCCCCAGGAAAATCACTGGGAGCTTGTATAAATTCTCACCCGGTCATTTAACACAACCCTTCAACCTAGAATTAGGTTAAATCAAGAAAGTGATGTCAATTGAAAATAATTTGATAGACAAATATCAAGCATAATATGGATGAAATCCTTAAGGGTCAAGTTGCTAAAAATTTTAAGTTTGGCTTAGAATACTTAAAGTGCATGGGTTTGTTAAGGGTGTTAAGGGGGTAGTTGCCAAGATTTTTTTTTTTTTGTGTGCGTGAGTTCGGCGGGATAATGAAGCTCAATGCCAAAACAAGCGGGTTTTCAAGCAAAGGATTTTTAAAGTCGAAGGATTTTAGGGTTTTGATAATTTTTATAGATTTTAGAATTTTCACTTTTTATATATTTAAACAAGTTTTGAGTGCCACACACAAATATCAACAAGCTGTTATTGGTGGAAATCAATTTCTTTAGATTTGGTGTGGGACTAAAAAGAGAGGAATTAAAACCCTAATTGGTGAAATCTTATGCAGGCAGCTCCTAAGAAATGAATTATTTTTTATAATATCTGTTTATGTCGTCAGCCAAACAAGTCAAACAATACCACCATTGGAAAGGAAATCAAAAAAGGAGTCCAAAAATAATTTTTAAAAAATTTTTGAGACTTGTTTGATATTTTTTTTTGAGATTTTTTTTTTACATTGGTGCCAAAATCCAAAAAAGATAGATTTGGAAAATTAATTCTACAAAATCCTCAAACAATTTCAGAAATTTTTGAAATTTTATATGTTATATATAATTTCTGAAGGATTCTATAAATATAAAGTTAGCCCAAATATGATAAATAGAAAAATTTATAAAATTTAGGAACAGTAAGAAAATAGTCAAGAATTATGGTTTGACCCCCTTGCAGTCCCCGAAGTTTTAATTTTTTCGATTCAGCAAAATCTTTGGAAATTTGGAGCATAAGTTTCTGACTCAGAGACTTCTTTTGCTATAGTTTGAGGATTTTATGAAGCCTCGTTATGCCCGAACTTGATTTTTAAAAGTCAAGATAGAAGTTTGGATTTTCAAAAATTAAGTACCATTGTAAAATAGGTGGTGGAGAATTGAAGCAATCAAACAAACCAATTTTTGGGTTCCACCACCCTTGATTTTTCTTGTTTTTGTATGTTTTGATAATTTAATTATTTTTTTGTGATTTTCTTAGGATGTTGAGGTGGTTTTGGCTAAGTACTTACCTGAACTCTGTGGGAAGAAAAGAGCAGTTGAAGCTTTCGCTCCAAGTCACTCTAAATTCTCGCTTCCACTTGATTCACACCTAATCAAAACACAAAAAGGGGGATAGTGAGGATTCAAATAAGTGAGAGAGAGAGTGTGTGAAAATAAAGATAACTAAGTCGTGCCTACCCGGCAACAACGCGAAAAGTGATAACGAAAATTTGCATGATTTGTAAATTGGGTTTTTAAGTCGATATAACATGAAAATCCACACAAATTTTAAATTTATATTCCTAGATAGGATGAGTATCTAGGGTCATCTAAGGAGGCCAATTCTTTGTTATACAAGTAGTATTCTCTCTCTCACTCTCTCAAATCTTCTCTTTTTGGTGTTTTTGTGGGTGTTGTAGTTTTTAGGGTTTTCAAAAACTCGGGCAACGAAGTGTGAAATACACCTTAGTAGATAAAGAAGGTCCTACCTTTCTAATCTCACCCTAGGCAAGTGCGAAAGCACGTTGTTTTAAATTTATAAGATCATATCAGTAAAATAAGAGTGTAGAATTAGGAGTATGAGTTGTCACATAGGACGATGACGAAGTCCAAATGTTTCTCGACCCAACTAAGCTAATAGTGATTTTACTCATACATTTGGAAGTGTTTTTCCAAATTTTTTGGATTTCTGAATAGGACTTAGGATAATCTGATCTAACAGACCCCTAACTAATGACTTTACTAAACTCTAGACCTAAGTCTATAAAAAAAAATCACCAATTTTATGGGAGATACTAGGTTTCAATGGAAAACTACTGCAACTTATTTCACACAATTTGGATAAGTATAAAATTAATGAAAAATCAAGGAATTTAGAAAGTATTCACTCTGAATTTTAGATTGAACCTTAATTAGTGCGTAATTTTTTAAAAATAAAATATAAGGAGTTATGCTCTGAAATTGATACAGTGGAAATATACTTTAATACCAATCAGTAGGAAAAATTTGGTGATTGTATAATGATTGTATTCTATGAAACAAAAATTTCAAAATAGAACTCATACTCTAAAAACAGTACAAACTTCTAGAATAGCAACCTAAGGGCACCTTTTTTTGGCAGATTTGAGTTTTTTGTTTTTTTTGGGTTTTTCCTTCAATAATAAATTAATCACAAGCAAGCACAATAGGGAGGCAATAAACTTCAAAAACTTTTATTGCAAATCAAAGACAGTACTACAATGGAGCAACCAACTACAAGAAGTAAATAGCAAGTGATAGAAGAAAAAGAAGAGTAAGAGTAGAGAGTAAGCTGCAGGGGTGCGAAGAATCCTTGGAGAACTTATGAAGGTAGTAGAGAGGGTCGCCTCAATCTTTGAAGTGTTAGTAAGATGCAGGGGAAATCAAACAACCCCAAAGGATGCGAACAAGAACTTGGAGAAGTAGACGGAGAAGAAGAAATCCGGAGTTAGAGGAATGCTTCTAAAGGAAAATCTAAAGGGAGATTGGGAATCCTTAGGATCTATGGAACCTAACGAGAGGGTGTAGAAGATGGAGAGGGTGGTGCAGAAGGTTGGGTGAGCAGGAGAAAGGAGGAAGAAGATGGCTACTAGGGTTTTTTACCTAAGGAAGAAGAAAGCAAGGAAGAAGTACTAAGGAGTCTAATGGAGGACTATGGAACCTAAGAAACTAGAGGTAACTAAGGAGGCTTAAGGGGATTTATATGAAGGGGAAATCTAAGGGAAGGGAGGAAGAATAAAACCTAGAGAGGAAGGCTATATGTTGGTGGGGGCAGAGGAAGGCAATATTTCCAGAGGGTGTTGCAATAGTCGTTTAGGATTTTTCTAGTTTTTCTTCAATTTTTGACCTTTTTATGTTTCAAATTTCACATAAAATGAATGTTTTATTCCTTGAAATCATCTTTCAAATGCAACTTGAATCACTCAATTTGGATTCAAAATGAAAAAGTTATGGCCAAAATGCTAAAGGTGTGTCAAGCTTTCACGAATTTTGAGATTAGGATTGAGAATAGGATCTTGATTGACTAAAATCATAGGATGTAATTGAAGCCAAATTAAATTGATTGATTGGCACATTTACCTCGTTGTCAGAGTTGGAGTCGCTTCCGCTTTCGCTGTCGCTATCACTTCCTCTGGCAATGAAACCAAAGCAAGCGGTTTCTTCTTCTATAGACTTTTCTTCTTCTTCTTCCTCTGAGCTCGAATCGTCCCAAGTGGCTTGGAACGCCTTCTTCTTAGATTTCTTCTCCTTTTCCTTCTTCTCCTTTTTGAGAAGAGGGCACTCTAGTCGTAGGTGCCCTTTCTCGTTGCAGTGATAGCAACGTCTAGGGCTTTCCTTCTCCTTTTTCTCTTTCTTTAATTCCCTACAAAACTTGGAAAATTTTTTAAGTAAAATTTTAAAGTCTTTGTCGTCGGAACTTACTTCGCTATCTGACGTGGTTCTGAAGGCGAGAGTCTTCTTCGGTTTAGGCTCCGGTGTATCCTTCTTCTTCTGCTTCAACTTAGTCTCATAGGCCATTAGATTGCCTAGGAGATCTTCCATGTTGAGGTCCTCCACTTCGTTCGCCTCCTCGATGGCGGTGACTTTCTGTTCCCACTCCGGTCCGAGGGAACGAAGAAGCTTCCCTTGAAGCTCCCCCTTGATGAAAGTCTTCCCTAAAGCTTTTAAATTATTTACAATGAGAGTGAACCTAGTGTTCATCTCACTTAAAGATTTGTTAGGTTTCATAGAAAAAGATTCAAATTCTTGAGATTGTAAATTGATTTTGGAAGTCTTTACCTTGGAGGTACCATCGTGAGTTACCTCAAGTGTGTGCCAAATCTCGTATGTGGTAGCGCATTGCAAGATTCTGTTGAACTCCTCCGGGCTGAGTGAACAATACAACGCGTTCATTGTTTTTGCGTTGAGCGAGAGTTCTCGGATTTGCTGTTGCGAGTATCCTGCGGCAGGTTTTTCTGGGATGTCGAAGTGGGTCTCGCACCTGGCCCAAATCGTGAAGTCGGTGGCTTGAAGTCATGTCTTCATCCGCAGCTTCCAGTAGGGGTAGTTGCTCCCTTCGAAGAACGGCGAACGAGTCGTAGACTGGCCCTCGGAAATCCTACTCACGGAACTGCTGTCCTCCATGATCTTCTTGCTGGGTGTTACTCCGAATAGTAAGAACCTACTCTGATACCAATTGTGGTTTCCCTGCTAAGAGGGGGTGACGTAATAAATTGTGGAATAGAATATGAAAACAATCTCACAAAATATCAATCACACAAAAGGCACAAAGATTTTTAGGTGGAAACTCAAACCGGGTGAAAACCACCACCTAACCCTCTCGAGTTAGGATTTTCCGATCGACCAAGTTGATCAAATCCATTAATCGAATCACTTAAACGAGGGTGATTCAACCTCAATTACAACCACGCTACTTTATACGAGGGTAGAGTACCCTACCAAATAACAACGTAAAATAACAAATATAGTCCTATAGAGCCAACAAAGATTTAAACCTAGCTTCTATAGGAATTAAGAAACTCCCCTTTGATGGAAGTGCATCGAATCGATGACGCGGGTGCATGGGCTACACGACGGCGCAATGTCGCTCTTGTGAACTACAACGGGAGAGCGGGTGCGCAAATGCTTGATGCTCTCAAGATGAAGAACTTGAGCTTGGAGAACAAGAGTTTTTCTAGGACACAAAAGAGTAGAAAGTATGTTGCTTGGGTGTCTCTTGGTGTATATGGGTGTGCAAGAGATTCATCTCTATTTATAGAGGCCTTAGGAAGGCTTTGGAAAGCTTCCATAGCCGTTGGGTGCAAGGCCCAAGAGAATCAACCCGAAATTAGGAACAATCATTGCACTGACAGGGTTATCAGACGTCTGATCCTTGCATCAGACTTCTGGAAAACCAATTTAAGACATCTGGGAACACAGTCAGACGCCTGATTTTAGGAGGGTTTCTTCTTGACTTGGATCAGATCTAAACAGGGTTCTAGTGCAAGTTCGTCAGACGACATACAGGACGTCTGGCACTATGTCTGGACGTCTGGAAACCTACTTTTTCTGCGGGAATGGATTTCCAAGAGATTGCAACGACTAGAAAATATCTGAAAAGAGATTTTGGGTTAGTCGAGGCAAAACGGTCATGTATCAGACGTCTGGAAAGGCTTAAGGACGTCTGATATGGATCTAATGGTCATATCCTTCAATGTTTGTTAAGTCAGCCAACGGTCCACTAATTGGACGCCTGGCAAAATCATCAAACGTCTGGAATAAGGTCTGGACGTCTGATTTCATCAGACAGAACTAACTAAGTCCAGCCTAAATGTTATTGGATGTCTAAATCAACAATAAGACATCTTAAAACTCATTATTAGATGTCTGATTTTGGGATTAAACGTCTGAAAAAACTGTTTGAACCCTATATTGGTTTTCTAAGTTTTCTACAGAAAACCTAATTATCATAGGGTTGTGCAAATATTCCTAGGACTACTGTTAGGGTACTTTGAGGCTCTTTAACATAATGTTCTAAGGAACAAAAAGAGCAAGGAAATAAAGACAAAAGTACATGAAAGAAATAAACAGAATTCTATCCTATTCATCTTGTCCTTCCATCTTCAATCTATTGTTCCTTGCGAATCTCCTCTATTCTCCAGCAAGCTCCTCCAATCCGTCTTGGATGCGAGCTTGAACTCCGTCTAATCACGTCTCCATTTGCAATTGACCTGAAATCTAAGACACCAAGTGTAAATGTTAAATGACACGTGTTTTGTCATCATCAAAACAAATGATCGTGGTGCTCTAGCACCAACAAGATTCGGGTGGATTTTAGCCATTTAACATTTGCATAGTATCAAGCCCAATAAGCCCACAAATTCACACGTCCACCTGGGCCCATGCACGCACGCACTCAAAGAATACTCAGATACTTGTGCTCTGAGCTGACGACCAAGCAGTCTTAGCGCATTTTTTGTTTTATACCCAAGTGATGCTTCTAACATTTCCGAGGTAGGAGAAACATTGGCAGTTCCTTTGCACAGCATCTGTCAACGTCAAACTTTGGACACTGATTCTGGCCAACACACTAGACCAAATCGAGTGAACAAAAGCTCGATCAAAAGCTTTTAATCTTAATTACATGATTTTAACATCAATTTGGTGTTTGGATCATATTTGATCCACAGATTCATGGATTGAACATGGATGTTTCACATGTGCCTAGAACATGTTTCAGAAGATGTATTCTAGTAAAATGACCTGATAATCGGTCAATGCTCTCGGTTGAGAGTCCAGATAAGTTCAGAAGATGATTCCGCATAGATCGGGAGAGAAATGAGAGTCATAGAAAGCTTCAAAAGCTCTAGAGACTTCGGAGATTTGATCTTAGAGTATAGAACCCTAATTTCAGTATGAATCAGTTCAACAGATAGAATAGGCTCATATCTAACAACCCAAATTGATTTAAAAGGTTAAATGGAACTGATCTAGGTTAAATTTGAATTCAAATCTCGACAAGAGTACCTAGAACAGGTTGGGTTTCAGTTTTAACCCAAAATACATAGATATGAAAATCTTAATCAAATTTCAACATAACTGCACTAAATCTATTCTAAATGATTCTAAATCATCATAGAAGCTCAAATAATCCATTAACTCAAAGATTCAATCATTTTAAACCTTAAATTGAACTCAAGTTTGAATTTTAAAAATACACCTCCTTTGATCAAATTAGATATCCAAATGAACTCCCATCAACCTCAGGAATTGATTAAGAACTTCAAAATCGACTGTTGAGAACTCCTATAGTGAATTCAAGATTCCCTGCCTAAGCATGAATAGGGGTGTGTTCGTCAGAACAAATCATAGGTTCTTAGACTTAATTGAGTGTGCTTTTAGATTTCTCAAGACCTGCACAAGCTTCAAGATCAATTCCTAAGGTCTAAACTCCATTAGACACGTCTCTCCAACTCCATCGGAGTTGGAGAAGACAAAGATCACTGTAGAGACACAATCATCAAAACACAAGTCTAATTGCTTGGAATTAATCCCGATATCAATTTGAATCGATCTGGAGCTTATCAGGCACTGTCAGAGCCTGAGACTCAAGTTTGATTCGCCGAAGCTCCGGTGAGTACCAATTTTTCACATTGGAGAATAAATCTCCATGAAATAGTAAAACAAAGATATCATTGTGTTCCTAAGGTCATGAGGAATCTCAAGAACACCTCAATTGATCCAATTAATGATCAGATACATGAATTAATCAATAATTTCAGTAAAGACATCTTGAGTTCGCATGAACTCAAGATTAGCTCTCACTCTCAATTGAATGAGGGGAAACAGTCAAGGAGGTGAGGCGATGATAATAGGGTGATTAATTAGGTGAATCAACTCCTCTTAAGCCGCGATTAACAGTGAGCTCAAGAGGTTGAGTGGAATTGGGCATTTTTGATGTTGATGATAATAGAGCTAATTAAGATGATATAAAAGGTCCTCGATGTGTGATAAGGTGATGTAGGACCTTAAATGGCTATGAAATAGCTCTGAGACCTCCACCATAGACAGCGGAGGTCCTCAGTTGTGTGCGAGGTGATTTAGGCGAAATTGGTGATAAATCAAGTAATTTGTGAGATGGAAGTGATCATGACATAGTTAAGAAGGTGATCGGTGAGTTTAAAAGACTAAAGAAGGCTTCGATCAAGCTCAAATGAGCTTGTCGGAGTCGGAGGAGATGATGTGAAATAAAATTAAAACTTTGCTAATCTAACTACCTAACTACACTAATCTAAGCTACGTTAAGAGTTAGGATTATCTACGGATTACCTAGATGAAGGAGATGAGAAGAACTCCGTCGATGATGCCTAATGGAGAAGCAGATTAGAGGATTGGGGAAGAAGTTCCGGCAAGAAAGGAATGCGACGAGATGGAAGAGGTGGCGCTCTTAGGTTCTATTACAGCCGCTGGAGAGGAAGAGGAGGTGAGATAGACAAACGCCTCCGCTGGAGACGCTATGAAGGAGAGAAGAGAGGTCGCTAGAGTTCGGAGAGAATAGACTATCATCAACTGCAGTAGGGGAAGAGGGTAGGGGGGTCGACAGCGGAAATCGAAGGTAGTGAGGGCTATTTATAGGTGACAGAGAGGGATAGGGAGGAAGTATCTGGATGGCATTAGGTCTAGGTTCATCCTAACCACCGGCATCATCTTCGACTCCAGTGAGCTTAGATGACTAGGTCAATTAGGATTTAGGTGTCATTCGGTCTGTTGGATGCAAAGCTGGAGGTGAGCGTAACAATGGCGACAGCTGCGATGGCTGATTAACACTAAATGAGCAGTGATTGGAGGTTGTAGTCACCGAACATCGTAGACTGTCCGAAGCTAATAAAGAAGATGAAGAAGACAGTGAAGAAGATATGCAGAGGGGTATAAATGTAATAAAAGGATCAATTTGTAAATAAAAAGGACTCACTTGAAATGAAAGCTAAGGATTGAAACGTAAATAGTGAGTTTTAAGGCTTATTTTAATTTATTTATTTTTCAACTTTTTATATATTATTATAAATTAGGTAAATATTATATTTATGCCTTGAAATTACATTTTTGCCCTTTCTAGCTATATTTGTTTAAATGATATAATTAAATTGGTTAATTACATACTTAAGTCATAATATTAATTAAGTTAGTTTAAATACTTTTTATGTAGCTAAATGATTATTAATTGAGTTTAAATTATTAATTAAATTATTATTATGATTAATTAATGTTTAATTTAGTATTTTTAACTTATTTTGCAAGTCCTTGGTATTTTAACCCCTATAATATAATTAACCCTGTAATTAATGTATTCTTAGTTAATTAACTAGGGAAACTAATTAATTAATGATAATTAGGAGCCATGATGAGTCTCTCATCATCTAAGGATGTGATGTAGGGTCAGGATTAGGGTTAGCGGAGCTAGTTAAGGTTTGGGATTGGGGATTAGGGTTACGATTAAGATTAGGTCATGAGCTTTGTAAGGTAGGTTCTGCAGTGGGTTTAGGGTTAGGGTTTCAGGGAGATGGGTGTCACAATTTGTTCGCCTCTTCTCTCATGTAATTTGAATCACTCTAACCAGACCAAATACATATAACCTGTAAAATAGAGAGCCTTAATAAGTAAACAATGAATAATTAGGCTCAATAATGCAATCCTAACTACTATCATGCATGAATGCAGTTGTTTATAATATGCCTTAATTCTATTGCGACTAATGCTACAAAACCAGCATAATTAAGCATGTTAACACATAATTATGGATACATATCATTTACCATAACAACTGCATTCAAGGATGTTATTATATACATTGAGTGATGTGAAGGGAAGGTCGATATAGTTCATATTGAAATGGAGAATTATGATGCATTATGGGTGTGATTTAGTTTATATGCAATTTACACTTGTGGACTATTATTTAGAAGGGGTGGTCTATTCAACTCTAAGCTTATCTGTGTCAAAGATAGTGAAGAAGGAGTATTAAGTGCATCATAGTTTGACAAGCTGTAAAATCTTTGATACAAGAGTGTAATGGGTACGTGACTCCTAAGACAACAACTTTGGAATTAAATTCAGTCTGAGTAGAATCTTTGTGGAATGCAAATCCATGAATGAACTCTCGAATAGTCTGCTGAAATGCCTTGTAATTATGAGATTGAGTTGGAATCTCATTTGTTCTGGGCATCAAACTTATGTATGACACTTCATTTTGGATGGCACCTGCTAAATTGACAAAGCTCATGTCCTAGCTACAGGAGTTACTAGAGAAGGGATTTATCAGGCCAAGTGCTTCACTTTGGGGGGCTCTAGTACTCTTCATTAAGGAAAAGGATGACACCTTGAGATTGTGCATTGACTACTAGCAGTTATACAAGGTACTCATCGCCAACAGATATCGTTGTCATGAATTGACTTGTTGATCTATTGCAAGGCACGATGATGTTTTCTATGGTTGACCTGTGTTTTGGATACCATCAATTGAAAATTAAAGGGTTAAATATTCCTAAGATGGATTTCCAAACATGTTAAGGACATTACGAGTTATTTGTTATGCCGCTTGTGCTGATTAATGCCCATGCACTCTTGCAGCCTTTATAGATTAGACAAACAAGATGTGCCATCCATATTTGGACCAGTACGTGGTGCTCCTCATAAATTACATCCATATTTACTCACGTGATGAGGTTTAGCACGAGCAACATCTTTATATGGTTTTGGATGCCCTAGGACAACATTAGTTATACGTGAAGTCTAGTAAGTGCGAGTTCTAGTTGAAACAAGTCACCTTTTTGGGACACGTGATTTTTGGAGCAGGCATCTCCATGGATCCTGCCAAGGTTGAGGTGATGTTGTGATGAGAAAGTCAAAGTTGATGTTGAGCATGTTTCTTGGGACTGGTTGGATATTGTCAATGTTTCATCTGGGGTTTCATGTAGATTACCTTGCTGATGACTCAGTTGACTTGGAAGGATGTTATGTTTACTTGGACAGAAGATTATGAAGCCAATTTACAAACTTTGAAGGAGAAATTAAACCATTAGTGCTTACCATACTAGACAGTGGCGGCGGATTCATAGTATATATAGGCACCTCGCTCAACAAGATTTGGGATGTGTTCCCTTGCAACAGGGACATGTAGTAGCCTATGCTTACAGTTAGCTAAAGCCCCATGAGCACAACTCTCTCACGCATGACTTGGAGCTAGCAGCGATTATCGTCGCCTTGAAGATTTGGCAGCATTATCTTAATGGGAGGACAATCAACCAATGGTGGAGTTACACACAATCGCTACCAGCAAACATTGATATGGCTCCTTATGAAACCCTTTATAGGTGGAAGTGCATGCCTCCTCTCTGTTGGATGGAAGTCAAAGCGAAATGGGAAGCAGGATTGAGATTGATCCACCAAAGCCAACAAATTATAGAGAAGACACATAAGAAACTCATTACAGTGAAGGGCCAGCAGAATAGTTATGTAGACACCTAGAGTAAGGAGACAATTTGAGGCTGACGACTTTGTCTTCCTCAGGGTTTCACCCATGATGGTTGATGAGAGTTGTTCTGGATCGCTACTTAATTATGTCGTTTTTGTAGTATAGTTATAATCCAGATGGATGTTCAATCATTTTATTTATTTACATAATTTTTACTGATTTATTTTAGGTCATTTACTGGAAAGTAATTATTGATATACATCACTCTCTATTATCCAAAAATGCTCTTTAATTCAAAAAATGTCAATTATATTTACAAATGAATGAAAGAATGAAAGAATTAATGAATTAGAGTTAATTGTTTACAAAAAGAATCAATTAATATAATTACAATGCCTCAAACATATTTACAATTAAATAGGTATAAAAAATCAATTAAAGCTACTCTATGTTAGTTATAAACATCTATCCTAATTAATGCCTAAGGCAAGGCATAAAGACAATACAAGTATACACTAAAATAAGATATACTACCTATAATGACAGATCTAAATGTCGCTAAAGCCTTACAAAACATATCTACCTCACGTACAGCAAAAGCATGCTCCATACTCATTTTAATGTGCTAAACACTGCACACAAAACACCTTAAGTGGCCGAGGGGACTACGTGCCAAACGATGTGGCATTACGATGGGCAAAATCCAACATTGGAATCATGAACGAATTACGAACAAAATCATTTCAACAAGGTGATTTTGGGTATTGATTTACGTGCCCAAATGAAGTTCTTTCTCCAAATAAAATATACCATTTGAAAGCCCTTATATAAGGCTACATAAGTATGTAGTTAATTTATAATAATAAATTATTTAATTATATTTTTAAAAATAGTTAAACTTAGTGATTTGTATACATTTTATTTAAGCTTAATTACTTAATTAATGTATAAATTAATAATGCAATCCTTCAATTGATCTATAAATTAGTAAATATACATTATAAATTATTTATTACATATTTTTAACTTATTTTTGATCCTTTATTTTAATTTATGTATATTTATTTACACATTTTTAGATATATAAATACTAATATAGGGTATATATATACTACTATTTAGTATAAATACATAATAAATAGGTTAAAAATACTTAAAACTAATATATACAAATATACAAGATAACTTACTTCACTAATAACTTAATTTAATAATTTATTTTATTTTAACTTATTAATTTAGCTATTTAACTTAATAACATAAATATATACAATAAATACTTAAATAAATAAATATATATGTGTATTATAGTATATAATAATTACTTAAATACATATGTACTGTTATAAATATGATCGTACAAGTTTACATGTTTATTTATAATTACATAAGTTTATGTATATATCATGCAAATAAATAATTATGTAATCATATAATTATGACATGTATAGTATAACTCAACATAAATACTTATTTAAGTAAATATAATAAATATATAAGTAAGTCAACTTAGTATTTAATTTATATTTACAAGTATAAATACTATATACATGGTATTTCTATGAAATTTTTGGCTTTTTTTGAGTTTTTATGGTATGTTTATGTTTTATAGAGATAAAAGAGGAGAGAGGTGAGATGAGAGAGAATTTTTCTTTTTATGTTTTTCAACTTGATTTCTGTTATTAAATTTCATAGTAGACTGAACCATCCACTGGTATGTGATCGTGAAATCACGATAATGATAAATCTATCGCTGTAGGTGCGAAAATACATCATTTAAATTTATAAAATAATCTCTGAAAATTACGGGAATAATATCGGGAGTACAGGTTGTCTTACAGAGAGGTAGAGATATCTAGATAGTTTCCAACCTAACTAAGTCAACTATTTTTTTATTATTTTTTAATTTTATTTATATATATCTATATTTATAATAAAAGCAAGAACGGAGACAGATATGAGAAAAAAAATACATAAATGCAAATAAAAAGTTTTATTATTACCGGAAAGTCAGAATACTGCAAAGATAGAGAAAATAAAGAATATCAAGAATAAGAGTCAGAGTGAGGGTAGAAAGCTGACGAGGTCATGACGGGGGTGGAGTAAGACATCGATGGTCGTCGGTGAAGGAGAGAGGAGCGTGTGGTCGAGGTTGAAGGTGGTGCAACGCTCATTAAGAACGTGCGGTCACAACAAGTTGCAGCCTCACATTGAGGACGTGCAGATGCGGTGCGATGTTGAGAGCCAGAGGGAGGAGTTGTGCATCAGTTGGAGAAGAACGACGATCGCATCGAGAACGGAGGAGCGGTGGCTGCACGAGTTGGAGGTCATGTTGGAGAGAGGATGTAATATCTTGATTTTTTCGATGTAAATTTCCTATAAATAAGTAATTAGATGTGTATGTTATGGAATAATTATGGTTATGAGCTATTATAAGAAAGGGGGGAAATAAATGAACGAATAAACTTTTCAAAAGAGCTTTCTGTAAGAATTAATTACTAAAAAAAAATTAAGTAATAAGTAGACAACCAATCTTCTCGATTAAGTAATTAGTTGTTGTTTTTCTTTATTACATGGATTTATTCTTCATTAAACCATTACTTATGAATTATACCTCTCAATGTTTACTCACCAATTAATGCATTCTTAATTTTCTTGTCAGTAATTGTACCATCCTTGAAAAGCAAGAGTCATAGTCATGGACATCATTATCGATTGTCATCCACCTATGATTACTCTCATTATGTCCTTCCATCTCTTTATATTTCTTTAATTCAAAATCCAACAACACTTTAACAAGTTATAACTCTCTCCATATATGGTCTTCCTTATCTCCATCTTGAAAGCAAACATGGCCTCCATGCAAGGCCTTTTCCATCCAAGCTACCAACATTCTACCAATTTCACACCCATGTGAAGGTTGAATCTAGATTTGAAGTTGATCAAGGTGATGGATGTCGTTTGCAGCAGGATATGCTATTGTTGTTGAATCCGTTATTTTCAACATCATTAGGAGGTAAGTGGAAATAAATGTGTAACCTATAGTTATTACAACCTATTCCTCTCATGTTCTGGCTTGGCATTAATATGTAAAGAAAGATATCTCTGGTACTATAAAAAAGTACTTTGCCAACTATATTTTCTATAAGTAATCAATTTTTATACTTGTGTAGTGTAACGACCCGATTCCCGAGTCCCTACGAGACACGAGAACCGGATCGACTCGACTAATCCCAAGACCTAGTCGTCCAACGAGAAAGTAACCAAAAGAGCAGTAAAATAAACTACATTCAACATGAAATGTAACTAGCAGTAACAAAATACAGCAGTAAGAAAAAGAACTACTACAGCATGTACCACCACAATAGTAGAACAACATTTATAACATAACATGAACTACAAGTAAAGAAAAGTACAGAGAGTAACAAGAACTACTCACTACAGTGGAACAAAAGGGGCACAAAAGAACAGTGGTAACTCTACTGGACCCTATTCGGTCCAGCGTCCTCTGCAGCCGCTGACCCTGATTGCTCAACACCTGGTCCTGAAAAGTAACGAGTGTAACACGTCAGCGAAACGCTGAGTAGTGGCAGGTAAAACTAAAGAAGCAGTAAAGTGTACAGTAGCTGTTTTATTTTCTTTCTTCCTTTATTCATTTCTTTCTATTGTTTCACAATTTATCTATTTCTCAGATCCTTCACTTGATCTCGAATGTTCCTCGTGGGAACGATCTTGATTGCAGTATTTTTCGAAGCTAGGAAGCCCTCACACCCCTGGCTCAAAAGTCTCGCCGCCCGAAGTGCCGAAATGCACCTGAAGCCTCCGTCCACTGGCTGTCCGTGAAACTCGAAAGAAGGCAACTCTGGCATGGAGAAGACAATCTTCCTCTCAAAACAGTCTACCAAGGCGTGGTAAGCGGACAACCAGTCCATCCCCAGAATTACGCCAAAGTCCTCCATCTGTATCATAATCAGGTCAGCTGATAGGCTATGTCCCCCGACGCTGACCTCGCAATCAGTGTACACCTCCTCAGTTACAAACAGCTGACCACTCGGACCTCTGATTACGAACGGTTTCTCTAACAGCATATAATCCTGGCCCAAATTAACTGCGAAACTGGCTGCGACAAACGAGTGCGTAGCGCCGGAATCGAAAAGTGTGTAAACGAGTCTAGCGGAAACTGAAACCATACCTGCCACCACCGAGCCCGAAGCTCTGGCATCCCTGTGTGTCAGGGCGTTGATACGCCCCTCAGCTATAGGTGCAGACGAAGCAGCCACACTCTGCGTCGGACAGGCAGGTGCCGGCCGGTACCCTCCTCGTGACTGCTGTCCTCCTCCTCGCGCCTGGGAACCGCGGTCTCCTGCACGCCCTCTAGTGCTCTGCGCGGGAAGTATCTGCTGACCTCTTACCTTAGACGGGCAGTCCCTCCTGATGTGGCCCGGCTGGCCACACTGCTAACAGAGGGGAACCCGACTCCCGCCCCCAGTGGGTCCCTGCTGTCGGCTGGGTGGGGGTTCGGTGCTGGCGACTGGCCTCTGTCGAGGGCCCCCAAAGGCCACGGATGTCCTTGCAAAACGTGATGGCTCTCCTACGGATGCCACGTGTCTCCTCTCTCGCCGACCCTGTGAAAAGTCTGGCTGAAAGGGCCTCTTCCGCCCGCCGTCAGTGTCTCGCGCGGACGGGTTGGTCTCCTCGTAAGTCATGGCTGCCTCCACCACCCTTGAAAATGTAGGTAGCTTCATGGGTTTGACATACCCCCGAATCGCAGGCCGGAGCCCCTTGGTGAACCTCCAAAGGCGCTCCTCCTCAGTAGCTACCGCTGTCGCTGCAAAGTGGGACAGCTCCAGGAAACGCGTGCGGTACGCGCTTACGCTCATCGTCCCTTGGCGGAGAGTGTGGAACTCCCGCCTCCTCTGGTCCTGCCACGTCTGGGGAAAGTACTGCTCGCAGAAGAGGGCGACGAACCGGTCCCAGGTCGGCTTGTCCCTCTCCTGTCCCCTGACCGCCCTCCACCACCTGTGTGTCGCACTCTCCAGTTGGTACGTGGCAAAGGCCACGCGGCACTCCACCGGGGGGCGAAGGGTGTCGAAAATCTTCTCCAGCTGCTCGAGCCAGTCCTCTGCCTCGGTCGGGTCCTCATCCCCCTTGAAGGAGGGGGGCTTCAGCTTCCGGAACTGTCCGAAGAGCTCGGAGTGGCACTGTAGTGGGGATGCTGGTGCACCTCCAGGCAAAGGTGCCTCGTGCACAGAAGTGTCGGAGGAAGGTGGGGGTGGCGGCTGCCCATCCCCTCCCCCGTGTCCAGCGTCGCATCCGTCGTGTGGCCCCACAGAGGACTCCCCCTCCGCAACCCCAGGGGGAGGTGCTCGGGGCAGTGGGTGGAGCTCCTCTCGCACAATGTCACGTATCAGCTAGGCGAGGTCCTGGGCCTGGACGCCCGGGAGTAGCGGCTGGCCCACTGAGGCGTCGGCAACGGCACGCCCACCTCGCCGACCTCATCCTCGGCCGCGCCCGCGGCTCGCCTCACCAGTCCCGCGACGAGGCATCTCCTGCAAGGAGACGCGAAACAAAACGGAACACGTCAATATGGAACGATACCTAACGGAAACGTCTAAGAGCTCATGTCAAAAGATATGTTGTGGTGGCTACTCTAGTTATAGACATGTGAATTGGTTATTTTCTAGTCAGTTGATTCACTTCTCGGGATGACCTTGCTCTGATACCATCTTGTAACGACCCGATTCCCGAGTCCCTACAAGACACGAGAACCGGATCGACTCGACTAATCTCAAGACCTAGTCGTCCAACGAGAAAGTAACCAAAAGAGCAGTAAAATAAACCACATTCAACATGAAATGTAACTAGCAGTAACAAAATACAGCAGTAAGAAAAAGAACTATGACAGCATGTACCACCACAATAGTAGAACAACATTTATAACATAACATAAACTACAAGTAAAGAAAAGTACAGAGAGTAACAAGAACTACTCACTACAGTGGAACAAAAAGGGCACAAAAGAACAGTGGTAACTCTACTGGACCCTACTCGGCCCAGCGTCCTCTACAGCCGCTGACCCTAGCTGCTCAACACCTGGTCCTGAAAAGTAACGAGTGTAACACGTTAGCGAAACGCTGAGTAGAGTGGCAGCTAAAACTAAAGAAGCATTAAAGTGTACAGTAGCTGTTTTATTTTCTTTCTTCCTTTATTCACTTCTTTCTATTGTTTCACAATTTATCTATTTCTCAGATCCTTCACTTGATCTCGAATGTCTCTCGTGGGAACGATCTTGATTGCAGTTTTTTCCGAAGAGTAGAAGTAACACGTGGTGCTCTCCTGGCCGGGAGAGTCCCCTGTGGTGATCCTACTCTCAGTCAACCACCCCAAGGTCACTGACAGACGCAACGGTGACTACGGCACGTGCGGTAAACGCACGGGTAGCTATCCCGCACTGGCACGCGGTCAGTCGTTTCCGTTAACGGGTGCGCCCAAAGCACAGCACGGAACCAGTATAGGGCAGAGCTCTCTCAGTAACAGGGGTCCAACCCCTCCACAGTAACCAAACAGGGGCCTTGCCCCTCCACAATCCACGCACCCTCGCCTGACTACCCTGGTTTGTCCAGTGGGCCTAACAAGTCGGTGTAGGTGAGCTAGCAGAACCCCGGGGCCCGTGGGGTAGCTAGTACTCGCTCTACACTAGTAGCTCTCCTCGGTACTGTGTACACGAGGGCCAACAAGTCGGTACAAAGTGGCCAGACCTAACCCCGGGTCCCTGGGGCGGCTGGCTCCGCTCTGCACTAAGCAGGTAACAGGTGCTTCCCCTGGCACTACGTACCCAAGAGACAACACACCTCCACATCTTTCCTTCTCAGTTCCCTTTCATTCGCTTTCCAGCAGTTCTACTCCTAACTCCTCGTAGGGTTCCAGCTCTTTTAACTCAGCACATTCAGGTTTCATCCTTTCAGTTTCACGTTCATACAACCCATATTCTCAATCATGTTCATTTATTCATAACAGGCAGTTGTTAAATCAATTTACAGGCAGCTATTATTTCCTTTCCACAGTTTCCAAGACTGCAATATCTATATTCATTTCACTAGTTTCCCAGTCCTAGGATTCATGCCGCACCCTAGGATCTATCATTCAATCTAGTTTTCCAGCCCTAGGATTTATGCAATACCCTAGGATCTATCATTCAATCTGGTTTCTCATTCCTAGGATTCATGCAATGCCCTAGGTTCTAATAATTGTTCCATAATTGTAACAAATTATGTTAATAATTTCTAAAGCCACTCTACCAGCTACAACGGAAGTACTGGGGGCGTGGTCGGAAATCCCGCGCGCCTCTGCAACCCCCGAGACTGCAATGGAACGGGGTCCTAACACAAGGATCAAATACAAGGAGTTTCTCAGAACAGTATATAATTACTGGAAACGGGTAGAGGATCTTATTCCGAAAAGAATGCAACTCGAAATGCAAAAACGGACTCCGAATGGGCCCTAAAAGGGTCGAAAACGACGAAACAGTTCAAAATGAGATGTCTGGAACCTCTTCCAGACGTCCTAAAATGTGGGTCAGATGGTACTTTTGTTCTGCGTAGTCTCTCAGACGTCCAAAAGCCTGCAGGGGCATCTGGACTAGTTCCCAGACGTCCGATGGTCACCCCGGACGTCTGGAAGTCCTTCCCGTCGTCTGGCACTACGGCCAGACGTCTGATTCGCGTTGGATGGCGAATCTCAGAACCTGCACGTACCCACTCCTCGCTCTCAGTACGAACGGTCGCAGAAAAGGAAGAAGGACGAAAATAACTTACTTGCCAGACGTCTGGACAGTCCTCCACACGTCTTCACCGTCGTCTGGTTGGAATCCCAGATGTCTAATTCTGGAAAAATTTCCAGAATCAGAGCTCGGCTCGCTCTCCGCCCGCGACGCACGGCCGCGCTGCGCCCCGTCCGCCTGCTGCTTGAGCTGCAGCAGCCCTCCAGCGACGCTCCACGCCCACGGCTCCCCCACCGGCTGGCTCTAGCTGCCCTAGCATGCTCGAGCCCTCACGGTCGGGCGTCTCCTCCCTCGCGCAACACCTCCTCCCGCAACTCGCCGCAGCTGCCGCCGCTTGCTCGCGCTCGCACTCTCGCATCGGCTGGAAGAAGAAGAAGGAAGCGGAGGAGATGAGAGAGAGGGAGAGTACGAGGGCCTTATAAGGCCACGCGGGGAGAGAGAGAGAGGGCGTAGTCTGCGCCTGCAGGAGGAGAGAGGGAAAAAGAGGGCGTTCGCAGGTCTACGCGCGTAGGCGCAATGTTGCGTGCCGCAGAAATTAAATCCCAAACGTCTGGAAGGGGTTCTAGACGTCTGATCAGACATCTGGGCCACCTCCCAGACGTCTTAAAAAGGCGTCTTGAAAGCGCGTTCGTAACATGTAGAAAATTCCAAATATTTCTTGGAGAACTATGCAAGATTTTTCTAAGATCTTATTGATATATTTTTCAATTTCATAAATTATATATTTCAAATGTGGCAAATGTATTGTATCCATATTTAAGCATGTCATGATCTATTTCTTTTTTTGTTTCTAATTAGTGCGAATAAATGTATAAGCACTAACTTACATTTGTATCTTCTTTTATGTGAGTGAACAACAAGGATGCCAATGTAAAATAACAATTGTTATTAATACAATTGGACCCAATTCCAACGATGTGGAAAAATATTAGTAGCATGTCTTCTTATGTCTCATAGTAAGTAAATAAAGAAAGACAAATATTCAACTTTTTTTCATTCTTACATGGTAACCATTCTAGTAGAATAAGCAATAACTTAAAGATGTTTGGTATTTTCTTTGACATGTGTGATAGTGTAAATAGATTAGGCCTTATACATTCTTTAATACTTACAAATAATTTACCTAGTATATATGTAGAAAACTCTTACTTGATCTTAAATGGCTTATGTTTAGTCTTATTCTAATGAATTGTTACGAACGTATGTTAGTGACCTTTATTAGTTCGTGAATGAGATAAGTAGGTAATTGCATGTGCTTGAATGTAAGTTTTTCCAACTTGATAATAGTGTTAATTTTATTATAAGGTCTTATAAGTCAAACTAATATTGAATATTAACCTCTCTATGTATGCATTACTTGAATAACTATGAATATGTTCGTTGGAATGTACAATCATTAACTAAGTACGTGAAAACTAATGACTATGTAATATGCTTCTTTTCTAAAGGTATATGCGTAAGTTATACGATATATAAGATTTCGGTATAAAGAAATGAATTAAGATTAAAGAGGTGTATACAATTGAACATGGTATATAAAAAGAAAATGATGAAATATGTATTTATAAAGTACTAAGATAATTGATCCTACATGATTAAGCTTTTCATGAAAAATATGGAATTATGATTCATAAATGTATATGTTAAGACACTGACTCAAAGGAGTCTTATAGGCCCTAAGAGGGGCAATGCCTTACGGGGCATATGCATGGTTCTATGAATCACAGTGGCAAAAGATAAATTTACCTCACTTGTAGCTATACTGGCATGCATGTTATTATTTCATGGACTACTTGTGACGGCGGTTAAGCCATCAAAGCTATTTAATGATATTTGCACTAAAGCAAATGTCTCTATGCAAAATGATTTAATAAAGGTAAATCGTTATTAAATTGTTATGAAATGTAATATGTGCAATAAAGCAAATGTCTATATGCAAAATGATTTAATAAGGTAAACTATTGCTATGAAATTATTATGAAATGTAATATGTGCACTAAAGCAAATATCTCTATGTAAAATGGTTTAATAAAGTAAACTATTGCCATAAAATTGTTATGAAATACAATATGTGCACTAAAGCAAATGTCAATATGCAAAATAGTTTAATAAAGTAAACCATTGGCATGAAATTATTATGAAATGTAATATATGCACCAAAACAAATATCTCTATGCAAAATGGTTTAATAAAGTAAACCATTACCATGAAATTATTATTGAATTTCATGCAATAAATTATTTAAAATGAATATTGGCATAGAAATCCCATAGCATGTGTTATGGGATGAATTTTCTTTGAATGTGGTTGCGAAATCATGGATAAGATTATGAAATACTTTTATATATGCATGCAATATGATCCTTGGAGTATTATTTGTATAGAAAATGAAGTACAATTTCTCAAATTTTTATAAGGGAAAAGTTATGGATTTCTTATATTTAAGTAAACTTTTCAATGGTATAAGTTTATAATATTGAAACATTGAACGATTACATGAATTATAGTATTAATGGTGACTTATTGCTTGTGTTATTGTGAAAGAATTATTCATGAAATAATATCCTTCGTGTACTATGTGTTATCTTTTGCTTTATAAAAGTTTAAGACAATAATGTAATATAGAAGAAAAAAGGGAAATGTAATTAGTGTAAAACACTATTATGACTCATGTCTTTTGTGTACTAAAAATTAATTAAGTTTGGATGAGCGATGGTAATTATTTTTGATAATATACAATTGGATATAGTAAGATATCTATTGGAATTATAAGATCATGTTATTTAATTATGCTAAAGATTTTGGATCATCAATTGTTTCTTTTAATGTTAATCCATATGATTAACAATTCATAAATTTCATTTGAAATCCTACAAAACCGAATAACGTAAGTTTCCTACAAGATTTAGGATTTTTCTATGTGTACCAATTCTATTATACGAATAGAGATACGTGCTCTTTATCTAAATTTATACTAATTGGAACTTTACTTTTTAGTTATTGTTAAATTATTATATGTAATGCTTTACGTTACATAAATTGATAAATAATTAAAAAAAGATATTCTATGTCAACGTGGATCGCTAGACAGGAGAGAACGAGTTGGGCTATGGAGAGACATGGAGGGAAGGGAAAGAGAGATTTTTGTTGGAGAGATGGAGATCGTGGATGGGTGCGGATCTACGTAGAAATTGATTCGGGGGAAAAAATATGGTGAAAGGAATTTGGGTGGGAGGAGGTTTGGCGTTGATGGGGGTGAGAGAGCGAGAGCATCCAACGTAGGGGGGGGGGAGTTGGAGAGGAGGGGCGGTCTCGACGTTGGAAGCGGGGACGGCCTACGTAGAAAAGGAATACTGGCTGAGAGAGGGGATGGGCCGTTTTATATTTGTTGGGGGAGGGGAGGGGAGGGGAGGGGAGGGAATGGGATGGGATGTTTTGTGAGGGAGATCATCGCCTCGTAGAAAGGTGATGGGGGTTTAAATAATTGAATACGGCGGAGGGAATATCGGTTGGGGCAAGGTTGTGTGGAGAGATTAAATAATTAGAGAGGCAGTGGGAATGGATGGCGGTGGAGAAGGGATAGGGTTCGGTGGAGGGAATTTAGAGGGATAGAGATGGGAAGAAGATTTCGGATGAGTCGTGAAGTGGGATAAGAGGGGTTGAGGGGGATGAGGTGTTTGTTGCATGGGATTTTGTTTGTGTGTACGTGGATGTGGGTATGTGAGGGAAATGTTGGTTGCATGGGATTTGGTGAATTGGATTGGGATGGCTTAAGGCTTACGTTGGATTGATATTTATTTATTATATAAAATAGGGACGTTGGTGGAAGTGCACGAGAATTTATTTGATAGTTTGGATAAATATAGGTGGGTATGAGAATTGGATTTCTAAATAAGCAAAGGTTAAGGTTTAATTGGGTTAAGGTGTAGGTGAGCAAATGACTCAACCTCTCTGTGTAATTTAGTTCAATCCAATTTCTCCTCCCTATTATGCTTCAATCAGATTGATACCTAGCACCTGCATATGTATAAACAATGACATCAAGGTACCAGATATAAGTGGTGATAAAATTACAACTAAACCCTTAAAAGAATGTAATATTTATAAAATGAAGCCTAGTCACTATTCTAACCTAATATGATTCAATGTGAACTAATTTACCTTTAAACTAACAATAATAAGGCGTAAATTATGTAAATAAATATGGATATATTAGTATGTTTTACCAGCTAGAGGGTTCAGAATATTTTGAAACTTTGTAAACACCTAAAGAAACACCTAATCATACGTAAGACAAATTTATTTTATTTTTTTAAGATTTTTTTATATTTACAAGTTCATACAAATGAGGCTTAGAGTGAGGTTTGAAACATGCACCTAAGGCCTCATATTCATTTCTGATGGTAGGAAAAGAGATGTTAACACTTAGAAACACTCAACACATTATATGAAACATGTTTGAACTCTTAAACATGATTTTTACATTAGATTTCACTAAATCTCATTCTTGGGCAAATCTAAGAATTATAAGTAGTTGACAAAGTTTTCAAACATGGACTGCATGCTCAATTTGTAGTCTAAATTGAATCCAACACCATGCATGAATGCTTGACTTGATGTTCTAATAAAACAAAGCATGAATGGCTCATTTAACCCTCAAAACCCACTCAAATCCAGCCCAGCAGGGGCTGTTGCTACTGTTCCTATTGCATTCAGCAGCTGAATGCTGCTGCTATTGTTGCAGAATGAATGACCAGCAAATTGCTGCTGCTTCCAGATAAATCAGACCATTAAGGTTTGCATTCGAGCTCCAAAACTCTGCTGTCAAATCTGAAAAAATCAAATGTGAGAGCTAAAAACTCCATCAAATCAATATCCATTCTCAAATCCACTGAAAACTGCATAAAAATCAGTGTAAAAATTTCTGAAGATCTGAAAATCATTTCACATAAATTCTGAGTCACGAAGTTCTAGAAATCTTAATTCTATCCATTCTCTTTATCATAGACAACACAAGAGAATCGGATTGAATTAGATAATAAATCCACTTCTTAATCAACTCAAAATCTCTGTTAAAATCTTCAAAAACCTCAATAAATCTTCAAATATCATATTTAAAGCATTTTGAATCAAGAAATCAGTGTTGCCCAAATTGAGCTGTTGCTTAAGATCTAACAAGTGATCTGATCACCTAATCATCCTGCGCATCATTGATTGGTGTTCAGGATGATCTATTGATACTCTCAAATCCATTGGGCCATTGCTTTACCTCAAATCAGTACCATTGATTCTCTTTGGAAAAACTATCCAAAATGTAATCAAATTTGCCTTATGCTCTTCTGAAGATTAAAACCAATTCAAAACACTTTAGAATCCTTGCATTGCACCCAATTAAGTAAATAGAAACTCGAATCGCTCGATTAAATCTATTTCAATCCAAATTGACTACAAATCTGCGATTGGGCTTGAAATCCAAATCTGAAAGAATCGAGAAAATTGAAGTAATCAAATTCAGATCAAGGGTCTTTGTTAACATATGAAGTGGATAAAGAGACCCCCAAAGTGGATTTGAGCACGAATTCAGATCTAAAAGCTAGAGAGCTTCAGATCTTATTCAGTTCTAATGGATGGGTTAAGTATGAATCGAATTGTAAGGAAAAACAGAGAAAGTGGAATCGTGAGGTGATGAGGAAGATCAATGAATTGATACGAAAGTGGAAAAACACCTCTCTAATCTGAATTGATCAAAGAGGGCGAAATCAGAGCTAATCTAATCTACTCCTAGTCTAAACTACTAAGTGATGGATAAACTGACTAATTCTACTCCTAACTAATATAGAAAGCAGTAGATCTAATCTAGAAAGCAGTAAAGCCTACGTAATTAGAAGAATGGGACCTATGCATCTCTAATCGACGGTGGAATAAGACGAAACGGGAGGAACCTCCAGCGAAAGGAGACTCTTTGTGACCAACAGCCAATGGTTAAAGGGGAGAAATTAAGGGAGAGAAGTGAAGTCTGTCATCGTTCACCAAAGAAGAAGAAATGGAGCTGGAGGGGTAGATGCTGATCAACTTTGTGGGGAGGGAGCTGATGGGGGTCGCGTGAGCTTAGGGGAGCCACTTATATAGGTGAGGGAGTGATCAGGGCGCCGCATAGTGAGATTAAGCGTAAGGGTTAGAAACGATGGATGTGGGTTTGAAGAGAGCGTGGGAAGGTTTAAAATGAAATCCCACCATAGGATGAGATTTGAGGGAGGTGGCAAAGCACCGCGCAAAGGCACGCGAACTATCAATCACGATCAGCCGTAGGATCAAAGGATCATTAAATGGATGACTAGGGCCTCTTGAGTTCTTCGTGGATGAGTTGCGAGCGAGGAGAGAGATGTAGGTTTTTTGGTGCAATTGCACCAAAGATCTTATATTGAAATGGTAGGAATTTTACGCAAGAAACCCATAAGTGGTTGAAAGTAATGCAAAAAGGTCCCTAACATCTTTCAAAGAGGACCTTGCAGGTTTCAAATAGGTCCTAATGACTTTTCAAGCCTAAGAGAATGTTATATACTAAGGACCTAAATGTAATGTCATTATTCCAAGGTCTAAATGATGTCCCAATGCTATAATATTTTTATTAGATCTTAATTGAACATATTAGAACATGATTTAATCCTTGATTTGAACTTTTGAACTAAAAAAGGTGTTCAATTGACATTTGGATCATCAATCTGTGTTTATGTATAAAATATCACATATAATGACTTAATTATGCATTTTTAACACCAATTTGATGTTTTAGGTTATTTTCATTAATTTTCACACTTAACCCATTTATTGTATTTAATAAGATAGTGTTTAACGTAGTTTCTAACATAACTTGGGCATTTTAATTATAATGAGTCACACCTCATGCATCAAAGGCTATACAATGATTCAAGCTGAAGGTCAAGTTAGCGTCGAAATTTGTGGGACCATTCAAGATTCTTGAGCGGGTTGGACATGTTGCATACCCCCTTACCCTACTGCCATAGTTGGTTGGCATTTGATGATCGCTGGAAAAATGGTTCGTATATAAAAAAGAAATGTCGTTGTTGTAGTATGTGTCACAAATACAAACCGTTATTGCATCAATTTTTATTTAATTTACATAATTTTTACTGATTTATTCCAAGTCGTTCACTGGGAGGTAGTTATTGATATACATCACTCTCTAAGTCCAAAATTATTTTTTAATTTCAAAAAGATAAGTTTTATGTACAATAAAGAAAGAATGAATGAATTAATCAATTATGAATGAATTAATGGTTTAATTATGTATACAAAGAATCAGAGAAAATGCTTGCAAATACTAATTACAGACAAGCATCAAACACTACATAGACATACTCTATACTATCTACCTATAAGTTGTATTACTAATACTTACATATATATACAATACTAACTAATAATACATACCATACTTACTTAACTTAATATACTAACGTATACAGTAACATATATAATAGCTACAGCGATAGATACAAATGTTGCTGGACCCCAAAAAACTATATACAAACTCTAAAGTAAGAAGTAGGGTCTATAGTGACAACTATCTTATATTTAGTGATGTTTTATTCTGTCAGTAATGATACGTATTTATATATATATATATATAAATAGCTATACTGCTTATACATATACTTATTATTTACCTTATACTTGTTTATTTATATACACATATACGTTATCCATTATACACATACATTTCTTCTTTCACTTCTCAAGTATCCTCTGTGTTCTTTGTCTCTTCTTTTACTTCTTAACTTTCTCTATAGCTAACACGTAGTTTTTCTTCCGCTTAACCTCTTCTTCTCTGTTTGTAATGAGTCATTATGGCCTTAACAAAAATGTGTTTAATTGGCGGGCACACCTTTCGAGGGATACATAGCACCCGAGAAGGGTGGGACTAGACCTCTACTAAGCACGCCCTAGTTTCTTACTTAAGCCGCTTAATTATGTTTAAGCTTAGTTTTGGGCTTAATCAAGCCCTCGCACACACTCCGACCCCCGACCCACACACAAAGCTCAGATAATGCTTAGTAAGGTCAGATGTTTGGTTATTTCGGCCGTCCGACGCCCATGACGACTGAACATCCCATGCGACTTTTTCAACTTATAACGCTACGAGCTCTTTACAGTTCACGATGTGGCGCTATTTGAGCGCCGCATCTGTGGTGAAATTAAGCTGCAACCGTATTGAATTAAGGATTTTGGTCCTCAATTCAATGCTCATAATTTATTATAAAATAAAAATAAATTATGGGAGAATAAAGTATTTACATAGTACTACTTAATTGTACAATTAATTTATATTTTTAATTATATTTACTATATAAATAAATTAGCTAAAGTATATAGTTTATACATACTTAATTTTAGGTTTTATTTCTTAATTACGTATAAATTAGTTATTATATGGTCTAATTGACCTTATACAGAGTTAGTAACTATGTTATAGTATTTAATATATATTTTTATTGTATTTTACAAGCTTTATTTCTAATTTATTTACATTTAAATAACATTATTTTAGACTATTTTATTTGTAATTTAAGTTTAAATAATATAAACATATTAAATATACTTAAATTAGGTTAATTTACTTAAAATACAGTAGTATAACTAAACAGTATCAGTTAACTTAATTTTAAATTAAACTACTAATTTATTTTAATTTAATCTAATAACTTAACTATTAACTTAATAAATTAAGTATTTATTCTGTAAATATAATTAAATTAAGGTACATGGTTTAATATGTTTATAATATACATATAAATTCATCTATACAGTATTATAACTTAATATGATTATTTATAGAAGGTATTAATTTACATAGCTATTTAGTACATATAAATTAATTTATTTAATAATTAGTTATATAATTTAGTTATATACAGTACCATCTAACTTGAATACTTAATTTACATTATACAATCTATACATAAGTTATTTTTATTATAAATATAGATAATTTACATTATAGATTAATAAGCTTATTATATAGCTTATATATACACTTATATACATATTATACAAAGGAATTTTAGTATTTTTTAGGGTTTTTTCACTTTTTATGATTTTTATATTTGTTATGGAGGTAGGAGAAGAGATGGAAAGAGATAGATGAGGAGAAAGGGATATTTTTGGTATTTTTAAGTTTTGTTCCTTTTATTGAATTCCATGGTATACAGAATCGTCGGCTGATAAATTCTACTAAGTCAGGGGTTCTGATTACCATGAAACTTGATAAGCATTCAAAGAAATACCTAATCTTCAATCAGACAGGTTTATTTTAATTTTTTTAGATTTTTAAATAATTTTTATTTAATTTCAAAGTTCACACAATCTAAGCTTTTTAAAAGTTTTCTAGGACAAGCAGAGGGCTTGGAATAGAACTCTAGAAAGTTGATAGGTAGTAAACTACCTCAACTGACTCAATAAAATATCTAGACAAGATATAAGCACATTAGCATGCAAATCAACAAGGATTTCAGTTAATTGTGCTTATGGACAGTTAGTGTTAAGACCCGTGCCGTTTGAGGCTTTTAAGACGTCTGGACTGTGGGTCAATGTCTGGACGCCTTCCTAGACGTCTGAAAATCAAATTTTTTGGGTATGAGTTCCCGTCTGCGCGCGAGCTGTGTGTAGACGGTACCTTCTCTTTTTCCTTCCCTTCTTCTCTCTCTTCCCGCCTCCAGCAAACCCTAACCCACCAACCTTATAAACCCCTTCCCCCTCTCTCGTTCTCCCCACACCAGCCATCTTCCTCTCTTCTTCTCCACTCCAGCGAGAGAGCTAGCGCGAGCGAGAGCATGAGAGCGGCGTCGAGGAGGAGCGGTGTGAGGAGAGGAGGAGGAGAGTGAGTTCGCGAGCTCATGTGGGAGCTCGCTGGGTGCGCACCGTCGGAGCGGCGCGCGCGGGAGGAAGAGGCGTGCGTCGGGGAAGTCATCCCCGACACTACTGCAGCCGGAGCTGCAAGCGAAGGGGGCGAGGCAAGGCGCGGCCACGCACGGCTCGAGAGAGCGGAAGCAGATTCTGGTTCTGGGTTTTTCCCAGAATCAGATGTCTGGAGTGACCTCCAGACGACGGAGCGGACGTCTGGAGGCGGTTCCAGACGTCTGAGGAGAGAGTTTCGCGAAGTTACGTTCCCTTTGCGGATACGGCCATGCAGGCCGCTCCGCAGCTACTCTTCACATGGCCTTTTTGAGGAGATTTGGTGGATTAGGTGTAGGATTTGCTTTGGGAAGGCGCGGGGCACGCTCACCCATGCATTTCAGACGTCTGGGGAGCTTACCAGACGACTGGAAGCACTTCCAAACATCCGAAGAGGTGGTCGGACGACTGGATTTGTGTCCAGATAGTCCAGAAGAGTTCCTGGACGTCTGAGGTTGATGCAGAGTTTGAGGTACGTTTTTGGACACTTTTAAGACGTCTGGAAGTTGTTCCAGATGTCTGATTTGAGTCAATAACCCTGTTTTTGACCCGTTTAGGGTCCGTTTGAGGTCCGTTTTACGTAAATAAGATGCCGACGTTTTCCTTGTGAGTTCCTCTACTGGTTAGAAGGCTTTCTATATTGTTATGAAAGTTTCCTTGTGATTGCTTCTTGTTATAGGACTTCGTTCCATTGCGGGTTCGGGACTTGCTGAGGCACATGAGCCTGTCGTTCGAGCCCCCAATACTCCTGGGTTGATTGGTAGAGTGGCTTTCCCTAATTTAATTATAAACTTGAATGCATGTGTGGAATGAATGATTAGAACCTAGGATATGGCATGAATCCTAGGACGAGAAACACTTGAAATGTCTGTATGCGTGATTGAATTACAGTCTTGATGATTAGTTAGAAATGTTAACAATTGCCTGTAATGAACCAGAACTGCCTATAAAATGTGAATTTACTTATGCTAGTCAAATAGTTACATGTGACCTTTCCTGTTGTATACATTAAATGATAAAATACGAGCTGCCTGTGTATAACTTGAGTATGGAAATGTGAATGATAGAATTACGAGCTGCATGTGTATAATCTGAGAATGGAAATGTGAATGGTAGAAATACAAGCTGCATATGTATAACCTGAGAATGAGAATAGAAATGATGAAACTTGGTATGGAATGGCATGAGGAACATGAGCATAAACCCTACAGGGAATTAGGAGTAGAGCTCCTAGAAATGAATGGGATGGATCTGGGAATGTGAGTGGGGAAGTGTGCTGGCCCTTGAGTACGTAGTACCAAGGACAGTGACTGTCCCTTGTTTAGTGTAGAGCGGAGCTAGCCGCCCTTTGGTCGGGACCCGAGGTTAGGATTGGCCACTCTGCACCGTCTTCTTGGCCCTCGTGTACACTGTACCGGGGAGAGCTACTCGTGTAGGGAGAGAGCTAGCCACCCCACGGGGCCCGAGGCTCAGCTAGCCACCCTACACCGACTTGTTAGGCCCACTGGGCAAACCAAGGTAGTCAGGCGAGGGTGCGCGGACTGTGGAGGGGCGAGACCCTTGTTTAGTTCTTAGGGGCTAAACCCCTGTTACTGAGAGGGCTAGGCCCTATACTGTTCCGTGCTGTACTTTAGGCGCACCCATTAGCGGAAACAATTGACCGCGTGCCAGTGCAGGGTAGCTACCCATGCGTTTATCATGCGTGCCGTAGTTACCGTTATGTTTGTCTGTGACCTTTGGGTGGTTGACTGGGTGTAGGATCTCCACGGGGGACTCTCCCAGCCAGGAGAGCACCACGTGTGCCTTCTACTCTTCGGAAAAGACTGCAATTAAGATCGTTCCCACGAGGAACATTCGAGATCAAGAAAGAGATCTGATAAATAAACCAATGGGAGAAAAGGAATAAATTGTGAAATAAAGTAATTAACAGCTACCTGTCCACTTTTACTACTTTAGTTAGTTGGTTGCCAATCTACTCAGCGTTCGCTGACTTTGTGTACTCATAACCCTTTTCAAATCCAGGTGTTAAGCAGCCTGAGTCTTCAGCTGCAGAGGGTGCTGGGCCCAGTAGAGCCCAGTAGCAATAGCTTCTTTTGTTGTACTCCTTCTGTAGTAGTGAGTTCAGATTCCTGTACTTTATGTTCTGTACCTTTACTTTTTTGCACCTTTATGTTCCTGTACCTTGTTACTGTTCTATTATTGTGGTGGTGATATGTACTATAGTAGTTTTTACTTTCTTTACTGCTGTACTCTTTTATTGTTAGTTGCTTAGTATAGTGAATGTGGTTTACTTTCCTGCTTTTTGGTTGTTTCTCGTTGGATGACTAGGTCTTGGGATCAGTCGAGTCGGGCCGATCTTGTATCCTGTAGGGATTCGGGAACCGGGTCATAATAGGTAGGTATTGATACAAGCTGAAAAAAGAATTTAAATCAAGATTACAAGCATTCAAATGAGCTTAAAAATTCATTGAGTTTACATGAAAGCTTGTACAAAAGTTAAACACAACATTATACATTAGGCAACTATTTTAACAGGACTAAAACCTAAGCTATTATCCATAGGATTTATCCAGATAGAGGTCTTCTGCTGAAACAGCAGAAGCAAGCTAACAGCAAATGCAGTAACAAACATCAATAGAAGCTGCTGAACTTTACTCAATCAGCAAACCAAATTCTTCTTCGGATATCTTAACTGCTGCTGCAGTTAATTCATGTAAAGAAGAACAGGTTTGCAGCAGGAAAAGGGCTAATTCCAACTTGTATCTCCTAATTTAAGCCTTTATATCCCAGATCAGATTCAGGACAGCTTGATCAGGGATTTAAAAGAGCTAATTCACGGAGCAGTTAGTTGGAATTGAGGAGGGGAATGTAGCTGCTTCTGCAGCAGTTTGCTATAAGTCTGGGATTTAAAACAAAAACAGAGATCAACCTAAAGACAAAATCTGACAAGGGTTTAAATTCTCATAAAAATCACTCAGGAATACAACTCAAACTCAAGATCCCTTGTCAATAAAATCTCATCAATCAAAGCTAGAGATCTGATCTAGCTCTTTCTAATGCTATAGACAACATGTAGGAGTTAGATCAGTCAATTTAAAATATAATCTTAAATCCCAGATATCAGAAACCTTAAGGAGTATTGAGAACTCCTTAGGTTGAAAATCAGAATTATATTTTACAAACAACTCATGAACACAAGATAGAATGTCAAATCACCAAAGTGATTTTCCTTAGCTCTATCATGCATTCAAAGCATTAAAATCCTCATGAAAATCCAGATTAGATTATGGCTCATCTGAGGTGAATTCTGACTTCAGAATCACCTCAAATTCCTAGCCAAATAATGAATCCAATCAAAGATATCTAAGTTTGCTAGATCAAAACATTCAAAACCCAAAATGAATAAAAATCCTTGAAATCTGAATTCATAAAACATCTGGCAAACTGATTCAATTTTTAAATTCAGATTAGGGGCTTTTGTGACAAAATGGAATGAATGGAAAGCCCCTAAAATGGATTTTGATGCTAATTTCAGATTTGTTACGACCCGGTTCTCGAATCCCTGCAGGACACGAGACCGGACCGACTCGACTGATCCCATGACCGAGTCATCCAACAAGAAATAACCAAGAAGCAGGAAAGTAAACCACATTCACTATACTAAGCAACTAACAGTAAAAGAGTACAACAGTAAAGAAAGTAAAAGCTGCTACAGTACATATCACCACCACAATAATAGAACAGTAACAAGGTACAGGAACGTAAAGGTACAGAAATGTAAAGGTACAAGAGTCTGAACTCACTACAACAGAAAGTACTACAAAAGAAGACTACTGCTACTGGGCTATACTGGGCCGAGCACCCTCTACAGTCGGAGACTTGGGCTGCTCAACACCTGGACATGAAAAGGGTTATGAGTAACAAAGTCAGCGAACGCTGAGTAGAGTGGCAACCAACTAACTAAAGTAGTAAAGCTAGCAGGTAAACTAGTTATTCCAATTCTTTAAATTACAAGTGATTCCTTTTCACCCATTGGTTTATATATTTCCAAATCTCTTTCTTGATCTCGAATGTTCCTCGTGGGAATGATCTTGATTGCAGACTTTTCCGAAGAGTAGAAGTCGTATGTGGTGCTCTCTTGGCCGGGAGAGTCCTCCGTAGTGGTCCTACACCTAGTCAACCACCCCAAGGTCACGGACAGACTTAACGGTGACTACGGCACGCGCGATAAGCGTATGGGTAGCTACCCCGCACTGGCACGCGGTCAGTCATTTCCACTAACGGGTACGCTCAAGTATAGCACGGAACAGTATAGGGCCTAGCTCTCTCAGTAACAGGGGTCTAGCCCTTAAGAACCAAACAGGGGTCTCGTCTCTCCACAGTTTGCGCACCCTCGTCTGACTACCCTGGTTTGCCCAATGGGCTTAACAAGTTGGTGTAGGGTAGCTAGCTGAACCCCGGGCCCCGTGGGGAGCTCTCTCCCTACACTAGTAGCTCTCCTCGATACAGTGTACACGAGAGCCAAGAAGTCGGTGCAGAGTGGCCAATCCTAACCTCAGGTCCCAATCCAAGGGCAGCTAGCTCCGCTCTACACTAAATAGGGGACAGTCGCTCTCCTTGGTACTACGTACTCAAGGGCTAGCACACTTCCCCACTTACATTTCCAGGTCCATTCCGTTTATTCCTAGGAGCTCTACTGGTCGGACCCGGATAGACTGTGTTAATATGATGATTTTATCGTTGAAATGAGTATAGTGGTTAACCTAAATCGAGCTTAACCATCTCTTTACAAAATTTTTTTACCTGGCCTACTTGATTTTATCTTGATCACTTTTAGGCTCAGGGTCGAACTAAGGGAAGTGGGATTAGAAGTGACTGAGTTTCTACGCCTTTCCTACAACGAATCTCTTCCGTTCGTTTATTATCTTCTTGGTATTTCTCTATTTAAGATTTTTTTCTGAAAATTTTTGTCCTTGAGGTACACCCTCAAAATCAGGTTCTTGGCTTTGAGCCAAAGTAGGGTTTCAAAACTGGTCTTGCTATTCGCAAGACTGAGTACCTACAAGTCAAATATTATCTTTTCTCTTTTGTGTATTTTTTTTAATCTTTTTAATGGCAGGAAAGAGAAACAGAAATAAAGTAAATATAGTATATATATATGTATATATTATATATGTATAAAGGGGTGGGGGTCGAGGTGGAGATGGCATGTAGCACGGTGTCGAGTCGATCATCGTCTAGGAAGACGCAACCAACTGGACGAAGTGCCACGTGGAGTGTAGGATAGATGGTGGAAGATGTGTGCGAGAACGCTTTCTGTACATGTGTATCGGGGAATATCAGCAACTGGTGCAGATATTCCCGCGATACAACATATGGTAAGTGATATGAAAATATATATATATACGTATATATGTAAATATATATCTATATGTATATATATATATATATATATATATATATAGTTATAATTATATAGGTATATGTGTACTTATATATGTATAACACATATATATATATACATACATATACCTATAACTATAAATACATACATATATATATATATATGTATGTATTTATAGTTATAGGTTTATGTATGTATATATATATGTGTGTGTGTGTGTATGTATATATACTTATACTTAGTTATATAAGTACCAATATATGTATAGATATATGTATATATATATATATATATGTATATGTATATATATATAAGTATATAATAGTGTATAGGTGAGTGGGTGTGTGTGCGAGAGTGTGTGTGTATGTGTCTGCAGAGAGAGTGAGAGAGTGCTGTGAGAGAGAGAGAGAGAGAGCGAGAGACTGTTGGAGTGAAGAAGGCGTTTAAGTCGTCTGCAGCCTCCAAGCGCTGTCTGGTGGTCCACGCGCACGCGTAGGCGCATAGGCACGCGAAGAGGCGTACACGTAGGAGGGAGCGGGCGTGGGGGAGAGACCGCAGCGCACTGCACTACGCAGTGAGGCGGGTGCGGCCGAAGGCGCTATGCGCTGAGAGGACGTAGAAGCGGGCGCGGAAGCGGGCCGGCGTACACGAGAGCGGGTGCGTGGAGAGACGCGGGCGTGCGCAGACGGGTTACAGATGGTCGCGGCGGGCCGGGTGACCGGATAAGTGAGAAACATACCGGTCACCGCACTGTAGCCACAGTGTTCCGCTGACTAGCGTGAACAGTGGCTACAGTGCTACTTGGCTTGCGCGACTGGGTGCCAGCGGTTTTGTGAGTGTGGGCGGTGTGGAGCGGCTGGCGTGCGCGCGAAGAAGCTGTGCCGGTTGCTGGCTTGCGCGGAGAGGCGGGTGCGGGCGCGAAGAAGCGGGAGGCGAGGGCGCTGGAGGCCTGCACTGCTGTTGCGGAGCTTGAGCTTCAAAGCTTGAAGCTCCTGCGGCAATGGTGGAAATGGCTAAACGATGAAACAAAGAGAGAACCACCACGCCCACCGGCTCTTTGATGAGCTGGGCGGTGGTGGGACTCACAGTGGTGGTTGTGCACCACTGTGAGTTGCTCCTGCTCGCAGCGTGGCTCCTCAGAAGGAGGAGAGGCTGCGTATGGAGGGGAGAGGGGAGGAGACGGCCTGAAAGGAGGGAAGGTGCTGTGTTTTGGCGTGTGGACCAGGCTCAGCTGCAAGGAAGAAGGCTGGGCTCTTTTTAAAGAGGAAGAAGGCATGCATAGCCATGCCCTGGCTGTGCATGGCTGGCATGACTGTGCAGGGCAAGCCTGCATTAGAGAATGGCGTGAAGACAATCAAGCCATGCCATGCAGCCACGAAGAAGAAAGTCAAATAAAACATAAAAATAAAAATAAAGGTGGTGAATTTTGCAAGGCAACATTGAGGAAAACGTAAATTTCAAGGCTATTTTATTCACTCTCCTCCCCTCTCAAATAGATGCATGCATGCGTCTAATTTTACAAATGAGACTATGTCTACCTAATTTACACAGGTAATGCTAGGAAATAGCACAAGTTGGCACAATTGTTGGTATATTTTTGCTGTGCAATTCATACTCCCTTGCCTATCTTTTGCTAGTCCCTAGCAATACATTTTTTTGTATTGTATTTAGAAATGATCTTAAGCTGAAGATTTTCTTCTGAGGCGACATAGGTGTGTTTATTTGTTGGATATTATGAGAACCAATTGTAGAGAAGACTACCAGTACTTTAAATCTTATGCGACATAGATCATCTCTAAACTAACCTGGACTCTTGATATTTAAACCTTAAGTACGATTTCCAGGACGCAGGAGGTTTTTGCCGTACTCGAGAGCTCAAGAGATCATGGCTTGTGCTTAGTGAAGGATCAAGACTGACCAGATGAACATTAAGACTCAAGCCCAGGGTTTCACGAATTTTTAAGTGCAGGTTGGTCCCAGTTTCAGCTCATGTCTTCGGATTGACCCTTAAAAAGATGACGGAAAACTCAACTCCCATTTTCTGACATTTGTGGCTCAAAGAAAACAGGGTATTTGCCCTGAAGAACTTTTTTTGTAGGAAGATTTTACAGACATTTGTGAGATATACTGACTTATTTGCATCTTCTCTCTCTCTCTCTCTTTTTGAAACATGTGTCAGTATATCTCTTGCAACATTATTTGGAGGAGCACACTTTTCTTTTTGGTGGGAGAGTTCCTTTTTGGTGGAAAGAGTCTCTCCTAAATATAAGACTAAAGCCTGGGATAAAAAGTCTACCTGCGCACACAGGTAAGGACTCCACCTTCCCTAATGAACACTAGGGTTGGATCTTATGTTCACCTGATCTTTCTTGATATGTGTAGTGTGAACCAAGATTACTTAGGCTCTCGAATAGAAGCAAACCAACGGATCCTGTATTGGTATCTTAGGTACAAGAATATGTCCTTAGTTAGGAGAGATTCCGATCTATCTTGTCAATGCTCAAGTGAATTAAGCCGAGTCTGTGCGAATCAAGCTTCTGTGGCCTGGAAAGTCTTCAAAATAGTGATTGAATATCCATAAACACTTATTGTATTTTTGTTTCAGCCTTCAGATCATTACTAAGCACCCTCTTTATATATATATATATATATAGATTGATGGAAACTGCATGATACCATAAAATACCCAGATCGTATGGATGTCTATCCACCCCCCCATGCCAAACGATGCTATGTCCTCATATGCATGAAGGGAAGGGTAGAGGAAGGACGAAAGATCGGGTAACGAGAGCTGAGGTGCAAGGTATACAGCAGGGTGGTAGGGTGGGTGGATGGTGGGTGGTGAGGTGAAGAGTGAAGTGAAAAGTGATGGTGGATGGTGAGTGATGTTGGGGTGCCTCCCAACGAGCGCTGAATTTAACGTCCCTAGCTGGACTCAGTGTGAGGCATAAAATTAATTACCCTCCAGCAGGGCAACAATTTCTCCAATGGGGGCAGGTTCATGAGTAAAATAGGGTTTCAAATGCTGCCCATTGACCGTAAATTTATGTCCAGATTTGGGATCTTTAATTTCAACGGCCCCGTTGGGAAATGGTCTTGAGACCAGGAAAGGACCAGTTCATTTGGACTTCAATTTCCCAGGAAAGAATTTGAGTTGGGCATTGTAGAGCCAAACTTGCTGAGATGGCTCAAATTCTTTCCGCCGAATACGGTTGTCATGAAAAGCTTTAGTGCATTGCTTGAAAGTTAAGGCAGAATCATAGGCTTCACGATGGAGCTCTTCCAGCTCCTGGAGTTGGAGTTTCCTTTCTCGACCACACAGGTCTGGGTCGAGGTTACATTGGCGAACCGCCCAATAAGCGCGGTGTTCCAACTCCACGGGCAAATGACAAGGCTTCCCGTAAACGATTCTATAAGGAGACATACCAAGGGGAGCCTTGAAGGCGGTCTGATATGCCCAAAGTTCGTCAATTAGCTTGTCGGACCAATCCTTACGGTTAGGCTGAATCGTTTTCTGGAGAATTTGCTTGATTTGCCGGTTCGACACCTCTGCCTGGCCATTCGTCTGCGGATGATACGGAGATGCGATATGATGGACTCCGTATTTCCTTAGAAGTACCCAAAAAGAAGCATGGGTAAAGTGGCTTCCTCCATCCGAGATAATGGCTCGAGGGATCTCAAAGCGCGCAAAGATGTGGTCTTTGACAAATCGAGTGGATATAACATGGTCAGCACGGCGAGTGGGAATAGCCTCGATCCATTTCGAAACATAATCAACAGCCACGAGAATGAATTCGAAGCCGTTGGAAGGAGGAAAGGGACCCATGAAATCAATTCCCCAAATGTCGAAGATTTCTGCAACTAGGATGGGTTGTAAGGGCATCATGTCACGACGTGACATTGACCCTAACGACTGGCACCTAGTGCAATGTTTGGCATAATTGTGTGCATTCTGGTGAAAGGAGGGCCAAAGAAACCGCACTGCAACACCTTGGTTACAGTTTTCCTCCCAGAGAAATGGCCTCTGCAGGCCTGATCGTGGCAGAAGGATAGCACACTGGGGAACTCGCTGTCAGGAATACATCGACAGATGATTTGATCAGCACCTATTCAAAAAAGAAGTGGATTATCCCAGAAATAATACTTTGCTTCTGCCATGAGGCGCTCGCGCTGGTTTTTAGGCCAGCCACGTGGAAGGGATCCGGAAGCAAGGTAATTGGCAATGTCGACATACTAAGGTCCACTTGCCACATTAATTGCCAATAGGTGCTCATCGGGAAAAATCTCGTTAATCGGCAGAGTAAGTCCAATATGGTCAGGGTCCAGTCTGGAAAGATGATCAGCCACAACATCTGGTCTTCGGCCTTATCGCGGATCTCAATGTCAAATTCTTGGAGCAGAAGGATCCAACGAATTAGTCTGGGATTGGCATCTTTCTTGTGCATGAGATGGCGAATGGTCGCGTGATAAGTGAAAACAATAACATGTAAGCCCAGAAGGTAAGAGCGGAATTTCTCTAGCCCAAAGACGACCGCCACTAGTTCTTTCTCAGTGGTAGTATAGTTATACTGGGCCTCGTTCAACGTCTTATTGGCGTAGTACACCACGAAGGGGTGTCTATCGCGTCTTTGTCCCAGGATGGCTCCGACTGCAAGGTCGGAAGCGTCACACATGAGTTCAAAGTCGAGGGACCAATCAGGTGGCTAGAGAACAGGGGCCTTGGTGACAGCATTATGCAGCTGCGTGAATGCTCGTATGCAGTCGGGGCCCATATTGAAGGGTACGTCGGTTGATAGGAGATGAGTTAAAGGTCGGGAAATCTTGGAGAAATCTTTGATAAAACTCCTATAGAAACTGATGTGTCCCAGGAAGGAGCGGATTTGTTTGACAGAGTTGAGCACAGGTAAATCCGCAATTACATCAAGCTTAGCTCTGTCAACCTCGATACCCCTATCGGAGATGATATGTCTGATTTCCTCGTGTACCATAAAATGACTTTTTTTTCCTAAGAAAGCATGAGGTTTACATCAATACATCTCCGAAGGATACGAGTCAGGTTGGCAAGACAGTCATCAAAAGAAGGTCCAAAGACCGAAAAGTCATCCATGAAGACCTCGAGAAAGTCACCCACCATGTCAATGAATATCACCAGCATACATCTTTGGAAAGTTGCTGGCGTATTACAAAGTCCAAACGGCATCCTTCTAAATGCAAAGGTGCCGAAGGGGCAAGTAAAAGTGATTTTCTCTTGGTCCGGGGGTCAATTGCCACCTGGTTATATCCTGAGAATCCATCCAGGAAATATAAAAATTTATTTCCCGCTAACCGCTCCAGGATTTGGTCAATGAAAGGTAGCGGAAAGTGATATTTCTTAGTTGCAGCATTGAGTTTCCTATCATCTACACACACTCTCCAAGATGTAGGAGTGCGTGTAGGGATGGATTCGCCCCTGTCATTGACACGGATGGTGAGTCCCGCCTTTTTGGGCACAACGTGAATCGGACTCACCAAGGGGCTATCGCTGATCCGGTAGATTAACCCGCATCCAGCCACTTGATAATTTCTTTCTTAACGACCTCCCGCATGTTAGGGTTGAGACATCGCTACATCTCGCGGGAAGGTCGAGCCTCCTCCTCCGTATATATACGGTGAGTGCAGTAGGAGAGGCTAATGCCAGATAAGTCTGATAAAGACCATCCAATGGCTGCCATGTGTTCCATAAGGACCTTCGTTAGTTTGCACTCTTGCTCCTTGGTCAGTTTTGAACTGATGATTACAGGGAGCGTTTCATTTGGTCCCAAGAAAACATACTTAAGTGTACTAGGTAGCTCTTTCAGCTCGGGAATGGATGGTGAAAGATCTGGCATTTCTTGGGACGAGAGTGTCCCAGGCAGATCAGAAAATAAGTTAGGAGGAAGAAGTTGGCCCTCAGATTGGCCAAGAGGAGGGGCTTCCTGGATAGATGGATCCAAAAAGGAATAGCCCTAGTGAGAAGTATATGGGCTCAAGGTCCCAGTGTGGAGTTGCAAATCCACCTGATTTGGCGGGAAAGAAAGGGAAATCCGGTCTTCAAGAGTGTGGACCGGCGGTGAGTAGCCCGGATATGACTCAGACCACGAGGTATGGAAAGCGGAGAAAACCTCGTCAGAAGTCTGGTCAGGAGAAGGTATGGGACAAAGGAGGGATGGGGGAACGTCACAATATGTGTCGGTCAGGCAATCGTCAGTGTTTACAGGTAATTCGCAGTAGTCAGAATAGGTCCCAGTTAGTCCGATACGCGCTGACGACCATGTCCTCGTCAGACGTGTCATCCTCGATACAATCACAATCAAAGTTCTTGGCTGCCTTGAAGATGTTAGGCTTGAGCTTTTCAGATCCAACGACAATCTCAATATAGCCCGACTCGCAGTCGATATGGGCGTGGGCTGTGGCCTAGAAAGGTCGACCAAGGATGATCAGACAATCAGAAAGTGAGCTAGGAACTTCCGTATCTAAAACAAGAAAGTCAACAGGAAAACAGAGACTGTTGACCCTAACCACCACGTCTTCCACCACACCCTTCAGAATTTTGACAGAACGATCTGCCAACTGTAACGTGACAGGGGTGGGTTTCAGATTTCCCAAGGAAAATTTTTTGAGCATGATGGTTGGTATAAGATTGATGGAAGATCCTAGATCAAGCAAGGCACGGTTAAAATTGCAGCCTTGGATGCTACAAGAAATAAGCGGTGTGCCTGGATCTTTCTGCTTTGGTGGTAGATTTGACAGTATAGCACAACTCGCATGAGGCAAGAGAACCACCGGATTCTTAGTTTTCTTTGACTGTCGCCTGGGTGTTGTGTAGTCTTTGAAATATCGGGCGACAGTAGGTATGTGGTCGATAGCCTCGAGCAGAGGTACCTTGATTTCAAAATCCCTGAACAAATTATGCAGGTTATCAAAGGCCTGCATATCTTTCTTCTTGCCTTTTGGCTCCCTCAGTAGAGCCTTAGGGAATGGAACTTATTCTGGCACCAATTTGGGTGTATCGTCCTCTCGCGAATGCGGTGCGCATCCCAAATGAGTGGGCGATCAAGAAGACGGGCCAGGATCAGGTCGAGGCGGATGGACGGTCTGCTTGCCGCTCCTCGTAGTGGTCGCATTGGACGATGCGGGTCCAGTGGGATCATACGGCGGAGGAGGGTTCGCAATAGGGACATAAGAGTGAGGTGCTGCAGCGGGATTAGCCTGAAATCCCAGTGGAATGCTCGGAGCTTGCAAAATCTGATGAACCTACCCCTGAGAAGTTCGTACCAGTGGTTGAGGACCATGGGGTACGAAATTTCGCAGGTTGGGAACAGGTTGGGCGGGAAGAGTGCCCTGAGATTGAGTCGCCATGCGTAGTTGACTGATCTCAGCATTCTGCTGTGCCAATTGGTGCTGAAGAGAGGTCATGTTCTCTTCATGGCGCTTTGACATTTTCGTCATCATTCGCATCAATTTATCAAGAGGACTTGATGCGTGTTCTGTTTGCGTTACGCAAGGACCCAATGGCGGATTTGCCATGGGATTGACTGGGCCCTTGGGATGACAGGTGCAGATGATCGCATTGGTCCACCCACGAGGTTTTGGTGCTGTGGGTTGTTGGACCATGTGAAGTTCGGATGATTTCGCCACCCTGGGTTATAAGTGGCAGAGAACGGGTTGTTCCCCAGGGCGCGAGCATCTTCTATGCCAGAAGACGCGTTCGCATGTAAATATGCGTTCGAGCACACAGAGTTTTTGTCCTCCGTGTCAAAATACTGGCTCGCAGAAGCCAGATCCACATGACTTACCGAATCGCTCGGCACGACACTGTTCGCCGTTTTGTTGCGTAAATGAAGTGATAGCACGGCAAAGCACATTGGTTCGCCCGATTGGGAAGAACTTCTTGGGAAACGTTGTTTGCATCTCTTCCCAAGAGTGGATGGTTCTCCCAAGGTACGTAACCATTGCGATTCTTTATCCCGCAATGAAAATGGGAACATTTTCATGAGGACTATAGGTAACCTGATATTTCTTGGTTTGACTATTTTAGCCAATCAGGTTAAGTCTTCCAAGTGGAGAAAAGGATCTTCACTTGCAAGACCATGGAAGTGAAAATTTATCAGGCCAATTATGTTAGGTTTTATTTCAAAGTTGTCCCTTCCCATGGGGACCCGAATTTGTCTTATGGTCTCTGTAGCAGCGGGATTCTGATAGGAGCTAAGAGACCTAGGCTCCTCCCGTTCGAGAGGGTTCTACATTTCCTCCAATGTTTCCCTAATGGCCTCAATTTGTTCATTATACAGTTCCATTTGGGCTTGAAGGCGGGTTATGGGATCTAAGGCTCCACCACCTGGTGGGTTTTGAGGGCGGTTTGCTCCCTCGGGATTTGGGGGTGGGCGTGCAGCATGTTTGTGGAGGAGGAGGATGATTCGGCTTCTTTTCTAAAATTATCAGGCAATTCACACAGTTCAGGGTTTTGTGACTTCCTCCCAAACATGCACTACCGTAGGAAGAATTGGGGGGATACGAAGGGAAAAGAGATGAGAGAAATGACGCTGCAAAGGTACACTTGATGACAAATCAATACAATCAAATTCCTAACCTCTACAGTGTGCCCTTAGACTTAAAGATCTAAGTTACCTACTATCACGAACTACGGAACCGAAGGCGAGCACCGCGGAACCACCGGGCCAGATTGAAAGGCCGTTTGCCCTAGTCTTAAACACCCGATAGCATGCGGGAACCCTCACCAGCCCGTAGGCACTACACTCAGGTAGTTAGACCTCCAATCCTTAATAAGGGTCAAGTTGCTACCAATTTTAGTTAGAGGCTTAGGATCAAGTGCTTTTGGAATGTGAAGGGCGTTATTTACGGGTAATGCCCAAGTGATTGATTTTTAGAGTGTGTAAACCAAGCATGCAACAGGGAAATCTCCCCGAGTTGAAGTTTTAATTGGTGAATGATTTTTAGAGTTTCAGCCTTAAGTAGTATGGATTTTAGGATTTCACTGAATTACCAATTTAACCAATCTCCAGATTTTGAGAGAATACAAGTTTTCTTCTAAGTCCAACAAACCCTTCTTCAATGTCAGTTGGTTAATGCATGCTAAAATACAATGGGTTTCTCTAGATGAAGATTTCTATGTGTGGATGCACGAGTCAATTTTAGATTAGTGTGAAAGGGAGCCAAAGTACTTCAGTTCAAGTGCTCCCAATCATTAAAATGATTTCTACACACAAGGCTCAACCATAAGATAAAGAAAATCAAATTGTTGGGGTTGAAGTATTCGGGATCGAATCTTAGGCACGTGAAAGGTCGTGGTGGGGTTGGAATCAACTCAATTCCAAGTCTCCCCACCAAAAAGGTGATCCCGAATTGCAGATAGATGAGGCAAAGAGGGATGGCAATAAATCTTTTTATTTTTGCCTCAAAGAATACTTCACACGGTGAAAAATTCAAAAATCAATCCCAGGGCGGTGGGAGTAATGGCAAACAATCAAGCAAGTGATTTTTAATCCACTTGCCCCAAGAGATCCCAAGAAGTGTTTTTAGTTTTTTTTTTTTTATTAAGGTGACAAGTTAACTTAAGTTGCTAAGAAAGAAAGACCTACTTGTTCAGCAACGTGTGCGAAGCTCCAATGTCGTGCCAGCGTCTTCACGCTCTTGTTCCCACCTTGGAGCTGCCTACGTCTTCGACTTCGTCTGCCTATCTTCTTTTTACAACAGGTTCACTTGCACAGCAACAAACAAAAACACCCGTGAAGAGAAGGGTGTGAGATGAGAAAAATTAAAAGAATAGAGTAAAAACTTACTTGAATGCGCACTTCCCTGGCAACGGTGCCATGAAAAGATGTATGTGCGGACCCGGATAGGCTGTGTTAATATGATGATTTTATCGTTGAAATGAGTATAGTGGTTAACCTAAATCGAGCCTAACCATCTCTTTACAAAATTTTTTTACCTGACCTACTTGATTTTATCTTGGTCACTTTTAGGCCCAGGGTCGAACTCAGGGAAGTGGGATTAGATGTGAATGAGTTTCTACGCCTTTCCTACAATGAATCTCTTCCGTTCGTTTATTATCTTCTTGGTATTTTTCTATTTAAGATTTTTTTCTGATAATTTTTATCCTTGAGGTACACCCTCAAAATCAGGTTATTGGCTTTGAGCCAAATTAGGATTTCAAAACTGGTCTTGCTATTTGTAAGACTGAGTACCTGCAAGTCAAAGATTATCTTTTCTCTTTTGTGTATTTTTTTTAATCTTTTTAATGGTAGGAAAGAGAAACAAAAATAAAGTAAATATAGTATATATATATGTATATGTTATATATGTATAAAGGGGTGGGGGTGGAGGTGGAGATGGCGTGTAGCATGACGTCGAGTCGGTCGTCATCTAGGAAGACGCAACCAACAGGACGAAGTGCCGCGTGGAGTGTAGGATGGATGGTGGAAGATGTGTGCGGAAACGCTTTCTGTACGTGTGTATCGGGGAATATCAGCAACTGGTGCAGATATTCCCGCGATACAACGTATGGTAAGTGATATGAAAAAATATATATATATGTACATATGTAAATATATATCTATATGTATATATATATAGTTATAATTATATAGGTATATGTGTACTTATATATGTATATATATATATATATATATATATATATATAGTTATATAGTTATATATATGTGTATATGTATATATATATATATATATATATATATATATTAGTATAAGTATTTATGTATATAGATATATGAAGATAGATATAAAATATATATATATATATATATGTATGTATTTATAGTTATAGGTATATGTATGTATATATATATGTATAAATATATGTGTATATATATGTATATATCTTATACTTAGTTATATAAGTACTAATATATGTATAGATATATGTATATATATATGTATGTATGTATATATATCAATATATATATGTATATGTATATATACATAAGTATATAATAGTGTATAGGTGAGTGGGTGTGTGTGCGAGAGTGTGAGAGAGTGTATGTATGTGTCTGCAGAGAGAGTGAGAGAGTGCTGTGAGAGAGAGAGAGAGAGACTGCTGGAGTGAAGAAGGCGTTTAAATCGCTTGCAGCCTCCAAGCGTCGTCTGGTGGTCCACGCGCACGCGCAGGCGCATGGGCGCACGAAGAGGCACGCACGTAGGAGGGAGCAGGCGTGGGGGAGAGACCGCAGCGCACTGCGTTGCGCGGTGAGGCGGGTGCGGGCGAAAGGCGCTATGCGCTGAGAGGACGCTGAAGCGGGCCGGCGTACGCGAGAGCGGGTGCGGGGAGAGACGCGGGCACGCGCAGACGGGTTGCAGACGGTCGCGGTGCGCCGGGTGACCGGATAAGTGAGAAACTTACCGGTCACCGCACTGTAGCCACAGTGTTCCGCTGACTAGCGTGAACAGTGGCTACAGTGCCGCTCGGCTTGCGCGATCGGGTGCCAGCGGTTTCGTGAGTGCGGGCGGTGTGGAGCGACTGGCGCACGTGTGGAGAAGCTGTGCCGGCTACTGGCTTGCGCGGAGAGGCGGGTGCGGGTGCAAAGAAGCGGGAGGCGAGGGCAGCTTGCGGGCGCGTGCTGGAGGCCTGCGCTGCTACTGCTGCCTTGCTGCTGCTGCTGTGGAGCTTGAGCTTCAAAGCTTGAAGCTCCTGCGGCAATGGTGGAAATGGCTAAACGATGAAATAGAGAGAGAACCACCAAGCCCACCGGCTCTTTAATGAGCTGGGCGGTGGTGGGACTCACAGTGGTGGTTGTGCACCACTGTGAGTTGCTCCTGCCCGTAGCGTGGCTCCTCAGAAGGAGGAGAGGCTACGTATGGAGGGGAGAGGGGAGGAGACGGCCTGGAAGGAGGGAAGGTGCTGTGTTTTGGCGTGTGGACCAGGCTCAGCTGCAAGGAAGAAGGTTGGGCTCTTTTTAAAGAGGAAGAAGGCATGCACAGCCATGCCCTGGTTGTGCATGGCTGTGCATGGCTGGCATGGCTGTGCAGGGCAAGCCTGCAGCAGAGAATGGTGTGAAGACGATCAAGCCATGCCATGCAACCGCGGAGAAGAAAGTCAAATAAAACATAAAAATAAAAATAAAGGTGGTGAATTTTGCAAGGCAGCACTTGAGGAAAACATAAATTTCAATGCCATTTTATTCACTCTCCTCCCCTCTCAAATAGATGCATGCATGCATCTAATTTTACAAATGCGACTATGTCTACCTAATTTACACAGGTAATGTTAGGAAATAGCACAAGTTGGCACAATTGTTGGTGTATTTTTGCTGTGCAATCATTTACTCCTAACTCCCCGTAGGGTTCATGCTCATATTTCTCATACCATTTCATACCAGGCTTCATCATTCACATTTTCATTCCTAGGTTATACACATGCAGCTCGTGTTTCTATCATTCACGTTTCTATTCTCAGGTTATACACATGTAGCTCGTATTCTAGCATTTAACGTATACAACAGGTAAGGTCACATGTAACTATTTAACTAGCACAGGTAATTCATATTTCACAGGTAGCTTTGGTTCATTAACAAATAGTTGTTTTCTACCTACTCATTCAAGACAGCAATTCAATCATGCATACAGACATTCCAAGTATTTCTCATCCTAGGATTCATGTCATATCCTAGGTTCTAAGCATTCATTAGACACATGCGTTCAAGTTTATAATTAAATTAGGGGAAGCCACTCTACCAGACAACCCAAGAGTATTGGGGGCTCGAATGGCAAGCTCACGTGCCTCAGCAAGCCCCGAACCTGCAACGGAACGAAGTCCTATAACAAGGAACAATCACAATAGAACATTTAGAACATTATACAAAGCCTTCTAACAAGTAGAGGAACTCACAAGGAAAACATCGATATCTTATTTGCGTAAAACGAACCTCAAACGGACCCTAAACGGATCAAAAACAGGGCTACTGACTCAAATCAGACGTCTGCCACAATGTCCAGATGTCTTAAAAGTGGCCAGAAATGCACCTCAGGCTCTGTGTTGACCTCAGACATCCAAGACCTCTTCTGGACCATCTGGACCTAGCTCCAGACGTCCGACCACCTCTCTGAATGTCTGGGAGTGCTTCCAGCCGTCTGGTAAGCTGCCCAGACATCTGAGACGCATGGGAGGGCATGTCCCATGCCTTCTCGAAGCAAATCATGCACGCCACAGCAAAATCTTCTCAAATTAGCCACGCAAAGCGTAGTTGCAGAGCGGCCTACATGGCCGTATTCGCAAAGGGAATGTACCTTCGCGGAGATCTGCCTTCAGACGTTTGGAGTCGGCTCCAGATGTCCTCTCCATCATCTGGGCGGCACTCCAAACATCTGATTTTGGGAAAAACACAGATCCAGAACCTCCTCCCGCTGGTCCTCGCTACGCGCAGCCGCGCCGCGCCTCGCCTCCTCGCCTGCAGCTCCGGCTACAGTAGTGTCAGGGACGACTCCCTGATGCACTCCTCCTCTCGCACGCGCCGCTCCAGCTGTGCGCCTTCCTGTGAGCTCCCACACGAGCTCACAAACTCAAGTTCCTCCTCCTCTCTTCACGCCACTCCTCCTTGTCGTTGCTCTCGCGCTCTCTCTCTCACTAGCTCCTCTCGCTGGGGTGGAGGGGAAGAGAAGAAGGGGCTAGTGGAGTGGGGAGAACGAGGGGGGAAGAGGGGTTTATAAAGATGTTGTGTTACGGTTCGTTGGAGGAGGGGAGAGAGAAGAAGGGGAGAAAAAGAGGGTACTGTCTGCGCACAGACGTGAAGCTCGTACACAAATTTTGATTTCCAGACATCTAAGAAGGCATCCAGACGTCTGACCAGACGTCTGACCGACAGTCCAGACGTCTTAAAGGGATCAGGACAGAACGGGTCTTAACAAGATTTGAGGTTGAAAACCATTCAGATCTAAAATTAGATCTAATGAGTTGGTGCATTGTGAGAAAAATCGAGGAAATCAAAAGCTATATGACAATGCGTAGAGGGAGGAAATCATGAATAGTAACTGGGGGAAATCGTCCCCTCTGATTTGGGATGATCAGAGGAGGTGAGGGGGGGAATTTAATCTAAATCTACTCCTAATACTATACTAACATGCACAACAGATTAACACTAATTCTACATCTAATTCTATTACCAAGCTATCTAACTAACACTATAGCTAAACTACAAAACAATAAAACAATTCTAAAAGGAAGAATGGGACCTATGGATCCTTAGTTGGTGGCTAAGGAGGAAGAAGAGGGGGGGGGGAGCTCCAGTGACTGAAAAGCTTTCTAGTGAAGCTTCTGGGTCGTCCTCAGGCGTACGTCATCCCTAGCGACGAGGAGGAAAGGGAGGTGAAGAACTACACCTCTATCACAGGTGCAGCATGTGAAGGGATTAGGGGAACTGGAGGGGAAGAAGGGATTGCTCTCAAGGATGTAGGAGAGGAGGCGATCCTTTGCGTGCGCGACCACTGAGGTGCTTAAGTAGCAATCTCGATGGCTTAGATCACCGCGTGGGTGAAGATAGTCGACGAGGGCACCGACGACAAGGATGAGAGGTGAGGAGCACGCGGGCTATCGAATTGAACTCTGACCATAGGATGGGATCTGGGGGATTGAGTGAGCACACATGCCACTTCGCATGAAGCTTCAATTCATATCGAGCCGCAGATCGAGATCAATGAGAGAATGGACGGTCGAGATGGTGCGGGTTCTTCGCATGCTATAGTGCACACGCGGAGGCAGCAGGTTGCCGATTCTATTGGGTAATTTGCAGGGAGAGGCCCCTTGCGAAGGGGTAGGACATTTATAGGTGAGCCCATAAGTGGTAGGAAATCATAACTAAATGGTCCTTAAGGGCTTTCAAAGAGGTCCCTGCGGGTTACAAAAAGGTCCGAGAAGGTTTTCTAATGAAGGAAATGTGATGCACAAAGGAACTAAATGTCAAATCTAAGTTTCAAAGCCTTAATGATGTCCAAATGCCTTCAAGTTTTTATATGTGCTTAATTGAGCATTTAAGAAGTTAATTATACTTTTGATTTGGACTTTTAAACTTGTTTGTGTGTTCAATTAACACTTAGATCACCATTTGACCTTTTTCTCAAGAATATCTCGTTTTATGACCTAATTGTGCAATTTTAACACAGAATTAAGGTTTTAGGTCTTTTTCTTTGATTTCCACACTTAACCCTTTTTATGTGTTAATTTGGTATTGTTTAACCAAGTTTCTAGCTAAACTTTAGCTTTTTAGCTATGATGAATAACCACTCATCAGTATTCACTATATATTTTACATTTCCTACTTGAGGAAGTATATCTTGGACTTGAATTACGTTTGAGCTACAACAATGTGATAATCGAAGAAAACTTGACTTACCTAAAGCACTCTATACATATATTGGATCAGATGGTCAAGAAGTCGAAGAAGAAAGAAGCCCCTTTGGTGAAGGTATTTTACAGGAACCATAGATATGAAAAGGCAACTTGTGAATCTGAGGAGGATATAAAGGAGTGATACGTAGAGTTATTTGCTGGTGAGTTTTAAAACCTTGCTTTTATCTTCTTTAAGGTTATGCCTATTTAAGGTTGTTACAAACTTCTTTATATCCATTTTTGCCGTCGTGAATAACCTTACTCAAGTTTCACGGATGGAACTCCCTTTAACGTCGATATTTTTGTTATGACTCGAAGTCCAATTTCAAGCCCACTTCTATATTAGGCATGTCAAGACGTTCCCATTGACACTTATTAGGCATGGAATCAGGTTAGCATAACTCGAAAATGACAAAACATAGGTTTTGACCAAAGTTAGCCAAACCTTGAGAAAGTCTTGCTCGAAATATGTCATATATGGTACTACTGGATTCCTCTTTTCAAAGGCTTTCCAATGATACTTATTGAATGAATTTTCGAGTTGTGTAGCAAATGTTATGCGTGAAACATGTTAAATGGGGATGTAGGCGCACGTAAATCAAGATCGAGGGGTACTTTGGCCCAATCTAGGTATTTCTTATGACCTAGCTCGACCTTAGCACTACAAATACGTGCCCTAAAGTTCTGTTCTGTCATCACCTCATTTTCATGGCAAAAACCTGTGCGGAAAATCTCAAGAAATTGTGAGGAGAGGAGAGAGTTCTCGAGAGGTGAGAGAAAGGGATAGAGAGAGCATCCTGTTCTCATTTTCTTGCATTTGCGTGCAGCAAAGAGAGAGAGGAAGTGGTGCAGACGACACGAGCACTCCAACGACAATGTGTCGCGAAGAAGGATGGAAGCAACTCTGTGTAAATGTGTGCGTACACGAGAAGGATCAATCGCGCATGGATGCAAATGGGAAGTGCATATTTCATTGTTTCGACATTTCGGGATGTGCAATGTTGCCCGGTAAGTGCCTGACATGTGGTGAGGTGCAAGAGGGAGGGTCGGTTCAATTGAATCCGCATGTTCAGGATTAATTTAGGCCTCTTTACACCTCTTTGCCTGGTTCAGGGTTTATTGTGCTTTGATTTCGACAAACCACATATCGCTAGAATCATCTCAACGCGAACTTTACTTTGGGGAGTACTAAACCCCCATCAAAGTAATTGAATTATGATTTTACCTCTAGATTCTCCTATAATTGCATTTTTTACCATGTTCCTCCCATGTTTGTCATAGAGTTGACACTAGCGTGCATGAGATTTAAGGAGGCGTGGATAGTTTCAGAAGCCTTTGACCTGATCTCACGGAGTTGTCGTGGCCCCACGATGACCTTAGGTAGAGTAGCTCCTCCTTCCTCTTCATGCGTTGGTTCCCTATGATTAGTATTAATGTATGAACATGATTACTTGATATACGTGCATTGCTAATCCCTTTTGTTGAGTTATGGAGTTCATTTTGATATCGAGATTTGTTTCTAATCATGGGTACTTGATAATGGCAAGTTGAAAAATATATAACAGGGTACTTGTCATAAAAAGTTTTGTTTGTATGGATAACCAAAGCATGTTTCTAGTGTGATAAAATGTGAATAACTCAAGCATGGTTTATGGATATTTTAAAAGAAATTATGCTTATAATCTAAATCTATTAGTAAATGAATATGATTAACTGAGAAGATGTGTTCCTCTGTGGTAATGGATAAGTTACTCTAATTCTCTGTCAAGTAAGATAATTAACATGCAAGTCAAAAATTTTTTGTTAAATGATGATAACTATTAAGACCCATACTGTTAAAACACTTTAAGACGTCTGGGACTTGGGTCAGACATCTGGACACCTTCCCAAAAGTCTGGAAATCAAATTTTTTGTGTGTACGTCCTCGCGTCTGCGCGCGTGCTGCACGCAGACAGTATGCAGCTACATTTTCCTCTCTCTCCTCTCCCCGATGAAACCCTAAACCTCAACCTTATAAACCCCCCTCCTCTCCTTCATGCCACCCCACTTCCATCCACCCGTCCCCTTCCTCTAGCGGTGAGCAGCAGGCAGCGAGCGTGAGCGGTGTGGGAGGAGAGGAGCAGTGAGGGGAAGAGAGGAGAGCACGCGAGCTCAGAGGGAGTTCGCCAGAGATCTCACGGCCGGCTGGCGCGTGCGCGAGGCAGAGAGTTGCATCGAGGAGGTCCTCCCCGACACTGTTGCAGCCAGAGCAGCGGTCGAGTGGGCGCGGCACGACCGCGTGCTGCGTGAGAAGGCGAGGGCAGTCTCTGATTCTGGGATTTCTCTAGAATCAGACGTCTGGATCTACATCCATACGACGTCTAGAGGAGGCTCCAGACGACTGAGAGGTAAATCCCGCGACGTACACCTCCCTTTGCGGATACGGCCATGCAGGCCATTCCGCCGAGGCACTATTCCGTGCCATATTGAGGAGATTTTTCACCGCATGTGAGGATTCGCTTTGGAAAGGCACAGGACATGCTCTCCCATGCAGTTTAGACGTCTGGGCGAGGCACCAGATGGCGGGAAGCATCTCCAGACGTCCGGAGAGGTGGTCGGATGTCTGGAACTAGGTCCAAACGGTTCAACAGAGTCCCTAGACGTCTGGGGAATAGCGCAGAGTTGAGGTAAGGTTCTGGACTTTTTTTTAAGACGTTTGGAAGGTGTTCCAGACGTCTGATATGGATCAGGATTGCCGTTTTTGACCCATTTAGGGTCCGTCTGAGGTTCGATTTCCGCAATTAAGATTCCACTGTTCTTCGTATAAGTTCCTCTACTTGTTGGAATACTTTTTATCATGTTCTGAGTGGTTTCTTGTGATTGATCCTTGTGATAGGACCTCGTTCCGTTGCAGATTTGAGGTTTGCTGAGGCACGTGGACCTGCCGATTAAGCCCCTATTACTCCTGGGTTTATTGGTAGAGTGGCTTCCCCTAGTTTAATTACAAATATGAATGCATATCTGGAATAAATGTTAGATCCTAAGGTATGGCATGAATCCTAGGACTAGAAACACTGGAATAGTTTTATGGAATGTATGAATTGCAGTTTTGGATGAGTAAATAGAATAATAATAATTGCCTGTAAATAGATAACAGCTGCCTGTGAAATGTAAAGTACTGTTGTTAGCAATTGTTGCATGTAAATTCCTGTTGTTTACAATTAAATATGAGCTGCTTGTATATGAATTGGAAATGGAAGATTGAATGTTGAAAACACGAGCTACTTGTGAATAAACCTGGAATGTGAATAGTAAAGTTACATGCTACATGTGTAGAACTTGAGAAATGGAAATAGAAATGATGAAACCTAGTATGGCTTGGCCTGAGAAACATGAGCATGAACCCTACAGGGAATTAGGAGTAGAGCTCCTAGAAATAAATGAAATGGAACTGGAAATGTGAATGGGGAAGTGAGCTGACCCTTGAGTACAGAGTACCAAGGAGAGCGACTGTCCCCCCTACTGAGTCAGAGCGAAGCTAGCCGCCCTAGGGTTGGGACCCAGGGTTAGGATTGGCCACTTTGTACTGACTTTTTGGCCCTCGCATACACAGTACCGGGGAGAGCTACTAGTGTAGGGAGAGAACTAGCCACCCCACGGGGCTCAGGATTCAGTTAGCCGACCTACATCGACTTGTTAGGCCCACTGGGCAAACCAGGGTAGTCAGGCGAGGGTGCGCGGACTGTGGAGGGGCGAGACCCCTGTTTGGTTCTTAGGGGCTAGACCCCTGTTGTTGAGAGGACTATGCCCTATACTGGTTCCGTGATGTGCTTTGGGCGCACCTGTTAACGGAAATGACTGACAGCGTGCCAGTGCGGGGTAGCTACCCGTGCGTTTATCGCGCGTGCCGTAGTCACCGTTACGTCTGTCAGTGACCTTGGGTTGGTTGATTGAGTGTAGGACTACCACGGGGGACTCTCCCAGCCAGGAGAGCATCATGTGCTACTTCTACTCTTCGGAAAAGACTGCAATCAAGATTGTTCCCACGAGGAACATTCGAAATCAAGAAAGAGACCTGATAAATAAACCAAGTGATGAAAGAAAGAATAATTAGTTAAAGAAAGAAAGAAATTGAAAACAATAGCTACCTGTCCACCTTTACTGTTTTAGTTAGCTGGTTGCCACTCTACTCAGCGTTCGCTGACGTTTTATGCTCATAACCTTTTTCAGGTCCAGGTGTTGAGCAGCCAGAGCCTACGGCTGCAGAGGGTGATGAGCCCAGTAGTTGTAGCTTTTGTTGTACTCCGTTTCCTGTTGTAGTGAGTAATTTGTTACACTTCTGTGCTCTTTCATTGTAAACTTTACTTTCCTGTACCTGTTTAAATTTTCTACTGTTGTGGTGGTGTGTACTGTAGTAGTTTACTTCTTTACTACTGTATTTTTGTTATTGTTAGTTGCTTGCATGGTGAATGTGGTTTATTTTACTGCTTTTTGGTTACTTTCTCGTTGGACTACTGGGTCTTGGAATTAGTTGAGTCGATCCGGTCTCGTGTCCTGTAGGGATTCGGGAACCAGGTCATAACAATAACAATCTTGTTAAGTGAATGTGACAAGAGAAAGTGGTGAGAATTATAATGGAGACCTTTATGGTACAAAGATAATTACATGATATACTATGTGGGGAATGGATAGTGAAACCCTAGAAATCTCATAAGTTTATCTGAATGGATAGTCATGTGCCTGGTATCAATGCTATGGTTGGTTATATTGTACTTAGAGGTAGAGACTAAATCAGGGAGTAAGCTAGCCTCCCTACGACTCTTTTATTAGGCTGTTTGGCCAACCAAGTAGCTAGCTGCAAGTGAGTACATGTTATTTACTACGAGAGGCCTGTTACTATATTCTTCTATATCTTGTAATAGAGATGACTAATTCTGTGCTGCAACGATATCTCCTCGCATCTTCTAAGGAAATTGATTATGGGTTGGTGATGATTGGAAATGTGTGAATGCATAGATAATATGGAATTGGATAATAAATGAATAATTAAAATGAATAAGTACCCTCTTTCTTGGTTTTTATAATTTTCATATTAATATTATGTCTCTCTTTGCTACTTTATTCAACTGTTGCTAATCTTTCTTGTTTGGACTCTATACTCAAGTTTTGGTGAGTAGCGACTAGGTTCCATGGTTGTGGAAGGTGATGGTGCTAGTCTAAGTTCTGGACCATAGTCGATCGATAGGACATTTTGGTTGATTATAGTTAATTCTTTCTTTCAATGTCGTTTTCTTCAAATTCATGCTCATACTTATTCGATGGCTTTGACTAATGATTGAATTCAATAGCCCTTTGTTTCACTTTTATTTTTCTTCGATATGTGTAATGACCCAACCTCGAGGGACTAAGTCAGAAGATTTATACCTAACTTGGATTGCTACGATGTTGCCAACAAAAAGCATATGCTCATTAACCATGCAATAATAGTGCAAAGTTAAGGTAATATCTAAACATTGACATTTCCATTCACAAACTAGAGCACAAATAGAAATATTAATGTAAGGAAAAATAACCATAAAATAGAATTGTGATAAAAATTGGAATGACGTCACATCACCCAACGAGAAAAAAGCCTAATAAATAAAATACTACAAAAAATACTACCTCAAAATAAAGTAACTATGGTAGTGATCTAGCGTAGTCTCGCATATTCGTTAACTTCTGGTTGAAAGTCAAGATGGGGCAACATGAGCTAAAGAGTTTAATAAAGTGTCAAACCAAATAAGAATGAGGTATCAATTAGGTAGAAGTAAGGATTAAGGACAATCTCATAATTATTTATGCAATTGTTTAATTTCTCTTTATCTATCTTGTTCAATTTAGAAGTATATTTATTTATGATATTTCTCTTGACTCGAGTTGTGAGAACTTGGGTCAGGATTTGATGAGGTACATCAGGTGACCAACCCGATATGTCCTGACATCTATCGACTGAGTCATAGCGCAACATGCAACTATGTACGTAAGGGAGTCCGTACTCAAGAACGATCTTACATCAATGAAGTCGAATCATCTTTACTCGCTAATCCACCATCACATAATTCATTTTCAAACCATGCGCTAGCCCCAACAATCACAAGGAGTTGCATATCTTTATTGATGAAGCATACAACTCTCTAACTTAGTATATTTTATTTTAAAATTTTCCAGACACATTTATTTTATTTTGGACATTTAACTCTTTCTAAGATAAGAAATAGTGTTACAACAATTCACAATAGATATTTTATTTTCCAAACATTTTTCATACAAAATTTCAGTTACTAATTATCCACGATATTTGCATAGCATAGTTATTAATTTAAAATAGGCAACTCATCTTTCATGCAACTTATTTATTTGTAAGCAGTAATTCCTCATTCCCAAGGGCAAAGGAACAATCGTTTTAATTAAGTACGTAGCTCTTAATTTATTAATTTAAAGAATTTATGAGGTTATCAAAATAACATATCTATCGGTTGACTTCTAAATCAGCCAGAGATGGAATAAATGAACAGTCTAAGTTGTCAAAAATAGAGAGGACACTTTAGTTGAGATTATGAGTACTCGAGGTTCGCGTGGTCTACGGTCGTCAATCAGAGTCCCCGAGAAAACATGAGTAGACGGGTCACCGTAGACGACTAAGAGAAGACAAAACAGAAACGAGGAAAGAAACCCACGTGTCTTGTGAGTCACAGGAAATGGGCTCGAGAGCATGTCCTGACAATCCGAAAGTATCCTGTACGTCGTCACCTGTTTGACACACAACACGTGACGTCAAATACTTGAATCTTACTCACGGACACACACTCACGCGCACTTTTGCACCCTCGAGTTCCAATACTCACACATGTACGTATGTATCTAGATTACTTAGGCGTAATCGTACATATGTAATTAACTCTCCCACCATGGCTCTTTACATGTAATATATATATTTCCCATTACGTATTTGTTCGTATATATGCACATATATAAGTATTGAAAAGCTAGGACAAGCTACTTTCTAACAATATGTTTATATTACATAAGCTTTAATACTTAAAATTATACTTCTCTACAAAACAAGTCCACTTTGAGAACCCATTCCTATAAATATTTTTCAACAAATCTTTCTTCTTGTCATAAAAAGCGACGAGTGCGAAAAAGAAATAATCAACAAGCTAAACACTTCTAAAGAGCTACAGCTTTGCATGCAAAAACTATCAAAGAAGAACACATGTAAGTGACCATCCATTTGCAAAAAAAATTGAAGAGACAATTCAGAAACACCACATTAATCGCAAAAATGGGTAAGACCCAAAATTGTGAACCGCAATTAGCACAATCATTACAACACATGCAGCAAAATGGACACCAACAAAGAGAAAATTAACAACCCACAAGTCTAACGAAACACTTCAAAGGCTAATTTTTTTAACAAGTAGATCGCGCTGAGATGCACAGATGTCACCAAAAGGAGCAGCAATGTGACAACTTTGTTAGGTAGAATGAAGTAGGAGAATCCTAGGGAGTGTGGAAAAACCCTAGAAGCTCACATGTTTGGCTTATGATTGATGGTGGTATTGACGGGGGTGATGGCAATAGAGAAGGGGACCGATGGAGGAGAGTGGTGGTGGTGGCACCCACCAATCATGGGATTGTCATAGCTTGGTTGTCGGAGGACTGAGATCGAGGTGGTGGGTAGTTGGGGTGGGGAGCGAGAAAAAGATGAGATATATGTAGGGAAAAAGGGGGGGAAGAGTTGTGTGTGCAACGCGAATCGCGAGGAGAATGGTAGGGGGTGTGGTTTAAATAGGGGAAGGGTAGGGTTAGGGTTTTGAGGTGAAATTTAAAAAAAATAAATACAACCCACATAACTCTTATTTTTGGGTTCTGGAAACTTCGATTCATGCATGACGAACTTTGTTGGATCTATCACTTTGAGAGAAGCATGGTGATGACCTCGGATGTCAAGTTTGAGTCCCAGCTTGTATTTCAAGATTTTTGAGTTAAACACGGTTAAAATGCTAAAATACGATGAAACACAAAACACACACCACAAGAAAATCACTATTGGTGACATTTAAGTTGTGACGGTCGTGAAACCATTGCTAATAGTGCCTAATTAACGACGATTATGTGTTCGAATGTCGCCATCCTTGAGTTGGGAGTGTATGTTGTGTCAGTAAGGGGTATTTTGGTAGAAATTTTGTGACAGTTAGGTAAAAACTATTGCCACAGAGAATCCATGATCGCCGCTTGGGGGAGGGAAATTTTCATTTCGGTAGGTGGAAGGAAGAAATTTTGCATTTGGAGATGGTTAATCCTTAACTGTCACCAATGCGCAAGTGCGACTGTTGATCAGCCGTCACGAATTGTCAATGCGACCTGCAACCTTCCTTCTTTGATTAATCGATTAAGATAAGTTTTTAATCGATTAAGAAAGCTCCTGAAATTGCTGCCATATGCACATTCGTGACAGTTGATCAATCGTCGCAAATTGTCAATGTGCCTGCGAGAAAAGTTAACTCGCAATTCATGATGGATTTGATCAACCGTTGCGAATGTGTGCAGCCGTGTGAAAATATCTACTCCCCGCATGAGCGAAAAAGTTGCCATATGCGCATTCGCGATGATTCATCTGATCAACTGTCGCCAATGGCGAATATAACTCCACACTCATGCCCCTTCCCCCTCCCCTGAAACCATTTCGTCATTTCTCCTTCCTGCGAGCTCGAGACTTCCCCTTACGGCCGCCGCTTCCCCCACACGCTGTCGACTCTCCCTCCCTTCGATGAGCCACCCCCTGCACCCCCTTCCTTGGCCCCCCGCCCATGCTCCGCCGCCCTCCCTAGCCACCCCCCTCCCCGACCTGTCGCCTCTTGCCCACGCATCGTCACCCCCTCCCTGGACCCCACCCACACGCCACCCCCCACTCCCCATACCGCTCATCCACGCCTGCCCCACGCTACCCCCTGCATTGTTCCCCGTGCCGCCTGCCCCTGTGCCCTCCCCTCCATCGCCCCCACCCCTCCTCCTCCTCCCTAAGCCACCCACCTCCTCCTCCACACTGCCCCTCCCTAAGTTTTATTTTTATTTATCTTTTATTTTTTGTATTATAAAGTTTTATTTATTATGATTTATTTGTGTAATTTAATGTAGGTTACGCTTATCATCGGAGATGTCTTCTCTGATTCATGTCTTCATCGAGGTACAAATGTTTGTATGCATTTTAATTCATAGATAAATGTGAATGCATGATTGTGGGGTGTATCCACTAGTTAATTCTGTTTTGAATGTGAATGTACAATTATGGGATATACCTACTAGTTAATTGTGTTTTGAATGTGAATGCATGACTGTGGGGTGTACCCACTAGTTAATTGTGTTTTAAATGTGAATGCATGATTGTGTGGTGCACCCAATAGTTAATTGGGTTTTAAGTGTATGCATGATTCCATTTGATGCTATGTTGTTATCTTGAGTTAATGTCGAGAGGATAGGCAGAGAGAAGAGATGAGAAGATTAGAGGAGAGGAGGTAGAGAATAAATATTTGGAAGAACCTTGGAAAGGAGAGGAGGAAGGAGAGAATTAATATTAAAAGGAGGTCAGGAGTAGGAGAGATAAATAAAGAAGATTTTGGAAGAAGCAAAGGAGGAGAGGGTGTGTTACGACCCGGTTCCCAGATCCCTATAAGATCCGAGATCGACTCGCCTCGATTAATCCCAAGACCTAGTCATCCAATGAGAAATAACCAAAAGTAGGAAATAATATCACATCCACACATGCATTATAACTAAGCAGAAGGAAAAGGAAACAGTAAAGAAAAGTAGAGTAACTATCTCAAAATAGTATATGCTATCACAACAACAACAGCGGAAAGAAAACAGAAAGTAACAAGAATAGTAAAATGGAAGTCTATTACTCACTACAACAACAAAAAAATGAAAGAGCTGGAAAGAAACGACTAAGGCTGGGCTCGGATGGGCCCAGCACCCTTTGCAGTCGGAAACTCAAGCTACTCAACTCCTGGTCCTGAACAAGGTTACAAAATGACAGAGTCAGCGAACGCTGAGTAGATTGGTGTTTACATTAATTATGTGCAAGTAAGGTAAAACAAGTAAGTAGGTTTTATTCTCATTTCTATTTATCTCATTTATGTATTTCTGGTTCATTTATTTCACAAAAGATCCAAGTATTTCTTGATCTTGCTTGTTCCTCGTGGGAACGATCTTGATTGCAGTCTTTTCCGTGGAGTAGAAGGTACACGTGGTGCTCTCTTGGCTGGGAGAGTCCCTCACGGTAGTCCTACACCCAGTCAACCACCCCGAGATCACTGTCGCGACGTAGTGGTGACTACAGCACGCGTGATAAGCGCACAGGTAGTTACCCCGCACTGGCACGCGGTCAGTCGTTTCCGCTAGCAAGTACGCCCAAAGTATGGCACGGAACAGTATAGGGCCTTGCCCTCTCAGAACATGGGTCTCGCCCCTCAGAACCAAACAGGGGTCTCCCCCCTCCACAGTCCGCGTACCCTCGTCTGACTATCCCGGTTTGCCTTGTGAGCCTAACAAGAGTCGATGTAGGTTGGTTATTCCTAACCTTGGGCCCCGTGGGGTGGCTAGCTCCCTCCCTACACTAGTAGCACACCTCGGTACTACGTACATGAGGACCAAACAGGAGTCGGTGTAGAGTGACTAGGCCTCACCCCGGGTCTCAACCCTAGAGGTGGCTAGCACCCCTCTACACTAAAAGAGACAGTCGCTCCCCTTGGTACCGCGTATGCAAGGGCCATCTCACTTCCCATTTATATACCAGATTTCCTTTCATACACAGGAATTCTGCTCCAAATTCCTCGTAGGATTCATGCTCATATTCATCTTATTATAAATATCCGGATCACACTATCAAATTCTCAATTTTCCATCATATACAGGCAGCTCGTGTTTTCATGTCTAAAACAGTATCTCATAATTACACTAATACAATTTGCTAGCAATTTATTTTAAACATGCATTCAAGTAAATAATACAACTCAAAACATGCTATTTCTACCTTAGGGTTCATTCCACATCATAGAATTCGATCCAATTATTCCAAATAAGAACATTCTTATTTAAATATTAACAACTGAATTAAACCACTCTACCGGGTATAGCGGGAGGAATGGGGGCCTGTACCGCAGATCGTGTCGTCTCCGCGGGTCCCGAACACGCCACCGACTGGTAACCTGTACCAGCGACTAAGTCACATTAGATGAGTTCAAAACAGTAGGTACTCAACACGAACAAGTAGAGAAACTCGAGTGGAAAACAACGGTACTTCGTTTGCGAAAATCTAATTCCGTTTGGGCCCTGAACGGGCCAAAAACACGGTTACTGTCCAAAATCAGACGTTTGGGACTAGTCCCAAACGTCTTAAAAGATGTTAGATCTTACCCTATGTCTCCTGCAGGTTCCTCAGACGTCCACATTTCTCTACGACCGTCTGAAAGAAGTTCCAGATGTCAGACTATGCCTTTAGTTGTCTGAAAGTGCCGTAGGACGTCTGGCGATGTGATAAGATGTCCAAAAGTGCTTGGAAAGGTGCATCGCGAGCCTTTCCAAAGTCCTACACCTGTGTATACAAAACGCAGACCTACTTTCAGCTTGACATTCTTGCGTTACGATCAGCATGGCGGAAAGTAGTGTTGGAAACACGTACCTTCGCGCGATGATATGCTTTCAGGTGTTCGGCTTCAGTTCCATATGTCCTGATGTCTCTCTAGATGTTTGGTTGACCCTCAAGATGTTTGATACTGGAAAGCTTCCGATATCAGAAGTCCCTCCGCGATGCCGCTCCCCTCGCAGTGTCGCCTGCAACACGTCACAGCAGCCTCAGCAGCTGCAGAGGGCTGGGAGGTCGCCTCCCCGAGCCCCTCCTCCTTGCGCACGTGCCCGCTGCCGCTCGCGCGAGCTCCCACACGAGCTTCGCCGAGCTTCCGTCGAAGCTTCCCTGAGCTTCCATCGAAGCTCCTCCAAGCTTCGCTTGAGGCTCTCCGACTGCACACGAGCTCCCCGAAGGTCCATCGACCTCGGTCCTCCTCTCTCACGCTCTTTCTCTCTCTCCTTCTCGTTTTCTCTTGCTCACCCTCTCTCTCTCGCTCTCCCTCGCCGATCCTTGCTCGGCCTCTCTCCTCCTTGCCGCGACTGCACGGGGGTGTCTGGATGAGGAGGTAGTGGTGGCTGGTGGTGAGGAGAGGGGGGTTTAAATAGGGTTTGGTGTTAGGGTTTCGAGTGAGAGGCGATAGGAGAGAGAGAACGTCCACACGCCGCACGCGCACAGAGGGAAAATAAGTCTCGATTTTTCCCACTTTCAGACGTCCGGGCCTGTGTCTAGACATCTGACTGAAACTCTAGACGTCTTATCCGGCTAAAAAGGCAACGTGTCATTTTATCATAACAAACTTAAAGGAAGTTTCGTCCCCGAAACTTGAGCTAGCTCAGGTGCGGAAAAAGGAACGTAAAAACGCATAACAAACTTAAAGAGGACTGAAGTAGGTCCGAAGAGACGCACCCTCAAAAAGCTCTGGGTACCGCTCTCACATTGCCGCCTTAGGCTCCCAAGTCGCCTCCTCGTACCGCTGGCTTTTCCATAGAACCCTCACTAGTGGTACTTGCTTCCATCTCAGATTCCGGACGGCTCTGTCTAGTATCTGTACTGGCCTCTCAGGATAGGTCAGGTCGTCCTCCACCTTGATGCTCTCGTGGCTTAGAATGTGGCTAGGATCAGCGATTGCTTCCTAAGGTTGGACATGTGGAACACGTCGTGCACTCCAAAAAATTGGGGAGGAAGGGCAAGCCGGTAAGCAATGGGTCCTACCCGCTCCAGGACCTCAAAGGGCCCCACAAACCTCAGCATAAGCTTCCCCTTCACCCCAAAATGCTGTAAGCCCTTCATGGGCGAGACACAGAGAAAGACGTGATCCCCAACCTCGAACTACACCTCTCTGTGCTTCTTGTCGGCATAGCTCTCTTGCCTACTCCTGACAGTGCGGAGTCGTCTGTGAATCTGCTCTATCACCTCCTGACTCTGCTGGATCAGCCTGGGACCAACCTCCCATACAAAGCCTTGTAAGGTGCCATGCAGATGCGTGAATAATAACTGTTATGGTATGCAAACTCTGCCAGGGGTAAATGCTCCTCCCAAAAGCCTCTCTAGTCTAGTACACAGGCACATAGGAGGTCCTCAAGTATCTGTATCGTGCGCTTTGACTGCCCGTCGATTTGGGGGTGGCAGGCTGTACTGAACCTCAGACGCGTCCCCAAGGCCTACTGGAACTCTGCCCAGAACTGAGAAATGACATGAGTATCTCTGTCGGATACGATTTCACGAGGAACTCTGTGCAGGCGCACCACATCTTTGCTAGTTGTGTTGGCCAAAAGGTGACTCAGATCAGTAGAAACCGTGCTGTCTTTGTCAACCAATCTACGATCACTCAAACTGCGTCGTGTCCCCGCTGGGTAATTGGTAGACCCACCACCAAGTCCATGGTGATGCTCTCCTACTTCCACTCTGGCACAGGAAGTGGTTGTAATGGCCCTGCAGGTCTCTAGTGTTCGGCCTTCACCTGTTGGCATACCAAACACAGCTGAACAAACTCACCAACATCCCACTTGATCCCTCTGCACCAAAAGTCACATCTCAAATCATGGTACATCTTTGTGTTCCTGGGATGTATGGCAAACTTGGACCCGTGCGCCTCAGTCAGGAACTCTCTCCATAACTCCTCATCTCTAGGAACGCATAGGCGTCCCCTCATGCGCAGTATCTCGTCTAAGAAAGAAAAGTCACATGGGTCTCCTGTCAGCACTCTGTCTCGCAGTGTCTGTAAATACGGGTCGGCCATCTGCCCTACGATGATGCGGTCTATCAGCTCTAGTCATGCCTACCGCATCATTGTCACTGCCCCACAATACCCCCGTGACTCCCAAGGCCGCCAACTACCCACCTCCTCCATGAGTCTCCAACTCTGTGCCTGTAAGCTGGCCAAGTGGGCGAGTGCCTTCTGGCTCAAGGCGTTAGCCACCACATTGGCCTTCCGTGGGTGGTAGGAGATGCTGCAATCGTAGTCCTTCAGGAGCTCTAACCAACGTCTCTGTCTCATGTTGAGCTCCTGCTGGTCAAACAAGTACCTGAGGCTCTTATGATCTGTGAAGATCTCGAAAGTCTCACTGTAAAGGTAGTGCCTCCATGTTTTCAGCGCAAAGACAACTCCTGCTAGCTCTAAATCATGGGTAGGGTAGCTATGCTCATGGGGCTTCAGTTGCCGCGAGGCGTAAGCAACAGCGTGACCTCGCTGCATGAGCACACCCCCTAACCCCTACAACGAAGCGTCGGTGTAAACCACGAAATCGCCACTGCTGTCTGGGATGGTAAGTACAGGAGTTGAAGTCAGTCTCTCCTTCAACTCCTGGAAACACGCCCCACACTCGTCTGTCCAGGCAAAGGGCACGTCCTTCCGGGTCAACTGGGTCATAGGACGTGCGATTTGAGAGAATCCTCTGATAAACCGCCGGTAGTAACCTGCCAGTCCCAAAAAGCTGTGTATCTCTGTCACTGTGCGTGGCCCCTCCCACCTAAGTACGACCTCTACCTTGGTTGGGTCCACAGCCAGTCCATCTCTCAAAATCACGTGGCCTAAGAAAGTTACCTGTCTTAGCCAGAACTCGCACTTATTGTACTTGGCATATAGCCTGCGTCACCTTAAGGTGTCCAGGACCATGCGTAAATGTTGTCCATGCTATGCCTGATCCCATTAGTAAACAAGTACGTCGTCGATGAACACCACCACGAACTGGTCTAAGTACATCCTGAACACACGGTTCATCATATCCATAAAGGCAGCGGGAGCATTGGTCAGCCTAAACGACATGACGAAGAACTCGTGTGCCTGTATCGGGTACGGAAAGCTATCTTGGAGACGTCGGTCTCCCTGATCCTCAACTGGTGATAACCCGACCTTAGATCTATCTTGGAGAACACTGTGGCGTCTCACAATTGGTAAAAAAGGCCATCGATACAAGCCAGCGGGTACTTGTTTTTGACGGTGACCCGATTCTTCTATCGGTAGTCGACGCACAAACGAAGGGTACCATCCTTCTTCTTCACAAACAGTACAGGAGCTCCCAACGGGGACGCATTGGGCCTCACAAAGCCTTTCTCCAACAGGTCCTATAGCTGTGACTTGAGCTCTCACATCTCAAGCGGTGCCATCTAGTACGGTGTAGTAGAAATAGGGCTGGTCCTCGATACCAGTGAGATCTCGAACTCGATCTCACGCTCAGGTGGTAGTCCTAGCAGCTCCTCTGGGAAAACATCGGGGTACTCGCAGACCACCGGGATACTTTGAAAGTCAGCCACGGGGCTAGGCTCTGCCACTACACAGGCCAAGAAGCCCTCACACCCCTGGCTCAAAAGCCTCGCTGCCCGAAGAGCGAAGGTGCATGTTGAACGTATCGAATTGCTACGCTAACGTGTTTGGTTTTGGAAAACCTATCGTTGTAGTTTGAAAGCGAGGAATTCGTGTTCAACAAATAAAATTTATACTGAAATGAAAATTCTGGGTCGAACACAGGGAGGCGGACGTTTGATTTAAAAACTGCGCGTTTCTTTTGTGGTTTCCCTACTTAGGAGGGGGTGAGATCAGTGTGACGTAAAAAAAATGCGAAATTGAAATATAAATAATCTCACAAATAAGCAATCACACATGTACACAAGAATTTTTAGGTGGAAACCCAAACCGGGTGAAAACCACCACCTAACCCTCTCGAGTTAGGATTTTCCAATCAACCAAGTTGATCAAAATCCACTAAACCGAATCACTTTAAAGCGAGGGTGATTCAACCTCAATTACAACCACGCTACAAGTGCGAGGGTAGCGTTCCTCAACCCCTTCTCTCCACGAGAAGGATTTTGTCCTGCGAAGGAGACGGGAATTCGCAAAGCGAATACCCAACCAAATAACAAAGATAAAACAAGTAATCCTATAGAGCCAACAAAGTAATATTTAACGTAAGCTTCTATAGGAAATAGGATGCTTCCCTTTGAAAGGAGTGTGTCGACGATGCGGATGCGTGAGCCACGCGACGGCGCAACGTCGCTCTCGTGAACAACGGCGGGAGAGCGGGTGCGCAAAGCTTGATGCTCTCTAGAGAATGGAACTAGAGCTTGGAGAGCAAGGGCTTCACTTGGACACAAAAGAGTGGAACTAAGTTGCTTAGGTGTGTCTTGTGTTTCTCTTGATATCTTGTGTCTTGGTGTTTCTAAGTGTGTTTTTGTGTTGCAAAGGTTCCCCTCTATTTATAGAGGCCTTAGGAAGGCTTTGGAAGGCTTAGGAAAGGTTCCATAGCCGTTGGGTGCAAAGCCCAAGAGAATCACCTCGAAATCAGGAACAATCATTATTCTGACAGGCTTATCAGACGTCTAATTCTGGCATCAGACGTCTGGAAGTTCACTTTAAGACGTCTGATTTCAAGGTCAGACGTCTGATTTTGGGCGGGTCTCTTCCTGACTTGAATCAGATCTAAACAGGGTTCTAGCGCAAGTCCATCAGACGACATATAGGACGTCTGGTACTATGTCTGGACGTCTGGAAACCTACTTTTTCTGTGGGAATGGATTTCCAAACGTTGCAACGCTAAAAAATCTCTGAGAAGAGATTTTGGGTCAGCCGAGGCAAAACGGTCAATTATCAGACGTCTGGACAGTCCTATGGACGTCTGATAAGGCTCTAACGGTCATATTCTTGAGTATTTGCTAAGCCAGCCAACGGTCCACTAATTGGACGTCTGGCAAAGTCATCAGACGTCTCCTAAGACGTCTGGTCTAAGGTATGGACGTCTGATTTCATCAGACAGAACACTAAATCCAGCCTAATAGTTATCAGACGTCTGAAGCAACAGTCAGACGTCTTAAAATACTTTATCAGACGTCTGATTTGGGAATTAGACGTCTGAAAACTCTGTTTGAACCCTATATTGGTTTTCTAAGTATTCTACATAAAACCTAAGTATCCTAGGGTTGTGCGGGTGTTCCTAAGACTACTGTTAGGGTACTTTGAGGCTCTTTAACATGAATCTAAGTAACAAAAATAAAGAGCAACAGAAGAAACGAAAAATACAAGGAGTACAAGAGAAGGAAATCTATCCTATTCTTCATCTCCTTCCTTCTTCAATCTATCGCTCCTCGCGAATCTCCTCTGTTTTCCATCAAGCTCCTCCAATCCGTCCTGGATGCGAGCTCGAACTCCGTCTAATCACGTATCCATTTGCGATTGACCTGAAATCTAGGACTCAAAGTGCAAATGTTAAATGACATGTGTTTTGTTATCATCAAAACAAATGATCGTGGTGCTCTAGCACCAACATCTTTTTCTTTGTCACGAAGTAATTTAATTTAAAACTATCTAATTATTTACAATAAATAGAAGAGAGAGAGAGAGAGGGTAAGAGAGAGAGAGAATATTACACATAGAAATCAAAATGAGATGTAGAATAAACAGAGAATTTATCATTAAGGAGATTGTTCATTACAACTAGAAAGCATAAAAAAATTGCATTAGAAAGTGATAAATTTACTTTAGAAAGCATTAAAAGAATGGAGGGAGAAATGTCCTCCTCGACGAATGCTTGGAGGGCGAGCAGAACTACTCTAGAAAGAAGTAAATCTATGTTAGAAAGCAGTAAAAAGAATAGGGAGAGAGAAATCCTCCTCGACGGTCGCTTGGAGGACGAGCCGGACGGGACGACGCCTGGACGAAGGAGGATGAAGCAGGACGAAGGAGGACGAAGTAGAAGAACGGGAATGGAGCAGCACGTCGTCGTCGTCGCGGGATCCACTTCCAAGGGGGGACGAAAATTTGGACTTTATCTCACGAGAAGCATCCCCGGTGTGGGACAAGCTTCTCTTGAGCTTTGCAGAGTTAGAGAAGAGAAGGAAGGGATGAGAATTTCGTATGGAGGGGGTCTCGTTTTATAGTTGCAAGGAGTGGGGTCAAAATGGTCATTACATCTTTAAAATAATAAATGAGGGGTCTTTAGTGACGGATAAAACAATCACTAAAGCCCCAAAGTGGGCGTAGCACCCGCCCCCACGCGCGCCTCCTCAGCTGCGCTCTTTCTCAACGCCCGCGCACGTTCTTTAATTCTCAGCCGTCCGATCATGAGATCGGACGGCTTAAGATGCATGATTGCCCACTGCTGCGCGCCTGCCCAGCGCGTACGATCGAGCGTCCTTGCTACGCGTGCAATAGCGCGTGATCTCTATTGAGCGCAGATGGTCCTCTGATGATGATCCAATGCCCGCCTGCGCTCACTCGCCCGCGCCTTCCTCCCCTTTGTTGCGACTCAAACCCATGGCTGCAACTCGCGCAAATGCTCTCGACCGCTGCGCTACGAGGCACGGATGGTCGAGCGGGTGCTTTTAGAAGTAGCCGTCCACAGCCGTTGGATCGAGATCCAACGGCGGAGAGGGAGCGGGTGCGGGGTCTTCAGAGAATGTATGCGGCCGTTTGGGCTGCCGAGATGGCGCCACGTGGCACCATCTTGGCCGTCCATCTTCTGGATGTTGTAGATGGTGCCACGGATGTCGGATTGACTCGATTTTTGCGTCGTTGGGCTGCAATCATCGATCCGAATTCATTCGTGCGGTCGGATTTTTCATTAGAAGTGCAGATTTACACCATCCTGGTCCTTGATCTTCTAGGGTTCCCTGGTCACTATCTGATGCTACAGATTCCTGATTAGGGCGATCTTGGAGTCGTTGAACTCCAATCGTCGCCCTGATCACATCCATACGGTTGGATCTTCGATTCGAGGCCTTGATAAAATGTTGCCCTGTCCAAGCACATAAAAGGAGACAATTAACCTCCATTTTATTCAAACTATTCTAAATGCAAGATGATGCATGTTATGCAATATTTATATCATGAAATGCAATCCTATGCTTAAGAACATGCATAAATAGACATCTTAAGTAGTGTAAATGTGTTTACATCAGTGCATCTGAAACCTCCGTCCACCGACTGACCGTGAAACTCAAAAGGGAGGCAACTCCGGTATGGAGAAGACGATCCTCCTCCTGAAAAAATCCACAAGGGCATGATAGGTGGACAACCAGTCCATCCCTAGTATCATGTCGAAATCCTCCGTTTGGATCACAATCAAGTCAGCGGGAAGGCTGTGTCCCCCCCATGCTGACCTCATAGTCCGTGTAGACCTCCTCGGCTACAAACAACGGACCACTTGGGCCTCTTGAGCACAAACGAGGTCCTCTAACAATACTCTGCCCTGCCTTAAACTGACGACAAAACTCGTAGAGACGAAAGAGTGGGTGGTGCCAGAATCAAAAAGTACCTACACTAATCTACCAGAAATGGGAACCATACTTGCCATCACAGAACCCGAAGCTCTGGCATTTCTGTGTGTTAGGGCACTGATATGCCCCTCAGCTCTTGGTGCAGACGAAGCAGCGACATTCTGGGTCGGGCAAGCAATAGCTAGCCGGTACCCTCATCGCGACGGTGGTCCTCCCCCAAGCGCCTGGTGACCACGACCGCCAGCTCAGCCTCCAGCGCTTGATGCGGGGAGCATCCGCTGTGCTCCGGCCCTAGATTGGCAGCCCCTCCTATGGTGGTCTGGCTTGCCACAGTGGTAACAGAGAGGTACACGACCTCCTCCCGCAGTAGGTCCTTGCTATCGGCTAGGCGGGGGTCCGATGATGGCAGCTGGCTCCTATCTGGGTTCCCCAAAGGCCACTGGTGGTTCCGCAGAATGAGCCGGCTTTCCTGCGGGCGCTGTTTGCCTCCTCTCCCGACAGCCCTGTGAGCGCCCCAATTGGTAGGGCCCCCTCTGATCTCCTCTGACTCGCCAAATGCTATGGTGACTCCACCGTGCTACAGGAGGCTCCCCTTCCACACCCTCGGAGGAGGCAGGGGGTGGCGGAGCTGGCGGAAATTGAAATTCCTCTCGTACTACCTCTCGGATCAACTGGATGAGATCTTGGGCTTGGACACTCAGGAGGAGAGGCAAGGCAGCACTGGCCCCAAGCCCGACACGTCTGCCCTTGCGCCTACAACGAGGCATCTCCTTCAAGGAGATGAAAGTGAAAGAATAAGGACTGTCAAGAACACCCGATTACATGAAGAAATACGACTTGAAAGCGGAGATCAAAGTTCAACGTTGTAATGGCTATCTTCCTTACATGCATATGAGTGGTCACTTCTAGACCATTCGGTTCATTTCCCAGGACGACCTTGCTCTGATATCATCTTGTTACGACCCGGTTCCCAGATCCCTACAAGACCCGAGATCGGCTTGCCTCGACTAATCCCAAGACCTAGTCGTCCAACGAGAAATAACCAAAAGCAGGAAATAATACCACATCCACACATGCATTATAACTAAGCAGAAGGAAAAGCGAAATAGTAAAGGAAAGTGGAGCAACTGTCTTAAAATAGTACATGCCACCACAGCAACAACAGCGAAAAGAAAACAGAAAGTAACAGGAACAGTAAAATGGATGTCTCTTACTCACTACAACAACAGAAAAATGAAAGAGCTGGAAAGAAATGACTACGGCTGGGCTCGGCTGGGCCCAGCACCTCTGCAGCCGGAAACTCGGGCTGCTCAACGCCTAGTCCCGAACAGGATTACGAAAAGATAGAGTCAGCGAATGCTGAGTAGAGTGGTGTTTACATTAATTATGTGTAAGCAAGGTAAAACAAGTAACCAGGTTTTATTCTCATTTCTATTTATCTCATTTATGTATTTTTGGTTCATTTATTTCACAAAGGATCCTAGTATTTCTTGATCTTGCTTGTTCCTCGTGGGAACGATCTTGATTGCAGTCTTTTCTGTGCAATAGAAGGTACACGTGGTGCTCTCTTGGCTGGAAGAGTCCCCCGCGGTAGTCCTACACCCAGTCAACCACCCCGAGGTCACTGTCCCGACATAGCAGTGACTATGGCACGCGTGATAAGCGCACAGGTAGCTACCTTGCACTGGCACGCGATCAGTCATTTCTGCTGGCGGGTACGTCCAAAGTACGGTATGGAACAGTATAGGGCCTTGCCCTCTCAGAATAGGGGTCTCTCCCCTTAGAACCAAGCAAGGGTCTCGCTCCTCCACAGTCCGCGTACCCTCGTCTGGCTATCCTGGTTTGCCCTGTGGGCCTAACAAGAGTTGGTGTAGGTTGGCTAATCCTAACCTTAGGCCCCGTGGGGTGGCTAGCTCCCTCCTTACACTAGTAGCTCACCTCGGTACTACGTACACGAGGGCCAAACAGGAGTCGGTGTAGAGTGACTAGGCCTAACCCCAGGTCTCAACCCTAGAGGCGGCTAGCACCCCTCTACACTAAAAGGGGCAGTCGCTCCCCTTGGTACTGTGTACGCAAGGGCCATCTCACTTCTCGTCTACATACCAGATTTCCTTTCATACACAGGAGTTCTGTTCCAAATTCCCCGTAGGGTTCATGCTCATATTCGTCTTATTATCAATATCCCAATCACACTATCCAATTCTCAATTTTCCATCACATACAGGCAGCTCGTGTTTTCATGTCTGAAATAGTATCTCATAATTACACTAATACCATTTGCTAGCAATTTATTTTAAACATGCACTCAAGTAAACAGTATAGCTCAAAACATGTTATTTCTACCTTAGGGTTCATTCCACATCCTAGAATTCGACCCAATTATTCCAAATAAGCACATTCTTATTTAAATATTAACAACTGAATTAAACAACTCCATTGGGTATAACGGGAGGAATGGGGGTCTGCACCGCAGATCGCGTCGTCTCCACGGGCCTCGAACACACCACCGGTTGGTAAATTGTACCAATGACTAAGTCACATTAGACGAGCTCCAAACAGTAGGTACTCAACATGAACACATAGAGAAACTAGAGTGAAAAGCAACAGTACTTCGTTTGCGGAAATCCGATTCCGTTTGGGCCCTGAACGGGCCAAAAGCACGGTTACTGTCCAAAATCAGACGTCTGGGACTAGTCCCAGACATCTTAAAAGACATCAGATCTTACCCTATGTCTCCTGCAGGCTCCTCAGACATCCAAATCTCTCTGCGACCGTCTGAAAGAAGTTCCAGATGTCAAACTATGCCTCCGGTTGTTTGAAAGTGTCGTAGGACATCTGGCGACGTGATCAGATGTCCAAAAGTGCCTGGAAAGGCGCATCGCGCTCCTTTCCAATGTTCTGCACCTATGTATGGCAGAACATACTTTCAGCCTGACATTCCTACGTTACGATCTGCATGGCAGAAAGTTGTGCAAGAAACACATACCTCCATGCGATGATATGCTTTCAAACGTCCGGCTTCAGCTCCGGACATCCTGATGTCTCTCTATACTTCTGGTCAACCCTCCAGACGTCTGATACTGGAAAACTTCCAGTATCAGAAGTCCCTTCATGACGTTGCTCCCCTCGTAGTGTTGCCTGCAACATGCCGCAGCAGCCTCAGCAGCTGCAGAGGGTTGGGAGGTTGCCTCCCCGAGTCCCTCCTCCTCGCGCATGTGCCCGCCGCCGCTCACGCGAGCTCCTCCAAGATCCCGCACGAGCTCCACTAAGCTTCCATTGAAGCTCCCCCGAGCTTCGCTCAAGGCTCTCCGACTCCACACGAGCTCCCCAAAGGTCCACCGACCTTGGTCCTCCTCTCTCACGCTCTTCCTCTCTCTCCTTCTCGTTTTCTCTCGCTCACCCTCTCTCTCTCAGTCTCCCTCTCCGATCCTTGCTCTGTCTCGCTCCTCCTTGCCACGGCTGCATGGGGGTGTTCGAACAGGGAGGTAGCGGTGGTTGGTGGTGAGGAGAGGGGGGGTTTAAATAAGGTCGGGTGTTAGGGTTTCGGGTGAGGCGATAGGAGAGAGAGAACGTCCACGCGCCACGTGCGTGTGGAGGGAAATAAGTCTCGATTTTTCCCACTTTTAGACGTCCAAGCCTGTGTCCAGATGTCTAACTGAAACTCCAGAAGTCTTATCTGACTAAAAAGGCAACGTGTCATTTTAGGGCGGATAGGGAGAAGAGGGAAAGAATGGTGAAAAAAGCGAAGAGGAGGGGAGGTAGGGTAAAGGAGGGAAGGGAGAGAACATTTATAATTTATTGATTTCTTTGTGAATTGTATTCTTCTAATGAAATGTATTATTTTAATCAATCTATAGATACAGACACTTGCACAAATGTAGATGAACTTGAGGCCATACAATAGGTATTCGAACGCCTAGGTTACAGGTTTTAGGAGGGGATAATCATATCAAAATACTTGCCCATCGACACTTATGATCATGTTATACAGGCAATACAGGGTGTGTGTATACCTCACTTATATCATGAAATTTTGTATTTATAGCATGTCATAAGAGTCATCGTCCTTAATTCAGAGAAATTTTGAACTAAGGGGAGTCCTTGAAGACTTGATCACAACTTAGTGTTAATTGTTTCATGGAACTGACATCTGGAGGAATTTCGGTAGTTTCTTTTTGCTTTTCTTTGGTATACTAACTAATCTTATCTACATTCCTAAAGCACCCTTAAATGGGAGTTATTGGGAATGTAGTTGTTGTTTAAAGCGAGAATCGTCGTTTTAAGGAGTACGTGTCGTAGTATAGGATGAAATTCGCATAGATACTTAAATTTATAAAGCTCGAAATCAATGTGAGTCCAAGGTCGTTTGTAGGGAGCAAAATGGCAAATTTCAATCACTAATCACAATTATCAATAAAGATATGCAAATATAATCAAATTATTGCTCAAGATAAATCAAAATAATATTGCAGTAAGATCAGGAATTAGAGTGCAAAAAGATGGGGTTAAAATGGTGATTTAAATAACCAAATTAACCCTACAAGTTAAGCTTTAATTAACTAAAATAAATGAACAGTACTTCTTGTCAATTATCTCCACAATGTGAGAATCAGTCGACAGAATTAAGGTACAGATGCCTTAACCAAATACCAGTAGAACCACACAAGGCACAAGGGCCTTGCCTCAAACCTTAGAGGAGCCAAGGCACAGTAGCATCACAGAAGCGACACAAGGGTCTTGCAAGCTAGGTGCTGAGAGAGGAGGGCATGAATCCCAAGGTAGCAGAAACCCCCTCCCTCTTAGAGTTTCCTTCCTCAAAACCAAGTCGGACCTGGATAACTGGGTAAACAGATCCAGCCCAGACCCACGGGCGTGATCGCAGGCAAGGGCTAGTGGACAAGTGCGTATGAGTGTGCATGTGTTTGGTTGTGTGTGGGGACCTCACCCTCGTGCTCTCGAAGGCGAACAACTGATTTCACAAAATGCCTTTATCTGCTGCAACAAGCTTCAAAGTCCCCGATGTGGGATTAAAGGGATGCCACTTCTTTGCGCAAGCTATGGCTGGGTGGTTGCTTTGATTTGAAGTCAAAGCTGATGCCTGCTACTTCAATTGAAGACCTAGAGTTGTTCATGGGAGAGTTCCATAGGTCCTGGAAGTTGCAGCTAGGTTGTGGGTGGCCAGAGAACTGCAGGCAAAGTCGGAGAAGAAGGCTGCAGCGATGGAGATCCGGTCAGGCCTGAAAACATGAAAACGGCCTTGTGGCCTTGTTGGATATGCTCAAGAGTTTCGCCGGAGGATGGAAAATGCAATGGCAGTCGTGGTGAGCTATGAATAGGTGTGTGTGTGTGTGTGCGTGGCGAAGTCAAAGAGGGTGAATGGAGGTGGTGGTGTTCGATGAAGTGTGGGAGTGATCAGAACACTAAATTGGGAGAGGGCTTCTGTAGGGGAGGTCAGGGTGGAGCTTATCAATGTGGCAGCGTGTGGTTTCATGTTGTGCTATGTGCGTGCTAGGGAAGATGGAGGGGTTGAGGGATGAGCGGTAGTCGCAAGTGAGATTTAGGTAACTGGAATTGAAGTAGAGAGGGAGAGAAAGAGGTTGAGGAAGCTTAAGAGGAACGAGAGAGACAACAGCGTCCGGCGTTGACCGGCCGGATGCGAAGAAGATGATGGGGTTCGGTGAGGTGTCGACAACGAAGAAGAGGCGGAGAGTGGTCCCTCTTTGGTTGGAGAGATATGCGATGAAGAAAGAAGATCGGAGGACCGTCCAATTTGATAGTTGGATGTTCGGAGGAGGTAGATGGAGGTGGTCGTCGAAGCCGAGGCGATGTTGGCCGGAGAGGAGGAAGAGAAAGGTTTCTCGGCTCAAAACTTGGCTGAGAAGAACGACCATATGATCTAGAGCTTATATAGAGCTCAGATTTGAGCTCAAACAGGGGAATTAGTCGCAATTTCATCGTGATTTGATTTGGGTTCCCTTATGGATTTCAAGGGCTTCACTTGAGCTCTATGGTATGATTTGGAATCCCGGAAGTGATCCAATCAAAAGATGATCTCTTGAATAATGTTTCTTCCAATTTTGGGAGGATTTGGCTGAGGAATCAAGGAGATCTAGATACATTCACGCGTCAATGGAAGTAGGGACCTGAATGAAGAAAATGATGAGAAGTTAGGGGGGTAAATGTGAAGAACTTGAAAGTTAGGAGCCTGAATGAGAGAAATAGAGATTTAGAGGACCGAATTGCAAACTTGGTCAAGATGGACTCTTATTGAACCTAAATTTTGGCCGTGATTATTAAAATTACAGAATTAACCCTGATTTCCCATTCTCATCTCAAATCAGAATAATGCGTAGTTATGACCTTCAGATGATTATGTAGGAGCTTTTATCAATCATACCTGACTAAAAGTGGCTAGTTAGGGCCTCTGATGGTGTTCCCATGAGTAGTTAAGGTTAGTCTTAGGGGTATACTGGAGAAGTGCGAAGAGATACTGTCGAAATTTCTCCAAACATCGATTACATGTTACAAGCAACGTTGTGATCAAATCTTCAAGAATGGGCTATTAAAGTAAAAATCATAATCAAAATACAAACATATATATAACATGTCAATGTCTGTTCATAATTAGTGGGTGATTTAGGTACATTTAAGAGTAGCTTGTTTTTCTTGTAGATGTTTATAGATATAATATGACATTAACTTGAGAAATTTATATTTGTTAATAATTATTTAGGTCATTATGGACAAGTCTTTGATTAGTCTGAGAAATTAAGATTACATTTAATATAAGAATGGAGTGAGGGAGTTCTTGGATTGGGCATTTCATGATGATAGGAAATCATTCAAACGAAGAGAACTTTTACAGTTGATTTTATGTTCTTGTCGAAGGTGCTTAAATGGAGAAGTACATGATCGTAACACTGTGTTAGAGCACGTAATCTATAATGGTTGGTGGCAACATTACACCAAGTGGATTGCTTATAGAGAATTCATTGTAGAAACTTATGAAACTGATTCAATGAATGTTGATGAGGAGCCTACCAGTAATATTGAAGGTGACGAAATCAAGGAGATGTTGGATGAACTTGAGCAGTAGATACATTGTAGACGATGGTGACATGTTACGATGTTGTAACAACTTTAATGATGTTATTAAGGCAGTCGATGAACCGATTACTCCTAGAGTGAGCTTTATGTCAAAATTGACATTTCTATTGAAATTATTTTGGATGAAGGTTATCAATAGAGCCACAACTAAATTAATGTCTGAGGAACTTGAATTTATTGGAGAGCTCCTATCTAAGCCTATAGGTTATCCGAAGTCATGGTATAATGCAAAGAAACAAATTAAGGTACTGGGCTTGAATTGCGAAAAGATTGACGCTTATCCAAATGATTGCGTATTGTTCAGAAGTGAATGTTCTAGTCATGATACTTGTCCGGAGTGTAGTGCGTCAAGATATAAGGTTGGAAAATCTAGGAATCAACATGACAAGAAATAGGCAGAGAAGATCCTATGATACTTTCCAACGATTTCTAGGCTTCAATGCCTATTTATATTAAGTAAGATTGTGAAATGGATGAAATGGCATGAGCAGAACAAATCACGAGATGGCCGCATTCGTCACCCCGTATATTCTAATGAGTGGATAAAATTTGATATCAGACATGTATCATTCGTGCAGGAATCACGTAATGTAAGATTGGATCTTGCAAGCAATGAATTTAATCTATTTAGGAATATGTATCCATCATACTCAATATGACCAGTGGTGATGGTAACTTACAACCTACCTCCTACCTCCTTAGCTGTGTATTTATGATGTTGACATTGTTGATCCCAGGCCTAAAGCAATTAGAAAATGCTATAGATATATACTAACAACTGTTGGTGGATGAATTGAAATTATTGTGTGATAATGGTATTCAAACATACGACGCAGGAAAGAAAGAATTCTTTATGATGCTTGCTGCATTGCTATGGACTATCAATGACTTTCCACCATATGCAAATCTATCTAGATGGAGTACAAAAGGAAAATTGGCATGTCCAATTTGTATGGATGACACATATCATCTCCGATTGCCTAAAAGCAGCAAGTTGTGTACTTGGGTCATCGTAGATTCCTTCCAATTGACCACAAATAGCGAACAACACAGTTTAAAGATAGATTTGATGGCAAATCTTGTCAATATTCCTCTAGGAATCTAAGAAATAAGCTAAGCACAGATTCTGTTATATTGTCAGGAGTAACAATAATATAGAAATTGCAAAAACTTGGAAACATAAGATTGGGACGACTTTTTAAAAAAGACCTTACCGCATTAAATCATTTAGGCTTTAAGAAAAAAAGCATTTTTTTCCTTGCAACTCCCATATTGGAAAGATCTGACAGTTTGTCACAACCTAGATGTGATGCACATCGAGAAAAATGCCAGGGACAATATGTTGGATGTCCTAAATTTAATAGATAGTCCAAATGACACAATAAAAATAAAAAAAGATATGGAGATTTTGGACATTCATCCAGAGCTACATACGACAGAAAAGGATGATGGTAGTGTTGAATTCCCATATGCTATATATAGCTTAAAGCATGAGCTCATCACAGTTGAAGGAGATGTGAGAGTCTAATGGCTACTCATCATAGTTGTTTCACTGTGTTAATGAATCTCAAAAAATGATTAGTAGGTTAAATAGTCATGATTCACATGTTTATATGCAAGTGTTTTTCCCATTGGCTATACGTGGAGTCTTACCTGATCCCGTTGTAGATGGTTTTACAGGCATGAGTCGATATTTCAAAGCTATTTGTTCGAAGACTTTGGATGCTGAAATGCTACGCTACTAAGACAAATAAGTTATCGTCACATTGTGTAAATGGAACAGATTTTCGCCCCAGCTTTTTTCAACATAATGGTGCATTTAACAATACATTTGGAAAATAAAGCATCGATCACAAGGCCAGTTTAATACAGATGGATGTTTCCTATAGAGAGGTACTTGAAAAAACTAAAGGATTATGTGTTAAATAAAGCTAAGCTAGAAAAGTCAATTATTGAGGGATATTTAGTTGAGGAATCCGTGAATTTCTGTACCATGTATCTAGGTGAGACAGATCACAAATTCAATCATTTCGAGAGAAATTATGATGGGGGATACAATGAACATGACAAAGCTTGTCTTTCTATTCTTGAAATTTCAGGAAGGTTGATTCTGCACACAGAATTTGTTAAAATTCCAGAAGTAGATCGACAATTCGCACACTTGTATATATTAAAGCAAATTCCTAAAGTTAACCCTTTCTACAATGAATTTAAACAATCGTTATATCCAAATGCACGTGATGTACTCTTTCCTGAGTGGTTTAAACAACGTGTTACTAAAATGAAAGAAAATAACGACTCGCGGTGGGTGGAAGATTTTGATGTAATATTCGATCATTCGTTGAGTTATGGACATTACCTTTCTGTGTACATCATAAATGGCTTCAGATATAGAATCAAATCTATTGACGATGAAAAGGCTACACAACAAGCTAGAGTTGTTATCCCTTGCAACTTAGCTGGCAGGTGTGATGGTTATTATGGATAGATTGAGGAAATTCTTTAGATTAGCTTCAGATATGATTGTCCTCTTCAAGTGTGAATGGTTTGATGTTTTCAAGGAAGGCATCGGGTTTAAGGTTGATAAGAAGCACAAGTATATAAATCCAAATAATAACCGTTGAATTCTTCTGAACACTAAACCATTCACTTTAGCTTATCAAGTCTCTTAAGTCTTCTACGTGACTGATGATAGCGAAAGTGGATGAATAATTTCCATTAGAACAATGTCATGTAGTTATTACGATTCTCAAAAGGAAGGGGAACCTGAATTAAAACTTGAACCATATCAAGAACTTAAGCAACTAGATTTAGATCCAAGTGTAACAAACATTGATATATAAGGTATAATGTACTAACCTTTTTTTAGAATATAATTTTTCTCATAAATCATTCTTATACTATTTTGATATAATAATTTGTTTACTCTTATTGTAGGTTGTTGACACAGTTCTGTTAATTTTTTTCCTTCTACATTGCTAGGACTGTTTCAAGGTAACATATTTATGTGTTATATGCATGTTTTTCATATGAATTATATATTTATGTATTTTTTTGTCACTAATTGTTTCTTTATGTTATGCAAATGGTGAAACTGAATAAGTGCGCTTCTCGTCGGAGGAGTCTTGACACCACTCCCGATACGTAGGACCCCTGTACCACACAACCTCCTACCACGCAGCCACCTACCACCCAGCCTCCCTGTACACGGCCTCCTGCCCCCAGACCTTGCCTACTGTCCCGTAGGACCCCTACACTGTTACCACTGATACATATTTAGTACCCACTCTCAATTTCAATCCCCCTCGTACACACACACATATCCGTCCCGGTGCACTTGCACATGCAGCCCTTTTTTACTAGGAAGGGGAAGAAGCCAGTCATCCCTGAGTTTGTGATGTTACCCAAGCCTGAGGATAAAGTTGACAGTCACGACCCTGACTAGGACGAGGGGGATGGGGACGACGTATAGGACTCTAATGACGACAAGGACAAGGAGGGGGATGCTGAGGTTGCCTAGTCTGAGGTCGACATAGACCCTGATCAGGCAGGACCCAGAACTACTGGTAAGTAAATTGTTATTTTTTATATTTTAAAAGTTTTTAAATTTCGTATTTACTCTTTATTCATAATACTATTGTTATTATTAATTTTAGTGAAGAAGAAAAGAAGAGGTCCGATGAGAAATAGGGACTTGGAGGCTATACTAGAGGGCACGAGGGTGAAGGCGAAGATAACCCCTTATGGAGAAGATCCCGACTACCCTCCATTTAACAGCAGGCTCTTCAAGGTTGTGAAGAGTATCATCCCCCTCTCTTCTTTTGATTGGCAGATTGTCCCAAAGGAGCTCAAGAGAGAGATCATTCGTCACTTAGAGGTAATGAATACATATTCAGGTTTATATATGTTACTTTTAATGTGATTTGATGTATATAAAAGTTTAATTTATAGATGATTTTCGATTTGGGGGACAATCCTTGTATCTCCAAGTATATCCTCAACCATGCGGCGACGCATCATCAAGACTGGAGACTTCATATGAAAAAAGCGGTAACAAAAAATATTTTAAGTCCTTTCATATATACATTTTAATTGTATAATTTATCTTCTTTGTTATTTAGTATTTTGCGAATAGGTTATTCATGAAAGACTCATCATGGATCCTAATTAATACTAATTAGCTATTTTCCCTACCTAATTACTTAAGAATACACTAAATGCATGGTTAATTATAATATAGGGGTAAAATAGTAAGGACTTGTAAAATTAAGTTAAAATAACATAATTAAAGTTCAATTAATCTTAATATAGGTTTAATTAATAATTAAGAGTCAATTCACAATCATTTAGCTATGTATTGGGTATTAAATATAACTTGATTAATTTAATGAACTAAGTATGTAATTAACCTAATTAATCTTATCACTTAATAAATATAGATAAAAAGGGTAAAAACATATTTTCAAGGGATAAACAAGTTATTTACATTATTTATGATTATATATAAAAAGTTGAAAAAGAAATAAATTAAAATGAGCCTTAAAACTCAATGTTTACAATTCTACCCTTAGATTTCATTTCAATTGAGTCATTTTATAACGATCAGGTCCTTCACTATTTATGAACAGGTCCCTGTGCACAAACCTTCTTCAACCTCTTCTTCCTCAACTTGGACAGCTGTCGAGCTTCGATTTCCACATCTTCTGATCATCTCCCATCTGCTGTCAGAAAGCCACTGCGATGGCCGTTGTTGTTAAACTCACCTTCTTCTCCACATCCCACTGTTCGGATGTCTCTCTAATCCTACTTTCCCAAGGTGTTTAACCTCACCGGTGTCGAAGATGACGTCGGTGGTTATGACAAACCTAGCCCATTTCCCGTCCAAGTACACTCCCCTCTATCACCACCTCCACCTATAAATAGACCTCCCTGCCTCTAATTCGCGTTGTTGGTTCCCTAGCCTTCTTCCCCAACTAGAGCCAATGATAGGCTATTCTCTCCAAATCTAGTGACCTCGTTCTCTTCATCGGAGCACTTCCACCAGAGGAACTCGTCACTTCTCATCTATTCTTCCTCTCAGGATTCGTGATAGGACTTTTGAGCACTCCATCCCTCTCTCAAATCCGCTTCAATCTTTGCCGGAGTTTGACAAGTCATCCACTAATTTCTTCCTTCGTTACAAGCCTTCAGTGGAGATTTTCTCACCCCAATTCATCTAGGTAACTCGTAGATAGCTTAGTTCTTAGTCTAGATTAGTTTAGCGTAGTTAGATTGATAGTTTAGCATAGTTTACATGTTTATTGCCCACCGTCTTCCCCAACTCCGACAAGCTCCTTTGAGCTTGTCTGGAGCTCTCTTTTGTCTTTTGAACACACAGATCACCTTCTATATCTTTCCACGATCATTTCTATGCCACGCATTGTATAATTTTTTCACTTATCCACCTAAGCCACTCCACCTTCACCGAATCTCCTTCGTTGTCTATGGCGAAGGTATCCTAGTTAGATTACATCCATTCATGGTCATACATCACTTTATCACCACATAAGGATCGCATTTATCATCTTAATTTGATCAATTACAGTTCATACTAAAAACGCCAATTCCATTCAACCTTCTGAGCTCACCATTCATGGCGGCTCAGAAGGAGTTATTCCATCTAATTAGTCACACGATCACTATCGTCCCACCTTCCTAGCCATTTCCCCTCACTCAATTGAGTGAGGACTGATTGCGCAATAATTCACGTCTCTAATTAGGCCATCTTATGCTATTTCCTAACATTACGCATTTAGATTAGGTAGTTATGCATGCATTATGTAAATATTTGCATTGGTGCATTTTATGGAGAGGAAGATAGAGAGAGAGATTGAGCATTTCATCCCTTCCACGGCCACCTCATTCCCATTTAAATTCTACCACTTAGTCCACCTAATAAAAGCCTACACTCATATCTCAACAACCTAAGTACTTACATGCAATATTCCCCTCTTAATATATATTCTAACAACCTACACTTGCACCCACCGACGCTAACACCCATTATCTATAAAAGGACCCCCACCTCACCTTTGCAAAGTCGTCGGCAACACCCTTACTTCCACCTCCAGCCATCCCTTCCACACCATCAGACGTAGTACTACCTCTTACTCACTCTAGCCGGCCTATGCTCTCCTCTTTCCCTCTCTCCCTCTCCATACGCAGCCCCTCTTCTCACCAGTTGAGAAGAGGCACACTGTGTGCAGGAGAAGCTCCCCGTGGTCTCAAACACCACGATGAGCTCCACCACCGCCCAGCTCCTTCGTGAGCAGGTGGGCATGGTGGATTCTCTATTTTGATTTTTTTGCTTTGTTAGCTTGATTTTCTTTGTTTTTTGTTTTCTTTTTTTTTTGTTCGCCATTGCCATTACTGCACAGCAGAGCTTCAGAGCTTTGAAGCTCCTTTCCGCACGCCTTGAGCAGCCCTACCACCTCGCCGTGGCCCTCCGCACGCCTTCGTGTGCTCTCGTTGCACTCAGTCACCTTTTTCTTCTCCCCGCAGCGCCCCTGCTGCTTTGAACCGTCCCAGCCGGTCACACACGCCCGCGCGTACTGTTCACACGCTCTCTGCGTGACACTGTAGCTAACTGGCGAGTTTCTCACTTTGCTGGTGACTCGGGCTCTCTCTCTCTTCGTGCCACCTGCTTCACCCGGTCATCTCCCACCTTCACTCTTTGCGTGTGCCCTTCACACATTCCCTCTCTCACTCAGACGATGCTCTCACCCTCCAAACGACTTAGACACATGCTCTCTCACACACAGACAGACACACTCACGCACTCTCTCACCCATACACAGACGCTCACCTATACACACATACACATATAAATATTCACACATTTATACACACTCATACACACACACCTACACGCATATATACATATATATATATTCACATACATCCACCCCCCCCCATCTATATAGATACACACACACACACATATATATTCACATATATATGCATATATAGTTATATATATTTATATACTCATATCTACACATATATCCTCATTCCCTCATACACACACTCACCCCACATCTCCTACTCACACTACCGTGCACCTACCCTTCACCACGCATTATATTACGGGAGTATTCGCACCAGTTGCGAATATTTCCAGATATCTGCGCAAAGCAAGCTTTCCACCCCACACTCACACACATCCGCTCCACACTCCACGCGACACTTAGTCTTGTTGGTTGCATCTTGCTAGACATGGACCAACTTAACACCATGCTACATCCCATCTCCATTTCTATCTCCACCTCTATTTATATAGTATCTATATATCTATATCTATTCTATATCCACTTACATATCTACTATCTATATATACATAAACTAAGCTAAGTATCTCTTTTCATTTCTTTCCTTGCATTTTATTTTGCTCTCATTTGTCTTTTATTCTTGCTATTAAAAAGACCAAAAAAAAGTATAAACGAGAAAAGATAATTCTTGTCTTACAGGTACCTGATCTATTGAGTGACAAGATCAATTTTGGAACTCGAAATTGGCTTCAAGCCAAGGATCATTTGGCTCAAGGCCAAGGACTTCATTTTTGAGGGTGTTCCTCAAGGACAACATTATCACAAAAATCTTAAAAGTAGAAAAAACCAAAAATATAATAAATGCAAGGAAGAGATACGTTCTAGGAAAGGAGTAGAAACTTCTTAATCTCCTAATTCCTGCCTCCCTAAGATCGACTCTGGGTCTAAACGTGACTAAGATAAAATCAAATAGGCCAGGTTATTTATTTTTTTTTTTTGTGAAATTGGTGTAGACTCGATTTAGGTTAACTCACTATCCTAATTTCGACGATAATATCACCATATTAAATAAGCCTATTCAAGTGTGCACCAACGACTCTTTTCTTAAGTTCACTCTAACTTAAGAATTCCTGTTAAGTATTCTCTGATGAATCCTTGTGTTAGATCCTCAATTGCATTAATTGTTGTGTTCTTGGGGTTATTCGTAACCTTGCATTAATTGTTGCATCAACGACTCTTCTCAGGACGTGTGTTTAATTGATTATTTCTCTCTAATGGTCATCGTCTTCCTTGACTCCAGTGGAGTTAAGGAGACACATTCACTGAACTTTAGAGTTTAGAATTTGGACATGAAGCACGAGCAGACCTTGTAGAATCTAGGAATGCTTTCAAATAGGTCTATAAACCTCTGGTTTGGTCTGTCGACCAACACATTATTTGAAACTAGACGGAAGTGTCTGAGAGTACCTTTAGAGAGATCAAAACTCAAATTTGAAGATTTCAATAAGTTCCTAAGGTTGAATTTAGTCTACCTAGGCTTTTAATTTGATTTGAATTGTTATATTTGGAAAAGTCAACTTTTGGACTTCAAGGGTCAACTCTAGGTTGATTTCGAGGCCTTAAATGTTGCATCTCAAATTTTAAGGTCAAATTGAATTCCTGACATATATGTAAACATATGGAATTGAAATAAGTGAGAATTATTGAGAAATTAAGTAGATTCTTTCATCTATGCAGTTTGGGTTACTTCTGAAACCTGTAGGTGTTTAAAAGCTTTTTGTTGAGATTTCAAGTTAAAAATTATCCAGAATGGTTAAGTTTAACCTTTTGAATTGATCCATTTACTCTCTAAGGGTTTTAAACGATCTATTGAAATGATTCGCACTGGAATTAGTGCTCTGAACACTAAGATCAAGAGTTGAGAAGCTACTGAGCTTCTTAAAGCTCCACAAACCCTTCTATAAACTCCTTTGAGTGTGGAATCAACTCTTGAACTCTTCTGAATTCTCAATCGAGAGTGCATTTGATTATGTAGGTCATTTAACCTTAGTTCTTCATCAATAACACGTAAAAGCTCATGGCCATAGTGGCATGTTCTTCCTTTGATTGCATGGATCAAACTTGATCCAAACCCCAAATTGACTCTTTCAATAGAAAGAGGAACTCAAGAGTTCTTGATTAAGCTTTGTATCATTCGATTTGGTGCATTGAGTCGATCGGAATCTGTTGTCAACGTTTTTTGTGCGGGTTTAAAGGATGTCACGTTGTAGTATAACCGACAAAACGTCTAAACAAATATAAAGAATTTTATTACTCGAAGACCGAAGTATCCGAGGTCGAACACAGGGAGCAATCTCAGTACTTTGTAAAACCCAAGAATACAACTGTTAAATGCAAATATAATTGATTCAAAGAGTTTTAAAAAAAAAGATTTAAAAAAAGTAGAATTAGACGTCTTAAATGTGATCTTTCTTTCTCTCTTCCTTCTCCTTTCTGCTTTGCCTTTCTGATCTATGCAATCTTCCCTTGTCCTTCTTCTTCTTCTCTGCGAAGACTTCTAATCTTTCTGCTTTCCTTCTTCTTTGGCTTGCTTTTCCTTCTTCTGCAGCGGCCAAGTCCTTCTCCTGCGATCAACCTGCCTGCACAGGAGCAAAACCTAACCCTTCTCCCTCTACCCGCGCATCTCTCTCTCTCAAGCAATTCACTCTGAGCTGCTCTCCCAGAGCCACAGGCATAATCGGGTCGGATCGTACCCGGGACCAGGCGCACCTCAAGGTGGTGTGATGCGCGAGGAGTGCGTAGGTCTAGGTCGGGTCGGATCCGCCAAGTCCGCGTGGTCAGGCCGTTGACGAGGCGGGTGGGGCCAGTGAGGGACCTCACCCCTGTGCTTACTGAGGCGATAAGAGTATATCACAAAAATAATTTGTAGTGTACCTGAGGTTTGTAATCCCGCGATGTGGGACTAAAGGTTCCACCCTTCCTTTGCGCGCGCCCGCAGACTCTCGTATGCAATTGCCCACGCTGAAGGCCCTGCTGGTGCTCCTCGCTGAACTCAGTCACCTCGCGACACTTGCGAGAGTCTGCTGCACCTGCCGCCTGGGAAGCCTGACGCCTGCTGCTGCTCCAAGCTTCCTGCTGCTTCGGCTGTTAATGGCGGCCGGGGCGTTCACCTGAGATTCCACAGAACGGCCTATTGGCCCAATCAGAATAGCTGGAAACCTTCGCCGTAGCACGGCGAAGGCGGTGGGTGATGCTGCAGGTTGCCGGTTGGCCTAGGCGTGCGCGCCTAGGTCAACCTGTGGCCGGAGATGGTGGGTCGGTCGGGGGGTGCTTGTAGAGGTCTGGAGTGGCAGTGATGGGGTGGAATGGGTTCCTGGTGGTGAGGCGAAGCTCACGAGGTGGTTGGCGAGCCGGGTGGGGGGTGGCTGGAATGGTGGAAGCGGCTCGCCGGAGTGAGGTCGGAGGCGAGGAAGATGGAGGCAGTGAGGTACTGTCGAGGGGTAATCAAGTAAAATAGTTGGGGGAAAAAAGAGAGGAGAGGATGGAGAACGTCTCTGTGATTGTCTAGAAGGAAGGAAGGCGGTGGAGAGGATGGCTCGTAACTGCCGTCGTCAGGGAAGAAAGACCCTGAGGGAGGAAGCGGCGACGAAGACGAGGTCAGAAGCACGCGCGCGGGGTACAGCGCGACGCGGGAGGAAGCGGCGGAGAGGACTCTACTGCTGGTATGGCAGCAGAGCGACGAGAAGGAGGGGAGGAGGTCGCCGGAGCTTGAGGGTCGTTTGGCCGGAGATGGGAGAGGGAGGAATTTGGAAGAGATCTCCGTCAAAATCAAGCTTGCCCTCTGCGGTAGGGTCTGGGGTGTCTTTTATAGGTGCTGGCCGCACCTACCAGCGTGTGAAGACCGCGCAATTAGGTCTGCCGACTCGCCGGAGTTGGAAGGAAGTGGATACCCGAATCTCTCGTGCGTTCGCACGAGAGATTGGGTTCACACCAGCGAATGTAATTGGCTTTACAAGGAAGGGAATTCCTCAGAGAATCCTCCTTCCATTTCTGGGAGGGAATCTCTGAGGGATTAGAGAGAAATCTCTCTCGAAACTTCGCCGGAGCTCGGTTCTGCCCTAGCAATGGCGGCAGGATCGGTTTGCAAAGGAAGCGAAGAACCTAGGGGGCTCTCTGCAAAGGTATTCAAAAATAGGGACCAATTTATGATTTGGGTGTACTAAATTGCAAAGTAGGTCAAGATGACCTCTCCTTAGGTCCAAATTTTGGTACAAACCTAATTTGGACCTAAGGAATCCAATGGTGAAGTTGGATTTTAGGTTTGACCTCGTTTGACTGGATATTTTGCGTAAAAACCCAAATTTGGTTAATTGAAGAGCTAGGACCCTAATCTAAGTCAAACTAGGTTCCAAAGGCCAAATTAAGTGTTATAAACCCTAGAGGATGTTTTTCCATGATTTGTAGAGGATTTACTTGCTTTTTGTTCTGACCGGAACCTTGTTAATTTAAGCGGGTCTGTTTTAGGGTTACCAGGTGTCATTTAATTCTTAGATTACACATGAACCCATTTCTGATTGACTCAACCCATTTTTTATCTCATTTAGACCATTTGACCTATGTTTTGCCTCTGAGAAATCCCGTTTATGTACTGCAATGGTAAAATTGCAGTTTTAACCTTTATTTCATGTTTTCTTCTCAGAGCACTTGTTCCTTCAGTTAGGCCTTCTTCTAGGTTATGTAGGAGCTTTTATCTTCTTCATTGGGTCAAAATGAGCTAGTTATGGCTCATGATGAGGCTCTCATCAGAATCGTCGTTCAAAGATTCAGCCGATGAATGCTACATTGAAGGAGCGGCTTTCTTTGTACCACCTCATGAGTTGGACACTTGCAGCGGAATAAAACCAATTGTGTGTGAAGGCCCGCTGGTCATCAGCACAGGACGCAACTTTTGCATAGGGTCTGATTTGAGTGTGTTGTGCACGTACGTGGGCCCGAGTGGGCGTGAATGTGGCCTGGATTGACCCAATATTGTTCACCTGAATACATTAAAATCGACACTAAATAAACTAGAATTGGGTTCTAGTAGTGGTCTGGTCTCACCCCTAGGGGTGCTGTGAATCCCATGAACGAACCAGGCTCACCCACTAAACCAATTTTTTGGTTAAATGTGGAGAAACGAGTGAAGAGGAATGGGTGAAATGTGACTAAGTGTTGAGAGCTCAAAAAAAGAGAAGAGATTGAGAATTAAGTCGTCTGATGAGAGAGAAGAGAAGGCTGAGTTGAGATTAAATGAGAGAGAAATTAATTGATTTGAATTTTACTTGTGATGAGAACCTCATCAAAAACCCTAAACTAGCACCATTTAACCCTAATATGCAAGAAAAAGATCCTACATAACTCTAGAAAGGCTTGGCTCAGGGAGATTCTGAGTTTGCAAAGAAAATAGAAACTAAGGGGTAAAAATGTAATTTCACCAATCCGATCTGAAAATAGGGTAACTCAGGATCCAAACATAGGTCAAAACAACCTAATAAGAAGAAAAGTGGGATGAGATGACTCAATAAGGGCTACAGCAACTCCAAGGAATTAAATGACATCCTGTAACCCTAAAAACAAACCCACTTCAATTCACGTGGTTTGAGGTAAGGTAAAAATCAACTAAACCCTCTAAAATTCATAGAAAAATAATCTCTAGGGTTTAGGACTTTCAATTTGGCCTTAGGAACCCATTTTGACCTACATTGAGAACCATGCCCAATTAACAACTTAATTTGGGTTTTTACGTAAATTGATCGGTCAAACAAGGTTTAATATAGAAATAAAATTCACCATCAGAATCCTTAGGTCCTAATTAGTCATGTATAAAAACTTGGGCCTAAGAAGAAACCTTCTTGACCAACTTTACACTTTGGTCCTCATATATTTACGTTTTGGCCCTCAACTTTTGAACCCTCACATTTTGGCCCCTAACTCTCCTTCGTTCTTTACATTTAGGTCCCTCCTGCAAAACCTGAGCAGCGCCATGCTCCGGCGACCTTGCGCGGAGCATGGCGCCGCGCAGGGTGAGGGAGGGGCCCTGGCAAGTCAATGGGGGGTACCCTGCGTCGTCAGCCACCGCAGGGACACCCCCTGAGTGCTGCGACCGCCCATACCGCCCGTGCGAACGCACGGACGGTATGAGTCTCCACTTCTGGCGTCCTCCGGCGAGGGAGACACGTCGTCTCCCTCCACCCTCCTCTCTGATTCTGCCCCTATAAATACCCCCGTCGCTCCGCCGTTCTTCGGGAGCTCGGATCTGACGGAGACACCCCCTCAATTCCTCCCTTCCCACTCCGACAGACGCCCCCTTGCTCCGGCGGCCTCTCCTCCTCCTCCTCGTCGCCCTGCCGCACTACCAGCAGCAGGGTTACCTTCCCTCGATCTTTCCGCGCCACGCCGCACCCAGCTGGCGCCTCTCCGGCCCTCTCCTCGCCGCCGCCCCTTCCTCTGGGCAATTTCTTCTCCGGCGACAGTCAATACGACTGTCGCCTGCGCCAACCCCTCTTCGTCCAGCTTAGTAGGTAAACTTCTCCTCTTCCTCCCCTCTTTCTTTTCCATACTGAAAGCCCTTACTGTCGCCACCGATTTCCCACCGATCACCCTCACCTTCTCCATCTCTGGCCAAACTCCGGCGAACCGCTCCCATCGCTCCAGCACCCCACATGGCTCGCCGACCTGTGCATAACCTCCGCCTCCTCACCCTGATCCTCTTCTGCCCCTCCACTTCCCACCAAACGCCCTCTGCAGATCCACCAAACACACCCACTTCTCCGCCTGCAGTTTGACCTAGGGCGACCCTTTTGCTCCACCACACCCACTGCAGACCCTCCGACCACCTTCGCCGTGCCACGACGAAGGTTCTCCGCATATCTGATTAGGCCGAGAGGCTGTGCTTCTGTGAACAGGTGTTGCGCCCACCATCGCCATTGCTGAGCAGCGAAGCTCCTTTGACCTGCTGCTCCAGGCAACACCACACCCAGGTCAGACTCCCAGGCTTCGCGGGGTAGCTTTGCGAAGTGTCAGGCTGCAGTTCGGGCAAAGCCCTCGCCCGAAGCCCTCGCGCGAAGTTCGACTGCCGCTGCTTCCTCTGCGCAGGCGCTCACATTGGGGTGGGACATTTAGTCCCACCTCGGAAGGCTTCGAAGAGGAGCGCCGATATAAGTTGAAAAAGTGCTGTAGGCTTATCGCCTCAGCACACGGGGTGAGGTCCCTCTCACACCGCTTCACCCGGCCCATCCGCGAGCTCATCACGCGGATCCGGTCGACCCGACCCGACTTGACTGGCACTCCTCGCCCACCACCGCACGCCGGTGGGCCTGGACCCAGGCGCGACTCGTACCCGATTACCCGGTTGCTCTGGGAGAGCTATCCTAAGAGCGAATTCAGAGAGAGAGAGACGCGGGGAGAGGGTAGAGTAGGTTTTGCCCTCTGATGCTGAACTCTTGAGCGTGCAGGCACAGGTGAAGAAGAAGAAGGGCTGCGGAAGAAGAAGAACTGAAGCGGCACTGTAGCATCCGCGGGTTAAGTCGTCTGATTGGAAAATCAGACGACGTCCTGAAGACAGGTGAAGACAAAGAAGAAAAGAAGAGAGAAGGAGCAGCCAAGTGAAGAAACAGAAAGCAGAAGAAGAAGAGAAGCAAGAAGCAAGAAGCAAGAAAAGAAGAAGAAGAAGATCTGAAGAAAAAGAAAGAAAACAAGGAAGAACAGAAGACAGAAGAAGAAGAGCACGGGGGGGAAGATCTGAAGAAAGCAGAAGAAGAAGAAGAAGAAGAAGAAGAAGAAGAACAGGAAGAACAAAAGCCAAAGAACAGAGAAGACAAAGAGGAAGAAAGAAGAGAAGAAGAAGAAGCCAAACTTTCATCTCTCTCTCGCTCTCTCTCTTTATTTTTGTAATAGAACTTGTATATCTCTAGAATACGACTTGCTCCCTGAGTTCGACCTCGGGAACTCTTTTATTTTCTGAGTAGAAAAAAATATATCTGTAATAATGGCAATAACTAGCTGTACTACAATGCTATTTCTATAACAAAAGCTAGTCACAACGCCATTATCAACTTGTAATAAAGACATTTGTTCTTTAATGCAATTTCCTTTTTATGCCTTTACCTTTTGTAAACACTTGATGTAACTTCTTTTGCTATTCAATGTAAATCATTCATGTATATTTCCTTTATAATTGAATAATTACCATGTTTTAGAGTTTCAAGTTTGTATGCAATTGTTCATGTGGCTAACATATTTTGTAACTAGTAATTAATTAAACCATTAATTAAGTACATTATATTATGTTAAGTTATCGATGAGTTCATTTTAGTGGACCATTTAATTACCTAAGTACATTTTACACACATTTTCTTAGAGTTTAATTATTTAGAATTAGGTGTTAATTGATCTTATTGGAGAGATATAACTTATCACATATTTTTTTATATTATATGCAGGTATATCCCCCAAAATATGCAGATGCACGCACCACCACCACTTTCCACCGTCAACCGAGCTTCTCCCTCAATCCTCAACGCACTGCCTCCCAACAACCACCTTAATATCCTTGTCAAGTTGTGTGTCGAGATTTCGGGGGAGAAAATTGATCAAAGAAACGGATCGGGGAACATCTATAAAAGAGGAGGCGCCGGCCAACAGAACGGATCTCTTCCTTTTCACCTTCAATGGCCATCTCCACCACCATGACTGTAGTGCACCCTATGTTTTGAAGCTTGCACCGTGGACCTAACGTGCACCATGAACTAGGCGCAACATGCACCCTGGCATAGGCATACTCCACTTCCACTAATTCCCCTTGCACCAGTTGCATGGTTACAGCGAGCCGCCACAACACCACCACGCATAACCCCGTCCCCCCTTAGCCATCGATCTTTTCATTCCTCTCTTCGTTTCTCTCTTAGTTTCTCAACACTCGGTTCAATTCACTTAACAAAAATTGTGTTTTTTAGTGGGCGAACCAATCTTTCGTGGGATACACAGTACTCTCTCGGGTGGGACCAGACCACTACTAAACCCGGTTCTTGTTCTTTAATTGTACATTTTATCTGATTTTAGGCCCAATAACATGCCCACATGCCTACACACACTTGCGTGCACACGCATGCGCCCACGCACGCCCACAAGTGCACATGGCACGCGAATCAAGACCAAGACCTGTATGCAATGTTCGGTGCTCAGCACCTGATGATCGAATAGCTAAGGATAGAAAATCAACTTACACCGCTATGTGCGGTTCTCTACTACCGGTATGGTGCTAAGTTAAGCGCCCTTCAAGCACTGCGTAGCATCTGGCTACATTCTGGGATGCTGTGTTTGGCTCTGAATTTGAGTGCCCAAAAATATTCCAAATTTACAATAAATTATATCAATGGAAAGCCCTCACATAGGGTTGTACAATTGTACAATTAATTTACATAAATAAGTTATTTAATTATATAATAAACTTAGTTAAAGTTTACAGTTTTATGCATGTTAATTTATAGGTTAATCTGTTAATTAAAGTATAAATTAGTTAATTAATGATACAATTGACTTTGTATACAGTTAATATACATAATAAATTATTTATTACATATTTTCATTATATTTTAGAAACTTTGTTTTATTTTATATACAATTAAATATACGTTTTAGATAGTTTTACATATAAATAATCTATAAATAGTATAATACAATATAAATACAACATAAATATGTTCAAAATATTTAATATATTATTATACAAATATACATTATAACTTACTTCAGCATTACATTAAATAACTAATTTATTTTAATTTAAGTTAATAATATACTTAGTTAACTTAATGACTTAATTATTTACTGTAAATACTTAATTAAATTAAATTACAGGTACTGTATAGTACATAATACACATATAAATACGTATGTACAGTATTAGACTTAATTATGTACATTTGAATAGGTTTATAGAATTACTTAGGTTATTACACATTTAAGTTATTATAATTAATAGATAATAGTACAATAAGATTGTATATCTAATAAATTATTCTAAATACTTAATTTAATATATATAATACATATATAAGTTAAATATATACATTATATATACAAGTATTTACATAGTATATAGGGCATTTTGGGGTATTTTTAGGATTTTTTCTGATTTTTATAATTTTTATAGGTTTAAGGGAGTTAGGGGAAGAGAGAGAAAGAGTAAGATGAGGGAGATAGAGTTGTTTTTTGTGTTTTTTTGGGTTTTGATCTTTTATTAAGTTTAAAGATATACTAAACCGTCGACTAGTATATTTTACCAAGTCGGGGGTTCAGATTATCTTGAAACTTGGCATATACCTAGAAATATACCTAATCTTACTCAAGACACCTTTTTTTTTTTTGAAATTTTTTAATGATTTTTATTTATATTACAATCTAGCACAAAAGAAGCTTAAATGAATGTTTATCTAGGAACCTAAGGTCTCTTTTTTAGTTTTATGAGTTGGTATTTAAAATGGGTAGTTTAGCTATGTTTAGCACAACATATGAAAGGTTTTGAGACATTTAAACTTGATTCTTCAACCAATTTCATTTAAAAAGACAAACATGGCAGTTAAATACATGAATTTGCTGACAACAATCTCTCAAACTGAATTTTCAAGCAATATAAGATGAGATTTAAACTCAAACTTGTACATGAATGCTTATCATGAAGTTCTAACAATATACACAAGTCAGCTTCTTGAATTACTCAAAATTGTAGCTCAAATCTCTTGAAATTCACTCTAATCAAACCTTACTACTGCAATGAACATAGCAGCAATAGCTGCTCAACTTTAGCAACTAATTCAGTTGCACTTCCACTCGAATTTAGCAACAGTTGCTGCTATAAGAAGAAACCAGCAACGGATGTTGCTGCAAGGATTGTTGCATTTTAAAACAGTAGCTGCAACCTCCATTTTACTCATGAAAATCAGCCCAGATCAGACCTAAGAAGGTTTGATCTAAGGCACATGAATGCCCAAAACACGTTTCTAATAACTCATATTTGTCCAAACTCCTTTAAAATCCATTTCTAAAAATCTGAAATCCATAGGACCAATTCTCATTCTTTATAATTCTCAAAAGACCCTAAGATGATCTTCTCTTTACATTTTAAACGATGTAGAGAAGAAGATCACATTAGCTGCTGAAATCACCTCAAAGCAACTCTAAATTTCCATTAAGACTTTGAAATCAACATTTGTTCCTTTAAAAACTAGGGTGAAATCAGATTGGTATAAGAATTCATGTGGCCTTGTTTAGGCCTTTAATTTAGGATTCATTCAGATTGTCTGATAACCATGAGCTTTTAAACACTATATAACAGTGTTAGAACCTCAATTGATCCTATACAAAACATTGGGTCATGGTTTAAAGCCTCAAATTAGTATTTGATTCTCCTTGGCGTAAACTACCCAAAACAAGGCTTGAATTGGGTATTAGCTCATGTGAGAAAAAATCTTCGATCAAAACATATCAAACTCATTGCAATACACCCAATTAAGAAATTCAAACTCGAATCACTCGATTAAAATTCCACTAAAACCAAATTGATTCCAATTCATGAGATTCGGCATGAAACACAAATCTGAAAGAATCGAACAAATCGATTTAATAAAAACCAGATCGAGAGGTCTTTGTGAATTTATGGAGTGAATGGGAGAGCTCCTAGGTGGATTTTTGGCGCAAATTCAAATCTAGAAACCAAGGCTTCATATTTGAATTTGACCTTAATGGAAGGGGTGAACAATGAATAAAATGCAAGGGAAAATCATAAATGAAATACGATGCGTAGGGAAAGCTGTATGAGTTGAAATAGAAGTGGAAAAACACCTCTCTATTTTGAATTGATCAGAGAGGGTGAGATTGGATCTAGGCTACTCTACTCCTAAGCTACACTAATCCATCATGAGAATTTGATTTTTAATCTACTCCTACTGATCTAAATTACACTAACTATACTAAAACTAATCTAGAAAGTGATTGAAATCTTAATCTAACAAAAGAATGGGACCTTTGGATCTCCACCTAGTGGATGGAGAGGAAGAAGAGAGGAGGTGCTCCAACGGATGGAAAACTCGCTAGTGGAGTTCTGGGTCACCCTCAGGTGCTACGAAGTCCTTAGCGGCGATAAATGATCGTAGGAAGGTGGGGCTTCACCGCTAATGGCAGTGAAACAGAGACAGTAGGAAGAGAGGAGCTGGAGTGGATGAATGACCGGCTCAAAGGATGTAGGAGGGAGTCGATGGCGCGCACAAGGAGCTAAGCAGCTGCCTAAGTAGGTGTTTGAGTTATTGTACTCACCGCAGTGGTGAGATTAAGCTCCTAGGTCACCAACGGTGGGATGGGGCTTGAGAGGAACACGCACACGTCCAAATCAAATCATGGTTGCTAGATCAGATCTGGGGATGATGGTGAACCTACTCGAAATCGCGCGCGAAGATTTAATTTGGTTTGGCCATTAAATTGAAGGATACATGGGATGAACGGCCGAGATGGGTTGAGTTCTTGAGCCACTACAGTACAAGCACACCCGTAGGTATAAAGGAGAAATTGCATGAAGGCCCTCTTAGGGAGAAACGATAGAACATTTGCACAGAAGCCCATAAGTAGCTAAAAAGTGTTGCAATGAGATCCCTAGCTTTTGCAAGAAGGTCCCTAACGGCTCGTAATTAGGTCCCTAGAGGTTTTAAGCGTGAAGAAAATGTGAGAGATGAAGGACCTATATATAATGTCTATAATACGAGGTCTTGGTGATGTCTAAATGCAACCAAGTTTTTATTGAAACCCAATTGAACATTTAAGAAGTTGATTTTACTTTTGATTTGAAGTTTTGAACCCAAACATGTGTTCAATTTGCAAATGAATCATCAATTTACATTTTTGAATAGAATATCTCATTTTATAACCTAATTTTGCATTTTTAACACAAATTGGATGTTTTAAGTCATTTGTGTTAATTCCCACACTTAACCCATTTCTTGTGTTAATTATGTAGTGTTTAACCTAGTTTCTAGCCTAACTTGGGCATTTAGCTATGATGAGCTACACCTCATCAACCGCTTCACCACAGCAACCTCTTATGGCCACCATCTTTGGTGCCAACACCACCACATCGACCATGCCATCAACGCGACTTCCACGCATAGTCCACAGATCCCGTCGTTGACCCCACGCTCAACGCCAAGAACCCAAAGCCATTGGTCTTGGGCTCACTGACCGACCAACTCCAAACGCCTCAAGATGCACAACCACAATTGTCAAGCTTGCCATTCTTCGCCGAACCCGCTATTGCCCATTGTCTCGCCGGACATCCCCTTTAGGTGCCCATCAGCCACGCAAGGCCCCCTCCCCAGTTTTTCTATAGTAGGGGGCATTAGTTTAAAGGAGTAGTGGGGAAAGGTGATTGAAGATGTTGGATTTTATTTAATATATGTTTATGGTGTTGTTTTTGTTCTCACGCCCCCCGCACTTTTTTTTTTCTTTTGTCGTGCTCTCTCTCAACTCTATCTCTCTCTATCCTTCCTCTACATTGATGTGTGCAATGAACTTTCTCCATGACTTTATGAGCATAAATAGAAATTATTTGTAAGTTTATTTGATTCGTTCCTCCATGTGGATAAGACCTAATCCATTATGGTTAGATTTAAGTGATTAATGTTTTGATTGAGAGATTTTCTACCACATAAAATACATCAACGACCAATCATTTTTATTGTAATCATTTGAATTGAGCGAGAATCTATGTGTCAGTTGTAACATATAAGTAGAGTAAGATACGTAATTGAAGTATTTAATAAGTAATTAACTTAACTAGGATAGTAGTTAACATAATTAATTAATCATTACGCAACTTAGAATAAAAATGGTGAATTGATTAAGTTTAATGCCTCCTTGTAAATGACTTGGACTCAACCAATTAAATAAATTTTAAATCTAAAATGTAGGTTAGCTTAACCCTATACTATGATTAAAGATGACAATTCAACCAATCAAGTTAACCTAAGTCTATTCTTTACATGATTAATTAAGCCTAATAACCTCAATTAATTGTGTTGAGAATTAATCGATCAGTCATATGAGGAGGCCTTCAGGAATGTACCTCCTTCCATAATACTAGTGGTATGGAAGGATTGTTGTCAGCATTGGAGGAAGCTTAAGACAGAGGTAGTTAAATAATTGTTATGCGTTAAAATTTAATTATAGTTAATTTATTTACTAATAAATATATGTATATGTATTTTCTACAGGATCAGGCGAAGAAGAACAAGTCCAACAGGGCCAAAGCTCTACCGCAGACTCATGTCTTGGGTCGGATGAGCATTGATAAGCTCAAGACAAGATATGTAAGTACGTTTCCTATTTATTTATATGTCTAATTAGCATGTAACTTTAAATTATTATCTATCTTTTATGTTTACTTAATTTTATGGTCATGGTCCCTAAGATCTGGCATCTAGTGCAAGTCTTCGCAAAGTTATGTGCATCCTTGAATAATGATGGCAAGTAAAATTTGGACTGCAAAACTTTTGTAGTAGTCTACTTCCCAAGGAAGTGGCCACCATAGGCTTGATCATGACAAAAGGATAGCACACTTTGAACTTCCTCTTCTGGGATACATCTCCTAATGATTTGTAACGACCCGATTCTCTAATCCCTACGAGACATGAGAATCAGACCGACTCAACTAGTCCCAAGGCCCAGTCGTCCAACGAGAAAGTAACCAAAAGAGCAGTAAAATAAACCACATTCACCATGTATATAACTAGCAGTAACAAAATACAGCAGTAAAGAAAGGAAATACTACAGTATACACCACCACAACAGAAGAGAAATAAACATGTACATAACATGAAGCTTACAATAAAGAGAGTACAGGAAGTAACAGAAAACTACTCATTACAGCGGAAAGAAAAGTACAGAAGGTACTACAGGTAACACTACTGGGCTCTACTAGGCCCAGCGCCCTCTGCAGCCACTGACTCTGGCTGCTCAACACCTGGTCCTGAAAAGGTAACAAGGGTGACACGTCAGGGAAACATTGAGTAGAGTGGAAACTAAAAGCTAAAAGAAGCAGTATAGTGTACAGTAACTGTTATATTTTACTTTCTTTATTTATATTTTTCCATTTATTCACTGTTGATTTATTTCTCAGATCCTTCTCTTGATCTTGAATGTTCCTCATGGGAACGATCTTGATTGCAGTCTTTTCCGAAAAGTAGAAGTAACACGTGGTGCTCTCCTAGCCGAGAGAGTCTCCCGTGGTGGTCCTTCCCTCAGTCAACCACCCCAAGGTCGCTGACAGACGTAACGGTGACTATGGCACGCGCGATAAGCGCACAGGTAGCTACCCCGCACTGGCACGCGGTCAGTCGTTTCCGTTAACGGGTGCACCCAAAGCACAGCACGGAATCAGTATAGGGCAGAGCCCTCTCAGTAACAGGGGTCCAGCCCCTCCATAGTAATCAAACAGGGGTCTTTCCCCTCCACAGTCCACGCACCCTCGCCTGCCTACCCTGGTTTGCCCCGTGGGCCTAACAAGTCGGTGTAGGAGGGCTAGCAGAACCCCGGGACCCGTGGGGTAGCTAGTGCTCTCCCTACACTAGTAGCTCTCCTTGGTACTGTGTATACGAGGGCCAAAAGTCGGTACAAAGTGGCCAGTCCTAACCCCAGGTCCCTGGGGCGGCTAGCTCCTCTCTGCACTAAACAGGGGGACAGTTGCTCTCCTTGGTACTCCGTACTCAAGGGCCAGCACACTTCCCCAATTCTATTCCATTCCCTTTCCAGGAGTTCTACTCCTAATTCCCCGTAGGGTTCATGCTCTTTTAACTCAGCCAATTTAGGTTTCACCGTTCCAGCTTTATGTTCATATAACCCATGTTCTCAACCGTATTTATTCATTCATAACAGGCAGTTGTTAACCAATTTACAGGCAGTTATCATTTCCTTTCCACTTTTCCAAGACTGCAATGTATATATTCAACTAGTTTTCCAGTCCTAGGATTCATGCCATACCCTAGGATCTATCATTCAATCTAGTTTTCCAGTCCTAGGATTCATGCAATACCCTAGGATCTATCATTCAATCTAATTCTTCAGCCCTAGGGTTCATGCAATGCCCTAAACTCTATTAATTGTTTCATGATTATACAAATTTTGTTAAATAAATTAAAGGGTCACTCTACCCGCGAAACCGGGAGTACTGGGGGTGTGGTCGGCAATCCCGCGGCCTCCGCAACCCCCACAGCTGCAACGGAACGGGGTCCTAACACAAGGATCAATCACAAGGAGTTTCTCAGAATAGTATACAATTATTGTAAATAGGTAGAGGAAATAAATCTGGAAAGAACGAAACTTGAAACGCGGAAAATGGACTCCGAACGGACCCTAAACGGGTCAAAAACGACGAGTCTGCCCAAAATCAAACGTCTGGAACTTATTCGAGACGTCTTAAAAGGTCGATCAGGTCATACCTCGGTCTGCGCAGTCCTTCAGACGTCCAGAAGCCTGCTGGATCGTCTGGTCCTAGTTCCCAGACGTCTGATTGTCACCCCGGACGTCTGGAGGTCCTCTCCGTCGTCTGGTACTGTGGCCAGACGTCTAATCCGTGTGGGATGGCGAGCCTTCGTGCCCTCCTGAACAGAACCTGTGCACACACACACCCGCTCTCATCACGAAGAGGCGTAGAAGAACGCAGCAGACGGTTGCATGGCCGTACACGCGTAACAAGGAGAAGGGAGGAAAATATTGTACCTGTCAGACGTCTGGACCTTCCTCCAGATGTCTTCGGCGTCGTCTGGACGTGAGTCTAGACGTCTGATTCTGGGAAATTTTCCTAGAATCAGGACCCTTTTCGCTCTCCGCCCGCGACACACGGCCGCGCCTCGCCGCGTCCGCCTGCTGCCTGAGCTGCAGCAGCTCCTCCACGCCACCCCACACTCACTGCTCTCCCGCTGGCCGGCTCTAGCTACCCCGGCAAGCTTGCACCTTCGTGGTCGAGCTTTCTTCTTCCTCTCGCAACACTCCTTCCCGCACGCTCGCAACAGCCGCTGCTGCCGCACTCGCTCGCTCGCGCTCTCGCTGGCTGGGAGAAGGAGAAGAGAAGACGGTGGAGTGAGGGTGAGGGAGAGGGGGAGCGTTCTTATAAGGCAGCCTCGAGGAGAGAGAAGAAGGAAAGCGACGCCTGCAGGGAGAGAAAAACGAAGGCTACGGGTTCAGTCTGCGCGTGCAGGCGCACAGACGCGAACCCGTACGTCGAAAAAATTTAATACCAGACATCTGGGAAGGGTTCCAGACGTCTGGGACACTTCCCAGGCATCTTAAACTACGTCTGATGCCCATGTTCGTAACATGATTTGATCAGCACAAAGTCTAAACAGCATAGGATCATCCTAGAAATAATGTTTGGCCTAAGCCAAGAACTTATCCTGCTGCGGTCTAGACCAGCCGTGTGGAGTTTTCCTTACCACTAAATAATTAACTAAGTCTGTATACTAAGGTAGACTCTTTCCATGCACATACTAGGGTAGACTCTTTCCATGCATAGCTAAAATTTGTTCATCAGGAAATGTGTCAGTTAAGGGTAATGAGGGTCCAATCTGTTTCGGGTGAAGTCTAGATAAGTGGTCGGCTACAACATTCTTGGATCTAGCTTTGTCGCGTATTTTCAGGTCAAATTCCTGTAGGAGTAGGATCCATATGATCAACCTGGGTTTAGCATCCTTTTTGGCTAACAAATGTCGGATAGCCGAGTGGTCAGTGTAATTGATCATGTGGGATCCTAGAAGCTATGATCGAAACTTTTCCAATCCAAAAACTACAGCGAGCAGCTCTTTTTCCATGACGATGTAATTCTGTTGAGCCTCATCCAAGGTTTTGCTCGTATAGTAGATCACCACGGGTTTCTTCTCTTATCTTTGTCCTAGGACTACTCCAATAGCAAAGTCTGATGCATCACACATTATCTTAATGTCTTGGGATCAATCTGGGGGTTGTAAAATGGGTGCAATTGAGACTGTATCCCTAAGGGTAGTCTAGGCCTTGATGCAATCAAGTGTTAGGTCAAAGAGCACATCGTTGGCTAGAAGGTCAGTCAAGGGCTTGGATAGTTTTGAAAAATCTTTTATAAACCTTCTATAGAAGCCAACGTGTCCTAGGAAGGATCTAATTTGCTTGATTGAGTTAGGAGGTGGAAGTTTGGAAATTAAATTTACCTTAGCTCGGTGAACTTCTATGCCCCTATGTGAGACGATGTGACTGAGGACAATCCCCTCTTGAACCATAAAATGGCTATTTTCCTAACTTAAAACTAAGTTGACCTCGATACATCGTTTCAGGATTTTCTCTAGGTTACTAAGACAATGGTTAATCGAGTCTCCAAAAATGGAGAAATCATCCATAAAGACCTCCAAATATTTACCTACCATCTCTGAGAAGATGGCTAACATGCAACAATGAAAGGTTGCAGGTGCGTTGCATAACCCGAATGGCATACAGCGGAATGCAAACGTGCCATGCAGGCAAGTGAACGTGGTCTTCTCTTGGTCCTCGGGTGCAATAGCAACCTGGTTATATCCTAAATATCCATCCAGGAAGCAAAAATATTTTCGCCCTGCCAGTCGTTCGAGAATCTGGTCAATGAATGGCATGGGAAAATGGTCCTTTTTAGTGGCTTCATCAAGCTTCCTATAGTCAATACATACCCACCACACAGTGGTTGTACGGGTGGGGATGGATTCGCCCTGTTCATTTGTGACCACGGTGAGCCCGGCCTTCTTTGGTACTACTTGAGTAGGGCTCACCCAGGGGCTATTGGAAATCGGGTAGATGATTTCCTCATCAAGCCACTTGATTATTTCTTTTTTAATGACCTCTCGCATATTCGGGTTTAGTCACCTTTGCATCTGGCAAGAAGTTCGAGCCCCATCTTCCAAATAGATCTTGTGAGTGCAATAAGTAGGGCTAATTCCCTTTAAATCGGAAATTGTCCACCCAATTGTTGCCTGATGCTCAAAAAGAGTAGTAGTCAACCTAAGTTCTTGGTCCCTGGTCCGGTGTGCATTGATAATCATAGGGAAAGTATGGTCAGGTCCTAGGAAGACATACTTAAGGTTATTAGGCAAATGTTTCAATTCAGGTGCAGGTGGTACAATGTTTTTTGGGTAAGGGATGGGGGGGAGTTGAGTAACATCAATCTCCTCAAATGGAGGTTGCCGATAGTAATCAGTTCTACAGAGCTCAGCCTCTAGAGATTGGGATGGGTTAGGGTAGTCAATAGCTGGTCGAATCAGATGGTCCTCTAAAGAGATTATAGTTAGCCACTCTTCAACCAGGGTTCCCACGGGATCGTATTCCTCGACCCAACCGCAATCGAAAGACTTAGTCACCTTGAAGATATTCAATTGCATCTTCCTATCTCCAAAGGTGATTTCCATACATCCCGTGTCACAATCAATGTTAGCCTTGGCCATAGCCAGAAAAGGTCTACCCAGGATGATCGGTGTGTTTTGTTATTGTTCGGGAACTTCCATGTCAAGGACCAAGAAGTCAACTGGGAAGTAGAAGTCCTTAACCCAAACAATTACATCCTCAACTACCCCCTTCGGGATTTTCACAGAACGGTTGGCTAGTTGGATTGTCACAGGTGGGGGCTTTAATTCTCCAAACCCAAACAGGTGATAAAGGGTAGTCGGGATTAGTTTAATTGAAGCACCTAAGTCCAAGAGTGCTCTATCAAAGGTCATGTCACCGGTATTACATGAGATCAGAGGTGCCTTAGGGTCAGTCCTTTTAGGAGGTAGGCTGCTTAATATCACCGAACTCACCTGCTCAGATAGCACTACCTTCCTAGGTGCTTGGGTTCTTGGCTTAGCTTGAGTGTGCAAACATCTTTCAAATATTTTGCGTAAGTCGGGATATGCTTCATTGCTTCAAGGAGAGGTATATTGATCTATGCTTTCTTGAAAATTTCTAACAACTCCTCATTTCAGCCACATTTTTCTTCTTTACCTTATCCAAGGCTTCAGGGTATGGGATTTGGGTTTGAACCGAGTCAGGTTCCTGATCCTTGGGTTCCTCCCTCTCATCCTCAAATCAAGTATCTCAGGTAGTGGGGTCACAGGAGGGGACGGCCATTTGGGGTCCTAGGTTTGAGTGCCGCTTCTCAAGATAACTGCATTGGCTGAGGCATTGGAACCAAGGTTAGGTCCTTGAGAAGAAGAATTGGAAAACCCAGGGGGTGTCTGAGGGGCTTGTAGAATCATATGGGCCTGCCCCTGATTTGGTTGGAACCCTTGAGGATTGTGGCCTCTGTTCATTACATTCGTAGGGTTCGGTAGTGGCTGAGAAGGAAGGGACCCCTGTTGTTTGTTATCCAACAGCTGCCTCAATTGTCCCTTCACTAAAGCCATCTCCTCCTGATGTTTCTGATTCATATCAACCATCATTTTGATCAGAGTGTCCATTTGGTTTTATTGTATCAGAGCCACCCTATTCTAGTTATAGGATGGTCTACCAGGTGGACCTTGTTGATAGGAGGGATGGTTTGGCCTGTGTTGGTTTTGGAATTGATTTGGTTTTTGGTTCGACCAGGCAAAATTAGGGTGGTTGCACCATCCAGGGTTGTAAGTGCTAGAGAAAGGGTCAGGCTTAGAATATCCATGGATGTCATGGGCATCTTTAAAGGTAGAAGGTGCCGAAGGGGAGGGGAAAGAATAATTAAGGTTTGAGGGAGAAAAGGTCCCTCCTTGGAACATGGTCAGGGGTTGTTCCAGGTGCACTTGGTTCATAGATTGAACCAGGTCAATATTGTGTGCTCCCTTCACTAGGGAGAAGTTTTGCAATTGGGTTTGGGATTTGTTCAATAGCTCGCCAATTCTCTTATCCACCAACTCAACCCGATCCAGTTTCTTTGCTATAATGTCCATGTCAACCATCCCAGAATTAGTCTGCACTTCATAAATCCCACCACAGGGTTGACTGGACCAATTAAATTGGGTCATGGAGGCATTATTAAGAGAGTTCTCACTCATTGACTCAAAGATCTCGAATGTGCTTTTCTCATCCTTATTTAGAAAATTTCTTCCACATGAGGCATCCATGAAATTCCTAAGGTTGCTGTCCAGACCATGGTAGAAAATCTGGGCCAATTGCCACCTCGGAACCGCATGGTGTGGGCATTTCCTCAATAATTCGTTGAATCGTTCCCACACCTCATGGAATTGCTCCCCACTTTATAGAGCGAATGTAGTGATGGCTCTTCTAAGGGCATTAGTCTTTCCTATGGGAAAAAACTTCTTAAGAAAAGCATGCCTTAATTCCTCCCAAGTGGAGATGGGTCTCCCTAAGATTCTAAGCCAATGAGAAGCTTTGTCTCTTAGGGAGAACGGGAACATCTTGATTCAAACAATGTCCAAATGGATGTTCCTTAGTTTTACGGTTCGTGTAATCCAATCTATGTCTTCCAAGTATTGGAAAGGGTCTTCATTTGAGCTCCCATGGAAATGGCTTTGAATCAAGCTAAGGACAATGGGTTTTAGCTCAAAATCATCTCCCCCTTCAGGGACCCTAAGGTATGGCTCAACACAAATAGCAGACGGATCGTAGAAATCACGGAGAGGCCTTGGTTGGCCCTCAAGGGGTGGTGGTGGGTTAGGTGGGTTCAATGGGGGTTGCCCTTGAGGATTCTGCAGTCGATGTATGGCTTGCATGATGGTATGGATCTGTTATTGCTAAAGTTGGTGGTTAGCTGTAATCTGAGCCTGAATCATGGCCATGGCATAGGGTTGAGTTTGATCCTGAACTCTTGGGTCAGCCATTTCCTTAGTCCTACCCCTGGAAAAATCAAGTCTCCTCCTAGTCTCTCTATTTAAAGCAATCAATTCAGGATGAAGTAATCGCCTTCTGTGCATACACTGGAGAAGAACAAGGAGGGTTGCGAAGAGAAACAAATGCGAGAATGGTGTGTGCACAACCAAGCAAACAAATCTAGGCCCTATAGTGTAAACCTAGGTGACATACGCTTCAAAAGTAAATTCTGATTACACGACGAATTCGATGCTGTCCTTAATCCCGAAGGTGGTAAAGTTGGGAAGGCGAAGTAGGGGGAGCGTGTCCCGAAGGTTGTTAATTATGCCAAGCCCCTACTTACTTAAGTCATTGGACAATCGGGCCTCCCGACTTAGCACCTATTGGAGCAAGCAGACGTCACTAATTCGTAATGCGTTCAGGAAAAATACCCTGAAATGGACTCAATGAATCATAGGGCCAATTTCTAGTCAATTTTAATTTAGTGCTAAGTCAGTGCTTGTGCTCAGGGATTATGTGAAGGGCGTTAGGGGGTTGATGCCCTTAAAAATTCCAGTTGAGCTCTGTGTACAATCGGGTGCAAGGACCCAATGCCAAAACGGGTGTTCTTTATCAAGCAAGATTGTGATGAATGGCTTTTAGAGTTTGAGCCTTGCTTGATTGGATTTTAGGATTCCACTTACAGATTCAATCAAGGGACAAAGATGTAATCACAAGGTTGGTTAAGATTGATTTTCTTTAGGGCCCTTTGTGTGACTATAAAGTTAAAAGCACCCTAGTGTGGAAGATCCTAGGGCATGCAACTTCTAATGAATCTTTTTTAGACTTTATCAAGAAGGGTCCAATCAAAGCAAGTAATGACCCTATCCTGACCAAAATCAAATGAGCTTTTCAACAAAATCAATTTCAGAATTTTTAGAAGATGATAGATGTTTGTCGCTCTGAATCGGGTTTTAAAAATCGTCACGTTGTAGTATAGATTGAATCAGCGTGAAAAACAAATACAATTTATACTCGAATTTGAAGTTCGAGGTCTAACATAGGGAGCAAATAGGAATTCACACACTAATCTCAATAATGTAAATGAGCACAAGAATTTAAACCACAAAATGATATTCAATAAATACTAATCTGTCACATTAGATATTCAATGAATTCTCATGTATTTTGAAGCAATAAAAAGGTAGAGAAGCTAAAATAATGGTGATTTAAATCACCAACTATTCTCTAAGTATATATATCAAGCATTCAATCAATTTATCAAGCTTTCACAATATCAAGCCTCAAATCAGACATCGGGTTATTGAATCAGACGACTTATCCAATAAGTGCTACAATGCTTGCCTAGCATTGTTCTTCTTCTCTTCTTCTTCTGGCCTTCTTCCTTTCCTCCTCTTCTTTTCCTTCTTTCCTTCTTCAGTTGCTCTCCTCTTTACACACGAGCCTTCTTCGTTCTCCTCTTCTTTCTCTTCCGGTCTGTCTTCAGCCTCTTCTCCTCTTCTTCTTTCTTCATGCACAGAGGATGGCCATCTCAGATTTGGCTAAGTGTCTCACAGGACAAAACCCTCCCCTGCCCCACACACTCTCTCTCTTCATCTATAGTTTCACCCTCCCAGGGCCACAAGTTATGGTAGTCGGGTTATCGGGTAGGTGTGCACCCGGGACCAGGCTCACCGGCGTGGGTGGTGAGCAAGGTGTGGACAGGCTTAGGTGGGTAATCGGGTGCACCAGGCCCGCGTGTAAGGTGTCACGGGCGAGGTGCGTGAGGGCACGTGCAGGGACCTCACCCCTTGTGGTCTTGAGGCAAGCAACCCATATCACTTTTGCAATTTATCTATTGTCGTAGCCTCACTGATTTCCGAGGTGGGACTAAATGTCCCACCGTCTTCGCGTGGCAGCAACGGATGAAGTTGCTTCTCTAATTGGAGTAGCTACTGCAGGGGAAACTCCCAATTGATCTCTTACTTCGAAGCTTGGAGCCTTTCCGCGCTCTTTGGATGTGTCACCTGGAACTGCAGATGCTGAAGAGCAAGCTTCAAGCTTCGCTCGAGCTCGCGGCTAATGCCAGTGGTGGTGGCGAACCTGAAATACAAAAGAGGGGCCTTACGGCCGTGTCAGATAGTTCCTCAGCTTCACCGTGTAACGGCGAACATGGTGGGGTACGTGGAGAGGCGAGTGCGTGCATGTAGGTGGCTAAAAGAGTCGGTCTTGGGCGGAGAATGATGGGTTGGCTGGGGTGGTCGAGCGGCCCAATAGAGTTAGGGCTTTTGAAGAGTGGAGCACGGTGGAGGTTGTGAGGTGGTTGGTGAGGCAGATGGAGTTGTGTAGCAGTGGAACCGCCTCGCCGGAGGAGCAGTCAGAGGCGAGGAAGACGGAGGTAAACAACGGCGTCGAGGGCTATTTTTGGGGTTTTTGGGTACGAAACTAAACCTAAGAGCTAAAAGATACTAAGCTAATCCTAAAATAATGGACAAAGGGGGAAGAACAACACCGGCATTAGTAGGTCGACGCTGGGGAAGAAGGTACTCTGATGATGGGGATGGCGACGACACGGAGATAAGAGGGGTTCCTGCTGGTATGGCCAAGAGTGGATGAGAGAGGAAGGTGAATTTGCCACTGGTTTTGTGGTCAGACGAAGAGAGAGGCCAGGAGGAGTCGCTAGAGCTTGTGGAGCTTCGCGGCCGGAAGAGGAAGGAGGAAAAGGGGGTTTTACGATGGAAATCAAGCCTAGGAATTTCGGCCTGATTTAGGCTTACTTATATAGGCATCTGGAGGGAGTTTTGAACTTGGAAGCCAAGCTTCCAAGCTAGGAAATGTCATCGGAGTAGAAATTCTCTAGGATACCCTAACCTCTCAACGTTCGCATGAGCGATTGGAAATTTTTAGGCCTCATAGACGGATTTAATGGGAAGAGGACTCCTCAAGGAATCTCCCTTTTAATTTTGGAATTGATTGATTGAGCAGAGGAGTTCTCTTCAATCAAAGGTCGCTGGAGTTGTATGAATAGGATTCATGGTGGTAGGGACCTTTATGTGAAGAAGACAAAGAAGTTGGGGGACTATTTGTAAGAGAATTCAAAAGTTAAGGGTCTGAATGAGATAGAAAGAGTCTGACTGGACCAAAATGTAAACTTGGTCAAGATAATCTCAGATTGGGCCCAAATTTTCTTCCAAACCTAATTTAGACCCAAGGAATCCAATGGTGAAATTAGATTTAGGTTTTGACTTAGTTTGGATAGGCAATTTATGCAAAAATCCAAATTAGGTAAATGTCAGTCTAGGACTCTATTTTGGGTCAGGACGGGTTCTGATGGTCAAATTGAAGGTACTAAACCCTAGAGAATATTTTTTTATGAATTTTAGAGGGTTTAGGTAAATTTTATCCTAACCAAAACCTCAGTTAATTAAGTGGGTCTGCTTTCAGGGTTTCAGAAGTCATTTAATTCTCAAAACACGCAAAAACCCTTTTTTGTCTGTATTAACCCACTTATTGGACTTTTAAGATCATTTGACTTTTAATTATCCCCTGGAAAAATCCATGGTTGTTCTTTATTCAAGATATGATGGTAAAATTATAGTTTTAACCTTGGTTTCTTGTCTTTCTCTCAGAATGGATTTGCAATGAATTATGGCCTTCTCTTAGTTATGTAGGAGCATTTATTCCTTGATAATGACTAAATTGAGCTAGTTATAGATCACCCAAATTCATGTTTTTCCAAGAGGGGATCAATCTGTCTAGAACCTCTAGATCAGTGCGTGAGTTTTAAGAATTAATCAGATCAAGCACTAATCTTTTTCAAATGAAGAAATAGTCTCGATAAGAATGTAGAGCATTTCAAGAGCTTTCCAGAAACATAAATCTCTTACAAATCCAAGATGCGTAGAGTTTGCAGCAACAGAAACAACTTATGGGTCTCCGAAAATCAGGACAACCTTGCACACTTCTAGTAGAGATTTTTTCACCGCCAAACCACAAAGAGTTTAGTTATGAAATTTTAGGTGGGGTTCGCTCACTAGAAGGATCACCTCTAAGATTTTTTAAAGAATTTTTAGAGGTGTTAGGGTCCTCTAATCATGTGCTCAACCCGAGTCCATAAAATAGTGTTGCAAAATTAATGGGTTGATAACTTAGTGGTGGTGTTTCCTTCGACAAACATAAGAGAGGGCTCCTTTTAGAGCACCACCACTTAGATCTTTTCCTTGGCCCAGAGATGAAGGGTTACCTTTGGATTGTGGGAAGACAAGATATCAAACCTTCGGGTTTATGGCAGTATTCTCTTATGCTTCCTTTGATCCCATCTGATCTACTCTCCTTTTGTTGCCGATGTAGAAGATTCCTGCAATCAACAAGAGAGAAAGGCAAGTTAGATAGCACAAGTATGAATAATTCCCAAGGAAATGAAAGCAAATAAAAGATCCGTTGCCTCCCTTGCAACGGCGCCAAAAACTGACGTCGACGAAACACGTTAGGTTAAATTATTTGTTGTAGCATGTTTTACGACATCAATTTTAATTAGAAATAATCGAACATGAGTCCGAGTGTCAATCTCAAGGAGGCGTGAAATTTGATCGTTTTATCGCTTAAAGGTGTTACAAAAATACATCTTTTGATTCACTTGCGAAAATAGAGAGAAAGAGAGAGAAAAAGAGAGTAGGGTTAGAAATTTGTGATGATGATGTAATTGTGGCACGCTATGAGAGCAACATAGACATGATGATAGAAGATAATATATTGCATAAGAGGAATAGTTTTGCACTATAACAATAGATGAAAGCTTAAAACAACAAAAATATTAAAGTAAAGAAACTAGCAGCAAAAGGGAGAGGTGAGGTAACCATGGCGGTGGAGAGGCTTCCGTTAGCAGCTCGGCATCTCTAGAACCTAGCTTGGATGCTCTATGGAGTAGTCGAGTTGCTTGGTAAAAGATACCCAAAAGTGGAGGAGGATGGGCCCTTTTATAATGGAGGAAAATGGCCAAAATCCATCCTTAGGTCAATAGCGACATCTAGGCCGTCACTAAAACTTCACCTCAAACGTCGCTGATGATCAGCTCACGCGTGCCCTTCGCACACGCCCTCTGCTGCATTGGCTCGTGCACTCCGCACCATCTCGCACGCATGCGCTGGCACTGCTGCCACTGCTGTCATTGCTACACGCGCACTGCTGCTCGACGCCTGCGACAATTAAGAGATTAGGGGGGTGGCAGGGCTCAAACTCACTCCCCTCCTTTGGGTATGCTCTCAACGTCCGATGAGCACCACCCATGAAGTTGTCGTGAGGAGGAGCTAGGGGCGTGTGGTGGAGACGGCTTCTCAGCCGTTGGATCAAGATCTAACGGCTGGGAATTGATGATACGGATGAAGAGAAAGTGTTGAGTAGACTGCTGGCCAGTGTTGGTAGCCTAGATAGTGCCACGTGGCACCATTTGGGCCGCCCATCTTCTTTCGCTTGCAGAGGATGCCACAGTGCTCGGATCGAGATGATTTCCGCATTGTCGGACTGCGATCGTCACTCCGGATTCATTCGTATGGTCGGATTTTTCATCCAAAGCCCGTAAGGATGTCGCATTGCCCCCTAGCCATTGATATTCCTCGAACTTGTTGTGGGAGCTACGGAGGTCGGATCGAGGTGATTTTTGAGTCCATTGGACTTCGTTTATTGATTCAGATCCATCCATACGGTTCGATTACTCATCTGGAGACCTGTTTCAATATGGACTTGTACACAAGATCATTAAACATTGATTCTAAGCAATCTTAATGTAAAGTAATGCAGAGTGAATGCAATGCCCCCAAACCCACTATAATATGACATTAATACACATGTGCCCTCAAAATTGACTCTAATTGATAATATTAACACAAATAATTGTAGAGTCATCAGTTGGTACTATTAGATATGGTTAGTATTAATAACTCTCACGAAAGAGTATTTGCTTCGCATCTTTCCGCAATGCCAACTTGAGACGATTTTGTTACTTTTGGGGATGGTTTTTAACTGTCGCCAAAAGTGGTTTTTCTTGTAGTGACATATGGACTTTGGAAAGAAGGCTAACGAACTCCTATTGGTGCAAAGCCATTGTCATTGGTTTTAGATTTTTGCAATGACTTCAAAAATGACTTCCAACAAGGGAACGATGCCAGTTTCAAAATATGGGGGTTTTCTAGCAAAATTCTTGCAACACATTCTGCGACGCTCCAATTCGCGTAAAATGAAAGCGTTAGGTTCCTTATGAAGAGTAGAGTCTAGTTTAAATACAGGAATTCATATTTTATGTCTCACAGCATGACAATCTTAAAGGAATTTCGTCCTCAAAACTTAGCTTATTGTAAAATGGTGGGGGATAACCTTAAAGAGAAACAAACTAGAGGAGTTTACATGTGCACCAATGAACAATGCAAGATACTTCTCCCTCATCTTTGCCTTCAGCTCCCACGTGACCTCCTTGTATCTTTGACTGCGACAGAGTACCTTGATGAGAGGAATCTCCTTCTATCTCAATTTCTTGACTACACCGTTTAGAATAGTTACAAACTGCTTAGGAAAGGTGAGTTCTGATTCTAATTGCAAGTCCTTGTAGCTGATCATGTGACTTAGATTAAGGATGTACTTCTGCAGGTTCAAAATATGGAAGACATTGTTACTCCTTCCAGACTTTGCGGTAGTGCAACTTTGTAGGCAACTACCTCGACCCGCGCTACAATCTCGAAGGGTTCAACCATCGTGATTGCCAACTTCCCTCTCACTCTAACCTGATAATCCCCTTTATGAGGAGGCACTATGTGAAAAACAAAATCTCCAATCCAAAACTCAAGGTCTCTCTGTCTCCTATCTACATAACTCTTCTATTTTCTCTGTGCGACTAACAATTTCTGTCTAATTTGCTCGATAATTGTGGTTCTCTATCGAACAGTCTCGGGCCCTATCTCCCACTTCTCGCCAACCTCCACCCAATACAAGTGTGAAACACACCCATGCTCATATGTGCCTCAAAAGGGGCCATCTCAATGCTAGCGTGGTAGCAATTGTTATAGGTGAATTCTACCAAAGGCAACTGATCATCCCAACTACACTTCTACTCAAGAATGTAAAAATAGGTAAATATCTTCCAATGTTTGTTGTTCTACTCAGTTGTGTCACAGACTCACTCATCGAGAAAAGTGCTATTAACTCCAACTATGAGCCATGCACCTCTTTATCCCAATTGGCCAATATGCTTAGCTACAAGTCGCATGGAGGTAAGAAACTCCCTATCTAGCTCATTCGGTTTAAATCCAAATCAAGTTGCAGCCAAACATAGATGAGTAACAAGATTGAACTAGTTATCTTGTATGTGCACAACCTAATAAGTCCATCATTGTCTTTCGTTGATATGTAATTATTGGATAACTGAAATGTTCATCATAATGTTCTTAATTCGTTTCTCCCATTAGACGATACAATTAATAAGTATTTCATGTCTACTAATTCTCATATTAGGGTTTCCATTACTTGGCATGGCTTAGGTGGTTTAATGAGAAACATGTACATACAACCAATAATATTCAGATCTTAAATTTAATAGTTAAACATACATTTCGAAGTATCCCATGTTCCCATACTAGGGTTACCAGCACAGCATTATTTCTCAACTCAAGCACCACAAGCTTAACAACACTGGCGATCAATTTAGGCAAGAACTTCCTTATTCATTATTCAATTAAGTTAGATTAATGATAACAACAAGCATGGTCATGTTAATGACCATTTAATCAAATCTGAACCCAACCAATTTAATTAAGGCACAGATAATGCATGTTATGGTAGTTCATATTAGTGGATTTAATTATCAAAGTAGTCAAGTTTATCAAAGAGGGCAATTTCAATTATATCATCCAAAGTTAAGTACCAAACTATAATTAACCAGAAGATATCAAGAGTGGACTCCAATGCTCCACATGGTAAGTGGAACACCTGTTGAACAAGACAATAACATAAATCGGATCTTAAGAAAGATCATATGAGAAAAGATCAGACTACTCTACCTAGTGTCGTCAAGGGGTTACAGCGACTCTAAAACATGCATCAGAGGCCTAGGGCTGCAAATCGAGCATCACTATAGTCCATGCGCACTCTAGGTAGGGTTCCTAGGCCAAACACATCGTAAAGTGAGGTTTTATAAGCATAAAGAGACATTCTAGGGTTTAACATGTGAAAACAATACTGAAATGTGATTTTCGAACTTACCAATGCGTAGTACTTGTCGTGATCCCAATGAGTACTTAAACGCAAAAAATTGAGTTTGTTTAGCCCTCGAATTACTCGAAACAACTCAAGATAGACTCAAACTAGGTTGAATCGACCCAAGATCGGTTTGAACCACTACCCTTATTACTAGGACACATGAAGGGAATCAATTAGGACGTTTGTACCTACCTTGACCGTTGTGCAACCATTAGATGGCCATAGTGTGGCGGTCGTAGTGCACTCGCTCTCGAATGAGCACGATCTCGCTCCCGCCCATGCATGCCTCCATCCTCGTGCATGGCTCGTGGAACATCCAACCATTCCACCGCTACCGCATGTCAACGCATAGGTGCCCACCATTACTGTGGTGTGAATTTTGCAAGGAGATCACCAACAGCTTTATTTTTGCGATTCCAACCCTTTTCTTCCTCTTTTCTACTTTTTTCTTGCTCTCTTCAAGTTATGTGCAGCTTATGAATGGCTAATGACCGATAAACCCCTAAATATGGTCTTTTATAGGCCCATTCAGACTTGGATTAGGATTAAGAAGATCGGACTTAACTAAAATACCCTCGGATTGTGATCTATTTACACCTTTTACTCATTTAACATATTTTGCGCGTAACTTCAAATACACCCCCAAATTTGAGTGAAACAAGAATCGTCGAAAACCTTGCGGCTCAACGAATCCAATGATATCATATATGACCTATTTAAAATAGGTTTGACCAAGATTTGATCATAAATACAAGTTTTTCATGTTTTATAAGGTATCCTAACCTGACCCATACCCAATGGGTTCAAAACGATGCACTCGACTCTAAAATGACTCAGGGATATGGATGTCGAGGCTTTATAGAGTGCAAGAGAGAGCTTTTACGAGGAACTACTAAGAATAAAACAAGGAACTTCCCTCCTCTTTCATATCTCCTTTCCTTTGTTGGTTGAGTTGGGTGCTTAATTAGTCACTTTTACATAATGTTAACAAATTGGTGAGGGTCATTTTATGCTACAGCGCTATCAAATAATATGCACTTAGTAACTGCCTATTGGTAAAGTGAATCAAATTCCACTTCTGGTAAAATATCCACCTTGCCAAGATGCAAAACACACAGGAATCAAGTGAAACACATTGTTTTATTGTATAGTAGCCACTTTATATGTGTACATTAGTTTAATTGTATAGCATCCACTTTATATTTGGATAGTTGTTCATGGTATAATTCTATTACGGTGGGAGGAACGGAAACTTACCTACCCTAACAAAAAACTAAAGGAAACTTCACCATCACTTCAATAGATATTTGTAGATTATATTAATCTAAAGACTCAATGCTCTCGTTGCATTGTCTAAGTTGGAAAAGAAATTGAATTACTTTGAAATAGGTTTTTGTTGAATCTACTTATGGAACCATGAGTAATTGTGGAGGTTATTGATACAAGATGTCAAAAAATGCACCATTGATGCATGTTTGCAAACCATTGATCTCCTCCAGTTAATTTAAACAAAAATAAGATAAATGTTGAATTGAATTAGATGGATTAAATTTAATTATTGGAGCATGAAGCAAATGCATTATTAATTTCCTCATTTACTGCCATTAGAAGACTGCATATTATATCTAAATGCGGAAAGTAACCTTGAATATATTTCAATGAAAGAAGGTTTCCACTCGAAGAATCGAGATATATACTTCTATTAAATTTAAGAATCATTTCTTCAGGAAAGTTACAATTGTTGATCTTGGAAATATGTTTGAACGTATCAAGATAAGAAACACTACTAGAAAAATGGGCATTTGCGACGCTTTTATAGTGACGATTTTGTTAAAAGCATCGTCTATAGCAGAATATATAGACGACAGTTTTAAAATCATCTTATTGATGATATAGACGACGATTTTAATTAAAATCATTGTTTATATTAACCGTCAATACCCTGTTTTATGTGCGAAAGTCCCCCCATTAATGTACATGACAGTTTTATATAAAACTATCATGTATATCATTCTCCAAAATTCCCTTCGAAATGAAATCTCGCGCCCTAACCAAACTTTAGATGACGGTTTTATATAAAACCGTCATTAAATGTACAATATTAGCCCACAGCACCCGACCCCCTAGAACCGTCCCCTTTCTTTCCATCCTCTCTTCTTCTCCAAACTCAGCATCCGACTTCTGGCCACATCACCACCCCTTCCTCAATGAGCAAAGCTCCTCCTCCTCCCATGATTGTCCTCCTCCTCCTCCTCCAATGGGCATCCCCCTCCTGCTCGTGCTCCTCCTCCTTCCACATCGCCACCCACCTCCTCGTTCCATGTCACCGCCTTCCTCCTCCACACGAAATCGTCGCCCCCTCCTCGTCGTCGATCCCCACGGCATCGCCCACCTCTTCCTCCACATGCAACCGATGCCCCCTCCTCCTCCTTGGCCACCATCTACCCACCTCTTCGTCCATCCGCCCCTTCTCCTCCCATTGCCCCTCACCCATCAGCCCCTCCTCCTGCCTCCCCCATCCACCCCTCGTCCTCCCACTACCTCCATGATGAAAGACTCATCACAGCTCTTAAATACCTCAAATTAACTAGTTTACCTAGTTAATTAGCTAGGAATATGTCTATTTAGGGTTTAATTATAATATAAGGGACAATATATTAAAGGATCATAAAATAAGTTAATAATACTAAATTAAATTTCAATTAATGTTACTAATAATATAAATAATAATTTGGACTTGAATTATAAATATTTGTCTACTTAATTAATATTTAATTTAACATTATAAATATTTAACCCTAAGTATGTAATAACTTAAGTAACTTAATTAATTAAAATAAATAAAGCTAAATGGGTCAAAAATGTAAATTCAAGGCATGTATATAATATTTATCTAATTTATAATTATATATAAAAAGTTGGAAAATAATTAAATTAAATTTAACTTAAAATGCCTCAGTTTACATTCTAGTCCTTAGAAATCATTTCAATCGAGTCCTTTTATGCATTTTTAGGTTCTTAAGTTCTTTTGCATTTGAGTCCCTATGAGCATAACCCGTCTTCTTCTTCTTCTTCCTCGCACTGGACAGTCCTCATCAGCCGGTCACCAGAACTCCTTCGCCCGAGCTTCTGAGCTTTGGCTCACCTTCCTCTCCTCATCCAACGGTGTGGATGCACCATTAATCCTAATTAGGTTAGGCACTTAAGCTCACCGACGTCATCTTCGTTAATCCTAATTAGGTCAGGCATTTAAGCTCACCAGTGTTAGAGACGACGCCGGTGGCTACCTTGCACCTAGACCTCCATCTGTCCAGGTATAGCCCCCTCTACCACCACCGCAACCTATTTAAACCCCTCCAACCCTCCGATTTTAGGGGTTGGTTCCCTATCCTTCTTCCCCCAAATAAACCGACGATAGGCTATTCCTCCTTTATCCTTCTTCCCCCAACTGAACTGGCGATAGGCTATTCCTCCTTAAACTCCAGCGACCTCTCACCTCTCTATCGGAGCGTCTCCTCCAGAGGCATTCGCTTCCCTCACCCCCTCTTCCTCTCCCGCGATCGTGACAGGGCTTGGGAGCGTGTCGCTACTCTCCCTCTCTACTTCCTTTCTCGCTGGAGATCTTCATCGAACCCTCTATTTCTTCCTCCATTACATGGCTATCGACGAAGATCCCTCCCCTCACTTCGTCCAGGTAATCATAGAGTAGATAGTGTTAGTTAGGGATAGTTTAGGTAAGCATATTAGCTTAGTTTAGCTCACTTTCATACCTTCGTCCCCAACTCCAGAGAGACCAATTTCGGCCTTGCTGGACCTCAATCCGCTCTTTCACTGCCTGTACACCTTTCTCTACCTCTCATTATCACTTTTCACTTCTTTTTCCCTTGTTTTATCACTATAATTGCCTAGACCACCTCCACCTTCACCGGAGATCTCCGCTATCCACGATGGAGGTCTCTGAGCTTAGAACACCTCCATTTGGGGCACTCCATCGCCTTGTCATCATCTTAGGGCCTCGTTCTACCTCTTAAATCACTTAATTAAACATCTAAACACCTAATTCATCTACACCTTCACCTGACACCTCACTATCCATGGTAAGGTATTCAAAGCCGTTTCCACATCCAATTAGGTCCCCCATCACTCTCACGACACCTTAAGGACCATTCCGATCTAATTAATTACACCTATAACTCACTACACACAAAACGCCCAAATCACATCAACCTCCTGAGTCCGCTGTCAAAGGCGGCTCAAGAGGAGTTCTTCCACCTAATCAATCACCTATAGATCATTGTCACACTTCATTGATCAAATCCCCTCACTCAATTGAGTGAGGGATTTGCTCTTGAGTTCAGACGAACTCAAGACATAATTTTCCTGAGTTTTTTATCAATTTGTAATTAAGAACTCTAATTGCTTTAATTGTTCTATTCCTGAGGTTATTTGCAACCTCATGAATCTTCTAAGATATTTTATGAGCTGTTTCTTGGAGTTTTAGACTCCAACACTTCTTTTCTGAGTTCACCGGAGCTCCAGCGAGCTCCGACAACCCTAAAATGAACTTCAGCCATTAGCAAGCCCTAAGAAACTCAAGAATGATTATTTTTTATTTAAGGATTAATTTTATGGACGTAGAAGTGTGTTTTAATGCCCTGAGCATTCATCTGAACTTCGTCTTCTCCAACTCCGACGGAGTTGGAGATGTAATTTTGTTAGAACTTCGAGCTTGCAATTAGGTTCAGGATCATCTATGGAACTTAGGGAAGTCACTTCAGCCCCTTTCTTGATCTGAAATCCTCCAGGTTCTTCCAACGAACACACACACCTGTCAACTCAGGCGACAGTGTCTGAGAGCATTGTTTGAATGCTCAAAACCTAGTTTTGAGATGTTAGATTGTTTCCTGATGTTGAGTTAGGTTAAACAAGGTGTTTAATTTGATTTAAGAAGTTGAAGGCATGAAAGTCAACTCTCGAGCATGTTAGGTCAAACTTGAGCCTTAATCAATGTTAGAATGATTAAAACTCTGAGTTAATGGATTGATTAGGTTCTTGGAGTAGATTAGAATTCATCTAAAGTGATTTAATTGTGTTTTATCAAGGATTAAGTGAGATTTAGTTTACTGCGTGATTTGGGTTCAAAAAGGTACCCATCACTATTCTTCTTGAGTTTGTTGAGATTTGAACCCAATTCTTAGCCAATTCTGTTGCAATTGATCTCTTTAATTGATTTGGATTCTTTCTTTAGTGTTTTATTACTCTGCACGACAAATTGGAGCTCAAATTCAAGCTCTGAGCTCTTTTACGAAGCACATCAGCTTCTGCTGCTTCCTAAACCTACTCCAGTCTCCCTTTCCTTCTCCATTTGCTACGGAATACCTCACTGAAGGCATTCAAGACTTCAGCTGAGGGAAACAACCCCTCTGCAGGTCATTTGACCTATTTTCTTCTCTCTGCAAGCATTAGCAACCATGGCGGATAGCCATGTTACATCTCTGAAATAGATGAATCAATTGAGATCCAAGCATCAAGTTGATGCTGAAATTGGATAGAGCTCATCTACTGCTCTCGATCAAGCCTATGCTCGACTGATTTGGCTGAGTGAGTCACAGGGATTCTGCAAGTAAAGATCGGCCTGGAGTGAAGCGTATAGTCCCACATCAGGAACTATGGAGCACCAGCCTTAGTATAAGTTGTTTCCCTGCACTAGACTGCTTGGTCATCAGCGCAAGGTGCAACTAATGAGCATTGGTTACGAGGGTGCGTGCGTGTGCACGTGTCTATGCGTGGATGTGTGCGCTTGTGTGCATGCATGGGCCCGAGTGTGGGTGTGATTGGGCCTGGCATTGTGCATTGATGAAAATAAATGAAATCCACCTTAAATAAACTAGCCCCGATCTCAAGTAGGGTTTGGTCCCACCCCTAGTAGGCGCTGTGTATCCCCGAACAAGCTTGGGTCGCCCATTAAAAACCTAATTTTATAATTGAGAGAGATTAATGGGTTAAGTGAGCATAAAAATCAACTAAGTGTGGATAAGAAATGCACAGTATAAATAAAAAGAAAGAAGAGCTCGAGAGAGAGAAATCACAAGAGAGAGAGGGAGAGCATAAGTAAAGAGAAAGAGTGAAAGAATAAGATGAGAGAAGGCAAAGAAATGAAGAAAATGAAAGAAGAAGAATCAGACGACCATATTTATCATCAGAAGTTCAATTTATATTTTTAAGTCGTCTAACTCAATTTTCAGATGTCTGATTTTAGAGTTGAAGCTATTATACGATTTGTTTTGAACTTTTAATTGTTGTAAAGGCATTTTTGACTCATCTATTATATTCTATGCTTTATACTTTTGTAATAAATGTTGTAATAAACAATGTTTACTAGGTTTTAAATATTAGAGATCTTTTGTAAACTTGTTTTCTTTCTAATGGAATTTTGCATGCATTTATTTGATCCATCTTTTGTGCAAGATTCATATTCTTAAAGTAATTAATTATAATCTGATTGATTAAGTAGATAGTAATTTATGCTTAGGGATAAATGGTGAATTTAGCCTACAATTATACCTCCCAGTGAATGACCTGGACTCAACCAGTTAAAAAGAACTTAAAAGTCTAAAATGTTAGGTTAACTTGACCCTATGCTACATTTCCGACGTTAATTCGGGTTAACTTAAGTTACATTCGTATGCAATTAATTAAGTCTAATTAACTTAATTAACTATGCTAACAATTGATGAATCACTCCTCCCCCTGAATCATCCCCATCTGCCCTCTTCTCCCCACTACCTCCTCCCCCATCCGTCCATCCTCCTCCTCCAGCCTCCCCCCATCCATCCTCCCTTCTCCCACTCTCAAACCTACTCTCATCCCCAAACTCTCAACCCCATCATTTAATTTTTTAAATTAATTTTTATTACAAGTTAATAATTATTGTATTTGATTTGTGATATTTGATTTAGGTTATAGTCGTCATTAGACACATGCACGTCGATTCACGTGTTTTGCAAGGTATGAATGTGTGCATTTTTGTATTAAATATATGTTATATTTGTATGCATGAATGTGAGGTGTACTGATGGAAACACCATCATGAGCCATAACTAGCTTAATTTGATCTGTTTAAGTCATTAAATACTCCTACATAACCGCCAGAGGACTGTAATTTATTACATAATCATTCTAAGGGAAGGACAAGAAACCAGGGTTAAAACTATAATTTTACCATCATATCATGAATGCAGTACAACCATAGGTTTCCGCAGGGGTTAATTAAGGGTCAAATGGTCCTAAAAGGCTAACAAGTGGGTTAAAACAGACAAAAAAGGGTTTTCGCGTGTTTTGAAAATTAAATGACTTCTAAAATCCTAAAAACATACCCATTTAAATAATTGAGGTTCTGGTCAGAATAAAATCCACCTAAACCCTCTAAAATTCATATAAAAATATTCTATAGGGTTTGGTATCTTCAATTTGACCATTAGAACCCGTGTTGACCTAAAACAAAGTCTCAGACTGACATTTGCCCTAATTTAGAGTTTTGCATAAATTACCCAATCAAACAAGATCAAAACCATAACTCAACTTCACCATTGGATTTCTTAGGTCAAAATTAGGTTTCTACTAAAATTTGGACCCAATTTGAGATTATCTTGACCTAGTTTGCAACTTGGTCCTATATGATCACATATATGCCCTTAACTTTCAAAATCCTTACAAGAAGGCCCCTAACTTTATCATCATCTTCGCAAATAGGTCCCTGGCACCATTAAAGGCAACTTGGAGCTTCACTGTTAAGATCAAGCGAGGATTTCTCGCTCGACTCTCAATCAATCAGTCTCAAAATAGATACTCAGATTCTTGACGAAGTTGCCTTCCATTTGAGCCACATCTTGGGCTCCAAGTCTTGCCCAAATCCTAATGCGAATCAATTGAAAATGGGGTTTCCAACTTCGGTGACCTTCTAAGCTTGGGAAGCTTGCTTCCCAAGCTCTAATCGCCCTCCGATGACCTATAAAATACTCCCCAGATCAAACCGAAGAGCATATGCTCGAATTCGGCTAGAAACACCTCCAATTCCTCTCCTCTTTCCCGGCCGAAGTGCTCCTATACATCCGACGACTCTCCTTGGCTCCGTTCTTCCTCCGTTCGCAATACCGGCGATGGAGCTATCTTCCTCATCTTCTTTCGCATCGATCCGTACCCATCGATGCCCCTTTTGCCGTCTTCTTCGCCGTTTCCTACCCACCGGAGCTCCTTCCTTCTCCGATGCCGGCCATACCGCAACTGGCACCATCTTCGCTCCCCGTCGTTTGCTACCTCTCTCAAACGACTCCTCAGCTTCCCCTCATTACGTCAGCAACTTCAACACTTCATTTCGACCCCGCCAACACCCTCCACGACTCGATCTTCTATCTCGCCGGTAGACCTCTGGCAAGCGCTAGCGGCCACCACATACCACCTACGCTGCCGCTCCCGCACTACACACCTTCGCCGTTCACCGTAGATCAAAAGCCCTAACTTAGTTAGAGCTATTGATCAATCTCGCACGCCCCCGAACACCACCACCTTCACACGCCCCCGAACACCACCACCACTTTGCCCCACCATCACAGACCATGCCACACCATAAAACCACTTCTGCCACGTCTGCCATGCTCCGGCGAACCTTTTGAGCTTGTCTGACGAGGTTGAAAGACCGTATTTACCTTTTTTAGGTCCCAAGTCATAGCTCCATTAACGCCAAGCTTCTAGCAAGCTCAAAGCTTGCTTCCCAACCTTGAGCTCCAGGTCTTCGACTCCAGACGTAGCGGAAGACTTCCAGGAACACGCTCGCCCGGTCAATTGGAGCCGTTGACCGCTCCTTGCACGCGAATTGGATGAAGGCATCAGCTGTAGTGCATGCGAAGAAGGGGATTGACGGATAATCCCACATTGGAAGTTTACGAATGGCTGCGCTCGCATAAATTGTATTTGTGATATGGGCTTATCGCCTCGTACACAAGGGGTGAGGCCCCTCACACCCCTCACTCGGCCTCGTTCGCGACACTACCCTTGCGGATCTGTCCTGGTCCGATTACCCACCTACGCTATACACTCCTCGCTCACCACCCACTGCCATTGAGCCTGGACCTGGGTGCGCTTTAGGTCCAATTACCTGTATACTCGATACTGTTGAAGGCTCTGGGAGAGCATGACCTAAGGAGAGAAAGAGAGGAGAGCTTGCGCGAGGCAGGGGAGGGTTTTGCTCCCTGGAAAAGTTGGCTGACACTTAGCCAAAATTGAGACCTTTCCCCCTCTACGTAAAGAGGAAGAGAAGGAAAAGAGCAGAGAAAGAAGAGCCGTAGCAGTAGAAGAGTCTGTGAAGAAGAAAAGCAAGAGAAGAAGAGAAGAAGAAGTAATCAGAAGAAAGAACTGTTCATCAGATGTTTAAGACGTCTGATCCTACCATCAGAAGGCTGATTTGAGTTTATTTCATACATAGTTATTGAGTTCCACTTGCTATTATTATAGGGAGTAATTGGCGATTCAAATCACCATTTTACTCCATTCTTTTACAATTTGACACTTGATATTATTGCCACATTCTTCTGAGTTAATTCTTGATTATTTCTAATCTCTATTATTTAAATTGCAATCTTGAGAATTGAATTCTTACTTGCTCCCAGCGAAAAACATCAGACTTTTTCGAGTATAAATTTTATCTGCTTTTCACGAGATTTAGACTATACTACAATGCAATGATTTAAAATATCAATCTCGAGTGACTAACATGTACCCACTTTAATTTCAATGTTTAGAATGTAGGGTGTGCCCACTTAGGTTTAGAATGTGAATTGTTTTATAATTATGGGATGTACCTACTTGATTTAGTAAATTAAATTTGTTTGATTAATTGTGGGGTGTACTCACTTTCTTCTAAATGTTTATTTGATTGTATTATATATGTTTAATTGATTTAGCAAATTAACCAATTAAATCCACATTTCACTTGTCACAATCAATCTAAGAACAATCTGAAACTCAGTGAAAACCAAATCAGAGGTTGGCAAACCCTAAAACCTTAATTTGATTTTCACATCATGCTATAGACAACGTGAACATAAGAACTCAAATCAGGCCTTGAATTCTTTATAAAGCCATCTCCAAATCTTCGTTTAAACCTTCTAAACATCAATCACCCTTTGGTCTTCAAATTAAACACTTTTTGGATTGAGACTGTTAGTCGCTCTGAATCGGATTTTAAAATCAATGCATTGCAGTATAGATTAAATCAGCACGAAAAATAAATAATATTTATACTCGAATATCAGAAATGAAGTTCGAGGTCAAACATAGAGAGCAATTGGCAAAAATAGTTCTCAAGATCGCAATATAAGCAATGTATAATAAAATTCTAAACAAGAATGATATATAAATGAAAGCAGATGTCAATAATGCAAAAAGAATGGGGTAAAATGGTGATTTGAATCACCAATTCCAACCAACAACTAACAACCAAGCCTTTTCCCACACTAAGTGGGGTCGACTATATGAATTCTTTGCCTCCACACAAATCGATTTTCAGCCATTTTAGGACTTAAATTAAAGTAATTGAGGTTATACTTAATAGTTTCCTTCCAACACTTGTTTGGTCTTCCTCGCCCCCTCTTAGCTGGTTCAGCCTCCAACTTCTCGCATCTCCTAACTAGAGCATCTAGTGGTCTTCTTTGTAAATGTCCAAACCATCTTAGACAGGCCTCTCTCATTTTATCCTCTATCGGTGACACCCTAACCCTGTTTCTAATAAACTCATTTGAAATACGGTCCTTTCTTGTATGACCACACATCCATCTTAACATCTTCATTTTTGCCATAGACATCTTCTGTACATGACTATAGTTTATAGCCCAGCATTCAGAACCGTACAACATGGCTGGTCTTATCATAGCTCGATAGTATTTTCCTTTGACTTTTAAAGGAACCTGCTTATCACAGAGAACACCAGAAGCACCCCTCCATTTCAACCACCCTTCATTAATTCTATGTGTAACATCTCCATCAATTCCACCATCATGTTGGAAAATGGATCCCAAGTACTTAAAAATATCTTTCATTGGAATGCACTCTTCTCCAATTTTTACATTAATCCCTTCGTTGTTCTCTCTATTACTAAACTTGCATTCCATATACTCAGTCTTCGTCCTACTTATGCGTAATCCTTTATCTTCCAGGGCTTCTCTCCAAAGCTCAAGTTTTTTGTTCACTCCATCTCTTGTCTCATCAACCAACACAATGTCATCAGCAAAAAGCATACACCAGGGCACCTCAACTTAGATATGCTTCATCAACTCATCCATGACCAAGGCAAAAAGATAAGGGCTTAAAGTCGAACCTTGATGCAGACCAATGGTGATATCAAAGTAGTCTGTCAAATCATCCTTACTCTTTACACAAGTTGCTGCTCCATAGTACATATCCTTTATGAGGTTGATATATATATATAACTGGCACTTGTCTCTTCTCCAAAATTCTCCACAAGATATCTCTTAGGACAAAATCATAGGCTTTCTCCAAATCAATAAAAACCATATGTAAATCCTTTTTCTTCACTTTGTATGTCTCCATCATACGTCTCAAGAGATGTATTGCCTCAATAGTAGACCAGCCTGACATAAAGCCAAATTGATTTTCAGTTACCATAGAGACTTGCTTCACCCTTCTTTCAATTATTCTTTCCCAAAGTTTCATCGTATGACTCATCAACTTAATACCTCTATAGTTGGAACAATCTTGTATATCACCCTTGTTCTTGTATAAAGGTACCACAAAACTTTTCCTCCATTCCTCTGGCATCTTCTTGCCTCTCCACACAGTATTAAATAAATTTGTGAGCCAAGTTATACCCCGTTCTCCCGTCATTCTCCAAAGGTCTATAGAAATATCATCAGGCCCAACAACCCTCCCACTTTTTATCATCTTCAAAGCCTCCTCTACTTCTTTCTTATGTATCCTTCGATAACATACTCGATTCACATACTCTTCTGAGTTAACTAACTCCCCTAAGATGATATCATTCTTTTGTTTTTCATTAAATAGCTTATGAAAATATCTTTTCCATCTTGTCTTTATATCCTCACTAGCTATAAGCACCCTTCCTTCTTCATCCTTGATGCATCTTACATGCGTAAGGTCCTTTGCTTTCCGCTCTCTTGCTTTAGCTAACTTGAAAATATCTTTTTCACCTTCTTTAGAATCAAGTTTCTTATAAAATTGCTCCCAAGCTTTTGCTTTTGCTTCACTAACTATTTTCTTTGTTTCTTTCTTTGCTCTTTTGTAGTTTTCCATATTGTCATTGGTCTTATCTCGATATAAGGCTTTAAAGCAGACACTTTTAATTTTAAGCTTCTCCTGCACTTCCTCACTCCACCACCAAGCCTCCTTTTATCCTGGAACACCTCCTTTAGACACTCCTAACACCTCCTTTGCCACCTTCCTAATATAGTTTGCCATATTTAACCACATTTCATCAGCACTACCATCAAGATCCCAAGCCTTTTGTTGCATCATCTTCTCTTTAAATCTCACTTGCTCTTTCTTAAGATTCCACCATTTAATTCTCAAATTCTTGGACACTAATTTTCTCTTCTTTGCCTTCTTCAAATGAACATCCAACACCAAAAGACGATGTTGAGCAGTTAAACTCTTCCAATTACCCGTCACAATTATATCAAATATTTCAATAGTATTAATCACTCTAAATTCCACGTAGGATGAGTGCACAGTGCTCTCTCTTCAGAGATCAGTTGGAACTCTAAGTGCCAAGAGGGCACTCTTCCTCTTCTCTTCTTCTTCCTTCTCTTCTCTCTTCTTTTGCCCCCTTAAACATAAGGCTCAACAATGCCAGCAGAGGCAAAGACCTTCTTCAGAGATCACAAGTGTTGAGAGGAGGGCAGCAGAGCAAAACCCCCCCTCTCTCTCTTTTCTCTTTTTCCTCTCTCAAAACTAGGCAAACCAGAATAGACCCGGGTATCCAGGTAAATGGATCGATCCCAGACTCGCGAGGCATGAGCACGGGTGAGGGCATGCATATGCGCACGCGTGTGGGGACCTCATCCCCTGTGCGTGCTGAGGTGATAAGCCGTAAGCACAAAATCCTCCTATACGCCTTTGTGCGCCTGTCAGCAAACGAGGTGGGACTAAAGTTGTCCCCCTATTCTTCACGCAACTGCAGGAGGTATCGCCTCCAATTGAAGGCAAAGGCACGGTTATGGTCTTCAATTCAAGACCTAGGAAGGGTCCTGGAGATATTGCACATCGCCTAGGCATGGAATTGGAGAACACGACTGGAGGAGCTTGAATGACGTCGGAGATGGAGGCGGTGGCGATGGAGCTCCGGTAGCAACCTGAAACCAAGAACACAGGCTAAATGCCCTAATCAATATGCTCAGAAGGTTCGCTGGACCACGGCGAGTGCAACGGTGGTGATCCATGGGCGTGTAGAGGTCGGTGGAGGGCTGACAGTGACGCGAATGAGGGCAGAAGGTGGGTGTGTTCGACAAGAAGGTAGGGTGTTTGATGTAAACATGTTTACACTACTTAAGATGTCTATTTATGCATGTTCTTAAGCATAGGATGGCATTGCATACTATAAATATTGCATAACATGTGTCATCTTGCATTTAGATTAGTTTGAATAAAATGGAGGTTAATTATCTCCTTTTATGTTCATGGACAAGGCAAACTTTTTATCGGGGCCTCGGATCGAAGATCCAATCATACAGATGTGATCAGGGCGACGATTGGAGTTCAACGACTCCAAGATCACCCTAATCAGATATTTGTAGCATCAGATAGAGATCGGGGAATCATAGAAAAGCAAGGGCCAAGATGGTGTGAATCCACACTTCAAATGACAAATCCGACTGCACGGATGGATTCGGATCGACAATCGCAGCCTAACGGCGTGAAAATCCACTCAATCCGACAACCGTGGCACCATCTACATCTTCTAGAAGATGGACGGCCAAGATGGTGCCACGTGGCACCATCTCGGCCGCCCAACCGGCTGCCCTCAACCACTGAAGCTTCTAGCATCCTCGCCTCTCAGCCGTTGGATCAAGATCCAACAGCTCAGAGTGTTCTCAGACCAGCGCCTTCGTTCTCTGAAGCCAAAGGAAGAAGCGATCTCGACCATTGGATCTCAATCCAACGGTCCAGATCGCACGCTACGAAGTTGCCCGCTCGCCCATCCGCGCACGTAGCGTAGTGGGCGAAAGCACTATTGTGAGCAAGCGGCGCACGATCGACTCCTCGCGAGCGGGTGATGGAGTGCAGGTGAGCGGGCTCCGCGACCGCTCAATCGCGATCGAGCGGCTGTGGATGCTCAATCAGTTTCACACACTAGCGCACGCCTGCATGTGACGTGAGATCGCACGCGGGCGTTGCGCGCAGAAGAGGCGGGCGAGAAGCGCTCTCAGCTGTTCGATCTCACGATCGAACGCCCGAGATTCAGAGAACGTGGGTGGCGTGGAAGATGAGAGGGCGCCCCCACTACGCCCACAATGGGGCTTTAGCGACGGTTTTATCCGTCCCTAAAGACCCTTGATTTAATTTTTTTAGAGTTGTAATGACCAAATTGCCCCCACTCCTTGCAACTATAAAAGGAGACCCCCTCCACACGAAATTTTCATCCCTTCCTTCTCTTCTCTCCCTCTCCAAAGCTCAAGAGAAGCTTGTCCCACACCCAGGATGCTTCTTGCAAGATAAAGTCAATTTTTCGTCTCCCTTTCGGAAGCGGATCCCGCAACGACGATGACGTGCTGCCCCGTTCCCGATCTTCCCGCTTCGTTCTCCTTTGTCCTGCTCCGTCCTCCTTTATCCAGGCGTCATCCCATCCGACTCGTCCTTCAAGTGACCGTCGAGGAGGATATCTCTCTCCCCATTCTTTTTACTACTTTCTAGAATAGATTTACTGCTTTCTAGAGTAGATTTACTGCTTTTTAGTGTAATCATTTTCCCGCTTTCTAGTCGTAATGTTTAGTGTAATGAACAATCTTTCTGATGATGAAATTCCATGTTCATTCTACATCTCTTTTTGATTTTTGTTTATAATATTCTCTCTCTCTCTTATGCTCTCTCTCTCTTCTATTTATTGTAAATAGCTAGATAATTTCTAATCAATTATTCTGCTTCGTGACAAATAAAACAAACGCATATTTTTTAAATCAAACGTCCTCCTCCCTGTGTTCGACCCAGGATTTCCATTCTCGTATAAATTTTATTTGTTGAACACGAGTTCTTCGCTTTCATACAACGACGACAGGTTTTCAAAATCAAACACGATAGCGTAACAACCCGTGCGTTCAACATTTTGGCGCTGTTGCCGGGGAAGCGACGCTCTTTGATTTTTCTTCGCGTTTTTACAACTTACGAATCATTTACCTCACTTCTCTCCTTTCTTATTGTGATTGCAGGTACTCTTTTGAGACGAGCAAACGCGGTAGATCAGAGAAAAGTGCTGTTAAAAGTTCTGTGAGTTATCCCCCACCTCCCACCCATTAGATTTCATTTCACCACATAATAACACAAACATCAATCAACCTAGGTGTTCTTATAAACTCTAAAGTTGATTGTTTATTGTTTGACACCCATAACCGCCTCAACCTCCACAATTAAAAAAAAAAAAAACTCACAGAGGTACACAACCTCATCTAATTTTCAAACTCGACCGGTAAACCAACCTTTGGAGTCGGTACACACATCCAAACACAAAATTGAGTAGAAATCAGATTAGGTAATCACTTATGTGCCTAATTAAGTGGTGCAACAGGCCAATTCTTTGAGTTGATTAGGCCGCACCATTTCAATTTAAATCAACTCAACAAGTAGCTGCCACTTAGGTTCAACTCTTAAGGATTTACCAGGCACTCTACATTCTTTTAAATTTTAAAGGAAAACATCTTCACCCGTGCTTTCAAAACCTGGTGTGCCAACAAAACTTGTTTGAAAACACCTAAAGTTGAATCCTAAAAGCTACTAAGCAAGATTTGAACCCTAAAATTCATCGCATCAAAAGTAATCTTGCTTGAAAACCACTGGTTGTGCACGCACACACAAATCAATCAATCATTAAGGGCACAACCTAGATAAAGGGCCCATCACATTCCAAAGCACATTCAAACCTAGCCCTAAATAAAACAGAGTAAACGTTAGCCTGAAGGATTCAACTCGCTCTTCAGAGCCTAGAACGAGATTATTTTCGATTAGTCTGTTTCTACTATTCAATCTGATGTCTAGTTAGGGGAGTAGAATCAAACGATCGCGGCTGGGGGGTACATTAGGAGCCGGAGGCGCAAGCCAAAGGAAGAACCTTCTCCCTAGTCCCTCCTTCTAACTGGTTGGATTGAATAGACAGAAGTAGATCAAATCGTTCATTTGTCTCAAGACAGGTTTTAGGAGTCTGTAGGTCTTTAGGCTAGCCCACTTAAGGACATGTTTGATTGTTTGTATTGCAGGGTGCCTTTCTTCCTCCCGTCTCTCATGAATCCTTCCACATATTACACGCATTCCCACTCTTTCCCTCTTGTTTTGAATTATCCTCAACATGATGATTATCCCGACTCGTACTGTAATCAACCATCAGTTAGTTGGGATAACTCGGATTGGGGATACAGTTCTGGGCCTCCGTGTTTAAGGTCTAACCCTGAACATTATGATTGTGATTTCTATCCTTCTCAGAGCCACATCGATTACAGATCGTCAACCTTTCATGGACAACCTAATTCGATCTACAATCAAGAAGTATACACCGATCCTTACCCATCCTCTGATTACACTGCCTTTAGGTCATCACCACCTTTTGAACAATCTGAAATGACCTATTATCAGGAAAAGTATAACGAATCTCAATTTGTTAACTCCTCTGCATTGACCCCAAACCCGCCCAACCCTGAACCAACTCATTTGGTTTAGGGTAACCAAGTTCAAGATAAGGTTTTGGCTAACTTAAAGAATATCATACAATCTTTAAAAGTTTAGCCAATTCCTTGCATTGAGAGATTGGAGCCTTTGATTGAAATGATTGATGATTTGAACAAATATTTGTTGGATTGGCTCCAGGATGTTAAGGATAAGAACTCGGGTGAGTTTCTACTTGGGAATTTAGAGAAATTGAGGATGATATTTGTGGTTGCTTTAGTTCAATCATGGGATGATTCCTAGGATGAACCCTCTTCAGGAGAGCTAATTTCAGAACCTGCTCAGGCACCTGTTGGGGGGGACACGTGTTACAAGGCTGACCAGATTGAATTAGAGCAACCACTTAAGGAAGATCTGATTTCTTCACCTGAGATCCCTGAGTCAGGGTACGAGGAAACGTATGTCTCCATGGATCAGAAAGTAACAAATGATTTTGGGACATACATTAATACGGATCTTGATTTCGTTAATTCTGATGGTGAAGATTCGATTTGCAAAGTCTCACACGAGTTTACAGAATATGATTTTTGTGAGATGATTGGGCCTGAGGAATCCGAAAGATCATTTGATAGCCTAATAACTGAGGAAACTGATTTTATTAGGGCTCACATTATGGATCCAGAATCTCATTTTCTAGAGGATTCAATCAAATGCCCTGATTGTCAGTTACACCCCATTGAGCTTATCGATGATTCTGTTTCTGAGATAATTAGACCCAAGTCAATTCTGATTCAGCAACATCTTTTAGACTTGGAAATTTAAGATTGGGTGATTAATATTCAAGAGGTCCTGGAATTTAACATTCTAAATGAGGAGGATAGAAGCTGGGAAGTTCTGATTTGGGAAGCTAACTCTGGAGGAAGTAGAAGACTACGTCTAAGGGTTCCATTTCATCTGAAACCATCAAACCAAAACCCTTATGACATTTGTTCTGAGGATGTTCAACCCAAGCACACATTCATTGATTATCCTTTTGATTTCTCTGTATCCCGACTTTTTGGTCTTGGATTGCATCCTCATAAATCGTAGGCCCGACCCTGCTTGCATACTGATTTTAGGTTTTGGGTAATTTTTATCCAGAACCTAAGATATTCTCGATTATGGGGTATGGGTCTGCACCACAATTTGGTTCACATTTGTGGACATCTGCTGACCGGTCCGAGGTTTCATCTTTTTATTCTAATTCTGACCTGCACATGTGAATTCTTTATTTCTCTTCTTTGTATAGTGTGACTAGCTGAAGGCACTAAATTCAGCACGTATACAGTTCTTTTTAGTTTTCATCTCGGAGCGGACCTGACATTCACGCAATTCAGGTGCTTTCTACGCTATTCCACTCTGTTTTATGTCTTTTTAATACAATGAGGACATTATATTAGATAGGCATGGGGGGATGGATATTCATCTCTGAATTTATTCGTCAGCTCCGTAGATTTGTTTTATTTTCTTGTATTAAAAAAAAATTTGTGGAATTAGGAAAGAGAACTTGGGTTTAAGAAAATTTTCAATCTTGGGAAATACTACATTATGATTTGAACACAAAGGCCCTTCAGGTCTTTGGACTTAATCAGCCCGTGTATCCATTAAAATGTGGATTTATTTTTTGAGTCCTCGCCAACCTAAATTCTATTTTAATTGGAGTAAATAAGTTTGGGTGATAAGTACACGACTTATCAACCCGCCCTCTGATTTGAGGGAACTTTGAGTTTTTAGCATTTACACACTTTCTTTGCATTGACTCGTTGTTCGATGATTTTAACGGAAATTGGGTAGCTAATGAACCTTCTAGGGTGATATGGTTGGCAAGTTATCGTGGGTAACAGTCCATAGGTAGGTTGTCCAGAGCCCAGTCACTGGATCTTTCTCTTTTTGCTGCCTTTAGGTAAATCTTAGACTAGGGAAGCCACCTACTTAAAAAAAGATAGTCAAAACGAAAAGAAAAGAAAAAAAAAGGACAAAATAACAAAAGAAATAAACCACACTTCGCCGCACGAGTATGGCTGGCAAGTTGTCGGTGGTAACATCTCATCGACTGGTTGTCCAGAACCCAGCTCAATAAATGCACTGAAAAATCCCAAAACACTTAGGAAGAAGCGGAGAAGTAGAATAAACCGGGGAGATATACACTGGATTCACCCTTGTGTTGACCCTGTAAAAATAAAAGTAGGGAGAAAGCTACCGGTTGTAAAGATACACCTTTAGGCAGAATTCTTTTTTTTAGGTCACTTAGAGGTGTAGAAATCTGAAGTCCGTTTTAACTACCGGTCAACGAGTTTATCACATTCATAATAAGATGCTTAGAACTTAGGGTTTGCATCAAATCTTGGGTGAGTTGAATGGCCGTAGAAAGCCACTCTTAAACCCTAAAACTTGAAAATCCAAAAAAATTAGAAAAGAGGAAAAAGAGAAAAATAAATTTTTCTTTGAATAAGGCAAGGGCTTAAGACGGTCTGCATTTTGGTAGATACTTGGGCACTGTTATGTCTTTGGAAGTTCAGATCCTAAGTAGACATTTTCTTAGTGATTTAAAATAACTCAAGCCCAAATAATCCAACCTGATTATTTTATAAATAGCATATAGTTTTTGCTAGGGACTAGCAAAAGATAGGCATGTGGGTATGATGTAAATAGTGTTAAACCCTAAATTTCTTTAGGGCTTTTGGAGGGTGAGTTGTGGCGAAGGTTTTGGACCGGTTGGTGAAGTGGATGGAGTTGTGGAGCGGTGGAGATGCTTCACCAGTGATGTGGCTGAAGCGGAGGACGACGATGGGGTCAGAGGCGTACCAGCGGTCGAAATGAAGTCCTGAAGGTGTAGAAATGATTGCGGAAGAGGGAGAGAGAGTTTAGGGAACTTAGGGAGATATTGGGATGTGGAGATGGCCAGTGGTGGTGGATCGACGTCGGAGAAGGAGGAGAGAACGGTGAGATGGCGACGACGAAGTAGGCAGAGATACGCCCTCCCTTTGGTTGGGGAGGGTCGCGACAAAGAAAGGAGTCTAGGGAGCCGACCAATTTGGTCGTTGGACAGCCAAAGGAGGAGGATCGAAGAGGGTCACCAGAGCAAGGGTTTTGGTGGTCGGAGGAGGAGAATCAGAGGTGGTTGACTCACCAAAACTTGCTGAGGGGATGCGCAAGGTCACGGGGGTCCTTTTATAGGGCTCTAAATGGAGTTCCAAGCTTGGAAACAAGCTTAAAAACTCCGAGATCTTCATTGGAGTAGGATACCCATTCAATCAAAATGTTCGCATTAGGATTCTAGAGGGATTTAGGATCCCTAGATGGGCTCATTTGAAAGACAATTACTTGACAAGTTTCCTTTTCAATTTTGAAAGGGATTCGTCAAGAAATCACAAAGATCTTGCCATCTTAAGGTCATCGGAGATTGTAGGATTATGATTTTATGGCGGTAGGGACCTTTCTGTGAAAATGATGATAAATTCAGGGACCGAAATGCAAATGATTCAAAAGTTAGGGGCATATGTGTGAGATAAAAGAGTCAAACAGAACCAAATTGCAAACTAGGTTAATATGATCTCAGATTATGCCCAAATTTTGGTACAAACCTAATTTGGACCTAAGAAATTCAATGGTGAAGTCGGATTTCGATTTTTACCTAGTTTGACTGGGTAATTTATGCAAAAATAAAAATTAGGGTAAAAGTCTGCCTGTGGCTCTGTTTTAAGTCAAGACGGGTTCTGATGGTCAAATCAAGCATACCAAACCCTAGAGAATATTTTTATATGAATTTTAGAGGGTTTAGGTGAATTTTATCCTGACCATAACCTCAGTTAATTAAGAGGGTCTGTTTTTAAGGTTTCAAATGTCATTTAATTCTCAAAACACGCGAAAACCCATTTCTGACTGTTCTAACCCACTTGTTAGACTTTTAAGACCATTTGACGTTTATCTAACCCCTGAGAAAACCCTGCATTCAAGATATGATGGTAAAATTACAGTTTTAATCCTGGTTTCTTGTATTTCTCTCTGAAAGGATTTGCAATGAATTATGTCCTTCTGGTGGTCATGTAGGAGCATTTAATGACTTAATCAGATCAAATTGAGCTAGTTATGGCTCATGATGGTGTTCCCATCAGAGACACAATATCGCTTAGTTTGGGCTTTTAATTTGAATCTGCCAAGGTGATTTGATCACCTAAATCTCCTAAACACTAACAATCAGTGCTCAGGAACTCAAGGCAATTCTAAGAGAACCAGATGGGTCATGACTAAGCCTCACCTCAGTGCATTTGAGATTCCTTGGCCCAAAACAAGGAACAAATTGGGTGTATGCTCATCTGAGACTAGAAATCCAATTAGAACCCCTCAAATTCGTCATAATACATCCAATTAAGCAAATAACAACTCAATTCACTCAATTAAATCTGTTTCAAATCAAATTGAATCCCAAACTCTCGATTAGGCATAATCTCTAAATTCACTATTGATTGTGTGGTGTATCCACTTTCTTCTAACTGTTTATTTGATTTTATTATGTATGTTTGATTAATTTAATAAATTAAATTTGACTCTATTATGTACCCACTTTATGTCTGTTTGATGTTATTATTTTAATGTATTAATTATAGGTACACACATTTGCACAAATCAAAAATTTTAAAAATAATGGTTGAATGAAAATGGAATAAGCTTTCTATTATTAAAGATGGCTAGTCTAAATTTAAAAAGACAAACTCACGGAAATGTTGACTCCTACAACATATCAAGCATAATTATATCTAAGAAGGTTTTCTATTAATATTTTAATACAAAATCTTAGATATTGATCAAATTATTTTTGAATTTCCTTGTTGTGAAGTCATTTTACACTCCATTTTTCTTGACAAGAGCATAAAATATTAGAATTTTTACAAATGCATCCTTGTAAAATCTTATAATTACGTATGCACCCCTATTAAGTTCATGGGTACATGTATATGTTAAATCTAGTTTTTGGCTCAAAGGAAGCTCTTGAGCTTCCATGCTTTATTTATAAGCATTTGGTACGGAGAAATCAGAGGTCTGTTATAACAAATCAAGACCCCCGATTTGACTAGGTATATCTCTATTTTCAAGGAGATATTGTTACAAGAAAAAGAGAAAAACATCGAATCAAAATGTCATTGCTTTGTTGTACTTATTATCCCACCTCAATCAACGGATCTATGTGACGCCTGATTGTTGAATGCCAAGTTTGCTTTTAATTGAAAGGAAAGACTTGTTGGGAAGAGGCTTGGTCATAAAATCAGCTAGCTGATCTTTGGTTGATATGAATTTCACTTGTAAGAGATGTTGTGCTAGTTGTTCACGCATGAAATGATAATCAACTTCAATGTGTTTGGTGAGAGTGTGAAATACTGGATTAGCAGATAAATATGTTGCATTGATGTTGTCACGCCATAGTATAGGCGATGAGTAGGGGAAAGTGCCAATGTCGTTGAGATGTTCCGGTGTTCAGGAATGGAGTGGAAGATCGATGATGATAATTATAGGAGGAAGGGCTTTATGGTCGGTGGATGGGGCTACAGAGGGGGAGTGTGGAGGTAGAGAGGTGGTCGTTAGCGAGGGACTAGTGTCACAGGAGACTTAGGAGTGGTAGGCGTGGATGGGAGGGCGCTGGATGGGTGTTCGAGTGGGTAGTGTTAACCAAGTATTCGGGTTGGGGGTTTGGGTTATATGGAAAGTGGGTTTGAAATGACCCGTGGCCCTTTTGGGTTGTTTAAGACATCTGGATGAGCCGTCAGATGTCTGTCCATACGTCTGAATGGAGGGTCAGACGTCTAAAAGTAGAAGAATCGGACCTATTGTTCTTTTTCCGCGTGCATAGACACACGCAGACCCCCCTTCTCCTCACCCAAAACCCTAACCCTTTATCTATTTAAACCCCCCCTCTCCCACACCACTCCATCCATCTTTACTAGCCACCACCTCCATCCTTCCTTCCTCCCTTCCTTCTAGCACGACGAGAGGAGAGGAAGCTGAGAGAGAGAGGGGGACATGGAGGAGGAGTTGAGAGCTCGAGAGGAGGAGCTTGCAAGGGAGCTGTGAGAGCATGGGAGGAGCTCGGAGGAGCTCGTTGTTTGTCAAGGCGAAATCGGGTTTTAAAGTAAAACGTTGTAATATAGTTGAAATCGCTTTGAAAACAAATAGATTTTATTACTCGAAGTTTAAGTCCGAGGTCGAACACAGGGAGTAAATTAGGGTTTAGAAATCAAGAGCACAACTTGAGAAATTGAATATAATATGTAATAGAAACTAGAGTTATAGTGCAATAATGTAGACACATAAGATTAAAGAATCAATGAAAACAAGCATAAAAATTGGACGTCTGATTTGTGAATCAGACGTCTTAAACTATGGCTGCTACAGTGTTGTGCTTTTCTTCCTTCTTCTCTTCTCTGATCTCTGTCTTAGTCTTTCTCTACTTCTTTTCCTCTGCTTTCATTCTTTCAGCTGCTTCTCTTTCTTTTTCTTTCTTTCTTTCTCTGGCGACTCCTTCCTTTCTTCTACCTTCAGTCCTTCCTTCTCTTTTTTCTCTTCAGCTCCTGCCTCTTCAACTCTTTCTTCTTTGGCCTTATCTTCTCCTTCCTCAGCTTCCTCTAGCTTTAGCTTCTTCCTCTGCGGCCTTCACCTTCTTCTTCCTTGGCTTCCTTTTCTTCTCCTTTCCCTGTAAGAGTAAAACCTACCCCTACCCGCACGCGCTCTCTTCTCCTCTTTCTCTCTTAATTTCGCTCTCCCAGAACCACCGTCTCGGGTAATCGGGTCGGGTACGTGCCCAGGACCAGGCCCACCAGCGTGCGGTGGTGGGTGAGGAGTGCAAGGTTGGGTATACGGGTCATGCCAGGTCCGCGGAGGTCGAGTCACAAATGAGGCAGGTGAAGGTGAGTGGGACCTCACCCCATGGTTATGAGGCGATAAGCCCTATGTAGTTTTGCAATTTATTCAGCTGCGAGCAGTCAAGAGTTTCCGAGGTGGGACTATCTTCCCAACTCCCTTCGCGTGCGTCCGCAGCAGGGAACTTCGCTTGATTGCAGATGATGCTAAGACCTTCAGTGCCAATTGGCTTCCTGGAGCTGTGCGCGAAAGTATTCCATGCCACCTAGGACTGTTGGCCTAGAGCGGACAAACCTGGAGAGAGCTTACAAGCAAGCTTCTCGCTTGCATCAATGGCGGTGAACCTCCTATACCTGTTAACACGCAAACGGCCTCGCAGCCTCGTCAGAAAGCTCAGGAGGCTTCGCTGAGACACGGCAAGTGTACTACGGGGGTCAATGTGGCGTAGGGCTGCCGGAGTGTGCGTGCCTAGGGCAACCTATGGCCGTGTGTGTGGGTGTGTTCGGGGGGTGGTTTGGGTGAGTGATGGCGTGTATCGAATGAGGGTTTATGTTCAGTGAAGTGTTGCGGAGCTTATGGGATGGTTGGCGAGGCGGATGGAGGTGTGGAGCAACGGGGACGCTCCGCTGGAGGTCTAGCTGGAGATGAAAGGGATGATGGTGATGGGGTGCGTCGAAGGGTGTTTTTGAGAGATAAGAAAAGGAAAAAAGAGTAAAGAGGAGGAACTTAGCTGGGTGTAAAGAGACAAAGGGGGAGACAGGGATGGCGGCCGACTCGTATTACCATCGCTGGAGATGAAGATGCTCAGTGGGGGAGGACAGCGAGGACGAAGGGGCTGCAGAGGCATCGGCTGGTGCGACGCGACGCGAAAGAGCAGGAGGAAGGGAAACCTGCCACTGGTATTATGGCTAGGCGACGAGGGAGAGAGAGGGAAGTCGCCGAAGCTTGCTGAGCCACTGGCCAGAGGAGGAAGAGACGAATTTGAGGGATTTTTCGGCCAATTTCAAGTGTGGGAGATGCGGGATGATTTGGGTATGCTTATATAGGCCCTGGAGGATGGATTTGTGCTTGGAAGCCAAGCTTCCAAGCACGGCAAGCTCGCCGAAGATGGAAACTTGAAGGAGACCCGAATCTCTCATGCATTTGCATGAGAGATTGGGTACCAAATAGAGCCTCAAATTGGGTTCATACTGGAGGAGATTTCTCAGAGAATCTCCCTTTCAATTTTGAAGGGGATTCTCTGAGAGATCAGGGAGATCATGCCCGCGAATTCTCGCCGGAGTAGGATTCCCTCCGCTATAATAGTGGAGTGACCTAATTGCAAAGAATGAAGAAGAAGATAGGGGGGTTTCTGCAGAGGTTTTCAAAAGATGGGGGTAGAAATGTAATTGGGCTGGACCTATTTGCAAAGTAGGTCAAGATGAATTCCCCTTAGGTACAAATTTTGGTACAAACTTAATTTGGAACTAAGAAATCCAATGGTGAAGTTGGATTTTTGGTTTGACTACGTTTGACTGAAAAATTTATGTAAAAGCCCAATTTAGGGCAAATATTTAACTGAGGCCCCATTATAGGTCAAAATAGGTTCCAAGGGCCAAATTGAATGTTCAAAACCCTAGAGAATATTTTTATATGATTTTTATAGGGTTTAGGTAAATTTTATCTTGACCAGAACTTTGTTAAATCAAGTGGGTCTATTTTAGGGTTACACGAAGTCATTTAATTCCCAGAATTCACATGAATCCTTTTCTTCTTGAACCAACCCACTTTTTATCTTGTTAAGACCATTTGACCTATGCTTGGCTCATGAGAAAATCCATTGTTGTACTACAATGGTAAAATTACAGTTTTACCCCTTGTTTCTTATTTTTATCTCAGAATGGTTATTCATGGAATTACGACCTCCAGTTGGTTATGTAGGAGCTTTTGTTCTCTTCTTTAGGTCAAAATGAGCTAGTTAGGGCTCATGATGGTGTTCCCATTATACCCCCATGCCTAGCTTTTGCTAGTCCCTTAGCAAAATTTTAAGGTTTTAACTTCTGTTCTAGACCATGAGTTCCTTGATGTTCAGAGATTATGATGAGTGCTTTTTTTCTTTTTGATTAGGTTAGAATGCCCATAGTAGGCCTAGAGGTACTCAAGTACCAACCAAGATCCGAACCTGACTAGCTCTAGCCTCAGTCCGCCGCAAAGGTTTTTAAGGCCCACAAGAACTATCCTAAAGTTTGTTGGACTCCGCCGTTAAAGCACCTGTGCTTGTAACATATTTTAGCCTCGGTTTAGTTTGCAGTACATTTTTTTGTAAGAGAGAGACAGAGGATTTTCTTTGTTTGGAGAGTTTTCTCTCTCTTTTCTTTTTATTTCTAGCTTCATATTGGCTTTTCAACACAGTCTGTATCGGATTCCTCGTCCCCATCATCAATCCTCGAAGGGTCCCTGGCAATCGATGCTTCGTGATAGCACCGCCCATGGCAACCCTCAGAACCCTAGCTTTCGAGATAATCCTGCCCATGGCATTCTATAGCTAAATCTAGACCCTGGCAATCGACATTTCGTGATAATGCCGCCCATGGCATCTGAACCAACACAGGGTGCTTACGTGCCCCTAGTAGGATAAATAAATATCCTAGAAGACAAGCACCGAGGAGATGATATGTTATTGTGCATCTTTGAAGGGAATTTCCCACCTCTCCACGTTGGGAACTCGTCCAAATCAACTTGTGTTGATCGGCCGCTCCTAATCTAGGTGACTTTTTCAGAACAGTTTAAATGCTTTTGCGTGATTTTGATATTTATGCACACTGAACCAGACTGTGTGTGGATTGGGGTGCTTAGGTTACTGAGTCCCGCAAACCAAAGGTCAGTTAACGAGGAAGAATACTCCCTAAGCCTTAGACCTAATACTTAAGCTTCGCATTTTCCCTGACCTTTTGAGGACTATCCAGATCTTAGCGGATACTTGAATTTTTAAGCCTAGGAGTCTAGTCTAAGAGGCCTAAGATCAGCGTTCCTACTAATCTCTTTTGTGTCTCATTAGCACTTTTTTTCTTTCATTTTCTTTTTCTTGATATGGTCTAGAACTTAGTTAATCCCTTAATTTCTTACTAATGACTATCTCTTCTTTTTTTTCTTTTCATTTTGTGCTCTTTTGTTGACATTTTTCACTTTTCCCCTTTTTCTCCTCATGATTTGTATGGCCTCAAAATTTTTTCTCCCCTCAAAATTTTTTGTTCTTTTTCAAGAATTTTTTCATTTTTTTGGTGTTTTTGTGACATGTGATTTTTTTGTTGAAACTTTTCTTGTGAGATGAGTTTTCATGGATTTTTGCACTTTCATACCCCCCCATGCCTACGATTTGCAATGTCCCCATTGTAAATTAGGTGGGTTTGAGTTCAACTTAAATCATTCATTAGAATAGGTTTTGGGTGGGCGAACAAGTCGAGGTGACTGTTGCGAACGATTTCAAAACTCAGGTATGTGTACCTGAGATGGGGTCAGTTGTTCTAATGGATGAACCCTAAAGTGCAATATGAATTCAGCATAGGAATGCCAAGAAAGGTTTCGGGTTTTCAAAAATGACGGGTTGCCTCCCGTTAAGCACTAAGTTTTACACCATCAACTGGACGCAATGACCTCAGGGAGAATGGAGGGTAAAGGATATCTCAGCCAAATTTGTATCGGTCAAGTCAATGAACGGTTTGAGTCTCTGACCGTTCACGATGAAAGGTTCTAAATCGTGGCTAAGTGTACCGATCTCAATGGCTCCATTTCCAAAGATTCGTCAGACAAGATAGGTTCCGATCCATTTTGATCGTAGTTTTCCTGGGAACAGTTTAAGCTTAGCATCGAAGAGTAGGACTTTTTGACCAAGATGAAAGATCTTTCTGGATATGTGCTTGTCATGAAATGCCTTAACCCACTCTTTGTAAATTTGCGAGTTCTCATATGCATCGTGGCATAATTCATCGATCTCTCTCATTTGAAGCTTTCTGTGGGTTCCTGCCTTAGAAAGATCTAGGTTGCAGTTCCATACTGCCCAATAGGCCTTGTGCTCCAATTCTATTGGGAGGTGACATGCCTTCCCGTACACTAATCTGAAGGGAGACATACCTAATTGGGTTTTATGGGCGATCCTATAAGCCCACAAAGCTTTTGGAAGTCGGGATGACCAGTCTTTCCTGTTAGGTCGAATATTAACCTAGAGGATTTTCTTGATCTCCCGATTTGATAGCTCAACTAGACCATTAGTTTGGGGATGGTAAGGAGTAGAGATTCTGTGCGACACCCCGTATTTGGTCATCAGTGACCTGAACTGAGCGTTAGTGAAATGGATCCCTCCATCAGAGATTATAGCACGTGGAATCCCGAACCACGAAAAGATGTTCTGATGAATGAATTTGATGACCACTTTATGATCATTGGTTCGGGTTGGAATGGCTTCGATCCATTTGGACATGTAGTCAACAGCGAACAGAATGTACTCAAAGCCGTCCGAAATAGGGAAGGGTCCCATAAAATCAATCCCCCACACGTCGAAGATTTCGTATACAAGAATCGGCTGTAAGGGCATCATATCACGATGGCTCATGTTGCCAAAGGTCTGTCAACGAGTGCATGCCCTACAGTAATTGTATGCGTCCTTGAAAATCGTGGGCCAATAGAAGCTGCACTGGAGGACTTTCGCAATGGTTTTATGACCTGAGAAATGTCCACCGCATGCCTGGTCAAGGCAGAAAGATAATATGTCCTGAATTTCCACTTCCGTGACACATCGTTGAATGATATGATCAGCACCGATGCAAAAAAGATATGGGTCTTCCCAGAAGTAGTACTTGGCATCGGAAAGCAATTTGTCCTTCTTGGCCTTCAGCCAATCGGACGGGATCTAATGTGATGTCAAGTAGTTTACTATATCAGCAAACCACGGCAGCCCTGTATTGATAGTCAAGAGGTGCTCATCAGGAAAATATTCCGTGATGGGTCTGGAAGGGTCGATGATCTCAGAAGGAAGGCAAGACAAGTGATCAGCTACCACGTTCTGTTTTCCCACTTTGTCGCGAATCTCGAGGTCAAACTCTTGCAACAGTAAGATCCAGCGAATTAATTGAGGTTTCGCATCCTTCTTCGCAAGGAGATGCCTCACAGCAGTGTGATCCAAGTAAATGATAACACGGGAACCCAGGAGATAAGATCTAAATTTTTCCAAGGAAAATACTATGGCTAGCAGCTCTTTCTCAATAACTGTGTAGTTACGCTAAGCCTCATCCAGTGTCTTGCTAGCGTAGTAGATGACCACGGGCTTCCCGTCAATTTTCTGCCCAAGTACCGCTTCTACAGCAAAATCAGATGCATCACACATGATCTCAAAGGGTTGAGACCAATCAGGGGACTATAGGATTGGGGCTTGGGTAACTCGACCACGGAGGATTTCAAATGCTTGAGTGCATTCCTTGGAGATTTCAAAAGGTACATCCTTAGAAAGCAGAGTGGTCAGGGGGCGCGATCTTTGAGAAATCAAGAATGAATCAACAATAAAAATCGTCGTGCCCCAGGAAAGATTGGATGTCCTTGATCGAGCTAGGCATAGGAAGTTTGGAAATCAAGTTCACCTCGGCTCGATCGACCTAGATGCCTTTTTCTGATATGAGATGTCCCAGGACGATTCCTTCAGGCACCATGAAATGGCTCTTTTCCCATGAAAGAACCAGATTCACGTCAATGCACCTCCTGAGGACTTGGACCAAGTGCAGGAGACAATCGTCAAATAATTCTCCAAATACCGAAGTCATCCATGAAGACTTCTAGATAATTACCTACCATATCTGAGAATATAGCAAACATGCACCGCTGAAAAGTAGAGGGTACATTGCAGAGACCGAACGGCATCCTTCAGAATGCGTACGTTTCGAAGGGGTAGGTGAAAGTGATCTTTTCTTGGTCCTCAGGATGGATTGCCACTTGTTATAATCAGAGTACCCGTCCAAAAAGTAGAACCTATTTCCCGCTAGTTTCTCGAGGATCTGATCAATAAAAGGTAGTGGGAAATGATCCTTCTTTGTGGAGGAATTGATCCTTCTGTAATCAATGCAAACCCTCCATGAGTTCGCCAGACGGGTCGGTATGATTTCTCCGATTTCAGTCATGATCACGGTGAGTCCTGCCTTCTTAGGCACAACCTGGATTGGACTCACCCATCGACTGTCGGAGATCGGGTAGATGATCCCTGCATCTAACCACTTGATGATCTCCTTTTTCATGACCTCCTACAGATTTGATTCAGACGTCTCTGCATTTCACGGGAAGGTCGTGTGCCCTCTTCGATGTAGATATGGTGTGTGCAGTAAAGGGGCTGATACCAGTCAAATCATTGAGAGTCCATCCAATAGCTCTACGTTGTTGCTGGAGAACAGTAATCAGACGGGATTCCTGGTTAAGTGTGAGTTTGGAGTTGATAATCACAGGAAACGTCTAATTGGAACCCAAAAAGATGTACTTCAGATGGTCAAGACGAGGCTTGAGTTCCAGAACGGGGTTATCAGTAGCAGCGGGAGGTTAGGGTGTGTGTCAGGAGCAAGGGAAGGAGTTATGGGTGTATCTAGATCAAGTTCGGACTCCTCTGATTGTGAGTTTTGATCCTCTTGTGGTTGATTGGAAGTAATCAGGTTGTCCTCAATATACGGATTATCGACCACAGCCTTGATATCACATATCTGTTCTATAACACCACAATTAATCCCTTGTTGGGCCTTAAAGATGTCAATCTTTAATGTTTGGTTCCCGAATTTCAGTTCAATTTGACTCTCCTCACAATTTATATTGGCCCTAGCAGTGGCCAGAAAGGGTCTCCATAGTATAATTGGTGTATCCCTTGGGTTCTCTAGAGCATCCATATCCAAGACTACGAAGTCCACCGGGAAATAGAAATCCCGTACCCTAGCGATCACATCCTCAAGAACTCCTTTCGGTGACTTAATAGATCGATCAGCGAACTGCAATGTCACCTCTGTCGGTTTAAGCTCAGATTCCTCAAGGTGGTCAAGTAGGGATGTAGGTATTAGGTTTATGGAGGTTCCTAGATCTAATAAAGCTCTGTCAAATTAAGTATCACCAATGGTACAAGAAATCAGGGGAGTACCTGGGTCTTTTGCCTTAGGTGGGAGTTTGCTCAAAATTACAGAGCTAGCTTGCTCTGACAGTATGATCACTTTTGGTTCGCGGCTTACACTTGGGTGTATACACGTCTTTTAAAAATAGTGTGTAAGCCGGTATGTGGCAGATTGCATCCATCAAGGGGATGTTTATATGGACCTGTTCAAAGAGCTTGACCAGATCCTCTTCAGGAGCCACGGGTTTGTTTATCCTCTTTCCCTTGGTCAAGGACTCGTGAAATGGAACCTTGGATAGTTCCTTTAGAATAGGTCCAGGTTCTTGATCTGGGACAGGGGTATCCTGGATAACTATCCTAGGGCTTGGGTTACTACCAGGCTGAAAGTGGCTTGGATAAGGTGGGTCTTGTGTTGCTTTGCCACTACTAGTTGTTACAGAATTCAGTCCTGCCTAGTTTTGGTTCGGGGTTGGTAAAATAGGTGGCTGCTACTGAAATCCTGCATATGATGTCGAAGCTTCCATCCCACCGGGTGATGGAACAAAAGGGGCCTGATAAATCATGTGGGCTTGGCCTGGATTTGGGTTCATAACGCGCCTCTGGTTCGGCACATTATTTGGATTCGATAGAGGTTGCGAAGGGAGTGTGCCAGGTTGGCGGGAATTCGCCATCTGGGCGAGTTGATTTCGTACCTCTTGATCTTGTCCTTGTGTTGTTTTTGCATAGCCACATTTATCTTCTGAATGTCAGCCAGAGTTTGAAGGATGAGAGTCATTTGATCTATTTGAGTTGGCCCAGGGTCGAGGCTGAGGCGGCTGATGTGGACGAGGAGCTTGTGGACGAGGTTGATATGGTGATCTTTGATTTTGATTATTTCCCGCCCACAAGAAGTTGGGATGATTCCGCCATCCAGGGTTATAGGTGTTAGAGAATGGGTCATTCTAGATGGCATTGAGGTCCTCGTAGGTCTAAGGAACCTCAGGAAAGTCAGAGTACGAGGGTTCAGAGTTCCCTCAGTTAGAGTAGATCGGATCGGAGTATCCACTAGTCCTAGAGTCCGACAGGGGTGGTACGGGTCCATCCCCTGAGAAGATCAGTGATAGATGTTATGCACAGCTTCCCTCCCAGAAGGTGGCTGTGCAAACGGATTCTGCGCAAAGGTGGCTCGCTGCAGATGTCAAGTCAGCTCATCCACCTTCTTCTCGATGATAGAGACCTTGTCCAACCGACTAACCATCAATTCCATGTCGACGGATGCGGACAGGCCTTACGTCTCATGTGCTCCCATTGGATTCGTCGATGCGCGGGCATTCGTCCAGTCGAATAAGCCCATGGAGTCATTATTGGAGTTCTCGCACATATTCTCGAGAATCTCCCACACGGTGTCTTCGTGTTGACCCATGATATTTCCTCTGCAGGTTGCGTTGATGAATAATCGGATATCTTCACGAAGTCCCTAGTAAAAAGACTGGACTTGTTCCCATTTAGGAATTCCGTGATGGGGGCACTTTCGTATGAGATCTAGGAAGCAATCCCATGCTTCATGAAGAGGTTCTCCAGTTTGTTGAGTGAAGTGTGTGATCTGGTGTCGTAAGGCATTCGTCCGACCAACTGGGAAGAACTTTTTCAAGAATTTGGATTGTAGTTCAACCCATGTGTTGATTGGATGCATTTGAGTCTGATACCAGTGAGCTGCTTTGTCCATGAGAGAGAAGGAGAACATCTTCATAAGAAGAATATCTCGATTTTGGACATCTGACTTGAAGGTCTAGGCCAGATGTTTGAGTTGTTTGATGTGCTGGAAGGGATCCCCAGAATTAAGCCCATGAAATTTTGGAATAGCATGAATCATGTTGGGCTTGAGTTCAGAATCAGGACCTCTAGCCAGGATTTGGACTCAAGGTTCAATCGCCACCGCAGCAGGATTGTAGTGATCTCGCATCATAGGATGCTGTGACGGGTTTACAAAGGCTTGAAATAAATCATTAAGGCACTGGAGTTGATTCTCAAGGTTATTCTCTTCTTCTACTGGTTGTGCCATGATGATGGAAGAAGGAGAATTTGGTTCTGATGAATCAGGGGAGATGTCTATGTGATGGGGTTGCTGCACAAACACAGACATTGAGGCCTGGCCTCGGCGGGAGTGAATCACTAAAGGAGGTCTCAAGGATGGTCTTAAGGACCTCCTACCGAACATGCACCAATGGTTTGGATGAGAGTAGAATGTGCTAGACCCAATCAAGACACCCAAAAATTTGGATGACTATAGAGGTTCGGGGTGGATGATACCCCTTAGTCAGAAAGTCGTCCACCTGAGAAATACCTGGGCAGTCAGAGAAGAAGAGTCCCGCAAAGACCCCTACACAGTAGAGCATCCCCAAGAGTTACAAGGTTTCCCCCACCCGACCTCTCTTGTCACTGAGGTTCCAAGTAGACCAGAATGGGGACTTTGACCTCTTATGTCTACCATTTTTATTTAAGAGCAAAGGTGCTTAAGATTTCACTTGAACTTTAGATGTATTGAGTGCAAAAGTGACATAATTTCAAGGTTGGTTGACCCAACAAGGGGGTCAACTTCACCTATCTGTCCTTTGAGAAGTTTTAGGTCCTTTCTTTTAGGATTCAAGTGAAATTAAGAGCCTGAATTTTTAGGGTTTTCTTGAATAAGTCTTTTCAACCAAGGCTTAGGCACACCTCTTTTTGGATAGTTGATTCTTGCTTAGAAAGATGTGTATCTAAAATCCTAAATTGGAATCCTTAATTTGGCTCTAATTTTGGTCCAATTTAGTTGCCAAAAATATGGTATCTAGGGCTCAATCAAGAAGGTGGCAGCCCTAGTTACCTTAAATGGATGCACAAATTAGTATTTATTGTTGAAATCAAATCAGGTAACTTTGGTGACTTAGCTAAAGATGGAAAGAAGGTAGCCCTACTTGATTTTATCTTGTTTTTTCCTTTTCAGAATGAGGGGCTTAAGAGAAAGGACTAATCAGAGATTACCTGCCCCGGGTGTGTTTGCTATGCGGCTGTCTTCCTTTGAATCTTGTCCCTTGAAACAATCACAACAAAAGAGATATATCAAGTTAGTACCAAATCAGCAATTGTATTCAAGATTTCTAAATCGCCCGTTGCTCCCTGGCAACGGCGCCAAAATGTTTGTCAAGGCAAAATCGGGTTTTAAAGTAAAACGTTGTAATATAGTTGAAATCGCTTTGAAAACAAATAGATTTTATTACTCGAAGTTTAAGTCTAAGGTCAAACACAAGGAGAAAATTAGGGTTTAGAAATTAAGAGCACAACTTGAGAAATTGAATATAATATACAATAGAAACCAGAGTTATAGTGCAATCATGTAGACACACAAGATTAAAGAAATCAATGTAAACAAGCACAAAAATTGGACGTATGATTTGTGAATCAGACGTCATAAACTATGGCTACTACAGTGTTGTGCTTTTCTTCCTTCTTCTCTTATCTGATCTCTGTCTTAGTCTTTCTCTACTTTTTTTCCTCTGCCTTTGATTCTTTCAACAGCTTCTCTTTCTTTTTCTTTCTTTCTTTCTCTAGCGGCTCCTTCCTTTCTTCTACCTTCAGTCCTTCCTTCTCTTTTTTCTCTTCAGCTCCTGCCTCTTCAACTCTTTCTTCTTTAGCCTTGTCTTCTCCTTAGCTTCCTCTGGCTTTAGCTTCTTCCTCTTCGGCCTTCACCTTCTTCTTCCTTGGCTTCCTCTTCTTCTCCTTTCCCTGTAAGAGCAAAACCTACCCCTACATGTGCGCGCTCTCTTCTCCTCTTTCTCTCTTAGGTTTCGCTCTCCCAGAGCCACCGTCTCGGGTAATCGGGTCGGGTACGCGCCTAGGACCAAGCCCACCGGCGTGCGGTGGTGGGCAAGGAGTGTAGGGTCGAGTATACGGGTCACGCCAGGTCCGCGGAGGTGGGGTCACGGACGAGGCGGGTGAATGTGAGTGGGACCTCACCCCGTGGTTATGAGGCGATAAGCCCTATGCAGTTTTGCAATTTATTCAGCTGCGAGCAGTCAAGAGTTTCCGAGGTGGGACTATCTTCCCACCTCCCTTCACGTGCATCCACAGCAGGGAACTTCGCTTGATTGCAGATGATGCTTTGACCTTCAGTGCCAATTGGCTGCCTAGAGCTATGTGCAGAAGTATTCTGTGCCACCTAGGACTGTTGGCCTGGAGCGGGCAGACCTGGAGAGAGCTTGCAAGCAAGCTTCTCGCTTGCGTCAATGGTGGTGAACCTCCCATACCTGTTAACACGCAAACGACCTCGCAGCCTCGTCAGAAAGCTCAGGAGGCTTCATCGAGACACGACGAGTGTACTGCGGGGGTCGGCATAGCTTGGGGCTACCGGAGAGTGCGTGCCTAGGGCAACCTGTGGCCGTGTGTGTGGGTGTGTTCGGGGGGTGGTTTGGGTGAGTGATGGCGTGTATGGAATGAGGGTTTATGTTCAGTGAAGTGTTGCAGATCTTATGGGATGGTTGGCGAGGCAGATGGAGGTGCGGAGCGACGGGGACACCTCGCCAGAGGTCTGGCCGGAGATGAAAGGGATGATGGTTATGGGGTGCCTCGAAGGGTGTTTTTGAGAGATAAGGAAGGGAAAAAATAGTATAAAGGAGAGGGAACTTAGCTGGATGTAAAGAGACAAAGGGGGAGGCAGGGATGGCAGCCGGCTCGTATTCCTATCGCTAGAGATGAAGACGCTCAGTTGGGGAGGACGGCGAGGACGAAGGGGCTGCAGAAGCGTCGGCAGGTCCGGCGCGACGCGAACGAGCAGGAGGAAGGGAAACCTACCATTGGTATTGTGGCTAGGCGACAAGGGAGTGAGAGGGAAGTCACCAGAGCTTGCTGAGCCACTGGCCGGAGGAGGAAGAGACGAATTTGAGGGATTTTCCAGCCAATTTCAAGCATGGGAGATGCGGGGTGATTTAGGTATGCTTATATAGGCCCTGAAGGATGGATTTGTGCTTGGAAGCCAAGCTTCCAAGCATGGAAAGCTCGCTGAAGATGGAAACTTGAAGGAGACCTGAATCTCTCATGCATTCGCATGAGAGATTAGGTACCAAATAGAGCCTCAAATTGGGTTCATACTGGAGGAGATTTTTCAGAGAATCTCCCTTTCAATTTTGAAGGGGATTCTCATGACATCAGGGAGATCTTACCCTCGAAATCTCACCGGAGTAGGGTTCCCTCCACTATAATGGTGTAGGGACCTAATTGCAAAGAATGAAGAAGAAGCTAGGGGGGTTTCTGCAGAGGTTTTCAAAAGATGGGGGTAGAAATTCAATTAGGCTGGACCTATTTGCAAAATGGGTCAAGATGAATTTCCCTTAGGTCCAAAATTTGGTACAAACTTAATTTGGACCTAAGGAATCCAATGGTGAAGTTGGATTTTGGGTTTAATTACGTTTGACTGGGTAATTTACGTAAAAACTCAATTTAGGGCAAATATTTGACTGAGACCCCATTCTAGGTCAAAATAGGTTCCAAGAGCCAAATTGAAGGTTCTAAACCCTAGAGAATATTTTTATTTGATTTTATAGGGTTTAGGTAAATTTTATCCTGACCAGAACCTTATTAAATCAAGTGGGTCTGTTTTAGAGTTACAAGAAGTCATTTAATTCCCAGAATTTACATGAACCCTTTTCTACTTGAACCAACCCACTTTTTATCTTGGTAAGACCATTTGACTTATGTTTAGCTCATGAGAAAATCCATTGTTGTACTGCAATGATAAAATTACAGTTTTACCCCTTGTTTCTTATTTTTATCTCATAATGGTTATTCATGGAATTAGGACCTCCAGTTGGTTATGTAGGAGCTTTTGTTCTCTTATTTGGGTCAAAATGAGCTAGTTAGGGCTCATGATGGTCTTCCCATCACTCGTGCTGGAGGAGGAGGAGCTTGCGGAGGTCGGCTCGCGGCCTCTTGAAGTTGCAGGCGTAGCAACTACGGGCGGCACGGAGGGGTTTCGTATGGAGAAAAAGGCTCGCGGAGGTTCTGCGTACTAGATATTTTCCAATATCAGATGTTTGGAGCACATCCCAGATTCTGGAATAGCCGAAGGACGTCCGGGGCTGAAGCCGGACGTCTGAAAGCATGCTCAGAGCTAAGGTACGTGCTTTTGTGCGGTTACGGCCATGCAGGCCTCACCGTAGTGATCTTGTCCAGCCTTATTTAGCTCTGTGCATGTGTACGCAGGAGCAAAGCATTGGAAAGGCATGGGGTGCACCCATCGAGGTGCTTTTGGACGTCTGGACACGTCGCCAGACGTCTGACCGTACCTCCAGAAGATCGGAAGGAGGGTCCGACGCCTGGAACTCATCTCAAACAATCGCGGAAGGGTTCGGACGTTCGAGGTAGCTGCAGGAAACCCAGGGTGAGTTTTGATGTCTTTTAAGATGTCTAGGACTAGACCCAAACGTCTGATTTTGGACAGTGTGAGTATTTTTGGCCCGTTTAGAGCCCAACGAAATCAGATTTCCGCAAACGAAGTACCGTTGTTTTTCGCTTGAGTTTCTCTATGAGTTAGTGTCACTTGTATACGATTTTGGACTCGTTTGATGTGATGGTCAATTGTATAGGTCTCCAGCCAGTCGAGTACGCGGGAGCCGAGGAGGCGACAGGATCTGCAATCCAAGCCCCCATTCCTCCCGTATTTGCCAGTAGAGTGGTTTACATAAATATATGATTTAAATAAATGAACTGCATGCTTAGAATAACTTGAATGAACCCTAGGGCAGAAACAGATCAGTATGGTTTGAGCTATACCGTATACTTGAGAAACATGTAGAACCCTAGGATGAGAATGAACCCTAGGACAGGAACATATGAGTATGGTTGAGCTACACTAGTTACTTGAGATGCCTGTAAAATTATAAATGCTAGCAAATGTACTGGTTATTTATGTGATGTCTTGTCAGTTGGAAAAATCACGAGCTACCTGTTTTAAGAATGGAACTAGAAACGTGAATAGAGAAATCTGAAAGTCTGGAATATGAAACAAAAGAAATATCAGCATGAACCCTACGGTGAATTAGGATGACGACTCCTGTAGACAGGAAGTGAGCTAGCCTTTGTGTACACGGTACCAAGGAGAGCCATTGTCCCTTTAGTGTAGAGGGGTATTAGCCACCCGTTGGGATGAGTCTCGGGGTCAGGCCTAGACACTCTACACTGACTTTGTTTGGCCCTCATGTCTGTGGTACCAAGGTGAGCTACTTAGTGTAGGGAGGGAGCTAGCTGCCCTAGGGAGCCTAGGGTTAGGACTAGCCGCACTACACCGACTCTGGTTAGGCCCACTGGGAAAACTGAGACAGTCGGATAAGGGTACGCGGACTTTGGAGGGGCGAGACCCCTGTTCTGCTCTGTTCTGAGAGGGCAAGGCCCTGTACTATTCCGTATTATACCTTTAGGCGTACCCGCTAATGGAAACGACTGATCGCTTGCCTGTGCGGGATAGCTACCCACGCATTTATCACACGTGCCGTAGTCACCGCTACGTTGCGACTGTGACCTCGGGGTAGTTGACTGGGTGTATGATTACCACGGGAGACTCTCCCGACCGGAAGAGCACCACGTGTACCTCCTACATCAGGGAAAAGACTGCAATAAAGATTGTTCCCATAAGGAACAGGCCAGATCAAGAAATGTTTAAGTAAATAAAGGAACAACAAATTAGAAATACTTGGTTGAACTAAATGAAAATGGATAGTTGTTTAATTGCACAAATTAATTGCTTGTCTTAATTACATGTAAATGGCTAAATTACCACTCTACTCAACGTTCGCTGACTCCGAAAATCTTATAGCCTTATTCAGGTCAGGGAGTTGAGCAGCCAGCACCACCGGCTGCAGAGGAAGTTGGGCCCAGTCGAGCTCAGCCTTAGTGCATTCTTACTGTTTTCCTTAGCTCATGTTGTAGTAGTGAGTATTTTTGTTCTATGTAATACTGTTTCAGTTATTTTTTCATTGTACTTTTATTTGTCATAGTTGTGATGCCTGTAACTTTGATAGACCTTTTCACTCTATTTCTTTTACTGTCTCTTGTTTCTTTCTGCCTAGTTACATTGCATGAGTGAATGTGAATTATTTTTTGCTTTTTGTTATTTCTCATTGGACGACTAGGTCTTGGGATTAGTCGAGGAAGGCTGATCTCAAGTCCTATAGGGATCTGGGATCGGGTCGTAACAGGGTTGCAGCTAGGTTATTTGGTGTTAGGGTTGGGGAAAAGGAGGGGTGGCGGCGGAGAAGGAGTTGAGGTCATGCGGAGTGGCGCTGGCAAGGTGGTGAGGGGAAGAATGCTCAGTGATGAGGACGACTAGAGATAGCGACAAGACGATGGTGATCGAAGGGGCAAGGTGAGCCAACAACTAGAGATAGTGAGCGTGAGGGAAGATCGTTCGCTCAAAGGGCCAGACGATCCTCACGTGGCGGTGTGGCGCAAGCTTTGTGTCAATGCGCGGGTGCTATGAGGCCGATGTGGGAGTAGAAGATGAGGCAAGGACGATGGGTGGTCGCATGATGGGTAGATCAAGAGCTGGTTGCTATGAATCAGGAATGGGTAAAGGCTCTTGATACCATGATAAATCTAGTTTTTGTCTCAAAGGAAGCTCTTGAGCTTCCATGCTATATTTATAAGCATTTAGTACAAAGAAATCAAAGGTCTGCTAGAACAAATCGAGACCTGTGATTTGACTACATATATCTCTATTTTCAAGGAGATATTGTTACAAAAAAAAGAGAAAAACATTGAATCAAAATGTCGTTACTTTGTTGTACTTAATAGTATACCCTCTCAATGTTGCTCCATTTTACATATATGATCCTCTGTCAATATCAAGTTAAAGTTGAATTTGATCTTAAGCCATGATGTTTAATTGTAATTGTAAACTAGATTTCCATTTCACAAATATGATGCCATATCAATATCGAGTTAACTTAAGGTTAATCTTAACCTATTTATGGTTGGTTGGAAACACAAATTGATTAGTGACCTAAATGTATTTTCCCTTTCTTTCTCTGGCACCATCATTCTCTCCTCTCACTAACTTCCCCTTCCCTCTCCTCTACCTCCTCTCACCAACTTCCACTTCCCTCTCCACTACCTCTACTTCCTACAACCAGCTAATTTCTCTCCCTCCTTTGGTCAACACCGCCCTTTCTTCTCCTCCTTTAACCAATTCCACTCACCATCCCTCTCCTCCGACCAGTTCCACCCACCACCATCCCCTTCCTCTGTCCAACACGTTCCATCCTCCTCCTTCAACTAACACCTCCTTAGCATTTGGAATGTGAGATAAATGTGGTAGGATAAATTCTAATGTGCAAGGGTATATGATTTATCCTGGGATAAATAGAAATTGATGTTTGGTAGGCAAATGGGTGATGTGAAGGGATACAAATTGGTTATCCTACATTTAGGGGTTATGGGTGTTTGTTTATGGGGATAGAATTGGAGGATATATTGGAAATTATGTGTTTGAGTTATAGAGAAAGTTAGTTGAAAATATGATTAATGGACCAAAATGACCTTATGTTGGGTTTGGTATTTACTGAATAAATATGTAAGAAATGATTGTTTGCAAGTGAAACAAATTTTTAGTAAGTATTTTTTAATAGTAAGTTAATTTTTAACAAGAAAGAATGTTGTATACAATAACCGTCGTCCGCAAGAATGGTTAGCTAGAAAATTTATTCAGAACTTGAGATCTATGGTTGATGGGTGCTGCTTCAATTACACATAAATGGAAATGGTAATGATATACTAACGATTGAATATTTACCTATAGGTTTTATGATATGATTAGAAGGGATAATAATTGAAATATATTCTTTGAAGAGGAAGACCCAATGAGGCGTAGAGAGTAACGTAAAACTCAATGAACATTACCCTTGCTTACTAAAAGAGTTCAAGATTCAAGTTGAATTGAGAAGTAAGCTTCTATTAATTTATATTTGAAGTAGCACATATTGTGGGATTGTCTTAGAATATTATTGTCATGCCTCGATAATCCTTTTCGTCGAGTTGGGAATGAATTATCAAGGGTGCAGGTGGAAAAATCATCCCAATGAGGTAGTTAGGGTTAATCACGTAGTTCATTAAAAAATATATAATTTGGAGTGGCAAATTCTTTTTAGAAAAAAGGGATTTAATTCTATCGAAAATTTGGCAGAGTTTCCTTTATTCATGGGACATTTTCCAAATTCATGTTCTTGTAATAAAAACATATGCATGCATATCACAAAATATACAATGGGCACACCCCACCACTTCCACAACAAGGGGGAAACAGAAACGAGAAAAATGAGTGGGTACACCCCACCACGATGAATGGTAAAACATGAAAACCAATGGAAACTAAAACTAAGGCATTCATACCATAAGCATTTTCACCAAGAAACCTGCTATAATGTATATTTCAAGTGCCTAATGTCATCTTAAAAGCCATGCTATATCAGGTATATCATTCACCACTATAATTACCATGGCCTATACATTCATACATATATACACATGTATACGTGTACAAGTGTCATTCCCTTCTACATCACAAAATGCTATCTTATCTAAGAGAGAGAGAAAGACAAAGAAACTACAAAAGAAGATCCCACAACCGCCATCACAAAAAGGAGGTAGCTAGCATAACAAGGGCCTAAAGTGAAGAAGAAACTAGGGTACCAGCCATTCAAAAGCCCTCCCAAGATTTCTTGGGTCGAAAACCCGCAAAATAGATTGCTCGCTCTAGCTAGCAGGTAGCCTCCACAAACTCTGCAACAATAACCTGAAGGGACTTAGTAGGTGGGTCCTCCCACCTTCCTGGGTACCGTGCATTCGCTATCGCCCTCTCCAATTATATGAGTGTCATCATGAATAGCTGATCTGCCGCCACTAGGTGCCAGCACTGCTCATGGGTGAGGCGAAATCCACTGGCCCACAGCATCAGGACCTAAAATGGGTCACAACGAAAGGGATGAGCTAAACAGCTTAATAGGGACCAAACTACATGTCAAGCCCAGCAAGAGAGGTGATATAGAGGTTTTATACATTACCAGCCACTTTTTAATCTAAAATCACTTTAGATTCTTAAGATGAGTTATTTTGGTTCTAATCATTCATTCCCTCACTCGCCACATGAGTCAAATTTAGTAAATCATCCTCTCTACTTAGAGGAGATTTGGATGTATCCTTCCCTTAGACCCTCGCCTGGTGACCTCTCCTTGATAAGGGGAGAGACTAACAGGACGAGCGTTCTTCGTAAAAGGCGTACCCATTCTCGACGTATCGAGAACGTTGCTGACCTCAGTCAAAAGAGTTGAGCCACTTGAGAGCTAATTGGCTAGTGCCTCGCATCAACGAAGAGAAAGCTCTATTCGCCTTCAGTGAGGCCTAGTTGTAAATTATTTAGATCGTATCGCATGGTCAAGTAGAACTGTCTAGTCACACTATCACTCCCACTAGGAGCATAGCCTCCAGGTGTGCCGTCTCACTTGTTCATCGGATGAGATCTCAACCAGACCCATCATAATACCCCGGCAACCTTCGCACATGCGGGTGCCAAGTGAGCCTCTTACTAAGTACCCTCGCATCGAGTCGGATTCAAGTACGTTCAAGTACCTTCAGTTGATGACGACCCATGGCTCACCACCACACCTAAGAACTCTCCAAGTCTCAAGTTAGATCATTAGGTAGCTCCTAGCTACTGCATTATCTCAGGACTCCATCCCGAGTAGTGAACCTGAGGTTCACCAAGTCCAAGGGCACAACCTTATGAGCCCGCCTAGCAGACCTACTAGATTTTTATTTCATTTGGTTCCATGTCCGGAGCAACATCCTAAAGTCATAGTGGATTCCCTAGGGTCAGACTGCAGACCTTAGGATCCAAGTGATTCTTCATTTAAACTCTATAAGAGCCAACAATTTCACGTGTTTCATATTCACTCTACACTTAGTCCATTTATTCATGCTTCATTCATACCCATCTGGGATTAATTTATCACCTTCTTTATGTGGTGATCTCTTGGGCATTTTGTAGATTTAAACTCTTCTTAGTTTTAGCATCTCATAGCAAGGCTTGCATGTTTCAACCTTCGTCCTTAAGCTGAAACAGAATCATGGTCACTCAAGCCAGTACCGATACCGATCCTTAGTACCGGTACTGGGCCAATTCAATCTCTCCTTTGAATGCATCATGGGGTCATAAGAACCATCTAGTACTGGCACTGAGATTTGGTACCGATACTGGGCTATTCCAGGCCCTAGTTTAGCATGATTTCAACCTTGTATCTCGCCTTGAAATAGTTAACTTGATTCCTTTATTTTGGATCCAAAATCCTGATGATGCTAGGTACGACAACCATTTAATGCTAAGCAAACCTAGTAAGAAACATGATAAATTTTTTTAATTTTCCTACCATGCCTCCAACCCTCCTACATACCTAAACCTTAGGCATGCATATACCATAGCACATCTAGCCATCATTGGCTCAAAATTCAAGGAGGCATTCCAAGGAAAGGAGTTACCATCCCTACCTAATCTTGAGTAGCACACACCTAACCCCTTGGAGGTGGGTGCTCCCCAGCTTCCTCTCCTCCTTCCTTCCCTCCTCATCTCTGCCATGCCAGGAATGATCAACGGCAGCAGCAGCAACCGTGGAGTTGGGGGCAGTGCTCGAGGTGGTGATGTGAGGAGATCGGTGTTCAAGGTGGCCAAGGAGGAGGAGCCGATGACCCTCCCTTCGTTCTCCCTCTCCTCGCCTACACCGGTTGCACCAGCAACAAAAGCACCGGCAACAGCTGAAGCAACTGTCATGGAGGAGAGTGATGGCGTCTCCTCCCTCGTTCTCCCTACGCCGACAACAGAAGTAGCAGCAATGATAAACGCTAGTTTGTCATCATTCTTATGCCTTAAAACTGATCTTGCTCTTAGGGATGATGAGATGTGGCTCATCATAGTTAAAAACCCCAAGTTAAGCTAGAAACTAGACTAAACACAACATAGTTAACACAAAAAAAGGGTTAAGTGTAAGAATTAACAGAAATGACCTAAAATAATAAATCAGTGTTAAAAACACAAAATTAGGTCACAAATGGAGATATTTTATTCAAAAATGTAATTTGATGATCCAAATTGTAAATTGAACACATATTTGGGTTCAAAAATTCAAATTGAAAGTGAAATCAACTTGCTAAATGTTCAATTTTGCTTCAATAAAAACTTGGTTGCATTTGAACATCAATAGGACCTCGCATTTAGTACATTACAAATAGGTCCTCATATCATTTACATTTCTTACGCATAAAATAGTTTAGAGACCTCTTTGATAACTGCCAGGGAGCCATTTGATAGATTTAAGGGATCGTACTACAACAATTCTTTCCACTTATGGGTTTCTTCCAAAATTTTCTACCCCTTCGCCGATAAGGCCTTCCCTGTAATTTTCCTAAAACACCTACAGCCGACGTGCATTGCTCACCTGCAAGAACTTGAGCCATCTCAACCGTCGTTCCAATGAGCTCTTGATCCAACGACTAATGCAAATCCAAAGTTTGCGCACATTTGCACGTGGCATCACTATACATCTCAGATCCCATTTGACGGGGAGATTTTGATTTAAACGCTCACGTGCCCCTCTCTTTCCATCCCCACCATATGCCCTAATCTAGCTTAATCGCACCTACCGGTGCTCTGATCCACTATCGCGCCTACTTAAGTGACCATCTGAGCTCGCGCGTAGGGGATCGACCTCCTCTCCTACTTCCCTGAGGCAATCTCTTCATCCTCTCCAACTTTCTCTCCTCATACACCCCTGTTTGCCGCCTACAGCAGCTGAATCCATTTTCCTGCGACCTCTCCTCACCACTAAGGACCACGTAGCACCTAAGGGCGACTCTCAGCTCCACTAGAGAGCTTTCACTCAACTGGAGACATCCTCCCACTTTCCTCACTGCAACCACCAGTTGTAGCTCTCTTTAGGTCCCATGCTTCCCTTTAGAGTAAGATTTACAGCTTTCTAGAGTAGCTTAGATTAGTAATTAGAGTACAGTAGCTTAGTTAGGAGTAGATTAGACAGTAAATTCGATGGTTTGATTGTTAGCATTAGGAGTAGATTAGATTAGGTAGTATTTCACTCACCCATCTCCTCTGATCAATTCAGATCAGAGGAGATAAATTCGCCCATTCATTATGCTCATTTAATCTCCCTCTTCATCTCACCATCGCATTCTTTAATTTCCCTTGATGTTTTAATCACGAATCACCTCATTCACTTGAGTGGTTCTAGATCTAAAACTTCTTAGCTCTCAGATCTAGAATACACTTGAAATTCACAAGGGAGGGCCTCCCATTCACCTCACCTAAACACAAAAGTCCTCCATGTGTGCTGAATTGCACTGGTTTAGTTATTTAACTCTGATTTGGTTACAAAAAATGAGTAAAGAATTTTTCAGCAATTTGATTCAATTAGTGTTTAATCAACTTAATTCAGTATGATTTTGCATAAATCAGGTTTTTCATGATGGCTTTGAACTACATGATATATGTTTTCAATGATCGGATTAGTTCTAACCAATTTAATGAAGAGTTCTATTTTCCTCCCAACACATAGTGAGAATAGGTCAATGAAATCAGTGTTACTTATTAGAGACCTATTTAATGATTTGAGCTATTCTAGAATCAATGTGAGGAAGATTTGATAACTGGGATTGAGTAGAATTTGAATGTGGTTTTGATGTGATCTGAATTCAAAATGATTTTTAACACCTTTAAGTTTAACTGTGAGAATAGAGATGTATATTTTCATGATTTGATTGGCATTCAAAGGTGTTTTGTTTTCAAACTTAGAATTTCAGATCTTATTTTATTTTGGTTTCTCAGATGAAGATTTGAGGAAAAATAAATCAAAAGGACTAATCGAAATGTGTCAGTCCAACATTAAGCTGAATTGGAGCATTAGATCAGATCTATTCGGTCTGATCATGCTGCAACAGCAGCTTCCAGCTGTTGGCTTCATGTCTGCGTAGCTGCAACCATGTTTTAAGCCATCTGATCCTTGAAGATGTTGTCTGATTTGAAGCAGCATGCTGCTGGGACTTTGTTGCACCTGAGCTACTGTTCTGAGCAGCAATTTTAACCACTGTTTGGCCAAGATCTGGGTTGGATTTGAGGATTTTGTGTAGCTGACTTGTGTATTATGATAGAGTTTCATGTGACCAAACTTTCATGTATCTTTGTAGTTCAATTTTATCTCGTAGATTGCTTGGAAATTTTTTTTTAAATTTCATTGTCGTCTACATTTATGAGTATAACTGTCCATACTATGTTTTTAATGAAAATTAAGATGAAAATCATGTTTAAATGTTCACATACTGTCGGGACACGCTCTTGGCTCCCTATAGGACCTGAGAACGGCTCGCCTCGACGATCCCCAAGACCCAGTTGTCCAGCGAGAAACAACCAAATACCACATTCATTCCACAACCACACGAGTAATGTAACTAAGCAAAAAAATATATGACTGAAAATAAAGGAAAGAAAACAACAAACCACTAGTATCTCACATTATACAGCAGAAAGTATGATTACAAGCATAGCCATTACAACAGAAAATGGTACAAATATAACAGAAGATAACTATAAGCAACAGGTACTCACTATCACAAAACTCTTTGTAAGAGAAACAGAAGAAAACTAAAGTTGAGATCGACTGGGCCCAGCGCCCTCAGTAGCCAGTGGCTCTGGCTGCTCGAATCCCTGACTTGAACAAGGTTATAAATTCTGTGGTCAGCTAACGCTGAGTAGAGTGGTGGTTAAATCATATAATTTAAATAGGCAGCTAGCTAAACATACATTTAACAGTTTACTTATTATCATTCGTTTCCAGCTATCGTTTTTCCGATTCGAGTGCTCTAATCAGGTTCCATGACATTTCTCAATCTTCTTATTCCCTAAGGGAACGATCTTGCTTGCAGTTTTCCCGTGATGCAGGATGTACACATGGCACTCTCCTGGCTGTGAGAGTTCCCCGTGGTAGTCCTACACCCGATCTACTACCCCGAGGTCACGGTCGCGACGTAGTGGTGACTATGGCACGCATGATAAGCGCACAGGTAGCTACCCCGCACCGGAACGCAGTCAGTCGTTTCCGCTAACGGGTACGCCCAAATGTACAGCACGGAACAGCACAGGACCTTGCCCTCCCAGAACATGGGTCTCAGCCCTCAGAAACAGGGGTCTCGACCCTCACAGTTCGCGTACCCTCGTCTGACTATCTCAGTTTGCCCAACAGGCTAACAAAAGTCAGTGTGAGGTGGCTAGTCCTAACCCCTAGCCCCATGGGGCAACTAGCTCCCTCCCTACACTAAGTAGCCCACCTCGGTACCACGTACATGAGGGCCAAACAGGAGTCGATGTAGAGTGGCCAAACCTACCTCGGGTCTCAACCCAAAGGGCGACAAGCTCCCCTCTACTCTAAAGGGATAGTTGCTCTCCTCGGTACTACATACACGAGGGCCAACTCACTTCCCTCAACCAAGTCCGAACAGCTGCCCGTAGGCGACATGTTCCAAAACCCTCAGGTTTTTCGTACCACAATATTCCTGGTTTCTTTCTGAATTCCCTGTAGGGTTCATACATGAACTTTCTTATTTCCATATCTAGTTCGTTATACGTAGAACAGGAAACTCGAAGTACAAGCATGCATTCCCATTTATGACGTAGTTTATTACAGGTAGTACAGGAAGCTCATGGTTTATTCCTTTTTAGGAAGCATCACGGTAACTTGATCATTCATGTATTTCTTTTAGCCCTAATGTTCATTTCACAATCCTAAGGTTCAACCGAATATATTCTATAGCCACATGCATTTGTCTCTTTTCAGTCCTAAGGTTCATCTCACAACCTAGGGTTTGACTAATTATGAAGCATTATTTTAATTATTAAATTCGGGATTAATGAGAGAACCACTCTACCCGGGTAATTAGGTGGAATTGGGGCTCGTACGGTAGCTCCCGACGTCTCCGCAGGTCCCGTATACTCGATGGACTGGAGACCTATGCCAAAGATTGACAAGTCAAATGAGCTCAAAATGGTATAGACAATGTATCACTATGTAGAGAAACTTGAATGGAAACCAACAACATTTCATTTACGGAAAACCGACTCAATTTGGGCCCTGAACGGACCCAAAAACACCAACCCTAATCAAAATCAGACGTCTGGGAAGAGTCCCAGACATCTTAAATGATCTCAGGGACTCACCTTGCTCAGTGCACCTTTTCCAGGTGTCTAGAACTCTGTGCAGATGTCTGAGGGTGGCTTTAGACGTCTGGAGATTCTTCTGGACGTTCGAAACTGCCTCAGTCCTCGCACCAGTGCACTTCCCAATCCACTAACATACATGTGCGCATGGTCAAAACTTTGGCAGGAAAAATAATCAAGAAAATGCATTCTCAGATGTCTGAGATTACCTTCAGATGTCCGACCCAACATCTGGAGGTTACTCCGGACGTCGGATTCTGCAGAAAAATGATTTCGCAGAACCGTTTTCAAGCCTTTTCTCGCCGCAAAAGCTGCAGCAACTGCAACACCACCTTCTCTCTCCTCACAACGTTCTACCCTCTGACTCCCTCCTAGGCCCTCCTATCTCCTTTGCTCTCCGCTCTCTCCCTCGCTCCCGCTTAGCTGCGATGGTGTGGGAACGAAATGAAGGAGGAGGAGGGGGTATATATGGGGAGATTAGGTATGGAGGAGGGGAAGGTGGAGAGTAAGGGAGGTGAGGGTGACGCAGGGGATGGTGCAGCGTGCGGGGTAAGGGGGAGGAGAGGGTGTGCGTGGGTAAGGAAGTGGTGGTGGGAAAATTGTGAGAATGCCCCTGCAATTTTCCTCTCCCCCTCACAAACCCACAATAAAAACCTAAAGGGTTTAAAACTGTGCAAAAACCCCTACAAGTTACGAAAAGGCCAAATGACCCTCGGAAAGGGTCATTTCAACATAACAAACTTAAAGGAAGTTTCGCCTCCAAAACTTAAGTTGACTAGGGTATGGAAATAAAGTAAATGTGCATAACAAACTTAAAGAGGATCAAAGTAGGTTAGAAGCAACATACCCTCAAAATGTTCTGGGTATTGTGCTCATATAGCCGCCTCAGGCTCTCAAGTGGCCTCCTCCGCTGGCTTCTCCACAGGACTTTCAGCAGGGGTACCTCCTTCTGCCTCAGTCTCCAAATGGCTCTGTCTAGTATATGTACAGGCCTCTCGGGATAGGTCAAGTCGTCTCCCACCTCAATGCTCTCGTGGCTCAAAGCATGGCTTAGATCGGTGATGTAATTCCCAAGGTTGGATATGTGGAACACGTCGTGTACTCCAGAGAGCTAGGGAGGAAGGGCAAGCCGGTAAGCAACGGGTCCTACCCACTCCAAGACCTTAAAAGGCCCCACGAATCTCGGCACAAGCTTCCCTCTCACCCCAAATCGCTATAAGCCCTTCATGGCCGAAACACACAGGAAGACGTGATCTCCAACCTCAACTGTACCTCTCTACGCTTTAGATTAGCGTAGCTCTTCTGCCTGCTCCTGACAGTATGGAGTCGTCTGTGGATCTGCTCGATTACCTCCTGACTATGGCATATCAATCTGGGACCAACCTCTCACTTGGTCCCCACCTCAACCCAACTCAAGGGAGCAGTACACCTCCTCCCATATAGAGCCTCATACGGTGCCATGTCGATGCTTGAGTGGTAACTGTTATTATATGCAAACTCTGCTAGAAGCAAAAGCTCCTCCCAGGAGCGTCTCCAATCCATCACGCAAGCACGTAGGAGGTCCTCAAGGGTCTGAATGGTGCGCTCCTACTATCCATCAATCTGGGGGTGATAGGCTGTACTGAACCTCAGACGACTCCCCAAAGCCCACTGAAACTTCGCCTAGAACTGGGAAGAGAAACAAGTGTCTTTGTCTGACATAATCTCGCGAGGGACTCCGTGAAGGCGTACTATGTCTCAAATGTAGTGCTCTGCCAACTATGCTGGTCCAAAAGTGACTCGGATCAGTAGAAACTGTGTCATCTTCGTCAATTTGTCCACTATTACCCAGACTGCATCGTGTCCTCGCTATATCAGAGGTAATCCCACTACCAGGTCTATAGTGACACTCTCCACTTCCACTCTGGCATGGGAAGTGGCTGCAACGGCTCTGCAGGTATGGATCCGTCATCTGTCTAGTAACGATACGATCTATCAGCTTTGGTTGTGCTTGTCTCGCCACTGTCACTACCCTGCAGTATCCCTGTGACTCCTGGGGTCGCCAACTGCCCACTCCTCCATGAGTCTCTAACTCTGTGCTTGTAGACTAGCCAAGTGGGCGGGTGCCTTCCGGCTCAAGGCGTCAACCACAACATTAGCCTTCCTTGGATGGTAGGAGATGCTGTAGTCGTTGTCCTTCAGGAGCTCCAACCAACGTCTCTGTCTCATGTTGAGTTCCTTCTGGTCAAATAGATATCTGAGGCTCTTATGATCAGTGAAGATCTCAAACGTCTCTCCGTATAGGTAGTGCCTCCATGTCTTCAGCGCGAAGACAACTACTGCCAACTCCAAGTCATGGGTGGGGTAGTTATGCTCATGGGACTTTAGTTGCCACGAAGCGTAAGTGACAACGTGGCCCTGTTGCATGAGCATACCCCCCAATCCCTACAACGAGGCGTCAGTGTAGATCACGAATCCGCCACTGCTGTCTGGGATGGTGAGTACAGGAGCTGAGGTCAGCCTCTCCTTTAGCTCCTAAAAGCATGACTCACACTCGACGGTCCAAGTGAAGGGCACATCCTTCCGGGTCAACTAGGTCATGAGACATGCAATCTGTGAGAAACCTCGGATAAACCGCTTGTAGTACATTGCCAGCCTCAGACAACTTCGTATCTCCATCACTGTACGCAGCCTCTCCCATCTGAGTACAGCCTCAACCTTGGATGGATCCACAGCCAACCCGTCTCCAGAGATCACATGGCTCAAGAAGGTAACCTGTCTCAACCAGAACTCGCACTTGCTATACTTGGTGTACAGCCTGTGTCGTCTCAAAGTGTCCAGGACCATGCAGAGATGCTGTCCATGTTGTGTTTGATCCTGGGAGTAAACGCGCACGTCGTCAATGAATACCACCATGAACTGATCTAGGTACGGCCGGAAGACACAGTTCATCAGGTCCATGAAGGAGGCGGGGGCATTGGTCAACCCAAACTGCATGACTAGGAACTCATAGTGACCATACCGCGTGCGGAAAGCTGTCTTGGAGACATCGATATCCCTGATCTTCAACTGATGGTAGCCCGACCTCAAATCTATCTTGGAAAATACTGTAGCATCTCTCAGCTGATCGAAGAGATCATCGATGTGAGGCAGTGGGTACTTGTTCTTGTGGTGACCCGGTTCAGCTGTCTTAGTCAACGCATAGCCGAAGGGTACCATCCTTCTTCTTCACAAATAGGACAGGGCTCCCCAAGGGGATGCACTGGGCCTCACAAAGCCCTTCTCCAATAGATCCTATAACTGATACTTGAGCTCTCGCAGCTCAAGCGAAGCCATCTTGTATGGTGCAGTAGAGATGGGGCTGGTCCTTGGTACCAGTGAGATCTCAAACTCGATTTCACGTTTAAGTGGCAGCTCCTCTAGAAAGATGTCGGGGTACTCACGGACCACTGGTATATTCTGCAAGCCGACCGTGGGGTTGGGCTTTCCTATGACACAAGCTAGAAATCCCTCACACCTGTGGCTCAGTAGCTTCGCTGCCCGAAGTGTGGAGACGCACCTGAATCCTCCGTCTACTGGCTGGCCATGGAACTCGAAAGGAGGTAACCCTGGTATGGAGAAGATGATCTTCCTCCCAAAGTAGTCTACTATGGCATGATAAGCAACCAGCCAGTTCATCCCTAAGATCACGCCGAAATCCTCCATCGGGATCACGATCAGGTCAATCGAAAGACTGTGTCCCCCTATAGCGACCTCACAATCAGGGAGAACCTCCTCGGTGACAAATACTTGTCCGCCTGGGTCTCTAATCAGGAATGGCTCTTCTAATGGTACATTGCCCAATCCCAAGCTGATGGCAAAACTCATAGAGATGAACGAGTGCGTGGCACCAGAATCGAAAAGCACATAAATGAGCTTGCCAGAAATTGTAACCATACCTGCCACTACAGAACCTGAAGCTATAGCATCTCCGTGAGTCAGGGCATTAATACGCCCCTCAGCCCTCAGTGCAGAAGAAGCAGCTGCGCTCTAGGCCGAGCGAGAAGCAGCCGGCTGGTACCCTCCGTATGTGACCCGACTGGCCACACTGATAGAAGAGAGGAACGCAACCTCCTCCCTCTATTTGTTGTCTCTGCTGGTAGCGCCTCTTCCGTCCTCCCCCGTCAATGTCTCGCACAGACGGGTTAGTCTCCTCGTAAGTCATGGCCGCCTCGACCACGCGGGAGAAACTAGGCAGCTTCAGGGGTTTCACATATCCCCAGATAGTAGGTCGAAGGCCCTCAGTGAACCTCCATAGGCGCTCCTCCTCGGTAGACGCAACTGTCGGGGCGAAGTGTGACAGCTCCAGGAAACGCATACAATATGCACTAACCATCATCGCCCCCTGGTGAAGAGTGTGGAACTCCCACCTCCTCTGATCCTGCCAGGTCTGTAGGAATTACTGCTCATAGACGAGCACCACAAATCGATCCCACGCTGGCTCTCCCTCCTCCTGGCCTGTGACTGCCCTCCACCACCGATGGGTTACACTCTCCAGCTGGTATGTGGCAAAGGCCACATGGCACTCTGCAAGAGGGCAGAGCGTGTCAAACACCTTCTCTATCTGCTCCAGCCAGTCTTCCACCTCAGACAGGCTCTCATCCCCCTTAAAGGAGGGGGCTTCAGCTTCCGGAACTAACCGAAAAGCTTGTGGTGGAGCCGCAACTGAGGAACGGGTGCACCTCCAGGCAAGGAGGACTCGTGCTGCAAAGTGTCTGAAGGCGATGGGGGTGGTGGAGGATCACCCCTCCCCCCTCTAGCCCATCCAGTGCTGTGGCAGCTAGCCTACCTCACGGATGACTCTTCCTCCATATCTCCAGGGAGATGTGGCTAAGAAAGAGGTTGCTGGAGCTCATCCCGTGCTATATCCCGAATCAGCTGAGCAAGATCCTAGGCCTGGATTCCCGAAAGGAGGGGTGGGTCGACTAGTGCCTCAGGTCCAACACATCTGCCCCTACGATCACGCCCATGGCCACGACCATGTCCGCGACTCGCCTCAAGGGCTCCCTGATGAGGCATCTCCTACATGGAGATCTAAAGACAAGGATCGAATTGTCAGGGACATGTGATCACAGAGAGAAATAAGACTCGAAAGCGACAATCAAGATAATACGTTGTGATGCCTATCCTAGTTACATGTACAAGTGTGGTTACTTCCAGAACATTTGGTTTGTTTCTCAGGACGACCTTGCTCTAATACCATCTTGTTGCGACCCGCTCCCGGCTCCTTACAGGACTCGAGAATGGCTCGCCTCGACGATCCCCAAGACTCAGTCGTCCAACGAGAAACAACCAAATACCATATTCATTCCACAACCACACGAGTAATGTAACTAAGCAAAAAAATATATGACTGAAAATAAAGGAAAGAAAATAGCAAACCACTAGTATCTCACATTATACAGTAGAAAGTATGATTACAAGCATAGCAACCACAACAGAAACTTTTACGGATATAACAGAAGATAAATATGAGCAACAGGCACTCACTGTCACAAAACTCTCTGTAAGAGAAATAGAAGAAAACTATAGCTAGGCTCGACTGAGCCCAGCACCCTCAGTAGCTGGTGTCTCTGGCTGCTCGAATCCCTGACCTGAATAAGGTTATAAATTCCGTGGTCAGCTAATGCTGAGTAGAGTGGTGGTTAAATTATATAATTTAAATAGGCAGCTAGCTAAACATGCATTTAACAGTTTACTTATTATCATCCGTTTCCAACTATCGCTTTTCCGATTCGAGTGCTCTAATCAGGTTCCATGACATTTCTCAATCTTCTTGTTCCTTAAGGGAACGATCTTGTTTGCAGTTTTCCCACGATGCAGGATATACACGTGTCACTCTCCTGGCCAGGGAGTCCCCCGTGGTAGTCCTACACCCAATCTATTACCTCAAGGTCACGGTCGCGACGTAGCAGTGACTACAGCATGCGTGATGAATGCATGGGTAGCTACCCTACACTGGCACGCGGTCAATCATTTCCGCTAACGGGTACGCCCAAACGTAAAGTACGGAACAGCACAGGGCCATACCCTCTCAGAACATGGGTCACGCCCCTCACAGTTCGCGTACCCTCGTCCGACTATCCCGATTTTCCCAACAGGCTAACAAGAGTCGGTGTAGGGTGGCTAGTCCTAACCTCGGGTCCAATGGGGCGGCTAGCTCCCTCCCTACACTAAGTAGCTCACCTCGGTACCACGTACGTGAGGGCCAAACAGGAGTCGACGTAGAGTGGCCAAACCCACCCCAGGTCTCAACCCAAAGGGCGGCAAGCTCCCCTCTACTCTAAAGGGATAGTTTCTCTCCTCGGTACTACGTACACGAGGCTAGCTCACTTCCCTTAACCAAGTCCGAACAGCTGCCCGTAGGCGACATGTTCCAAAACCCTCAAGTTTTCCGTACTACAATATTCCTGGTTTCTTTCTAAATTCCCCATAGGGTTCGTACATGAACTTTCTTATTTCCATATCTAGCTCGTTATACGTAGAACAGGCAACTCGAAGTACAAGCATGCATTCCCATTTATGACGTACTTTATTACAGGTAGTACAAGCAGCTCATGGTTTATTTCTTTTTAGGAAGCATCACGGTAACTTAATCATTCATGTATTTCTTCCAGCCCTAGTGTTCATTTTACAATCCTAAGGTTCAACCGAATATATTATATAGCCGCATGCATTTTGTCTCTTTTCAGTCCTAAGGTTCATCTCACAACCTAGGGTTCGACTAATTCTGAAGCATGTATTTTAATTATTAAATCCGGGATTAATGAGAGAACCACTCTACCAAGGTAATCGGCTAGAATTGGGGCTCGTACGATAGCTCCCGACGTCTCCGCAGGTCCCGTATACTCGATGGACTGGAGACCTATGACATAGATTGACAGATCAAATGAGCTCAAAATGGTATAGACAACGTATCACTATGTAGAGAAACTTGAATGGAAACCAATGACATTTCGTTTGTAGAAAATCGAGTCGGTTTAGGCCCTAAACGAGCCCAAAAACATCAACCCTAATCAAAATCAGATGTCTGGGAAGAGTCTCAGACGTCTTAAATGATCTCAGAAACTCACCTTGCTTGGGGTGCTTTTTCTGGACATCTGGAACTCCGTGCAGACGTTTGAGGGTGGCTTCAGACGTCTGGAGATATTTTCGGACGTCCGAAACTACCTTAGTCCTCGCACCAGCGCGCTTCCCAATCCTTTGACATACCCACGCACGGTCAAAACTTTGACAAGAAAAATAATCAAGAAAATACATTCTCAGACGTCTAAGATTACCTTCAGACGTTCGACCCGACATTTAGAGGTCACTCCGAGCAACGGATTCTACGAAAAAATGATTCCGCAGAACCATTTTCGAGCCTTTCTCGTTGCAAAAGCTGCAGCAGCTGCAGCATCGCCTCGCCTCTCCTCACAGCATTCCACCCTCCGACTCCCTCCCAGGCCCTTCTATCTCCTCTGCTCTCCGCTCTCTCCCTCACTCCCGCTCAGTTGAGGTGGTGTGGGAACAAAATGGAGGGGGTATATATGGGGAGATGAGGTATGAAGGAAGGGATGGTGGAGAGTGAGGTGAGGGTGCCACAAGGGATGGTGTGGCGTGCGGGTTGAGGGGGAGGAGAGGGGGTGCATGGGTAGGGGAGTGGTGGTGGGAAAATTGCGGGAATGTCCCTGCAATTTTCCTCTCCCCCTCACAAACTCCACAATAAAAACCTAAGGGGTTTAAAACTGCGTAAAAACCCCTACGAATTCTGGAAATGCCAAACGATCCTAGGAAAGGATCATTTCACATACTTTTCATGTGATGTGTTGAACGTAGTGAAGTGTTTAAACTGAATATTCGGCATAGAACCATTTCTTAGTCATTAGGTTTCACTTTCTAACATTCATTAAGTTTTAGATTTAGGTAGGTTTGTATATAAATAAAAATTATAAAAAAATCATAAAAAATAAAATAAACCTGTCTTGAGTAAGATCATGTATTTTTCTAAGTGTTTACAAAATTTCAAAGTATTCTAAACTCCCAACTTGGTAGAACATACCAACGATGGTTCAGTCTATTTGGAAATTTAATAAAGAACTAAAGATGAAAAATCACAAAAAGAAATTCTTCTCTCTCATCTCACTTTTTTTCTCTCATCCCCTATCTCTATTTTACCTATAAACATTATAAAAATAAGGAAAACCCTTAAAATACCCAAAAATATCCTATATACTATGTATATACTTGTATATATAAATTACAGCTAAGCTAAGTATATATATTGTACAATATGTACATAATGAGTATCTATAACTTACACTTGTATTCTATAAATTAAATTAAATATTTAGAATAATTTATTGTATATATAACAATATTGAATTTTTATCTAATAATTTATATTAATTAAATGTATCATAATCTAAGTAATTATATAAAATTATCATATGTACATAATTGTACCTAATACTGTACATACGTATTTAACTATATGATATGAAATGTATAATACCTGTAAGTTAATTTAATTGGGTAATTACAATAGGTAATTAAGTTATTAAGTTAATTAGGTAATTTATTAACTTAAAATAAAAAAAATTAGTAATTTAATCTAATACTAAAGTAAGTTATAATGTACACTTGTATAAGAATATATTAAGTATTTTCAACCAATTTATACTATATCTATAATGTACTATAGTATTTATAGATATTTATATGCAAAATTATCTAAAACATGTATTTAAATATATATAAATTAAAATAAAGTAACCAAAATATAATAAAATGAATAATAAATAATTTATTGTGTACATTAACACTATATAAGGTCAATTGTACAATTAATTAACCAATTTATACTTTAATTAACATATTAACCCTTAATTTAACATGTATAAATCACTAAATTTAACCAATTTTAAAATATAACTAATTAAGTCATTTTACTAAATTAACAACACAATTGTGTAGCCCTATATAAGGGCTTTCTAATGATATATTTTAATTTAAAATTGGAAGTATTTATGGCCCTCAAATCGAGGGCCAAAAACCTTGATTTCAAATGCAGCCAGGCGCAACACAACGCTGATTTGGCATTGTGGCATAGTGCCACATTGTGCGCGTTAAACCACTCAAAGCAGTACAAAAGCAATTTGTACTACTAGCTTCTTAGTCGACAATGCACGGCCAACCTCCTTTCCATTACTTCTCCCTCTCTCTTGAGCATGATACATTGGCATTTGTGATGATTGTGGGCTAGGAGCCTGGGTTTGGTCCAGTCCGGTTAGATCGGATTTAGGTCAGAACAATGCACTAAAATACACCTAGATAAAAACTAAGGTCGGTTCATAGTAGTGGTCTGGACCCACCCTAATGAGACGCTGTGTATCCCACTAATCAAACCTGCCCGCACATTAAAAACATAATTTTTGGGTAAGAGAACCGGGTTTAAGTGAATTAAGGACGACCTAAAAATGACAAAGTGTTAAGAAAGAAGAGAGTGAGAGAGAATGAGAAGAGAGGAAAGTTAGCCGTGAATGCAGCTAAGGGTTGAGAGTTTACCTATGTGTGAGTTAGGACATATGTACATATGTATATATATGTATAATACATATAGTATAAGTATACAGTGTAGTAAAAGTATATACATAATAAATAATTGTAAATATGTATACGTATATAGTAGTTTATGTGTGTGTGTGTGTGTGTATGAGTAAAGTAGAGTACTGTTCGAGCCTTGTGTTGTATATATAGTTTTGTTGTTTAAGGCTTTAGTGACAGTTATATACGACACTGTAGATAAGCTTATATGTTAGTATAGTAATAGTTTTTGCCTTAGGTTATGTATATATGTTACTAAGGCTACAGCGACGCATGTATATATTACTGTATAAGTTATATATGTTACTATATATATTAGTATGCTATTATAATTTAGTATAGTAGATATTAGTAGCTATTTTTGTATCTTCACTTAAGTATTATATATTAGTTATATATAATTAACATAGTATAGTAGTAGTTAGTTTTTGTTGTCTATTTCTTGTCCATTTGTTTCAGGCATTATTAGTGGATTCTTTCATAAATAATTAACCAATTCTTTCATTTACTGATTCATTCATTCATTTTTGTAAATAAAATTAATATTTTTGGAATTAAAGAACATTTTTGGACATAGAGAGTGATGTATATCAATAACTACCTTCTAGTGAACGACCTGGAACTAAACCAGTAAAAATTGTAAATAAATAAATTTGACGCGATATCGATTTACACTTGTGACACCCATACTATGATAACGACACGTAAAATCCCTTTTTAATGCAAACTCGTTGGCTATACATCAGGTTTTAACTCCACAGACGGGTTTCTGGGTTGCATTTAGGCATCATTTAGGTTAGGCATGCATTACATAATGTTTGGTATTTTTGACACATTTATTTGAGTGTTAGGGAAGTACAGATATCCAGATCCATAAAACCCTAGCATTCGAGAAGGCAACAGGTGAAGAGGAAGCTAGATTCAACTAGAACATAGCTAGATCCAGCTCATCACAGTTGGATACTAGCTCACCTGAGTTAGGTTTAGCTCTTTTAAAGCACCATTTAGCTCATCTTAGTTGGATGATAGCTCAAGGTAGCTCAACTTAGCTCATCCCAGCTCAAGTCAGCTCAGATCTAGCTCAACTTACTCAAATCCAGCTCTCCCCCACTCCACTCAGCTAATAACAGCTAAATTCCCTCTAGCTTTGGTACCACTCGTCAACTTAATAGCTAAGCTAGCTTGGCACAGGCCACGACAACCACCGTGATACCCACTGTTGAGCACAACCATTGCGAAGAACACCAACATCGACCATCGCTGGAGCGCCATGATGTGAGATGGGGGATGGAGCACCTCAATGGAGAAGAGGGTGATGAGATGTGGCTCATCATAACTAAAATACCTAAGTTAAGCTAGAAACTAGGTTAAACACTATTGAATTAACACATGAAAAATGTTAAGTGTGGGAAATAGTGAAAAAGACCTAAATCATCAAATCTGTGTTAAAAATGCGAAATTAGGTCATTAAAATGAGGTATTCTATTCATTATTGTAAAATGATGATCCATTTGCAAATTGAACAAACATTTGAGTTCAAAACTTCAAATCAAAAGTAAAATTAACTTCCTAAATGTTCAATTAAACTTAAATAAAAACTTGGTTGTATTTGGACTCTATTAGGACCTTGTATTTATGGTTTCTCACTTAGGTCCTCAAGTCATGAACATTTTATTCATATAAAAACCTTCCAAGGACCACTTTGTAAAATGCAGGGACCTATTTGAAAACACTTAGAGACTGCTCTGAATTGGTTCGACGCGTGTAGTCACCTCCTGCCCCAGATCCCATCCAACGGCGGCGGCGATTGCATTTGAACTTCGAGTGCGCTTAGCTCCTCATCCCAACTGCCCATGTCCTAGGTGTGTGATTTCACCTCCACGGTGCCCACATTCAGTACCTCGACTACTTAAGTCCTTCCTTGAGCTCGCACATACGCAGATCACCTCCCCTCCTACTTTCTTGAGGCGATCCCTTCGTCCTCTCCAACTCTCCTAACCCCTTCACTCGCCACATCTGTGACAGAGGTGTGGTTGTTCACCTCTAATTCCTCCTCACCGCTAGGGATGACGTACGCTTGAGGATGACCCTAGAGCTCCACTAAAGGGCTCTTCACTCACTGGAGATCTCCCCCATTCTTCCTCCTTAGCACCGGCTTTGGATCCAGGCAACCCCATTCCTCTTGTTAGAATTAGGATTTCTTGCTTTTTACATTAACTATAGTGTTAGAGTAATTTAGGAGTAGATTAAATATTAGAAATCAGAATTCAATGATGGATTAGTTTAGTTAGGAGTAGATTAATGTAGATCCACTCTGCCCTCTTTGATCAATTCAAATCAGAGGGGTGTTTTTCCACCGCCATTTCGAGGCATATCGCTCTCTATTCATTTCACAACCGCTTCTGATTTTCCCTAGCAATTTTATTCATTAATCCACCCCTACATCAAGGTCAAATTCTGATCTGAAGCCTTGGCTTCTAGATCTGAATTTGCACCTAAAAACCCACTTGGGGGGTCTCCCACTCACTCTAGAAATTCACAAACACCCCCCAATCTGATTTGATTGTCTCAAATTGCTCGATTTCTTTCAAATTTGATTTTAATGCCTAATCTCATGATTTGGAGCTCATTTGGTTTTCATTGGATTTAATCAAGTTTTTTGAATCCAATGTTTTGGATTTGATTTTTAATATGTGGATGATCATGCACTTAATTTAAGTGTTATTTTGGAGAGTTTAGCCAAGATAATCAGTAAAACTGATTTGAGGTCAAATGATAACCCAATTGATTCTAAGATAATCATTAGATCATCTTGAATACCAATCAATGGTGTTTAAGCAGATCAGATGATTAATCATATATTAAATAATATTAAACAGCCCAGTTCAGGGCAACATGGTTTTTGGTTATGCACAAAATTCAATCTGGGAAATTTTGTTCAGTAATGGATTCTCGGATTTTGATTCTCAGATTTTCAATGATGAATTTAAAAAGATTTTTGGGCAGATCTACTAGAAGTGTTTTGTGGATTTAGTGTGATCAGACCTTCTTAGGTCTCATCTGGGCTGGATTTCAGAGATCAGAAGCAGCAACCATTGCTGCTGAGATGACAGCAAAAGATGCTTGATAACTTGTTCTTCCATCATCTAATTTTAACTCCAGAAGTAGCTTCAGATCAGCTGCTGATCTAGCAGCAGTTCAGATTTCAACTGCAGCTACTATGATTAGTACAGATGCTGTAGCCGCTGTTGGAGTCTGATCAAATGGAAATCTTGGCTATGAATTGGAGATTTTGAAAGACTGACTTGTTTTGTAGTGTAGGAATTTTCTATACAAGCATTCATGTAGTGAATTTGGATTTTGACTTAACTTGAATTGTTTGTAATCTTGTTTAACATCCATTGTCAGCTACTTTTAATGAGAAAATCTGTCTAAAATGAGATTTCAGTGGAATTAAAAGAGAAAATCATGTTTTTATGTTCATAAATGTTAAAGCATGCTTGCTAGATGTTTTAGTTATTCAAACACTCCTCCCAGCCATTAGAAAGGATTTCTAGGCCTTAGGTTCTTGTTGAAAAATCCTTTCAAGGCCTAACTTATATGAACTTTGTAAATAAATAAAAACTATAAAAAAATTCAAAAAAATAAAATAAATCCATCTTAGTCGAGATTAGATATATTTTTAAGTATGTGTCAAGTTTCAAGGCATTCTGAATCCCTTGTTTAGTAGAACATACCAGCCGACGGTTCAGTCTACCTTGAAATTTAATAAAAGACGTCAACTTCAAAAACCATTCTCTTCCCCCATCTCTTTCTTTCTCTCCCTTCCCTTATCTCTATTAAACTTATAAAACTCATAAAAATCAAAAAATACTTAAAAACTCCCAAAAATACTATGTATTCTATGTATATACTTGCATATACTAATTAAACCTAATCTATATGTAAATATTGTATAATATGTATATATTGTATATAAATATCTCATTTACGTATTATGTACAGTAAAGTAACTATTTAGGACAACTTAATATATATATAACCTTATTATATTATTTTATATTAATTTAGATAACTTAAATGTATAATAACTAAGTAATCTACAAACCTATTTAAATGTACATATTTGTATATCATATATCATACTGTACATATGTATTTATATATGCATTATGTACCATATAACACCTGTAATATAATTTAATTATATATATACAGTAAATAATTAATTTATTAAGTTAACTAGGTAATTTATTAAGTTAAAATAAAATAAATTAGCAAATTAAGTTGATACTAAGATAATTTATATTGTATATTTGTAATATGTTATAATAAGTATCTTCAAATTATTTATATCATATTTATACTGTATTTCAGTATTTATAGTGTATTTATAAGTATAACTAATTAAAACATGTATTTAAATCTAAATAAATTAAAATAAAGCTTATAAAATACCATAAGAATTTGTAATAAATGATTTATTATGTATATTAATACTATACTAAGTTAATTTGATGATTAATCAACTAATTTACATTGTAATTAGTAAATTAAACCTTAACTTAACCTGTTAAAACTGCAGACTTTAGCTAATTTAATTATATAATAAACTAACTTATTTATATAAAGTAACTTTATAATTATATAGTCCCATGTAAGAGCTTTAAAATCCCATAATTTATTTTTAAATTAAAATAAATTATGGCCATCAAATCAAGGGCCAAAATCAGCAATTCAACCTAGCTAACCACACGCATAGCAACGCCTGAGGGGCGCCCTCTTAGTCCCACATCGGTAACGTTCTACTGCATGCACTGCCATATTAATGTTTTGTGTTTTCGATTGCTTAGTCATCATATGCACCGAGCGCAACACATCATACACATTCCTCTCTCGATACGAACATGGATGAGCATATGCATGAGATTATGTGTGGTGCACTGGACCAGGGGTCGTGCACTGTGCGTGAGTCTGTGTGGGTCCAATAATGAGCTATAAACCAAATAAAAATGCAACAACTAGGGTGCCCTAGTAGAGGTCTGGTCCCACCCAGTAATGGATGCTATGTATCCCTAAATCATTTTTGGGTTAAAAACCAGTCTAAACTGGCTGACTGTGTGAGAGAGAAGCTAAGAGGAGCGAAGGCAAACTTTGCCTAAGTGTTGAAGAGTCTCCTTGTGCCTGTGCCTTAGTGTGGTGTGTGTTGTGTCAATGTGCCTTAGTGTACTCTGTGAGTGTTGAGTGTGTGCGTATTGTACATAAGTGGTGTGTCTGTGTTATGTGTGCGTCTGTATATGTGTATATATATATATGAGTAAATAATATATAATGTATACATATATAAATAATATAATGTATACTGTAATAGTATAAATAGTGTATATAGAGTAGTAGGTAGTGTTTTAGCTCTTACATGTATATATATAATACTAAGGGATTTAGTGACAGATACATCTGTCACTGTATGTCTATATATATATATATGTATGTTAGTATAAGTAGTTTTAGCCTTAGGTAGTGTAAATATGTTCTAAGGCTACACTAACATTTATATATGTCACTGTACATTGGATTATATGTCAGTATAGATAATAATTTTTACCTTATGTATATAATTTTACTAAGGTTTTAGCGATACTTATATATGTTACTATAGATGTTAATATGTTATAATGAGTTAGTATAGTAAATATTATTAACTATCTTTGTACCTATACTTAGGTATTAACTATATTAGTTATAAATACTTAACATAGAATACTTGTACATAGTTTTTAATGTTTGTGTCTGTACATTTGTTTGCAAACATTGTAATACGTTTTAATGCATTCTTTTGAACATAATTAACCAAATTCTTTTATTCATTGATTCTTTTATTCATTTTTGTAAATAAAATCAATATTTTGGAATTAAAAAATGTTTTTTGGCTTAGAGAGTGATGTATATCAATAACTGCCTCCTAATAAATGACCTGGAATAAACCAGTAAAAATTACGTATATAAATAAAATTGGTGCAACAACGATTTGTATTTGTGACATATACTACAACAACAACATTTTAAAACCCCTTTTTAGTGTGAACCGGTCATTGTGCGATCATGTTTTCGCACCGTTGCCAGGAATAAAAACCCGTCAACAGTGCTTTATTGTGATTGTTTTACGAATGTCGTAGAAAATCGATTAGAGGGGCAATCTCGTTGGAACCCTAACCACACAGGATTGCTCTTGTGAGACAAAGTGTGAGGTTTTCCCAATTCTGCGGCAACTGCAGAATCACATTGTGTCTGGGTTCCCACGCCCACACAAGGGACAAAAGACCACCGAGTTATTTGCAACCAAACAGGGATACAGCCCACAACCCCGCATAACAAACGAGCCATTAATCTTTCCTCTTTACCCTCCTTTGGCCCAACTACCCCTCCTTCCACTCATCCCTCCCTTTCTCCTTCAACTAGCACTCCCTTTCTCCTCCTCGTCCCTACCTTCTGCAACTAGCCCTTCCCCCTATCCTTGCAACTAGCCATCTCTCATCCTCCTTCATCCAACATCGTCTTATCCTCCCTTGTGAACCCTTCCCCCACCCTCCTCCTCCTCCCTCCTCTAGCACCACCCCTTTTTTTCTCCTATTGCCACCTACCTACCCTCATCTTCCTTCTTCAAGCACTACCCTCTCTTCCCCTTGCAATCCCTCCCTCCTCCTCCTCCTCCCTCTCTATCTAGGAGCATCCCTATCTACTCCTATTACCACTTCCCCCTTCAAGCTCTTCTTCCACAACCCCCTTCCCCCTTCTCCTCGTTTTCCATCCAACAGCACCTTGCCTTACCTTCCTCCATACAACAACATCCTTTCCTCCTAATATAACCATAGCTCTCCCCTTCATCCTCTTGCAACCACCTTTCACCTTCCCCTCTTCCTCACCTTCCTCACAGGGCATTGAGTTGTTTCGGGAAGAAGATGTCACATTTTATAAAGAAACACACCATAGGAGGGTAAAATTAACACTCTTTTAACCATTTTCATTAGATTTAACATTTTCCTTTAGCGGATATTAACTCAAAGGTATACATTTATAGCTCAACAAGTTTGTGTGGACATATGTGTATCTGTGAACTTGATAGGGGCATAAAAATAAATATGAAAGTTTATAGGAGTATGCGGCAGATTAAGTGGGGTGGAATCATAGAACCTTTGGCTTGGTTCAACTTGCAATTTGCCACTAAAATGGAAATTCTAACTCAGTAATGGTCAAGATCGAGATAAAGAAATTATATAAGAAATCACACAGCAGAACATTAGGGTTGATTATTGCAAGAGAATTAAAGACAAATGATTAGATCGACTTGAATGCTATTGGAGGGATTTTCCCCTTTTTCCTTGGGGGGATCGATCGGTCTTATATATCTGACCGTTAGCTTTAAGAATTATAATGCGAACCTACATATATTATTATTACGGAATTATACGTTAAATGTATACATATATTTAGACATCACATTTATGGTCATTAAAGTGGTTCAATTATGTAAATTGACCATTCACATCTCATTAAGGTATGAGATTTAATGCATAGAAACCTTAAGGGAAAAATGCAATTCCGTGATGGGTGGAATTATCATTTTATTTTAAGCAGTTATGATCCCTAGAGGGGTAAGGGGGAAGTGGGCATTCGATTTTCTACATCCCATCGTAGAAAAGTTATAAATAGAGCCTATGACAGAACCCAAAGGGTATGCCCCCATTCAATTCTCTTCCGCTCTCGCTCTCTGAACCTCTGGAAGTACCATTGCCACTGCCTCTCGTTGGAGAAGCAAGCCCATGGCTCCAGAGGATCTCCATGATCTCAATGCTTCCGCTATGATGGATTCAAGTATCTCCATCGTTTTCTTTTCGTTTTTCATTATGGTTGATGATATGGGAAATAGATTAGTCTTGGGAATTATAGAAAAATCATATGGTTTTGATTTTATTCGGCATTAAATTCCATCAAGTAGTATCAGAGCCTTTCTATTTATTATATCATTGCCTTAATGATTCGATTTTGGAGAAAAATAATTTTTCGTTTGATTTTGGGAGATTGCTTTTCGTTTAGTTTTTGGATTGATTCAATCCCATCTTGATAAATGAATGAAACTAATGTTTGTTTTTCGATGTTCATGTTCATTTGTATCTCATATTTGATAATCAAATCGAGTTTTTCAATCAGAATCGTTACTTGGGATGTTTTTCCCAAATCTCAACTTCAGATTGCCGCCCTTGAATCGTGCCGTGATCGGTTTGGTACCGGTACTCATGATGAGTGCCAGTACTGGTAAGGCACAGGTACCCATTAGGCACTTTCCGAAGCACTGTCAGTATTGATAGAGTACCGGTACTCATCACGAGTACCGGTACATGTGGGATACTAGTCAGGTTCAAGGAGGTGCCGCCAGTATCGACAGAGTACCGGTACTCATCATGAGTACTGGTACATGTGGGATACTCATGACGCCTAGGAGCACTACTAGTATTAAAGGAGTACCAGTACTCCTGATGAGTACCGATACATGAGGGATATTGGCCGGACCAAGGAACAGTCTAGTATCGATGGAGTACCAGTACTCGTAATGAGTACCAGTACATGTATGATACTAGACATGGTCCCAAGATCGACCCAGTACTGATGTAGTACCAGTACATAAGACCAATACTGGTACATATCATTCTGGTACCGATACAGAAGGACTACTACCGGTACGTGGTCATTGTTGTTGGTACTGGTACTCGTAATGAGTACCGGTACTGGGGTGTTGATTGGGATATATTGATTATGATTATTTTGGTACGAACATTAGTAATAGCTTTTAAGGTATTAAGTACTCTATCACATTTAGTAATTCTTGCCAAAGCGGGTTGCTTCTTGTGCCAGTTCATTTAAAAAATTAAAGTGACTGTATGCTGCATTCCTGTATGGGGCGCTTAACCCAAAGGTGAACCACCTCATGACTGAATGCATATGTACACATTTACTGATAAATTATCTATTGAATTATTAGGTTTCATGTGGGTAGTTAAGTTAATTAAAAGATAACTTAATTACTTACATAAGTGTTTTCAATAGTTATTTATAATTCTTAAGACTACCCTTTACAATATTAATGTTTAACATCCAAAGACCAAATATTAATGATTGTATTGTTTAGTTTACTTTATTTTAAGCATGTATTTGGTTTCTTTACTTTATTTTCAGTTAACTCCTTTGCATCTTCCATAACTGCCAACTTAAATGTCATTCCAGAACTAAATGGATCTAATTTTAAGTTTTGGAAAGAAAGTGTCCTTATTGTTCTAGGATGCATGGATCTAGACTATGCACTTCGGGTTGATCCTCCCTCTCCTCTTATGGATAAGAGTTCTTCTGATGAAATAAAGAACTCTGAGAGGTGGGAGCGATCAAATCGCATGTGTTTGATGATCATGAAGCGTGCTATTCCAGAAAACTTTAGGGGTGCTATCTCGAAGGAATTGAATGCTAAGAAATTTCTTGATGAGATTGAGAAAAAATTTGCTAAGAATGAGAAAGCTGAAATAAGCAATCTCCTTAGCAAACTTGTCTCACTTTAGTAAAGGGGTATTGGAAACATTAGGGAGCATGTTATGGAAATGTCCCATTTAGCCTCGAAACTAAAGGCACTTAAGTTGGAGTTGTCAGATGACCTTTTCGTGCATTTAGTTTTTATTTCCCTCCTTGCACAATATGGGCAATTTAAGGTCAGCTATAACTGCCAAAGGGAGAAGTGGACTCTTAACGAGCTCATTTCTCATTGTGTGCAAGAGGAAGAAAGGCTGAAACAGAACAAACCAGAAAGTGCTCATATGGTTTCTAGGCCCAAAAGGAAGAGGGCTAAGGATACAACTACTATCAGTTCATCCTCCTCCAAAAGGAGTCAGAAGAAGCCTAAGGCATCCTTCTTCTTCTGCAAGGGAGGACACGTGAAGAAGGATTGTACCAAGTATCATGCTTGGCGTAAAAAGAAAGGTACATCACTCTCTTTAGTTTGTTCAGAAGTTAACTATGCTTCTGTACCCTCAGACATTTAGTGGATAGATTTGGAAACTACTATTCGCATCAGTGTGTTTGTGCAGGGTTGCCTAAGTTGCCAAATGCTAAGTGATCGTGAAAGATACATCTATGTGGGAAACGACAAGACGGTGGAGGTAGAAGCCATTGCAGATTTCAGGATGTCACTGACTACTAGTCACCAGTTAGATTTGAAAGAAACATTCATTGTACCGTCATTTAGACGGAATTTAGTTTCTATTTATCTACTGGACAAATTTGGTTATTCTTATTCATTTGGAGATAAACAATTTCACTTGTTTCTTAATTCAAATTTAGTTGGTTCTGGTTCTTTGTATGTTAGTAATAAATTATATATACTGCATACTTTTTCCTCCAATTTAGAAATCTTCAAGCAACTTTGAGAGGTACAAAGCGTACAATAACTTAGGAGAATTTTGCTTTACTGTGGCATAAGCGTTTAGGCTATATCTCTAAATAGAGAATGAATGAACTTATTTTGAATGGAATTCTTGATTCCCTTGATTACACAGATTTGGATTTTTGTGTAGACTGTTTAATGGGGAAAAGAACAAACAAAAGAGGTATAGGTGCCACTAGAGCTACAAATGTCTTGGAACTAATACATACGGATATCTGTAGTCAATTCCCTATGGCTTCCTGTGATGGGCAACAATATTTTATTACGTTCATATATGACTACTCTAGATACAAGTATCTATTTCTTCTTCATGAAAAGTCACAGCCTTTAGATACGTTCAAGTCCTATAAGGTCGAGGTGGAAAACCAGCTCGGGAAAAGGATTAAGGCTGTCCAATCTAATCATGGTGGTGAGTACTATTGTAGATATGATAGATCAGGAGAACAACGTCCAGGACCATTTGCTTCTTTTCTAGATGAGTGCGGCATAATGCCTCAGTACACCATGCCTGGGACACCAAGCATGAGTATGATTAGTCATTCTTCTTTACCTGAGTCTCTATATGAAGAAGCACTCAAAACAGTTGTATATGTTCTCAATCGAATACCAACTAAAGTAGTGCCTAGAACCCCATATGAAATGTGGACTCATAAGATACCTAGTCTGAAACATTTTCATATTTAGGGGTGTTCAGCTGAGGCTAGGCCATATAAGCCCACTGAAAGGAAACTGGACTCTAAGACGATCACCTGTTATTTTGTAGGGTACTCTGAGAGGTCGAAGGGTTAGAAGTTTAATGACCCAATGGCACACTCATTTTTTGAGACCAGGAATGCCCACTTCTTTGAGGATGTTGTTTTGGGGGGTAATGGTCGCCACATTACATTTGAAGAACCAGATCATGTTCATAAGGAAATCATTGAACAGGGTCAAGTTCTTATTCCAAATGTTATTCCAACAACATCAGGGAAAGAAAGTAATGTGGATAATCTTCCCATTAATCAAACCAAACAACCTCAAAACATTCAAGATCCTACACCCATTAGAAGATCCAATAGAGAAAGGAGAAGTGCAATACTTAGTGATTACATTGTATTTCCTTAGGAATAGAGGTAGACCAAATGGATACAGGTCCCATTTCGGTCACTCATGCCATGAGGAGTTCCCATTCTCAGGATTGGATCAATGTCATGAATGAAGAGCTGAAATCCATGAGTGACAACGAGGTTTGGGATGTTGTCCCATTGCCTAAAGGTGTGACGCCCATTGGTTGTAAATGGATATTTAAAACCAAACGGGATTCACAAGGCCATGTAGACACATATAAGGCTTGTCTTGTTGCTAAAGGATTTACTCAAAAGGAAGGCATAAACTATAAAGGGACATTTTCGCCAGTTTCATCTAAGGATTCATTTAAAACCATGGTAACTTTAGTAGCTCATTTTGATTTAGAGCTACATCATATGGGTGTAAAAATAGCGTTTCTTAATGGAAACATTAATGAAACAATTTACATGGTGCAACCAAAAAACTTTGCATTAGGAGATGCAAAGAAAATGGTTTGCAAATTAAAGAAAGTCATTTATGGACTAAAGCAAGCTTCAGGATGGTATTACAAATTTCATCAAATAATTATCTCATTTGGTTTTGTGGCAAATCCGATTGATGATTGTATATACCACAAATTTTGTAGGGGAAAATATATTTTCCTGATTTTGTATGTGGATGACATCCTCCTTGCCTGTAATGACAATGGTTTGCTTTAGGAAACTAAGACATTTCTCTCTGGTAATTTTGAAATGAAAGATCTTGGTGAAGCCTCTTTTGTATTAGGAATCCAAATACAAGATCGTTCACGTCGTATCCTTGGATTATCACAAAGGAGATACATTGATACCATTCTAAGGCGATTTAGCATGGAGAATTGCAAACTAGGAGATGCTCCAGTAGCTAAGGGAGATAAATTCTCTCTTAACCAATGCCCCAAAAATGAGTTTGAAGCTAAAGAGATGGAAAATGTGTCCTATGTATCAACAGTGGGAAGTTTGATCTATGCTCAAGTCTGGACGTGGCCAGACCTAGCATGCATAATTGGCATGTTAAGTAGATATTTAAGCCAGCTTGGACCTGATCACCTAAAGGCAGCCAAACGGGTCATGCGCTACCTACAAAAAACAAAGGATTTTATGTTCACATACAGGAGATCAGATCATTTGGAGGTCCTCGGATATTCTGACTCTAACTTTGCAGAATGTTAGGATACCCGAAGATCTACTTTGTTGGATCCACAGCTAACCCGTCTCCCGAGACCACATGGCCCAAGAAAGTGACCTGTCTCAACTAGAACTCGCACTTGTTGTACTTGGCGTACAACCCGCACCATCTCAAAGTGCCCAGTACCATGTGTAGATGCTATCCAAGCTGTGACTAATCCTGAGAGTAGACTAGCACAACGTCAATGAATACCACCACAAACCAGTCCAAGTAAGGTCTGAAGACGCAGTTCATCAGATCCATGAAAGCAGCAAGGGCATTGGTCAGCCCAAACGGCATGACCAAAAACTCGTAGTGTCCGTACCACGTACAAAAGGTTGTCCTGGAGACGTCGGTCTCCCTGATCCTCAGCTGATGGTAACCTAACCTCAGGTCTATCTTGTAGAACACCGTAGGGTCTCTCAACTAGTCAAAAAGGTTGTCAATACGGGGCAACGGATACTTGCTCTTGATGGTGACCCGATTCAACTATCTATAGTCAACACAAAGCCTAAGGGTGCCATCCTTCTTCTTCACAAATAAATAGGGGCCCCCGATGGGGATGCACCGGGCCTCACAAAGTCCTTCTCTAACAAATCCTGCAACTAGGACTTGAGCTCTCGTAGCTCAAGTGGTGAGATCCTATACGGCGCGGTGGAGACGAGGCTAGTCCCCGGTACCAATGAGATCTCAAACTCGATCTCACGCTCAGGTGGTAGTCCTGGTAGCTCCTCCGGGAAGACGTCGGGGTACTCGCAGACCACCGGAACACTCTATAAGTCAGCTACTGGGCTAGGCTCTACTACAACACAAGCTAGGAAGCCCTCACATCCTTAACTCAGTAGCTTCGCTGCCCAAAGCGTGGAGATGCACCTAAAACCTCCATCAACTAGCTGGCTGTGGAACTCAAAGGGGAGCAGCTTAGGTATGGAGAAAATGATCTTCCTCCCGAAGCAGTCCACCAGGGGTGATAGACAGGCAACCAGCCCATCCCTAAAATCACACTGAAGTCCTCCATCTGGATCACAATCAAGTCAGTAGGAAGACTGTGTCCCCCTATAGCGACCTCATAGTCCGTGAAAACCTCCTCTACGACAAACAACTGTCCACCTGGGCCTCTAATCAGAAAGGGATCCTCTAACAGAGTACTATTCGGATACAAATTCACGGCAAAACTCGTGGAGACAAAGGAATGCATGGCACCAGAATCAAAAAGTACGTAAACTAATCTGCCGGAAACCGTAACCATACCTGCCACCACAGAACCTGAAGCTCTGCCGTCTCTGTGAGTCAGGGCGTTGACACGCCCCTCAACCCTAGGTGCAAAAGAAGCAGCCACGCTCCTGGTCGGGAAAGCAACAACTAGCCAGTACCCACCTCGCGACTACTGTCCTCCTCCTCGTGCCTGGTAACCACTGCCGCCAGATAGGCCTTTAGTACTCGATGCTGGGAGCATTTGGTATGCTCCGGCCCTAGATGGACAATCCCTCTTCATGTGGGCCGACTGGCCACACAGGTAGCTAAGAGGGGCGCAACCTACTCCCTCAGTCTATACCTGTTGGTAACTGGGTGGGGGTCAGGTGCAACCAGCTAGCCCCAGTCTGGGTCCCCCAAAGGCCACTGGTGGCCCTACAGAGCTGGACGACTCCCCTGCAAGCACCGTGTGCCTCCTCTCCTAGTGGCCTTGTGAGTGCTCAGGCTGGTAGGGCCTCTTCTGTCCTCCTCCGTCAATGTCTCGTGCGATCAGGTTGGTCTCCTTGTAGGTCATAGCCACCTCAATCACGTGGGAGAAGGTAGGTAACTTTATGGTCTTCACATACCGCCATATAGCAAGCCGGGGGCCCTCAATGAACCTCCATAGGTGTTCCTCCCCTGTAGTCACAGCAGACGGTACGAAGCGTGACAGCTTTAGGAAACGCGTACGATACGCGCTAACCGTCATCGCCCCCTAACGGAGAGTGTGGAACTCCAGCCTCCTCTAGTCTTGCCAAGTCTATGGGAATACTACTCACAGAAAATTGCTATAAACCGGTCCCAAGACGACTCTCTCCCCTCCTGGCCTCTGACTGCCCTCCACCACCTGTGGGCTGCAGTCTCCAACTGGTACATGGCAAAGGCTATCCGGCACTCTGCATGAGGGTGGAGCGTGTCAAAGATCTTCTCCATCTGCTCCAGCCAGTCCTCTACCTCAGACGGGCTCTCCTCCCCCTTGAAAGAAGGGGGCTTCAGCTTCTGGAACTGGGCGAACAGTTCATGGTGAAGCCGTAATAGGGGAACGGGTGCGTCCCCCAGTAGGGAGGACTCCTGCTCAATAGTGTTTGAAGAGGTGAGGTTGGTGGAGGATCACCCCCTCCCTCTCCAGCTCGCCCAACACTACGGTGACTCCCTTGACTCACTAAAAACTCTCCCTCCATATCCTTAAGAGGAGGCGGTGGAGGAGGTGGCTGCTACTGAAACTCCTCCCGCAAGATGTCTTGGATCAGCTGAGCAAGGTCCTAGGCCTGGATGCCCTGAAAAAGGGGTGGAGCGACCTTTGACTCAGGTCCAGCACGTCCGCCCTCACGATCACGCCCACAGCCTGCCCCACGAGCTCCTCAACGAGGCATCTCCTACAAGGAGATAGAAGAAAGACAAAGATTGTCAACGACGTAAGGCTAAAATATGACTCAGAAGCGGAGATCAAGATAACGTGTCGTGATGGCTATCCTAGTTACATGCACATGAGTGATTACTTCCAAACCATTTGATTTATTTCTCGGGACGACCTTGCTTTAATACCATCTTGTTATGACCCGAACCTGACCCCTCATGGAAGCCGAGACGGCCCGCCTTGACTAATCCCAAGACCCAGTTGTCCATCAAGAAACAATTCAAATGCCAAAAAAAATACGACATTCCACACATGCAATATAGTTAGGCATTAAGTAAAAAGGCAGCAACAGAATAAAATAGTAGATTCCAAAGGACAACATGCCACAGGAGAAAAGTAGAGTTTGCTAACTAGCCAACACAATAAGAATAAAAGACGTAATGCAACAACAGGTTCCAAAACACTAAAATACTCACTAACAATAAAACAGTACCTCATAATCGAAATAAAAAGGAAACAGACTACTGCTGGGTTCGACTGGACCCAGCACCTTCTGCAGCCGGTGGTGTTGGCTACTCAACTTCCTAACCTGAACATGTATACATATATAACGGTTATCAGCTAAATGCTGAGTAGAGTGGCAACATAAGAACATCTAATGCAGTAAATAAAAGGAAAGCAGTAAACCATTCATGCATTTTTCAATTATTTAGATGGTTATCATCTGGTTCCATTCATAATCACTATGTGCTTAGTATTCGGTTATTCTAGTAAAGGTCCATATCATCACTTAATCCACATGTTCCCTAAGGGAACGATCTTGATGCAATTTTCCTACAATGCAGGACACACACGTGGCACTCTCCTGGCCGGGAGAGTACCCTGTGATAGCCCTACACCTGGTCTACCACTCCAGGGTCATGGTTATGACATAGCGGAGACTACGACACGCGCGATAAGTGCATAGGTAGCTATCCCACACTAGCACGTGGTCAATCCTTTCCACTAGTGGGTACACTCTAACATACAGCACAGAACAGAACAGGGGCCACACCCCTCACCAGTCAGCGTACCCTCGCCCAACTATCCCAGTTTGTCAAGTGGGCTCAACAAGAGTCGGTGTAGGGAGGCCATTCCTAACCCCGGGACCCAACCCAAGGGGAGGCTAGCTCTCTCCCTACACAAAAGTGACACTGGCACGCTATCAGTCCTTTCTACTAGCGAGTACTTTCTAACATACAGCATAAAACAGAACAGGAGCCACACCCCTCACTAATCTACATACCCTCGCCCAACTATCCCGGTTTTCCGAGTGGGCTCAACAGGAGTCAGTGTAGGGAGGCCATTCCTAACCCCAGGTCCCAACGCAAGGGGAGGCTAGCTCTCTCCTGACACAAAGGGGAGGCCATTCCGGATTTCATAGGGGTTTTTGTACAGTTTTAAACCCCTTAGGCTTTTATTTTGGGGTTTGTGAGGGGGAGAGAAAAATTGCAGGGGCATCCCCGCAATTTCCCCTCCACCACTCCCCTACCCATGCACACCCTCTCCTCCCCCCCACCCTTCACGCATGCTTACGCCACCCCCTTGCGACACCCTCACCTCCCTCACTCTCCACCATCCCCTCCTCCATACCTCCACAAATGAAACGTTGTTGGTTTTCATTCGAGTTTCTCTACGTAATGATACATTGTCTATGCCATTTTGAGCTAGCTTGACCTGTCAATCTATGTCGTAGGTCTCCAATCCATCGAATATATAGGACCTGCGGAGACGTCAGGAGCTACCGTACAAGCCCCCATTCCACCCGGTTACCCTAATAGAGTGGTTCTCACATTAATCTCGAAATTAATAATTAAACTGCTTGCGTAGAATTAATTGAACCTAGGTTATGAGATGAACCCTAGGACTAAAAAGAGATAGACGTATGCTACTTTAGAATATATTCGATCGAACCCTAGGATTGTGAAATGAACACTAGGGCTGGAAGAAATGCATGTATAGTTAATGAATGATCAAGTTATGGTGATGCTTCCTGAAAAGAAATAAACCATGAGCTGCCTGTACTACCTGTAATGAACTACATCATAAATGGAAATGCATGCTTGTACTGAATAATAGATGGTGGAATTTGAGTTGCTAGTTCTACGTATAACGAACCAGATATGGAAATAAGAAAGTCCATGTATGAACCCTACGGGGAATTTAGAAAGAAATCAGGAATACGGTAATACGGAAAACCTAATGGTTTTGGGAACACGTCGCCTACGGGCGGCTGTTCGGACTTGGTTAAGGGAAGTGAGCTGGCCCTCGTGTACGTGGTACTCAGGAGAGCAACTATCCCTTTAGAATAGAGGGGAGCTTGCCACCCTTTGGGTTAAGACCCGGGGTGGGTTTGGCCACTCTACGTCTACTCTTATTTGGCTCTCGCGTACGTAGTACCGAGGCGAGCTACTTAGTGTAGGGGGGAGCTAGCTACCCTATGGGGCCTGAGGTTAGGTATAGCCACCCTACACTGACTCTTGTTAGCCCGTTGGGCAAACCGGGATAGTTGGACGAGGGTACGCAAATTGTGAGGGACGAGACCCCTATTCTTGAGGGGCGAGACCCTAGTTATGAGAAGGGTAAGGACTTGTGTTGTTCCGTGTTGTACGTTTGGGCATACCCGTTAGCAAAAACGACTGACCACGTGCCAGTGCGGGGTAGCTACCCATGCGCTTATCACGCGTGTCGTAGTCACCGCTACGTCGTGACCATTACCTCGGGATAGTAGATCGAGTGTAGGACTACCACGGGAGACTCTCCCAGCCAGGAGAGTGCAACATGTACATCCTGCATCATAGGAAAACTACAAGCAAGATCGTTCCCTTATGGAACAAGAAGATTGAGAAATGTCATTGAACCTGATTAGAGTACTCAGATCAAAAAAACGATAATTGGAAACGAATAATAATTAGTAAATCGTTAAATGCATGTTTAGCTAGCTGCCTATTTAAATTATATGATTTAACCACCACTCTACTCAGCGTTAGCTGACCACAGATTTTATAACCATGTTCAGGTCGGGGATTCGAGCAGCTAAAGCCACCGGCTACTGAGGGCGCTGGGCCTAGTCGAGCCCAACTGTAGTTTCTTCTGTTTCTCTTACAGAGAGTTTTGTAGTAGTGAGTACCTAAAGCTCATAGTTATATTGTGTTATATTTGTGCATGTTTCTATTGTGATGGCTATATTCTGTACTTGTACTTCTCTCATTGATGGCATGTAATATTATTGTGGTTGCTGTTCCCTTTCTTTAGTGTTAGTTCTATATTTTCTGCTTAGTTACATTACTCGTCTTGTTGTGGAATGAATATGGTATTTGGTTGTTTCTCATTGGATGACTGGGTCTTGGGGTTCGTCGAGGCGAGCCATTCACATGTCCTATAGGGAGCTGGGAGTGGGTCGTGACAAGATGGTATCAGAACAAGGTCGTCCCAAGAAATGAACCAAATGGTCTGGAAGTAACCACACTTGTACATGTAGCTACGATAACCATCACAACGTATTATCTTGATTGTCGCTTTCGAGTCTTATTTCTCTCTGTAATCATGTGTCCCTGACAGTCCGGTCCTCCTCTTTCGATCTTCGGGTAGGAGATGCCTCGTCAAGGAGCCCTTGAGGCGGGCTGTGGACGTGGTCGTGGCCATGAGCGTGGTTGTAGGGGCGGATGTGCCGGACCTGAGGCACCAGTCAACCCACCCCTCCTTCTAAGCATCCAGGCCCAAGATCTCGCCCAGCTGATCTAGGATATAGTACGGGATGAGCTCCAACAGTCTCCTTCTCAGCCACCTCCCCTAGGGATATAGAGGAGGAATCATTCGTGAGGCAGGCGAGCTGCCATGGTGCTGGACGAGATGGAGGGGGAAAGGGTGATCTTCCACCACCCCCACCTCCTTCAAACACTTCGGGGCACAAGTCCTCCTTGCCTAGAGGCGCACCTGTCCCCTCATTGCGGCTCCACCACGAGCTCTTCGACCAGTTCAAGAAGCTGAAGCCCCCCTCCTTCAAGGGGGAGGAGAGCCCATCTAAGGCAGAGGACTGGCTGGAGAAAATGGAGAAGATATTCGACACACTCCATCCTCCTGTAGAGTGCCGTATGGCCTTCGCCACGTACTAACTGGAAAGTGCAGCCCACCGGTGGTGGAAGGTGGTCAGAGGACAGGAGGAGGGAGAGCCGGCGTGGGATCAGTTTGTGGTGCTCCTCTGCGAGCAGTACTTCCCTCAAACCTAGTAGGATCAAAGGAGGTGGGAGTTCTATACTCTCCGCCAGGGGGGGATGACAGTTAGTGCGTATTGTATGCATTTCCTGGAGCTATCACGCTTCACCCCGACAATTGCGTCTATCGAGGAGGAGTACCTGTAGAGGTTCACTGAGGGCCTCTGGCCTGCTATCCAGGAGTATGTGAAACCCCTGAAGCTGCCTACCTTCTCCTGCATGGTCGAGGCAGCCATGACTTACGAGGAAACCAACCCATCCTTGCGAGATGTCGACGGGGGAGGACGGAAGAGGCCCTACCAGCATGAGCACTTATAGTGCCGCCGGGAGATGAGGCATTAATAACTCTGCATTCATGATGATAATTCCATCAACTATAGTTTATTTTGAGGGTATAAGCATGCTAATAACATACCATGATGGGCATGAGAGCATTGTATGCATTACGAATTATGATTGCTTATAATTAATGTTTAATGGTCATGTGTACAAGTGTATGTTGAAACAGGCCTCAAATGAGCAATCGAACCATATAGACGGATCTAGATCAACGAACGGAGTCCAACGGACTAAAAATCGCCTCAATCCAACATCCGGAGCTCCCACAACAAGCCCGAGAAGTTGTGACTGTTGATCTAAGGATCAACAGCCACAAACCCGCCACATGTAGCATAATCGCGCACCGCAAGCCACTGCCGTTTCTCTTCATCGCTCGCAGGAGCCACTTTAGGACGTCCGATCAAAGATCGGACGGCTAAGGATTCGCGGAGAACGTGACCTTTTCGCGTCAATGGTGCAATAGTCAGCGCCTCCATCCCACACCCGAAGGCGCCTGTTCAAATCGCCAGCTGCGCTTAAAATCCATGGAGCGTGCACGGATGAAATTCTGCCGATGATTTTCGATCAGGTGGTTAACACGCAGCCACGTGGCACCTCCAGATGAAAGCTTTCCCGACGCGCATGATCACGCACGCTCACTGCACGTGAGGCGCGATCCAACGCACTTGGTTGCGCGCAATCCCAGCCGTTGATGTGTGATGGACGGCTTACGATGCGAGCACACGGATCGCGGGAGAAGAAGCACGGGTGCACTGATGGCGAGCGTGGGACTTCAGTGACGCTTCTGGAAATGATATAGCAACATACCGGACGTCGCTAAAGGCCCGCTATATAAACCCCCCTTCAACCACCCCATTCAAAAGCATTCAATTCTCACACACTCTCCATGCAATCCTAGTCCTCTCCTAGCTCCACCAAACACCCCATATCTGCCCTGGAGTTGTCGAGCCGCCGACGAAGCCTCCCTCCACCGCCATGGCCACCTCGCCTCCTCCTCGCATTCTCTTACTCTAGTTTTATTTTGCACTAATTTAAGCTTTCATCTATTGTTGTATTTATAAACAAACTCTAATTGCATGCTATATGTTAATGTTCCTTCTCAAATTGTAGTTCACATCTACTTAAAGTGATTGTCATGTTTTAAATGCAGGCTCTAACCCTACTCTCTCTCTCTGTCTCTCTCACGTTTTCGCAAGCAAACCACACTACCATTTTGTGACACCCAAAGCGACTAAAACTAATCTAATTTCATGCCTCCCTGAGATCAACACTTGGACTCACCAAATCCAAATCTTAAATTAAAATCAATGTCGCGAAAGCATGCTACAATGACATAATTAAACCATCGTGATTCGTGCATGTCAGGCACCCGACACCTGCGAGGGAGTCGTCCTGTTCTGTGGGTCCACCAAGGACCTTTGGGGGACCCAGACAGGGACTAGCTAACTACAGCATACCCCCGCTTAGCTACCAGTAGGGACAGTAGACAGAGAGAGGAGGTCATGTTCCTCTCTGCTACTAGTGTGGCCAGTCGGGCCACATAGGGGGGGACTGCCCATCCAGGGCCAGAGCACAGTAGAAACTCCAAGCACCGAGCATTGGGGACCAATCTAGCAGCCACAGTTACTAGGCTCGAGGAGGACAACAGTCACGAGGAGGGTACCAGGCAGCTGCTTCTCACCCAGCCCAGAGTATGGCTGCTTCTTTTACACAAAGGGCTGAGGGGCGTATTAACGCCCTGACTCACGGAGATGCTAAAGCTTCAGGCTCCGTAGTGGCAGGTACGGTTACAGTTTCCAGCAAGCTCATTTACGTACTTTTCGATTCTAGTGCCACACACTTGTTCGTCTCTACAAGTTTTGCCGTCAGCTTGGGATCGGGTAGTGTACTACTAGAGGAGCCATTCCTGATTAGAGGCCCAGGTGGACAAGCATTTGTCACCGAGGAGGTTTTCCCTGATTGTGAGGTCACTATAGGGGGACACAGTCTTCCGATTGACCTGATTGTGATCCCGATGGAGGATTTCGATGTGATCCTAGGGATGAACTAGCTGGCTGCTTATCATGCCATAGTAGATTGCTTTGGGAGGACGATCGTCTTCTCCATACCAAAGTTGCCTCCTTTCAAGTTCCACTTCCATCCAGTAGATGGAGGATTCAGGTGCATATCCGCACTTCGGGTAGAGAAGCTACTGAGCCAGGGGTGTGAGGGCCTCCTAGCTTGTGTCATAGCAGAGCCTAGCCCCGTGGCTGACTTGCAGAATATCCCGGTGGTCCGTGAGTACCCCGACGTCTTTCCAGAGGAGCTGCCAGGACTGCCACCTGAGCGTGAGATAGAGTTTGAAATCTCACTGGTACCGGGGACCAGCCCCATCTCTACTGCGCCATACAGGATGGCCCCACTTGAGCTGCGATAGCTCAAGTCTCAGTTACAGGATCTATCATAGAAGGGCTTTGTGAGGCCCAGTGCATCCCTACAGGGAGCCCCTGTCCTGTTTGTAAAGAAGGACAGTACCCTTCGGCTATGCGTCGATTACAGACAACTGAACCGGGTCACCGTCAAGAACAAGGATCCACTACCTCGCATCGATGATCTCTTCGATTAGCTGAGAGACGCCACAGTATTTTCCAAGATAGATCTGAGATCGAGCTACCATCAGTTGAGGATCAGGGAGACCGACGTCTCCAAGACTACTTTCCGCACATGGTATGGTCACTACAAGTTCCTGGTCATGTCGTTTGGGCTGACCAACGCCCTCACCACCTTCATGGACCTGATGAACTACGACTTCTGGTCGTACCTAGATCAGTTCATGATGGTATCATTGACGATGTACTCGTCTACTCTTGGGATTAGACACAGCATGGACAGCATCTCCGCATGGTCCTAGACACTCTGAGACGGCACAGGCTGTACGCCAAGTACAGCAAGTGCGAGTTCTGGATGAAACAGGTTACCTTCTTGGGCCATGTGATTCGGGAGACAGGCTGGCTGTGGATCCATCCAAGGTTGAGGCCATACCCAGGTGGGAGAGGCCACGTATAGTGACAGAGAAATGCAAATTTCTGGGGCTGGCAGGGTACTACAAGCGGTTTATCTGAGGTTTCTCACAAATCGCACATCCTATGACCCAGTTGACCCGGAAGGATGTGCCCTTCACCTGGACAAACGAGTATGAGTCATGCTTTCAGGAGCTGAAGGAGAGGCTGACCTTAGCTCCTGTACTCACCATCCCAGACAGCAGTGGTAGATTCGTGGTCTACACTAACGCCTCGTTGCAGGAATTGGGGGTTGTACTCATGCAGCAAGGCCACGTTGTCACTTATGCTTCACAGCAACTAAAGCCCCATGAGCATAACTACCCTACCATGACTTGGAGTTGGCAACAGTTGTCCTTGCGCTGAAGACATGGAGGCACTACCTATACGGAGAGACGTTCGAGATCATCACTAATCATGAGAGCCTCAGATATCTGTTTGACCAGAAGGAGCTCAACATGAGACAAAGACGTTGGTTGGAGCTCCTGAAGAACTACGACTGCAGCATCTCCTACCATCGGGGGAAGGCCAATGTGGTGGCTGACGCCTTGAGCCGGAAGGTGCCCGCCCACTTGGCTAGTCTACAGGCACAAAGTTGGAGACTCATGGAGGAGGTGGGCAGTTGGTGACCCTAGGAGTCATGGGGATACTGTGGGGCAGTGACAGTGGCAAGGCAGGAATGACCAGAGCTGATAGATCGTATCGTTACTAGACAGATGACGGATCCATACCTGCAGACACTGCGAGACTGGGTATTGACAGAGATTCCAGGAGAGTTCTCGTTCACTGACGGGGTCCTACATATGAGGGGACGCTTGTGTGTTCCTAGAGATGAGGAGCTGTTGAGAGAGCTCCTGACTTAGGCACATGGGTCCAGATTCACCTTACATCCCGGAAACACGAAGATGTACCATGACCTATGGTGCGATTTCTGATGGAGGAGCATGAAGCAAGATATTGGTAGGTTTGTTCAATAGTGTCTGGTATGCTAGCAGGTGAAGGCCGAGCACCAAAGGCCTGCAGGGCCGTTGCAGCTACTTCCCGTGCCAGAGTGGAAGTGGGAGAGTGTCACTATGGACCTGGTAGTGGGATTACTTGTGACACAGTGAGGATACAAGGTAGTCTTGGTGATAGTGGACAAATTGACGAAGACGACACGATTTCTGCAAATCCGAGTCACTTTTGGACCAGCACAGTTGGCAGAGCGCTACATCCGAGACATAGTACGCCTTCACGAAGTCCCAATTTTGAGCAAAACTTCAGCAGGTTTTGGGGACTCGTCTGAGGTTCAGTACAGCCTATCACCCCCAGACCAATGGACAGTCAGAGCGCACCATTCTGACCCTTGAGGACCTCCTACATGCTTGCGTGCTGGACTGGAGAGGCTCCGGGGAGGAACATTTTCCCCTGGCAGAGTTTGCATACAACAACAGTTGCCACTCAAGCATTAGTATGGCACCGTATGAGGCTCTGTACGAGAGGAGGTATACTTCTCCCTTGAGTTGAGTTGAGGTGGGGACCAAGTGGGAGGTTGGTCCCAGGTTGATGTGCCAGAGTCAGGAGGTGATTGAGCAGATCCACAGACGACTCCGTACTGTTAGGAGCAAGCAAAAGAGCTACGCTGATCTGAAGCGTACAAAGGTAGAGTTCGAGGTTGAGGATCACGTCTTCCTCCGTGTTTCGCCTATGAAGGGCTTGCAACAGTTTGGGGTGAGAGGAAAGATTGCGCTGAGATTCGTGGGGCCTTTTGAGGTCTTGGGGCGATAGGACCCGTTGCTTACCGACTTGCCCTTCCTCCCCAACTCTCTGGAGTACACAACGTATTCCATGTGTCCAACCTCAGGAAATACATCGTCGATCCCAGCCATATTCTGAGCTACGAGGGCATTGAGGTGGGGGACAACTTGACCTATCCTGAGAGGCCAGTACAGATACTAGATAGAGCCGTCCGGAGACTGAGGCGGAAGGAGGTACCCCTGGTGAAAGTCCTATGGAGAAGGCAGCGGTACGAGGAGGCCACTTGGGAACCTGAGGCGGCGATGCGAGCACAGTACCCGGAGCTTTTTGAGAGTATGCCACTTCTGACCTACTTTGATCCTCTTTAAGTTTTTTATGCACATTTACTTTATTTCTGCACTCTAGTCAGCTCAAGTTTCGGGGACAACACTTCCTTTAAGTCTGTTATGTTGAAATGACCCTTTTCCAAGGTCGTTTGGCATTTCCAGATTTCGTAGGGGTTCTTGTGTAGTTTTAAACTCCTTGGGTTTTTATTTTGGGGTTTGTGAGGGGGAGAAGAAAATTGCAGGGGCATCCCCATAATTTCCCCTCCACCACTCCCCTACACACGCACATCCTCTCCTCCCCCCTACCCCTCACGCATGCCGATGCCACCCCCCTGCGACACCCTCACCTCCCTCACTCTCCATTATCCCCTCCTCCATACCTCCCAGCTCCATAAACCCCCCCCCCCCCCAATCCTCCATTCACTCACCACCAGCAGCTGAGCGAGAGAAGGAGAGGGAGAGAGGAGAGCAGAGGAGATTGAAAGCCGAGGTCGAAGGACTTACGAGGGAGTGAGGCGGTGCTGCAGTTGCTGCAGCTTCTATGGCGAGAAAAGGCACGCAGACGGTTCTGCGGAATCATTTTTCCGCAGAATCAGACGTTCGGGGTGACCTTCAGACGTTGAGTCGGACGTCCGAAGGTAATCCTAGACGTCTGAGAGTGCATTTTCTTGATTATTTTTCTTTCCAAAGTTCTAACCGTGCATGCGCGTATGTCAGAGGATTGGGAAGCACGTCGGTGCGAAGATTGAGGCAGTTTTAGACGTCCCGAAGTATCTCCAATCGTCTGAAGACACCCTCAGACGTCAGCACGGAGTTCCAGACATCCGGAAAAGGCACCCCGAGCAAGGTGAGTCCTTCAGATTGTTTAAGACGTCTGGGACTCTTCCTAGACGTCTAATTTTGATCAGGGTTGGTGTTTTTAGGCTTGTTCAAGGTCCAAACAGAGTCAATTTTCCGTAAATGAAACGTCATTGATTTTCATTTGAGTTTCTCTACATAATGATACATTGTCTATGCCATTTTGAGCTAGTTGGACCGGTCAATCTTTGTCATAGGTCTCCAGTCCATTAAATATACAGGATCTGCGGAGACATCGGGAGCTACCGTACGAGCCCCCATTCCACCTGGTTATCCTGGTAGAGTGGTTCTCACATTAATCTTGGAATTAATAATTAAATTGCATGCATAGAATTAAATGAACCTAGGTTATGAGATGAACCCTAAGATTGAAAAGATATATATGTATGCTACATTAGAATATATTCGATCGAACCTTAGGATTGGGAAATGAACACTAGGGCTGGAAGAAATGCATATATAGTTAATGAATGATCAAGTTACCGTAATGCTTCCTAAAAAGAAATAAACCATGAGCTGCTTGTACTACCTGTAATGAACTACATCATAAATGGAAATGCATGCTTGTACTGAATAACAAATGGTGGAATTTGAGTTGCCTGTTCGGACTTGGTTAAGGGAAGTGAGTTGACCCTCATGTACATGGTACTGAGGAGAGCAACTATCCCTTTAGAATAGAGAGGATCTTTCCGCCCTTTGGGTTGAGACCCGGGGTGGGTTTGGTTGCTCTACGTCGACTCCTGTTTGGCCCTCGCGTACGTAGTACTAAGGTGAGCTACTTAGTGTAGGGGGGAGCTAGCCGCCCCATGGGGCCCGGGGTTAGGTATAGCCACCCTACACCAACTCTTATTAGCTCGTTGGGCAAACCGGGATAGTCGAACAAGGGTACGTGGACTATGAGGGGAGAGACCCTTGTTCTTGAGGGGCGAGACCCCTATTTTGAGAAGGGTAAGGCCCTGTGCTGTTCTGTGTTGTACGTTTGGACGTACCCGTTAGCAGAAATGACTGACTGCGTGCCAGTGCGGGATAGCTACCCGTGCGCTTATCACGCATGCCGTAGTCATCGTTACGTCGCGACCGTGACCTTGGGGTAGTAGATCAGGTGTAGGACTACCACGGGGGACTCTACCTGACCAAGAGAGTGCCACGTGTACACCTTGCATCGCAGGAAAATGGCAAGCAAGATTGTTCCCTTAGGGATCAAGAAGACTGAGAAATGTCATGGAACCTAATTAGAGTACTCAGATCAGAAAAATGATAATTGGGAACGGATAATAATCAATAAATCGTTAAATGCATGTTTAAATTATATGATTTAACCACCACTCTACTCAGCGTTAGCTGACCACAGATTTTATAACCTTGTTCAGGTTGGGGATTCGAGTAGTTAGAGCCACCAGCTGCTAAGGGCGCTAGGCCCAGTCGAGTCCAACTGTAGTTTCTTCTATTTCTCTTACAGAGAGTTTTGTGATAGTGAGTACCTGTAGCTCATAGTTATATTCTGTTATATTTGTGCCAATTTCTGTTGTGATGGCTATGTTCTGTCTTGTACTTCTCATTGATGGCCTGTAATGTTATTGTGGCTGTCGTTCCCTTTCTTTACTGTTAGTTCTATATTTTCCACTTAGTTACATTACTCGAGTGGTTGTGGAATGAACATGGTATTTGGTTGTTTCTCGTTGGACGACTGGGTCTTGGGGTTTGTTGAGGTGAGCCGTTCTCGGGTCCTGTAGGGAGTCGGGAGCGGGTCGTGACATCTACCAAAGGGTACGGAATATGTGGGGGCACGAACGACGAATCATAACGTCTCCGCAGGTCCCATGTGCACTACGGATTGGAGACCTATTCCAAATAGTTGGTCAAACTAGACATTAATATTGTTGACCAACATTCAGCTAGTCAAACGGGCTCAAAACAGTATGAAAATGTCTCCAACACGTAGGAAATTCAAAAAGGAAACCAACGATACTTTGATTGCACAAATGCAACTTCGTTTGGGCCTTCAACTAGCCCAAACACTCTTCCCAGTTCACTTGAACCAGACCAAGTAGGCTGGTCTGGCTGGATAAGCTGCCCAATGGCCGCAATAGTGCATCCAGGCCAAAATCAGACGTCTAGGGTGAGTCCCAGACATCTTAAACGTGTGCAGAATCTCACCTTGCGCTCCTGCTTCTACTCCCATCGTCTGCTACCCCTCACGACCGTCTAAGGGTGTTACCGGAGTCCAATACTTCGCCCAGTCGTCTGGGAGTGCAGCCGAACGTCTGACAACACTTCCAAACGTCCGAAAGCACCTCGATTGCAATCCCATCGCGTCTTCCCAATGCCTCTCATCCCTGTGAAAAGCCATGCAGCTACACATCACACGCTAGACAACAAGGACAACACATACGCGACGTTAGCCCCTCGGGCAAAGCTTACCTCTGTACCACGCGTGTTTCCAGACGTTCAAAGCACTCTCTGGATGCCTGCGAAGCCCTCCAATCGTCTGTCAAGCATCGCAGACTTATGATAATCGCAAGAATCACGGCTAACCTCTATGAGTAGAACCTCCTCGCAGCGTAACTCCTACTTGGTTGCTGTACCGCTCCTTGGGCCTCGCACCATAGCAGCTGCAGCACACTCCTCAAGCTTTTCCTCTCTCTCTCGCACACCTCTCTACAGGCAAAGGAGCTACGGTGGATGGGGGGTGAGCCACTATGAAGGGAGGAAAGAATGGAGAGGGTGCGGAAATTGAGGGAGGGTTTAAAGGGTTTTATAGGGTAACGGTAGGGTTTTGGGGGCACGTAGTGTAAAGACCCGTTCTGTTTTGAGCCTTTTAAGACGTCTGGACCACTTCCCAGACGTCTGGAAATTGAAAAATCTGTACGCAGGGTCGGTTCTGCGCACTGGCTACGCGCAGACCACTTTATTCTCTCTCTTCTTTCCTCCTTCCCCCTCACCGAATCCTAACCCCACTCTCTATATAAGAGACCTCACCCCATCCTCCCCTCTCTACTCCATCACCACCACCTTACTTCCTCTCCACTGCCGTGAGAGAGACGAGCGAGAGAGAGGGAGCACGAGCGAAGAGGAGCGGCGTGAAGAGAGGCAGAGGAGGTTAAGCTCGCAAGCTCGGAGAGGCTCGCTGGAGTGTGCACGGCTGCCGCGGCGCGTGTGGGAGGAGTGCGTCGGGGGAAGCTGTCCCCGACTTCCTGAGCAGCCGGAGCTGCAGCCGAGAGGGAGGAGTCGCGGCGGAGCGCGGTGAGAGGAGAGGGAGCTTACTCTGATACTGGGATTTTTCCAGTATCAGACGTCCGGAGTGCCTTCCAGACGAAGAGCTGGACGTCTGGTGACGACACCGGATGTCTGAAAGCGAGGTTTCACGCAGGTATGTCTTTCTTGCAGTTACGCCCATGCAGGCCGCACCGCAGAGCCGATTTGTTTAGCTAAAAAGGGGTGTTGCTGCTCTGTCGTGCGCAGGAGTAGCTTTGGGAAGGCATGCGACACGCCATCCCACGCATTTCGGATGTCTGGACAGCTTACCTGACGGCCGAAGGCACTCTTAGACAACTGGAGGAGAGGTCGGGCGTCTGGAGCTGAGTCCAGACAATCAAATAGGAGTCCTGGACGTCTGAGGTCGACATAGGGACGCGAGGTGAGACTCTGGTGACTTTTAAAACATCTGGACCTTGTTCTAGATGCCTGATTTGGTTCTGCAGTTCTGTTTTTAACTCGTTTAGGGTCTGTCTGGTATCCGTTCTACGCAAACGAGATATCGGTGATTTCCTTGTGAGTTTCTCTATATGTTAGAAACCCTTATATACTATTCTAAACGTTCCGTTGTAATATATTCCTTGGTATAAGACCTCGCTCTGTTGCGTGTCTGGGGCTTGCAGAGGCACGTGAGTCTACCGTTCGAGCCCCCAGTAGTCCCGGATTGTCTGGTAGAGTGGTTACCCCTGTTTTATTTATAAAACATGAATGCAGTTATGATAATTAGATAACTAGAAACCTAGGATGTGGCATGAATCCTAGGACGAGAAACTGTTGCACTACTTGTATGCGTGTTTGATATTGCAGTCATAAATGAATGAGTAGAATTGTAAACGATTACCTGTTAATAAATATGAGTTGCCAATTGAAACATGGAATGCCTGTGCTAGTTAAACAATTACCTGTAATATCACTTGTTGCATCTATTAAATTGTGGAAATATGAACTGCATGTGTACAACACGAGAATGGAATTGTGAATGATGAAACCTAGTATGGAATAATATTGTGAATATATGCATGAACCCTACGGGGAATTAGGAGTAAAGCTCATGTGGATGAATGGAAAGACCTGGAAATGTGAGTAGGAAGTATGCTGGCCCTTGAGTACGTGGTACCAAGGAGAGCGACTGTCCCCTGCTTAGTGTAGAGCGGAGCTAGCCGCCCTTGGGTTGGGACCCAAGGTTAGGATTGGCCACTCTACACCGACTTCTATTGGCTCTCGCGTACATTGTATTGGGGAGAGCTACTAATGTAGGAAGAGAGCAAACGACCCCACGGGGCCCGGGGTTCAGCTAGCCGCCCTACACCGACTTGTTAGGCCCACTGGGCAAACCGGGGTAGTCAGACGAGAGTGCGCAGATTGTGGAGGGGCGAGACCCCTGTTTGGTTCTGAGGGGCGAGACCCCTGTTACTGAGATGGCTAGGCCCTATACTGTTCCGTGATGTACTTTGGGCGTGCCCACTAGCGGAAACGACTGACCGCGTGCCAGTGCGGGGTAGCTACTCGTGCACTTATCGCGCGTGTCGTAGTCACCGCTACGTCTGTCCATGACCTCGAGGTAGTTGACTGGGTGTAGAATCACCATGGGGGACTCTCCCAGCCATGAAAGCATCGGGTGTGCCTTCTACTCTTGGAAAAGACTGCAATCAAGATCGTTCTCATGAGGAACATTCGAGATCAAGAAAGAAAGCTGAAAGTAAACCAATGGGTGAAAGGGAATTACGTGTAAAATAAAATAGTTGGAAAAGATAACTTTACATGTTAACTTTTACTGCTTTAGTTAGTTTGGTTACCACTTTACTCAGCGTTCACTGACTCCGTTTTACTCATAACCCTTTACAGGTCCAGGAGTTGAGCAACTCGAGTCACCGGCTGCAGAGGGTGTTGGGCCCAATCGAGCCCAGTAGTAGTCTCCTGCTGTTGTAGTACTTCTTTTTGTTAGTAAGTTCAGACTTTGTTACCGTTCTATTACTATACTTTTGTTTCTACTTTCCTTTTGTTGTGGTGGCATGTACTGTTTATGAGCTTTTACTTCCTTTACTGCTAGTACTTTTTACTGTTAGTTACCTCGCATAGTGAATGTGGTTTATTTTCCTGCTGTGTGATCGTTTCTTGTTGGACGACTGGGTCTTGGGATTAGTCGAGTCGAGCCAGTCTCGGGTCTTGTAAGGGTTCAGGAACGGGTCGTAACACGTAGGGTGATGTGGGGTCAGGAAAAATTGCACCTAGCCCCATAGAACAATTCCTGAGGGTGGTAAAATTACGCTAAACCCCTCCAAAAGCCAAAATACTCCGCACGGGTCTTCATGGTGTGCAGAAAATTACATCAAGGCCGCTATGGTTCAAGAAAAGCCAAAATGACCCTTCCCAAGGGTCATTTTGGCTTTTCTTGAACCATAGGGGAAGGGTCATTTCAGCCCCCATTTAGTTCTTTTCGTTCTCGCTCTCTGAACCTTCTAGAAGTACCATTGCCACCGCCTCTCATTGTAGAAACAAGCCCACGGCTCTAGAGGATCTCCATGATGTTAATGCTTCCGCTACGATAGATCCAGGTATCCCTCCATCATTTTCTTTTCGTTTTTCATTTTGGTTGATGATATGGGAAATAGATTGGTCTTGGGAATTATAGAAAAATCGTATGGTTCTGATTTTATTCAGCATTAAATTCCACCATTGGCTACCCTCAACATGAAATTAGCATGGGATTACTTCTATAGTTGTGGTGGTTGGTCCTCCAAGATGGTGTTGCCAAAGTCACCATTACGAGTGCCATTACAATCGCATCTTGTTGAGGATTACTAAATCCGTGCATGAAATCTTTTGAGAGGTGATGAGGGTGCATTTTCTTTAAAGATGCCTCATCTTCCACCCATCCGTGGCATTGGTGATCGGTTGACCCCCTAATGTCCAAATTTTTGCTTTACTAAACCTGATGTTCTCTCATAGGTGATGATGTCTATCCCTTATGATCCTGGGGTCTGCTCTAACCTTGGATCGATGTTGATTCGATTGAAAAAAGTGCACCAAATCTTGATTCCTATCATATGTATGTACACATGTATGTAAGAATCCTTAGGGTTAGTTTGGATGGAGGGATAGATTTTATAAGATAACTTTTTTGTAGATATATTATCCTTCATTTTTATTTGAAAGTCATAAAGGTTATCCTGATGGGTTAAACTGTAGCTATTTTGAAAGTTTCTTGATTAACTTGTGAAAATATATGGGATAACCCATAAAAATAATTTATCCTCATCAACCATAGAATAACTTATCCCGGGTTAAGTTCTCTTAACCCAGGTCAAAATCCCATTCTCACCAAATAAGATTAACTTTTATTTTGATAAGTTACCCCTTACCAAACTAAACCTTAAAATCTTCAACATGTTTATGTCCCTTCTTATCTAGACAAGTTTTCCCACGGAGAAGGAAAATGACTATCAAGATACAAAAAATAGTTCATCACATTGACATGTATGTGATTCGATATATTGTTGAAAGAGAAACATGTATTGAATTGTTGTGAATAAAGATATGTAATTTAAAGGAACGACAGAAATCAGCCATAAACAAAATATAAGTTTATAACTTTATTGTGAAGAAGACAGAATATAAGTTCAGTTAGACTATTTATTAAAATCATAAATTAAAATAACATTTTCTATTTGATGTCAACGATTCAATTGGCATTTGGAGTATAACTAAATTCTCGATAAACAAATAAATCCATCTAACAATTCTTTATATTAATAAATAGATGTTGATATGATATTATGCATGTTAGTTTTTTTTTTAAGAAAATACTATGTATATTAGTGTTGGTTTTGTTGATTTATTTATTTATACAACAAAGTTCATATTCCAACTTAGCAGTATTTTAGCCGATGTCAATTTTTTAATTTATTTGCTTCTTAATAATGTTCTTCACACTTGGTTAGTTCTCTCTCTTCCTCCCTCTCTCCTCCTCCTCCTCCATATTTTGCATCATCCAATTTGGTTTTGAACCATTTTACACTTATACTTTTGTAGATGTGCATTTGATTTTACATCGATGTAAAATGATTCAAAATTCAACTACACAAATATCATTTTACACCAATATAAAATCATTTTACACGTGTAATTGACTTTGCAAAGGTATAATTTGATATTTTACACTTGTGTAATCTGATTCTAAATCATTTTACACAAGCACAATTTGATTTTACATCAATATAAAATAATTTAAAATCAAATTATATAAATACAAAATGACTCAAAATAAAATATGATCGCCACATTTTTCTTCAAAATAAAAAATCACCTAAAAGTTCATAGCTCATTTTAAAAAAATTATTGATACAAATAAAATATCACCGATCATTTATAATTATTTTAATTTTGAATATTTACAAAATTTTGGAAACATAAAAAAATTATTTAAATATAAATATATATCGCTACTTTACTTATAAATAATTTGAAATTAACATCTAATACACTGTGCTACGTCCTCACACCGGTTGATATAAATAACAGGGAAAAGTGATTCAACCAGTTAGTTCAAAAGTAAGTGCCATCACTAAATACTTGTTTGGACAAAATGGTTCAAATGTAAGTGCCACATTAAATACTTGATTCGACGAGTTGATTCAAAAGTAAGTGCCATCATTAAATACTTCTCTTATTCCGTCAAGAACTAAATGTGAAACATGCGAGCAACCACGAAGGAATTTTTCAATGGATTATCATGTAATACATGAATAGCAATTCACCTCAACAAATGATATTTTATTGTATTGTGAAAGTAGTAAAAGAATGATTTATTAATGCACCACGTGGGCAAAATCTAAAACTTTGGGCACTTAGAATTAATTTATTGAATAATTAATTGGACCTCAAGCCAACAGCCATGTGTACAGAATGCAGTATCGATGGGTGCACTCTCTCATAAATTTGCATGTAAAGTTTGTAAATATAAGTTCTTCTTTTTTTATCAATGTACATACCAAAAACAATCTCTACATTTATAATTTTAGAGGTAAATGATATTACACCACGTTAGACATCTACACATGCTTCTAGTCAGTTAAAAAAATTTGAATGTAATCACCGGAAGGGAACAAAGAAAGAAATCAAAATTTTGTGGGAAAGAATTGAATCAGAACCACGTACCTATGGTGTAAAAATGCATTAGATGATCTCGTACAAGAAAAATATATCACGAAAGAAAATTACATTCGTGGATTAACCAATTCATAGCAGATTACGTAAAGTGATTAGCATGCAATGCTCACCCTTTCAATGTTGTTGCAAGGAAACCATCCACGACTATCGATTGACTCATTAATTATTTAGAATACAAAAGGCTTTTCCACACAATATCACCCTTTACTGAAATATAGCTGGGAAGTGAGAATGACGACGTAAAAGCATACATCCACGATAAAATCAAGTAAGCAAATAAGTCGGTGACTGTCAATGCTGTTCTTTTTAAAAAAAGAAAAGAATGCTACATTTAAATAGAGGTTAGATTTTATACTTGATAGATACCAAGAAGTACTAATTTTCAAAGGTTACTGTTTTTGAACCCGCAACTCTCCGTGTGAGTATAAAAATTTAAATTATAGTAAAATTTTATTATTAAAAAAAATTATTTGAGTATGAAAGAGAAGAGTGTTTGGATCGAAAAATAAATAAATAAATAATAGCATGATTAATATGTATAATATCTTTTTTAATGATTTTTATATCATATGTCTGATATTTCTACTCAATAAATTAAATAGAATGATATATTTTATTTTTTTATAAAAATATATCGATTGAAATAAGTAACCATCCTAATTCATTGATTTAAAATTAAAATATATTGATATATTTTAATTTTTCATCGAAATATATTAATTAAAAAATTAATAAATATTTAATTTAATAAAATATATCGATTAAAAATTAAAATATAATAATTAAAAATTAAATATATCGATATATTTAATTTATTCAAGGGAGACATTTTTTTATATTTTAATAAAAAACATCAATTTTAATTTTACATTAATATATGATCTAAGTTTTGTCATGTCGTATCCAAACTACATGATTAAAATATTAATTTTATTTTTTAACCTATCGTAAATATGAGAGAGAGCGTGTGTGTCTGAGATACAAAGAGAGAGGACGAAGATCACATGAAGCAAATCATAGGTTTTTAAAATTAAATGAATAGCGATAAAAACTAATGGCCACATATGCTGCTCAGCTCCTCAACGGCTGATCATAGATGTAAAGATAAAGATTGACTTTGATATTACGCAGTAGATTTTATATGATAGTCAAGGTATATGAGCAAGGAGATGGTATAGTTTCTCGTTTGAAGATTTTTGCTCTCATTATTTCGTTGAAAAATAAATAAGTATTAATTTTTATTTCACACCTTATTATAAAAGTGTAAAATTCAATTGTGGTAGAAATATAAAAGTTAATTATATAAAAATTTAATATAAATTCTAATCGATGTATATTAATTTTTAATTAATAGAAAATTAATATATTGTATATTTTAAAATATATTATCTGGTGTATCTTAATTTTTGAGTGATAAAAAAATATATATTGATCGAAAATTAAAATATATCGCACGTTATAAAATATATTACTCAGTGTATTTTGATTTCTAATTGATATTTTAGATTGAATTTATATTACATGATTTTGTATATATATTATTTTGTATACTCGTAAAAATATACTCAATATTGATTTCAAATGAAAGAGTATAAGATGAAGAGGTCAATAAAAAAATAAGATTTGAAATAGACGTACAAGTTAAATAATGTGTAAAAAAATAAATAAGAGTAAAAAAATAAAAAAAGATGAGAGAGAAGAGAGAAACAGACAAGTGCATATGTAGGTGAAAAAAATAAAAAAGCTAAAAAGTAGAAAAACATAGGTTCTGACTAAAAAAGTGACATGGGATGTTATTTTCGTGTTTCACACAATGTTGATAACGTGGTCTACTTGATAATTGATATTTAATGCAAAAAATATAAAAGAATGTAAGGTTTGTTACGTAGTGGTCTCCACCACATTTAAAAGAATCACCACACCACTTTAACCAAAAATACATAGGTGATAAATAACTTTGCACTGATGATAAACTACTTTGCATCGATAATAAATTATTCTAAGGTGTCTTTGCACTGGTGTAGTCTCATTTGCACTCGTAATAAATTATTCTATGGGTAGTTTCACTTGTCCAAAGTGATTTTGTACCCGTTCAAAGTGATTTTGACTTATAAGTTTAGGATTTAGGGTTTAGGTTTTTGCAAAGTGATTTCACGTATGAGAAGTGATTTTTCACTTGAAATGTGATTTTTCATCTTAGGATTTAGAGTTTAGGATCTAGGATTTAGCGAACTAAAGATTAAATCCTAAGCCTTAAGGTGAAAAATCACCTTCCAAGTGTAAAATCACTTCTCATACATGAAGAAATACTTGAAATTTAATTTTGCATCGATGCAATTTTACTTTACACTCGTGCAAAGTGATTTTACATCAGTGCAAAGTGATTCCGAAAATAATTTGAGTAGTTTACATCCGTACTAAAGTGATTTGTTGATTTCAATAGTGGTGTATCTTATCATGTGTAGTATTTTTTTTACATCAAGAAAAAGAATGTGAATTAAGATTGCATTTACACTGTTGTACGTTAAATTTTACATTTCTCAACTAACTTCGATTAAAAAAGAGAGAAAAATAAATGAATATGGATAACTACAATAGCCACCCACCTAAAGAAAGGATTGGTTGAAAGTAAAATATATTACAAGTAATTAAGGAATTTTAGTATTAGATTGGATTTATTATCTTATAGAAAGAAATTAGGAAATTTTATTTTACTTAAGGTATTTATTTGATTGAATAGCTTGGTAGAATATCCAATAAATTAGTTGAAAAAAAATAACCTAAATTAAATTAGGTAATTTCACATAAAGGGATGCCATTGTAAAAGTCCACGAAATTGCAGCCTCAATTCTAGCGTGGTGGGATTCCAAAATTATTGTCACCAAACCGAAAAACACGGGAGCAAGTCCTCCAATCAAACGGCACGCCAAGGAAAAACACCCGCACAACCAACAATAACCTCACTCCCAATTCCTCACAATTCTGAGGGTCTTTTCATAAGATGCTCAACTTTATTAAAGCATGCGCGCAACCTGGGGGCTGGCGAGGTGGAGAGCCCCCCGAACACTCCGAGAGCAGCACAAAAAAAGGAGGGAGAGAGAGAGAGAGCGAGAGAGCGAGAGAGAGGGAAGAAGGCCTCCGCAAGAATCCAAGAAAAGGCCTCGCCTTTCCTCATTCACCTGCGTCGGCATCGCGAGATCGGTCGGGGGCCATGTCGTGCTCCTCGTCATCGGGAAGCGGGGAGGAGGACGAGGGGGTGGACGCCTACAGGAAGGGCGGGTACCACGCCGTGCGCGTCGGCGACCAGTTCGGCAGAGGGAGGTACGTCGCCCAGCGGAAGCTCGGGTGGGGCCACTTCTCCACCGTCTGGCTCGCCTACGACACCCACACCAAGGTATAGCCCCCCATCTTGGCCCCGCCCTTTTTGCTTTGGATTTGGTTCGGGTTCGTGGTTGGTTCGTTGGTTCCAACCCCCGACACACACACACCCCCTTTCTTCGAGGGGTGGGGAACTCGTGCCCGGGAGGGGCCTTGGGGAAATGGGTCATCGTTAATTTTGGCTGTGACGGGAGATCCGTGTGAAAGGAGGTGCCTTGTTGCGTTCTTGGTTGTGAAATCGTACAGGATGTTGCTTGGATTGGTATGGGTTGTGGAGCATTTCTGTGTTATTTTTGAGTGATTTTTTTCCCACCTTGTTATTCCTGCCTAACTTGCGTCCTCTGTGATTATGTGTTGTTTTTTTGGCCACTTGGAACGTAGATTCAGATAATCAGGACGAGCATCTCTAGCTTTTAATGTGCTGTTTCCTCCTCCAAGTCGGGAATTTGATTCATGGAATGTGAATGTTTACGAGATCCTGAATTACTATGTTGATTGGCAGCCCGTGCAATGGTCTCTTTCTGGTTGGGAACTTCTTAAAATGGAGGCTGTTGGTGTTTGGTTCCCTGTCTCTGTTTTGATGTTGACAAGTGATTATTCAAATGGTATTGCTATTGCTATCATCTTATAGGCCTTTGATTTTTTTTTTTTTGAATTGTTTTTTTTTGCAGACTTTCGTTGCGCTGAAGATACAGAAGAGTGCGAATGAATTTGCGGAAGCGGCTTTGCACGAGATCAGGGTTCTTTCCACGATAGTAGAAGGAGATCCTTCGAATTCTAAATGCGTGGTTCGCTTACTTGACAATTTCAAGCACGCTGGCCCAAATGGACTGCATGTCTGCCTGGTCATAGAGTTCCTTGGCGACAGCTTACTGCGCCTGATACGCTACAATCATTATAAAGGCCTTGGTTTGGATAGAGTCAAGACCATATGTCGATCGATATTGGTGGGACTTGATTACTTGCATGGAGAACTTGGCATCATCCATACGGATTTGAAACCTGAAAATGTTCTTCTTGTCTCTACAATTGATCCGGCGAAGGACCCTGTGAGGTCTGGATTCACGCCAATCCTTGAGAGGCCGGAAGGGAATCCTAATGGTGGTGGAATTTCTAATATGATTGAGAGGAAGTTGAGGAGAAGAGCTAGAAAGGCTGTTGCGAGAATCTCACTAAGGAGGGAATCGATGGGTGGAGTCAGTGACACAGCAAGAAACGTGGAGGGGATTAATACAAGGTGCAAGATTGTGGATTTTGGAAATGCTTGTTGGGCTGATAATCCATTCACAGCAGACATACAAACAAGGCAATACAGATCCCCGGAAGTTATTCTTGGTTCAGGATACTCGTTCTCTGTCGACATGTGGTCTTTTGCTTGCATTGCTTTTGAGCTTGCAACTGGAGACATGCTGTTCACTCCGAAGCCTGGTCAAGGATATAGTGAAGATGAGGTTAGGTCTCTTTATATTGATTTCTTCTTAAATGTGTTCCCAAAGTTTTTTCCTGTGATGGAATCTATTACTACTTACCAAGGTTCGAAATGTCGATTTTGACACCGTGTCGATGAAATTCTAAGTGTGCATGTCGTGGAAATGCCCGTTTTTCGATAGCCATGTCGATGGGCATGCCGAGAGCACATTATGGGAATGCCGAGGACATGCCGACAAAGAATCACATAAATACTCAAAATGATGTTAAAATACTCATTTGTGTGTGTGTATAAATAAATACTCAAAATGATGTTGAAATACTCAAACGTACCAATTTCAGATCTCCCGCCCGCACCCCCATTTCGAAATTCAAATCTCTCGCTCCCAGCGTCAATCGGCATGCCGGTGGTACACCTGTGAATCAACATTCTTTTTGTGTCGGCACAGCCCACTTCGAAAAATGCCTTTGCCGACGGCATTTAAATCACTATTACTTACGGAACTTTTCCTTCTATGATATAGGTGTTTGGGAATTCATAGTCTCAATAGATCTATATGTTGGAATGCAATCTGGTCATATTCTTATTTAAGGCAACACCATAGTGAATGGCTAAATTAAGGGATTGAATATCTTAATTGGTTGATCAAATCTACAAAGAGAAAGCCAAATTTTCTATTAATATTTAATGAATATTTTATTTATTTTGTCCTTTTTTTTTGCCGTGGGGGGGAACACTAATAGGCCAGCAGGCTGGTTATTTTGAATTGGTTTTGGTTTTGTGGTCCTCAGTAACTCGAAAGAATCACCCTCCTACTGCAACCCCCACCTTCTTTGTGTTTTCTTGTTTCTCAGCAAGCCCCTCTCTGTTACTTCTACCCTTGTTTTTACCTTCCTCTGTAACAAGGTGAAAACTGTTAGTCACACAAGGAAGGTATCTGAAAATTCATTGAGTTAACATGTCTACATCAAATTTGACCACAAACCCAGAAACCTCAAAAACTACAACAGCAGAAAAGCACCTGTGCCTAAAAATTATCCCATTCTGCTACAACCACAATGCCCATAGCAATCCATCAGTAGAAATTTGCCTAGCTGTGAATGATGTTCTTATTGAGATCTCCAAGGTTATGATTGTCAAGTGTATTATGGATCTCTGATGATGGAAGACATAACCTCATTCTAAAACAGATGTCCTATGCCTTTCCTTTTTTGCTGGTAACAATAGTTTGTTGCTGGCCCATAAATATATTCTACAAAATTTAAAATTGCATGTGGCCACCCATACTTAAATATTCAACTCGTTCTTGAGTTATAACAAATAATTAAGTTCCTCTATCACCCAGGATAGAGGCTGCTAAGATAAAGATCCGTGCCAATAGCAATATGTTGGCGAAATTAGTTATAGGGCAATGGGATGCTATGATTTATTTGGGGGAATGCTCATGGAAACTATATATGAGTAGCAGTGATCTTTACTGGGTTATGGCAGATGTGTAGTTTGTTGACTTGTAAATTTTATGAGAGTGGGCAAATTGAATAATTTATACTTGATGGAAGATTATCAACTTATGATATTTTCCACTTGCCATTCCTCATGATTTTGAAATATAATCCATTGATAGCTCAGTTTATAAACAAATGTCACTGGAGATTACTTATTACTGATAACTCGGTTTAAACAAGTTTCGCTGGAGATTACTTATTGCTTTTCAACTATTCTTAGACTTAGAGTTGAGGTTGGCATACTCAATCCAGAACTATTATACGTAGAATAATGGCAGGTGTACTTGTCTTGTGACCTCTTTATGCCTTCAATCCCTAAATTTTTGTTGCCCTTGGGAGTGGAAGTTTTTGACTGTGGGAGGATGTCGGAAGGGTCATGGGGGAGTATTAAAGAGTATTTGTTCTGTATTTCATACTTTTCCGTGGCACTCAAAATTTGCAGTTCCTTCTTTGTCTTTAATTTATCTTTGAACACATAGCTTTCCTCTTCTGATCAGTTTTTTTCATTTTTCCTTTTGAGTTTCATTCAATATGTTATTAGTGTAGTTATATATAAGATCATGACTGAACTTTCAATAGTCTCTAACTTTTCTTGGATGATAGGAGTTGGGATGAAAAAAGAGACAGGCAATTAAGCATTGACTTGAAATAATGCGACTGTCTGCTAGGTAGGAGCATAATTGTCTTTATTCTCATTTGGTGTAAATGCAGTTGGCCATAGAAGATAAAATGGGGTAGTTTATTAAACTTAAGGGAAGGCTGAAAGCTACAAACATTACGGGGTTGTGGTGGAAGTTTGATGTTTGAAATGTTCACATGATCTGGTGAGTTGATCACTCCTTTCCCTTCTTCCTATTTTCAGGCATCCTTTGCTTAAGAATTGAGAGAAGAACTGCAGCTGCTGAGACTGAGTGATCTAGCACCGAACAAAATTCTTTGGTTGTTGACCTTTGTGAATAATCACTAATTGTGGCACTAATTCGTGCTGTCCACTAATAAAGACTTGGCTTACCTTCCTGTCTGCCTGTTACAACAGCTCCACTGTGCACCCTCCAATGCATAAGATTTATATCTGCGAGTTAGATAATTGGAGGATAAGATTTGAAAAGCTAGTCTTCTTGTAGCTTCTGTTCTCTATTTCCCTTTCTGCAGAACTTCAATCTTCCAATTTAAACTCTAATTGTTGGAGAACTTTGTTTTTATTGAATTCTTTCTTTCCTGTCTAGCTTACTGTTAAATGAATATGCACAATCAAATAAAATAATGTCCAACAGACTGGTGATAACAATTGTGGATGCCCCAAACATGGCATGGCTGTTTTCCTAGCCTGTACTCCTGCAAGTGACACTCTTTTCTGATATGTTGACATTGGTCTTGATTCGAAGTATTCACTTCTCAATTTCCTTCTGGGACCTGTGCCCACCTTTCTGTCCTTGCCAACAAAGGAGCTTCACTTTCTTGAAGGACAGGATATAAAGCCCCTCCTTTAGTAGAACATCATGTGCCACTTCTGAAAGTATATCACTGTTGGCAATTCTTGATGTGTGATCCAAAAGTATTCACGATCCCTGTCTAGAAGTATGGGACTCTTGTATAAAAAAAAAGAAAGAAGTATGTGACTCTGTTCTGTGGTCATTTTGTTTGCCCAACTTAGAGAAGACAGAAGATTTTGCATTATTGTCAGGTTTGGGACATCGTGTTTGTAGGATAGGGAAGATTTTCCATATATATTGCATGAATGGCTTTCTTTGAAGTCTTTTCAAAATTTACGCCTGTTGTGCTTACATCAAATTACTGAAGTTCTTCAGAAGCCTGATGTTAGAGCGTGCATGCCAACCTAATGGCTTACCATTGTTTGCAAAAGAAGAGAGAAGAAACTTAGCTGTTTCAACATCTTGGAGGAAATTAATGGTCATCTTTTTCCCTTTGCCACTGATATTGCAACTTTTTAATGTTGACTTCCCTTGACCCTATTCTGGATAAAATGATGTATCATCTTCCATGATTTTATTATGGGTCTAATCCGCAGGATCACCTGGCTTTGATGATGGAGCTCCTTGGCAAGATGCCTCGAAAGGTCAATACTTTTTCCTTGTCTTTTTAGATGGTAAAAAGTTTAGATGCCATCAGTTCGAGCTTCATAATCAGATATTCATACCACCATTGACAGATTGCTATTGGCGGTTCAAGATCAAAGGACTACTTTGATCGGCATGGAGACCTGAAGCGAATCCGGAGGCTGAAATTCTGGCCACTTGACCGCATTCTGGTTGAGAAGTACAAATTTTCTAAGACAGAGGCTGGTGAATTTGCACAGTTCCTCAGCCCACTTCTCAATTTTGCACCAGAGAAGCGGCCAACTGCTGCAGGTTGCCTGCAACACCCTTGGCTGAGAACAAGTGAACAGCAGGTTCCTAATGAAACTAATGGAGAAGCAAATGTAGAAAAGGTGGCTATTGCTGCAAGTAAGCTTCAATTGAGGTAGGCAGCAAAAGGCCTTTGCTGCCATCTTCCAAAAAAACAAAAAAAATCACCTCATAAATTTCACCCTGCAATATTCATTCTGATTCAATTGGGTCTTTCAGGAGAGTCTTCTTACACTATTTTGGAACTCGGAGGTCCTGGTAGTCAATTACTCACTGACGCTAGGCAATGAGATCCACCACAGTGATTTCCATTTTGTAAAAGGCAACTGGAGAATACTATGGGGTCTGCCTGAAGAGTTTCTTTACTTCTTGTCATGTCTTCCTCTATTTTGTTTTTTTGTTGGTCACATTGATTCTATATGCCTGTAAATCAGATGACAATTTCCCACTCCTATTCTCCAAGGGGCATTTATTAATAAAGGGAGCCTTGCCCCACTACAATTTTTTTGTACACCTCCAATGCTTTTGGAGATGCTGAGATTTTTTTATGTACAAAATATCGTGTGATTCTGTGGTTGTCTTCAGGGAGGTTGGTCGTCCAATAAGTGTTGTTCCTAAAGATTTGTGGTTTGTGTTTTACCAAGTTCTTTCATGAATGCAATTGATCATGTTTTGTAAATTGCTCTCCAGAGGGGCCGTCTATGTTTTGTAGATTGCTCTCCAGAGGGGCCGTCTATGTTTTGTGTATGTTTGAGACCTGAAATTGATTGTGCCAACAGTTATGTTCAGATCGATTATATTCTGATATTTTAAACAAGGGACTCCAATAATATTCCAGGATGTGCTATTTCATTAGAAGTAATTGATTGTGTGTTTATTTAGTATTACATTGGAAGATATAGACTTTCTATTATGTGTGATGGCCTATAAATAGACATATACTTCTCTCATTTTACTTTATAAAAAAATACAAAGAAATCATGTCCATAAGGTACTTCTGTGATTTTTTCTCCGCTTCTCATAAGTGGGGTTTTCACATAAATCCAAGCATTTCATGATTATTGTTTTGATTTATGTTTGTGCTTATTATATTTTTCAATTTGGTATCTTTCTTAAGTTTATTTTATTTTTCCTCTCGAATCTTGGGCTCGTTTAACTCTTGCTAGAGTTTTTTTTTCTGATGTTTGTGGATCCACATTGTGGATGACCACGACATGAGGGAGAGGTTGTGCCTCAGAGATGATGGACATCAGAGAGAGGAGATCAGAGAAGGCGCCCAATGGCCCCTCGTGCACGGCGGATAGGTTGCACAAGGAGGGCCTCCACGATCGTGCGACAACACGGTGATCAGTAGCGGTGGTGTTTGCATCGGCAGCTTTAGAGGGCAAGGCGGAGATGATCCAGTGGCCAACAGGGTTGCATCAGGCGACGCAGCGACACCGAGGCTACAGAGGTGACACGTCAACAATCCGAAGGTCGCATCAGGCGATGCTGCAGTGCCCTCACATGCCTGAGCGTCAACAGCGGCATCATTCTCCATGGAGGCAGCACACGCAACCACGAATATGAGGTGGCACACGCATTCGAAGAGTGGTTTCCGCAACAGAAGCATGGCGAGATCTTGTGCGAGGATCTTGACCGAGATCGCGCGAGGAGGAGACAAGGACGTGGAGTTGATCAGCAACGAGGGGAGTCACAAGTATGAGGAGGAAGAGGTCACGGCACCGTGCTTCCCCTCCGACGAGGCACTGATGGTCGAGGAGCATCTGGCAAAGTTCTGTGTCGATGGCCTCCGAGGGGGATCGGGGTCCTTGTCATCATCGTCATCGGAGGGAGAAGGTCATGTGGTGCAGTGAGGCCGAAGCTCGTGGAGTAGTGGTTGCACGCGAAGCCCACGTGTTGTGCTTGAAGTGCTAGGGCACGACGCAGGCTGATTTGATAGAGCGATCTTAGGCGAGGATCATGGCAAAGATCTTGCGAGATTGGATATGGCCACGCATCTTGGCGATGAAGGTGATGGCGATACCGGCAATAGCACGGGCAACACCAAGGGAGCTTTGTTACGAACCACACATGCACCTACTACAAGCTCTTGGTGATGTGCCTCCTTCATTGGCATCCATCGCAACCTCGTGGGAAGAGGAGTTCGGGTGGAATTGTCGGTTCTCCGAGAGGGAGAAGGGCTTTTAAAAAAAGTTGCATAGAAAAAAAGAGAGAAATGAGGAAAAAAAATGACGTGGATAGACGAAAAAAAAAAGGAAAAGGGAAAAGAAAAGAAAAAGAGGAAAGAAAGAGAAGGAAAGAAGAAAAAAAATAGGAAAAAAATTAATGATGAGGTTTATGTTTAAGAGAAATCTTCTCTTTCTTTTATTGTTTTATTTTCTTCTTACTAATATCTTTCTTCTCCCATATGAGTGTGGGAGAAAGGGGGAGAGTGGAAGTCATTATAGTCATCATCGTTTGGTAATTCTTTGTTGCAGTTCTAAGACACGATAGGTGACATTAGATACACAGACTTATTTAGTAGCTGATCTTCATATAAGAAACCTAACCCTAGGAGGTCTAGAGCTTCAAGGTCTCTAGAGAGAGGGAGATCCTTTTTCGAGGTCCTCAAAGGAAGGGTCCAGTTAGTTTCTATGTGAGAGATATAACTTCGAGGTCTTTAGAGGAAGGCTCATTGCAGTGATACTAAATGGGGAACCACCAGCACCAGGTCTCTAGATGAGAGGCCTCTTTTCAGAATCAGCTACAATTCCTGCAGCAGTTCCAGCCTATGTTCCTGCATGTGTAGGGTGGGTTTCTTTGTGTTGCAACCTGAGCATTCTATGCTCCAGCCTAAGGAGGAGTGTTGAGAGGATTGTGTATTGGTTTAATGCTACATTAGACTATGTGGACTTTCCATTGTGTGTAATGGCTTATAAATAGTCATGTACTCCTCCCATTTTACTTTGAGAATAAATTCAGAGAAATTATGCCCATAGGACACTTCTTCCGTAGTTTTCTCCTACTCCTCATGAGTAGGGTTTCTACGTAAATTCAAGTATTTCATAATTATTTATTACTTTGATTTATATTTGCGTTTATTATATTTTTTAACTGTAATAATTGCCCATTCTCATGTAATAATTAGGCATTTTAAAAGAAAAAAAGTATTCTTTGTGCTTGAAGAATCACTGGACATTGGATTTGGAATGCCTTCCAAGACCCTAATGTTCTCTTAAGATTCAAAGTTTCTTTGTCAATGAGATAGGTGAATTCTTATGTATCCGTCCTTGAAGAAATAGGGCATGACTATTTTTTATCATCTAGCTTGAGCAAAATATAAATCAAAAGAATGAAAATGGATTTGTTAAAAAGTTAATCTCGTTCATATTTACTTGGGTAGAATGACCTTATGCAAGAAAAGATATACCGGCTTTATTCTATTTTTCTGAGTCTGAACTATTTTAATTTGTTTCTGTATCCCATTTTTTCCACCATTTCTCATCTTTCTAAGGATGTAATCATCCCTAAGAATTGTGAAAGGAGCAACATGGGATTACTTTTTCTATGGAAAGATTTATTCTCAACCCTATGGCAATAAAAGAATGATAAGATAACTAGGAATATCTCATTCTCACTAGAATCCATATCCAACTGAATATGATATTGGGGTATCATTTGCATTTCTGTTGCAATATGACAAAAATAAGACCTTTTGAACTTTTGTGCGACTTTTTGAGTCACACTCAAGAAGATCTTTTGATAAGTTAGAAGCTTAGTCGCAACATATTATACTTTCTCCTAATTGACTACAATTGGAGCTAGAGATCTAATGAACGTATGAATTCTCTTTCTTCTTGAGTTTATTTTTCTCCTATTTGAATGGGATCACACCACTTCCTAACTTGCATGTGATTAATCTACAACTTAAGAATCAATGGCACAAAAGTTCTTGTAAAATTCAAATGGCTCTCATGAATAACAACTAATATAAACAAGTGCTAGTTGACTATAAAGATCATAAAATCTCAACTTATCGTGATTGTCATTGGCAACTTTGCCTAGCCATAGCTGACTACGAGCAATTTTACTCATTTCTTCTATTTTTCAAAATTTCACCTTTGTTTCTCACACCATTTTCTTTTTAACTACTCTAACTTGGCAATTAAGCATCTCCATACTTTATTATAAAGAATTTATGCTTATCGAATATTCCACATGCTTCACATATAAAAAAATTATTAGATAGGAAAGAGTGTAATTTAACTTCTCTTGAGGTCTACATAGATTAAGATGTTTGTCTTTTCCTTTACCCAAGTGTGATACAAAAAGTAAATTTAAAATTTTTTTGCCGGATAAGGCTTATATCAAATATGTTTACAAGAAAGCTAAGTTATAAAATTTGAAATGACAGTTATTTGTGCTTTCTATTAAAACAAATCATAAATGTTTGGAAGTTACAGGACATTATTAATTTTGAAAGGAAATTAATAACTCTTTAAAGGAAATCATTTATTGGAAATTTGAAAGAACCATAGTTTATTAATTTGAGTATTTGTTTGCCATCTCAAGTATCCCCTCAAAAAGATAAATATCACTAGTGTTTTTTTTATGCAGCACCAAGGATTTTCGATTGTACTTTGAGATTTTTTGTGGACAACATAACAAAAAAATCATTGGTAATTCTTAGTTATAAATCAAATCATCGGTGATTTTATGTACTCTGAAAAATAAAAATCACTAGTGATTTGGAGTCACACAAGGGTGTGCATTACTTTACATTTTGCATTATTAAAAAAGTAGAAAGTAAGTTTTGAAGAAAAATCATTTCTAAGAAGGGCATATGCTTGTAATGGATAAAATGTAACTCTTTATCCGTCAATATTTCCTAATTATCAATATTCTAGCACCATGCCACGGTAGTAAACTATGTAGCATGGAAGGAAATGGAAAGATACCACAAATTCAAACTGGAGTTTTGGCAACATGCTCCTATAAATAGTATTGGTGCATAAGTCATTATGGACCTAACTAAGTGGTTTTGATGATAAAAAACACCACATTAAAATGGATTTAAATTCAAGTATTGAATGATTTTTTTTTGGAGAAATTTAAGTATTGAATGATTTTTTTTGGTGAGAAATTTAAGTATTGATTGATGGCATAGTTTTTTATTTGTTTATCTCTCTCTACATGTATATGCAAGTGTTTTGTTGAGACTAACATGCAGGAAAAGCTCAAAATCTAAGTAAGTTGATAATTCAAGAAGGGCTGCTTACATCGAAAAAGATATTCAAAGACGACGACAAGGTTTCCAAGACCTCTAAGAAAAGTTCTTAGTGTCTGTGTCCAGGTCTATTCCAATCAAAGACCCTTTGGTTCAATTTTTATTTATTTGGTAGATGATTATATGGATAACCTTGTTGCATAACTCATTTATAGTCAAAATAAGTACTTCATACATTAAAACTTCACTTAAGCACTTTATTTAACCTAATCACTCCTTAATTAGGTCAATAATTTACGATTAGTGTCTAATCATGTTCTAATGAGCTAAGAAGACCTTCATTAGGTCTTAACTAGCATTACATATTGTAATGATCCGTCACACTTTTAGCCTTTTAAGATGTCTGGAGTCTCAGTCAGGCATCTGTCCATACGTCTGAAAATGAAATTTTTATACGCACACTGCACTCTACGCGCGGGCGATGCGCAGAACCTTCTTCTTCTCTCTCTCCCTTCCTTCCTTCCCCGAACCCTAAAAACCCCACGCCATCTATATAAGCCCCCCCTCCTCTCCTCTCCACTCCACACACCACCACCACTACCTTCAGAGCTGTGCGGGAGTGGCGAGAGGAGGCGAGAGAGAGGAGGAGAGTGCGGGAGGAGGAGGAGGCTGAGGTCGGAGAGCTTTGGTGGAAGCTCGGCGGAGCTCACACGGCCATCGTGGGCACGTATGGGAGGAGGAGAGAGCTCGGGGTGATGGCCTCCCGACCATCTACAGCGGCAGGAGCTGCGGCGGTGCAAGGCGGAGCGCAGCGGAGAGCGCTAGGAGGAGGTCCTGATACTGGAAGTTTTCCAGTATTAGACGTTTGGAGTAAAGTTCAAACGGCTGACGGAATACCTGGATGTTAAGACCTGTGTTGTTTGAGCCTTTTAAGACGTCTGGACTGTGGGTCAGATGTCTGAACACCTTCCCAGACATCTGGAAATCGAAAATTTTGAGTACGAGCTCGCGTTTGTGCGCGTGCTGCGCGCAGACAGTACACCCCCCTCGTTTCCTTCTTCTTCTCTCTCCTTCTGCCCCTAGCGAAACCCTAAGCCCTCACCCTTATAAAGCCCCCCTCCTCTCCCTCGTTCCACCCCACTTCCCAGCCACCTTCCTCCTTCCCTCCAGCGACAGTAGCAGAGCGAGTGAGAGCACGGGAGTGGCATGAGAAGGACAGGAGGAGAAGCATGAGAGGGAGAGGAGTTAGCTTGTGAGCTCACGTGGGAGCTCGTCGGTGACCGCACGGCCGGAGCGGCGCACGTGCAAGGCGGAGGAGTGCATCAAGGAGGTCCTTCCCGACACTACTGCAGCTGAAGCTGCATGTGAGAGGGCGCGGCGCGGCCACACGCGACACGAGAGGGTGGAAGTAGGTTCTGGTTCTGGGTTTTTCCCAGAATCAGACGTTTGGAGCGACGTCCAGACGACTTAGCCGACGTCTGGAGGAGGTTCCAAACGTCTGAGGAGTAGACTTCGCGAAGGTATGTCTTCTTTGTAGATATGGCCATGCAGGCCGCTCCGCCGAGGCATTGTTGCATGCCTTTTTTAGGAGATTTGGTAGATTTCGTGCAGGGTTCACTTCGGGAAGGCGCGGGACACTCCCTCCCACGCATTTTGGACGTTTGGGTGACATACCAGACGATGGGAAGCGCTTCCAGACGTCTGGAGAGGTGGTCGGACGTCTGGAACTTGGTCTAGACGGTCCAACGGAGTTCCTGGACGTCTGAGGAGTGGCGCAGGACTTGAGATATGGCACTGGACACTTTTAAGATGTCTGGAAGTTATTCCAGACGTCTAATTTGAGTCAGGAACACTGTTTTTGACCCGTTTAGGGTCTGTTTGAGGTTTGTTTTCCGCAATTAAGATACCGATGTTTCCAATATGAATTCCTCTACTTGTTAGAAGACTTTCTATACTGTTCTGAGTATTCTCTTGTAATTGATCCTTGTAATAGGACTTGGTTCCGTTGAGGGTTCGGGGCTTGCTGAGGCACGTGAACCTGCCGTTCAAGGCCCTACTACTCCTGGATTTACTAGTAGAGTGGCTTCCCTTAATTTAAATACAAACCTGAATGCATGTGTGGAATGAATGATTAGAACTTAGGATATGGCATGAATCCTAGGACTAGAAATACTTGAATGTCTGTATTGAATGAATGGATTGCAGTCTTGAATGAGTAGATAGAATGATAACAATTGCCTGTAAATGAATAACAATTACCTGCAAAATATGTAGTACTTGTGCTAGTTAATTGTTGAATGTAATTTTCCTATCGCACACATAATATAAGCTGCATGTATATAATTTGGAAATGGAAAGGTGAATGTTGGAAACACGAACAACCTGTGAATAATCCTGAATATAGAAATGTGAATGATAGAATTACCAGTTGCATGTGTATAACCTGAGAATGGAAATAGAAATGATGAAACCTGGTATGGGATGACATGAGGAATATAAGCATGAACCCTACGGGGAATTAGGAGTAGAGCTCCTGGAATCAATGAAATGGAACTGAAAATGTGAGTGGGGAAGTGAGCTGGTGTTACGACATGGTTCCCGAATCCCTACAGGACACGAGAATCAGACCGACTCGACTGATCCTAAGACCCAGTCGTCCAATGAGAAAGTAACCAAAAAGCAGTAAAATAAACCACATTCACCATGCAACTAACTAACAGTAACAAAAGTACAACAGTAAAGAAAAGAACTACTATAGTACACACCACCACAATAGTAGAGAATTAAAAACAGGTACAGAAATATGAAGTTTACAATAAAAGAGTACAAAGGTGTAACAGAATACTCACTACTACAGAAAAAGGGTACAACAAAGTACAATTATTGGGCTCTACTAGGCCCAGCACCCTCTGCAGCCGTAGGCTCTGGCTGCTCAACACTTGGTCCTGAAAAAGGTGACAAGTATGACATGTCAGCGAAAACACTGAGTAGAGTGGCAACCAGCGAGCTAAGAAAAATAATAAAGGTGGACAAGTAGCTGTTGTTTTTAATTTCTTTCTTTATTTCTCTATTTACTCTTTCTTGGTTTATTTCTCAGGTCTTTCTCTTAACCTCGAATGTTCCTCGTGGGAACAATCTTGATTGCAGTCTTTTTCGAAAAGTAGAAGTGGCACATGGTCTCTCCTGGCCGGGAGAGTCCCCCGTGGTGGTCCTACTCTCAGTCAACCACCCCAAGGTCGCTAACAGATGTAACGATGACTATGGCACTCACGATAAACGCACGGGTAACTACCCCGCATTGGTACGCGGTTAGTCGTTTCCGTTAACGGGTGCGCCCAAAGCACAGCACGGAACCAGTATAGGGCAGAGCCCTCTCAGTAACAGAGGTCTAGCCCCTCCACAGTAACCAAATAAGGGTTTTGCCCCTACACAGTTCACGCACCCTCGCCTGACTACCCTGGTTTGCCCAGTGGGCTTAACAAGTCGGTGTAAGACGGCTAGCTGAACCCCGGACCCTGTGGGGTGGCTAGCTCTCTCCCTACACTAGTATCTCTCCCCAGTACTGTGTACACGAGGGCCAAAAAGTCAGTACAAAGTGGCCAGTCCTAACCCCGGGTCCCAACCCTAGGGCGGCTAGCTCCGCTCTGCACTAAACAGGGGGACAATCACTCTCCTTGGTACTCCGTACTCAAGGGCCAGCTCACTTCCCCATTCACTTTCCCAGTTCCATTCTATTTATTTCCAGGAGCTCTACTCCTAACTCCCCGTAGGGTTCGTGCTCATATTTTTCAGGCCAAGCCATACTAGGTTTCATCATTTCAATTTATTCGCATATAACACGTGTTTCCAACATTTAATCTTTCTTTTCCAATTTACATACAAGCAGCTCGGATTTAGTTTCCAAACAACAGGAATTACATATAGCAGTTACTAACAACAATACTCTACATTTCACAGGCAGCTGTTGTAACGACTCGATTCCTGAATCCCTACGAGACACGAGAATCGGACCGACTCGACTAATCTCAAGACCTATTCGTCCAACGAGGAAGTAACCAAAAGAGCAGTAAAATAAACCACATTCAGCATGAATATAACTAGCAGTAACAAAATACAGCAGTAAGAAAAGGAAATACTACAGTATACACCACCACAACAGAAGGAAATAAACATGTGCATAACATAAAGTTTCGACAAAGAAAGTACAGGGAGTAACAAAGAAAACTACTTACTACAGTGGAAGAAAAGTACAAAAAGTACTATAGGTAACTCTACTGGACCCTACTAGGCCCAGTGTCCTCTGCAGCCGCTAACCCTGGCTGCTCAACACCTGGTCCTGAAAAGTAACGAGTGTAACACGTCAGCGAAACGCTAAGTAGAGTGGCAACTAAAAGCTAAAGAAGCAGAAGAGTGCACAGTAGCTGTTATATTTTTACTTTCGTTATTTACGTCTTTCTATTTATTCACTATTGATTTATTTCTCAAATCCTTCTCTTGATCCCGAATGTTCCTCGTGGGAACGATCTTGATTGTAGTCTTTTCCAAAAAGTAGAAGTAACACGTGGTGCTCCCCTGGCAGGGAGAGTCCCCCGTGGTGGTCCTACCCTCAGTCAACCACCCCAAGGTCACTGACAGACGTAACGGTGACTACGGCACGCGCGATAAGCGCACGGGTAACTAACCCGCACTGGCACGTAGTCAGTCGTTTCCATTAACGGGTGCGCCCAAAGCATAGCACGGAACCAATATAGGGCAGAGCCCTCTCAGTAACAGGGGTCCAACCCCTCCACAGTCCGCGCACCCTCGCCTGACTACCCTGGTTTGCCCAGTGGGCCTAACAAGTCGGTGTAGGAGGCTAGCAGAACCCCGGGGCCCGTGGGGTAGCTAGTGTTCTCCCTACACTAGTAGCTCTCCTCAGTACTGTGTACGCGAGGGCCAGCAGGTCGGTGTACAGTGGCCAAACCCACCCCGGTCTCAACCTGAGGGCGACAAGCTCCCCTCTACACTAAGAGGTAATGTGTGCTCTCTCTGGTATCACGTACCCAAGAAACAATACACTTCCATGTTTCACTTTCTCAGTTCCATTCTATTCTCTTTCCAGGACTTCTACTCCTAATTCAACAAAGGGTTCATGTTCTTTTTGGTTTGGCCATTTTAGGTTTCACCGTTCCTGTTTTACGTTCATACAACCCATGTTCTCCATCATATTCTTCATTCATAACAGGCAACTGTTAAATCAATTTACAGGCAGTTATTATTTCCTTTCCACTTTTCTAAAACTGCAATATTTATATGTTCCACCAGTTTTCCAGTCCTAAGATTCATGCCGTACCCTAGGATCTATCATTCAATCTAGTTTTCCAGTCCTACGATTCATGCAATACCCTAGGATCTATCATTCAATCTAGTTTCTCGGTCCTAGGGTTCATGCAATGCCCTAGACTCTATTAATTGTTTTACAATTGTAACAAATTTTGTTAAGTAAATTAAAAAGCCACTCTACCAGCGAAAACGGGAGTACTGGGGGCGTGGTCGGCAATCCCACGCGCCTCCGCAACCCCCAAGACTACAACGGAATGGGGTCCTAACACAAGGATCAATCATAAGGAGTTTCTCATAATGGTATACAATTACTGTAAACGGGTAGAGGAATTTATTCTGGAAAGAACGCAACTCGAAACACGGAAAACGGACTCCGAACAGGCCCTAAACGGGTAAAAACGACGAAACTGTCCAAAATCAGACGTCTGGAACCTCTTCCAGACGTCTTAAAAGGTGGGTCAGGTCGTACCTTAGTTCTGCGTAGTCCTTCAGACGTCCAGAAGCCCGCTGGGACGTCTGGCTTGGTTTCCAGACATCCGATTGTCTCCCCGGACGTCTGGAGGTTCTCTCCATCGTCTGGCACTGCGGCCAGACGTCTGATTTACGTGGGATGGCAAGCCCTCGCGCCCTCCCGAGCAGAACCTGCGCACACACACCTGCTCTCAGCATGACAAAACGCAGGCGAAGTCGCGGCGGACGGCTGCATGGATGTACACGCGAAAAAGGGAGAAGATAGAAATATCTTACCTATCAGACGTCTGGAGAGTCCTCCAGACGTCTTCAGAGTCGTCTGGTCGTAAATCCAGACGTCTGATTCTGGAAAATTTTCCAGAACCAGAGCCCGATTCGCTCTCCGCCTGCGACGCACGGCCGCACCGCGCCTCGTCCGCCTGCTGCCCGAGCTGCAGCAGCCCCTCTGCGACACCCCACGCCCGCTGCTCTCCTGCCGGCCAGCTCTAGCTGCCCCGGCAAGCTCAAACCCTCGTGATCGAGCTTCTTCCTTCCGCTCGCAACCCTCCTTCCCGCACGCTCACCGTGGCCGCTGCTACCGCCGCTCACTCGCTCGCGCTCTCGCACTGGCAAGGAGAAGGAGAAGAGGAAGGCGGAGGAGATGAGGGTGAGGGAGAGGGCGAGGGTGTCTTATAAGGCTGCGCGGGGAGAGAGAGAAGAGAGTGGCGCGCCTGTAGGAAGAGAGAGAGGAAAAGAGGAACGAAAGTGGCCGGTGCAGTCTACGCGTGCACGCGTGCAGACGCAACCCCGTACACAGAAAAAATTTATTACCAGACGTCTGGAAAGGGTTCCAGACGTCTGGGCCACTTCCCAGACGTCTTAAAAACCCGTCTGATGCCACGATCGTAACAGCTGTTAACCAATTATAGGCAATTATCATTATTCTATCTACTTATCCAAGACTATAATTCAGGCATTTAAGACATTCCTTTCAGTGTTCCTGTTCCTAGGGTTCATGCCACATCTTAGGATCTATCATTCAATCTAGTTTTCAGGTCCTAGGATTCATGCCATACCCTACGATCTATCATTCAATCTAGTTTTCAGGTCCTAGGATTCATGCCATACCCTAAGATCTATCATTCAATCTAGTTTTCAGGTCCTAGGATTCATGCCATACCCTAGGATCTATCATTTATCTCAGAGATGCATTAATGTTTGTAATTAACTAAGGAAAGTCACTCTACCCACAAAATCGGGAGTAATGGGGGCGTGATCGGCAGGTCCACATGCCTCCACAACCCCCAAAGCCACAACAGAACGAGGTCCTAACACAAGGATCAATTACAAGGAACCACTCAGATTAGGATAAAAGTATTTCAAACAAGTAGAGGAACTTATTCTGAGAAGAACGGAATCTTAAACGCGGAAATCGGACCTTAAACGGGTCAAAAATGACAACTCTGACCCAAATCAGACGTTTGGAACATTTTCCAGACGTCTTAAAAAGGGGTCCAGGTCATACCTCACTCCGCGCTGCTCCTCAGACGTCCAGAGGTCCTGCTGAACCATCTGTACCTAGTTCCAGACGTCCGACAACCTCTCCAGACATCTGGAGACGCTCTCCACCGTCTGGTGACCCGCCTAGACGTTTGAACTGCGTGGGAGTGCGTGTCCCCGCGCCTTCCTGATAACACCACACAAGGGGGTAATAATTAGGTTGAATATGGCCCATCTTTAGAATAAAAGGCACAACATAAGTAGAATAGGAGCATTACATGCATCAAGCACTAAGATTGCTTATAAACTGTATTAATGGCCATTTGTGTAAAGCATTTGTCAAAGCAGGCCTCAGATGAGCAATCGGACCGCACGGATGGATTCAGAACGACGAACGGAATCCAACGGACTCAAGATCGGCCAAATCCGACATCCGGAGCTCCCACAATGGGCCCAAGAAATTCTGACCGTTGATCTGGAGATCAACGGCCCAGAGAGCGCCACGTCAGCCTGGCCCCACTGCACGCACACCCTCAGTCGGCCAAGGACAAATCCCGGTCGTCGATCTTCGATCGAACGGCCGAGATCCGTGCGCTCGCCTGCGGTCGCCGCGACAAAGCGCGGGCGTGGCGCAATGGTTAGCGTGCACGCCCGCATCGCCGCGACACGCGTTCGAGCCACGCGGAGCGGATTTTTAAGGCGAGCGGGGGGGCGCGGAAAAATTGGGCCGCCCGATGAGCAGCGGGCGGCAAGGATCTCGCCACGCGGCGCGACGACAGCTCGCAAGCGGCCACGCACGCGCACACGCGCGCCCAAGGCGTGATCTCAGTGCAGGCGCAGAAGATCAGACGGCTCTCGTTCAGCAGCCACGGATCGCGTGAAGAGGAAGACCGGGGCGGCAGGAGGGCTTCACCGACGTTTGTGGAAGCGATTTTAGCGACGCTCTGGATGTCGCTAATGGCCATTCTTCTTTTAGGAAGCCCTTAACTCTATTTAAACCCCCTTCTACCACCATTCAAGGCATACTCTCCCACTTGCAACTACTCCACTCTCTTAGCTAGCTTTAGGCACTCTTGTAATCACCGAAGACGGCGAGCCGCTGACGGAGCCTCCTCCACCGCCGTGGCTGCCTCGTCGCTCTCCACTCTCTCTCCATCTCTCTCTTTGTTTTAAGCTTTCATTTACTTTTGTTAAAGCATGTATTTAATGTTGTAAGTTATGAACTATGAATGCATGTTTAATGAAATTATTTTCCGTCCAATTGCCATTTTAATTTCTATTCAAAGTGCATGATCAAAACCAAGAGCTTTCTAACCCTAAACTCTCTCTATCTCTCACTCTCGCTTTTCAAAATCGTCTCTTTCGCAAGCAAAACTCTGCCTTTTTCGTGACAAGTGATAAACAAAATCCGATTTCCACGCCTCCCTGAGACCGACACTCGGACTCACCTCCGTTTACTTCTTTTAAAATCGACGTATCAAGTGCGACTATAACGACACCTCTTAACACACACGCACAAGAGCACGTCACTTCCCGAAATGAATCCTGCATGCGTGACGAAAACTTTCTCAACACAGCATGGTCGTATCAGCAAAAGCCTGTATAGGAGGAAATACGTACCTCTCAGTCGTGTGGAGCTCCTTCTAGACGTTGCATGCGTCGTATGGATGTAGGTCCAGACGTCTGATTCTGGGAAAAATTCCCAGAATCAGAACCTCCTTCGTCTTCTTTTCGCTGCTCGCGGCCGTGCTGCGCTCGTCCGCCCGCTGCCCGAGCTACAGCAGTACCAGGGGAGCCTCCCCAACACAACGCTCCTCCGCGTGCCCGCCGGCCGGCCTCGAGTTGCTCCGGCGAGCTCTCTCTCCCTCACGGCATGCGTGCTCTCTCCTCTTCCCTCTCGCTGCACCTCTCCTCTCCGCCACTGCACCCGACAGCAGTTGCTGCCCTCGCTCTCGTGCTTGCGCTGGGGAAGGAGACGGATGAATGTGGGTGGCGTGAGGGAGAGGAGGAGGGTTTTTGTAGACGGGGGGGAGGGGGGGCAGTTTCTGCAGGTCGGCGAGGGGAGAGAAAAAGAAGAGGGCGGCGGGTTTCAGTCTGCACGCAGCACACGCGCAGACTCGCGATCGTACGCACGCAAAAATTAATTTCTAGACGTCTAGGAAAGCGTCCAGACGTCTGGACCAACTCCCAGACGTCTTAAAGTGTTTTGATGTCACAGTCTTAACAATTGGCCCTTGAGTATGGAGTACCAAGGAGAGTGACTATCCCCCTGTTTAGTGCAGAGTGGAGCTAGTCGCCCTTGGGTTGGGACCCGGGGTTAGGATTGGCCACCCTGTACCGACTTCTTGGCCCTCGCATATACAGTACCGAGGAGAGCTACTAGTGTAGAGAGAGAGCTAGCCACCCCACGGGGCCCGAGGTTCAACTAGCCACCCTATACCGACTTGTTAAGCCCACTTGGCAAACCAGGGTAGTTAGGCGAGGGTGCACGAACTGTGGAAGGGCGAGACCCCTATTTCGTTCTTAGGGGCTAGACCCCTATTACTGAGAGGGCTCTGCCCTATACTAGTTCCGTGCTGTGCTTTGGGCGCACCCGCTAACGGAAACGACTGACCGCGTGCCAGTGCGGGGTAGCTACTCGTGCGCTTATCGCGCGTGCCGTAGTCACCGTTACGTCTGTCCGAGACCTTAGGGTGGTTGACTGGGTGTAGGATCACCACGGGGGATTCTCCCGGCCAAGAGAGCACCACGTGCGACTTCTACTCTTCGGAAAAGACTGCAATCAAGATCGTTCCCACGAGGAACATTCGAGATCAAGAAAGAGACCTGATAAATAAACAAAGTGATGGAAAAGAATAATCAGTAAAGGAAGTAAATTGAAAAACAACAGCTACCTGTCCACCTTTACAGATTTAGTTAGTTGGTTGCCACTCTATTCAGCGTTCGCTGACATTTTGTACTCATAACCCCTTTTCAGGTCCAGGTGTTGAGCAACCAAAGCCTACGGCTGCAGAGGGTGTTGGGCCCAGTAGAACCCAGTAGTTGTAGCTTCTTATTGTACTCCTTTTCTATTATAGTGAGTAGTTTCTTGCACTTCTGTACTCTTACATTTTGTACTTTATATTCCTGTACCCATTTACTTTTCTACTGTTGTAATGGTGTGTACTGTAGTAGTTTTACTTCTTTACTGCTGTACTTTTGTTACTATTAGTTGCTTAGCATAGTGAATGTGGTTTACTTTCCTGCTTTTTGGTCACTTTCTCGTTGGACGACTGGGTCTTGGGATCAGTCGAGTCGGTCCGGTCTCGTGTCCTGTAGGGATTTGGGAACCGGGTCGTAACAATAGACGTTTGGAGTTAAGGCCAGACGTCTGAAAGCTCATTTATCGCGAAGGTACGTAATCTCCCTGCGCCATGCATATCGCAGCAGGGATATGTGTTGGTTGACCGCGCCTATGTTGTCGTATGCAGGTGCAGCCTTGGGAAGGAGCACGAACGCCGCACTTTTGGACGTCTGATCAGATCACCAGACATCCGGAGGTGCGTTCAGACGACCAGAGGCATCGATCAACATCTGGAACTGCCTTCAGATGATCGCAGAGAAGGCCTGGATGCCCGAGGACACCGCAGGGACTAAAGGTAAGGTTCCGGTATCTTTTAAGATATCTAGACTTGTTCCCAGATGTCTGATTTTGAGTAGTAGGCACGTTTTTAACCCGTTTGGAGTCCGTTTTACGCAAACGAAATACTTGTATTTTCCTTGCGAGTTTCTCTACATACTAGAGTCCTTTGTATACTGTTCCGAACCCTCCTTTTGTGATGTATTCCCTGGTATAGGGTTTCAGCCTGCTGCGTATTTGGGGCCCGTAGAGACGCCTGGGTCTGCGGTTCGAGCCCTCATTACTCCCGAATTGCCTGGTAAAGTGGTTTAATTCTGTTAATAATGTTTAATAAGAATGTGCTTGTGGAAATAGCCGAATAGAACCCTAGGACGTGCAATGTGTAGATTCTTCCATTCCAGGAGGGGTGACTTAATAAATTGTGGAATAGAATATAAACAATCTCACAAAATAGACAAACACATAATGTACACAATAATTTTTTAGGTGGAAACCCAAACCGGGTGAAAACCACCACCTAACCCTCTCGAGTTAGGATTTTCCGATCAACCAAGTTGATCAAATCCACTAAACGAATCACTTTAAACGAGGGTGATTCAACCTCAATTACAACCACGCTACTTTATACGAGGGTAGCGTACCTCAAACCCCTTCTCTTCATGAGAAGGATTTTGTCTCACGAAGGAGACGGGAATTCGCAAAGCGAATACCCAATCAAATAACAAAGATAAATGACAACAATCCTATAGAGCCAACCAAGTAATTTAAACTTAGCTTCTATAGGAATTAGGCAACTCCCCTTTGCAAGGAGTGCGTCGGATCGATGACGTGGGTGCGTGAGCCACGCAACAGCGCAACGTCGCTCTCGTGAACTACAGCGGGAGAGCGGGTACGCAAAGGGAATTTAGCTCTCTGGATGATGGAACTTAAGCTTGGAGAGCAAGAGCTTTTCTTGGACACGAAAGAGTAGAAAGTATGTTGCTTAGGTGTATCTTAGTGTGCAAAGGCTCCCCTCTATTTATAGAGGCCTTAGGAAGGCTTTGGAAGGCTTAGGAAAGCTTCCATAGCCGTTGGGTGCAAAGCCCAAGAGAATCAGGCCGAAATCAGGGACAATGATTGCATTGACAGGGTAATCAGACGTCTAATTCTGGCATCAGACGTCTGGAAGATCACTTTAAGACGTCTGAAAACAAGGTCAGACGTCTGATTTTAGGCGGGTCTCTTCCTGACTTGAATCAGATCTAAACAGGGTTCTAGCGCTAGTCCATCAGACGACATACAGGACGTCTGGACTATGTATGGACGTCTGGAAACCTACTTTTTCGTGGGAATGGATTTGCAACGGCTAGAAAATCTCTAAGAAGAGATTTTCGGGTCAGTCGAGGCAAAACGGTCAATTATCAGACGTCTGGAAAGGCTTAAGGACGTCTGATAAGGCTCTAACGGTCATATCCTTGAGTGTATGGTAATACAGCCAACGGTCCACTAATTGGACTTCTGGCAAAGTCATCAGACGTCTCCTAAGATGTCTGCTCTAAGGTTTGGACGTCTGATTTCATCAGACAGAACTAACTATATCCAGCCTAAATGTTATCAGACGTCTGAATCAACAGTCAGACGTCTTAAAACACATTATCAGACGTCTAATTTGGGAATTAGACGTCTGGAAATTCTGTTTGAACCCTATATTGGTTTTCTAAGTTTTCTACAGAAAACCTAAGTATCCTAGGGTTGTGTGGGTGTTCCTAAAACTACTGTTAGGGTACTTTGAGGCTCTTTAACATGAATCTAAGTAAAAAATAAAGAGCAACAAAATAACGACAAAAGTACATGAAAGGAATAAAATGGAATTCTATCCTATTCTTCTTGTCCTTCCACCTTCAATCTATCGCTCCTCGCGAATCCCCTCTGTTCTCCATCAAGCTCCTCTAATCTGTCTTGGATGCGAGCTCGAATTCCGTCTAATCACGTCTCCATTTGCAATTGACCTGAAATCTAAGACTCCAAGTGCAAATATTAAATAACACGTGTTTTGTTATCATCAAAATAAATGATCGTGGTGCTCTAGCACTAACAATCTCCCCCTTTTTGATGATGACAAAATCATAAATAATAATGCAAAAAATCCTCCCCTTTTTGACATTATCAAAAAGGCTTGATTGATTTTAAATTTTCTATAACTCCCCCATAAAACATGCTCTTCTATAAATTTTTTTTAACAAAGGTAATGTCCTCCCCCCTTTTTTATGACAACAAGATAGCTATTATTTTTCTCCCCCTTTCTAAAGGAAATTTAGCTACCTTATATCTCCCCCTTAAAAATTGACAATTAGCTTATAATTTTTTGCTCCCCCTATCTAAATGCTTATGATAAAAAGATAAGGTAAATGGTTTTTACCTTACCTACCATGGCCAATAAAATGGCCCGAATGGTGGTGGTGGATGCCACATTGGATGGGGCTCCCATCCGTAGCTCGGAGGCCCGGGCATTGGCGCCGGTCTCCAGTCTGGTGGTCGACGTGCGGCGGGTCCGTCGTTTGTTCGTCGTCTCATCGGTCTTCTTGTTCTCCTCCTTGGTCTACTCCTTGGTTCTCCCAACTCGAGTTGACCAGCCTTGAGTTTGTAGGTCCAGTCCTTTGTGTTGTAGTTATCTCTGAAACCTACAAAATAAGATTCCAATTCTTTTTTCGGTATCCAAGTGGGCTTGGATCCGGATCTGTTAGCGGGTCTCCTTGACGGAGATCCTTTCTTAACCTTAGGGTTATAAAAATTATCTACTTTGTTGATTAATTTGTTGGAGTTTTCCCTAAGACATGCAATTTCTTTTTCTATAATATTCATCTTAGTCTTTAAATCAGAAATTTCTATTTTTAGACTAACATTTTCCTTAATCAATTTATTATTTTCATTGATGAGGTTATGATTTTCTAGTAATAGGTTATCATTTTTAGGACTAGCTTCTAGATCCTTAAGTTTTACTTCTAACCTATCATTTTCAGATTTAAGAAAACTAAGATTCTTTTTCATGCTTTTGTTTTCTATTTTTAGTGATTTACTAAGCTCATACAACTCATTAAAAGCATCTTGTAAATCAGAATTTACCTCGTTGTCTAAGTCGCTTTCGCTTTCACTGTCGCTTCCTCTGGCCATGAAACCAAAGCAAGCGGTTTCTTCTTCTTTTTCTTCTTCATCTTCCTCCGAGCTCGAATCGTCCCAAGTGGCTTGGAACGCCTTCTTCTTAGACTTCTTCTCCTTTTCCTTCTTCTTCTCCTTTTTGAGAAGAGGGCACTCTAGTCGTAGGTGCCCTTTCTCGTTGCAGTGATAGCAACGTCTCGGGCTTTCCTTCTCCTTTTTCTCTTTCTTTGATTCCCTACAAAACTTGGAAAATTTTTTAAGTAGAATTCTAAAGTCTTCGTCGTCGGAACTTACCTTGCTATCCGACGTGGCTTTGAAGGCAAGAGTCTTCTTTGGTTTAGGCTCCGGTGTATCCTTATTCTTCTGCTTCAACTTAGTCTCGTAGGCCATTAGATTGCCTAGGAGATCTTCCATGTTGAGCTCCTCCACTTCATTCGCCTCCTCGATGGCGGTGGCTTTCTGTTCCCACTCCGGTCCAAGGGAACGAAGAAGCTTCCCTTGAAGCTCCCCCTTGATGAAAGTCTTCCCTAAAGCTTTCAAGTTATTTACAATGAGAGTGAATCTAGTGTTCAGTGGGCGGGAAATTCCCAAACCCAAAGACCACCTTTTCAGTCCCGCCCACAGCCCTCTCATCACTACCAGCCGCCTCAGCCTCGGCCCAACCCTACTTATCCATCAGGGCCAAATCAAGATCAAATGTCCTTAATCCTTCAGACTCTGGCTGACATTCAAAAATCGAATGCGGCCATTCAAAAACAGCACAAGGACGAGCTTACTGAAGTTAAAACTCAGCTGGCCCAGTTGGCAAATTCTCGCCAGCCAGGCACACTCCCTTCCCAACCTCTTCCTAACCCAAATAACGTGCCAACCCCGAAGCGCGTTATGAATCCAAATTTAGGCCACGCTCAATGGATTTATCAGGCCCCTACTGCCCCATCTCCAGACGAGATGGAAGCCTCAACTTCGCGTGCGGGATTTCAGCAGCAGCCACCCCTCCTACCAAACCCAAACCAAAATCAGGCCGGATTAAATTCTGTAACAACACGTAGTGGTAAGACAACTCAGGACCCGCATTATCCAAACCACTCCCAGCCTGATAACGATGACCCTAGGATAGTTAGCCAAGGTACCGCTGTTCCAAACCCACAACCTGGACCTATCCTAGAGGAACCAACCAAGATCCCGTTTCCCAAGGCCCTGACCAAGGGAAAGAAGACCACCAAACCCGTGGCCCCTGAGGAGGACCTGGTCAAGCTCTTTGAGCAGGTCCACATAAACATCCCCTTGATGGATGCAATCCGCCACGTACCAGCTTACGCACGATTTCTAAAGAATATATGTACACCCCAGCGTAAGCCGCGAACCAAGGGAGGGAGCCCAATTGTTCTGTCAGAGCAAGCCAGCTCTGTAATCCTTAGTAGACTCCCACCCAAGGCAAAAGATCCTGGAACTCCCCTGATCTCCTGTAAGATAGGTGGTACCCAATTTGATAGAGCATTGTTAGACTTAGGTGCATCTATAAATCTGATACCCACATCCTTACTTGACCATCTAGAAGAATCTGAGCTGAAACCAACCGAGGTGACATTACAATTAGCAGATCGATCTATAAAGTCACCAAAAGGGATTCTCGAGGATGTTATCGTGAGAGTGCGGGATTTCTATTTTCCAGTGGACTTTATAGTCTTAGACATGGATGCACCTGAGAACCCTAGGGATACACCAATCATCCTAGGGAGACCTTTCTTGGCTACTGCTAGAGCCAACATCAGCTGTGAGGAGGGCCAAATAGAGCTTAAGTTTGGAGATCAAACACTGAAAATTGATATATTTAAGGCCCAACAAGGAATTAATTGCGGCGTCATCGAGCAAATTTGTGACATCAAGACTTTGGTTGATGAATCACACCTCCAGAATGACTTGAGTATTCCTCATCAACCACAGAAGGATCTTGACCCGCAAACAGAGGAGTCAAATCCAGATGTGAACAACCCAGTAACTCCCACCCTTGAACCTCACATCTATACTGAACCACCCGCTGCTGCTGAAAACCCCATCCTCGAACTGAAACCCCTTCCTGCTCATTTGAAATACATCTTTTTGGGTTCTAATCAGACCCTTCCTGTGATCATCAATTCCAACCTCAGTCCTGAACAGGAATCCCGTCTGATTGTTGTCCTCCAGCAACATCGCAGAGCCATCGGATGGACCCTCGATGATTTGACTGGAATAAGTCCCTCTTATTGTACTCATCATATCTATTCAGAAGAGGGCACACGACCTTCTCGTGAAATGCAGAGACGCTTAAACCCCAATCTGCAGGAGGTCGTGAAAAAGGAGATCATCAAGTGGTTAGATGCCGGGATCATCTACCCGATCTCCGATAGTCGTTGGGTGAGCCCAATTCAGGTCGTGCCTAAGAAGGCAGGACTCACCACTATAACGACTGAGACCGGAGAAATCATTCCTACCCGATTAGCCAACTCGTGGAGAGTCTGTATAGATTACCGTCGACTCAATTCCTCCACGAAGAAGGATCATTTCCCACTACCCTTCATTGACCAAATTCTCGAAAAACTAGCGGGAAATAGGTTCTTCTGCTTTCTTGACGGGTACTCCGGTTATAACCAGGTGGCAATCCATCCTGAGGACCAAGAAAAGACCACGTTCACCTGCCCCTTCGGAACATACGCTTTCCGAAGGATGCCTTTCGGTCTTTGCAATGCACCCGCTACTTTTCAGCGATGCATGCTTGCCATATTCTCAGATATGGTAGGTGATTATCTGGAAGTCTTCATGGATGACTTTTCAGTTTTCGGAGCATCATTCGACGATTGCCTCCAACACTTGGTCCAGATACTCAGGCGGTGCATCGACGTGAATTTGGTTCTTTCCTGGGAAAAGAGCCATTTCATGGTGCCTGAGGGAATTGTCCTGGGACACTCAATTTCGGAGAAAGGTATCCAAGTGGATCGAGCTAAGGTTAATCTGATTTCTCACCTTCCTATGCCTAGCTCGATCAGGGACATCCGATCCTTTTTAGGGCATGTCGGTTTTTATCGACGATTTATCCCTGATTTTTCAAAAATCGCACGCCCCCTGACCACTCTTCTCTCCAAGGATGTTCCCTTCGAAATCTCCAAGGAATGCACTCAAGCATTTGAAATCCTGCGTGACCGAGTCACCCAAGCCCCGATCCTACAGTCCCCTGATTGGTCTCAACCTTTTGAGATCATGTGTGATGCATCCGACTTCGCTGTAGGAGCGGTTTTGGGGCAGAAAAATGACAAGAAACCTGTGGTCATTTACTACGCCAGCAAAACACTCGATGAGGCTCAGCGTAACTATACAGTTACTGAGAAAGAGCTGCTAGCTGTAGTATTTGCCCTAGAGAAGTTCAGATCGTACCTTCTGGGTTCCCATGTCATCATATACTCGGATCACACGGCTGTGAGGCATCTCCTTGCAAAGAAGGACGCGAAGCCTCGATTGATCCGATGGATCTTGCTGTTGCAAGAATTTGACCTCGAGATTCGCGATAAAGCGGGAAAACAAAACGTGGTAGCTAATCACTTGTCCCGTCTTCCTTCTGAAATGATAGACCCTTCCGGACCCATCACTGAGCATTTTCCCGATGAGCACCTGCTGACTATTGGTACTAGCCTTCCATGGTTTGCTAATATTGTAAATTACTTGGCATCTCATTAGACCCCGTCCGATTGGCCGAAGGCCAAGAAAGACAAACTACGCTCCGATGCCAAGTATTACATTTGGGAAGACCCGTACCTCTTCCGCATAGGTGCCGATCAGATCATCCGGAGATGTGTCCCGGAAGGGGAAATCAACAATATCCTCTCTTTCTGCCATGACCAGGCATGCGGTGGCCATTTTGCCGGGCATAAAACCGCATCAAAAGTCCTCCAGTGCGGCTTTTACTGGCCCACACTGTTCAAAGACGCATACAGTCATTGCAAGGCATGCAGTCGTTGCCAGACTTTGGGCAACATGAGCCATCGCGACATGATGCCTATGCAACCGATTCTAGTATGCGAAATCTTTGATGTTTGGGGGATTGATTTTATGGGCCCCTTTCCTGTTTCGGATGGTTTCGAATACATTCTGTTGGCTGTGGACTACGTGTCCAAATGGATCGAAGCCATACCGACCCGAACCTGTGATCACAAAATCGTTCTCAAATTCATTCATCAACACATTTTCTCAAGGTTCGGGATTCCTCGTGCAATAATCTCTGATGGGGGGACCCATTTCACAAATGCTCAGTTTAGGTCACTGATGACCAAATACGGGGTGTCTCACCGAATCTCTACTCCTTACCACCCCCAAACTAATGGTCTAGCTGAGCTGTCTAATCGGGAGATCAAGAAAATCCTGCAAGTCACTGTTCGACCTGACAGGAAGGACTGGTCGTCCCGACTTCCGGAAGCATTGTGGGCCCATAGGACCGCCCACAAGACCCAATTAGGCATGTCTCCCTTTAGACTGGTGTACGGAAAGGCATGCTACCTTCCCGTCGAACTGGAGCATAAAGCCTATTGGGCAGTACGGAACTGTAATCTGGATCTTTCTAAGGCTGGTACCCACAGAAAACTCCAAATCAGCGAGATCGATGAATTACGCATAGACGCGTACGAGAACTCGCAAATCTACAAGGAGCGGGTTAAAGCCTTCCACGACAAACACATCTCGAGAAAGATCTTTCATCCTGGTCAAAAGGTCCTACTCTTTGATGCCCGACTCAAACTCTTCCCAGGAAAACTGAGATCTAAGTGGGTCGGACCATATTTGGTCCGACAGGTTTTTGGAAATGGAGCAATCGAAATCAGTCCACTCAGCCACGATTCTGAACCTTTCATCGTGAATGGTCAAAGACTCAAGCCGTTCATTGATGTAACTTCTACTGATTTGGCTGAGGCATCTTATATCCTCCTTTCCCCTTGAGCTTATTGCGCCCAGCCGATGGCGTAAAACTCAGCGCTTAACGGGAGGCAGCCCGTCATTCTCTTTGAAAACCTGAAACTTGTTCTGACACCTTTCAGCACTCGAAGTTCACCCTTGTAGACAGCCGACCCCAACTCAGATGTTCGCATCTGAGATTTGAAATCGTCCGCAAAAATTCAACCCGACCCATCCACTCACCCAAATTTCTGTCTTAAGGAATGAACTAAGACCCCCTAGGTTACAATGAGGACATTGCAAATCTTAGGCATGGGGGGGAAGGAAAGTGCAAAAACTTGTAAGAAAAGGTTTCAAACAAAAAATTCACATATGCCAAAAATACCATAAAAATTAAAAAAAATTTTTCGAAAAAGAATAAGAGGAAAAGAGGAGAAGGAAAATTTTGTGAAGGAGAAAAGAAATAAAATGAAAAAGGAGCACAAAATTATGAGAAAAAGTGATAGTCATTAGTAAGGAACTAAGGAATTAACCTAAGTTCTAGACCTCATTCAAGGAAATAACTGAAAAGTGCACAATGAGATTAGTAAGAATGCAAACCCTAGGCATTCTTGAATAAACTCTTAGTACCCATTAAGATCTGGACACTCCTCAAGAGGTTGAGGAAAATGAAAAGCTGAAGTATTAGGTCCAAGGCTTAGGAAGTATTCGGCCTCATTAACTAATTTTTGGTTTACGGGACTCAGCAACCTAAGCACCCTAATCTCACACACAGCCTGGTTCAGTAAGCGTAAAAATCAGAATCACGCAGAAGCGTCGCAAAAATCTGAAAAGAACACCTAGAATAGGAGCGGCCGATCAACACAAGTTGATTTGGACGAGTTCCCAGCGCAGAGAGGCGGGAAATCCCCTCGAAGACGCGTAACAAAATATCATCTCCTCGGTGCTTGTCTCTTAGGATATTTACATATCCTACGGGGGGCATGTAAGCACTCTGCTGGTTCAGATTCCATGGATGGCATTATCTCGAAGTGTCAATTGCCAGGGTCTGGATTCGGCCACGGAATACCATGGATGGGATTATCTCGAAATCTCAATAGCCAGGGTTCCGGGGGTTGCCATGGGCGGTGCTATCTCGAAGCATCGATCGCCAGGAACCCTTGAGGATTGATGATGGGAGCAAGGAATCTGATACAGACCGTGTTGAAAAGCCAATCCTAGGCTAGAACTAAAAAGAAAAAGAGAGAGAAAACTCTCCAAACAGAAAAACTTTCTATCTCTCTCTTACAAAACGCACTGCGAACCGAGCCAGGGCTAAAATCATTTTAAGCACGGGTGCTTTAACCACGAAGTCCAATAAACCTTAGGTTAGTTCTTGCGGGCCTTAAAAACCTTTGCTAAAAGACTGAGGCTAAGGCTAGACAGGTTTGGATCTTGATTGGTACTAGAGTACCTTTTAGGCCTATGATCAGCATTCTAACCTAATCTATGAAGGCACTTATCTAAAACTATTGAAAACTTCATGGTCTAGAACAAGGGTTGAAACCTTAAGTTTTTGCTAAGGGACTAGCAAAAGCTAGGCATGGGGGTATGATGAGAACCTCATCATGAGCCATAACTAGCTCATTTTGACCCAATACAAAGGATAAAAGCTCCTACATATCTCAAGGAAAAGCTTAACTCAGAGAATTCTGAGTTTGAGAAGAAAACCAGTCATAAGGGGTAAAAGTGCAATTTTACCAGTATAAACTGCATGCAGGGTAATTCAGGGACCAAACACAGGTCAAAACAGCTTAATAAGAATAAAAGTGGGATGAGATGATCTAGCAAGGGCTACAGCACTTCCAAGGAACCAAATGATAATCTGTAACCCTAAAACAACCCACTTCAATTCACAAGGTTCGAGGCAAAGTAAAAATAGAATAAACCCTCTAAAATTCATAGAAAAATAATCTCTAGGGTTTAGAACCTTCAATTTGGCCTTTAGAACCCATTTTGACCTACATTGAGAACCATGCCCAATTAATAACTTAATTTGGGTTTTTGCGCAAATTGACCGGTCAAACAAGGTTTAATATGAAAATAAAATTCACCATCAGATTCCTTAGGTCCTAATTAGTCATGTATAAAAACTTGAGCCTAAGAAGAAACCTCCTTGACCGACTTCACACTTTGGTCCTCATATATTTACTCTTTGGCCCTCAACTTTTGAACCCTCGCATTTTGGCCCCTAACTCTCCTTCGTTCTTTGCAATCAGGTCCCTCCTGCAAAACCCTGCCAGCACCATGCTCCGGCGACCTTGCGCGGAGCATGGCGCCGCGCAGGGTGAGGTGAGGGACCTGGCAAGTAAACCGGGGGTGCCCTGCGTCGTCAGCCGTCGCAGGAGCACCCCCCTGGTCATTGTAGGCCACCATACCGGCCGTGCGAACGCACGGACGGTATGGGTTCATGTTCCGACCATTCTCCGGCGAGGGAGACACGTCGTCTCCCTCCGCCTTCCTCCCTGCTTCATCCCTATAAATACCCCCCGCCGCTCCACCGACGAGGGCAGCCTGGATCTGACGGAGAAAACCCCCAGCTTTCTTCTCTTCTTCCTCCGGCAGACGCTCACCAGCTCCGGCGGCTTCCTCCCCCTCCACCTCTTCGCTCTGCTGCACTTCCAGCAGCAGAGACTTCCTCCCCTGCTCTTCCCGCGCCACGCCGCACCCAGCTGGCGCCTCTCCGGCTCTCTGCTCGCCGCCGCCCCTCTCCCTGAGCATCGTCTTCTCCGGCGACAGTCGATACGACTGTCGCCCCGTTCCTCCCCCTTCGTCCCTGCAAGTAAGCTAGAGCTACTCCCCTTCTCCTCCTCTTTCTTTCCCTGTTTTCAATTTATTCAATTAAGCCCTCTACCGACCCTGACCACCTTCACCCCCTTCGCCTCCGACCACCCTCCGGCGAGCCGTTCCCATCACCTCAGCAACCCACACGGCTCGCCAACCCTCACCGCACCTCCGCCTCATCACACTGAGCACCTCCCACTCCTCCACTGCCACTCCACACCTCCGTAACACTCCCCCGAACAAACCCATTCCTCCGGTTGCAGTCCGACCCAGGGCTGCCACCAGACACCTCCTTACGGCCTGCCGCGCAGCTCCTCACCTTCGCCGTGCCACGGCGAAGGTTCCCCAGTGGTTTGATTAGGCCGCGAGGCCATATTCGTGTCCGACAGGTTTTGAGGTCCGACAGCCATTGACGCACATTAAAGCAGCTTCTCCCGCGCTCCAGGCTTGAGGACGCCAGGTCTCCAGCTGCTGCGGGGTACGGGGCGTCGTGCTAAGGCAGTCAGCCAGCAACTTATGCAGATGGAAGCAGCAGCTGCAGAAGCCAAGCCGCGGTCTCCCAGCAGGCGCACGCGAGGGACGGTCTGCGTTTAGTCCCACATCGGTAAGCCTCACACACGTTCCACTGTTTAAATTGATTTCGTGCACTACCCTCATTGCCTCAGTACACGGGGTGAGGTCCCCTTACACCCGCCCGGTTACCCGGTCTCGTCCGCGCTCACGCCTCGCGGACCTGACCCGACCCGACTTAGACTGACTGCACTCCTCGCCCACCACGCACGCCGGTGGGCCTGGACCCGGGCCTGACCCGAACCCGATTACCCGGTAGCTCTGGGAGAGCTTTCCTAAGAGTGGTTTCAGAGAGAAAGAGAGACGCGGGGGAGGGAGGGTAGAGTAGGTTTTGCCTCTTGACGAAAAACTCTGAAGTGTGCAGGCCAAAGAAGAAGAAGAAGACCCGCGGAAGAAGAAGTGCAGGCGAAGAAGAAGGAGCTGCACTGTAGCAAATGCTCAGTTAAGTCGTCGAAGCACCGGGTCAGACGACGGAAAGTCAGCAGCCAGAGCAACACAGAAGGCAGGCTGAAGAAGAAGGAAGAGCAACGGCCAAAGCAGAAGAAGAAGGAAGGAAGACTTAGTAGCTGAAGGCAGAAGCACCAGGCCACAGAAGAAGAAGAAGAGAGGTCAAGGCAGAAAACCAAAGAAGAAGAAGAACAAGGAGCTCTGAAGAAAAAAAAAGAAAAACATCACCAACGCAGGAACAGCAGGAAGAAGAAGAAGATTATCACCATAGCAGAAACCAAGGAAGAAGAAGAAGGAGATCTGAAGAAAGAGAAAGAAAGAAGAACATCACAACAAATTCTTTCCCTCTCTCTTTATTTTGTAAAAGAAACATGTATATCTCTAGAATACGACTTGCTCCCTGAGTTCGACCTCGGGAACTCTTTCATTTTCCGAGTAAAAAAATTTTTATTTGAAATGTTGGTAATAACCGGCTCTACTACAACGTTATAACAAACCCGGTGAAACCCGACGTTCCATTTTGGCGCCGCTGCCGGGGAGCAACGGCCATTCTAGAGGTAAACATTCCTGTATCTTTTAATTTCTGATAATCTCCTTTCTTTTGTGCAGCTACAGGAACTAGACAAGCAACCACACAACCACTCCGAAGACAGGTAAATCTTTTCTCTCACTATTAACCCCTACACTCTAAAGAGAAAGAAAAGAAAAGAACAAAGCAATATAGGGCTAACCTGTCTTCCATACTTAGTAACCATAAAAAGTTGCATGTTTTCAACTCATCACTCCTGCACACTATTAAGGGTATTTAAGGGCTAACACATTCTTGCTTGAGCCCTAATTACCCAACAAAGAGTTAAATGGACCAAGTAGAGCCAACATAAGGTCAAACATTAGGATTTCCGTAGAGACACACCCCTTAATCAAGAATTGAGGAAATCCTAAAGAGGTGTGCCCAAGCCATTGATTGAAAATAATTAACAAGAAAAATCCTAAACAATTGGCTCTCTCTAAACACTTGAACCCTAAAAGACAGGACCTAAAAGCTCTTAAAGAAAACAATAGGTAAAGTTGACCCCTTTGGGTTAACCAACCTTAAATTAGGTCACTCTTTGCACTTAAAAAGACTAAAGTTCAAGTGAAACCTTAAGCACCCTGATCTTAAAATTGGTAGACTTAAGAGGTCAAGATCCCCATTCTGGTCTACCTGGAACCGCAGTGACAAGAGAGGTCGGGTGAGGGAAACCCTGTAACCCGTGGGGACGCTCTACCGTGTAGGGGTCTTCGCGGGACTCTCCCTCTCTGGCTGCCCAGGTAATTCTCAGGTGGACGATCTTTCTGATCAAGGGGTCCATCTGCCCCGCACCTCTATAGTCACCCAACACATTTTTGGGTGTCTTGATTGGGTCCAGCACCTTCTAAACTTACCTCTCCCAACTGTGCATGTACGGAAGGAGGTCTCTAAGACCACCCTTAAGACCCCCATTAGAAATTCGCTCTCGTCAAGGCCAAGCCTCGACGCCCGTATTTGTGCAGCAACACCCTCACATTATTCTCTCTTCTGATTCAGAACCAAGTTCTTCTTCTTCCCCCATCATGGCTCAGCCAGTTGAGGAAGAAAATAATCTGGAACACCAGCTCCAGCGACTCAATGACCTCTTCCAAAACTTCGTGCACCCACCGCAGCGTCCTATGATGCGGGACCACTACAATCCTGCTACGGTGGCCATTGAGCCTCGAGTCAGAATCCCGATTGGAGGACCTGATTCCGAACTAAAGCCCAACATGATTCATGCTATACCTAAATTCCATGGGCTTAATTCTGAAGATCCCTTCCAGCACATCAAACAGCTTAAGCATCTGGCCCACACTTTTGGATCAGATGCGCAAAATCGGGATATTCTTCTCATGAAGATGTTCTCCTTTTCTCTTATGGACAAGGCCGCCCATTGGTATCAAACTCAGACCCGGCCGATCAACACTTGGGAAGAACTTCAATCCGAGTTTTTGAAAAAGTTCTTTCCCGTTGGTCGAACCAACGCCTTGCACCATCAGATTACACACTTCACTCAACAATCAGGAGAACTTCTCCATGAGGCATGGGATCGTTTTCAGGATCTCATGAGGAAGTGCCCCCATCACGGAGTTCCTAAATGGGAATAAGTCCAATCTTTTTACCAGGGACTCCGTGAGGACATTCGCCTTTTCGTCAATGCAACCTGCGGAGGAAACATCATGGGTCAACATGAAGACACCGTATGGGAGATTCTCGAAAACATGTGCGAGAACTCCATCAACAATGACTCCATGGGATTATTCGACAGGACGAATACCCGCGCAGCGACGAATCTTAAGGGAGCACATGAGACGCAGGGCCTGTCCGCATCAGTCGACCTGGAATTAATGGCCAGTCGATTTGACAAGGTCTCAATCATTGAAAAGAAGGTGGATGAGCTGACTCAGCACTTGCAGCGAGCCACCTCTGCGCGTAACTCCTTTGCACAACCTCCTTCCACACAGGAGACTGTGCAAAACATCCTACACCGATCCTCCCCTGGGATGGATCCATATCCATCCCCATCTGATTCTTGGACTGGAAGATCATCCGATCCTTTCTTCACCAGCCGGGGGAACTCCATTCCTCCTTTCCCTGAGTCTCAGGAGGTTCCTCAGACCTGCGAGGACCTCAACGCCATCCAGAACGACCCATTCTCCAACACTTACAACCCTGGATGGCGAAACCATCCCAATTTTCAGTGGGCGGGAAATTCCCAAACCCAAAGACCACCTTTTCAGTCCCGCCCACAGCCCTCTCATCACTACCAGCCGCCTCAGCCTCGGCCCAACCCTACTTATCCATCAGGGCCAAATCAAGATCAAATGTCCTTAATCCTTCAGACTCTGGCTGACATTCAAAAATCGAATGCGGCCATTCAAAAACAGCACAAGGACGAGCTTACTGAAGTTAAAACTCAGCTGGCCCAGTTGGCAAATTCTCGCCAGCCAGGCACACTCCCTTCCCAACCTCTTCCTAACCCAAATAACGTGCCAACCCCGAAGCGCGTTATGAATCCAAATTTAGGCCACGCTCAATGGATTTATCAGGCCCCTACTGCCCCATCTCCAGACGAGATGGAAGCCTCAACTTCGCGTGCGGGATTTCAGCAGCAGCCACCCCTCCTACCAAACCCAAACCAAAATCAGGCCGGATTAAATTCTGTAACAACACGTAGTGGTAAGACAACTCAGGACCCGCATTATCCAAACCACTCCCAGCCTGATAACGATGACCCTAGGATAGTTAGCCAAGGTACCGCTGTTCCAAACCCACAACCTGGACCTATCCTAGAGGAACCAACCAAGATCCCGTTTCCCAAGGCCCTGACCAAGGGAAAGAAGACCACCAAACCCGTGGCCCCTGAGGAGGACCTGGTCAAGCTCTTTGAGCAGGTCCACATAAACATCCCCTTGATGGATGCAATCCGCCACGTACCAGCTTACGCACGATTTCTAAAGAATATATGTACACCCCAGCGTAAGCCGCGAACCAAGGGAGGGAGCCCAATTGTTCTGTCAGAGCAAGCCAGCTCTGTAATCCTTAGTAGACTCCCACCCAAGGCAAAAGATCCTGGAACTCCCCTGATCTCCTGTAAGATAGGTGGTACCCAATTTGATAGAGCATTGTTAGACTTAGGTGCATCTATAAATCTGATACCCACATCCTTACTTGACCATCTAGAAGAATCTGAGCTGAAACCAACCGAGGTGACATTACAATTAGCAGATCGATCTATAAAGTCACCAAAAGGGATTCTCGAGGATGTTATCGTGAGAGTGCGGGATTTCTATTTTCCAGTGGACTTTATAGTCTTAGACATGGATGCACCTGAGAACCCTAGGGATACACCAATCATCCTAGGGAGACCTTTCTTGGCTACTGCTAGAGCCAACATCAGCTGTGAGGAGGGCCAAATAGAGCTTAAGTTTGGAGATCAAACACTGAAAATTGATATATTTAAGGCCCAACAAGGAATTAATTGCGGCGTCATCGAGCAAATTTGTGACATCAAGACTTTGGTTGATGAATCACACCTCCAGAATGACTTGAGTATTCCTCATCAACCACAGAAGGATCTTGACCCGCAAACAGAGGAGTCAAATCCAGATGTGAACAACCCAGTAACTCCCACCCTTGAACCTCACATCTATACTGAACCACCCGCTGCTGCTGAAAACCCCATCCTCGAACTGAAACCCCTTCCTGCTCATTTGAAATACATCTTTTTGGGTTCTAATCAGACCCTTCCTGTGATCATCAATTCCAACCTCAGTCCTGAACAGGAATCCCGTCTGATTGTTGTCCTCCAGCAACATCGCAGAGCCATCGGATGGACCCTCGATGATTTGACTGGAATAAGTCCCTCTTATTGTACTCATCATATCTATTCAGAAGAGGGCACACGACCTTCTCGTGAAATGCAGAGACGCTTAAACCCCAATCTGCAGGAGGTCGTGAAAAAGGAGATCATCAAGTGGTTAGATGCCGGGATCATCTACCCGATCTCCGATAGTCGTTGGGTGAGCCCAATTCAGGTCGTGCCTAAGAAGGCAGGACTCACCACTATAACGACTGAGACCGGAGAAATCATTCCTACCCGATTAGCCAACTCGTGGAGAGTCTGTATAGATTACCGTCGACTCAATTCCTCCACGAAGAAGGATCATTTCCCACTACCCTTCATTGACCAAATTCTCGAAAAACTAGCGGGAAATAGGTTCTTCTGCTTTCTTGACGGGTACTCCGGTTATAACCAGGTGGCAATCCATCCTGAGGACCAAGAAAAGACCACGTTCACCTGCCCCTTCGGAACATACGCTTTCCGAAGGATGCCTTTCGGTCTTTGCAATGCACCCGCTACTTTTCAGCGATGCATGCTTGCCATATTCTCAGATATGGTAGGTGATTATCTGGAAGTCTTCATGGATGACTTTTCAGTTTTCGGAGCATCATTCGACGATTGCCTCCAACACTTGGTCCAGATACTCAGGCGGTGCATCGACGTGAATTTGGTTCTTTCCTGGGAAAAGAGCCATTTCATGGTGCCTGAGGGAATTGTCCTGGGACACTCAATTTCGGAGAAAGGTATCCAAGTGGATCGAGCTAAGGTTAATCTGATTTCTCACCTTCCTATGCCTAGCTCGATCAGGGACATCCGATCCTTTTTAGGGCATGTCGGTTTTTATCGACGATTTATCCCTGATTTTTCAAAAATCGCACGCCCCCTGACCACTCTTCTCTCCAAGGATGTTCCCTTCGAAATCTCCAAGGAATGCACTCAAGCATTTGAAATCCTGCGTGACCGAGTCACCCAAGCCCCGATCCTACAGTCCCCTGATTGGTCTCAACCTTTTGAGATCATGTGTGATGCATCCGACTTCGCTGTAGGAGCGGTTTTGGGGCAGAAAAATGACAAGAAACCTGTGGTCATTTACTACGCCAGCAAAACACTCGATGAGGCTCAGCGTAACTATACAGTTACTGAGAAAGAGCTGCTAGCTGTAGTATTTGCCCTAGAGAAGTTCAGATCGTACCTTCTGGGTTCCCATGTCATCATATACTCGGATCACACGGCTGTGAGGCATCTCCTTGCAAAGAAGGACGCGAAGCCTCGATTGATCCGATGGATCTTGCTGTTGCAAGAATTTGACCTCGAGATTCGCGATAAAGCGGGAAAACAAAACGTGGTAGCTAATCACTTGTCCCGTCTTCCTTCTGAAATGATAGACCCTTCCGGACCCATCACTGAGCATTTTCCCGATGAGCACCTGCTGACTATTGGTACTAGCCTTCCATGGTTTGCTAATATTGTAAATTACTTGGCATCTCATTAGACCCCGTCCGATTGGCCGAAGGCCAAGAAAGACAAACTACGCTCCGATGCCAAGTATTACATTTGGGAAGACCCGTACCTCTTCCGCATAGGTGCCGATCAGATCATCCGGAGATGTGTCCCGGAAGGGGAAATCAACAATATCCTCTCTTTCTGCCATGACCAGGCATGCGGTGGCCATTTTGCCGGGCATAAAACCGCATCAAAAGTCCTCCAGTGCGGCTTTTACTGGCCCACACTGTTCAAAGACGCATACAGTCATTGCAAGGCATGCAGTCGTTGCCAGACTTTGGGCAACATGAGCCATCGCGACATGATGCCTATGCAACCGATTCTAGTATGCGAAATCTTTGATGTTTGGGGGATTGATTTTATGGGCCCCTTTCCTGTTTCGGATGGTTTCGAATACATTCTGTTGGCTGTGGACTACGTGTCCAAATGGATCGAAGCCATACCGACCCGAACCTGTGATCACAAAATCGTTCTCAAATTCATTCATCAACACATTTTCTCAAGGTTCGGGATTCCTCGTGCAATAATCTCTGATGGGGGGACCCATTTCACAAATGCTCAGTTTAGGTCACTGATGACCAAATACGGGGTGTCTCACCGAATCTCTACTCCTTACCACCCCCAAACTAATGGTCTAGCTGAGCTGTCTAATCGGGAGATCAAGAAAATCCTGCAAGTCACTGTTCGACCTGACAGGAAGGACTGGTCGTCCCGACTTCCGGAAGCATTGTGGGCCCATAGGACCGCCCACAAGACCCAATTAGGCATGTCTCCCTTTAGACTGGTGTACGGAAAGGCATGCTACCTTCCCGTCGAACTGGAGCATAAAGCCTATTGGGCAGTACGGAACTGTAATCTGGATCTTTCTAAGGCTGGTACCCACAGAAAACTCCAAATCAGCGAGATCGATGAATTACGCATAGACGCGTACGAGAACTCGCAAATCTACAAGGAGCGGGTTAAAGCCTTCCACGACAAACACATCTCGAGAAAGATCTTTCATCCTGGTCAAAAGGTCCTACTCTTTGATGCCCGACTCAAACTCTTCCCAGGAAAACTGAGATCTAAGTGGGTCGGACCATATTTGGTCCGACAGGTTTTTGGAAATGGAGCAATCGAAATCAGTCCACTCAGCCACGATTCTGAACCTTTCATCGTGAATGGTCAAAGACTCAAGCCGTTCATTGATGTAACTTCTACTGATTTGGCTGAGGCATCTTATATCCTCCTTTCCCCTTGAGCTTATTGCGCCCAGCCGATGGCGTAAAACTCAGCGCTTAACGGGAGGCAGCCCGTCATTCTCTTTGAAAACCTGAAACTTGTTCTGACACCTTTCAGCACTCGAAGTTCACCCTTGTAGACAGCCGACCCCAACTCAGATGTTCGCATCTGAGATTTGAAATCGTCCGCAAAAATTCAACCCGACCCATCCACTCACCCAAATTTCTGTCTTAAGGAATGAACTAAGACCCCCTAGGTTACAATGAGGACATTGCAAATCTTAGGCATGGGGGGGAAGGAAAGTGCAAAAACTTGTAAGAAAAGGTTTCAAACAAAAAATTCACATATGCCAAAAATACCATAAAAATTAAAAAAAATTTTTCGAAAAAGAATAAGAGGAAAAGAGGAGAAGGAAAATTTTGTGAAGGAGAAAAGAAATAAAATGAAAAAGGAGCACAAAATTATGAGAAAAAGTGATAGTCATTAGTAAGGAACTAAGGAATTAACCTAAGTTCTAGACCTCATTCAAGGAAATAACTGAAAAGTGCACAATGAGATTAGTAAGAATGCAAACCCTAGGCATTCTTGAATAAACTCTTAGTACCCATTAAGATCTGGACACTCCTCAAGAGGTTGAGGAAAATGAAAAGCTGAAGTATTAGGTCCAAGGCTTAGGAAGTATTCGGCCTCATTAACTAATTTTTGGTTTACGGGACTCAGCAACCTAAGCACCCTAATCTCACACACAGCCTGGTTCAGTAAGCGTAAAAATCAGAATCACGCAGAAGCGTCGCAAAAATCTGAAAAGAACACCTAGAATAGGAGCGGCCGATCAACACAAGTTGATTTGGACGAGTTCCCAGCGCAGAGAGGCGGGAAATCCCCTCGAAGACGCGTAACAAAATATCATCTCCTCGGTGCTTGTCTCTTAGGATATTTACATATCCTACGGGGGGCATGTAAGCACTCTGCTGGTTCAGATTCCATGGATGGCATTATCTCGAAGTGTCAATTGCCAGGGTCTGGATTCGGCCACGGAATACCATGGATGGGATTATCTCGAAATCTCAATAGCCAGGGTTCCGGGGGTTGCCATGGGCGGTGCTATCTCGAAGCATCGATCGCCAGGAACCCTTGAGGATTGATGATGGGAGCAAGGAATCTGATACAGACCGTGTTGAAAAGCCAATCCTAGGCTAGAACTAAAAAGAAAAAGAGAGAGAAAACTCTCCAAACAGAAAAACTTTCTATCTCTCTCTTACAAAACGCACTGCGAACCGAGCCAGGGCTAAAATCATTTTAAGCACGGGTGCTTTAACCACGAAGTCCAATAAACCTTAGGTTAGTTCTTGCGGGCCTTAAAAACCTTTGCTAAAAGACTGAGGCTAAGGCTAGACAGGTTTGGATCTTGATTGGTACTAGAGTACCTTTTAGGCCTATGATCAGCATTCTAACCTAATCTATGAAGGCACTTATCTAAAACTATTGAAAACTTCATGGTCTAGAACAAGGGTTGAAACCTTAAGTTTTTGCTAAGGGACTAGCAAAAGCTAGGCATGGGGGTATGATGAGAACCTCATCATGAGCCATAACTAGCTCATTTTGACCCAATACAAAGGATAAAAGCTCCTACATATCTCAAGGAAAAGCTTAACTCAGAGAATTCTGAGTTTGAGAAGAAAACCAGTCATAAGGGGTAAAAGTGCAATTTTACCAGTATAAACTGCATGCAGGGTAATTCAGGGACCAAACACAGGTCAAAACAGCTTAATAAGAATAAAAGTGGGATGAGATGATCTAGCAAGGGCTACAGCACTTCCAAGGAACCAAATGATAATCTGTAACCCTAAAACAACCCACTTCAATTCACAAGGTTCGAGGCAAAGTAAAAATAGAATAAACCCTCTAAAATTCATAGAAAAATAATCTCTAGGGTTTAGAACCTTCAATTTGGCCTTTAGAACCCATTTTGACCTACATTGAGAACCATGCCCAATTAATAACTTAATTTGGGTTTTTGCGCAAATTGACCGGTCAAACAAGGTTTAATATGAAAATAAAATTCACCATCAGATTCCTTAGGTCCTAATTAGTCATGTATAAAAACTTGAGCCTAAGAAGAAACCTCCTTGACCGACTTCACACTTTGGTCCTCATATATTTACTCTTTGGCCCTCAACTTTTGAACCCTCGCATTTTGGCCCCTAACTCTCCTTCGTTCTTTGCAATCAGGTCCCTCCTGCAAAACCCTGCCAGCACCATGCTCCGGCGACCTTGCGCGGAGCATGGCGCCGCGCAGGGTGAGGTGAGGGACCTGGCAAGTAAACCGGGGGTGCCCTGCGTCGTCAGCCGTCGCAGGAGCACCCCCCTGGTCATTGTAGGCCACCATACCGGCCGTGCGAACGCACGGACGGTATGGGTTCATGTTCCGACCATTCTCCGGCGAGGGAGACACGTCGTCTCCCTCCGCCTTCCTCCCTGCTTCATCCCTATAAATACCCCCCGCCGCTCCACCGACGAGGGCAGCCTGGATCTGACGGAGAAAACCCCCAGCTTTCTTCTCTTCTTCCTCCGGCAGACGCTCACCAGCTCCGGCGGCTTCCTCCCCCTCCACCTCTTCGCTCTGCTGCACTTCCAGCAGCAGAGACTTCCTCCCCTGCTCTTCCCGCGCCACGCCGCACCCAGCTGGCGCCTCTCCGGCTCTCTGCTCGCCGCCGCCCCTCTCCCTGAGCATCGTCTTCTCCGGCGACAGTCGATACGACTGTCGCCCCGTTCCTCCCCCTTCGTCCCTGCAAGTAAGCTAGAGCTACTCCCCTTCTCCTCCTCTTTCTTTCCCTGTTTTCAATTTATTCAATTAAGCCCTCTACCGACCCTGACCACCTTCACCCCCTTCGCCTCCGACCACCCTCCGGCGAGCCGTTCCCATCACCTCAGCAACCCACACGGCTCGCCAACCCTCACCGCACCTCCGCCTCATCACACTGAGCACCTCCCACTCCTCCACTGCCACTCCACACCTCCGTAACACTCCCCCGAACAAACCCATTCCTCCGGTTGCAGTCCGACCCAGGGCTGCCACCAGACACCTCCTTACGGCCTGCCGCGCAGCTCCTCACCTTCGCCGTGCCACGGCGAAGGTTCCCCAGTGGTTTGATTAGGCCGCGAGGCCATATTCGTGTCCGACAGGTTTTGAGGTCCGACAGCCATTGACGCACATTAAAGCAGCTTCTCCCGCGCTCCAGGCTTGAGGACGCCAGGTCTCCAGCTGCTGCGGGGTACGGGGCGTCGTGCTAAGGCAGTCAGCCAGCAACTTATGCAGATGGAAGCAGCAGCTGCAGAAGCCAAGCCGCGGTCTCCCAGCAGGCGCACGCGAGGGACGGTCTGCGTTTAGTCCCACATCGGTAAGCCTCACACACGTTCCACTGTTTAAATTGATTTCGTGCACTACCCTCATTGCCTCAGTACACGGGGTGAGGTCCCCTTACACCCGCCCGGTTACCCGGTCTCGTCCGCGCTCACGCCTCGCGGACCTGACCCGACCCGACTTAGACTGACTGCACTCCTCGCCCACCACGCACGCCGGTGGGCCTGGACCCGGGCCTGACCCGAACCCGATTACCCGGTAGCTCTGGGAGAGCTTTCCTAAGAGTGGTTTCAGAGAGAAAGAGAGACGCGGGGGAGGGAGGGTAGAGTAGGTTTTGCCTCTTGACGAAAAACTCTGAAGTGTGCAGGCCAAAGAAGAAGAAGAAGACCCGCGGAAGAAGAAGTGCAGGCGAAGAAGAAGGAGCTGCACTGTAGCAAATGCTCAGTTAAGTCGTCGAAGCACCGGGTCAGACGACGGAAAGTCAGCAGCCAGAGCAACACAGAAGGCAGGCTGAAGAAGAAGGAAGAGCAACGGCCAAAGCAGAAGAAGAAGGAAGGAAGACTTAGTAGCTGAAGGCAGAAGCACCAGGCCACAGAAGAAGAAGAAGAGAGGTCAAGGCAGAAAACCAAAGAAGAAGAAGAACAAGGAGCTCTGAAGAAAAAAAAAGAAAAACATCACCAACGCAGGAACAGCAGGAAGAAGAAGAAGATTATCACCATAGCAGAAACCAAGGAAGAAGAAGAAGGAGATCTGAAGAAAGAGAAAGAAAGAAGAACATCACAACAAATTCTTTCCCTCTCTCTTTATTTTGTAAAAGAAACATGTATATCTCTAGAATACGACTTGCTCCCTGAGTTCGACCTCGGGAACTCTTTCATTTTCCGAGTAAAAAAATTTTTATTTGAAATGTTGGTAATAACCGGCTCTACTACAACGTTATAACAAACCCGGTGAAACCCGACGTTCCAATTGGTTTTCTAAGTTTTCTACAGAAAACCTAAGTATCCTAGGGTTGTGCGGGTGTTCCTAGGACTACTGTCATGGTACTTTGAGGCTTTTTAACATAAATCTAAGTAAAAAATAAAGAGCAACAAAATAACGGCAAAAGTACATGAAAGGAATAAAATGGAATTCTATCCTATTCTTCTTGTCCTTCCATCTTCAATCTATCGCTCCTCGCGAATCCCCTCTGTTCTCCATCAAGCTCTTCTAATCTGTCCTGGATGCGAGCTCGAATTCCGTCTAATCACGTCTCCATTTGCAATTGACCTGAAATCTAAGACTCCAAGTGCAAATGTTAAATAACACGTGTTTTGTTATCATCAAAACAAATGATCGTGGTGCTCTACCACCAACACAATGAACCCTAGGATAGAGGAATGAATGAACCGTTAGAATTGTATGATGTATTTGTATGCATAATTGAGTTAAATTGCTAGAAATTACCTGTATTATAGTTGTGAGCTGCCTGTTAGAATATGAGCTGCATGTAATTAATGAACAATTACCTGTGAAATCATCAGTTGCATGTATCGAATTATGGAAACATGAGCTGCCTGTATATGGACGAGAAATGAATTGTGAATGGTGAAATTTGGATCGGAATAAATGTGGTGAACATGAGCATGAACCCTACGGGGAATTAGGAGTAAAACACCTGTGGTTAGATGAAAACCTGAAATGTAGATGGGAAGTGTGATGGCCTTTGAGTACGTGGTACCAAGGAGGGCAATTGTCCCCTTTTCGTGTAGAGTGGAGCTAGCCGCCCTTGGGTTGAGACCCAGGGTTAGGATTAGCCACTCTACACTGACTCCTATTGGCCCTCGTGTACGCGGTATCGAGGCAAGCTACTAGTGTAGGGAGAGAGCTAGCCACCCCACGTGGCCCGGGGTTCAGCTAGCTACCCTACACCGACTTGTTAGGTCGTCTGGGCAAACCGAGGTAGTCAGACGAGGGGGCGCGGACTGTGGAGAGGCGAGACCCCTGTTCTGAGAGGGCAAGGCCCTGTACTGTTTTGTGTTGTACTTTGGATGTACCTGCTAGCGGAAACGACTGACCGCATGTCAATGTGGGGTAGCTACCCGTGCGCTTATCACGCGTGTCGTAGTCACCGCTACGTCTTGACAGTGACCTCGGGGTGATTGACTAGGTGTAAGACTACTACGAGGGACTTTCCCGACCAGGAGAGCACCACGTGTACCTTCTACTCTAGGGAAAAGACTGCAATTAAGATCATTCCCACGAGGAACATGCAAGATCAAGAACATCTGGATGTTTGAAAAAAATGGTGAAAAGGAAATACACATAAAATCGATAAATAGAAAAGAGAATTAAACCTGTTGCTTTTACTATTTTAGATAGTATAGATACCACTCTACTCAACGTTCGCTGACTCTGTCTTTTCATAATACTGTTCAGGACTAGGAGTTGAGTAACCCGAGTTTCCGGCTGCGGAGGGTGCTAGGTCCAGTTGAGCCTAGCCGTAGTTTTCAGCACTTCCTTTTTGTTCCTTTATTATTGTAGTAAGTATTAGACCTGTAGTTACTGTTTGTCTCTACTGTTTACTTCCGTTTCCGTTGTTTTTGTTGTTGTGGTGGTATGTAATGGAACAATAGATTTATTTTCTTTTACTACTTTGTACGTTTCTTCTGCTTAGTTATATTGCATATGTGAATGTGATTTACTTTCCTGATTTTTGGTTATTTCTTGTTGGACGACTGAGTCTTGAGATTAGTCGAGGCGAGTCGATCCCGGATTCTATAGGGATCCGAAAATCGGGTCGTAACACATATTATCACATAGCCTTGCATCTTCAAAATTCTACAAAATTCACCTTGTGAACCATGAATTCTAACGTTAAATGGGCCACCAAACATTACGTTAAAAATAAACTAATGTTAGATGGCCAATAAAAAGTGTTTTTTAAAAAGGTGATTTGTTTACACATGAGTGGGTCATTTTTGCCCATTAAAACTTAAGTCTTTGGACTTGTTTTGGAATTCAGAAATCCTCTCTATATAAAGGCACTTCCTCCTAGGCTTTAGAACTCTTGCACTCTTACTACAAGCATTCTTGAGCACTTATTCACTCTCTTAAGGGCACAAATCATCACGCCTACAATTCTCTTCCTCTCTTGTGTGCAACTTGAGTTCCACCATTGCATTGCAAGTACTTGGGAGCACTCCAACTCTTTCCACCTCTGATTCTACATCCATCATTTAGGGAGTAAAGGAGAGTATTTTGTTTAAACCCTTAGTTAGAACATATAAATTAATTGCATTCATTTTGCATTGGGGCTTATCTAAATGATTAAAATCTAAGTTATTTGTTTACTTGCTCAAATCTTCTATTTCACTATTTTTTTTGTATTTAAGGACCTAAATTGCGGGTTCCCTTCTCTCCAAGGAAGAGAGGGCATCTCTTGAATAGAGGATATCTTAGCTTGTGAGTTCCTCCAAGAGGTTCGATTATATTGTGGGTTAAACTACTCCCAAAATAACTTGGGTTTATTGACTTTAATTTAGAATTAGGGTAAAATCATAGGCTGGGAGATCTAGATAGTAGTTTATTTCCTTTTAAGAATTTTTCATCGTAAATTTATCTTTTGGATTGCAAATTTGATCTCTCGTGCATATTTTAGATTCAACCTATTGTAAATTGCTATTGTTGATTTAATTTTACTTAAGTTCACCATTAGCACTATTTACTCTTCTTTAGTACTTTCAAATAATTGCTATTAAATAGATTCTCTCAAATTTTATTTTTTACACATATCTATAGAGTTCATGCTTCTTTCATAATTAATTTTTCTCTCATCGCAAATGTAAAGCCATCATGACTTCAAGTTCATATTATATCTAAATCCATTGAAAAGATTCTCACTTTTTCGTTCCTTTTGTGATAATTTGATTGTATTCCCAGCCTTCTAACTTGCACCAAGATTTCGATTAAAACTGGTATAAATCGGGTAGCATAGGGCTAATTTGTAGTCTTATACCAATTAAATGAAGTCTACCAGGCGTGAAGTCGTGCAACTTTACGAGGACCTCAGCGGAAATATGTGAAACTCAGGGTTTACATAGATTGTCAAATATTTGTAGGGGTCATCAATATCAAAATTCCAATTAAAGAAAAATAAGCGACTTGATTGGATGGCATTTTAGTAAATTCACAACAAGAAGCGCTCCCCCACAAATTTTGTATCTATTTATGTCGTTGTGAGGGGGGGTTGTGGGGGTTTTCCTAGGGTTTCTTCTCGTTCCGTCTCTTTTCCAGAGGTCCCTCTTCCCCGTTCCACTCCTCCTTTCTTCACCCGCGAAAGGTTCCAGCTAAGGGGAGGAGCCATGTTCGGATCGAGGGGGTAAGCTCTAACCCAACGCCATAGCGGCACTCCGTTTCATGCTATTTGCTCTCCGCGTTAAAGACGATTCATTTATGTTTCTGTTCTCGTTTGGTTGATAGATTTTTGGGTTCTTTGTGTTTAATCATCAGAAAAGCTCCCTTTTTTGTTGTTTTTTAAAGTTATTTATTGGTGTTTGTGCAAAGATTGTGCACATGATGGCTTACACTTGATCTCTGAAATTTTCCAAGGTAAGTATGTGTTGACGAATACTCAAGCTGATGCACTTTCTTCGCTATTTTTCATTTTCTCTTTAGGTTTTACGTTCTTGCTGGCCGTTAAAAGGTTTCTCTTTTTGGTTTAGGAGGATGTGGTTAATTTGGATAAGGTTTTGATGCCCTCCAAGTAATAAAGTAGTTGAGGTTGAACTTCCATTAAAAGAAAACTAGGGTTGATAAATATATGAATTGTGATATTTGTCTCGAGCCATTGGACAAAAGGCTAACAAATAATGTAGGTGGCAGTAGGGTCCCTTTTGGGTAGATGGAGAGGATACAAGTTTGTGATAGTTACTGATCGAGGTTGGAGGACCTGATCAAGATAATATGTTAGAGAGTGAAAGGAACCAAATCACACTAACACTTGGGAAGTTGGTTATCTAGTTCCATCATGAAAGGTATACATTGAGAGAATGATTTTAATCCTTGTAATCTGTACTATCTCAATGTTTGTGGGAGTTCTCTAGGTACATGATAACCTCTCTACGACCCTCTCTTGAATACAAGGTTTCTCTTTTATAGGTTGCGAGGAGCATGTCATCTGGGGAGCCCTCTCAAATTGTCTCCTTGAGGGGGGACGTGTGACGAGTGCAAAGGACAACCTATACCCAATTGTTAGCCTCTTTTAGGTCTATGATGCCATTTAAAGCGTAACCTTTGTAGAGGTGTCGTAGAGCATGTCGTACATCATGCTTAGTGTGCAAGTCATAATAAAAGGACAAAATAGATAAAAAAGACCAAAATAGGGGGCCTTGGCTAGGCGGGCTTTGACGTTGCTACTTTGATTTTCTTGTTGCTGCTTTACTTTGTTGCCTGATATGGCTTCGCCGCTTTGGTGCTTGACGGGTTAGGCGAGTGGTTCGACTTATTGAGCTGGTTTGCTTGAGCGGGGATATAAGTTGGGAAGCTTTGACTCTTATGCAGTAGATCCTAGCAGGTTGCCTAGGTGACTTTCCATTTGGAGTTTTTTTGGGAATCTGTTTGGCAGAAGTTGGACGATCGTGTGGGTTGCATGTTTTTGATCCTTTTGGTTGGGTCTCCTTCGTGAGATTCTAGGCTTTGGGTCTGCCTTTGCCTAGGTTGAAGGCTCATGGGCCTTCGCTTGATGGCACAAACTTTTCTTCCCCAATCAAATTTTCTCACTCTTGTCTGCTTTACGGGCTATGAGAGTAAGATATATTCTAACCTTTTTTTTAGATTGTTTCCCTTGCCCCAAACAATTGCCTTACGACCTTGCTGAGGAGTAAGTACTCTTTTTGTCCACTTTGCTCTATGGGGGGTCGTGGCGGTTTGCGTTTTTGGATATTTGAGTGATGCCTCGAGGGTTCTGTTTTTGTGTCTTTGCCTTTTCTTAAGTAGACCGGCTAGCTATGACGGTGTGGGTTGAGGCGAACTGTTCCAGCTGATTGGGCGATTGGAGCAGACTGGAATTTCAGTGGATGTTGTAGGTATTGTAGCATGCTATGACAACTTGGGTTGCCTACTTGCCACTTGATGGGATTGGGTTGCTTGCTAGTCTCTTGGACTTGGGTTGGCCATGGTAAGCTTGTTGATCTTGCTTTCGTAACATCGATTGTCTGAGTAAGCATTTTTATGAGTTTTCCCAATCCTCCTTTGCTGTTAGTTACCTGCTTCTGTTAGGCTACTTGCCCCTTTTCTTGCTCCTTTCATTGGGGGGAGGTGGTGCCGTTTGCCCCTCGCTCTTGCTCTTCTCATGGGGGAAGGTGTTTGGTGGTTATTTCACTTTGATTTTTGGGCGAATGGTGCCCATCCATTACTCCTGGCGTAGTGGTCAAGCCTAGGATGCTACCACGTTGTTCCAGTTTCTCAAGGCCTAGGGTGGACTTGTGTTCATCCTCTTAAGCATGGGAAGTTGTGATGATGCGTCACATCTATTGGTGATTTGACGTTTCAAGTTAGCGTAAACTGCATTTATTGTTGATTTGTCACTTCAGGGTAGTGTGAATCTCTTTTATCGTTGATGTGATGTTTCGGGGGTGGCTCAAACCACTCTTGTGTGGCATCGTAATTGCTGATTGGTCATTTCATGGGTCATGCCTCTTTTTTTTTGTCCCATCACCCTTATTGTGGACTTTGCTTTTGCCATATGCCCGCTCCTTTGATGCCTCGCTTATATGGTAGGGGCTTTGGGGGATGTTCTCATTGATAATTCTCCTTCAAGGATGGTTTCGAGGGAATAGCTTCCTTGGGCGACAAAGGAATATTGGTTAGCACCCTATGAGGCTACCATGTCCATTAGCCTTATTGAAAAGCGCTCTTTTGTGACAATCTCTTTTTTTGTCACTTCTTCCTTTGTTGTTTATGATAGGGAGGCCCCCCTCTGAGGGGGTTCTTGCCTTTCCTGCTATTAACGATAAGGGCTTTAGTTAAGGGCTTGTAGGATGTGGGTTTGGTGGATTTCAGTGTATAGTTATGGGCGATTGGGTAGGGATGTGCTCGTTCATCATATGCCATGTCCTCCGCCATGATCGCTCAACAATTGTTAGGATTTCAGGTATAACTCTCCATCATGGTGTTTCCCCTTCTTGCCCTTTGCGAGCTCTTGTCGTTTCATGTCTTTTCCCTCGAAGGTGGGGATGGTCCGTGCAGGGTGACTGGCTAATTAGGGTGAGAGGGAGGATTTGAATGCTTCTCTTGATGGGTGTCACTCCACCTTGGCGGGGGTGCTTGTTCACGAGTGGAGTTGCTTGAGAAAACTTTAGCTTTGTTTGCTGTAGGGTCCTCCAGCAGAAGTTGCCTTAGATGGTTGGTTGGTCCGAACTTGAGTTAGGAGTTCAGTCGGTGGACTTGACCAATCCGTGCATAGGCCTCTTGTCAAGTTGGGCTCAACAAAGTTCGAGCGGTTGCAAATGACCTTTATTGACTCGATGCAATTAAGCATGGGAGAGCCTTGTATCTTTGGCACTTTTTTGGGGGCTTGTGCATCCCATGATGGCCCTTATGGCTTGTTTGCGGGAGGGTCTCTTTTTTCCTTTTTTGTTTTTCTTCCGGTAAGGTTGGTTGCTCACTTTTGAATAGTGTAAGGAAAATCTTCTTTCTTTTTTCTGCCTTGCTTTTTTCCCTTGATGTGGATGTTGAATTGGTCAAGTGTCGTAGGCATTTGCCTTGGGTGGGGCACATTTTGGTTTCATGTGTGGTAAGGCCTTAGGTTTACTGCACGTCATGAGTGGGGAATTGGATGACCATTGAGTGCTGCAAGCTTGTAAGATTCGATAGAATTCGAGATGGTGACCTGGTAGAGTCCTTTCCAATTAGGAGCTAGCTTTTGTTTAGGCTTGGGTAGATTTGAGGCTCCTACTTGCTTGAGTATGAAGTTGCATATGTTGAAGCACCTCCACTTGACCCTTTGATTGTACTGCTTAGCAATAGCTTCTGTGTATGCACCTTGCTTGTCTTTTGTTTCTTGTGTGGTGGCGTTTAGTGGATCTAGGGGTTTCACATCTGATCATTCTTTGCAGGGTCATAAACTTGGAGCTGATATGATGGGAGGTCTACTTCGAGTGGGATTTGGGCCTCTACTTCGTAGACCATATTAAAAGGGGGTTTCACCTGTGGAGGTCTTTGCTTTGTTCATCATCCTAACACATAGGGTAGCTCCTCCGCTCACTTGCCCTTGGCATCATCTAGCATCTTCTTGAGAGCCACAATGATGGTTTAGTTGGTCACCTCCGCCTGGCCATTTGCTTGATGATGGGCAACGAAAGTGAAACTTAATCAAATGCCTCCATCTACACAGAAGTCCTGGAAACGTTTTGACTTGAACTAAGTGTTGTTGTTTATCACAATCATGCGGGGGATGCTGTAGTGGCATATGATGTCTTTGTGGATGAAACCACTACCCGTATACCTGGCCATGGGTCGAGTCAAGGTTGGCCACAAGTTAGGTCAATTGTGTCAAAATTTCAAAAATGTTGGTCTAAGCCCTAGTTGTGTCGGCCCATGGGCTTAGAAACTTAGCTCAAGCTCTGTTTCCAATATCAAGCCTGGGTTGACCCTTAGGTCAAATATAAAGTACTTTAAAATCGACCTCCCCCCTTCGACTATATCTACTACCACATTGGTTGGATCACCAAGAAGTTCGAAGTCAACGAGTTTAGGACAATCCACTCCTACGTCGACCTAGGCCTCCTCCTATGTTATTGCGCTAGCAGTTGAGTTCCCCCAATCTTAATTAATAACTTCCAATCTATTACTTTGTATTATGTTAACTATCAACTATCAAGTATATTGTGCCATGTTTCCTTTTGATTGAATGTGCTTATATTAAAGGCTCGTGATTCATGATTAAAAAAAAACAAGATAAAAGGAATAGGTGGTGTAGGAGGTAAAGTTCTTGTACGTGCATGGCATTGGCAAGTTGACGATGATAGGTGGTGGGAACAATGGGGACATTGGGCAACAGGAGGCACAGAGTTGGACATTGGCTATTGGACTTCTCATACTTGTAGGGTTGGAGATTTTAGGGAAGTGATCCTTGAGAGTTCGAGATGATGGTTAAAGAGATAGGAGATTTGGCATTCACTAGATAGGATTGGGATTGTTGGAGTTCTCAATTTTAATATTAACAATTTATGGGATAGGTCGGGTTAGGTTAGGTTGTAAATTGAAGATTCAAGCCCACCCATTTAAAATCGAGTCAGTTAGAGGGTCGGGTTAGGTTAGGTCAGGTCATGATTAAAAAATCAAAGTCCAAGCCCACCCATTTTGCGGGTCGAGCTGTTTAGGTTGATGGGGCTCTTAGCCCATGGCCAGATCTAACTACCCGTTTGCTTTAGGGTTGGCCTTGGCCTCTACCTCAAGCCAATTTGAAAAGTTATCAATTGCTACTATCATTAATTTCTGTGTGGGCGCCACGGGAACAGGCTTGATGAAGTCCATTTCCCATTGTGTGAACAGTGTGATGGTCATTATTGATGTCATCTCTTTAGGCAGGGCATGGGGGATGTTGGCAAATCTCTGGCACTTGTCTCACTTTCATGTATATTCCTTGGCGTATCGAGTAATCTAGGGCCTGAAGTAGCTCTAGCGAAGGATTTGGATTGCCAAGGCCTTTGGTTCCTCGTGGTTGTCGTAGACACCTATGTGGCCGTCTAGGAGTGCTTGTTGGGCCTTTATTGGACTTAGGCACCCAAGTAGGAGGGTTGAATGCCCTTTGTAGATAATGCTATCAAAGAGGATATACCTTGCAGTTTTTAGGCAAAATGCCTTGGTTGGTTACTTCAGTCAGGGTACTTCCATCAAGCAGGTAAGTGATATACATGTAGTCTCGTCTTTGTTGGTTGTTGTGATTGGGTTTAGTTGAATTGAGGGGCTTGTTAGCTCTTTAAGTTGACATGGTTGTCCTTTCCTGGTTAGACAATGAATCGAGTTTTGCTAGGGTGTCCGACGTCCGCAAGGGGCTTGTCTGCATCGGGTATTCGGTTAATGTGCACCGGATGCTAGTTTGCCCAGACTAGCCAGGCTTCTCTATAGAGGGTCACGGCATGATCTTTTGTATGGAATTTTCCTTGGACTTGATGGGTGATGAGCTAGGAGTTTGTGAATACGTTTGTCCTTTACCAGGGTTGTGCATACTGTTGAGTCGAAGGTAGTTAGGTAGAGGAAGAGGGGTTTTTCGTGTATAGGGGTTGCCAGGAAAGGTGGGGATTAGAGGTGCTCCTTGATCTGCTTGGGTGCATCGTGGCATTAGGGGGTTAAATGCCTAGTTGAGTAGCCCTTCCCCCATGTTCAAGCATTAGAAGAATGGGAGGCGTATATTGGAGGCTTTTGACAAGAATTGGCCTAGTGTGGCTATCCACTCAACCAACGACTACATTGTGTGCAAGCTTTCAGGTGGTTGGAGATTCATGATTGCTTTAATTTCGTTAGGGTTGGCTTCTATTCCTTGGCTTGATATAAGAAAGTCCAAGATTTTGTCGGATGTAACATCGAAGGTGTACCTTTTCAGTTTCAGCTTTAGGTGGGATTGCCTTTAAGGTTTGGAAGACTTTTGCCAGGTTGTGTTGGGAGAAGTTAGGCCCCTTAACAAGCATATCATTAATGTACACTTCAAGGGATTTTTTTATTAACTTCACGAAGACAAAGTTTGCAAAGTGTTGGTAGGTAGCTCCAACATTTTTTAGGTCGAAGGGCATGACACAATGATGGAAAAGTCCCCTATTGGTTACAAAGCATGTGTGTAACCTATCTGCCTTAGCTAGGCTTATTTGGTGCTAGCAGTTGTAGGTGTCTAAGAAGGATTTGTGCGCTTGTTTGGTACATGAGTCCATCGTGTCAATCTTTGGCAAGTGGAACTCGTCCATGGGATGAGCAACATTGAGGTCGGTGAAGTTCACGCACATTCACCATTTCCCATTTGCCTTCATGACCATCACAATGCTAGAGATCTCTAATGAAGCTTGCTTGGAGTTTCTTTACCTTGGTCATCCCTTGCCATTGCTCGGCGAACTTGTGTTGTCATGCTTGTTTGATGGTGTAAGAGTCGGGGGTGATATTCAGGTGGTGCTTGATCACGTGGGAGATCTTTGGTGGGCCATGCAAAAACATCGGCGTTCTTTAGTAGTAGGTGGAGGTTTGCCACTTGGCCTTCTTTGAGGTTTGTGCCTATTTGGACGAACCTAACCTGGTCACCAGGGTACAATTACACCGTCATGGTGGTGGATCTTGGTCAGATACTCTTTGGGGAGTCCTCTACCAAGACGCTCTCCTCTTTGGATTTGGTAATTGTTGCTCTCTTCTTGCCCCATTTTTGAAGCTTTAGATTGGCTGGTTGGATTGTCTGCTCCATTTCCAAACGGAGAACTTGTCGGTGAATTGGTCTCCATGGTTGATGCCAATCCTTGCCAGGTAGCGGAAGACGATCATCTGGAAGTTGGAGGATGCTATGGCTACAGAGGTGTGTTTGGATGTCCGCCCGATGATTCTGTTGAAGGTGGTCGATGAGTTCACTACTGTGAATGTTGTTGCCTGGTTTAGGTAATGATAACCGTTTCAGAGGGTAATGGGGAGGTTGACTTCTTCCATTGGCATAACTTTGTGGTTGTTGAATCTTACTGTTGGGAAGTAGGACAAGGTGATGTCTTATTCCTTAAACTCCAATTAGATGATAGTCTTCATGAAGACGATGTTAACGACGTTGCCTTCGTTGACAAGAAGGTAGGGTTGATCCTGTTTGATCACCATGGGGGTGACCAATAAGGGGTTGTGTCGAACAAGGTTTGGGAGGTGTCGGAACATGTCCATGGACACCTTCTTAACCTCCTGGCAGAGGCCACTAGTGTTCCACTTTGAAATGGCCAGCGTGGCCTAGAGAAGGCTAGTTGGTTGGTGGGTGGGCTTGGGTTGCCTTCGAAGATCACATACACTGCTCCTTCCTGCCTGGCTGCTGGGGTGATGGGGTTGGCAGGGCAACTATGTTAGGTTGGGTTATCCTTCCTTACTGGTAGGTGGGGAGGTCTAGGGCTTGAAGGTGATATTCCACAGGTGGGAGGTCTTGGGTGAGCTCATCTTCCTTTGGAGGTAGGGGGTATCCTCACTCTCTCGAGGGGCCTACACTAGCACCATGTTTGCTTCTCGGAATCACTGAAGGTGTGCCTGGTGAAATTCCTTTGGGTTTTCAAGTAGCCTCTTCCCTTTGTTTGCCTTGTTCTTGCGGACGTACTAGGCAAGGTTGCCCTCCTGGATTTGGGACTCGATCTTGTCCCAGAGGTCTCAATAGCTCTCCATAGAGTAGCCCTTTGCCCTGTGGTAGTGGAGGTATGGACCATTTCTAGGAGGGCTGTACAATAGTGGTGTAGGTGGGAGGAGCTCTGCTTGATCGATGTTGAGGACTTTTGCCAAGATATCTGCTTGGTTGCAAATCGAGGGGTGTACTTTTGGTATGCGTTTCTCCTTAGCTGTTGTGGATGATGGTTGTGTTTGCCCTCCTAGCGGCGTTTGCTGTCCCAGTCCTCTTGACGACCTTGCTAGTCGCAGTCAAAGTGACTTGGTCGTTGGTCATACTGGTTGTCGGGTTTTGCATTATCTTGGTGCTTTGTGCGTGCTCTGTTTGGTTGCCTGGCCTACCTGCATGAGGTTCTTTGAAGATTTCATCTTTTGTGCCTATCCTCTTAGCTGAAAGACTCATTACGGTTTGCATAGTGGTTCTCGCGATCTCATAGCTCTGCCATGTTGCATGGTGGGAGATCCTTTGTTGTTCCAAAAGTCCCAATCTAGGAGGCCCTACTTAAACAATTGAATAGCTATTTGGTCATGAGGCATCTGGTAGTGGAAGTACTAATTCTTGTATCTGGTAAGTTAAGCTCGAAAAATCTCCCCCTTTGGCAGACTTCTGCCATCTTCTCAGGGTTCTCTTAAATTTGTTACTACTTGAAGAAGTATTTCTAGAACTTCTTCGCCAATTTTCGGAGGCTATTGATCTATCTCTCATGCAGGTTGTTGAGCTACTCGTGTGTTGTCGGTCAAGAGGGAGGGAAACACCTAGCACATAATGTCGTTGGGGTAACCATGGATGAGGATGTGTTGTTGGTAGTTCCTGACATAGTTTGTTGGGTTGGTGGTCTTGTTGTACTAGGTAGTGAGGAGTACGTGAAGCGTTGTGGGAGGGGGGCACTCATCACCTCCTGTGTAAAAGGGAATGTGATGATGTATAGCCTCCTATGGAACCCCCTCATAGTTCGGGTGACTTGTTGAATGAGATCTGGCACTTGGTCCTCCGGGCAAGGGTTTGATGGGATGGAGGACTGGGAATTTACCTTCGAAACTCTTGGGACTCCTCTGCTTTCTTCCTCCCCACGATCGTGGATTACTTGGCGCAACTCATCCAGTTGCCATTGGAGGTGAGTGTTCTCCGCCTCAACCTAGTGCTCATGCTACTCATGCTGCTCCTCAAGTGGGCCCCCTGGGTTGCGAGGCATCCTCTGGTTTTGGCTGTCGTGTCCTAGGCTTGGGCTCCTTGATTGCCTCCACCAGTTTGTGCACCTCATCCACAAGAGATCGAAGGGAACTTGATAGCGCTTCTCTTCACTTGCAAGGGGGTCGAGGCCCCTCGAACTTGGGGTTTGTAGCTTGGGAAGCTCTTCGAGCTCCTCCTACAGCGGAGGGCAGACTTCTCGTGCTATAGAGTAGTTGGCTTCCTTATCAAAGTCCTTGCCCAGGTCTCTCGAGGGAACGACAGGTTAGTCAAACTTCTTACACTAGGAGGCCATTCTTGCTTAGGTGCGGTCGTTGGCCTTTCAACAGATAGAGCAGTTCCTTCTCACAGATGGTGCCAACTGACCGAGGTTGGAGGACCTGATTGAGATAATAAGCTAGAAAGTGTGAAGAACCAAACCACATCAACACTAAGGGAGTTGGTTATTTTTTTCCACCACGAAAGATGTACGTCTGGGGAAGGGCTTTAACCCTCGTAATTTGCACTATCTTAATATTTATAGAAGTTTTTTGAGTACAAGATAACCTCTCTTGATTCTACCTTTTGAATACAAGGTTTCCCTTTTATAGGGTGCGAAGAGTGCACCTTTTGTGGGAAGCACTCTCAGATTGCCTCCTCAAGGGGGGATGTGTGACGTGTGTAAAGGTTGGGGGGACAACCTGTGCTTGATTGTTAGCCTTTTTTAGGTTTGCCCACCATCGAATGCGCAACCTTTGTAGAGGTGTTGTAAAGCATGTTGTACATCATGCTTGGCACGCAAGCCATAATAGGACAAAATAGACAAAAAAGACCAAAAGAGGTGGGGGACTGGGGGGTTGGCTAGGTAGGCTTTAGCGATGCTGCTTTGGTTCTCCCATTGTTGCTTTACTTTGTTGCCTCATATAGCCTCGTTGCTTGGGTGTTTGACGGGTTAGGTGGGTGGTCTAGCTGATCGAGCCTAGTAGCTCAAGTGGGGATATGACTAGGAGACTGACTCTTATCTTGTAGTTCCTAGTGGGTTACCTGGGTGACTCCATATCTCGAGTAGAGGCTCGCTTAGGGGTTCACTTGGCAGAAGTTGGATGGCTATATGGGCTGCTCATGCTTGATCTTTTTAGCTGGGTCTCCTTTGCGACATTCTAGGCTTTAGGCCTTCCTTTGCATGGGTCGAAGGCTTTGTGGGCTTAGCTTGATGGGTCAAACTTTTCTTCCCTCATCAAGAAAATTTGTATGCTATGGGAAATAGAAATGAAGCACCAAAATATGAAAGATCCAAGCATCCACACAACATGGGAAGTTGGTGACCCAATTCTATTGGTATTGTTTACGTATGGGGAGGGATCTAACCCTCGAAGCTCTTATCATGGGAATATGTTTTACATGCATACGAATACAGGTGGCTGGAATTACCTTCTCTAGAACACAAGGGCCCCTTTTATAGAGGGTTGGAGTGCATGCACCTGAGAGTGCTCTCTCGGTAGCCTTTCCAGGTCCGTTCCTCGCCTAATGCCATAACCTCTATAGCAGTAGCGGAGGCTATATATTATGTTTGGTGTGTAAGGCATAAAAAATGAATAAAATAAAAAAAATAGGATCTGCCTCAGTTCCTGACCCTATTGCCTCGCTTCACTTTCCTGATCGGCCTTGCCAACTTAGTGCTTGGTGAACTAGGCATGCAAGTCGGTTGGGCGATCTGGGTGATCCAAGTAGGATGTGCTCTCGGGAGTGACTTTGATCGTTGCGTTGGTTGCCTTTAGCTATGGTGGGGCATCTTTGGTCGATGCGATTGAGGCTCCTGTAATCGGACTTGGGCTTGGGCTCACCTCTGTTTGGGGTTATGGGCTTCATGGGTCTTTATTTGATGGTGATGAGGGGCAAAAAATGCCCTCAGACTCAAAACTCCACGAAAAACCCAACAAAAAAGATCCAACCCACCTACATCCGGAAAGACTCAGATACAGGCGGGCTCAGGGATCTGACCCGCGTACATTCAGAAAGACTTGGATACAGGGTAGACCGGGGATCCGACCTGCCCACATATGAAAAGACTCGGATATAGGTGGATTCAGGGATCCGACTCGCTTACACCTAGAAAGGATTGGATATAGGTGGATCCAGAGGAGTCGACCTGCTTAAGGATTTGACGCTAACAAAGAGACGATGGAAAAAAGTCCAACACAACCATGTCCCCAATAAATGATGGCATGGCTGTCGCAATTAATAACTTGACAACATTCATACCCTTGCAATGGGTGTATCCAACCAAAAGATCTCACAAAAGGACCGACCCCATCCCTATAAATAGTGAGGAGAGGCCCTCAAGGCTGGGGGTCAGGTAACTCGAGAGAGGAAGAGATTGTAATCTTGTTTCTCATTAGTGCATATTTGGGAGTATCATCTTCCCCTCAGACGTACACCTTTTGCGGTGGAACTGAATCACCAACTTCTTTGTCTCTCGTGTGATTGCTTGAGTTGTTGAGTTGGACCCTCCGATCAATTAGGAGATTCGATCAGATGGGTTGGATGTCCTCTATCAGTTGCCTCCACTCTCTTAATTTGCTGCTTGGGTTGCGAGAGTAAAATATATTTACGTTTTTTTTTTTTGCGGTATCTTCCCTTGCGCCAAATAGTTGCTTGGGTTGGTGGGGAGGTGCTCTTTTGCCCCCTACCCCCCAAGAGAGGGGGGTCCTAACGGTTTGCACACTTGGATATCTGGGCAGTGTCTCGATGGTCTTTATTTTGTGTCTTTTCATCTTGGATGGGCCCCTACTCTCAGAGTTCAACTGTGGTGACTGCGAGAGTAAAGTTTTGGAATCTCGAGTCCATTTACTGTGGTGGCCAGTCTTCGACAAGTTGATGAGTAGGTGTTTAAGAGCTGTTGTGAATGAATGACCCTTGGCATGGCTCTTATTTGCAAGGGATTTCCTCTTGCACCAGCATCGGAGTTCCCTCCTGTAGCTTTATTTTGGGTGGTGATTTAGCCAACTTTGCTCTCGATTGGACACTTCTAGCGATGTGATCACTTGTGCTCTCAGTTGGGCTAGGCTTTCCTGTAAAACAAGGGGTTGGGGAACTGATAAAAAATTGAGAAAACTCGACTTCAATATGTGCCTTTTGTTTACCTTGAGCTCTACCTACTTGTTACGCTTAAAGATACTCTAGCACCTGGGTTCTCCCTAAGGCCTTTGTAAGAGGTAACTTGCAATTGTATGCCAATGTTTCCTCAATTTGTGTACTCTTTGGGGAGTCCCAGAGTTAGCTCATTTGCAGGGGGATCCTCTAGCTACCTGCTCTCATAGGTGGCTCGTAGTATTGGGAATGATGAGAGGTTTTTTAGTCTTGGTGCATATTTAATTCTCAAATGGGTGGGGAGTTGAGTTGGGGTGCAAGTTTTATAAAATAAGTAGATGCAAAATTTTATTTGGTGGAATGTACATTTTGCTTCCAAATGGTTAGAATATAAATACGTAACAGGGGTGCTTGAATGCCATAAAATACATGGGCTTTACTTGTACCATGGAAATAAATAAAGAAAAGCAAAACTTATCTTTTTGTATTGGGGAGGCTTGTCGAAGTACTCAGCAGGATGCGTGCTCGACAATCCGCCTCACAACCTTTGGTGGGTGCATGATGCTTGCTCAGCCAAGCAAGGGGATGTTTGGGAGGTTGAGTCTACCACAAGGCCCTTAGCAGATTGGCAACACTTGCTTGGCTAATCCTGTAGTCGGGGAGGCTCAGGGGTTGGGTTTGCTTGCCATCTTTAAGTTGGGGCACGATGCTTACGGGCACTTTTCACTCTATGTTCAGTTGTGCCATCTTGTCAGCATGAATGAGAGCATTAGCGGATTGTCTCTTGTGGTTGGTGTTTGAGCACATAGTAAGACATGCTCAAGCAGTCGGAATTTTAATTGAACCCTTAAACGTGCACAAAGTGTGATCGTGAAACTCGCAAGCCCAATCTTGCTCGGTGTGCACTATTGATTGGGAGATGTGTTGAGGCAGGGAGCTTTTTCTTGCTCCCATACCTCTTGGTGGCTTTATCGTTGGGAAGGAACTTGTGCATTCCTTACCTTAAGTGGTAGCATCGAATCCCTAGTGAGCACTTGAATGCTCATTTGGCCAAGAACCTATCCTCCTAGTCAGCTACATAGTTCTTAACAGGTGTGCTTCACTTGCTTGATTAAGTTTTTTTGAAAGGGAAAAGGGTTTGGGCCATGTAGGTACCCACCCAAAGAATTTGTATTGTCGGGCCTCAAGGGCAAAAAAAGATAGTTACATCATTATGTAGTTTCCTAAAAAACAAGTTGGGAGGCTTGACGTGCTTGCTTGGCTAAGTTGTTGGCTGGTTGATGCTTGATGCGCTTAAGTGGCTTGTATGGTGTACATCATTATGTAGTTTCCCAAAAAACAAGTTGGGAGGCTTGATGCGCTTGCTTGGCTAAGTTGTTGGCCGGTTGATGCTTGATGCGCTTAAGTGGCTTGTATGGTGCTTAAGTGGGGATCATATCCTTCACCTGGAAGAGCTTGGCTTTTTTGTTGCATTTTCCAGAGATGATATCATTTGATGGATCTCGGAGGTTGCTGTCGAGGCCCTGAAGGTCATCGAGAAAATTTGTATACCATAGAAATGGGAAAGATCCAAGCATCCATACGACACAGAAAGTTGGTGGCCTAGTTCCATTGGTATGGTGTATGTCTGGGTAAGGGATCTAACCCTCAAAGCTCTCACTATGGGAATGTGATTTACATGCATGTGAATATAGGACGGTCGGAATTACCTTTTCTCTAATACAAGGGCCCATTTTATAGAGGTCTAGAGCACACACACCCGGGATAGCTCTCTAGGGTTGCCTCCTTGAGGAAGTGTGTGTCATATGGAAAGGTGGAGGGGACAAGCCCCGATCATTTGTTAGCTTGTCTGGGTCTACCCCTTTACTAATAACATAACCCTCATAGTAGTGACACATGCTGTGCATAATGTTTGGTGCGTAAGCCATAAAAAGTAAAAGAAAATAGAAAAAGGAGTGGGATCTGCCTCAATTCTTGAGCTACCACTTTGTTTCATTGTCTCGATAGGCCTTGCCACCTTTGGTGCTTGGCAGACTGAGTGGGCAAGTTGGTTGGATGGTCCAAGTGATTTGAGCGAGATGAGTGCGGGGGATCGATTCTAATTGTTGTGCTAGTTCCCTTTAGCTTTGGCAGGGCATCTTTGGCCGGTGCAGCTAGGGCTCCTTTAATCAGATTTGGGCTTGGGCTCACCTTTGTTTTGGCCACTTGCTTCATGGGCCTTCATTTGATGGGTTAGATTTTTCCTTATTAGGTACTTTCCAATTATGTGCCTCTTCAGTTTTGGAAGCCTACGACTCTAACTTGAATTCTATTTCTAGGCTAAATACTTGTAAAATGCCTGTCCACATTTGACTTATTTTAATGAAGGAGCTGGATGGTTATGGATCGGATAACTACCTTTTTACTTAAAAAAAAAAACTTGAATTTGCTATTGGACATGTTAGGTAAAACTTTAGAAATGATAGGGCCTGGAAGTAGTGTCTGTATGGACTTAAAGTGTTCTGGATTATCTATTTTGATTCTATCAAGGTTTACTTGGAACATTTAAATGAAATGTCAACCTTACCTTGTCGGAAATATAGATTTTTAAGAGCTTAACAAATTTTCGGAACTCAAGGCAAGGTTCACAAAATCTGTTGCCTAAATTGGGTACTCCTATGCAGTAAGAGGACTGCTCCACATGTAGATATGCATCCTCATATGCTGGCAAGGTGCATATACGGGCCGAGAATTCTTGCATATAAGGTCGAATTTGCGGCTGACTTTGTAAAATATCATTTAATGCAACTAGTATTTGTTTAGGAATGTAGGTTACCTTGTCTGTATAACTTATGTTTCAGTTTTAATGGATAATTTTTTTAAAAGGTGGCTATTTTTACATTAGTATCCATGCATTTGTTTAATTAGTATTAAAATTTTATTATTTTATATTTTTAATTTATAAAGAAATGAGAATTTATATTCACTTGCATACCGTGTACTTACTATGCAAATACTTGTCTAACTGCGTGTCATTGGTGCAAAGAGCAAGTTTCTAAATATACAAGGGTTGGTTGGGGTTAAGGGCCTTAAGAACTTTGTACAAGGTCCTCTTCAATTAGGATATATATATATATATATATATATATATATATATATATATATATATATATATATATTTCAATCAATCCATAATTGGAAATTAGCAAGAATTTCCTTTTAGGTATCTGTTAACCGGTATTCTTTTAGTTATCAAAGAAATTCTTTATACACTATACTTGGAATTTCTTCTGAAAAAATTACACTGAACTTGGAGTACGTCGAGGTTGCATCCATAATAAAAGTTCTGTGCTTTCCCCTTAATCTTTTAAATTGGATACAGCCTGCGTAGGTGCTACATTGTAGTGTAAGTTCTTCTGTTTTCCCCTCTTGCTGTTGCAACTTGCAAATCACCTTAACTTCATCTGTTTGTCGTTTAAATCATATTATGTTCCTCTCTTCTTGGATACTTTACATTCAACCATCAAAGTCTTTCAACTTCAATTGAATTTAAAGAGGAAATAACCAATAAATACATTTGGAATCCAGTAAAAGTAATTGCTGTGAATTGTATATTTGGTTTTGATTTTAATATGGGTGCTATGTAAACCCCAACACCTTATCTACCGGCAATTTTATGTATTTGATTTCTGCTTTGATGTCGAAAACTTGTAATTTTTGTGCACCATCTACTTTTCTTGCCTTGTTCAGTTTTTTTCCTTCCAGTTCTTAGAAATGCAATGCATTCAAACATATTCTTTTTTCCTTATTTTAACTAAACCAGTCCCAAAAAGATTTTGTGTTGGGATTTGTTTATTAAATGGGAATTGAGTGTTTGGGGGTATTTTTCTCCTTTTTCTTTGGGGTTCTGGATGATAAAAGGGCCATGCTGGGAGGCGAGGGTGTTTCAGATGATTACGAGGTTGGCTCAAAGAGACCTAGAATGATGGAATCAAATCCCTACTTCGCAGTGAGCAGCAGCTACCGCCAGTCTTTTGGCAGCAGCTACACTGGAAGCAGTGGCTATTCTGGAGGCAGCAGCTATCGTCAGTCCTATGGCAGTGGCTACACTGGAAGCCCCTCCATGTTCTCCTTCCCTGTTGTTCGCCTGAGGGGCCTTCCATTTAGCTGCACGATCCTCGATATCTACAAGTTTTTTGCAGGTCTTGATGTTGTTGACACCCTATTGGTGAACAAGAATGGGCTCTTCTCTGGTGAAGCTTATGTTGTTTTTGCTTCGCCAATGCAAGCAGAGGTTGCGCTTCAGAGGAATAGGCAGAACATTGGTCATCGATATATTGAGGTTTTCATGTGTGCGAAGCTGGATTATTACAATGCCATTGCAAATGAAGTAAACTCTAGCGGCACAAACAATGAATATCATCATACTACCCCACCACCGCGGCCTAAGAAGACACAGGAAGACAAGGAACAGATGGAATACACTGAGGTTCTCAAGCTCCGTGGACTTCCTTATTCAGCAACGAAAAAGGAGATCATTGACTTCTTCAGTGAGTATGAGCTGAATGAGGATAATGTCCATATTGCCATGAGGCCCGATGGCAAAGCCACCGGAGAAGCATATGTAGAGTTTGCATCTGCAGATGAGGCTAAGAATGCCATGTCGAAGGACAGGATGAGCATAGGCTCAAGGTATGTGGAGCTCTTCCCTTCCACACCAGAGGAAGCAAAAAGGGCAGCATCCAGGCCCAAGTGGTGATGACAGTACGACGATTCAACAGATCCAGCTTTACAGGCCTGCCGGGCTTGTATTTAGGTGATCTGGATGATTCTCTTTGATTTGGCGATTTTTGAGACCTTGGCTTCAAGTTACTCTTGCAGTAGATTTCAGCACTGATAATTTCTACCCAAACATCCCCTATGCTAATTTTCTGGAACATCGCTTGGATGGGTTTTTTCTGATACCTATTGTAGTTTTATACCGTTCAATTGACGCTTGTGTAACATCTTGAGAATTTGTATCAATTCCTGGGAAATTTGGATTGAGTTAATCATGTTTTTCTTTTGTTTAGCTCAGATTGGTCATATGGTTAGATTGTTGGTGGGTGGAATAGGTGGTTTTTGCTGTTTGATTGTTGAGTGGAGTTAAATAAAGGAACAACCAGATCAAGGAATGTGCGGAGATGGTTCGTTTATTTGTTTTTCCTTTATGGAATAAAGTATGTTTGCGACTTAGACAGCTATATTATTAATCACATTGGAGATCACGTATCTGGATTTAAATCACACCATACCTTTACTTCCAAAGGGTTGAATAAGTTTACACGAAATACTCATTAATTGGATAGGTGATGCCTCGTTATGCTTTTGCATGGTCCTCAACTTCATCATCTGTGGCTTAATGCCAAAATAGAACTGGTACTTTCGTTGCATTAGATCATGAATACTTCTCTCTTCGAACGTGCAAGCGGGGGGTGTCTCCTCCAATATTTGTACCGTCTTCGAAAAGAAAAAAGTCCCAACATATCTATAAATAGTATGTTAGCATAAAAAAATGTAAAATTTGGTGTACTGATCGAAAATTATTTAGAATTATTTCATGTGAATATAAAATTATTTAAAATTATCAGAAATTATTTTATATTGATATAAAATTATTTAAAATTTATTATATTAATGTAAATTATCTCATAATTATGTTATATTGATATAAAATTACTTAAAATTATTTTATATGAACGTGTTAATTAAATGCGTTAAAAAATGTGTCAGTATGATGCATTTTCTTACATTTGAGGCTGCAAATATTACATATGCATCGTAACTACTGCATAGCGATGACATCCATGTTAAGGTTAATAAAGTGACGATGTGTATTTCGCTGGGCCGCCAAAAGCCCACAACCTGAACTTCGACGTGTGTAAGTGGTTGGAATTGGGCCTTTTGCATTATTTGGGGACACAACCCGTGGATCCTTTAGTTGAAAAGGCTTAGGATTAGTTTGCCAACATGATTACGGTCATATATTACATGATAAGGATGTAGGCATTGGAACTGATATCGAAAAGTGTCTCTTTCGAAATGAATATAGAAAATGTAGATGTAGTTCAGCTACTTGGTGACTTTCATCTGCGGCCATGTAAACATAGCCATCATAGGCAAAGACGACGTGTTACAGACACATTTGAAGTGTGGACACGTATATCTCTGTGTACACTGTACAATCCAAGAGAAAACCCAAAACGGACATACTTAATCTGGATATAAAACCGATATCCACGCCCATTTTACACAGAATTATAATTCACAATCAGGTTTGTCCAACTAATGCCTCCTTATCTCATCTATGGAAACGCATTATCAAATTATCAATAATGAAAAAATAAATAAATGTATATTGTAATATATTATGTAATGTATAAAATTAAAGTGATAATTTTAATTGATGTATTTTAATTTTTTATCTGTAAAATTTTTGAAGAAATGTCTTTTAAATAAAAAATTATTTTTATAGATAAAAAATTATATTTCAAGTAAAAATTTATTTGATATGGATGAAAAGATAAAATATAATGATATATTTTTATTTTTAATCGGTTGAAAATAATTTACTATGTTACCGCAACAACGGTTATCTTTCAGTACGCCCTCAATGATAATTAAATACGAAATATATCATCCCCCAGTCGAGTTCAGAAAAAGCGGATTCCTCCGATTGCACGTACGAACGGTCGATTTCAGTATTTTAGAACATTGCAAATCGATTAATTCTTGTTTATACCCGCGCAAAGGCTCGCGTGACACCAGCCCACACGTCGGCAAATCGTCGGCAAATCGATTAATGGAGTAGGACGATCGATGATTAGATTAACCTGGACTTACCCAAGAAAGGTATTTAGGAATGTGTCCAGCAAAGAGCTTCGTTACTCTAATAGCACCTTTTCACGTTAGCTACGTTGTCCGCTTTCTAACAAAGCAATGATTTTTCCCAAGCCTCCTGCAGCCCCCTCCTTCCACACCACACCCACCCCCCCCCCCTGACCTCTCCTCTCCTATGGGTGACCTCTCTCCTCGACATGTATAGACATTCATAGTTGTTTGTGTTCACTTGTCCTCGACTCTTTGTGATGTTGGTGTTGGAGATCCGAGGTTGTTTAGGCGTTGGTGGTGGCCATGCTGTGGTGCCATGGCGTGGAATGTTAAGGTAGATCGACGTGTTGCTTCGAGGCATGAGGTGGCGTTCGATGAGCTACGACGTCGCAAGTGGTGGCAAGATGTTTGGCCTGATGATGTATGAAGCGGCATGGTGTAATGCGACGTGGTGGCTACGACATCCGAGAGGTAGAATGGCGTGGTGGTATTTATGTTGTTGTTGTGGATATTTTTACTTGTTGGAGTGATTTGATTTTTCCTTTTCTTTTTTCCAATGTAATTTCATTTTGTATGAGATTATGTGTGATCACAAATTTATCACAATCGAGATTTTTAACATATGTTAATGATTGATTTATTTAGTTTCTTATTAATACAATCTTCTAAATTTTATCTCATCGAGGCTTTACTATTCTACAAATGTGTAATTACTCTTTTTCCACTGATTTACAATTTTGAAAATACTTTGTTTTTTTCTACTTTATTTCTTATCTTACTTTTCTAAGTTTGTATCTTCCCCCATTATGACAGGGAGTAATTTCCCTCTTTTTAAGCGCGTTAGGTGTGTCTCGTTCTCCTCCTTCCTCTTTGAAGCGCGTCCATTTGTATCAGGTTTTTTCCTTTTAATAAAATATCATTTCCGTGGAGAAAGCAATGATTTTCCCAAGCACCATCTCAAGTTAAAATCCACGTGGTAGATCTCAGCCACCCAATCTGATGAGGCGGAAAAACGGCTTGCGGGGCCCACTGAGGGAGGCTAATTCCCTATGTTTGATATAAGGGGTGTGGATTTTGGCTTGCGATCTACCCAGATGAAATTATTTCTCTTTCTGATATGTATGCATGAAGACGTGGTTCTTTCGTTGGAATCATGTTAGAGTTTGAAGTTACAGATGACCGAATATTTGTCCGATTTTTTTTGACTGTGGATTTTGTCATTATCTCATTAGTGTGAATTGTTGGAGTATTTTTTAGTGATATCGTCATCATCTTACAATATGAAGCAATCATTACATGTGCTACACCTTATTTACATGAATTTTTCTTTGATTTTATTTTTATTTTTTATTTGATTTCTATCTTATGATCTCTTTGTTTTAAATTTTCTCATCTCTCATAGGATGGGAGTAGTATCCCTCGCCCTTACAGCAGGAGGAGTTCGAGTATCTTTCTCTTGCTCCCATTGGGGAAAATCATTTTGTTTTCTTTTAATAAAAAATCTTTGTTAAAAAAAATATATATATATGCATGAAGAGGTTGGCATGGTGGCCTTCGAAGGAAAAAAGAAGATGATGTTGCTCCTCCCCCATGTACAAATGTACAAGAGCCATTTATACAGAGTGATGGAAGCTTGGGAATCAACATAGAACCATAATCCTCCCTTAATCTTGTATTTTCCACCCTTAGATGGGGAGAAAGGCAATCGTAATAGAGGTTCAATACCATGATAATACTTGTTGCACATATTGCGACTCCATGGTAAAAGAAAGAAATGTAACCTTGAAGTTAGCGGATTGAAGCATACACACCTCTTCCCCATTATTCCAATAACCACGCCGCCTTTTCCTTGATTGAACCTTCAAGATCCACCCTGCTAGGTTGAGGCATTTGTTCCCATCAAAATGTCAATCTACCCAAAAATTCTATTGATACCATGAATACTGTGCTAGTTGTGCATCTCTTGCTGCCATGAATGGTGACATGGGCGATGAAGAATGCAAGAGGGATGAAAAAAATATAGGATGACATTTTTTTCTAGGTCATTCACTAAAGCAAACTTATTGTCATATCAACCATGTGCGATGTCATTACTTCCACACCAATGTATAGGCATGACCAAAGGTGGTGTAGCCACGTTAGGAGTCAAGAGTCCTAACAGGTGGGGCGTAGAGGCAGGAGTGTGGGGGTCCTAAGAAAGGTTAGATTGGAATAAGGTTAATGCAGCTTCTAGGAAGGTCCTAGGTTTAGGTCTTGAGCTTGATTCGAGCTGTTTACATCCTATAAAATGAGATAGAGAGAGAGATGGTACATTCCAAGCTGCAAATTCCCACTAAGTAGATTCCCTAGGATACTTAATGTTTCGTGGGATAAGTTGGATTTAGGATTTAGAGGAGGTATAGTGTAAATCATAAGATATAGAGATGTTGGAGGGAATAGATGAGATGGGGGTCACAGGAGAAAGGATAAATGTATCTCACCTTCTTTTTCGGAGTAAACTTTTAGTAACTTTTAGATATAAAGTTTACCAAATAAGAGATAAATAGTCATATCTACGAAAGGAAACAGTACCTAGGGGGTACATTCTTCAGGGTCTAAGATGCAAAATACCCACCAAAGATGTAGACTTCGTTCCCCCGGGGGCTAAACCTGCAAAATACCCAGCAGGCCTCTACCACCAAACCACGGCGAGGGGGCGTGAGAGAGAGAAAGAGGGAGAGAGAGCCAAAACGGAAGCAAGGACGCACATAGAGAGAGAGGGAGAGAGAAGAGAGACGAAACAGATCGAAATAGACGAGGTAGAGAAAGACCACACACCCACCACGCCACCACACTCCGCCTCGCCCCTACCCCCCCGCCCACCCCAAAGCTCCGGCATGGTAAGGAAGGCGCCGCCGCCGCCGCCGCCTCCTCCTCCACCGGAGGACGACCCCCACCAGCCCCCTCCCCCTCCAAAGAAGAAGAAGGGTCGCCCCTCCCTCTTAGATCTCCAGAGAAGAGCCCTAATCCTCCAGCAGCAGCAGCAGAAGCAGCGCCAAAGCAAACAAGATGGCCCCCACGAGGCCCCCAATTCCCCCGCCCCTCTCCGCCGCTCCACCCGCCGCAACCCCCTTCCTCCCCCTCCCCCGACCCCCGCCGAAGACGACGACGACGACGAACACCGCGGCCGCCGCCGCGAGAAGAAGCTCAAGCTCGTCCTCGAGAATGGCTCCTCCGATCGCCCCGCCGACTCCCAAAAGGTGAGCCCTTTTCTTCGATTCCGCCCCCATTGTAGTTTTGGGTCTGTGGATTTTGACTTCGGTCGGGGTCGCCGATGGTCTGCGTGTGCTAAGAATCGGATTTTGGGTTGTGGGTACCTCGTTCTTTGGGGCGGTTTTGCGCCCCCGCCCCCCACCACCGACGTGTTAAAGATTGGATTTTGGGTAGCGGGTACCTTCGTTTTTGAGGTGTTTTTACCCCCTCCACTTCCTTTTCGAGAGTTGTCGGGCGATCGCTGGTGCTGTGGATGTGCTAAAGTTCGTATTTTGGGCGATGGGTACCTTAGATTTTGGGGTGTTTTTGACTCCCCCACTTTCCCTTTCTCGAAGGGTGGTCTATGTGGTTTCTGCGTCTTATTTGCTCACTCCCACTCTCTTGAGGTGTGTGTATGTGTCTGTGTTTGTGCTTTTGAATTTTTTTTTGGAGGGATTATTTATCTGATAGGTTTGTTGGGTATTCGAGTGTTCGGGGGGTGGCACTTTGCTTTTTAAAGGCTGTTACATGGGTTTGTTGGTTCCTTCTTTTCTGTCCGTTTTTTCTGTTTTGTTTATTTCGATCTGTACTGATGTGTTAATGCGTGATTTTCCCTCGATTTTACCGGTTATCTTCCTTTTGTTTGTCTCCGCTTAGTCGTCGGCGTTTCCCCTCTTTTCTGGCCTTTTACGTTTATATTTTTTTTGTCTACCGGGAACCAGAGTTCTGGATGTGTCAATTCGCGAAATCACCTCGTTTTTTTTTTTTTGTTGACTTGTACTTAGATGATTTTTAAGGTTCCCAACATAGTCCGTGCTTCTCTCTTGCTATCTTCCTTTTTCTTTTCTTCCTTCTTTTATTTTTTTTGAAATTCCGTTTCAAGGTGTAATCAAAGGATCGGATTTGTCCTTTTATTTTCCCTGTAGTTCCCTCACGTGGGAATTTTTCTTTGGTCGTCGGTCTTTATTATTATTTTTTCTTGGGCACTTATTTATTCTGAAGAATTCTTAGATTTTGTCTTTGCTAAGTCAGCAACATGACTGTGTTCTTTGGCAGCGGACAGAAAGGCCCAATTCGGCCTCACACTCGAAAGTGATGGGTGGAGCTCAAGGTATGATGCATTTACTTCGGAAAAAGTTAGGAGAATAAAAAGGGTTGGGGGTGGGGGGGAGATCGGCTTAAGTACATATAAGTTTCTTTATCGAGACAGTGGTTGTTTGGTTTAAATAAATTATTGAGGGGGTTCTTGCAACAGGGGAGCGGTCAGATTCTGGGCCCACGACACCTCTGCCAGATAAAAAGACGTTGTTGTTCATCCTTGACAGGCTCCAAAAGTGCGTGAGATTTTTTTTTTTCTTTCCTCCTCCTCCTTCCCTTCTCCTCTATCTTGGAATCTCAACCAATGGCCGCTGTTTCATAGTCCTTCCCCTTTTTGGAGCTTTGCCTGCCTGTTCCTTTTTACCTGCTTTGACATCTTTCAAGTGTCCATCCAGGAAGGATAAGTATGGGGTGTACTCCGAGCCCGTGGATCCAGAAGAGGTGTGTTGCAAAATGGCTTGTTTCTTTTGGGAGTTTTTAGTGCCGTATGTTGCTTTATGTGGGTTGGTTCTTTTTGAGTAGTGCCAATGTAGCTCTTTGGCTGTCCTCCTAAGTTTGTGAAGGTTCGGTTTGTGTACAGTTACCTGACTATCATGAGATCATAGAGCATCCGATGGATTTCAGCACCGTCCGGAAGAAGCTTGCTGATGGAGTTTATGCTAATCTGGAACAGTTTGAGGTAGCATGCCTTCTCATTTTACTTGTGACAAGTACAACTCTTTTGCGTCTCTTTTTGCTTTCCTCGATCTAAGTTTAATCGTGTAGTTGATTGTGTTCTGGAGTGTGTATGCTTAATGTGGATCGTTGGCATTTTTCTGCGGTCACTGGTCATTGATCATCATGGAGTGACCAGAATTTCCAACTTTCTATGGCTACTTGTTCACCATCTTGCAAGGATCTGAATTTCTGTACTCAAACTGAATCTGAGTGCTAATTTGGCATTTTTGGCCTAGGATAATATATTTTTAACTTTTCCTCAATTGCATTGCTTCCAGGCATCTATTTTGGGAGGTTTACTTGTGGCGGCCATTGAAGTTTGATAAAGTATGACTGCATTTGCTAAGATAATAAAATACAAGCATAGCTGATGGGTATTTGCCTATTCTGGGGCCATGGGGTGAAAAAAATTGAGATGGGTTATCTCCAGAGGAAAAAGCTGCAAGGATGCCAAATATTTATTCTTTAGAATCTATTCCACTTTTTGTATCAATTATTTGCCCAGTGTTCATTTGCATGTTGGGTCCAAACCCTGCTCTTCAGTTGAAGTGTTCTTTCTCTTCCTTTTGAATCTCTTGTCTTGTATCTGTTATTGGATTTTTTTGATCTGGTCTTTCTCATAAATGGGCTTTGAATGGTGTAAGTTCAACTTGGTTCTCTTATTACATTCTTGTGGAGAAAAGTTCAGGCTATTTATGGAGTATTTAATGCTCTTTTGCCCTTTTGTTTGTTGTTGCTATTATTTTGGAAGCTTAACCTTACGGGATCTTTGGAATCTCAATCTTATGGGCTCCTTTTGTCATGGCATAACCTGTCTAAGAGCTTTTTTCAGTAGTATTTAGCCTTCAATTACCAGCTCTTAATTGCATAATTCTGAAGAATCAGCATTACTACTTGGCAGAAGTAATGTGCAGTTTTGACATCTGGTTCCACCTATGATGCAACAATAGCACATCATGTGGAAGGGCTTTTCTGGGCCAGTCATCTTCAGCATCGATAATTATGTTTAATTAATATTTCCCTTGGATTTGTTGATTTGATTATCATAAATTCATCTTTTGCTTCTTATATTGAAAGGAGAAGGGGTAATGTTTTTATTGCTTCTTCACTGATTTTATCAGATAACTCATGCATTCACTGGATGACCATGAAACATTATACACACCTAATGACCTTATGCTGTAGTGGAAACTAGTTCATGCTTTATTCTATACCTACATATTTGGTAAGTGGCTACTTTTATTGTATTTTATCGGTGTATGTTGATTGTCACCATTACAGCAGTTGAAGAATGTTTTCATAAACTTTTGTTGTCAATTGTGTGGTTATGTGGAAGGCACGGGAACTGGTGTTGAATGAAAAGAGAGAAAGTTAGTTACCTTCACTTTCTGCTGCTATAACATGGATTAAATTGCCTTTTTTTCTTAGTCTTGTACTGTCTAATCTGGTAATGTCTCAGAAATTATTTGATATTCTAGAGCTTTTGTGTATTCGAGTATTTACAGCCTTCATATTATGCTTGCAGAGAGATGTTTTTTTGATATCTTCCAATGCAATGCAATATAATGCACCAGACACCATTTATTACAGACAGGTATGTATGATAACTCATTATATATATTTTTCCATGTCAAAGTACTTTTAAATCAACTGTGTCCTTGATTGACCAATACGTTTTATAAATATATCCATATCGCATACTTTGCAAATGTACACAACTTAGGCACGATCTATTGAAGAGCTTGCTAAAAAGAGCTTTGAGAACGTAAGGCAAGGAATTGAGGAAAATGAACCTGAACCAGAAGTGAAGGTTATACGAAGAGGTCGACCACCGGGTAAAAGCTCAGCCAAAAAACCTGTTGGTCGCCCACCAGCTGAACCAAGTGTCATGGATTCTACAGATGCAACTCCTGCTACCACAACCAATAAAACCTCCTGGGTTGTTTCATCAAATGATAGTGTAAGGAAAGGATCACTATCTAATATGATGGGTTTCATGAGCCCATATCCAGGACTTCAAGTGCCTAATAATAGCGAGAATCGATTTCAGATGGCTGACCATAGATTTGGCAGAAATGAGGAATCTTTAGGTGGTTTCACTTCGTAAAAACTTTGGTTTTTGTGTTTGTCCAAGAAAACAAAATTTGCAGTATTGTTATTTAAAGCAAGCTATTCCTTGTTCCTTGTGATGGACAGGTTTTATGCAGAGGGGGCTGTCAATGAGATTCGGAAAGAAAATTTCAGTTTCTGAAGACAACCGCCGGAGTACCTATCTACAACCGCTGCCATCCTCTGGAGCTGAGCACCCAATACTATCAACATTTCTTGGGGAGAAAAAGCAGCTTGTACCGGTGAGTATCTCAAGCTGTAACTAAACTATTCAGCCTCTTATTTTTATTCTGTGCTCTGGACTTATTTTTTCAGCCATCGGTTCTGGGATTTGTGGCAAATATGTTGTTTGAAGGATTTATATTAGTGAATAGTGATTTCTAAGCTCGAGTTTCTATTTTTTTTCTTTCCCTTCTGATGAACTTTTAACTTCATTAGTTTTTTCTCTGTCCCTCATTAGCCCATTGCATCCTCCAATAAGTGCCTTGTACATTACTCAGTAAATCTGCATGTATGTTTTGTATAATCTGTTTGTGCTGCTGAATGCATAATGAGGGACTGCCATCAAGTCATATACAAAATGTGTAGATCTGCTTGCAGCTTCTCTTAAGAAGATGCTCATTCTTGTAGGATTTTGCATGATTATCCCAGCTTTTGCCGATATTTATTAAAATGCATTTTGCTAAATTCTTCATTATTTTGTTCTCTAGGTCATTCTTTGGTGAAAACTCTTAATTACTAGCTAGAAACATTGATTAGAAAGTTGGTTAGATAGGCCGCACACACCTCTGCATACTCATAGTTTCAATAATCATTTGAGCACTCATCTGATTATCAAATAGAATGAATTTGGATCTTTTATTAAATCCAATTATGTAATACCTGAAATCACAAAACCTCCAACATTCTCTACAAGATACCCAATGTCAGATTCCGTCAACACCATATGATTTAGGGAAATTTGTTGTTAGGTTAGAACACTTTTACTCGTGCTTTGTTTTAAGGCCCTATGTTTTGAGTGTAATGCTAGTTCTTTTTCTAAAATATGGTTGTTTTTCTGGTAATTGTCATTTTATTCTAGTACTCATATTTTGGTTTGATTAATAGTATCAATTTTTTATCTTATGTTTTTATTATCTAGAAATTACATAACTTCACACTCACCTGCACACTTGCCTGTGTTGCAAGTACTTGCTATGCAGTGATTTGTCTCACCAAACACTGCATGCTGACTTAGGCTGAAAATGTTTAATATTGGATGCCTAAAGGAACTTGTGGATATCTGTGGTACTTGTTACTGCATATTGCTTATACCACCCTAGAACCTTCTGTTTTAATCAATAAGTACTCCAAATAAGAGATATTTTATTGTAGTTGGTGTATACTGAATTGTGATCACTGTTGCCATCTTTTTTCTTATTTCTTCTTCCCATCAGAGCCTATGATCCCAGTTACTAGGACAAGGAGTCAAAAAATCTCAAAAGGTGTTTTTTTTTTTAAAACTCTAACCAAGTTGAGGATCTTTTTTGCTGTTGAAATTAGCAAAATGTTTTTATTGGGGAGTTAAAAAATTTATGCCCCTTTTCATTCTTGGTTAACCATAGTTGTTCTTGTCTTCTTTCTGGAGAGTTGGTTTCATTAACCTCTGAACTTTCAGTTTCTGACATGCTGCGTGGCTTCAGATTGGTGTTTTCATAGAGCATGCATATGCGAGAAGCCTTGTCCGTTTTGCTGCTAACCTTGGGCCTGTTGGTTGGGAAATTGCTGCTAAATGGATTGAAAGAGCCCTGCCACCTGGAACACCATTTGGACGGGGTTGGGTTGGTGAGAATGAGATGCCCCACCTCAATCAGCATCAAACTCATGCATCATCCACACTTACCAATGAACAATCAGTAGCTTCAGTTAATCCTGCCGTCTCCACAACTGAGGCAACATGCAAGATGCCAGACCACCAGCCTGATTCATCCTTTGCCCACATTCCTCCAAACAGTTCACAAGGATCCAGCGTTAGCAGTCTGCACAACTCTATTCCGCAGCAGAAGGATGTTGCCCAAACTCAGCAAAATTTGCAGGTGCCACCTTTGCACAAGATGAATGGTTTCAACCGGTTTTATGTTGACCTTTTTCAAGGGAGCACTTTGCCAATGCAATCTTCCGCAGAAGGAGATTTGCGCCATGAGGTGCCTATGACACATGCACAATTGCTTGACATGGTTTCAAGGACCAATAATGTTGGACTTCCTCCTGCAGCAGCTACCCACTTTGAAGCAGAGAAGGCAAGGTTTGGGAACTTAAGCTACATGAGTAATTCCAAGCTCCCTTTCCACCCATCTTCAGATCCACAGTTGCTGAGCATGAGTAGTACAGAGATGGGTACATCTGGGGATCATATAAGTCATCCTGCAAGGGGGCCCTGTGAGTTAGAGAGGGTGAATTTTAGCAACTCAGGAACATTAAATTCTACTGGTAGCTTCATTCACCCATTGGCAATGCGCAATTCTAGTAGTATGCTATCCCGCAATCCAGGTCCAAAAAATCATGGCTTTAGCTTTAATTCAGCAGTGGGAAATCATACTGCAGCAGAACTTTCAGCACCTGCGGATTCATGCATTGCAAATCCTTGCAGCATAGGTGGTGCTCAGAAAAATATTGAAGCAAACCATGAAACAATTGTGAAACCTAGCAACAATATGCTTCCTGCGAACCAACATCCCGAAAAAGAGAATACCTGTAACGCCAAGGTGCTGCATTCTAAGAACCCATTGCCAGATCCTGCTCAGCACTCCTTCCAAGAGCCATCAGTGCAGTTCCCAAAAAGTGATTCCATATGCCCGGATTTGAACTCCTGCATTCCAGATGATAGGTTAGCAAATTCACGGAGCAGTTGTAGAATCCCAGAAGTCTAATTTAGCATGGCAGTTGTCGAAACAAATCCTATTCAAAAGATCTCAAAGTTCTTTGCTGCTGCCTGCAGGTGGATGCATGCAGGGAGTTTGACATGTTCGATAACTATGGATTGGATTGCTGAGAATCTGAATTCCACCTTCTGTCATTCAAGATTGTGCTGGGCCATGTTTACAATCAATAACATTTGTAAATGTCCATCCATCTGCTAACATCAAGGGGAAAGACTGGGGAGAGGCTGGAGCTTCCTTTCAGGAGCAACTCTCCGAATTGATGGTATTCCAAGCTAACGATACATTCTATTTGAGTTTCTACACTGAAATTTTGGATTAGATACAGCATTGCAAGTATGTTGCCCGTTCATGATACAGCATCAAGAAATTAATTTGAGCCAGCCATTCTGGGCAATCCAATGCCCAAGCGTGCATGCACCTGACATAGTGACATTTCTTCTAGTGGAAGATGAATTTCAGTTTGTAACCTTCCAATCAGGATTTATTGTTGATTCTGCTGGAAATCTTTGAGCTATTAGTCTGTCAGATATCAATGACAGGAGTCCTTCATGTCACACAGGAGAGTTCTCAGCTATTTTCTGCAGGCATTGATAAAAGGTTAGCTTGTTTGGATGGAGATATGTTGGAGATTGAGGTTGCCGGTGCATCATGTGAGATTCCAGTGTTTTGTGCAAGATGAAAACTAGAACTGGTAACTTGTTGCATTCCTATTCCTGATTCTCTTCATAGGTCATTGCCATTCTCGATAATTGGATTATTGTGCCATCTAATTATATGGTGATGTAGTCCTTGGAAACTTTTATGATTGCTTTTGGGTATAAGTATTTATCGTACTCAAAATGCAGAAAACCATCTAACATAAAATTTTACTAATGATCACCTCTTTGATAAATTTCATGGGCCTCTATTTTGACTGTTTTGTCATTGATTGTATCGCCTTATCTCGCACAAGTAGTTATGTTTCACAGTGATGGGTCAATATCCAGTAAAAATGTGTAATGAGTAACCCCATACTCTTCTATTGAAAATGGTGCAACCAGAAGACAGTATGTGATGGTATTGATGTTTCTTTGCATTGCTATCTTGTTTGACTGAATTAGAATATACTTTTATTAAGTGCCAATCAGTTTTCTGCCTAAGCAATATGAGATTAACTGGATTATATTCCCCACATTTCTAAGGGGTTGTCAACACTCCATTCTACTCGTCCTGAAATTGTGGTCAAAGATTATTGGTCTCCCTGGATCTCTAACTTTATTTCTCATGTATCCAAAGGATCTCTGGATTGTTTATTCTGGTCAAACTGGAGTAAGTGAGGACATGAAGAACTTTCTTTTCTTGTTTCTTTTTTTTTTTTGTGAAAGATGTAAGCAATTTTCTTCACAGCCAAGATCACATGGTAACTCATCAGACATCCGGACTCCCTCCAAAGACCCATGCAAACTCTGTCTGGCTAAACTGTGCGCAGGCTCAACCAAAGATCCGGGGACTATAAAACCTGACTTAGAATGTAAAAATGCTCTTACACTTCTGGATGGTACTTTTACTCCAACTTGGCTGCTACAATGAGCTCACTCGTCTTACTCAATTGATGGTGTTGCTGAGAATTTCCACCTCTGAGTAAGCTTGGCTCAAGGCATAACCAAGGCCTTGAAGGATTGCTTTCGCATGTGCTTCTTCACAAGATATAGCTGAGACCTTCCACACCCGTGCTTCTGCATTCAACCCATCTGTAATTAACAACAGCTGTAATCACTGCATGATCTTCTTTCTATGCTGTATCAACTATGACCGTTCACCATTGGGTATCGTCTCCTCCTCCCAAAAATTATCTCAGGCTGAGAACTACTTGCATCAGCTGCCATATCCTGCTTGTGATAGAACTTTTTTTTTTTTGAGAAATGCTTGTGATAGAACTTAATCATCTCTTCAACTCTGCTGCTAATTTCCATTGGATTTGGCATGCCTCCCTTCATTATCACATCACTTCTGCTCAACCACATAGCATGGAGCCCATGTTATACCATATTTTCTGGGAAACCTGCCTCTCTGAAGTTGGTATCTAGCCTCTGCAGCTGATCAAACTGATGCCCATCTGATGCAGAAATTCTCCTACACTAGGTGAACTGAACTGCTAGCGATAACTGACATTTAAGGGCTAAATGCTGTACGTGTTCGTCTTCAAAGCTGCACATATAACACAATCCCGAATCTAGTTTTAATCTCTGTGCCAATAAGGATTTCATTGGAAAGCTCTTAAGTTGTGAAATGAAAGAATTTGTAGTTCCTTTTCTCCAGTGTCCTATAGAAATGTTTATAGCTATTTCAATCTATGTACATGATAAGCCCTCATAGACACTTTTAAGGGGAGTCAAAGGGGTTGTTTTTTGACGCTGCTCAAATGTCTGTAAAAGTTGATTACTAGAATTGGGATGCCAGAGAATGCGAGGCCTTGCCTTCTTGGCATGCTGTAGGATGTGAGCTCGTGGTGAAGAATTGAGCAAGGACCTTGCGAGCAGTTCGAGATGATGTGATGGCAATGTACTTCCTATGACCTACCAAGGGACTTGGGTACAAAAATGTGCTACTCACTTTTTCTTTTGCTGCTAAGGTTGGAGAGGGGTAGACTTTTTTAACATTTTGCCAGGTGCTTTCTTCTATTATCGAAGATTAGAAGAATAATGGCAGTTACAATTGGGCATATATGGCGGAAAAGGAATAACTAAAGCCCCTAATGCTCTGGACCGAAATGTACACCAAGAGAATTTTTTGTGCTTGAAACTCAATTTTTCATTGCTATAAATACAGCTTGCAGGTACACAAATTAGTCTTGATTACATTCATGGCAGATTAGTTTTACAAACATGTGCAATTAAGTGCACCGAAAAAGTTCACTTCTACAAATATGACGGCAATGTGCATTGGCAACAAAGTTGAGCTTGTACAAACAGGTTTTTTGTAAGATGTTTCTAACATGCTAAGGTGAATCTTCTAAGCAGTCGTTAATTCCTTTAACCGTAACAAGTGAGTGAGATTAAAATGCAACTGAATGATCTCCATCACCTTGCCCTCAGTGTTGATCTACAAAAGACTCCTCTGCCATCAAGATAGTTGGAACTTTAGCAATCAAGGGATCTGTGCAGTCAAACCTGCATGTCCTCACCCAACAACTTGTTTCCCTTTAAAATAAATAGTCCCGTCAACTGAAAAATATGATGCAATGGCTACATCAACACAAATTTTGAATTTAAAGATCTATCACGGTCGTAATAATTACTTTAGCACCCCTGTGGCTGTCAATTTTATCATTGATACTGAAGGAAGTTTATGTCCAAGATCTTATGGCAATCATCCCGGGGATCAAGGAGTTTCACATAATTGCTTATATATCAAGGAAAATTAGAATATTGGCGATAAATATTTAAAATATGTCACTTGTATCTGATTCATAACGGAAACCGATTTGCATTCTCGACTACTTAAACTATGCATTTCACATAGGATCAATAATGTTAAAGAGGACCCCGGTTGACGCGACAGTTTCTGACGTCGCTACCTGCCCCTTGGATTGGATACGACTTCTAGTTTTGTCCTGGACTCGTGGAAAATTTTCGTCTCTGGGGAAAACGACATAGAATCTGGTATATACTTGTAAAATAGAAATTAAAAAAAAAAAAAGGGAAAGGAATATGGTCTCCTAAAAGTTTACGTAGGAATAAAATAATATAAAATAAGTAGAGAATGATATTTATTTAAGTGATAAAACGAGTGATGTTATAAAATGGTTAGTGTGTTAAGTGAATATTTATTTAATATTATAAATTGAGAGTTAAGATATTTGTGATTTGATGAGAATGATCGAGGAGGTATTGCGTATGAGTTTGTGTGAAATTCGATGGTCGGTATTTTTTTAATATTAAGAAGTAGAGTTTTATGTATTTACATGGGGGTGAGTGTGATTAAGTTATACGTTATATTATATATATATAATTTTATAGTTTTTTGCACATTTATTATATACATTTAATATTATAGTATTTTTCACCTACTTTATTCTACGTATGAGGTACTTATATTATCTCTCTGAGCACGTTTTATTTTTGCACTGTTCTACAATAGGAGTAGGTGGTCGTGGTGCTTTATTGCATTTTCTTTTGGCAAAATGACGAACAAACCCATCCCCATAGTTTTTTACATTGTACACAATAGAAGTGGGTTGTACCGGTGCTTTTGGATAGGTTAGTTGCACCACCTCCCTTTTTTTTTTGGCAACATTGAGAATAGATCCATGTCCCTATTTTTCAATTTGTCTACATTAGGAAAATGTATTAGTAGTGCTTCAGGATTGATTGGACACACCACCCTTATCATTCTTTTTGCCTTGATTACGAATAAAGTTGCATGTGAGAAATGTCTATTAAATTTATCCAACCTGGAGTTGACTTTGTAGAAAGGAAGTGTTAAGCAAAGACTATGTCCTACCAGGGGCATTCTTGATATTAACTATCACCGTCAAAAAGTGAATCCCAAATATTGGTTGGCATCGATGTGAAAGATTTGAGTATAGTTGTAAACCACTGATGTAGAAAGAAGGATAATTATGATTAGTAAAAATGTATAGAATTTCAAAAAATGATGTACTTTACGATGTGTGTGACAAATAATTGGCTCCACCCTACGCATTGTCGTTTGAATGTGTGAATTTATTAAGTGATTCTCACCACATCATTTCTCACTTTACTTTCTCCTTCTAGTTCTCTTCGTTTCCTTTTTGTTGCTACTTTTTTCATCTCTCAACTCTCACTCTTTTTTTTAACTTCTCTCTTCTTCCCATTTTCTCCTTATTTTAAGTTCAATTTTATTGCATTGGAACATATCATAATGCATTCACTCTCAAGTTAGATTAGACTCTTTTTGATTTAGTTGTCATTGCTCATCTTCTTTCTTATTTTAAGTTTCTTCTTGATGAGATTGTCGTAATTAATTATTTTAACTTTTATTTGCATATTTGATTCATTTTTTATTTGAGTGTGCTCTTTTCTTTGTGTTTTTACTCTAAAGCACATGCTGAAGTCCACAACAGTCATCATTTTATGTGATAGCTCTAAGTGCTTGTTACAATACCTTCTCTCCTCATGTGTAGGTACATAAGCTTTGACATGGCAATCTTCGATGGCCCTGATCACACCCTACAATGTTCGGAGATGTCCAATTATCAAGTGTAAAGGTTTGAAAGGTTTCAGGTCAAAGTAATCCATACTATGGCAATAGGTACTTCAAAGTAGGGGTAATATCTTGGGTCTTCGATGATCTCCCTAGGACTTTCTAATTTTGGTAGTCGAATGAACATGGGCTCAACACATAATATCGCTTCGGGCATGCTTCTAAACTGATGATTTATTGTTTCACTCGAATGTTGGAAGTGCTTTTGCATATCACAATTTGATGTGGCATAGCTCAACGTGAATTGGAAGGTGTAGACTTTCTCGATGGTTGTCATATGACTTGATTGTTGAAGGCCTTCGTGCACCTCCAACATTTGCATAGATGCTTTAAGACTGTATGGAAGCATGCACAAGCTTTGATAGGAATGCTCCTTGTGCCCCTGCATCATCTTTGCTATCTAGAGATGACCACCCATTGGTGCAATATGCATTGGCCTCGAATTAAGATGAATCTGATTTCGAGACTCCTCTTCCTCTTCCCGCAGGCGGACGACGAAGTTAAGGTTCAATGCAGTAATTGAGGGATGTAATTCATCATGCAAGTGTTGCTGGCTTGAATCCTTGTTGATTACAATAAGAGAATGAAAGTCTTCATCAACGACCATCTAAGTAAAATGTTCTACATCATCCAAATTGAAAATAAAAGCTCCAGGCAGATATAAGTAGATGATAGAATTGGTTCCAAAGATTACAATCCATACTTCAGTGACTGAAATGCTAAAAGCAAATGAAGGGGGGATGGTGCTACGTGGTTGCAAACCTGAAAATGAAGTTCAACAGCAATATGAAATACTTGAACAAATTACCGAACACATCTATTCCTTTCGCTCCCCAAGATGGAACTTTAGCCATTGATCCAACATGTAATTGGGGAGCTTCAACAACTCTAGGAATGTATACCTCTTCGACAAGTCCTCAAAACACGGTAACCAACTTTACAAATTTAACTGGGTTGAGGTTTGGCTTTGCACTTTGAAAAGCAACTATAGTGTCACCAATACGTACCAATGGATTGACCAGGCAAGCTTGGTTTTGTCTAACTAGCTCGTTGGTGGCATGTAAGACCATTCCGTCCCAACTAGATCCTCTTTGAACTACTCTCCTCGCTCTTACTCTTCTTGGAACTTCCTGTGCTTCTTGAGTTCCTTGCTTTGCACCCAAGTAAAGGAGGTGTGTACGGAATCTCTCCATCGCTATCGCCATTTATTGGTTCAACAACTTCCTCCTTTGCTTTCCGAATGAAGGGCCAGCAATGGTTGCTCTCAACAGAGGCGGAATCAAAAAAAATTATCAAGGTGGAGCCAATAGCATATTACCTTTTTCAAACAAATAAAAGAGAGATAAAATAACTCATATTTATTTTTTTGACATTAAAAATAACCTCTTAACCTTTATCTAAGTAAAAATCATCATTCAAATTATTTGCTAAAATGATATTCTGCTAGTTAATTAACAAAATCTAGTAAACACTACCCACTTGTTACCTGTAATAATTTAAATTACTAAAAAAATTATTTGGTTAAAGAGGATCATTCAAATCATTGCCTCGATTTCTCGTAAAAGTATAATTATTTGAATTTTATATGTAAGATATTATTTTATGATTATATAAATAGATTTTGAAAACTAAGGAGACTTTCGAGATTACTTGAACGATAGCATTCATAAATATAGTATGACAATAAGAAAAATATTATATGTAAAAGATCTAATTAATTTATTATCATATGGAAAAGAAGATGTTATCTATCTTCTATGTATATGTATTAATTAACTAAAAGATATTAAACATAATTGAACTCGACATGTATTTATTGTAAAAAAAAAATAAAATTAAGAATATCTATCTTCCCTGTATATATCTCTTATGATAAGATTCACAACTAGATCCAGTATATTTTTTTAATTAAATTAAGTATTTCTAATCGTTTTCAATGTGTAGATCAATATGCAAAAGAAGGGAGGTCAACATGACCCATGTAAAATAGTCAATACATTAGGGTCAAGGGAAATAAGAGAAGGTCTTTCGTGTTTGGGTTGAGAAGCCTAGAAGAAAGTTATTCCAGAACATATCTACTTATGTTGACATAAAATTGTTCCAAAAGGCTCACAGAATAATTGTATTTTTGATCTCCCTTCCTCCAAATGTAAAATAGCAACCCTCTATTCTTTTTCATTACTCTAAACATCGAAAGAGACATATTCATCTAATTATTTCATAAAATACTAATTTCATATGTAATTCTTCGATTTCTCATCCTCTAAGCAACCCCAACCAACCAACCAATGCCTTGGTCGGCTCCAGGTGCTTTGGAAGGGTAACTTGGAGTGTAGATTCTCGCGAGGGATATCAATGCTCTGCATACGAATATTAATTACTTTTCCCATCCTTACCATAAGCGGTAATACTATGTACCGCACGAATAGAGTATTGACGTAGATGCTGAGGCTTTCCAACTTTCTAGAAAATTTTACTTACGATAATTCCACGAGTACGTGAAATTTTTGAATGTTAGCCCAAGCATCAACGTCCATCTTAGAGCAAAGGGAAGGAATTACTCTTGTAACCTGCATTCTTCTTACATTCAATCTGAACATATGTTTTGGATGCTCTGTTGATATGCTTTTTTAAGGCTTACGTTAGATTCATCGTAAAGTTATTTTCTTTGAAGATTATTGTTTGGCAGTAGCACTTTTTCCTTCGATTAATAAGCAATATATAAGAATTCATACATATGCTAAGCCGTTCCAGTAATTTGCTTATGCGTGGTGATATGCGACAAAATTATAAAAAATAGAAGACGAATATTTTACTAATCAGAGTAGTAATTTTGCAAAATTTACGTGTATCCTTTCTCCTTCGTAGTGCTCTCGCAAGGGAGAAAATGGTCACATTATATACGGAAATATAAACGTTAAGGGATTTCATGTTATATTGGAAATTACATTTTCAATCTAAATGATGTTTGTAAGTTAAATTTTTTCCAATTAAATATAGGTACATAAATATGCCTTACTCTTAGCTGCTTTATTAGGTCAAGGAGGTTATGTATTTTCATTTTTATTATTGAGAATTGATACGGTATCAACACTCCACTACTTTAAGTAGTATCCATTAAATACGTCCCCAATCGGCTATTTGTTTGTGATGATAAGTTGGAAAGGGAGAAATGAGTGTGTGAATTTGGTCAAATGTGAAGCAAGAAACAGAGTACGATAATAGGCATCATACTTACACAATTGTGGAAAAAAGAAGCTCACTTGAACAAGTAACATGCCAAGGATAATAGATTGCAATTGTAACAAATTGCATATGCACATCGGTGATGTTAATCAAACTTTCATGTACTTCATGTGGTTTACTTCAAACTTATTGCATTTTGAGCAATTATGCTTACAATCCCAATTTTCTGTATAAGTTCATGTCGTGTTTTGATATGGTGTTGGTAACAAGGTTCACTTATCAGTAGAAAAAAGTGCATTATTTGTAATGTGTGCCTTGTCCTCCACCTTCTCCCCGCCTCAACCCCTCCACCATAACCCTCCCTTGGTTACACCCCATCCTACTCCACCACCACCAAAAGCACATTGTTCTTCTCGTCCACCACCTCTCGTCCTTTGTTACGATTCGATCCCAAATCACTACAAAACTCGAGACCAACCCGTCTCGACTAATCCCAAGACCTAGTTGTCCAACGAGAAATAACCAAAAGCAGAAATATTCCACAATCACACATGCAATGTAACTAAGCAGAAAAATAATAAGAGACAGTAAAGGAAGAAGAACGAACAGTCTCATAATATTACAGGCCATCACAACAACATCAGCGAAAAGTACAGCGAAAAAGTAACTGAAACAGTATTACATATAACAAAATACTCACTACTACAAAAGAAATGTAAAGGAACAGAAAACGTCAATCGCTAAGGCTGGGCTTGACTGGGTCCAGCTCCCTCTGCAGCCGGTAGTGCTGGCTGCTCAATTCCTTGACCTGAACAGGGTTATAAAATTCCGGAGTCAGCGAACGCTGAGTAGAGTGGTAATTTAGTCATTTAGATGTAATTAAGACAAGCAATTAATTAATTATTCATTTTCATGTAACTCAACCAAATAGTTATAATTTGTTTGCTCCATTATTCATCTAATTATTTTTTGATCTGGCCCGTTCCTTACGGGAACGATTTTGATTGAAGTCTTTTCCATGATGTAAGATGTAAAACGAGTATTCCTGTCGGGTACGATCTCGCGAGGGACTCCATGCAGACACACCACATCTCTGACGTATCTCTCTGCTAGCTGTGCTGGCCAAAAAGTGACTCGGATCTGCAGGAACCATGATGTTTTCGTCAACCGGTCTACTATCACCCAAACTGCGTCGTGTCCCCGCTGGGTAACTGGTTGACCCACCACCAAGTCCATGGTGATGCTCTCCCACTTCTACTCTGGCACAGGAAGTAGCTGTAACGGCCCTGCAGGCCTCCGGTTCTCGGCCTTCACCTGTTAGCATACCAAGCACTGTTGGACAAACTCACCAACATCCCACTTCATCCCTCTCCACCAAAAGTCGCGTCGCAGATCATGGTACATCTTTGTATTTCTGGGATGTATGCTGAACCGAAACCCGTGCACTCTAGTTAGGAGCTCTTTCAACAACTCATCTTTAGGAATGCATAGGTGTCCCCTTATGCGCAGTATCTCGTCTCAAAAGGAAAAGTCTCCTAGGTCCCCTGTCAACACCCTATCTCGCAGTGTCTGTAAGTATGGATCAACCATCTGTCCAGCAATGATGCGATCTATCAACTCTGGTCGTGCCTGCCGTGTCACTGTTGCTGCCCTGCAGTACCCCCGTGACTCCCAGGGTTGCCAACTGCCCACCTCCTCCATGAGTCTCCAACTCTGTGCCTGTAAGCTGGCCAAGTGGGCTGGTGCCTTCCAGCTCAAGGCGTCGGCCACCACATTGGCCTTCCCTCGGTGGTAGGAGATGCTGCAGTCGTAGTCTTTCAGAAGCTCTAACCAACGTCTCTATCTCAGGTTGAGTTCCTTCTGGTCAAATAGGTACCTAAGGCTCTTGTGGTCAGTGAAGATCTCGAATGTCTCACCATACAGGTAGTGCCTCAATGTCTTCAGTGCGAAGACAACTGCTGCCAGCTCTAAGTCATGGGTGGGGTAGTTATGCTCATGCGGTGTCAGTTGCTGCGAAGAGTAAGAGACAACGTGATTCCGCTGCATGAGCACACCACCCAACCCTTGTAACGATGCGTCGGTGTAAACCACGAATCCACCACTACTGTCTGGAATGGTAAGTATAGGAGCTAAAGTCAGTTTCTCCTTCAACTCCTAAAAGCACGCCTCGCACTTGTCGGTCTAGGTAAAGGGCATGTCCTTCCGGGTCAGTTGAGTCATAGGACGCATGATCTGAGAGAACCCTCTGATAAACCGCCGATGGTAGCCTGCCAGTCCTAGAAAGCTGTGTGCCTCTGTTACTGTGTGTGGTCTCTCCCACCTGAGCATGGCCTCAACCTTAGCTGGATCCACGGCCATTCCTTCTCCCGAAATCACGTGGCCCAAGAAAGTCACCTATCTCAGCCAAAACTCACGCTTGCTGTACTTGGCATACAGCTTGCGTCGTCTCAAGATATCCAGGACCATATGTAAATGCTGTCTATGTTGTGCCTGATCCCATGAGTAGACTAGGACATCGTCGATGAATACCACCACAAACTAATCTAAGTACGGTCTGAAAACACGGTTCATCATATCCATGAAAGCAGCGGGGGCGTTGGTCAGCCCAAACGGCATGACCAAGAACTCGTAGTGCCCGTACCAAGTACAGAAAGCTGTCTTGGAGACGTCGATCTTCTTGATCCTCAACTGATGGTAATCTGACCTCAGATCTATCTTAGAGAACACTGTGACGTCTCTCAACTGGTTAAAGAGGTTGTCGATACGAGGCAGTGGATACTTATTCTTGACGGTGACTCAATTCAACTATCGATAGTCGACACAAAGTTGCAGGGTACCGTCCTTTTTCTTTACAAACAACACAGGGGCTCCCCATGGGGATGCACCGAACCTCACAAGGCCCTTCTCCAACAGGTCTTGTAACTGTGACTTGAGCTCTCGCAGCTCAAGTGGCGCCATCCTATACGGTGCAATAGAAATGGGACTGGTCCTCAGCACTAGTGAGATCTCAAACTCGATCTCCTGCTTAGGTGGTAGTCCTAGAAACTCCTCTGAGAAAACGTCGGGGTACTCGCAGACCACCGGGATACTCTGGAAGTCGGCCACGGGGCTAGGCTCTGCTACCACACAAGCTAAGAAGCCCTCACACCCCTGGCCCAAAAGCTTCACTGCCGAAGTGCGGAGATGCACCTGAATCCTCCATCCACCGGTTGACCGTGAAACTCAAAGGAAGGCAACTCCGGTATGGAGAAGACGATCTTCCTTCCAAAACAATCCACCAAAGCATGATAGGCAGACAACCAATCCATCCCTAGGATCACATCAAAGTCCTCCATCGGGATTACAATTAGGTCGGCGGGAAGACTGTGTCCCCCTATAGTGACCTCGCAGTCTGTAAAGACCTCCTCTGCTACGAACAACTGTCCACCTGGCCCTCTAATCATGAACGAAACCTTTAACAGTATGCTGCCCGGTCCCAAACAGATGGCAACACTCAAGGAGACAAAAGAATGTGTGGCACCATAATCAAAAACAACGTAGACTAATTTGCCAGAAACGGTAACCATACCTGCCACCACAGAATCTGAAGCCTTGGCATCTCTGTGTATTTGGGCATTGGTACGCCCCTCAGCCCTTGGTGCAAACGAAGCGACCACGCTCTGGGTTGGGCGAGCAGCAGCTGGCCGGTACCCTCCTCGTGATTGCTGTCCTCCTCCACGTGCCTGGTGACCACGGCTGCCAGCTCGGCCTCCAGCGCTTCGTGCGGGGAGCATCTGCTGTACTCTGGCCCTAGATGGGCAATCCCTCCTGATGTGTCTCGGCTGGCCACACTGGTAGTAGAGAGGGGCACGACCTCCTCTCATAGTCGATTTCTGCTGGTGGTTGGGCAGGGGTTCGGTGCTGGCAGCGGGTCCCTATCTGGGGCCCCCAAAGGCCACTAGTGGCCCTGCAGAATGAGACGGCTCTCCTGCGGTCGCCGTATACCTCCTCTCCCGACGGCCCTGTGAATACTCTGGCTGGTAGGGCCTCTTCCGTTCACTGTCAGTGTCTCGTGTGGTCGGGTTAGTCTCCTCATAAGTCATGGCCTCCTCAACCACACGAGAGAATGTGGGCAACATCAGGGGTTTCACATACCCCCGAATCGTAGGCCGGAGCCCCTCGGTAAAACTCCATAAGCACTCCTCAGTAGACGTAGCTGTCGGGGCGAAGCGTGATAGCTCTAAGAAACGTGTGCGGTACGCGCTAACTGTCATCGCCCTCTAATGGAGAGTGTGGAACTCCCGCCTCCTCTGGTCCTGCCAGGTCTGTGGAAAGTACTGCTCGTAGAAGAGAGCCACGAACTGGTCCCACGTTGGTTCTCTCCCCTCCTGGACTCTGACTGCCCTCCACCACCTGTAGGCTACACTCTCCAGTTGGTATGTGGCAAAGGCCACGCAGCACTCTGCAGGAGGGTGGAGGGTGTCGAACACCTTCTCTATCTACTCCAGCTAGTCCTTTGCCTTAGATGGGTTCTCATCCCCTTTGAAGGAGGAGGGCTTTAGCTTCCGGAACTGGTTGAAAAGCTCGTGGTGGAGCTGCAACAGGGGAATAGGTACACCTCTAGGAAAGGAGGGCTCATGCTCAGAAGTGTCTGAGGGTGGTGGAGGATCACCCCCTCCCCCTCCAGCTCGTACAGCGCTGTAGCGGTTCTCCTGTCCTATGGAGGATTCTCCCTCAACGTCCTCAGGGAGGGGTGGTTGAGGAGGCTGTTGGAGTTCCTCCCGTATGATATCTCGGTTCAGCTAGGCAAGATCCTGGGCCTGAATGCCCGGAAGGAGAGGTGGGTTGACTGGTGCCTCAGGTTCGGCACGTTCGCCCTTCCGACCTCGCTCACGGCCACGTCCGTGGCCTGCCTTGAGAATTCCTCGACGAGGCATCTCCTACAATGAGACACAAGAAAAGAGCAAGAACAGTCAATGATAACAGATTATATCAAGAGATAAGAGTCGAAGCGAAGATCAAAGTGATACGTTGTGATGGTTATCCTAGTTACACGCATGTGAGTGGCTATTTTTCAGACAATTTGGTTCATTTCTTGAGACGACCTTGCTCTAATACCATCTTGTGATGACTCGGTCCCAGATCCCTACAGAACCTGAGACTGGTCCGCCTTGACTAATCCCAAGACCTAGTCATCTAACGGGAAATAACCAAAAGCAAAAATATTCCACAATCACATAGGCAATGTAACTAGGAAGAAAAATAATAAGAGATAGTAAAGGAAGAAAAACAAACAATCTCATAATATTACAGGTCATCACAACAACATCAGCGGAAAGTACAGCGGAGAAGTGACTGAAATAGCATTACATATAACAAAATACTCACTACTACAAAAGAAACGTGAAGGAACAGAAAACGTCAACCACTAAGGCTGGGCTCGACTGGGCCCATCTCCCTCTATAGCCGGTGGTACTGGTTGCTCAACTCTCTAACCTGAACAAGGTTATAAAATTCCGGAGTGAGTGAACACTGAGTAGAGTGGTAATTCAACCATTTACATGTAATTAAGACAAGTAATTAATTAATTATTCATTTTCACTTAGCTCAACCAAGTAGTTCTAATTTGTTTGCTCCTTTATTCATCTAATTGTTTCTTAATCTAGCCTGTTCCTCACGGGAATGATCTTGATTGTAGTTTTTTCCATGATGTAGGATGTACACGTGGTGCTCTCCTGGTCAGGAGAGTCCCCCGTGATAATCCTACACCCAGTCAACCACCCTGAGGTCACAGTCGTGACGTAGCGGTGACTATGACACACGCGATAAGTGCACGGATAGTTATCCTGCACTGGCACGTGGTCAGTCGTTTCCACTAGTGGGTACGCCAAAAGGTACAGTATGGAACAGCATAGGGCCTTGCCCTTTCATAACAAAACAGGGGTCTCACCCCTCCACAGTCCGCATACCCTCGTCCGACTATCCCGGTTTGCCCAATGGGCCTAACAAGAGTCGGTGTAGGGCGACTAGTCCTAATCCCGAGTCCCGTGGGGCGGCTAGCTCCCTCCTTACATTAAGTAGCTCACCTTGGTACCACGTACACGAGGGCCAAACAGAAGTTGGTGTAGAGTGACTAGACCTAACCTTGGGTCTCAACCCAAAGGGGTGGCTAAATCCCCTCTACACTAAAGGGACAGTTGCTCTCCTTGGTACCGCGTACACAAGGGCCAGCTCACTTCACGTCTACTCACTAAGTTCTTTCCATGTACAGAAGTCCTTCTCCTAATTCCCTTTAGGGTTCATGCATGTATTTCTTTCATTCCATTTTCCAACATTTAGATCTCACTATTCACATTATGGGTTGCATTCGTATAACAGGAAGTTGGTGTTTTTCTAAAGGAAGCATCACATAAATAAACTAATACATTTGCTAGCAAATTGGTTTAACATGTATCTCAAGGAAGGCAATGTAGCTCAAGTAATATTCATTCGTTTTTGCCCTAGAGTTCATCCCAAGCCCTAGGGTTCAATTAAGTTATTCTAAATATGCACTTGGTTTTATTAAATCTTTATACTGAAAGCAAACCACTCTTCTGGGAAACATGGGAGGAATGGGGGCTAGAACCGTAGGTCCTGTCACCTCCACAGGTCCCGCATGCTCAACTGGGTGGAGACCTATACAATTGACTAACAAAATCAAACGAGTCCAAAACTATATACAAGTGACACTAACTCAGAGAAACTTAAGTGGAAAATAATGGTACTTCGTTTGCGGAAATCCAATTCCGTTTGGGCCAAAAACAGGCTTACTGTCAAAAATCAGATGTCTGGGACTAGGCCTAGACATCTTAAAAGACGTCAGAACTCACCCTTGTTTCCTGCGACTTCTTCAGACATCCGAACCCCTCAGCAATTGTCTGAGGGAAGTCCCAGTCGCCGGACTCTCCTTCTGGACATCTGGAAGTTCGGTCAGATGTCTGGCGATGTGCTCAGGCATCCATAAGTGCCACGAAGGGCGCATCGTGCGCCTTTCTAATGCTCTGCACCTGCGTACGCAAGCGTAGAGCCAAAATCAGCTAAAAATCTCCTGCGGTAAGGCCTGCATGATCGGAAACCGTGCAGAAACACGTATCTTGGCACTAAGCGTGCTTTCATACATCCGGCTTCAGCTCCGGACGCCCCTTTGCTACTCTAGACGTGTGGGAGATGCTCTAGACATTTGATACTGGAAAATATCCGGTACGTAGAACTCTCCCACGAGCTGTCTCCTGAGCTCGCCTGCAGGAGCTGCAGTAGTGCCTCTAGCGGTTGCAGGAGGCCAAGGTTTCTGCTCGAGAGCTCCTCCTCCTCTCATGCTTCCTCGACCCCTCCCGCACAAGCTCCTCCAAGCTCCCGCGGCTCCCTCGCGAGCTCCTCCCACACTCTCGCTCCTTACTCACTCTCCTCTCCTCCTTTGCATCCCGTCCCTCTTTTTCCTCTCCACTCGCTGTGCTGAAGGCGGGGGAGGAAGGTGGCTGCCGGTAGGAGGGAAAGGAGATGGAGGTGGTGGTGTTTGAGAGGGAGGAGGGGGTTGGGTTTAAATAGAAGGTGTTTAGGGTTTTGGGCGAGGAGGTTGGAGGAGAGAAAATGCATGCATGTTGAATGCTTGCAAAAGGCAAAAGCACGTACGATTTTCCCTACTTTCAGATGTTCGACCATCAATCCAGACGTCTGGACAGACGTCTGATGAATACTCCAGACGTCTTATCTAACCCAAGAGTGGCGGGTCATCTCATCCTTCAACTAGTCATGGGCTATCCATTTCCATATCGCTAGACGCCTCCCATGGATCATCCATCTCCATCCTCACTTAATCCATAAGACCCACCCCCTCTCACACACATCTCAACCGCCTGCTACTCTTCTTCCTCACATCTATGACTGGTTGAGAACCAAAAAAATATCACAGGTGATAGTTTAGTTTTGAATCGAATATTTTCGTTGATATTTGAAATATCACCGATGATAGTTTAGAACCAAACAAATATCACATGTGATATTTCAAATATCACAAATATCATCTATGATGTTTGAAAAAAAAAGATGATAACTATCATCTTAAGAGGGAGAAATGAGATGCCCACTTCCCCCTAATTCCCTAAGTAATGCTTGGGGACTTGAATCTGCATCTCCCACTAAGGTGATTTTGACTCTTACCAGCTGAGCTACCCCAAACAAGCCACTGGTGATATTTGGTTCATTATCACTGGTGATATTTCATGCTGAACTAAATATATCACTTGAAATATCATTAGTGATATTCATTTGAGAGTCAAACAAATATGACCAGTGATATTTGGTTCTGAAGTGAATATCACCTCTCCTCCCTCACCACCTCCAAGCACTCCCCTTCCTTGACACACATTCCAACCATCCCCCATGGTTCCCATGAACCACTTCACCACCTTGCCTCCTTATGACAAGAGAAGTCCCATCCTCCCTACCCCACCGTCGCCTCCCACACCTCCTACCATTGATAAGGTAAGCATGGCATGTTGAAATAACCAAATATAGAAAATATGTACTTCCAGTGGAAATGAAAAAATCTACTTTAAATTTCCCAATGCAAGAAGAAGCCATTGATAATACATAACAAAAAATGAAAATGAACAACACACATTACAATGTGGAAATGTCAAGCAAAATGCAAACATGAGGGTTGGAGGAAATAGAATGTAATCAAAATGTCAAACAATGTAGTTCGATTCCAAGGAAAAAATGACAAGCAGAATAAAGCGTACATTCAAATTAAGTGCATTGCTACACCAAAATGGAAAGGAAGGGGATGAAGTTGAGGAGTGCTTGCATTCGTGCATTAACCCAAGGATGGGGCAGGGGTGTTTTGTGTGTTGGGGGGCAGGGTGTCTTGGGGGCTTGCGGTGGGAAGAGAAGTGCAAGTGGTCTATGAGTGTAGTGAACATTACCAACACAATCGATCAAATCAAATTACATGGGAACTCACCTTATTTATTATGATGGATGGGACTTCCGTGCACGATGCAAATTCTCCCAAAACCCGTCACCCCTGTACCCAATCTCACCACCTATAGTGCCCAAAACTTGCTCGCGTAGGGTAAACCCTCACACCAACCAGTGATGAGGTGTAGCTCATTATAGCTAAAATGTCTAAGTTAAGCTAAAATCAAGGTTAAATACTATATTCTTAACATAATAAATAGGTTAAGTGTGGGAATTAATGAAATGACCTAAAACATCAAATTTTGGTTAAAAATGCATAATTAAATCAATTTATGAGATATTTTATTTAGAAATATAAATTGATGATCCAAATGCAAATTGAACACATATTTAAACTCAAAAGTACAAATCAAGGGTGAAATTGACTTCTAATATATTCAATTAAGCTTCAATAAAAATTTCATTGCATTTGGACATCATTAGAACCTTGCATTTAAAGTTTTACAGTTAGGTCCTCATTCCATTACATTTCACACACATAAAAACTAGCAGGGGCATACTTGCAAGCCAAGAGGGACCATCAGGTTATTATTCCTTCCACTAGTGGGCTTATCCTATAATTATTCTACCGCTTCATATAGGGGCTTCTTTCGCAAAATGCCCAACACACTTGACACTATTCATCTTTCTCACTCAACGGATGAACCCCAACCATTAACAGCCATTCATCCCTTGCTCTTTTAATCCAATGGTTGATTCTCCTCCAATCCTCACGCACCTTTGCACGAAGCTTCGTCACCACCTCTAGATTTGATCTAACGGTGGAAATTTTATTTAAAACTTCCCGTGCCTATCTCAAACCCATCTCAATCGTACGCCCTAACCTCGCCTAATCTCACACTACGGTGATCACAACCACTCAAATGACGACTTAAGCAGCTGTCCTGACCCCTGCGTGCATGCATCAACCCCCTACTACACTCCTTAAGCTGATCATTCACCCCCTTCGGCTCTCCTCTTCCCACAAATCCTAGCTCCATTGCCACCGCGATGAAGCTCCACCTTCTCCAGCCTTCCTCGCTGCTAAGGATCCCATAACACCTAAGGGCGACTTTGAGCTCCACTAGAGGGCTTTCACTCTACCGAAGTCCTCTTCCTCTCCATCCATCGAGTGGAGAGCCATAGGTCCCATTCTTCCTGTTAGATTAGGTTTTACTATTCTCTTAATGTAGTTTACTATTTTCTAGCTTAGTTTAGATTAGTTAGAGTAGCAATCATTGGTTGATTTGATCCAAGTTAGTTTAGAGTAGGAGTAGATTAATTAGATCTGCTCTATCCTCTCTGATCAATTCAAATCAAAGAGGTGTTTTTCGCACCTTCATCTCAATTCATACAGCTTTCTCTATGTTTCGTGATCACTTCTGATTGCTTCCTTTGACATTTTAATCACCATTCACCCATCCAACGAGGCATCAAATCATATCTGATGTTCTTGAGTATTTAGATCTGATTTGAGCTCCAAATTCCATTTGAGGGTCATCTCACTTGTCCACAATGATCCTTCAATGATTTTTAACAAAGTAACTCAATGGTTTTAAGAGATTTGAAGATTTGGGATTCATTTTGAATGGGTTTCATTGACTGATCTAAATTCTCTCTTCACGTTGTCTATGGCGCAAGAGAGAGATTAGATTAGGGCTTTTCGTGGTCTTTGAGCTTTAATCGAGTTTGAATGAGTCCTAGATCTATCAAAGAAGGTTTGCGATACTTCTGAACATGAATTTAACGCATTTGAAAGCTTGATGTGAATTCTCATCCTACACTGTCTATAGTGTAAGATGGGGATCATATTAGGATTTCAATGATTTGTGGGAGTTGTATTTAGATTTCCCTTGGATTTTAGAATGGTTAGGATGGATCTTGAGATGATTTTTATGTGGATTTCACCATCATTCCTATGTTCCAGAATTGAAATGAAACCTGGATTTCAAGGTGATTAATGTGGATTTTGAATGTTTAGATTTGGTTTTGAATTGAGTCAAAGAAAAATTGATTCTCTATTGGATTTGTACAAGTTTGTAACCGATTTGGATCTCCCATTTTAACACATAGAAGGCTGCATAGTAGCTACATTTGGTGTTTTCACCTTCGTTTTCAAGTGGATCTATGACTTGAGGCATTTCTGGAAATTATGACACTTAAATCTAGGTTATCTAGATCTAAAGTGGTTTGAAGGAGAATTCAATTGCCTCAGATCGGGCATTCTCAGGTTTGAGCTGAGCTGATATCACTTAATCAGTAAGCACAATAGCATTTGCTGCTTGATTTCACATAGCAACAAGAGTGACAGCATGAGCTGTTGATCACATTTGCAGCAGCAACACTTGGGCTGCTGGTGTAAGCAGTAATAGTAACTGAATTGGCTACTGAATCATGGTAGCAACAGGTACTAAATGAGGATTTCTGGGTCTCACAGAATTGGTTTTGGGTGATTGAGGGGAGCCGGCATGTTATACATTGTTAGAATCTCATGTAACAAGCATTCCTGTATTGTTGAAGTTTCAAATCTGATTTTGAATTGCTTGTAATGGTTTTAAATTCCATTGTCAGCTACTTGTAATAGACTTAACTGTCCTAATTGAGATTTGAACTGAAATCAATGTGAAAATTGTGTTTAATTGTTCCAACATGTTTCATGTAGGCTATTGAATGTTTTTGAGTGCTTAACCAGCTATTCCAGCCCTTAAAACTGAACAAGAAGCATTAGGTTCATGTTTCAATATCTCTTCAAGGCCACATTTGTGTTAGATTGAAATAACATAAAAAATTATTAAAAAATTCTGAAAAAATAAAATAAATGTGCCTTGAGTAGGTTTAGGTATATCTTTAGGTGTATGCAATGCTTTATAGTAATCTGAACCCTCTAGCTGGTAGAACATACCAGTAAATAGTTCAATCTACTCTGAATCTTAATAAAAGAAACCAACATGAAAGACATAAAAAGAATTCATCTCCCTCATCTCACCTTCTCTCTCTCTTCTCTTGCTTCTATTAAATATAAAAGTACCATAAAAACTCAAAAATATCCAAAAAAAACTTATATATTATATTTATACTTGTATATACTATTTAATATTAAGCTAAATGTAAATAGTAAATTAAATACTTAAATGTATACAAGTAACTTAGGTATTTATTACATCTATTTAAATAAGTGTTTATGTTAAGTTAAGTTATACATACTATAATCATATAATAAGTGTTTTTGTTAAGTTAAGTTATACATACTATAATCATATAATTATTTTTTATTCATTCATATTATATGTACATATATTAAAGCAAATATAAATAACTGTATATTAAAGCAAGTATTTATATGTATAAATATTAAAGCAAATATATATACATATACAAACATATTTATAACTATATATACATATTTAAGAAAATTATTATATACTGTATGACACCTGTATATTTATTTATGTATTTATTGTAGGTAATTAAGTTATTAAGTTAAATATCCAAGTTATTAAGTTAAAAATGAAATAAATTAGTAAATTGGGTTATTACTGAAATAACTTATGTTTCATACTTGTATATAAAAATTTTAATTATTTCCAACTTATTTATAATATATTTATACTGTATAATAGTATTTATAATATAATTATGTATATATCTCTTGAAAACATGTATATAAATAGATATAAATTAAAATGAATAACTATAAATAAATAAAAAATGTATAATAATACTTTATTATGTATATTAACTAATTTATAACTCAATTAGAAGATTACATTATTAATTTGTATGTTAATTAAGGATTTAAGTTCTAATTAAACATGTATAAATCACTAACTTTAAGTAAATTTTCAATATAATTAAATAATTTATTATTATAAATTAACTCTACAATTACGCAACCTTGTGTAAGGGCATTCCAATGGTATAATTTATTTTAAGAATGGACCTCAATTTAACACTCAAATTGAGGCTCGAATGTAGCCACTCCACACAGTTTGTGTTGTGTTTTCCACGCTTGAATGGGCGTGAGGATAGTGCCGCATCGGTGGCGTTTGGCCTTTGTGTGGTGTATAAAAGGTTTTCAGCGGTTTAGCCACTTAGTCGCTAAGCGCTCGACGCGATATAAAACCCCATTTGATCCCCATTAAGGCAATGCATGCGCACGCCTGTGGGCGTGTGTGCGTGGGCGTGCCTGTGGCCGTGTGTGGTTGGGAGCTATGGGCCTATTGAGCCTATAATTAGATAAGAATACACCTAACATAAATTAGGGCCCGATGATGAGGTGTAGCTCATCATAGTTAAAATGCCCAAGTTAAGATAGAAACTAGGTTAAACACTATATTATTAACATGTTAAAAGGGTTAAGTGTGGAAATAAAGGAAAAAGACCTAAAACAACAAATTAATGTTATAAATGCACAATTAGGTCAATTAATGGGATATTCTATTCATAAATACAAAATGATGATCCAATTGCAAATTAAACACATATTTAAATTCAAAAGTACAAATTAAGGGTTGAATTTAAGGGTTGAATTCAATAGATTACACTTAGGTCCTTGTTGCATAACATTTTTTATTTACATTTAAAGTCTTAAGGACCTCTTTGAAAATCACCAGGGACCATTTGTAAGACTTTTGGACCGCTTTATAGTCATTTCTATCACTAATGGATCTCTACGCAAAATATTCACTGTTTCACCCTATTGGACCTTTCGTGCAAAAAGCCCAAACACACTAAATGCCTGTAGGCCCACAGTTCACAGAAGAACACGGTGCACAACAGCCATTGATGTAAACACATTTACACTACTTAAGATGTTTATTTATGCATGTTCTTAAGCATAGGATTGCATTTCATGATATAAATATTGCATAACATGCATCATCTTGCATTTAGAGTAGTTTGAATAAAATTGAGGTTAATTGTCTCCTTTTATGTGCTTGGATAGGGCAAACATTTTATTAGGACCTCAAATCAAAGATCCAACTGTATGGATGTGATCAGGCTGACGATTAGAGTTCAACGACTCCAAGATCGCCCTAATCAGGCATCCGTAGCATTAGATAGTGATCGGGGAACCCTAGAAGATCAAGGGCCAGAATGGTATAAATCCTCACTTCAAATGACAAATCCGACCGCACGGATGAATTCGGATCGACGATCGCAGCCCAATGACACAAAAATCGAGTCAATCCGACATCCGTAACACCATTTACAACATCTAGAAGATGGACAAGCAAGATGGCGCCACGTGGAGCCATCTCGGTCCCCCAAACGGCCGCATGCATTCGGTGAAGCTTCCACACCCGCTCCCCCTTCACCGTTGGATCTCGATCCAATGGCTGTGGATAGCCACGCCTAAAAGCATTCGCTCGACCATCCGCGCCTCGTAGCGCAGCGGTCGAAGGCGCTATCGCGAGCAGTGGACACGCGTTTGAGCCGCAGCGAGGAGGTGAAGGGCGCAGGCGAGCGGACGTGGGCGTGCGTCGGATCTTGATCGGACGTCCATCTGTGCTCAATAGAGATGACGCGCTATTGCACGCCCGCGCCTCACGCGGCATCGTACGCGTTGGGGCGGGCGCGCAGCAGCGGGTGATGGCGCATCCTAAGCCATCCGATCTCGAGATCGGACGGTTGAGATCTGATGAACATGGGCGGATGCATTGAGCGCGGGCAGCTGAGGAGGTGCGCGTGGGTAGCGGGCACTACGCCCACATTGGGGCTTTAGTGACGGCTTTATCCGTCACTAAAGACCCCTCATTTATTGTTTTAAAGATGTAATGACCAATTTGCCCCCACTCATTGCAACTATAAAAGGAGACCCCCTCCATATGAAATTCTCATCCCTTCCTTCTCTTCTCTACCTCTCCAAAGGTCAAGAGAAGCTTGTCTCACACCCGGGATACTTCTCGCGAGATAAAGTCCAAATTTTCGTCCCCCTTCGGAAGTGGATCCTGCGACGACGACGGCGTGTTGCTCCATTCCTGTTCTTCTGCTTCGTCCTCCTTCGTCCAGGCGTCGTCCCATCCGGCTCGTCCTCCAAGCAACCGTCGAGGAGGATATCTCTCTCCCTATTCTTTTTACTGCTTTCTAGTATAGATTTACTGCTTTCTAGAGTAATTATGCTCGTCCTCCAAGCGATCGTCGAGGAGGACATTTATCCCTCCATTCTTTAAATGCTTTCTAGAGTAAATTTATTACTTTCTAATGTAATTATTTTATGATATCTAGTTGTAATAGTAAAATGAATAATCTCTTTAATGATAAATTCTCTGTTTATTGTACAACTCATTTTGATTTCTGTGTGTAATATTTTCTCTCTCTCTTACTCTCTCTCTCTTATATTTATTGTAAATAGTTAGATAGTTTTAAATTGAATTACTTCGTGACAAATAAAAGGAAATGCGTAGTTTTTAAATCAAACGTCCACCTTCCTGTGTTCGACCCGGAATTTTCATTTCGATATAAATTTTATTTGTTGAACACGAATTCTTCGCTTCGAAACTATAATGACAGGTTTTCCAAAATCGAACACGTTAGCGTAGTAATTCATGAGTTCAACATTTTGGCGCCGTTGCCGGGGAGGCGACGCTCTTTGATTTCTCTTCGCGTTTTGTAACTTATAAATCATTTACCTCATTTTTCTCCTTTCTTATTGTAATTACAGGTACTCTTTTGAGACAGGCAAAAGCGGTAGATCGGAGGAAAGTACTGTAGAAGGTTTTGTGAGTTATCCCCCACCTCCCACCCATTAGATTTCATTCCACAACGTAATAATTCAAACATCAATCATCCTAGGTATTTTTATAAACTTTAAGGTTAGATTATTTGTTGTTTGACACCCATACTCACCCCAACCCCCACATTAAAAAAAAAAAATCTCACAGAGGTACACAACCTCATCTAATTTTCGAACTCAACCAGTAAACCGATCTTAGGAGCTGGTACACACATTCAAACACATAATTGAGTAGAAATCAAATTAGGTAATCATTTGTATGCCTAATTAAGTGGTGGAACAGGCCAATTGTTTGATTGGATTGGGCTGCACCACTTCAAATAAAATCAATTCATCAAGTAGATGCCACTTAGGTTCAACTCTTAAGGATTTTCCAGGCACTCCACATTCTTTTAAATTTTAAAAGAAAACATCTTCACCTGTGCTTGCAAAACCTGGTGTGCCAACGAAACCTGTTTGAAAACACCTAAAGTTGAATCCTAAAAGCTACTAAGCAAGATTTGAACCTTAAAATTCACCACATCAAAAATAATCTTGCTTGAAAACCATTGGTTGTGCATGCACACACAAATCAATCAATCATTAAGGGCACAACCCATTTAAAGGGCTCATCACATTCCAAAGCACATTCAAACCTAGCCCTAAATAAAATAGAGTAGACGTTGGCCTTAAGGATTTGACTTGCTCTTTAGAACCCAGAACGAGATTATTTTTGATTAGTCTGTCTCTACTGTTCAATCTGATGTCTAGCTAGGGGAGCAGAATCAAACGATCGCGGCTGGGGGGTACACTAGGAACCGGAGGCGCAAGCCGAAGGAAGAACCTTCTCCCCAGTCCCTCCTTCTAACTGGTTGGATTGAACGGACGAAAGTAGATCAAATCGTTTCTTTATCTCAAGGCGGGTTTTGGGAGTTTGTAGGTCTGTAGGCTAACCCACTTAAGGACAGGTTTGATTGTTTGTATTGCAGGGTGCCTTTCTTCCTCTCGTGTCTCATGAATCTTTCCACATATTACACGCATTCCTGTTCTTTCCCTCCCGTTGTGAATTATCCTCAACATGACGATTATCCTGACTCGTACTGTAATCAACCATCAGTTAGTTTGGATAATTCGGATTGGGGATACAGCTCAAGACCTCCGTGTTTAGGGTCTAACCCTAAACACTTTGATTCTGATTTCTATCATTCTCAGAGCTACATCGATTATAGATAGTCTTCCTTTCATGAACAACCTAATACGATCTACAATCAAGAAGGATATACCGATCCTTACCCATCCTCTGATTTCACTGCCTTTATTTCATCACCATCTTTTGAACAATTTGAAATGACCTATTATCAGGAAGGGTATAACGAATCTCAATTCGTTAATTCCTCTGCATTGATGTTAAACCTGCCCAATCCTGAACCAACTCTTTTGGTTCAGGTTAATCAGGTTCAAGATAAAGTTCTGGCTAGCTTGAGGAATATCATTCAATCTTTAGAAGTTCAGCCAACACCTTGCATTGAGAGATTGGAGCCCCTGATTGAAATGATTGGCCCAATGAAGGATTTTTAGAGATTTGATTCCAATCAGTGTTTAATCGACTAAATTTAGTAGGCATTTGAATAAATCAGGTTCCATATGATGGTTTTGAACTGGATGGGATGTGTTTTCAATGATTGGATTAGTTCTGACCAAATCTGATTGAGATCTCTATTTTCTTCCCACCGTATAGTGAGAATAGGTCAATGATATCAGTGACACTGATTAGAGACCCAATCAATGATCTGAGCTACTTTGAAGCAATGTGCGTAAGATTTGGGAATAGGGCTTGATTAAGTTTTAAACGTGGTTTAAGCTTTGATTTGGATTCGAAATGATTTTCAAACACCTTTAAGTTTATTTGCGAGGATAGAGATGCATACTTTTATGATTTTATTGTCATTTGAAGGTGGTTAGTTTTCAAACTCTGAATTCCAGATCTTATTTTGTCTTGGTTTCTCATATTTAAACTCAGAGAAAAATAGATTAAAAGGACCGATATGATTTAGATCATTCCAACATTGGTTTAAATTAAGTATTCATGTGGTCCAGATCAAACTTCTCAAGTCTGATCTAAGCTAGATTTTTGCTAAAATCACACTGCAACAGCTGCAGCAACTGCTAGTTCTTTGAAGCACTCCAACAACATCAGTGCTGGACCCTTGATTCAACTATTCAGCAGTTGCTAATATTTTGACAGCAGCATTGGCTAAAACAATAATAATCTGAGGTGGATTTGAAGGTCTGAACAAGTTGATTTTGGAGTGGATTTGAGTTGTAATGGGAAGATGACATGATATATATTGTTAGCACTTGATGTATAAGCATTCATATACTTGAATTGAATTTTAATTTAGTTAGAATTGCTTGTAATTCTTGTTTAAATCCATTATCAGCTACATGTATAATTGTGTAAATGTCCAATGTGTGTTTTGAGCGAAATTAAATGTCAAAATATTATTTAAATGCTCAAACATCTTGCATGTAATGTGCTAAACACTTGTAAATGCTTAAATCATCTTTTCAACCATTAGAATTGATTTAGAGGCCTTAGGTTCTTATTTCAAACCCATTTAGGTCTCTTTTGTGTTGGCTTTGTAAATAAATAAAAATCATAAAAAATTCACAAAAAATAAAATTAACTTGTCTTGAATAAGATCAGGTATTTCTTTAGGTGTATGCAAAGTTGCAATGTATTTCAAACCCTCGACTTAGTAAAACATATCAGCCGATGGTTCGATCTACTTTAAAACTTAATAAAAGAGCTTAATATAAAAACATCAAAAAGAATCTCTTCTTCTCTCATCTCACCCTTTCTCTCTCTTCTCCTACCTCTGTAGAAAATATAAATACCAAAAAAATCCAAAAATACTCAAAAAATACCTTGTATATTGTATTTATACTTGTAAATATAACTTAAGACTTTTTCTAAAAAAAAGAATAACTTAAGACTAATATATATATATATATATGTAAATAATATACATAAATAACTTATAATTTTACTATATATATTTGAACAAGTATTCATGATGATTTACAGTATATATAATCTTATTATATAATTATACATTAATTTATATTAAAGTAAATGTATATAATACTAGGTAATTATAAATAATTATGTACATGCCTATAACCATATATACTACTGTACATACATATTTAAGCAACTACTATATACTATATGCTACCTGTATATTTATTTATTTATGTATTTATTGTAGGTAATTAATTTTTTAAGTTAATTTGGTAAATTATTAAGTTTAAATAAAATAAATTAGTAAATTAAGTTATTACTAAAGTAATATATACTGTACATGTATATATATTAATTTTAAGTATTTTCAACCTATTTATAACATATTTATACCATATTACAGTATTTATAACTTAATCACATATATATCTATTTACAATGTGTATTTAAATGTACATAAATTAGAATAAATGTTCTAAAATAAATTGAAAATGTATAATAAATACCTTAATTTGTAAATTAACTATTTATAAAGTCAACTGTGTAATTAATTTATCAATTTGCACATTAATTAAGTAAAAGCTTGAATTTAACTTGCATAAATCATTAACATTAGGTAATTTTTAAATATAACTAATTAAACTATTATTCTAAATTAATTATACAATTGAGTAACCCCATGTAAGGGTTTTGTAACTATATAATTTATTTTAAAATCATATTTAATTTAGGCCCCCAAATCGAGGACTAAATCTTGGCAATTAGAACATTGCATAGTGCGATGCTACGCTCAATTGAGTGCTAGATTTAGCGCCACATCGTGTGGTTTCGTGCCGCTTGTGTCATATAAAAGGATTTTGCTACATTGGCGATGCAGTCGTCATGAGCGCTGGGTGTTATAAAACCATTACCTCCTCTCTCTCATCTTGTGCATATTTGAGCATATTTCTGGAATTGTGTGTAGGCTGGGAGCCTATGCACAGTGCTGGGAGTGTATTAGGCCTAATTTAAGCCTGATGAGAAAATGGATTAAAAATACATACTTAATAAACTAGGACCGACTTAGTAGTGTTCTGGTCCCATTCCTTTAGGGTGCTGTGTATTCGACGAAAAGTCGGTTCGTCCACTAATAAATCAAAATTTTGCTTATGTGAACAGTACAAAGAAGAGGGTTGTATGTGTGTGAGGTTTCCTAAAATTGACTAAGCCTTGGTGAGAGGAGAGCATGAGAGAGTCTAAGTGTTGAGAAAGCTATGTTGAGATAAAACAACTTAGCGCTGAGTGAATTAGGAGTGTATGTGAGTGTGTATACGTGTGTGTGTATATATATATATATATATGTATGTATAGTATCACTAGTAGAAAAAACACTATTCGCGACGGATATTTTCAACCGTTCAAGTAATGGTCGGCAATAATATTATTCTAGACTGTTTTAATAGGAACGGTTGCCAAAAGTCCGATCATTAACTTTGTCATCTGGAAAACAGTCGAGGAGGTTGAGACCATTTTCGACCGTTAGAAATGGTCGAGAATAAAAATTTATTCGATCGTTGTTATATAAACGGTCAAGGATAAATGAAATCCTCGACTGTGCAATATATAACGGTCGAGAAAGTGAAGTAAAATTAAGACGTCCGGTTGACACCATTTTCGACCATTTATAACGGTCGACAATAATAATATAGTCGACTGTTTCCATTTATAACGGTCGACGATAATGTTTTCATAACCCACGAGTGTATGTGGGCAAATTTTCAAAGTCTATTGTCGACCGTTTGACCTTAACGATCGGAAAAGGAGTTATTCCTGACCATTATTAATAGTCGGTACTGAGAGTATTACCGACCGTTTATTAGGAATGGTCGAGAATGTTCACTTAAATCCCTAGCGCAGACCCAACTCCCTCCCCTTTCGTCCCAAATTTGAAGCGGCTCCACCTCGTGACCTCCTCCGGCCCCTCCCCTCCGCGAGACCTCCTCCCCTCAGCTCCTCCTCCGCGAGCATCGCTGTAGCTCCTCCTCCGCCTCGGCCCTGCTTCGCGACATCAAGGGGTAGCCTTCCTCCTCCTCTTCTTCCTCCTCCGCTCGCCTCCTCCTTCCCCTCCTCATCGTCGCTGGCCTTCCTTGACCCTCCCCCTCGCCCACCACCAGCCACCACCCGCAGCACCTCCACCCGCCACCACGACCTCTGCTGCCACCACCAGCACCTCTACCACCACCACCTGCAACACCACCACCCCCTATGGCCACCACCACCACCCGCCGCCGCCACCTCTGCTGCCACCACCTGCTACCCCTGCCACCACCACCACCACCAGCACCACCAGCTGTTACCAACACCACCACCCCCGCCACCAACATGAAGACCCCTTGCCGCCACCAACACCACCACCCCTACCACTACGGCCACTCCCCTTGCAGCCACCACCACAACCCGCCACCCCATCCCCCCACCACCAGCACCACGGCCACTACCCCTTGCAGCCACCACTACCACCACCAACACCCTCTACCACTCCCCCCATCCTCTCAAATAGCTAGGTTATTTTTTTTTATTAAGTACTTAGTTTTGATTTTTATTTGTGAATGCAATAACATGCTATTAGTTTATATTTTTGGTTTAGTTAAATTGTTAGTAATTGTTATTTGTGGGGTGTGCCCACATATGTAGGATAATTGTTAGTAATTGTCATTGTGGGGTGTGCTCACATATGGTTCAGTGAAATTGTTGATAATTGTTATTTGTGTACACACGTCTGTTGTGATAGATTGTGTATGTAGGATTTGAGAGAAATCCCATATTATAGTGGAAACTCTGCCAAAATTTTTCGGCTTACGATTTGCTACAAGTATAGGAGCAGGGTTTATGATTAGGTTTTACATTTTGTGTATAGGGTTTTGTGTTTAGGGTTTATGGTTTTGTGTTTAGGAGTAGGGTTTAATTATGGTTATTTGTTTTTAGGTTAGGTTTTAAGGTTTAGTGTTTAAGGTTTAAGGTTAGGTTTAGGATTTTCTCATTGGGTTTTGGTATTAGGTTTTGAGTTCTGGATTTAGGTTATAGGGTGTTTATATTAGATTTAGGGTTTTCGATTTAAGGTTTAAGTTTAGGTTTGACGATCTTGATTACACCAATGGTGAAGGCTCTCAAAGTTCGACTTTTGAAAGCCTGGATTGGAGCTGAAGCCAATTCTTTCACACTTCAAAATTAATGTAGTTGTTGCTATAAAACTTCAACTAAATTGGAAAATGGGGAGCTTTCTTTCGATAATTCTGGATTGTATGTTTGAATTGTGTTATCAAATTGTTTGAATTATTTGTTATTTATGTTTGATTATAAAATTTTTATTACAACTTTATGGATACACACACTTACATAAATTTAGATGCACGGTGATGACAAACAATAGAAATTCTAACCCCTAGGCAACAGGTTGTGGGAGGGATATAATTGTGTCAAAATAATAGCCCATCGAGACTAATGATCATGTTATACGGATAATACAGAGTGTGTATATACCTCACCTACATACACGATACGTTGTCTTTATAACATGCTATAAGTGTCGTCGTCTTTTGTTCAGAGAAGTTCTGAACAAAGGGGGTCCTTGAAGAGTTGATCACAACTTAGGGTTACTTCTTGCATGTAGCTAGTGTTTGGAGAAATTTCGATTGCATTTTCTCTCTCCTCTTCGATATACCAACTAATCTTATCTCTGTTCCCAAAGTGCCATTTAGTGGGGGCTACTAGGATGTTGTTAGGGTTAGTCTTTGAGGGTATACTGGAGAAGTGCGGGGAAATGCTGCCGAAATTTCTTCAAAGTCTGGTTGCATGTAAGAAGTAATGTTGTGATCAAATCTTCAAGGATAGGCTATCAAGTAAAAATATTCTTAAAATACACATTTCTTCTTTATTCAAGTATAACTTATGAATAATCTAAAAATACACATTCTCACCTTATTCGAGTCTAATTATGAGTGGTTGTCTTTTACATTTAGGATAATTATCTTGGATAAGTCATGGATCAATATGAGGAATTTGAATTACCACGACTACAAAAGTGGAGTGATTTTGTTTCTGGAGTGGGTATTTCATGATGATAGAAAGACATTTAGACGTGGTGAATTCCTACAGCTGATTTTATGACCATGTAGATAGTGTTTGAATGGGTTTTTCTATGATTAAGACACAGTTTTGGAGCATGTAATATGTATCGGTCAGTGGCAACATTACGTAAATTAGACAGCTCATGGTGAACAAATGAGAGAAGTTAGGAATGAGACAATTGAAGCCTTTGAAGGAAGTGATGATAATCAAGGAGATGAATTGAGTGAAATGTTACATGATATGTGAGCAGCAGACCATGAGGATGCAGATGATGATGAGACATTACGAGATTGTAATGAGTTGTACGATGTAATCAAGGCAGCAGAGGATCCAATTGCTCCTGGAATAATTTCAATGTCGAAGTTGTCATTCCTTCTGAAATTGTTTCAGATGAAAGTGATGAATAGAGTCACAGTGAAATTAATGTCTGAGGTTCTGGAATTCATTGGAGATCTGTTGAATATTCCTGCTGAATATCCTAAGTCATGGTATGATGCGAAGAAGCGGATACATGGGCTCAAACTGAAATGCAAGAAGATTGAAGCCTATTGTAATGATTGCGTCATATACAGAAATGAGTACTCAGGGTTGACTAACTGTCTTGAATGTGGTGAGGAGAGATATAAGGTGGGTAAGTCAACAAACACCGGTGGGAAGAAACAACCGAAGAAGGTTCTCCGTTATTTTCCTTTGATCCCTAGGCTACAACACCTATTCATTTCCAGTAAAACAACAAAACTGATGTCGTGGCATCAGGATAATAAATCGAAAGATGGACGCATCTGTCATCCAACAGATTTTGATGAGTGGAACAGATTTAATGAGAATCACGCATTATTCGTAGAGGAGGCACGGAATATGAGAGTAGGTCTTGCAAGCGATGGATTCAATCCATTCAAGAGCATGTATCCATCATATTCCATATGACCGGTGGTCATTGTAACTTACAACTTACCCCCATGGTTATGCATGTGATCTTTATTCATGATGTTGACACTCTTTAAACCAGGACCCAAGCAACTAGGAAATGTAATAGATGTTTATCTCCAGCCATTGATTGATGAATTGAAAGTGTTGTGGTACAGTGGTGTTCAAACATATGACTCGCATAAGAAATAATTCTTCCAGTTGCACATAGCATTACTGTGGACAATCAATGACTTTCTAACATATGCGAATTTGTCAGGATGGAGTACGAAGGGGAAGTTCGCCTGTCCAATATGTATGGCTGATACTCATCACCTGAGATTGCCTAAAAGCAGAAAATTTTGTTACTTAAGGCACCACAGGTTTCTGCCCATTGAACATAGACGGCGAACGTCACAATTCAAGGATAGATTTGATGGTAAAGCATGTCGGTATTCGTCAAGGAATCCGAAGAATAAACTCAGTACAATTATATTAGGCTGTTGGGGATGAAAATCATGGAGACATTACAACAGCTCGGAGAAATGCATTTGAGTCATCTTTTCAAGAATGACTTGGTTTCCTTACGACACTCAGGGTTTAGGAGGAAAAACATATTTTTTTTGGAGCTTCCATATTGGAAGGATTTGACAGTGCGACACAATTTAAATGTTATGCATATCGAAAAGAATGTAATGAATAGCATTCTTGATGTATTAAACCTAACAGACAGCCTAAATGATACAGTTAAAACAAGGAATGATATGAAAATTTTGGGTATTCGTCCTAAGTTGCACGTTGAAGAAGGAGGGTCTCACTTTCCAGAAACTATATACAGTCTTACCGGAGAGCAGAGGCAAAGGATTTTCTCATTCCTTAAAGACATTCAGGTTCCAGATGGGTATTCGTCGCAACTTTCACGTTGCGTAAATGAAGCGTAAAGAAGATTACTGGGTTAAAAAGTCACGATTCTCATGTATACATGCAAATCTTATTTCCATTAGCGATACGTGGAGTGATGCCTGATCTGGTAGTCGATTTTTTAACGGAGATGAGCAAATATTTTAAAGTTATCTGTTCAAAGACATTAGATACCGAATTGCTAGACGATTGGGATAAACAAATTATGATCAACTTTGTAAATTGGAGTAGATTTTCCCGCCTGCATTTTTCGACGTTATGGATCATCTCATTCTTCATCTTTCAAATGAAGCGAGAATTGCTGGACACGTGCAGTACAGATGGATGTATCCAATTGAACGATATTTGAAGAAATTGAAAGATTATGTCTTTAATAAGTCTAAACTAAAAGGGACAATTGTTGAAGGCTTTCTTGTAGAAGAATGTATTAACTTCTGTGCCATGTACATGAATGAAATAGACAATAGATTTAATCGTCTTGAACAAAATTATGAAGGAGAATTTAATTGTAATGATGAAGATTGTCTGTCGATATTTAACATCGGAGAAAGGTCGATCCTATAAACGGAGATTAAGCCCATCTCAAAAATGGACCGACGTTTGGCACACTTGTACATTCTGAAGCAAATTCCAGAAGTGGATGAATTTTACAATGAATATTTACACATGATATATTTACACACGACTTATAGTTCCTTCATTGATTCAAGGATCGTGTAAATAAACTGAAATAAGATGGGGATCCACGGTGGGTACAGGTTTTTGATGTAATTGCTGATACACCTTTGACATACGGACGTTACCATTCTAGATACATAATTAACGATTTTAGATTTAGAGTACAGTCCATTGATGATGCGAGGCCACGCAACAGGCGGGTGTTCTTGTCAGTTGTGACCTAAGCATTGGTTGTGATGGGTATTACGGTCAAATTGAAGAGATTATGGAAATGAGTTTCAGATTTGACCGTAAGGTGGTTTTATTCAAGTGTAATTGGTTTGATATTTTTAAAGAAGGCATTGGATTCAAAATCGATAAGAAACATGGATTCTTGACCTTAAGTAAGAACCGTCGCATCCTCCAATCATTAGAACCATTCACACTAGCTTGTCAAGTAGCACAGGTTTTCTACGTGCTTGATAATAGCAGAAATGGGTGGATTATACCAGTTAGAGCTCAACCACGTGAATAATACGATGCGGGAAAAGATCTACACCCAGATGTTGAATTTGAAGCATATCAACAAAACCCACAAAGTGAAGAACTTGCCTCTAGTGCAACTGACATTGACATATAAGGTAAATTGTCAAAAGTATTAATTCATAACCGTAAATATAAATTATGAAATTCTTAGTTTGTTTTGTTTAAATTGCCTTTAAATTATTTTATCTTTTATTAAAGGTTACTTTCATTTATATATCAAAACTAAATTTTTTTTTATTGTCTTCTCATATAGGTTTTTCGCATTCTCCTACTATTTGTGCATTGACTATTTCCATTTCGTCACTATGGTGAGTTTCTTACTACCTTTTTTTTAAAATACTATTATCATGTTAGATGTGGGGTGTGCTCACTTAGGTTCATTTTTTGTGCGAGGTGTGTCCACTTAGATTTATTTTTGTTGTGAGGTATGCCCACTTAAATTTATTTCTTGTGTGGAATGATGGTTTTTTATTGTATCTTGAATGTTTTATGTTGAAGAAAGAGGAGAAGAAAGAGGAGAGGAAATAAGAAGGGGACGGTAATTAAGGAAGAAAGAGAGAAAGAGAAGGGGAGGTTAAGGAGAAAGGGAGAAAGAGAAGGGGAGGGTAAGGGAAGGGGAAAGAGGAGAAGAAAGAGGAGAGGAAATAAGAAGGAGAGGGTAGTTAAGGAAGAAAGAGAGAAAGAGAAGGGGAGGTTAAGGAGAAAGGGAGAAAGAGAAGGGGGGGTAAGGGAAGGGGAAAGGGAATGGGAGAAAGAGAAGGAGAAGAGGAAGGGGAGGTTAAGGAGAAAGGGAGAAAGAGAAGGGGAGGGTAAGGGAAGGGGAAAGGGAATGTGAGAAAGAGAAGGAGAAGAGGAAGGGGAGGTTAAGGAGAAAGGGAGAAGGAGGAGAAGAGGAAGGGGAGAAAGAGGAGGGGGAGGTTAAGGAGAAAGGGAGAAAGAGAAGGAGAAGAAAGAGGAATGGGAGGGTAAGGGAAGGGGAAACAGAATGGGAGAAAGAGGAAGGGGAGGGAAATGGAGAAAGGGAAGGTTATTCATTTATATACGCTCATTTTATTTTCAATTATTTGTATACTTATTTAATATAATATTTTTGAAATATCACAATATGTAGGGAAATGTTACCAAATTTTTTTAAAAATATTTGATTATTTGTGATATTTTTATGCAGGTTATTTTCAAGAAAAAGGCTAATAGGAGGAGCAAGGAGGAAGCTCAGGCCTCCCAACAGCCTAAGGGACTCCCACGGCGACCTGAGGCCCCTCGCCAGCAGCCTCAGCCTCAACCCAAGGCACTTCACTAGCAGTTTCTGAGGCATGGAGATGTAACTCGATATCTCCAGAGTCAGAGGAAGGGAGGTAGGGGGAAGGGGAAGAGTCCGATGCCTCCTCCAACGGATCTCCTGGCGGAGGATTCTGACTATGAGGAGGATGCACCTGCCAATAAGGAGGAGGCGGATAGTACTTCATTTGATGAGAACGTTAGATTGGATGATCAGCCAGAGTAGACGGCTGACCCAGATCCTTCTCAGATGGGATGTTCTACACCACCACCACCTGCCTGTGGTTTAGGTATGAATTTAAGGTTTGGTAAATGTTATATTCTTAAATTTTTTTCTTTGTTATTTAATTTTATGTTATAATTTTATCTTATAGGTGCACATAGGGGGAGAGGTCCCACGTAGAACAGGGACTTAGAGATAATTCTGCATGGGGCCTGCATTTCATTGCGGATCACACTAGCAGGGGAAGCAGTGGACTATCCTCCATTCGTCAGCAGATTGGGTACACTGACGAGGGCGAACATCCCATTGTTCTACATCGATTGGAGGAAGGTGCCAAACGAGCTGAAAATGAGCTCATTCAAGAGTTAGAGGGAATTGGTAAAACTAATAACTTTTGTAAATTGCTTTATATAAGTTTAAATTATGTAACAATTTCTGTTCTCTTTTTAATGTAGGCCACGCTCGAATGGGGGCGATGATTCGAATATCCATAAATATATTCTCAAGCACGCAGTGATGATTCATAAAGATTAGAGATTGGAGATGAAGAATAAAGTAAAAGATAAATTTTAACTGTATTTCTTTATTTCCTTTACCACAATTCAAATATTATTTCTAACATTAAAATTATATTTTTTAGTATTATAAGAATAAGAATTATGATGAGACATTACATAATACGCCTTTTTTGATACAGCCACACACTTGGAAGGAAGCATGCGAGCATTGGTATGATCCAGCGACACAGGTAAAAGTATTTCATATATTATCGTTTATTTAAATAATTTTTAAGTTAATAAATTGTACCTTCATTTTCAGGAGCAAGCCAAAAAAAATAAGGAAAATAGGGCTAAGGCTCCACCGAAGACCCATGTCCTAGGTAGGAGGAGCATAGACGGGATGAAATCTATATACGTAAGTATCTTTAATTAATATTTTCTTTTAAACCTTACAAAAATTTCTAATATATTAAAGTTAACTGTTTCAAATTATTATAGATTGCCATGCATCAAGGTGCCCAGCTTGATCAGGTGGGAGTATATGAGGTCACTCATAGCAAGATGAGTGAAGAGGGAAATAGAGAGTGGCTTCAAGACATATACCAATAACGACACGTAAGTTAAAAAAATACAATACTTTTATTTCATTTTGTAATTATATAATTAAATGAAATTACTTAACGTAATTCAATATCTTTTAGGATAATATGATCAACTTAATGCATCTTCTTGAAGACGCAAAGTCTGGTACAGTTCAGCAGCCACTGACAACAGAGGAGGCCTACCGGACCGTCATGACACCTAAGCATGGCGAGTACATCTGTACTACAGGGAGGAACAAGACCGTCTTAGGGTGGTTGGGAGAATGGGAGCATCATCCTCTTCAGCTGAGGTGCAGGAGACGAGGAAGGAGATTGCGGCATTATGCCACAGAGACGAGGAGAATGTGTTGCAAATTGAGGAGTTGATGATGTTGGTAAAGGAGAACGCAACGCAGTTCAAGGAATCCAACAAGACCACGAAGGAGCTCCTAGCATTGCTTCACAAGGGAGGAATTGATCACCTCGCTCTTCATGAGTTTAGAGATCGTCCTGATGATGATAATTTAGGTGGTAGCGTTACTGGAGGCATTAGTACCACAACATAATTATATTTTTTATATATATTACCGTTTGTAATGAACTTTGTATACGTTACTTTTATTTATAAAATTTTAATTTTCATTTCTTCTGTTTTATTCAAATGCATAAATTTTTAAGTTGTGTGATTGATTTATACTCTTAATAGAATTAAGCATTATTTATAGGTCTTTCACATAAATTAAATATATTTTTAAAAAAATTCCTTATTATTCTCGACCGTTATTTAAAGATGGTTGAGAATTGTTAATATTATCGACTGTTAAAATGGTCGCTAATATAAGTTTTTCCGACCGTAACTAAATAACCGTTGCCAATATTTAACATTCTCGACTGTTTGAAAGGGTCTACAATACGAGTTTTTTCGACCGTTATCAATAATGGTTGTGAAAAGTTAACATTATCGACCGTCCGTAAACTGACAAGAATATCAATATTGTCGACTGTTATTAATAAACAGTCGGCAATACGATCTTACTCGACTGTCTAAATAATGGTCGAGGTAAATACTTTCACCGATCGTGGAGATTAAATGGTCGGGAAATAGCGTTACTGACTGTTGAGAACTGACGAGAGAAGTGACCAAACGTCGAGGGGGGGTGCGCCTTTTTCTCGACCGTATTGTTCAATAATGGTCGAGAAAACTCAATCGGTTGTTCAATACTGTACATTCCTCAACCCTTTTTCTCGACGGTTATTTGAACATTTGCGGCCATTTTTAACTGTCGAAGATACTCAATATTCTTGTAGTGTATATGTACATATATATGTATATGTAAAATAAGTAAAATATATAATATAAATGTACGTGTGTATAGTATAGATACATTTAAAATAGTAGATTAGTATAAACCTTTTTATGTATATATATTTTTGTAAACTTTGTTTAATGACATATATATTCGTCACTGTAGGTAGATATTTATGTTAGTAAATATAATTCTTTTACCTTATGTTTTGTACATATTTTTACTATGATTATAACGACACTTCTGTATGTTATTATATATATAGTATATGTTATTAGAGTTAATATTATATGTTATTATATTTAGTCTAGTATATATAACTAGTTATTTTTATACCTATACTTAGTTATTATTTATAATAGTTGCACATAACTAACATAGAGTAATATACTTAGTTTTTGATGCATGTTTAGTTATAAATATATTTAAAACATTGTAGTGAATATTAATTGATTCCTTTTTACATAATTAACTCATTTATTCAGTCTTTGATTCATTAATTCATTTTGTAAATATAATCAACATTTTTGGAATAAGAAAACATTTTTGGAACATAGAGAGTGATATATATTAATAACTGTCTTCCAGTGAATAATCTGGAATAAGACAATAAAAATTATGTAAATAAATAAAATAACTCGACATCTATTTGTATTGTGACTAATTACCACAACGACACCATTAAAACATGATTTTTTATTGCAATAAAATATCTAGCGATCACTCAATTCAAAATTGTCGTACCAATCCAACTCGAGAGGGACGTTGATCCCGTGAATCAAACTGGACTCTCCAATTAATAAAATTTTTGTAAGTGTAAAGACTTAAGTTAAGAGTTAAGTATAAAATAAAAACCAAGTGTTGTGCCTTATGTGTGCTGTGTGTCAGCGATCGCGTGTAAATTAAATAAGTATTAAGAGAGGCCTTAGTATGGTCTGTGTGAATATTGTATAAGAGTTGAGTGATCATTTATGAATGTTGTGTGTATACATAATATATGTATGTGTAAATGTATATGTGTATATATATATATATATGTAGGATATGTATAAATGTAAATATAATTAGAGTATAAGTATATATGTTTACCGTAGTGCGTACAAATTTTTACTAAGGTCTTTAACAACAAATATATATGTCACTGTACATAATATATATGTTAGTATAGCATATGTCAGTGTAACTTAGGATAATGTACATTTGTTAGTATTTTTGTACCTACACTTAGGTCTTGCTTAGGATAGTTATATATAACTAATATAGAGTAGTTTAATCAGTTTTTCATGCTTGTTTAGTTGTAAATATATTTGTGGCATGATAGTTAGTATTAATTAATTTATTTTATAAATAATTAACTAATTTATTCATTCTTTGATTCGTTGATTCAATTGTAAATAGATTTAATATTTTTGGAATAAGAGTATTTTTGAATAATAGAGAGCGATGAAAATCAATAACTACCTCTCAGCGAACAACATGGAATAAACAAGTAAAATTATGTAAATAAATAATGATTAAACATCCATTTGAATTGTGACTTTACTACAATAACGACACATAATTAACAAGCGATTCAGATGGGCGGTCAATCAGTAGGCAGATGCAACCTTATAGAATATGATTAATTTTTGCATCCACTTGTTCCAAGCCAAGCACCTATTACCAGACATCATGTAAACGGCTACAAATGTGTATGTTGTCAAGAGGAAGTAGATAATGTTTCGTCGTCTATGACTTGGTCATGCTCTAGAAAATGGAAAAGGCCTAGAGTTTTGAGATGTGTCATTTATTTGAGTAAGAGTCAAATTAAATGCAGGCCGAGGTGTGGCTTCATAAAAACAAAGAGAAAATGTATGACGATAGGGTGTCGGAATCGCATAATCAAAGGGGGTAGTTGCATCTCGCCATGAAGTGAGATCAAGTGCACGCCTTCAAAGGAGTGGACAATGCTATAGGGTATGTTTGGTTTGTAGGATAAGATTTAGTGGAATTACACATAAAATTAATATTTTGTGGAAAAATGGAGGAATAAGATCCGTTTGATGTTTGAGTCGAACTTTAGCCTTGAAAAGAAATAAAGGCTTGGTGTTTCATATTTAGAAGAAAGAGGGAATAGAATATAGTTATTCTAAGAACCTTTTGGAATAACTTTATGCTAACATAAGAGGGCCTAATCCGATGTAACTTTCTCCTGAATTTTTCAAATCCAAACGTGAAAGGCCTTACTTTATTCCCTTGGGTGTTTGGTTGGCAGGTTAAGTGGGCTTGTAACAGGTTAAGTATTTAACTTGCTGCTTAACCCGCCTCCCATTTGCATCAGGTTAAGTGGGACTTAACCCAATGTAAAGTTATTTCTCCATCTCTGTGGAATAACTTTAATCTGTCAAAACATTCAAATGGGTTAACTCACTTATTTCACTATTTATTCCGCTCATTTCCTTTTTCTCTACTTATTCTACAAACTTATTCCCCTTATCAAACGAAGCTCAGAGCAAACAGACCCATAAAGATTGATTTCGGTAGCGTCCTACTCTAGTTTCAGCTATGGTAGGAGAAGTTGTCTTCCACCTGCACCCTCTTATCAATTCAATGCCCCTCTCATGTTCCATCCTTTTGTTGGGAATGACCCAGACCACTCATCTGATTGATCTTTTGCTATCTGTATACTATGCCCAGTTGAAGGCACTAAACTCAGAGCTCCCTAGGAGGCAACCAAGGGGATTCAGGCTCTGAAACTCAAGTGATTTCTTTCCTTACTCCGTTGCATATATTTATCTTCCAATGAGGACATTGTCCAACTTAGGCAAGGGTGGGTGGTAATTCGTATGTTTTGAGTACATATTGTCAGCTTGAATTATCACGTAAAAAAAAAAGGAATTAGGAAAAGAAAACTTAGGCATTAGAAGCTTATCAACTTTAGAAAATGATACGTTAAAGATCTGAACGTTAGACTCTTTAGGTTTTCGAGCTTAATCAGTTTGGGTATCCACTAAAATGTGAACTTGTTCTCGAGTCCTCGTCGCCATAGTTTATATTAATCTGGTCAATAAAGTGGGGTGATAAGTATACGACTTATCAACTTGCCCTTTGATTTAGGGGGACTTTTAGTCTAGGCATCTATAGACGTTTTGCATTGACTCACTCCTTGGCAGTTCTAATGAAAATTTTGTAGCTAATGAACGTTCTAAGGTGGATTTACTATTGCCTTTAGGTAAATCTTAGATCAGGGAAGCCACCTACTTAAAAATAAAAAAAATGAAAAAAGAAATAGAAAAATAAAAAGGAGAAAAATAAAAAAAGAAATAAGTCACACTTCACCGCACGAGTATGGATGACAAGTTGTCATAGATAACAACCCATTGGCCGTTTGTCTAGATCCCAGCTCTTAAAATGCACAAAAATTTCAAAACACTTAAGGAAGAAGCGGGAAAGTAAAATAATTCAAGGAGATATACACTGGTCCACCCCTATGCTGATTTGATAAAAATAAAAGTAGGGAGAAAGCTACAGATCAGATAGATACACATTTAGGCAGCATTTTCTTTTTCGGGTCACCTAGGGGCATAGAAACTCGAAGTCCGTTTTAATTACCATTGAGTGAGTCCATCATAATTTTCACAATAAGATCCTTAGCTCTTAGAGTTCTTTTCAAGTCTTGGGTAGGTTGGGTAGCCGTAAAAAGTTACCCTGAAACTCTCAACTCCAAAAATCCAAAAAAAAAAAGGAAAAGATGGAAGAGAAAAAAAAAAATTTTGCTTCTATGTAGAATAAGGCAAGGACTTGGGCGGTCTGCATTTTGGTAGGCACCCAGGCACTGTTGAGTCTCTGTGGGTTAGGTTCTTAGTAGAAATTTCCTCCTTTTGACAACTTGTGCCTGAGCGATCGATTCTTAATTCTATTTGTGAATAGCATTTAAGTTAACTTGCTAGGGACTAGCAAGGGGTGGGCATGGGGGAATGATGACTGTATAATTATTAGCGTTAATTATATCAATTAGAGTCAATTTTGAGGTGATATGTACAGTGGTTTGGGGGCATTGCAAGCATTTTGCATTATTTTAAGTTAAGATTGCTTAGAATTAATGTTCAATGACCAGCTGTACAAGTGCACATTGAAACAGGTCTCAGATCAGCCATCAGACCATACGGATAGATCTGGATTGACGAACGGAGTCAAATGGACTCAAAATCACCCCAATTTGACCTTTGTAGCTCCCACAACAAGACCCAGAAGTTCTGACCGTTGATCTAATGATCAACGGCCAAAAATATGCCACATGTCGCTCATTCGCATGCTTAGCAACACCCACCCCTTTCTCTTCATCGCACAACACACACGATCTCAGCCACACATTTCTCATCCAACAGTTGAGGCAGCGCGGGCAGCAACTCTTCCCCTTGATAATCCGTGGGCACAGCACATTGGTGGAGACGAGTGCCTGCATCGCGAAGGCTGGGGTTCGAATCCTTACGAGGCCTCAAATTTGTTGCAAGTGAGAAGCAAACGAAATTAGGTCGTCAGATCTCCATCGGACGGACGCTAAAGCAGCTACGTGGTGCCTTTCGATGCGTGCGATTCGTGTACGCGCGATCCGAAACACAATCATACACGCGAGGGTGTGTGATGCTTAAGCCTCCTGGACACATCCTCGGTCGTCCGATGGCGATCCACAGTTTTGATCCAACGGCTTGCGGTTCTCCTTGCGGGCACTAGTAATGCATGTGCCGTGCTAGCGAATGTGTGAGCTGCCTACAACGACATCTTGGCTGTCACTAATGGTGCAATACTTATTTTGGCCACCTCTCCATTATAAATAGCCCTATGGAACTCCATTGCAAGGCATCTCCCATTATCATCTAGCAAGGACATCCCTACCTCCATAAAGCATCAAAGTAAGGTACTGGAGCTATCGAGCCACCGACGGAAGCCCCTCCATTACCGTGGCTGCCTCGCCTCCCCATTTTGTTCATTTATTCTTTAGTTTAATGTTTACATTGCTTTAAGCTTTCATCTAGAATTATTGTAAAATGATTTCACTTATGTAATGTATTATCTTGTGTAATCATCTTGATTCATCATATCTTGATTTCATGCATAGTTAGTGATCCCCGCTCAATTTCAAATTTCTAACCTTATTTTCTCTCTCTCTCTCTTTCTCTTTTCACGCAAGCAAATGAAATGAAACATTTTGTTGCATTAAGTGACTAACTAATCCGATTTCACGCCTCCACATGTTCAACACTCGTACTCACTTTATTCTCTTTAAAATTGATGTCGTAAATGCTTGCAACAATGAACAACTTATCTTTATGTGTTTTTCGACGTCAAACAGCCAACCCCCGAAAGGCTGCTACTGCAGGCCTTGCTGGGCAAAGGAATTCCTTGAGGAACGCACTTCCTTAGCCATGCGCCATGAGGACGTGCTTGAGAGAAATCAGTTCACTGAAGATTGTCGTTGTGGACCTCTCTACGCAAGGCAGGAGTCCCTTAGAGAATGCAGTCCCCTAGCCATGAACCAGGCAGGTGTGCTTAAAGGGGGGCCAATCCACGAGCAAGGACCCGTCGCCCCCAATGTCCCACAAAGCGAAAGGAGAGAAGGCCTATAGAGCGCCCGAGGGACCACCTTGGGAAGGAGCCTCGGCGATTGCAGGCAACTCATGTGGTATTCCTTGAGAGCCAAGAGCCAAGTTGGTCAACACCCAGCTCGAGCAGGTTGACGATGTCACCCTGGCTCCCCGTTTAGCAGACATCACCCCCAGATCCTAGCCGAGACACTCGCGACTACTTGAGGTCCTCTCCTCCTGTCACCTAAGCGCATCAACACGGAGGCTAAGGTAGGGTCGACGTCACCCCAGACAAGTGGGGCCCTCCTTCTAAGTCAACTCTCCCCAAGTACCTCCCCTCAATCTTCAATAAGGTGAGGAGGGCACGATCAAGCCTCCTTGCATGATTCGGCAGAGCGCTTAGGCTTGATCCAGTTAAACCTCCCCTCGCCAGGCCAACCCCAAAACCCTTCGGAGAGTACACTCCCATGGTCCTGGACCAAGTAGAAGTCTTGACCGAGACACTCAAGTTACCCGAGGTCCTCGACCCTGGCCATCCAGGCACATTAGCACGAAGGTCGAGGCAACCTCCGAGAGTAACGTCGTCCAAGATAGGTGAACAATCTGCAGAACAAACCTCAACCGGCAACACCTGCAATGCTCCGAGACACTCATGTCGAGCTACCTTTCAAACCACCCCTTCCATGTCGGCACGTTCATAGCACCTTTATCACTCCTGTGACAATGCCTTCCTCTCCTCCCATCAGCCATTCCAGTTATGGACCATTAGCAATCGGGAAAAGAGGCCAGAGGAAGGGAGTGGCCCTCCTCCGACCAACTTGGACTAAGACGGGTACCTCAACCAAGTGACCACACTTCAGGCAGTGATTGCGCAGCAATTCACGCCTGTAAATTGGCCATCTTATGCTATTTCCTAACGTTACGCATTTAGATTAGGTAGTTATGCATGCTTTATGCAAATATTTGCATTTATGCATTTTATGGAGAGGAAGATAGAGAGAGAGATATTGAGCATCCATTTCATTCATTTTATCCCTCCCATTTCCACCTCATTCCCATTTAAATTCCATCACTTATTCCACCTAATAACATCCTACATCACCTACATTAATTTCCATAACACCTAAGTGCCTACTTAAAAAAATCCCAAATATTCCCCTCTAAAAGAATATCCCTAACGATTCGTCCTCACCCGCACCCCCTTCCCTCCACTAATATAGAAACCCTCACCATCCCCCCTACGGGCGTTGGTCGGCCTCCACCTCCACATCCACCCACAGACGCACACATTCCTTCATGCACACACAGTGACCACCTCAAGCCAGCCATCATCCTTTTTCCCTAAGCTCTCCTCCTTCTCTTGCCCTCCTCCACGCTCAGTATCCTCTCACAGGTTGAGAGGAACACTGAGAACAGAACAGCCTCTCCCGTTGTTGCAACCACCACGGCAAGGGTACACCACCGCCCAGCTCCCTTGTGAGCAGGTAGGCGTGGTGGATTCTCTATTATTGTTTTTATTTTTATTTTGTTTGCTTCGTTTTGCTATTAATGCCAAGGTCTGAAGCTTTCCCCTATTTTCGACTGTAGCGCACTGTTCAAACCCAATCGGACTTCATTTTCCTCGCATGCCACCGAAAAGCTTCTCACTTATCCGGTGGCACGCTCCCTCACGTGAGAATCGATGCCTCTAGCTAGTCACAGCCACTCCCATGCTACTCGTCCACCTCGCCTTTCTCTCTCTTCAACCATCGGCTAAGGAACGCAACTGGTGGTTTCTCTAGTCAGCCGGTTACTTTTGCCCCAGGGCACTGTAGCTGCGCTCTCTCACGCTTGCGAAGTGGCAACAGGGCGCTTCTAACTTAGCTGGTTACCGTGTCCTCTCTCTCCTCATCGTGATTACCTCTAGCCAATGACGCTCACCTCACGCGCCTCGCTCTCACCTGCTCCCTCACGCGACTACACTCGCTCCCTCTCTCTCTCTCTCTTCACTCACGTGTGCTCACGCGCCTCACATGCCTATGCACCATTGTTCCCTCACGCACTTAGCCACACATGCATACACATACATATATTATACGCACTCACGCACAGACACCACACTCACCTGTATACATGCATACATACACACACATGTATACTCACACTTACATCTATATATATAGATATATTGTTATACACCTATATACATATATATTCCTCTTATACATACACGCATACATTCTCCCATCCACAATACTGCACGCTCATCCCATTTCCGTGCATTATATCGCGGGTATATTCGCACCAGTTGCGCATATATCCCTTATATTCGTGCACACCAAGCCTTCTACCCACACTCCCACACATCCGCTCCACACCGCACGCGCCACGTAGATAGGTCAATCGCGTTTCTTTAGACGATGATTAAGCTGGCATTGTGCTACATTCCCATTGAATCCTTGATTCAGTATTCCACCTTCTTATTGTCTATTACATATATATATTCTACATATATAAATACATATCTATAAATAAGCTAAGTATTTCAATTCATTTTCTTTTACTCATTTTAATTTTACACTTTTTTTTCTTTTATTTTGTTGATTAAGAAATGAAAAAAAAGTATAAAATAGAAAAGAGAGTCCTTGACTTTCAGGTACACGGTCTCGCATGTGGCGAGATCGTTTTTATTATTTTTGGCATGTAGCCAAGGACCTATTTGTTGAGGGTGTGCCTTGAAATGACCCTTTCCTAGGGTTGTTTAGTGTTTCTGGAATTCGTAGGGGTTTTTGTGCATTTTTAAACCCCTTAAGTTTTTATTTTAGGGTTTTTGAGGAGATGGAAAAATTGCAGGGGCATCCTTGTAATTTTCCCACCACCACTCCCCTACCCACGCACACCCTCTCCTCCCCCCTCACCACTCACCACACCGACACCATCCCCCTGCGGCACCCTCACCTCCCTCACTCTCCACCATCCCCTCCATACCTCATCTCCCCATATATACCCCCCTCCTCCTCCGTTCGTCCCCACACCAACAGCCGAGCGAGAGGAGAAGGAGAGGGAGAGTGAAGAGTAGAGGAGTTCAGTGGCTTGAGAGCGGAGAACTCGTGAGGGTGAGGTGGTACTGCAGCTGCTGCAGCTTCTGCGGCGAGAAAAGGCTCGCAAGCAGTTCTGCGGAATCATTTGTCCGCAGAATCAGACGTCCGGAGTGACCTCCAAACGTTTGGTTGGACGTACGAAGGTAATCTCAGATGTCTAATATTGCATTTTCTTGATTATTTTTCCTTCCAAAGTTCTGACCGTGCACACATGTATGTCAGAGAATTGGGAAGCGGTCAGTGGAGGACCGAGGTAGTTTCAGACATCCAGAAGTGTCTCCAGATGTCTGAAGACACCCTTAAACGTCTGCACGAAGTACCAGACGATCGAAAAAGGAACCCCGAGCATGGTGAGTCCCTGAGATCATTTAAGACGTCTAAGACTCTTCCCAGATGTCAGATGTTATCAGGGTTGGTGTTTTTGGGCCCGTTCAGGGCCTAAATGGAGTTGATTTTCCGTAAATGAAATGTTGTTGGTTTCCATTCGAGTTTCTCTACATAATGATACATTGTCTATGTCGTTTTGAGCTAGTTTGACTTATTAATCTATGTCATAGGTCTCCAATCTATCGATTATACGGGACCTGTGGAGACGTTGGGTGCTATCGCATATGCCCCCATTCCCCACGGTTACCCTGGTAAAGTGGTTCTCACACTAATCTTGGAATTAATAATTAAATTGCATGCGTAAAATTAATTGAGCCTAGGTTGTGAAATGAACCCTAGGGTTGAAAAGAGATAAATGCATGCTGTTATAGAATATATTCAATCAAACTCTAGGATTGTGAAATGAACCCTTAGGCTGAAAGAAATGAATGCACATTTAATTAATGATTAAATTATTATTTCTTAAAAAGAAATAAACCATGAGCTACCTATACTACCTGTGATGAGCAACATCATGAAAGGAAATGCATGCTTGTACTACATAATAGATGGTGGAATTTGAGTTGCCCATTCTACGTATAACGAACCAGATATGGAAATAAGAAAGTCCATGTACGAACCCTATGGGGAATCTAGAAAGAAACCAGGAATACGGTAACACGAAAAACCTAATGATTTTGGGAACATGTCACCTATGGGTGACTGTTCAGACTTGGTTAAGGGAAGTAAGCTGGCCCTCGTGTACGTAGTACCGGGGAGAGAAACAATCATCTTCATCTTCCATATTGACTCGGTTAATAGAGGAAGAGTGAGGAGCTTCATCAAAGGAAACATGAAGGGTTTCCTTCATTATTAATGTGGTCTTGTTAAAGCCCCGATATGCCTTACTACGTGAAGAACAATCAATAAAGATAGCTTCTTCACCTTTGGCATCAAATTTATCTAAATTAGAGCGGGTATTCAAAACAAAGTATCGGCATCCAAAAACTTTGAAATAACTGATTTTGGGTATTTTCCCATAACATAATTCAAAATAAGTTTTTCACAACCCAGATCGAATTAAGGTATGATTTAACATGTAACAAGCCATGTTAACCGCCTCAGCCCAAAAGAACTTTAGTAACCCAGAGTCTATGAGAAATGTTCGAACACACTCTTGAAAAGTACGGTTCTTTCTCTCAACTACCCCATTTTGTTAAGCTGTTTGGGGGAAAGAAAACTCATGAGCAATACCATGCTCTTGAAAAAAATCATCAAACAAGAAATTTTCAAACTCGCCCCCATGATCACTATGAATACTAGTGATTTCGTAGCCTTTTTTCGTTTGAACCTTCCTACAAAAAATAGAAAAGGCGGAAAATACTCCTTTGGATCTCAGGAAGGAGACCCATGAAAACCTTGAAAAATCATCTATAATCACAACGCAATATTTGCATCCACTATGGCTCTCATATTTTGTTGGTCCAATCAAATCCAGGTCAAGTAGTTCTAATGGTCTTGACGTGGATATAACTTCCTTGTTTTTAAAACTAGATTTCATAATTTTACCTAATTTACATGAATCACAGATAAGCTCATTTAAAAATTTTCCTTTAGGAAGACCTTGAGCTAGTTCATGCTTGGCTAGTTTTTAAATTAGCCTCATATGAACATGTCCTAATCTTCTATGCCATACACGTAACTCATTATTTGCTACAAGACATTCAAAGGTGCTATCTTTATCAAATTCTCTAATATAAATGTCTTTAAATCTAGTTCCCTTAAGAAGGGTTTCATTGGTTGATGCATGCATAATTTCAAATATTTTTGAAGTAAATACTACCTTAAATCCCTTATCACAAATTTGACTAACACATAAAAGATTATGTTTTAGTCCTTTAACTAGAGAGACATTTGAGATAGGAAAAAGAGGATTACCTATTTTACCAAGGCCAATAATATGACCCTTGTGGTTGTTGCCAAAAGTAACCGTTCCTCCATTCGTAGGTTGGAAGTCCAAAAATAGGTGCTTGTCTCTCGTCTTGTGTTTAGAACACTCGGAGTCCATCACCCATCGGCCTTTTTGATGGAGGTGGTCTCCTTGTCTTCTTTCTTGTAGACCCCTTTGCTCCTACAAAAGATCTCCTTTGGTGACTTGGTATTTCTTTAGGTCTTTCTAATTTGATTCGTCCATCCTTCATTTTGTACATCCAATTTTTGACATTATAATGTCCTTTGAACCCTATAAAACAAAGTAAAAGATGTCTTTTCGGTATCCATTGTAATGTGAATCTGTATTTGTTAGTGGTCCCCTTTAGAGGAGGATCCTTTCTCGGCTCACTTTGATTAAGTTCATAAAAGCCGAGTCCAAATTTACTTGAGGCAGATTTTTGATGGGAAATGAGCTTGTCTAGGTTATCTTTCCCCTTTATAAATTTGGCTAAGTCCTCAAGAAGTTGATTTGATTTTTCTTTAAGGTGATCTATTTCTATTTTCATTATGTCTAGTTTATCTTTTAGTCCTATAATCTCCACTCTAAGTAAGCTATTCTCATCCTTTTTAAAGGAGTTTGATTTTCAAGCACATGGATTCTGTCGAGTAATTCTACTTTATTTAGAAATTTTTGTTCACTCATTGGCGTATACAAGTCATTTGTTAATGACTCTTTTTCAATCATTAGGTTTCTTATTTGCATATTCAAGGCAGTGGTTTCTTTAGTAAGAATTAGATTCTTCTCTTCAAGATCATTGATTAATTTCTTACTCTCTAAGTTTTCTTCTTTTAGAGCTTTGCTTTTAGTCTTTGTTTCCTTAAGATCTAGATATAGTGAATCAAAAGCATCTTGTAATTCATCTAGAGAATAGGAGTTTACCTCAGGCTCCTCAGATTCAGATTCGGAAGCATCTTTCATTGCCATTAGTCCCAAGCATGTCGTTTCTTTATTTGTTTCCTCCTCCTCTTCTTCTTCGAAGGTGGAGTCATCCCAAGTTGCCTGGAATGCCTTCTTCTTGAGTCCCACGGGCTTGGAGAACTTCTTGTAGTCAGAAGGCTTCTTGTATTTTTTCTCATCTTCCCTTTTGAGTAAGGGACAATCCTTCCTTATGTGACCTCTCTTCTTGCATTTATAGCAAACTAGAGATTCTTCTTCCCCTTTCTTTCCCTTGATCTCTTTTCTATTTCTGAGAAACTTTTTAAACTTTTTAGCTAATAAAATGAATTCTTCATCATCGGTACTTACCTCATCATTTGACGTAGTTTTGAAGGCTAAAGTCTTCTTCTTTGGCTCCAGTGAGATAGATTTCTTCTTTTGCTCCATTTTTTATTCATAGGACATAAAATTCCCAAGTAGATTTTCCATGTCTAGATCCCCTACTTAGTTGGCATCTTCTATTGCTGTGACTTTTTGCTCCCACTCGGGACCAAGGGAGCGAAGGAGCTTCCCTTGAAGCTCCCCCTTTATAAATGTCTTTCTTAGAGACTTGAGGTTATTTACGATTAATGTGAATCTGGTGTACATGTCCCTAAGTCTCTCATTTTCCTTCATAGAGAAGGCTTCGAATTCCTGCGATAATACGTTAATCTTAGAGGATTTAACTCTAGATGTACAATCGTGAGTTACCTTTAAGGTTCTCCATATCTCGTGGGCAGTTGTGCTTTGGCTAATGCAGTTGAACTCCTCCAAGCTGAGTGCGTAATAGAGTGAGTTCATCGCCTTAGCATTCAGTTCAAGGTGATGAATCTGCTCCACCGTGTATCCCGTTTCTGGTTTCTCGGGAATGACATATGTGGATTCGCATTTCTCCTAAATGGAGAAATTGTTGGCTTGAAGCCACATCTTCATTCTCAGCTTCCAATAGGTGTAGTTTGTCCCTTCGAAGAGTGGTGGTCGGGTGGTGGATTGCCCCTCAGATCTGCCAATGAAAATGACTCTCCCCTTTATGTGATCTTCCCGCGAATGTTACTTCTAAAAGTGGAAAACCTACATTGATACCAAATGAAATTGTATCAGAGGGGGGGGTGAATAGTGAATTTAGAAAATATTGCAAGAAAAAAATACTATCACAAAGTACAAGGGCAATAGGATTTTAGGTGGAAACCCAAATCGAGTGAAAACCACCATCTAAACTAATCCCTTGACTTAGGATTTTCGATCACAAAGTGATCAATCCACTAACCACACTACTTAAATGAGGGTAGTGTACCTCAATTACAATGCCACCACCGGTCCCTAAACGGAGGTTTCTCTCTTCACAATGAAGAGACGGGGACCTGATAGGCCGGATACCCAAACTACAATAATAGAATAAGAATGAAACAACACCTATAGAACACCCCAAAATATTTATGACTTCCTTATCTATTAAGCATAAAAAGAACTCCCTGAGAATCAGAAGAATGAAGTCCACCGGGAGTGTTGATTTTCCCTTTAATCAGAGTGTTGGCACAGCACAAGGGCAATAGGAAGCAAAAAGTAGTGAGCAAGCTATTTTCTAAGGAAATTGAATCTCAAGAGGTGTGTTTTGTCTAAGAGGGATTGTAGTCTATTTATAAGCAAGTTTGAAACCTTCAAGAAGGCTTGAGAGTGGTCTCCTAGTCGTTGGAGGCAAGTCCCAAGAGATTGGGACAAAATCCAACACAAATAAAAGTAATCATGAATCTAACAGCAATATCAAACATCTAATTTTTGGTTCAGATGTCTTGTAAGACATCTGAGTACAATTATGAACATCTGATTTTATTAGTCAAGCTTACTATTTTCATTGGATCGAAATAGGGCCATTTGATATATTCATATAAGACGTCTGATAAAAATATTGGACGTCTAATTATAACCGGATTCATTCCTATTTTGACCAGATTCAAACATGGTTCTAGATTTTAAGGAACAGACTTCAGTATGGACGTCTGCCAGATTTCCTAGACGTCTTGAACTTTGGTTTCTAATAAAATTGCACAAAAATAAATGGGCAATGGTCCATTGATAGACATCTGGTGATATGTCCAGACGTCTGAAAGTTTATTTGCCCATTATAACAGAGAGAAAATGGGCACTTGAGTCTAACGGTTGGTTTAAGGACATCCAGACTATGTATTCGACGTCTGGATAAGGCTATGGACATCTGATAGGTTACTTTGACTGATGCCTAAGAGGACAGAATGTAAAGGCAATGCTGTAGGCAATTAGACGTTTGAAACAACGATCAAACGTCTTAAAGTTGAAAATCAGGTGTCTAACAATTGTTATGGACATATGATTTGTGTCTTAGTGTTAGGTTTTTGTTTCTAATTTATCCTAAGTGTAGAGAGCCTAAGTTAGTTATTTATAAGTTATGTTTGGGGGCTCTTTACAACATCTCTAGACTCAAATAAAATAAAGATTACAACATTTAAAAGTTTACATAAAAAGCCTATAACCTATAACAACACTTATGCTAATCTAGACTTCATGCTTTTAATCCTCCGACTTGGAAAACTCTATGAAACCTTCAATTGTGTTATTACAGAGAAAAATATGCTATGATTATGTTTTATCTCTTTTTTTTATTTTGTAAAATCGCCAAAATATTATTTATGAAGGGTTGAACTAACAAGTCTCGGAGTTGATTTCACTCCAACCCCACCACGACCTTAAATTTTCTTTTGATTTCATCACAAACTTCAACCTTAACATATTCATTTTCATTTTTTATACTTTGGTGGTCGAGCCTTGTGTGGAGTTCCATTTTGGTGATTGGGAGCACATGAATTGAAGTGTTTTGGCTCCCTTTCACAGTAAATTAAAATTGATTCGTGCATCCACACTTAGAAACTTCCATTTAGGGGGCCCATTTGCATTGTAGCATGCATTCACCAAATTAAGTTGACGGAGGGTTGTTTGGGCAAGAAGAACTTGTATTTTTCAAAACCCGGAGATTGGTTGAATTGGTAATTTAGTGGAATCATAAAATCCATACTACTTAAGAGTGAAATTCTAAAAGTCATTCACCATCTAAAACTTCAATTCAGGGAGAGTTCCCCGTTGCATGCTTGTTTTACACACATTGAAATCAATGCACCTGGGCATTACCCGTATACAATTCCCTTTACATTTTAAAGCACTTGTATCCTAAACCTCTTAATCTAAAATTGGTAGTAACTTGACCCCACTAAGGTTTTGAGGTCTAACCACCTACGTGTAGTGCCTACGTGCGGGTGCAGGTTCCGACATTCTATCGGGTGTCTAAAACTGGGGCAAACTACCTTTCAATCTAGCTCGGTGGTTCCGCGGTGCTCATATTCGATTCCGTTGGTCATTATAGTAGGTAACTTAGATTTTTAGGTCTTAGGGACACATTTAGAGGTTAGGACCTTGATTGATTTTATTTAGATCAAGTGCACCTATTCGGTGTCATCTCTCTTATCCCCTTCTCTGTTCTCATCACCCCAATTCTTCTTTCAGCAATGCATGTCTGGGAGGAGGTCACAAAACCCTAAACTTGTTGAATTGTTTGATAACTCTAGAAGGGAAGAATCCAGTGAATCGTCCTCCTCCTCGATGAACATGGCTACTCGCCCACCCCCAAATCCTGAGGGAGGAAATCGCTCCCCTCCAAATCCACCAAGTGGTAGAGGAGCTGTCAACCCATTAACCCGCCTTCAAGCCCAAATGGCATTGTATACTGAGCAGATTGAGGCCATTAGGGAAACCTTGGAGGAAATGCAAAACCCTCTCGAACGGGAGGAGCCCAGGTCTCTTAGCTCATATCAGAATCCAGTTGCGAAGGAGACCCTTGGGCAAATTCGTGTCCTTATGGGCGGGGAGGATTTTTAGTTAAAATCAAACGTAATTGGCCTAATTAACTTCCATTATCATGGACTTGCCAGTGAAGACCCTTTTCATCAGTTGGAAGACTTAACCCGTTTAGCTGAAACGATTAAACCAAGAAACATCGGCTTGCATATTGTCCTCATGAAAATGTTCTCGTTTTCATTGCGGGATAAAGCAGTGCAATGGTTGGCACCATTGGGAAACCTCTCCACTCTTGGGAAGAGATGCGTACAATGTTTCTCAAGAAATTCTTCCCAATCAGGCACCCCCATGCGCTTCGCTATGCTTTTACTTCTTTCACGCAATAAAACGGTGAGCAGTTTCATGAGGCTTGGGAAATGTATAATGACCTCCTCAGAAAATGTCCACACCACTGTCTACCTAAGTGGCATGTAGCCCGGATCTTCTATTATGGGTTAAATGAAACTTTGAGACATATTGCAAATGCTTTCTGCGAAGGGAATTTCATGAATAAAGACGAGGATGGAGCATTTGAACTTTTTGAAAACATAAGTGAGAATTCTATGAATAACAATTCCATTGTCGCCTTTAATCAGACCAGCACACCTCGCACCAGAGCACATGAGGTTGACACGAGACCTTCCCATTCATCCATTGACATAAATTTAATTACACAAAAATTGGATGAAGTCTCTGATGAGAGGCTTATCATGGATTCTAACTACCCCTAATTAACTAGTTTCCCTCGTTAATTAGCTAGGAAAATATATATATAAGGGTTAATTATAGAATAAGGGATAAATCATTAAAGGACCTTAAAATAAGTTTAAAATGCTTATTTATTAGATAATTAATAATATTAATAATTTAATTAATAAATGGACTCGAAATATCATTAATTATTTACCTAATTAATGTGTTAATTAACTTAAGCATAATTTATAACTAAGTATGTAATAACTTAAGTAACTTTACTTAATTAAATAAATTAAGGTAAAAAGGTCAAAAACGTAAATCCAAGGTTTATATATAATATTTTTCCAATTTATAATTGTATATAAAAAGTTGAAAAAGATTTAAATTAAAATAAGCCTTCAAAACCTTAGTTTATGTTTTAGTCCTTAGGTTTCATTTCAATTGAGTCCTTTTCCTTCATTTAGGTCCTTATCTTTTATCACATTCAGGTCCCTATGTACACTTTCTTCTTCTTCTTCTTCATTTCTTCTTCAGCAGTTTCGACGGCTGACGACAGGTGGTGTTGTCACCCGCCGATCACCGTTCATCTAACCTCCATCCACCCTTGCCAAGCTCCTGGAGCTTGCGCTCACTACCACCTTTCCATTCATCGGTCTCGATGAAGCTGCAATCCTAATTAGAGCTCGAAGATAACCTCACCGACGTCGGAGAAGATGTTGGTGATTACCTCGCACCTAGACACTATTCCGTCCAGATTCATCCTCCTTCTCAGCCGCTACAACCTATAAATACCCCTCCACCTCTTCAATTTTGTGCAGTTAGCTCCCTACCTTCTTCCCCCTACTGAGCTAACAGATAGGCTATTCACTTCAAATCTAGCGACTTTCTATCGCTTCCACCATCTTCCTCCGATCATTTCCACTCACCTCTGATCTCCGCCATCGTCTGCTGAGTCTTCTAATGAAGTGCTGACGACTCCACCTCTGCTTCTCGCAAACACCCGCCGGACTTCTTCCACCTCCGTTAAGGACCATCAACAGAGACTTCTTTGCCCCATTTGTCCAAGTAATAGAGGATAGGTAAGATAGAGCGATTAGTGCAGTTAATTAGGAAGTTATTTAGGTTTAATGTTAGTTCCTCCCGTCGTCCTCTTAAGCTCCGGTGAGCTCTTTGAGCTTGACTGGAGCATCTTTTTATCTTTTGAAATCACCGATACCCCTCTATAATCTTCCACAATCATTTCTGGCACATTGATTTCTTAATTTTATCACTTAAATGCCTAATCCACCTCCACCTTCATCTGTTGCTTCTGCTGTCCATGGCAGAGGTCACTGAGGGCAATTCACATGCACTGGGGCCCTCCATCACCTTTTCATCATCCAAGGGCCCCAATTTTCATATTAATTTGATAAATAATCACCTACATCTAAAACGCCTAAATTTCACACAACCTCCTAAGTTCGCTGTCAATAGCGGCTCAGGATGAGTTCTTCCATCTAATTAACCATTTATACACCATCGCCACACCCCACTAACTTGTTCCCTCTACTCAATTGAGTGAGAGAACTCGATCTGAGTTCCAGCAAACTCATACCACAATTTCTATGAATTCATTGCATATCTTCTGTTTTAATCATCAATTGAGCTAATTAATGAGCTTCTGAGGTTCCTTACGACCTCAGGAGACTTTTCAGATCCTTAATGGCTTGTTTTAATGACTTTTATACACTGTCAGCCATTGTCTGGACTCATCGGAGCTCCGGCGAGCTCCGGCAAGTTAAAAAGTGATCTTCAGCCCATAGAACTTCGTGCGGAGCTCCAGATTGCTTTATTGAGGCTTAACGATCAAGATTCAATGTTTATTTCGATGTTTTATTTTCTGGAGCTCTACATAGGCCTCTGTCTTCTCCAACTCTGGTGGAGTTGGAGATGACTGTTTGTTAGGGTTTAGCTTAGTTTAAGTGGTCTAGAAGCATCAGGAAGGTGCTCTAAGGTTAGTCCTGTGGATCTTTTACTCAAAGAGGCTGTAGTTTGTGTTGGTGCTAAAGCATCACGATCATTTGTTTTGATGATAACAAAACACGTGTTATTTAACATTTGCAATTTGAGTCCTAGATTTCAGGTCAATTGCAAATGTGGACGTGTTTAGACGGAGTTTGAGCTCGCATCCAGGACGAATTGGAGGAGCTTGATGGATAACAGAGGAGGTTCGCGTGGAGCGAAAGATTGAAGATGGAAGGAAATGAAGAATATGATAGATTTCCTTCTTTTGTACTTGTTGTATTTTTCGTTTCTTTTGTTGCTCTTTATTTCCTTAGATATTTTATGTTAAAGAGCCTCAAAGAACCCTAACAGTAGTCCTAGGAACACCGGCACAACCCTAGGATACTTAGGTTTTCTGTAGAATACTTAGAAAACCAATATAGGGTTCAAACAGCACTTCCAGACGTCTAATTCCCAAATCAGACGTCTGATAAAGTATTGTAAGACGTCTGACTGTTGTTTCAGACGTCTGGTAACTGTTAGGCTGGACATAGCTAGTTCTGTCTGATGAAATCAGACGTCCAGACCTTAGTCCAGACGTCTTAGAAGACGTCTGATGGACTTGCCAGACGTCCAGATAGTGGACCGTTGGCTAGCTTAGCAGGCACTCAAGATTATGACCGTTAGAGCCTTATCAGACGTCCTTAGGCCTTTCCAGATGTCTGATAAATGACCGTTTTGCCTCGGCTGACCCAAAATCTCTTCTCAGAGATTTTTTAGCCGTTGCAACGTTTGGAAATCAATTCCCACAGTAAAAGTAGGTTTCCAGACGTCCAGACATAGTGCCAGACGTCCTGTATGTCGTCTGATGGACTTGCACAAAAACTCTGTTTAGATCTGATTCAAGTCAGGGAGAAACCCGCATAGAATCAGACGTCTGACCTTGAAATCAGACGTCTTAAAGTGGCCTTCCAGACGTCTGATGCCAGAGTTAGACGTCTGATAACCCTGTCAAATGTAATCATTGTCCTGATTTCGGCCTGATTCTCTTGGACTTTGTTCCCAACGGCTATGGAAGCTTTCTAAGCCTTCCAAAGCCTTCCTAAGGCCTCTATAAATAGAGGGGAGCCTTTTCACACCTAGATACACACTTAGAAACACTTAGAGACACAAGATACACACCAAGAGACACCTTGTAATCCACTCTTTTGTGTCTCTCTTGCTCTCTAAGCTCAAGTTCTACATCCTAAGAGCATCAAACCGTTGCGCACCCGCTCTCCCGCCATTGTCTACGAGAGCGAAGTTGCGCCGTTGCGTGGCTCACGCACCCGCGTCATCGTCGACGCACTCCTTGCAAAGGGGAGTTTCCTATTTCCTATAGAAGCTTAGGTTTATTACTTTGTTGGCTCTATAGGTTTGTTGTTTATTTTATCTTTGTCTTTTGGTTGGGTATTCGCTTTGCGAATTCCCGTCTCCTTCGTGGGACAAAATCCTTCTCGTGGAGAGAAGGGGTTGAGGAATGCTACCCTCGTACTTGTAGCGTGGTTGTACTGAGGTTGAATCACCCTCGTTTTAAAGTGATTCGGTTAGTGGATTTGATCAACTAGGTTGATCGGAAAATCCTAACTCGAGAGGGTTAGGTGGTGGTTTTCACCCGGTTTGGGTTTCCACCTAAAATTACTTGTGTACTTGTGCGATTGATTTTGTGAGATTGCTTTATATTTTATTTCCGCATTTTATTACGTCACCCCTCCTAGTAGGGAACTTTCAGTTTGTTCTGTCGAACAAACTCATTTAGGATCTCAGGCAACAGACCTAAAACCCTAGGATTTCTGGTAAAAATCACTTCGTGAGACTTTGGATCAATTCCTGAGGCAAAATAAAGTTGATTTCAGGCATTAATTTCATTGGAGTGAGCATAACTTAGAAAGTCAAATTCTGAGTCTTTATGGTCAACCTCAGGTCTGATTTGATGATTGAATCGTCAATTAGGTGAATTGATGATTACAAATGATTCCTAGGTTGTTTTTAAATGATTTAGATTTGATTTAGATAAGTTTAATTTAGGATTTCATGAGAATTCAATTTCTGTCAGTTTGGGTTCATTTGAACCCAATACTGACTTCAGTGCATTTTTTACGAGAATTAGAAGAAAATGTTGCCCAGTTGGAATCTTGACAACCTTCAGAGGTTGTTTGATCTGGTGCTACTCATCTTTCTCTTATTGTCGAGCTGATCAGAACTAAAATTGGAGCTCTGTAGCTCCTGTTAGAAGCTCTTGAGCTTCTTTCTGCTCCTGAAGCCTTTCAGAGTCCCTAACCTTCACCAGTAGGTGTGGAATCATCTATTGAGATGGTTCAGGACCTCATCGGAGGTAAAAAGCCCTCACTGCAGGTCCTTAGACCTGAGGTTGCACCTCTAATGGCCAGAATGGCCGTGAAAACCTTCAACTTTCACCCTTCAAATCAAAGGGTAAGATTTGTTCTTAGCATCAAATTGATGCTATAATCTTGTAGAGCACCTTTAGAGCTTTCCAACGAGCCTTTGATTGCTCGATTTGGAGCTCTGTGTCGACCGGAATCGCCAGCCAAAATTTGGCCTGGAGGGAACTTACATAGTCCCATATTGGTAGAATTAGAGCCCACACCTTAGTATAATATGTTTTTGTGCATGGGGCTTACCGGTCGTCAGCGCTGGGCACACAATGAGCATATGTGTGTGTGTGGGTGCGTGCGGTGCACGTGCCTGTGTGTGTGTGCGCCTGTTGGCGTGAGTGTGGGCCCGTGAGCGGGCGTGTGTGTAGGCCTGGGAGGCCGGAGACTGTGCATGATGAATCTGAACCAGAAATAAACCACCTAATATTAATAAGGCTCAGACCCAGTAGGGCCTGGTCCCACCCTGAGAGGGGTGTTAAGTATCCCTGATCGGTCCGAGCCGCCAATCAGAAAATCAAATTTTTGGTTTTAGTGTGGTTCAATCTGCACAGTTAAAGAATTGAAAGAAAATGAAGAGAGGAGGATTAAGAGAATTAACAAAGAAGAAGAGCTCGAAGAAGAGATGACAGAGAGGTGAAGAAAGAGTAAAGGAAAAGAGTGAGAGAGAGAGAGAGAGATGGCAGAGCAGTTAGAAGAAGAGAAGAAAAAATGGAAATTAAAAAAATTCAGACATCTGATAATGTAATTAGTCTTTTAATGTTCACTTTTAAGATGTCCAATTTTCCAATTAGATGTCTAATTTGGTATTTTTACTCCAACAACATGTATTTTTGAGCTTAATTGATGTAATAAGGCACCTGTATTCATTAGAATAACTATTTCTTGCCTTAATCTTTTGTAAATAAGTTGTAATTAGTGTAATAAACATGTTTACTTGGTTCTTAATGACAAATTACATGTGTTGCATGTTCTTTTAATGGAATATCTTTTATGCAAGATTCATATACTTAAAGTAATCTAATTATAATTCTGATTGATTAAATAATTAGTAATTTATGTTTAGGAGCTAATTGTCAATTAAGATAAGTTATGCCTCCCAGTGAATGACCTAGACTCAACCAGTTAAAAAGAATTTAAAATCTAAAATGTTAGGTTAACTTAACCCCATACTACATAACCGACATTAATTCGAGTTAACCTAAGTTACTTTCTCTTGCACTTAATTAAGTCTAAATTACTTAATTAACTGTGTTGAGTGATCGGTAGGATTTTTCGCTTTTCAGAGATGATGTTTATTAGAAAAATACTGCGTTGTAGTATATAATGTGGTGTAAAACCTTCGATCAAAATTACTAAAATACTGAAATAATACCACACTTCAGGTCGTATCACAGGGAGACATAGAACCAATAAGATTACCAATATCAATTCCACGTAAAATCATGTTCAAGAAAGATAAATTGCCTTTGATATCAACTCATCATGGGAGGAAGGAAAACAAAATGCATTAGCTAGTAAACCAATCCTCCAATATTGTCACAATAAACCAAGAAGAGAAGGGCCTCCCACAAATTTACCGTAATAGAATAATTAATACCAAAATCTCATCCTTTGACAAGGGCAATCAATGTAAATTTTAATTGAACCTTTACTGTAGAGAAACAGGGAACTTTGTTCCCCTTGTCGGCGCGAGGTGGGGGAAACACGGTTGATGGTGCGAAGCTCGAAGGAGGTCGTCGGGGGTGAGGGGCGCCTGCTGGCGTTGGTGGAGAAGAACCCGCCGGCGGTGGTGGCTTGCCACGGCGTGCATGGACTGCGAGAGAGCTGACTGGCGATGGAAGCGGACTCGAGGTGTTGAGGCGAGGTCAACTGCGTCAACGGCGTGGTGTGCGGTGGCCAGACGAGGAGGCTACACGTCAAGATGAGCAGCCGACGGTGGGTTCTTCTTGGAGAAGAAGAATAGTGCATGGAGTGAGGGAGGAAAGCCAGCTGCTATGGCTATGGCATGCTTTCATGGATGGCGCACACAAGGGGCGCGAGGTAGAGAGGAGCGTCGAGGAGTGGTGCTCGCAGTTGTCGGTGGTGAAGGAGAAAGATGGTGGTCTCGGCGGGGTGGCACGGGCAATGGTCGCTACTGTGCATAGAGGACGTGCGGGTGCAGGCCAGGGTGCTGCAGCGTCGGTGGGATCGATGGAGGTGCTGTCGGCGTGGGAAAGAAATGAGGTTGGCAGTCGAGGTAGCAGGTTGCTGCAGTTGTTGTGGTTGCGAGGTCGCGATTGCGAGTTGAGAGGAGCGCGGTTCTGTTGGCGAGGTCGTGGAGGCACGCAGTGGCGGATGAAGGAGGCACACATCAAGGGTGGCTTCAGTCGGCACGGGGCTGTCGGTGCAAAGGCTCACGGTGTGGCTGCGCGCGGTGAGAGGGTGAGCACGTAGTTCGGATGCGAGTGATGATGGGGTCACAGTGCATGCAGCTAGCTGCGATGCATCATCCGCTCGCCTCCCAGGCATGCAACGCGCGCTCACGTCCTTTGATTCTCGGCAGTTTGATCGTGAGATTGAACAGCTGAGACGCACCCTCGCCTCCACCTCATTGCGTGCTCGTTGCATGCGATCTCGCGTTACACGTGAGCGTTCAATAGAGCGTGGGCGCTATTGAGCGCCCGCAGCCGCTCGATCGCGATTGAGCGATCGCGAAGCCCGCTCGCCCGTGCCCCAGCAGCCACTCGCTTCGAATCAAACGCACGCCGCTGCGTTGCGTAAATGCGTTCAACTGCTGCACTACAGCGATGTTTGTGTCGTAGAGATGAATTCGTGCGCACGCGATCAGGACCGTTGGATTGAGATCCAACGGTCAAGGCGGCTCTTCAGGTGCGGCTTCAGAGGATGGGCGCGTCGGTTGGGATGCAATCTTAGCCGTTGGATCTTGATCCAACGACGGAGATTCGTGGGTGCTAGCTACTTCAGAAGTTGAGGGCGGTCGGTTGGGTGGCCGAGATGGTGCCACATGTGATGGCACCACATGGCGCCATCTTGGCCATCCATCTTCTCGATGATGTTGATGGTGCCACAGTTGTCGGATTGTGTTGATTTTCGTGTCATTAGGCTGCGATTGTCAATCCTAATCCATTCGTGCGGTCGGATTTGTCATTTGAAATGCGGATTCCCACCATCTTGGCCCTTGATCTTCTAGGATTCCCCGATCTCTATATGATGCTACAGATGTTTGATTAGGACGATCTTGGAGTCGTTGAACTTTAATCATCACCCTGATCACACCTGTACAGTTTGATCTTCGATCCGAGGTCCCGATAAAAATTTTTGCCCTGTCCCTAAACATAAAGGAGACAATTAACCTCCATTTTATTCAAACTAATCTAAACGCAAGATGATGCATGCTATGCAATATTTATAGTATGCAATGCAATTCTATGCTTAAGTACATGCATAAATAGACATCTTATGTAGTGTAAACATGTTTACATCACACCCACATGCCTATCTTTTGCTAGTCTCTAGCAAAAACTATATGTTATTTAGAAAAGAATTAGGTTGGATAATTTGAACGTAAGTTATTTTCAACATTAAGAAAATTTTTACTTAGGATCTGAACTTTCAAAGACACAACAGTGCCCGAGTATCTGCCAAAATGCAGATCGCCTCAAGCCCTCACCTTATTCAAAGAAAAATTTCTTTTTCTCCTTTTCTTCTTTTCTAATTTTTTTTTTATTTTTGAGTTTAGGGTTTAAGAGTGGCTTTCTACAGCCATTCAACTTACCCAAGATTTGATGAGAACCCTAAGTTCTAAGCATCTTATTGTGAATGTGATAGACTCATTGATCGGCAATTAGAATGGACTTCGGGTATCTATGCCTCTAGGTGACCTTAAAAAGAGAGTTCTGCTTAAAGATGTATCTTTACAATCGGTAGCTTTCTCCCTACTTTTATTTTTATGGGGTCAACACAAGGGTGAATCTAGTGTATATCTCCCCGATTTATTCTACTTCTCCGCTTCTTAAGTGTTTTGGGAATTTTCAGTGCATTTATTGAGCTGGGTTCTGGATAACCGGTCAATGAGCTGTCACCACCGACAACTTGCCAGCCACACTCGTGCGGCGAAGTGTGGGTTATTTCTTTTTTTTTCTTTTCTCCTTTTCTTTTTTTTTTAATTTTTTTTTTAAGTAGGAGGCTTCCTTGGACTAAGATTTACCTAAAGGCTGCAAGAAGAGAATGGTCCAGTGAATGGGTTCTAGACAAGCTATCGATGGGCTGTTACCCATGATAACTTGCCAGCCATATCACCTTAGAAGGTTCATTAGCTACCCAATTTCCGTTAAAATCGCCAAACAATGAGTCAATGCAAAGAAAGTGTGTAGATGCTTAAAGCTCAAAGTTCCCTCAAATCAGAGGGTGGGTTGATAAGTCGTGTACTTATCACCCAAACTTATTTACTCAAATTAAAATAGAATTCAGGTTGGCGATGACTCGAAAAACAAATCCACAGTTTAGTGGATACACAGGCTGATTAAGTCTGAAGACCTGAAGGGTCTTCGTGTTCAGATCCTAATGTAATATTTCCTAAGATTGAAAATTTTTCTTAAGCCCAAGTTCTCTTTCCTAATTCCACAATATATATATATATATAAAAGAAAATAAAATGAATCTACGGAGCTGACGAATAAATTCAGAGATGAATATCCACCCCCCTATGCATATTTAATGCAATGTCCTCATTGTATTAAAAAGAAAAAACAGAGTGGAATAGAGTAGAAAGCGCCTGAATTGTGTGAATGTCGGATCCTCTCCGAGATAAACTAAAAAAAAAAAATTGTATATGTGTTAAATTTAGTGCCTTCAGCTAGGCACACTATACAAAGAAGAGAAATAAAGAATTCACAGGTGTAGATCAGAATCAGAATAAAAAGATGAAACCTTTGACCTACCAACAGATGTCTACAAATGTGGATCAGATTGTGGTGCAGACCCATACCCCAAAATCGAGAATATCTAAGGTTCTGGATAAAAATTACCCAAAACCTAAAATCAATATGCAAGCGGGGTCGGGCCTATGATTTATGAGGATGCAACCCAAGACCAAAGAGTCGGGTTACAGAGAATTCAATATCAAAAGGATAATCAATGAACGTATGCTTAGGTTGAACATCCTCAGAACAAATGTCATAAGGGTTTTGGTTTGATGGTTTCAGATGAATTGGAACCCTTAGACTCGGTCTTCTATTTCCTCCGGGATTTGCTTCCCAAATCAAAATTTTCCAGCTCTTATCCTCCTCATTCAGAATGTCAAATTTCGGGACCTCTTGCATATTAATCACCCCGTTTGAAATTTCCAAGTTTAAAAGATGTGGCTGAATCAGAATTGACTTGGGTTTAGTTATCTCAAAAACAGAATCATCGATAAGCTCAATGGGGTGTAACTGACAATTAGGGCATTGGATTGAATCCTCCAGAAAATGCGATTCTAGATCTGTAATGTGAGCCCCAATAAGATTAGCTTCCTCAGTTATTGGGCTATCAAATGATCTATCAGATTCCTCAGGCCCAATCGTCTCACAGAAATCGTGTTTTGTAAATTCGCGTGAGACTTCGCAACTTAAATCTTCACCATCAGAATCAAAGAAATCCAAATCTGTATTAATGTATGTCCCAAAATCATCTGTCATTTTCTGGTCCATGGAGACATACGTTTCCTCATACCCTGCTTCAGGGATTTCAAGTGAAGAATTCAGATCATCCTTAATTGGTTGCTCTAATTCAATCTGGTCAGCTTCATAACACGTGTCCCCCCCGACAGGTGCCTGAGCGGGTTCTGACCTTGGCTCTCCTGAAGGGGGTTCATCCTAGGAATCATCCCACGATTGAACCAAAGCAACCACAAATCTCATTCTCAATTTCGCTAACTTCTCAAGTAGAAACTCAGCCAAGTTCTTATCCTTAACATCCTGAAGTTAATCCAATAAATACTTATTCAAATCATTAATCATCTCAATCAGGGGATTCGAATTTTTCATTGCAAGGTATTGACTGAAGTTCTAAAGATTGTATGATATTCCTCAAGTTAGCCAGAACCTTATCTTGAACCTGGTTACCCTGAACCAAATGAGTTGGTTTAGGGTTGGGCGGGTTTGGGATCAGTGTAGAGGATTTAACGAATTGAGATTCGTTATACCCTTCCTGATAATAGGTCATTTTGGAATGTTGAAAAGATAGTGATGACCTAAAGTCAATGTAATCAGAGGATGGGTAAAAATCAGTGTATCCTTCTTGATTGTAGATCGTATTAGGTTGTCCATGAAAAGTTGATGATCTATAATCGATGTGGCTCTAGGAAGGATAGAAATCACAATCATTGTGTTCTAGGTTAGACCCTAAACATAGAGGTCCGGAACTATATCCCCAATCCAAGTTATCTCAACTAACTGATGGTTGATTACAGTACGAGTTGGGATAATCGTCATGTTGAGGATAATTCAATATAAGAAGGAAAGGGCGGGAATGCGTGTAATATGTGGAAGGATTCATGAGAGACAGGAAGAAGAAAGGTGCCCTGCAATACAAGCAATCAAACCTGTCCTTAAGTGGGCTAGCCTAAAGACCTACAGACTCCCAGAACCTATCTTGAGATAAAGAAACGATTTGATCTATTTCTGTCTATTTAATCTAACCAGTTAGAATTAGGGACTGGGGAGAAGGTTCTTCCTTCGGCTTGCGCCTCCAGTTCCTAGTGTACCCCCTAGCCGCGATCATTTGATTCTGCTCCCCTAGCTAGACATCAGATTGAACAGTAGAAACAGACTAATCGAAAATAATCTTGTTCTAGGCTCCGAAGAGCGAGTCAAATCCTTAAGGCCAACGTCTACTTTGTTTTATTTAGGTCTAGGTTTGAATGTGCTTTGGAAGGTGATGGGCCCTTTATCTAAGTTGTGCCCTTAATGATTGATTGATGTGTGCGTGTGTGCACAACCAATGGTTTTCAAGCAAGATTATTTTTTATGCAGTGGATTTTAAGGTTCAAATCTTGCTTAGTAGCTTTTACGATTCAATTTTAGGTATTTTCAAATAAGTTTTGTTGGCACACCAGGTTTTGAAAGCATAGGTGAAGATGCTTTCCTTTGAAACTTAAAAGAATGTGGAGTGCCTGGTAAATCCCTAAGAGTTAAACCTATGTGGCAGCTACTTGATGAGTTGATTTTAATTGAAGTGGTTCGGCCCAATCAACTCAAACAATTGACCTGTTGCACCACTTAATTAGGCACACAAGTGATTACCTAATCTGATTTCTACTCAATTATGTCTTTGGATGTGTGTACCGACTCCAAAAATCGGTTTACCGGTTGAGTTTAAAAATCAGAAGAGGTTGTGTACCTCTGTGAGATTTTTTTTTTCTTTTTAAATGTGAAGGTTGAGGCGGGTGTGGGTGTCAAACAAACAAACAAAACAAACCTTAAAGTTTATACAAACACCTAGGTTAATTGATATTTGTGTTATTATGTGGTGAAATAAAAACTAATGGGTGGGAGGTGAGGAATAACTTACCAAACCTTCAACAGCACTTTACTCCAATCTACCACTTTTGCGCGTCTCAAAAGAGTACCTGCAATCACAACAAGAAAGGAGAGAAGTGAGGTAAATGATTCGTAAGTTGGAAAACGTGAAAAAAAATCAAAGAGCGTTGCCTCCTCGGCAACAGTGCCAAAATGTTGAAGTTACCAGTTACTACGCTAACGTATTTGGTTTTGAAAAACCTGTCATCGTAGTTTGAAAGCGAAGAACTCGTGTTCAACAAATAAAATTTATACCGGAATAGAAATCTCGGGTCGAACTCAGGGAGGTGGACGTTTAATTGAAAATACGCATTTGTTTTATTTGTCACGTAGCGGATTAATTGATTAGAAACTATCTATCTATTTACAATAAATAGAAGAGAGAGAATATTACAAACAAAAATAAAAAAGAGATGTAGAATGAACATGGAATTCATTTTTAAAGAGATTGTTCGTTACACTACTCATTACGACTAGAAAGCAGAAAAACGATTACACTAGAAAGTAGTAAATCTACTCTAGAAAGCATTAAAAAGAATGGAGAGAGTTTTATCCTCCTCGACAGTCGCTTGGAGGATGAGCTGGACGGGACGATGCCTGGAAGATGGGGAACGGAGTAGGACGAAGGAGGATGAAGAGGGAAGAACGGGAATGGGGCAGCACATCGTCGTTGTCGCGGGATCCACTTCCGAAAGGGGGACGAAAATTTGACTTTATCTCTTGAGAAGCATCCCGAGTGTGGGACAAGCTTCTCTCGAGATTTAGAGAGAGAGAGAAGCGAAAGAAGGGATGAAGATTTCGTATGGAGGAGGTCTCCTTTTATAGTTGCAAGGAATGAGGGCAATTTGGTATTTTTAATCTCAAAAAAATTAAATCAAGGGTCTTTAGTGATGGATAAAACTGTCGCTAAAGCCACACCATGGGCGACGTGCACCTCCCACTCGCCTCCCACGCATGCAACGTGCGCTCACGTCCTTCGATTCTTGGCCGTTCGATCGTGAGATCGAACGGCTGAGACGCACCCTCGCTCGCCTCCTCATCGCACGCTTGCCGCATGCGATCTCGCATTACATGCGAGCATGCAATAGCACGTGAGCACTATTGAGCGCCTGCAGCCGCTCAATCGTGATCGAGCGGTCGCGAAGCCCGCTCTCCCGCGCCCTGGAAGCCGCTCGCGAGGAATCGAACGCGCGCCGCTGCGTCGCGTAAATGCGTTCACCCGCTGCGCTACAGCGACGTTTTTGTCGCGAAGATGAATTCATGCGTGTGCGATTAGGACCGTTGGATTGAGATCCAACGGCCAAGGCAAATCTTCAGGAGCGGCTTCAGAGGATGGGCGCATCGGTTGGGATGCAATCTTAGCCATTGGATCTTGATCCAATGGCGGAGATTCGTGGGTGCTAGCTACTTTAGAAGTTGAGGGCGGTCGGTTGGGAGGCCGAGATGGTGCCACATGGCGCCATCTAGGCCGTCCATCTTCTGGGTGATGTAGATGGTGCCACGGTTGTTGGATGGAGTCGATTTTCGCACCCTTAGGCTGTGATCGTCGATTCGAATCCATCCGCGTGGTCGGATTTGTCATTTGAAGTGCGGATTCCCACCATCTTGGCCCTTGACCTTCTAGGGTTCCCCGGTCTCTATCTGATGCTACAAATGTCTGATTAGCGCCATCTTTGAGTCGTTGAACTCCAATCGTCGCTCTGATCACATCTGTATGGTTGAATCTTAGATCCGAGGCCCCGATAAAAATTTTTGCCCTGTCCTTAAACATAAAAGGAGACAATTAACCTCCATTTTATTCAAACTAATCTAAATGCAAGTTGATGCATGCTATGCAATATTTATAGCATGCAATGTAATTCTATGCTTAAGAACATGCACAAATAGACATCTTATGCAGTGAAAACATGTTTACATCAGTAATGAATCCAAATGAAAAGCCAACTTACATTTGAAGTTCGTACTTCACCCTTGGTAAAACTTCTATTAGGGTAGGCAACTACTTCCCTCAGGGATAAAGTATAAAATAATCTGTAATTTGACCTCGGATTTTTGGCTTAGGTAGGAGATATTGAGTTGAATGGATTTATATTTGGTGGCTCACACTCATCTGGTGCTACCTGTAGTCTAGTACTGCAAACTCTAGCTCTCCAGACTATCAAATGAGTCAACCCAGAGAGAGGCTGAACAACTGTGTTCTCTTGATGTTCCTTTGTGCGCACTCTTTTCCTTCTTTTCTTTCTAAGATTCAAACATTTCACCATATTTTGTAAATGTACTCACTGTTTGGTGGTCTCACATGGCATTCACACTTCAATTAAAGTTCTAATAACTCTATAACTAAGTTAGACGTCCTCAGCCAGTATTTAGGCAATCAGAAATATTGAAAAGTAGGTATGGGTCATATTTGGTAGATCGTAATGGGTGTTTTTGTTACCTCAGAAACATTGTCACATAATGAAAAGTGATACGAAGATAAAACTACAAACTTGAATTGTTTATCGAGGCGAGATCAATGTTAAAATTAATGAGTCATAGTATAGTTGAAATCGCTCGAAAACAAATGAATTTTATTACTCGAAATTGTAAATCCGAGGTCGAACACAGGGTGCAAATTGGGGTTTAAAAATCAAGAACACAACTTTCAAATTGGATATAATATGCAACGAAAAATCAGAGTTATAATGCAAGAAATGTAAGCACAAGAGAACCAAGAAGTCAATATATGAAGACAAGCACAAAAAAAGGACGTCTGATTTGTGAATCAGACGTCTTAAATGTATAGATGCTACAGTGCTATTTCTCTTCTTTTTCTGTCTCTGATCTCCTTCCTTCTTCTTTTCTTCTCTGATTTCTTCTGTTCTCGTGCCTTTGCCTTTTTGTCTTTAGCTTCTTCTCCTTCTCTTTCTATCTCTGACGATTCCTCTTTCTTCTTGGCTTCTTCTTCTTCTCCTTTCTTTCCTTCTCTTCTACCTTCAGCTCTTCCTCTTCAGCCTTCAGCTCTTCTTTAACTTCCTCCTCTTCAGCCTTGCCTTCTCCTTCCTTAGCTTCTCTAGCTGTCACCCACTCCTTCCTTAGCTTCTTCTTCTTCTCTTGCCTGCGAGAACAAAACCTACCCCTACCTGCCCCCGCGATCTCTCTTCTTTCTCTCTTAGGCTCGCTCTCCCAGGGCCTTCTTAGGTAATCAGGTCGGGCATGCGTGCCTGGGACCTGGCCCACCGGTATCCGGTGGTGGGCGAGGAGTACAGGTTGGTCAGGTATACAGGTCAGGGCCAGGTCCGCGAGCAGTGGATCACGGATGAGGCAGTGAGGGCGAGTGGGACCTCACCCCATGGTCAGAAGGCGATAAGCCACTGTGACTTTTTCCTCTTATTTCGCTGCACCCGCTTGTCAGCTTCCGAGGTGGGACTAAACATCCCACCTTTCTTCGTAAGCGCCCGCAGCAGAAATCCTCCTCTGATTACAGCAACTGCATAGGGTGTCAGTGCCAATTGCTTGGCTGAGGCTGTGCGCAAAGTGAGTCAGCATGACCTGGGACCTGTAGCTTGGAGCGAGGAGTCCTGGAGAAGACTCCCAAGCAAGCTCCTTGCTGCGTCAATGGCTGTGGAGACCTCTAACCCTGTCAGCAGGAAAATGGCCTTGCGGCCTCGTCAGAAAGTTCAGAGAGCTTCGCCTAAACACGGAGAATGTAGTGCGAGGGTCGGCGTGGCGTGGGGTGGCCGGAGCGTGCGTGCCTCGGTCACCCTGTGTGCGCAAAAGTGGGTGTGTTCGAGGGGAGTTCTGGGGGCTTGGCACAGTGAGTGGAGTGAAGGTTTAAGGTCAGTGAGGTGTGGTGGTGCTTGTGCGGTAGTTGGCGAGGTGGATGGAGGCGTGGAGCGGTGAGAACGCCTCGCCGAAGGTTTGGCCGGAGGTGGAGAAGGTGGTGGTGGTTGCGAGCGTCGAGGCGTGTTTGCAAGAATAAAAGATAGGAAAATGATGAGAAGAGAGAGAGGACTTAACTGAGTGAAAATAGAGGAAGGGGGATGCAAAGGAGGCGGTCGGCTCGTATTGCTGTCGTCGGAGACGAAATACCCAGTGGAGGAGAACGACAATGATGAAGGGGCTATGGGGACGTTGGTTGGTGCGGTGCGACACGGACAAAGAGGATAAAGAGAACCCTGCCACTGGTATTGTGGCAGAGCGACGAGATAGAGAGAGAGAGGGGTCGCTGGAGCTTGATGAGTTATTGACCGGAGGGGAAGAGAAGAAATCAAGGGTTTCTCAGGCCAATTTCAAGCTTAGAGGCTGCTGGTTAATCAGGGCATGCATTTATAGGCCCTGGCAGAAGGTCTTGTGCTTAGAAGCCAAGCTTCCAAGCACAGCAACCTCGTCGGAGTTGGAAGGTCAAAGGTGACCCAAATCCCTCATGCATTCGAATGAGAGATTGGGTGCCAAATCAAGCCTCTGACTGTGTTCAAACTGGAGGAGATTTATTAAAGAATCTCCTTTTCAAATTTGAAGGGGATTCTCTGAGGAATCAGGGAGATCTTTCCCTCGATACCTCGTCGAAGTAGGATTCCCTCTACTATAATGATGGAGGGACCTAATTGCATATAATGATGAGGAAGTTAGGGGGGTTTCTGCAGAGGTCTTCAAAAGATAGGCGTAGAAATGTAATTGGGCTGGACCTATTTGCAAAGTAAGTCAAGGTGAATTCCCCTTAGGTCCAAATTTTTGTACAAACCTAATTTGGGCCTAAGGAATCTAATGGTGAAGTTGGATTTTATGTTTGACCACATTTGACAGGGTAATTTACACAAAAAACTTAATTTAGGGCAAACATTTGACTGAGACCCCAATTTAGGTCAAAATAGGTTCTAAGGGCCAAATTGAAGGTTCTAAACCATAGATGATATTTTTCCATGAATTTTAGAGGGTTTAGATGAATTTTATCCTGACCAGAACCTCGTTAAATTAAGTGGATCTATTTTAGGATTACAAGAAGTCATTTAATTCCTAAAATTCACATGAACCCTTTTCTGTTTGAATCAACTCACTTTTTATCTTGTTAAGATCATTTGACCTGTGTTTAGCCCATGAGAAATCCCGTTGTTGCACTGCAATAGTAAATTTACAATTTTACCCCTTGTTTCTTGCTTTTCTTTCAGAAGGGTTATTCATTGAGTTAGGACCTCCAGTTGGTTATGTAAGAGCTTTTGTTCTCTTTTCTGGATCAAAATGAGATAGTTAGGGCTCATGATGGTGTTCCCATCATGAACTCTTTCCTTTTTCTTTTTCTCCCTCTCTTTTTTTTTTTTCTTTTTTTTTATAAATCAACATGACACAGACTTTTATTTATGAGGCATTATTAAGAATGATGATAGTCAAGAGGATATTGTGTAGCTTATTTGGTGGAAGTGCCTACTCTCGGCACCGGGAAGGAATGGATAGGACAAACGTATTTCTGACTTTTGACACTATTACCCTCCTTCAGCCGAGGACTCTATGAAGGACGGTTGTAACCATCCACCATAATCATAGTTTTATTAAGACTCCATCTCTGTGTATCTGCCTTATTTAGTGGCTCTCAGGAATTCACACAATGTACGTACACGGAAACAGAGAACAAAAACTATGCCTAACTCTGAGGTATCATCATCTAATTTTCCAGAACTTAAGAGTCCTTGTAATGGACTTAGCACACCAGTAATCTTTCTACTTTCATCTCACAAATATGAGATGGATCTAATAGAAGATACTATGCCTGACTCCCTATTAATTGTCCAAGGGTTCAGTAGACTAAAAATGCTTATTAATTTTCTACAAAGATCCATTACCCAGTCTACGTGCAAGTGAATGTAACTGTACTGGATTCTAAACTTAAGAAACAATTTAAAAAGAAAATGTTTAATGACACCTCCTTGATAAATTTTCTACTAGGGACTAACCAATTCTGCTCAAGAAAATAAAAGATTTTTTTTTTTCATAAATCACCATCCTTAATGTATGCAAATATTTATAAATGCTATAAACATCCTCAAGTTATACCCCCCCCCATGCCTAAGATTGATAATGTCCTCATTGGAAAAATGCAGACATAAAGGAATACCACCTAAGGAGGAGAGTGGGAGGAGCTAAGGCCCCTCAAGCCAAAGTGCATTCACAACCTAGCCATCTGAAAGAGTAATATAAGGTTTAAGTCGCTAGCCATTTGCCTTAAAGCTCGCACCAGAAGTAGGGTTCCAAATTTCTACAGCTTCATGAGGGAAGGTATTGATAACAACGTACGGCCCATCCCAGCGGGACATGAGCTTTCCTGGAAATGATTTAAGTATGGAATTGAAAAGCTAGACCCACTAGTTGGGCTCAAAAGTCTTTCTAATGATGTGCTTATCATGGAAGACCTTTGTACGTTGCTTGTAAGCTTGAGAAGTTTCATAGGCTTCATTACGAAGCTCCTCAAGCTCACTTAACTCTAACATACGTGCCTTTCCCGCTTTATCCAGATTCAAGTTAACGTTTTTAATAGCTCAATAGGCTTTGTGTTGGATTTCAACGAGAAGATGGCACACCTTTCCGTAGACAAGACGGAAAGGAGACATGCCCAAGGGAGTCTTATACGCGGTTCTGTAGGCCCAAAAAGCATCATTTAGTTTTTTAGACCAATCCTTATGGTCGGGCCTGACAGTTTTTTCTAAAATTCGTTTAATCTCCCTATTAGACACTTCAACTTGTCCACTCGTTGGGGATGGTAAGGTGTGGCTATCATGTGGTTAACTCCCAAATTTTGGAGTAGTCTTATGAAGTATGCATTCTTGAAGTGAGGTCCTCCATCACTTATGATCGTCCTTGGGCACTCGTACCAAGAAATGATATTAGCCTTAACAAAACTCAAGACCACGGAATGGTCTTTGGTTCGCGTGGGTATGGCTTCTATCCATTTCAATATATAGTCCACAGGCACAACAATGTACTCATATCCGAAGGACACAGGAAAGGGACCCATGAAGTTGTTGCCCTAAATATCAAAGATCTCAATAGGGAGGATAGGTTGCTGGGGTATCTCATCCCTTTTTCCGATGCTTCCCATCTACTGGCAACGTAGACATGCGGCCACATATTTATGTGCATCTTGGAATAATGTGGGCCACCAAAAGCCTGACTGAAGAACCTTATGGGCAGTCTTTTTTCCACTAAAATGTCCCCCACAGTGGAGGTCATGGCAGGAACTTCGAACACTTCTTTGTTCTTCGTCAGGGATGCAACGGCGGAAAAGTTGGTCAGGGCCTATTCTAAAAAACTCAGGTTCGTGCCAGTGATAAAATTTAGCGTCAGCAAGAAACCTGCCCCGCTTCTGCTTGTCCCAAGTACTGGGGGTAATCCTCGTGACCAGATAGTTCACTATGTCAGCAAACCAAGGAGTTTTGGCCTCCACGGCCATCAGAGACTCATCAGGGAAAGTCTCTTGGATACCGCCAATAGGGTTTGATGCCTCAATAGGGATCCTAGACAGATGATCTACTACCACGTTCTCACCTCCTTTCTTATCTTTAATTTCCAGGTCAAACTCCTAGAGTAGCAGAATCCAACGAATTAGGTGAGGTTTGGTGTCCTTTTTAGCAAGAAGATGCTTTAAGGCAGAATGATCAGTGAACACCACAACCTTAAATCCCAAAAGATAAGACCGAAACTTTTCCAAAGCAAACACTACAGCAAGAAGCACCTTTTCAGTGACCGTGTAGTTTTGTTGAGGATCCGTATGAGTCTTGCTGGCATAATGTAGCACATGAGGTTTGCCATCAACCCTTTGACCTAAGACCGCTCCCACTGCAAAATCAGAAGCATCGCATATTAGCTCAAACGGGAGGGTCCAATCTGGTGCTTGGAGAATCGACGCGGTAACAAAGGCTTTCCTTAAGAATTGGAAAGACTCACCACATCTATCATCAAAATCGAAGGAGACATCCTTCGCTAACAGGCTGCAGAGTGGCTTAGAGATTTTACTGAAATATCTAATGAAGCGCCTATAAAATCTAGCATGGCCAAGGAAAGATCTAACTTGACGAACATTGGCAGGCGATGGAAGCTTAGAGATGGAATCAATTTTTGCGGTGTCCACCTCTAATCCTCTCTCAGAAACTACATGCCCTAACATAATGCCCTGCTGGACCATAAAGTGGCTTTTCTCCCAACTAAGCACCAGCTTTTCCTCTTCGCAATGGGTTAAGACTTTATCAAGGTGCGAAAGGCATAGGTCAAATGATGAGTCATAAATGGAGAAGTCATCCATGAAAATTTCAAAAAACTCGTCGATCATATTAAAAAAGATAGCCATCATACATCGTTAGAAAGTGGCAGAACATTACATAACTCGAATGGCATTCGGTGGAACGCAAATGTACCATACAGGCTCATGATGGTTGTACGCTCCTGATTGTCAGGAAAGACAGCTATCTGATTATACCCAAAATAACCATCAAGGAAACAAAAGAACTCATTCCCCGCCAATCGTTACAAAATCTGATCGATAAACAGTAAGGGGAAATGATCTTTCTGGGTAGCTGTGTTCAAACGGCGGTAATCAATGCAGACCCTCCAACCAGTTGAGGGTCTAGTGGTCACCAACTCTCCTTGTTCGTTTGCTTCCACAGTGATTCCTACCTTTTTGGGCAACACATGAATAGGACTGAGCCATTTAGTATCTGAAATGGGACAGATAATCCCTGCACCTAGCCATTTCATAATCTCTTTTTTAACAACCTCCCAAATATTGGGGTCGAGCCTTCTCTGCATGTCTCGGAAAGGCTTCACGGACTGGTCCGTATATATATGATGCATGCAAAGGGAGGGATCAACACCCTTAATATCAGCAATTGACCAGGCAATTGCTTCTTTGTGCCTTTGTAAACACTCAAGCAGAGCTCCCTCCTACGATTTAGATAATGTAGATGAGATAGTAACAGGGAGCGTGTCATTACGGCCAAGGAAAGCATATTTCAATGTGCTCGGGAGGGGTTTCAACTCCAACTCAAGAGCCTTTTGGATTGAGGGTTTAAGTTGATACGTCCCTGCCTCAGGTAGCAGGTCTACCTTCATGATCCAGGGTGGGGACAGAGACTCCGTGTGTATCCCCAGCAACTCTTCTAATTCGGGTATTTCCCCTTTAGTTTCTTCAATAGTCGAAGGATGGCCCATAGATATGACCTTTTGAAGGGGATCTCTATATAAGAGTGCTGGAGTAGTCTCAATTATTTCATTAACAACCTCAATCTGAGAACAATCTTCAAATCTGGATTGTTTGTAGGTATCAAAAACATTCAACCGGATCTTCTTGTTCCCAAAGCCCATTTTAAGTGCCCCTGATCTATAATTGATAGAGGCGTTGGCTGTGGCTAAGAAGGGGCATCCCAAAATAATGGATGGCTTGGTGGGCTTGTTAGAAGGGTCAATATCTAGCACAAGAAAGTCAACAGGGAAGAATAAGTCCTCCACTCTCACCAGGACATCGTTCAGAAATCCCCGAGGTGTCTTAAGTGATCTATCTATGACCTAGAGAATGACTAGACTAGGTTTTAACTCACCTCCTCCCAAAAGGTCATTGACAAAACTCGGTAAAACGTTCACCCCCACCCCCAGATCAAGTAGAGCCTCGTCAATGTGTTGGTTACTGATGAGAGCCTCATCATGAGCCCTAACTAGCTCATTTTAACCTAAGAAAGAGAATAAGAGCTCCTACATAACCTAGAGAATGGCTTAATTCAAGGAATAAGTGTTCTGAGAAGAAAACATGAAACAAAGGTTAAAACTGTAATTTTACCATTGCAGTATAGAAACAAGATTTCTCAGAGGCAAAACATAGGTCAAATGGTTTGAATAAGATAAAAAGTGGGTTGGTTCAGTCAGAAATGGGTTCATGTGCAGGCTAGGAATTAAATGACATTCTATAACCCTGAAACAGACCCGCTTAATTCAACAAGGTTCTGGTCAGGATAAAAATCAAATAAATCTTCTAAAATTCATGAAAAAATATCCCCTAGGGTTTAGAACCTTCAAATTGACCTTTAGAACCTATTTTGACTTAGATTGGGGTCCTTACTCATTAATTGACCTAATTTGGGTTTTTATGCAAATTGTCTAGTCAAATGTGGTCAAACCTAAAATCCAACTTCACCATTGAATTCCTTAGGTTCAAATTAGGTTTTTACCAAAATTTGGACCTAAGGAGAGGTCATCTTGACCTACTTTGCAAAATAGTACACCCAATTACATTTTGGCCCCTATCTTTTGAAAACCATTGCATAGACCCCCCTAACTTCCTCGCCACTCTTACAAACAGGTCCCTCCACCATTAATGGGGAGAAATCCTACTCCAGCGAGGAATTGAGTGGGAGTATTCCCTGATTCCTCAGAGATCTCCCAGATTTGGAAGGGAGATTCTCTAAGGAATTCCCTTCCATCTGAGCTTGATCCTGATCTGTGATTTGCACCCAATCTCTCGTGCGAATGCACGAGAGATTTGGGTCTCCAACAGTTTCCATCTCCAGCGAGGTCTCTTATGCTCGGAGGCTTGTCTTCTAAGAATAAGAGTCCTTGCCAGCGACTATAAAAATGACCACCATCTACTGCCGCACCTCTTCACCTCGACTTGGCCAGAGATCCACCCCAATTTCATCTTCTCCTTCGGTCAAGTAGTCCAGCGAGCTCTGGTGAGCCTCCCTCCTCTTTCTCGTTGCTCTGCCACACTATTAGTGGTAGAGCCATCCTCACCATCTTCCTCCGCATCGCGCAACACCCGTGCGAGCACCTCTAGCCCCATCGTCGCCGCCATCTCCCTCCATTGGACACCATCTTCTCCGGCAATAGCAGGTACTGCCAGTAGCCACCTCTCCCCCTTCGTCCACTTAATTAGGTTAGACTTACTCCTCTCTATCCCCTCTTCAATTCCCCTCAATCTATTTCACAAATTACCCCTCGACTGCCACTGTCCATTGCCATCTTCACCATCTCCGACCAACCTCCGGCGAGACGCATCCATCACTCCACACCACCACACTTCTCGCCACCAACCTCTTCACCTCCGCCACAGTCCATTGATCATCATCCACCTTCCATTGACCGCCCACACTACCATAAATGCCCCCCGACTTAACCCATAAGCCCGGTCACAGAGCGACCTAGGCACGTACACCTAGGCCGCCCCGCGGCCAACCACCTCACCTTCGTTGTCAGACGGTGAAGCTCCCCATCTGGTTTAACGAGGCCGCAAGGCTGTCTTTGTGAAGTTCAGATCTTACCCCTCCGCCGCCATTAGCGACAGCTCGAAGGAGCTCGCAAGCTTGCTCCAGGCTGAAGCACTCCAGGGTCCCAGCTCTGGTAGGCGCAGGCTGGTCTCGCACATTCATCTGTCCAGGAAATTAGCTCTGCGAGGCGCCCAGCTGTAGCAATTGGAAGAAGAACCACACCTGCGGGCGCGAGCGAAGTAGGTGGGACTTTTAGTCCCACCTCGGAAAAGTAGGAGTGAGTTGTGTCGCTTATATTGATTTTGCATTTTATGCTATCTGCCTCGAGATCACTGGGGTGAGGTCCCTTGCCCTCACTTGCCACGCCTCATCCGTGACACTCCCCCGCCAACCTGGCACCTGACCCATTAACCCTAAACCGAGCACTACTCCGACACCACACCCACGCCGATGCGCCTGGACCCGGGCACGCGACCGACCCGATTACCCAGCTCTGGGAGAGAGTACCGAAGAGAGAAATAGAGAGAGAGAGAGAGACGTGGGGGAGGGTAGGGGTTAGGTTTTGCTCTTCAGTGTGTGCAGGGAAGAAGGAGAAGGAAGGCGCAGCAGAAGCTAAGGCACGGTGAAGTGAGGCTAAGCAGACTTAGCTGCAAATGGAAGAAGAAGGAAGGAAGGCTAAAGGAAGAAGAAGAGGACGTCAGAGGAGAACTAAGGCAGAAGCCAAGAAAGAAGAAGAGAAATCAGAAAGGAGAAGGAAATAAGATAAAAGCATAAAGAGAATATCATTTTAAGACATCTGATTCCATGATCAGACGTCCAATTTCTCTATTTTTGCCACAATTGACTCTTAAATTCTTACATTTATATTCTGAATTAAGTTTTGAGTAATTCTAAGTGTTCAATTACATTATTGAGATTAGTGAATAAATTCCATTTTCTCCCTGTGTTCGACCTAGGATACTTTGATTTTCGAGTTATAAATTCTTATTTGTTTTCACGGAAAGTTCATCTATATTACAACAAGATATCTATTAAAACACGATCTAGTCGCGTAAACAGTTGCCTATAACCACTGAAATATACGGGGCCCCTGGGTCTTTCATTTTGGGGGGTGTTCCATGTTGGAGAATCGAGCTAACATGGTCAGGCAGGATGATTTTGTCTTGGACCTGTCTCCTAGATCAGCGCTTCTGAGTGCACAGATCCTTTAGAAACTTGCCATAGGACAAGATCTATTTGATAGCTTCCAACAGAGGCAAGTTGATATGAACTTGCATAAAAGTGTCCATAACCTCCTCCGTCTTATCCTTGGCTCCAGGTGAGCCAACAAAAGATTCCCTAGGAGCAGATAGGCTCTCTGGATAGGGCACCCTCGGCATCTGGGTAGAGGAGTCGTCATGGCGGGAGAGGGGTGGTGGAATGACGACATCCTCATTGTGGGTGATTTCAAGCGAGGGAGAGCAGTGTGGCTCTTCCTCGGTGGAGATGGAAGTTGGGTCGGGTGTAGGAGGGGAACTCTGAGACGTAATCGTATGAGTGTTATCAGGCTTGCTAATTTTCTTTCCACTCCTCAGCACAGTCACAGCTTGGGCGTTCTCCCTGAATACAACCCCTTTGCCCTTTGGGTTCTCCTCAGAAGAGCTAGGCAAGTTCCCCGGATCACGTTGCCTAATTGCCTCAGTAAGATGACCAATTTGGGATTGCATATCAGTAATCATCTTATTCTGAGATTGGATGACCATATTCTGATGCTCTTGCATCGCTTTCATCATGGCTTTAAGTTCATCCATCTCAGAGGGCTTATTCTGAGGAGGGCTTTCATAGGATGGTTGGTATATGGGTTGGGGAGGTAGGGGTCTTGTATTCCCTGAGTTAGAAGCATCACCTTGCTTCCAAGAGAAGTTTGGATGGTTCCGCCACCCCGGATTATAAATATTGGAATAGGGGTTATTGCGAGGAGGTGGGCAGAAACCTTGGGCCGCGTTCAAGTTGGCCTGAATCAACTAAGGGAATTGATTTGCCTGGTGGCACTTCGCAGTGGCATGCGTTGTGCTTTGGCAAATGGAGCATTTACTTGAAGCCTGAAAGATAGATGCTGCTTGCGGGTTCATGCCGGGGTTTACTAAAAGCCTATCAAAGTTTTTATTCAATAATTGAATCTGATAAGCTAAATCCTGAGTAGCCCCGGCTTCATGGAGCCAAAGTTTTCTCGCATCAGCAGGAAAACACGCAAAACCTGCGTAGATCCCTGTCTTGGAGTTAATAAACAACACCATATTTTTGTTGAAAATACCTAAAAAGCGGTCATCTTACTTCTTTCTATCATTTTTGTAAAAAGATTAAGTAAAAAGTGGACAAATAAAATTTGTGACTCAATCTGTTTGCAAAATGCATGCGGGTTTTTACTCTCTCGTCTGTTGCATGCTATCGCGCACACAACGTGCTCACTAGAGTCACACGAGTTTGATTTTTCTACCTCTCCTCTTTGCACCTCTTAGGGCTTTGGTCGAAGATCAACAAGTTTGTCTCACTACTAGAGCCCTAAGGTGCCAGTAGTGAGCGGTCTCGATCTTAGACCTTAGACTTTGAGCTTTAAGGATATGCACTTGCGTAGACACGGGTTTAGGACGCGTATTTTGATACTGATATTATACTTGTTTGCGTCCAACTTACTTTGCGCATTCTAGGACTCTCTTCTTTCCTTTGAAAGAAGAGAAAAACTCATTTTTTTGTGTTGTTTGCGGGTCTTGTTTGCCGCTATTTTTAGTGGCGTGAGTATGCCTTTGCACTTTTTTTTTGGTTTATGCACGGGAGGCGATCCCTGAAACCGCTTCTCGTATCTCCATTGATAGGTATTCCTAGATCGATTGCACCTAAGCAACCTATAAATTTCCCGTATGATACATTTGTTTTTTCTGCATTTGATCCTATGGACCAATTGCAGAACCAAAATCCCGAGATCCCTTCTTCTGGTCAGGGGGAGATGCTGCCTTTTGATGTTCATGAGGCGCTCCTGAACCAGAATCTTCAGATGCTCGAGCAGAACCGTCAAATCAACCTGTTGACGGCTGCTCTTCAGAATTTGCAAGTTCGTCCTCCACCTCGACCTGAGGCAGGTTTTGATATCCCTGATTTACCGATCCCTCATCCTAGTCCTCTACTCCGAGATTATTATAATCCATCTAACGCACAAGTAGAGCCTATTGTTAGGATTCCCATTGAGGAAAATGACCCAGAGTTAAAGCCAAATATCATAGGTCTAAACCCACACTTTCACGGATTTGCATTCGAGGATCCCTTTCAACACATTGAAGATCTAAGGAACTTATCTCAAACTCTTGGACCTCGAAATCAAAGCCGGGAAATCCTACTCATGAAGATGTTCTCCTTTAGCCTTAAGGACAAGTCTGCCTATTGTTATAGAACAATTGCAAGACCAATCTCGACTTGGGCTGAACTCGAATCTGCATTTTTGACGAAATTGTTTCCGTATTGGTCGCACCAATGCATTAAGGTGAGCTATCAAGACTTTTAATCAAAATCAAGGAGAACCAATTCATGAAGCGTGGGGGCGCTTTCATGAATCACAAAGGAAATGCCCACATCACGACATCCCTTGTTGGCAACTAATGCATATCTTCTATTATGGATTGCAAGAGAGCATTCGTAATTTGGTCGATGCCTCTTGTGGAGGGAATTTCAAGAATCGCGACGCAGAATCCGCCTCAGAACTGTTTGAAGGGATGGCAGAAAACTCGATCAACAAGGCATCAATGTCGCAATTCAAGCGGGGCACCAATACAGCGCATCAAAACCTGCAGAAGGGCATTCACGAGATCCGGAATCTGTCTAGCTCCAAGGATTTAGAGATTATATTAGAAAAACTGGACAAAGTCAATATCGTAGCGAAGCATCTCGACGAGGTTCGAAACACGATGAAATCTCTTACGCCTCTTCTCGCTACACAAAATCTCACGCATTTGCCTGTTTCACAAATTCCCACAGTGAGGGAATTTGTGAATAATCTGGATTCAAGAGATCCATCTTCCTTGGGTTTTCTATCTATTCCTCCACTGACCCAAGGAGGGACCTTTGTTCCACAATCTTTCCTACCTCTGTCCCCACTTCCTATTTTTGCAGAAAACACTTCTTATCCATCAGATTGAAATGCCATTCAGGGATACGCACCAAGATCGAACTCATATTCTAATGCCTATAATCTTGGATGGTGTAATCACCCTAATTTCTCTTGGTCTAACCATTCACAAAGACCATCATATCCGACTCAGACCAGAAAAAACCCGCCTACGTTGTCATTTTAGCAACCAAATGCGAGGCCATTTTACGTAGGTTCGCAGAACTCCGCGTGGCCAAATAGAGATTCGTAGCTCGACCATATTTTACGAGCTGTGACTGAGAGCTAGCGACAAAATGCTGAGGTTCTTGCTAAAGTACAATGGCAATGTTCGGCAGAATTGGCTGATCTTAGGGGCCAAATCATGCAGTTAGCTGAATCTCGTTAGCTAGGGGCCCTTCCATCCCAGCCAGTTCCAAACCCTTGGAATATCCAGCAGAGACCACACCCGGGAGTTCAAAATCCGAATCAAGGACATGTCCATTTCCCTAATCAAATACCCCTGAATCAAAATCTGATTCAGAATCCACCCTCTGCTACTCATGATTACGAGTATCTAAATCAGCAGCAATCTTTTTTAAATCAAGGTGACCAGCCTCTACTTTCTAATCCTTCTTTCCAGCACTAGAAAGCATCCTCTTCTTCACTAGCTTCTTCTTCGCATGCTGGTATTAACTCTGTTACAACCTGTCGTCGAACTTCCACTAGTGTTACGAACGTGGCATCAGACGGGTTTTTAAGACGTCTGGGAAGTGGCCCAGACGTCTGCCTAGAAGTCAGGAACCCTTTCCAGACGTCTAGTAATAAATTTTCTTAGCATACGGGGTTGCGTCTGCGCGCGTGCGCACGCAGACTGCACCCGAAGCTTTCGTTCCTCTTTTCCTCTCTCTCTTCCTACAGGCGTGCCTCTCTCTTCTCTCTCTCCCCACGCGACCTTATAAGACACCCTCGCCCTCTCCCTCACCCTCATCTCCTCCGCCTTCCTCTTCTCCTTCTCCCTGCTAGTGCGGGAGCGCGAGCGAGCGAGTGAGCGGCGGCAGCAGCGGCCGCGGCGAGCGTGCGGGGAGTATGGTTGCGAGCAGAAGGAAGAAGCTCGACCGCGAGGGTTCGAGCTTGCCGGGGCAGCTAGAGTCGGCCAGCGGGGGAGCAGCGGGCATGGGGTGTCGCGGAGGGGCTGCTGCAGCCCGGGCAGCAGGCGGATGGGGCGCGGCGTGACCGTGCATCGCGGGCGGAGAGCGAATCGGGCTCTGGCTCTGGAAAATTTTCCAAAATCAGACGTCTAGACTTACGACCAGACAACGCTGAAGACGTCTGGAGCACTGTCCAGACGTCTGATAGGTAAGATATTTCTATCTTCTCCCTTTTTCGCGTGTACGACCATGCAGCCGTCTGCCGCGACTTTGCCTACGTTTCGTCGTGCTGAGAGCAGGTGTGTGTGCGCGCAGGTTCTGCTCGGGAGGGCTCGAGGGCTCGCCATCCCACGTAAATCAGACGTCTGGCCGCAGTGCCAGACGACCGAGAGAACCTCCAGACGTCTGGGGAGACAATCGGACTTCTGGAAACCAAGCCAGACATCCCAGCGGGCTTCTGGACGTCTGAAGGATTACGCAGAACTAAGGTACGACCTGACCCACCTTTTAAGACATCTGCAAGAGGTTCCAGATGTCTGATTTTGGACAGTTTCGTCGTTTTTGACCCGTTTAGGGCCCGTTCGGAGTCCATTTTCCGCGTTTCGAGTTGCGTTATTTCCAGAATAAATTCCTCTACCCATTTACAGTAATTCTATACCTTTCTGAGAAACTCCTTGTGATTGATCCTTGTGTTAGGACCCCATTCGGTTGCAGTCTTGGGGCTTGCAGAGGCGCGCGGGATTGCCGACCATGCCCCCAGTACTCCCGTTTTCGCTGGTAGAGTGGCTTTTTAATTTACTTAACAAAATTTGTTACAATTGTGGAGCAATTAATAGAGTCTAAGGCATTGCATGAACCCTAAGACTGAGAAACTAGATTGAATGATAGATCCTAGGGTATTGCATGAATCCCAGGACTGGAAAACTAGATTGAATGATAGATCCTAAGGTACGGCATGAATCCTAGGACTGGAAAACTAGTGAAACATATAAATATTGCAGTCTTGGAAAAGTGGAAAGGAAATAATAACTGCCTGTAAATTAATTTAACAGCTTCCTGTTATGAATGAAGAATATGATGGAGAACATGGGTTGTATGAACGTAAAATTGGAACGGTGAAACCTAAAATGGCCAAACCAAAAAGAACATGAACCCTACGGGGAATTAGGAGTAGAACTCCTGGAAAGAGAACAGAATGGAACTGAGAAAGGGAAACGTGGAAGTGTGTTGTCTCTTGGGTATGTGGTACCAAAGAGATGCACACATTACCTCTTAGTGTAGAGGGGAGCTTACCGCCCTCAGGTTGAGACCGGGGTGGGTTTGGCCACTGTACACCGACTTGTTGGCCCTCGCGTACGCAGTACCGAGGAGAGCTACTAGTGTAGGGAGAGCATTAGCTGCCCCACGGGGCCTGGGGTTCTGCTAGCCCTTCTACACCGACTTGTTAGGCCCACTGGGAAAACCAGGGTAGTCAGGCGAGGGTGCGCGGACTGTGGAGGGGTAGGACCCCTGTTACTGAGAGGGCTCTGCCCTATACTGGTTCTGTGCTGTGCTTTGGGCGCACCCGTTAACGGAAACGACTGACCGCGTGCCAGTGCGGGTTAGCACCCGTGCGCTTATCGCGCGTGCCGTAGTCACCGTTACGTCTGTCAGTGAAATTGGGGTGGTTGACTGAGGGTAGGACCACCACGGGGGACTCTTCCGGCCAGGGGAGCACCACGTGTTACTTCTACTTTTCGGAAAGGACTGCAATCAAGATCGTTCCCACGAGGAACATTCGAGATCAAGAGAAGGATCTGAGAAATAAATCAATAGTGAATTAATAGAAAGACGTAAATAACGAAAGTAAAAAGATAACAGCTACTGTGCACTCTTCTGCTTCTTTAGCTTTTAGTTGCCACTCTACTCAGCATTTCGCTGACGTGTTACACTCGTTACTTTTCAGACCAGGTGTTGAGCAGCCAGGGTCATCGGCTGCAGAGGACGCTGGGCCTAGTAGGGTCCAGTAGAGTTACCTGTAGTACTTTTTATACTTTTCTTCCACTGTAGTGAGTAGTGTTCTTTGTTACTCCCTGTACTTTCTTTGTCGAAACTTTATGTTATGTACATGTTTATTTCCCTTCTGTTGTGGTGGTGTATACGGTAGTATTTCCTTTTCTTACTGCTGTATTTTGTTACTGCAAGTTATATTCATACTGAATGTGGTTTATTTTACTGCTCTTTTGGTTACTTCCTCGTTGGACGACTAGGTCTTAGGATTAGTCGAGTCAGTCCGATTCTCGTGTCTCGTAGGAATTCGGGAATTGGGTCGTTACAACTAGGGATCCAGTATATCCAAGGAACCCTTCCCAAGACCCTAGTACATCTAGAATGGCCCCTGTTTCTACACCTGTAAGAGGTGCAGAACCCGATCCTGCAATTCTTGCTAATTCGCAAGATCCGAATAATACCTTGGTAGAAGCTTTGAAGAAGACTAGGAAACAAAAGCAACCTGTTACATTAGATGATGATTTAGTTAAAATTTTTGAACAGGTACATATTAATATCCCACTCCTAGATGCTATCAAACATATTCCGACTTACGTGAGATTTCTTAAGGAGTTGTGTACTCCTAAGAGTAAGCCGAAGAAAGGAAGCACTGTGGTACTCTCAGAGCAAGTGGGCTCTATCATCTCGAGTACGCTTCCTCTGAAAAAGAAAAATCCAGGTTCTCCATTTATTTCCTGTATAATTGGGGACCAGTGTTTTGATAGAGCTCTCCTAGATTTAGGAGCATCTATTAATCTCATTCCTTCATCCTTGGTAGATCATTTCCAAATAGAAAACCTTAAGTCTACCGATGTGACTTTACAATTAGCTGATAGATCTATTAAGTCACCTAAAGGAATGTTGGAGGATATAATTGTAAGAGTTTGGGATTTTTATTTTTCCATGGATTTTATTGTTCTTGATATGGAAGTACTCAAACACATTAAAGATACCCCAATTATTTTAGGGAGACCCTTTTTGGCCACTGCAAAGGTCAACATAGATTGTGAATCTGGAAAGATTGAGCTAAAATTTGGGGAGAAGACAATTAAATTGGATATATTTAGAGCTTCTAAAGGATTGGATTCCAATTGGATTGAGGAAATTAGATCTATTTCAGTTTTTGAGGATGACCATAGTTCCTTAGAACTAGAGAACACATCTTTTGATATCTTTTACCCTCAAAATGAAAACCCACTATCAGAATCTACACTAAATCCTGAATCTGAATCTCATGACTCATTTCATTCACTTTTGCAATCAAAAATTATGCCCCAAATCCTGCTGTTGATCCTACACCTGCATTAGAATTGAAGCCATTGCCTGATAATCTTAAATATGTTTATCTAGAACTTGATCAAACATATCCTATAATCATTACTTCTCATCTTTTTGAATCACAAGAATTGAAATTGATCAAGGTTTTACGAGATCATAAGAAGGCAATTGGGTGGACTTTACACGATCTCACCAGGATTAGCCCCAATTTTTGTACTCACTGTATCTATATAGAAGATGGGGCATGACCTTCAAGAGAAGCTCAAAGACGCTTGAATACGAATTTAAAGGAGGTCGTAAAGAAAGAAATAATCAAGTGGCTAGATGCTGACATTATATATCCCATATCCGATAGCCCTTGGGTGAGTCCAATTCAAGTGGTACCTAAAAAGGCAGGACTCACTATAATCAAGACTGAATCTGGAGAAACCATTCCCACACGAATTGTGAATTCATGGCAGGTTTACATCAACTATGGCAAGCTCAACACAGTTACAAAGAAGGGCCACTTTCCATTTCCATTCATTGATCAGATCCTTGAGAGATTAGCTGGTAATAGGTTCTTTTTCTTTTTTGATGGTTACTCTAGATATAATCAAGTAGCAATTTATTCCGAAGATCAAGAGAAAACGACTTTCACCTACACCTTCGAAACCTTTGCTTTCTGAAGAATGCCATTTGGGCTTTGCAACGCACCCATGACTTTTCAACGTTGCATGTTAGCCATTTTTACCGAGATGGTGGGTGAATATATGGAGGTTTTTATGGATGATTTTTCATTCTTCGAGGAAACATTTGATATCTGTCTGGATAATTTGTCGAAGATTCTCAAGAGGTGTATAGAAGTGAATCTTGTCCTCAGTTGGGAGAAGAACCATTTTATGGTTCCAGAGGGCATTGTACTTGGGCACCTTATGTCTGAGCAAGGTATCCAAGTAGATCGAGCCAAGATCAATCAAATTTCAAATCTTCCAATTCTTGACTCAATCAAAGGCATCAGATCTTTTCTCGGGCATGTTGGATTCTATAGAAGATTTATACTCAACTTTTCGAAGATTGCCTGACCGCGTACAAACCTCCTCACAAAGGATATGACTTTTAAGATGAGTGAGGAGTGTATATCTGCATTTGAGACATTGAGAGACAGGGTTACACAGCTCCAATCTTGCAACCACCTATTTGGGATTTACCGTTCGAAATCATGTGTGATGCATCAGATTACACAATTGGAGCTATTTTGGGACAGAAAATTGAGAAGAATCCGATAGTGATTTACTACGCTAGTAAGACTTTGAATGAGGCACAAAGGAATTACACAGTTACGGAAAAGGAATTACCAGCGATAGTATTTGGATTAGAAAAGTTCATATCTTATATACTTGGATCTCGAATCATTGTGTACTCTGATCACTCAGCTATTCGACACCTTCTATCTAAAAAGGACACGAAACCTAGGTTGACCAGATGCATCTTGCTTTTGCAAGAATTTAACCTAGAAATTCCTGATAAAGCGGGACGACAGAATGTTGTTGCCGATCATCTTTCCCGCCTTCCTTCTAATACTATTGAATCATCTCCTCCAATCATTGAACACTTTCCTGATGAACATCTTTTGACTATATCGTCAAATCTTCCTTGGTTGCAGATATTGTCAATTATTTGGTTAAACATCAATTCCCGCCAGACTAGGACGGGAATCGCAAATCTCGACTCAGATTAGAAGCCAAATACTATTTCTGGGAAGATCCTTATCTATTCTGACTCTACAATGTTCAAATCATTAGGCATTGTGTTACTTCTTCTGAGATTGATTCTATCCTTTCTTTTTGTCATGACCAGGCTTGTGGTGGTCATTTTTCTAGTCATAAGACCGCTGCAAAAGTTCTGCAATGTGGGTTTTATTGGCCCACTTTATTTGCAGATTCACAAACGTATTGTAAGGCATGTAGTCACTGCCAAACTCTTGGCAACATGTCTCGAAAAGACATGATGCCTCTGAATCCAATTGTCATCTGTGAAGTCTTTGATATTTAGGGCATAGATTTTATGGGTCTATTCCCGTCCTCTTTTGGCTTCGAGTATATTTTACTTGCTATTGATTATGTTTCTCGTTGGATTGAAGCCATACCCACACACACAAATGATCATCGAATTGTCGTTCCTTTTATACAGAGTCATATTATCGCTCGTTTTGTGGTACCTCGCGCCATCATTTCTGACGGCGGTTCCCATTTTAATAATGCTCAGTTTAGGAACTTAGAAAATATGGGGTTACACATCGTATCTCTACACCTTATCATCCCCAAACTAATGGGCAAACCGAGGTCTCTAATCGAGAGATCAAAAGGATCCTTCAAATGACAATCCAACCCGATAGGAAGGATTGGTCTTCCCATTTAGATGAGGCTTTGTGGGCTTATAGGACTGCCCATAAAACACTAATAGGCATGTCACCATACAGACTTGTTTACGGGAAACCTGTCATCTTCCCGTAGAATTGAACACAAGGCCTATTAGGCAATCAAAGCTGTAATTTGGACCTCGTGAAGGCTGGTGATCATCGTAGGTTGCAGCTTAGTGAACTTGAGGAATTACATCATGATTCCTATGTGATTCAAAGTTGTATAAGGAAAAACTTAAAGCCTTCCACGATAGACACATTTCTCACAAATCTTTTACACCTGGTCAGAAGGTGTTGCTTTTTGATGCCCGTCTGAAGCTCTTCCCTGGAAAACTTAGGTCTGAATGGCAAGGACCATTTATTGTTGTTAGAGTCTTCGACAATGGAGTTGTCGAAATCACCAAACCCAACAAGGATCAACCCCTCAAAGTTAATGGTCAACATTTAAAACATTTCTTGGAACCACATGTTTTGGGTCTTGTTGGAGACTGTTACATGCTCCATTAGGGTTTGTCATCCAACCACATTTTGTATATAACTGTTTTCAATTTTCCACACTTTTCTCTTCCTATGCACTTGAGTCTATATCTGATTTATCACTTCATTCTACACTGGTTACCTTCACTTAGTCCGACTAACCACTCTGACCTTTGGTCAGAATAGAAATCGTCCGCACAGAGATCTTTGATCTCCTCTATCTGACTCCTTCCATCACCTTACACTAAGTGAAGTGTAACATCTTTCTCACCCTTCTAACAATGAGGACATTGTAAAATCTTAACTTGGGGGGAGTAAAGTGAAATTTTCTCTTCAAGTGTATTTGTAGAAAAAATAAAAAAAAACACATAAAAATTAAATACCCACGAAATTTTAAAAAAATGGAAATACCAAAAATTAAAAAAATTAGAAAAAATAAAAAATACCCCAAAAATTTGAAAAATATTGAAACATTCATAAAAAGTGGAAAATTTTATAAATCATAAAAATAAAATTTTACAAATATAAAAATTTGAAAATTACAAAATCATGAAAATAATAAAGGGGTTTTACATTTATAATAAAGAAAAGAAGAAAAAGAAGAAGATATCCAAAATATAAATATACTTATTTATACTAGTAATTAAGAGCTTAAATTTTCTTTTAGGTCAGAAAAAAAAAATAAAAATATATATATTGAAAATAGTATTTATAAGAGCATTAAATCCTTATTTAGATTTTTACTTATAACATTTTTCATAACACATCTGTTTACGAAATTTTAAACGGGATTTTATTTAAGTTATTGTCTAAAACCCTAAGGATCTGTTTTTCTACTCTTTACCCTGAAATTAAGTAACTAAGGTGTATTAAGTTCAAAACTTAAGTTTTGGAATTAAATTGTAATTTTTCAATCAATTAGACTAAGTTAATCTTTACATTTAATGAACATCTGTTTTTATCATCAAGTTAAGTAAAAAGGTAAGATATTTAGAGTTAATTGGTAAAGAGTTGGTAGAATCTTAGTCTTAAGGTCTATCAGGCTATAATTAGCTTAATCAACTAAGGACATTCAGCTAGACTTGGCGAGTTTTGTCTTGACAGATCCTGTGGGAGGAAACTAAGAGTGAATAGTTTTGCTGTCCAAGCTCTGGTTTGAGAGCTAAGTAACCTAAGCATCCAAAATTCACACACATAGAGTTGTCTTGTTGGCATCTGAGACTGCAAAAACACAGAGGTTAAGAGATCGATTCTAAATCCTCTTTAGTCCAAGGATTTCCGCTGGGCGGCTCTTGAATGGGTGAAGGATGTGCCACTCGCCTAGAAAAAGGATATGGAGTATTATGATAGTAAGAAAAATGAGGAGGAGGAAAAGAAAAAGAAAAAATAATAAAATAAAACATCCTGCAGTTAAGTACCTCATTACAAATTGGTACTTATGCAGTTTATCCACCAAATAAAGCATCTCGATACAAATAGATGCTACCTTCCCTTCCATCAAAAATAAGAACACCTCACTACATATGGGTGTTCTATCCTATAGAAAAGAGTTGAAAAAAAAATAAATGGAGATAAAAATTGGGAATAAGAGACCCAGTGGTCCACCAGGGAGATATACACAAAAAGTATTAACCTCGGGATGGAAAACTGGTGAGGAGAAAGCAACCAAACCTGAGTAAGGCCAAGCCAAAGGCTTGAATTGAAATAACCTTGATTGGAAATTGATGTCTTAAGATCTAGATTTTCGCAACTGTGGATGTCTTTAGGACAATTCTCTTCACAAGCACAGATGCTTTAAAATCATAGCTACTGAACCTTTGTATTGGGCAGTGAAGCCTAAAAAATCGGGTTTTGAGGACTTGCAGTTGAGGCCTAAAGGAGAAAGATTGACAAAACCCTAGGTCTAGAAGTCTGTCCATGGTGCTGTAGGCTGGCAGATTAGGTTTTACTACTCTAAGTTTGATTAATAATGAGTGTCTGGCTAATTTGCTAAAACTTATATTGATAAAAATTAGATTTCATAAACTTAAGGATTAACTTAAGTCTATTGAGTTTTTGAGTTAAAATCTAATTTCCAACTCTTAAGTTTTGTTTTCTTAAAACACTTTGAATTCTGAGTTTCTAGGGTTTAGAATGATTACATAGAATAAGTGGGTTTTTGGGATTTTGATTTTTGATAAAATTCTCGTCAAAAACTCTATGAAGAGAGTATGTTTTGAGAAGTGTTTTTGAGTTGTAAGTCTAAATAAAGAGATTCCCATAGAATACTCTGTATATTTATGGATACTTATTTATTTATATACATAAAATCTTAAAAAAATTGAATATTCAAACTTCTGACCTAAGCATTCCTCTACTTAGTTTTTATTTATATTAATTTAAACCCAAGTATTTGAATCATCATATTTCTGGTTAATTTTGCTAGGGACTAGCAAAACTTTGGCTTGGGGGTATGATGAGAAGCTCATCATGGCTTCTAATTACCCCTAATTATCTAGTTTCCCTAGTTAATTAGCTAGGAATATGTATATATAAGGGTTAATTATTGAATAAGGGATAAATCATTAAAGGACCTTAAAATAAGTTAAAAATGTTTACTTATTAGCCAATTAATATTATTAATAATTTAATTAATAAATGGACTCAAAATATCATTAATTATTTACCTAATTAATGTGTTAATTAACTTAAGCATAATTTATACCTAAGTATGTAATAACTTAAGTAACTTTACTTAATTAAATAAATTGAGGTAAAAAGGTCAAAAATGTAAATCCAAGGTTTATACATAATATTTTTCAAATTTGTAATTGTATATAAAAAGTTGAAAAAGATTTAAATTAAATAAGCCTTGAAAGCCTTAGTTTACGTTTTAGTCCTTAGGTTTCATTTTAATTGAGTCCTTTTCCATCATTTTGGTCCTTAGCTTTCCTCGCATTCAGGTCTCTATGTACACTTTCTTCTTCATTTCTTCTTCAGCAGTTTCAACGGCTAGCGACAGGAGGTGCTGTCACCCGTCGATCACCGTTCATCTGACGTCCATCCACCTTTGCCAAGCTCCTGGAGCTTGCGCTCACCTCCACCTTTCCATCCATCGGTCTGGATGAAGCAGCAATCCTAATTAGGGCTTGAAGATAACCTCACCAGCATCAGAGAAGACGTCAGTGGTTATCTTGCACCTAGACACTATTCCATCCAGATTCATCCTCCTCAGCCGTCGCAACCTATAAATACCCCTCCACCTCTCCAATTTCGCGCAGTTAGCTCCCTATCCTCTTCCCCCTACTGAGCTAACAGATAGGCTATTCACTCCAAATCCGGCGACTTTCTATCGTTTCCACCATCTTCCTCCGATCATTTCCACTCGCCTCTGATCTCCGCCATCGTCCGCTGAGTCTTCTGACGAAGTGCTGACGACGAACTCCACCTCCACTTCTCGCAAACACCCGCCGAACTTCTTTCTCCACCCCTCTATCCTCCTCCGTTAAGGACCATCGATGGAGACTTCTTTGCCCCCTTCGTCCAGGTAATAGTAGGATAGGTAAGATAAAGTAATTAGTGTAGTTTATTAGGTAGTTTAGTTAGGTTTAATGTTAGTTCTTCCTGTCGTCTTCTTAAGCTCCAGCGAGCTCTTTGAGCTTGACTGGAGCATCTTTTTATCTTTTGAAATCATTGATCACCCTCTATAATCTTCCACAATCATTTCTGGCACATTGATTTCTTAATTTTATCACTTAAACGCCCAATCCACCTCCACCTTCACCGGTTGCTTCCGCTATCCATGGAGGAGGTCACCGAGGGCAATTCACATGCACTAGGACCCTCCATCACCTTGTCATCATCTAAGGGCCTCGATTTTCATATTAATTTGATAAATAGCCACCTACATCTAAAACGTCTAAATTTCACACAACCTCCTAAGTTCACTGTCAATGGCGGCTCAGGAGGAGTTCTTCCATCCAATTAACCACTTATACACCATTGCCACACCCCACTGACTTGTTCCCTCTACACAATTGAGTGAGAGAACTTCATCTGAGTTCCAGCGAACTCATATCACAATTTCTATGAATTCATTGCATATCTTCTATTTTAATCACTTATTGAGCTTCTGAGATTCCTTACAACCTCAGGAGACTTTTCAGATCCTTAATGGCTTGTTTTAATGACTTTTATACATTGTCAACCATTGTATGGACTCACCGGAGCTCCGGTGAGTTAAAAAGTGGTCTTCAGCCCATAGAACTTCGTGCGGAGCTCCAGATTGCTTTATTGAGGCTTAATGATCAAGATTCAATGTTTATTTCAACGTTTTATCTTCTGGAGCTCTACATAGGCCTCTGTCTTCTCCAACTCCAGCGGAGTTGGAGATGATTGTTTGTTAGGGTTTAGCCTAGTTTAAGAGGTCTAGAAGCATTAGGAAGGTGCTCTGTGGTTAGCCTTATGGTTAGCCCTATGGATCTTTTACTCAGAAAGGCTATAGTTTGTTCTGTCGAACAAACACATTTAGGATCTCAGGCGACAGACCTAAAACCCTAGGATTTCTGGTAAAATCACTTCGTGAGACTTTGAATCAGTTCCTGAGGCAAAATAGAGTTGTTTTGAGGCATTAATTTCATTTAAGTGAGCATAACTTAGAAAATCAAATTCTGAGGCTTTATGGTCAACCTCAGGTCTGATTTGATGATTGAATCATCAATTAGGTGAATTGATGATTAAACATGATTCCTGGGATGTTTTAAAATGATTTAGATTTGATTTAGATAAGTTTAATTTAGGATTTCATGAGAATTCAATTTCTGTCAGTTTGGGTTCATTTGAACCCAATACTGACTTCAGTGCATTTCTGGCAAGTATTAGATGAAAATGTTGCCCAGTTGGAATCTTAACAACCTTCAGAGGTTGTTTGATCTGGTGCTGCTGATCTTTCTCTTTCTGTCAAACTAATCAGAGCTTAAATTGGAGCTCTGAAGCTCCTATTAGAAGCTCTTGAGCTTCTTTCTGTTCCTAAAGCCTTTCAAAGTCCCTAACCTTCACCATTAGGTGCGAAATCATCTATTGAGATGGTTCAGCACCTTATTGGAGGTCAAAAGCCCTCACTGTAGGTCCTTAGACCTGAGGTTGCATCTCTGATGGCCAGAATGACCGTGAAAACCTTCAACTTTCACCCTTCAAATCGAAGGGTAAGATCTGTTCTTAGCATCAAATTGATGCTATAATCTTGTAAAGCACCTTTAGAGCTTTCCAATGAGCCTTTGATTGCTAAATTTGGAGATCTGTGCTGGCCAGAATCCCCAGCCAAAGTTTGGCCTGGAGGGAACTTACATAGTCTCATATCGGTAGAATTAGAGCGCACGCCTTAGTATAATATGTTTTTGTGCATGGGGCTTACCGGTCGTCAGTGCTGGGCCCACAATGAGCATATGTGTGTGTGTGGGTGCGTGTGATGCACGTGCCCGTGTGTGTGTGTGCTCCTGTGGGCACGAGCGTGGGCCCATGAGTAGGAGTGTGTGTGGGCCTAGGAGGCCAAAGACTGTGCATGATGAATCTGAACCGGAAATAAACCACCTAATATTAACTAGGCTCGGACCTAGCAGGGTCTGGTCCCACTCTGAGAGGAGTGCTATGTATCTTCGACCGATCCGAGCCGCCAATCAGAAAACCAAATTTTTAGTTTAAGTGTGGTTCAATTTGCACAGTTAAAGAATTGAAAGAAAATGAAGAGAGGAGGATTAAGAGAATCAACAGAGAAGAACTCGAAGAAGAGATGACAAAGAGGTGAAGAAAGAGTAAAGGAAAAGAGTGGGAGAGAGAAAGAGAGATGGCAGAACAGTTAGAAGAAGAGAAGAAGAATTGAGCAGAAGATTAAAGAAAGAAAAAATGGAAATTAAAGAAATTCAAACGTCTGATAATGTAATTAGTCTTTTAATGTTCACTTTTAAGATGTCCAATTTTCTAATTAGATGTCTGATTTGGTATTTTTACTCTAACAACATGTATTTTTGAGCTTAATTGATGTAATAAGGAACTTGTATTCATTAGAATAACTATTTCTTGCCTTAATCTTTTATAAATAAGTTGTAATTAGTGTAATAAACATGTTTACTTGGTTCTTAATGACAAATTACATGTGTAAATATGTTTTTCCTTATGGAATGTTGCATGTTCTTTTAATGGAATATTTTTTATGCAAGATTCATGTACATAAAGTAATCTAATTATAACTCTGATTGATTAAATAATTAGTATTTATGTTTAAGAGTTAATGGTGAATTAAAATAAGTTATGCCTCCCAGTGAACGACCTGGACTCAACCAGTTAAAAAGAATCTAAAATCTAAAATGTTAGGTTAACTTGACCTATACTACACATCCGACATTAATTCGAGTTAACCTAAGTTACTTTCTCTTGCACTTAATTAAGCCTAAATAACTTAATTAACTGTGTTGAAAATTTAAACGAACAGTCTCTCTCATTCCCAAGAAGCTAAATGAATTCATGGCCAACCCTGCCCATTCTATAGCTCACACTTCGACTCCTCCACGTCACAAACCCCCAATCCTTCCCAAGTCAGGCTAATCTCTAAGAATCCCGCACGACCTGCACCATCCGTACCAAGTATTGCGCCAAGTGACATGGTAAGTAATGTAGATCTGGCTTCTGCTAGCCAGTATTAGGATATGTAGGATCAAGCCTCCATGTACTCGGACACATTACCGTATGCGGACTCGTCTTCTGAATTCGAAGACATGTGCGCCCTGGGAAACAACCCATATTCTGCCACTTATAACCCAAGGTGGTGCAACCATCCAAATTTTGCATGGTCCAATAACCCCCAGCGCCAAAACCTCGCTGGTGGACCAATGCAACTGTTCGTTCCCGTCATCCCAAGGGCCCAATATAATCCTTCGGCAAATCCGCCGCCAAGCCCTTGCGCACCTCAAATGAATCGCGCATTAAGCCCTCTTGATTAATTCATGCAAATGATGACGGAAATGTCTAAGCGTCATGAAGAAAACATGACCTATCTTCAACACCAATTGGCATAGTAGAATGCTGAGATCAATCAACTATGCATGAAGACTCGATTTCAGGGCACTCTTCCTGCCCAACCTGTTCTAAACCCGTGAAATTTTGTACCTCGCGATCAGCAACCTCAGGTACAACCTTCTTAGGGGTAGGTTCATCAGATTCTACATGCTCCGAGTACTCCATCAGAATTTTACGCTAAATCCACAGCAGTACATCAACCATATGTCCCTATTATGAACCCTCCACCTTATGATCCCACTGGACCTGCGACGTCCAATGCGATTACTATAAGGAGTGGTAAGCAAACCGTTGACCCACATTGACTTTATTCTGGCCCATCTTCTTCAGCGTCCTCTCACTCGGGTTGTGCACCGCGTTCTCGTGAGGACGACATGCCCAAACTGGTGCCAGAATCGGTCCCATTCCCTGAGGCTCTGCTAAGGGAGCCAAAAGGCAAGAAAAAGAACACGTAGACCTTTGATAATCTGCGTGATCTATTCAAGGATGTTGTGATCAAGGTTCCCTTGTTAGAGACAATCAACCACATACCTTCTGTCGCCCATTTCTTTAAAGACTACGCTACCCCTAGGCGAGAGTAAAAGAAAACCAAAAAACTGACGGTTCTCTCGCCTCATGCGAGTTGTGCTATACTGTAGAAACTACCACCAAAGTAGAAAGATCCAGACACCCCTCTAATTTCTTGCAACATCAAAGGCTACAATTTTGATCGTGCCTTGCTGAATTTAGGACCTTTCATAAACCTCATACCAACCATCATGTTCCAGAAACTTGCATCAGGAAATCTAAAACCCACCCCTATTACACTGCAATTGGCAGATCATTCTGTCAAAATTCTTCGGGGTGTGGTGGAAGATGTGATGGTTAGGGTCAACAGTCTCTGTTTTCCTGTTCAATTTCTTGTATTAGATATGGAAGTTCTAATTCACTTTCTGATTATCCGATAATCCTCGGTAGACCTTTCTTAGCCACAGCCCGTGTCCATATCGATTGTGAATCGGGCTGCATTGAAATTGCCGTGGGCTCTAGAAAGCTCAAACTTAACATTTTTAAGGTCGGCAAGAATTTTGATTGCAATCTTATCGAGGATGACACGTCTGACGATAACATGGCTGTCAGTGCATGTATTGGATTGGTTGAGACCTATTCAAATTACTGCGGTGTACCCCTGGAAGATCATAATCACCTGATTGACCTTTACTGTGACATTTCCCCACCATTCCCCTTACCCTTATCTCTTCCTGATCAGACCCTTGACGAGCTCCACTCTACTCCTTATGCCTCATGGTCTGAGTTATTTCCAGGATGCTCATCTCTGATCTACCCCCTTGAAGACCGGAGTGCCCTTTCTTTCCCGCCAAATCTAGCAGAAGTGACATTCCACATTGGGACCTTGTTCCCAAATACTGCTTACTGGGGCACTCCTTTCTTGGATCCATCAATCCAAGATGTCCCTTCCCTTGGCCAACCTGAAGGCCAATTCCCTTCTCCCCTTATTCTATCTTCTGATCCTTTTGGGACAATCTCATCCCAAGAATTGCCTGATCTTTTCCCATCCACTCCTGAGCTAAAAGCGTTGCCTGACACGCTAAAATATGCTTTCTTAGGATCAAATGAAATGCTTCATGTAATCATTAGTTCAAAATTGTCCAGGGAGCAAGAGTGCAAGCAAATGAAGGTCCTAATTGAACATAAGGCAGCCATTGGATGATTTCTTTCTAATTTGACTAGCATTAGACCCTCCTACTGCACTCACCGTATATGTACGGAGGAGGAGGCTTGACCTTCCCGCGAGATGCAGAGATGTCTCAATCCCAATATGCAGGTGGTCATCAAAACTGAAATTATCAAGTGGCTTGATGCGGGCATCATTTACCTGATCAGCGATAGCCACTGGGTGAGCCTGATTCACGTTGTTCCGAAAAAGGCGGGACTCACTATCCCTATCAATGACAAGGGCGAATCCATCCCTACACGCACTCCTACGTCTTGGAGAGTGTGTGTGGACTAAAGGAAACTCAATACTGCTACCAAGAAATACCATTTTCCTCTACCTTTTATCGACCAAATCCTGGAGCGGCTAGCGGGAAATCAGTTCTTTTGTTTCCTAGATGGATTCTCCGGCTATAACGAGGTGGCTATTGACCCACAGGACCAAGAGAAAACCACCTTCACCTACCCCTTTGGCACCTTCGCCTTCAGAAGGATGCCATTTGGACTCTGTAACGCGCCAGCTACTTTCCAAAGATGCATGCTGGCGATATTCCACGATATGGTGGGTGATTTTCTTAAGCTCTTTACGAACGATTTTTCGATCTTCGGACCAACTTTTTATAACTGCCTAGCCAACCTGACCCGCATCCCTCAGAGATGTATTGATGTTAACCTCGTGCTTTCCTGGGAGAAAAGTCATTTCATGGTGCACGAAGGTATTGATCTGGGATATATCATCTCTGAAAGGGGTATTGAGGTGGATAGAGCTATACTTGATGTGATTGCTGATTTACCCGAACCTAGCTCTGTCCGGCAAATCCGCACCTTTCTCGATCACGTCGGTTTCTATAGAAGATTTATCAAGGATTTCACCAAGATTTCTAGACCTTTGACGCAACTCCTATCAACCGATGTACCTTTCGACATGGGCCTCGACTGTATCCATGCATTTACGCAATTGTGTGATGCTGTCACTAAGGCCCTTGTTCTCTAGCCGCCTGATTGGTCCCTCAACTTTGAGTTGATGTGTGATACTTCTGACCTAGCTGTTGAGCTATCTTTGGACAAAGACGAGATAAACACCTCTTCATGGTGTATTACGCCAGTAAGACGTTGGATGAGGGCCAGCATAATTATATGACCACTGAAAAGGAGCTACTAGCGGTCGTCTTCGGGCTGGAGAAATTCCATTCATATCTTCTGGGCTCTCATGTTACTATCTTCATAGATCACGTGCCCATTCATCATCTCATGCATAAGAAGGATGCAAAGCCTCGATTGATTTGTTGGATCCTTCTCCTTCAAGAATTTGATCTTGAGATACGAGATAAGGTCGGAGCCCAGAATGTTGTCGCAGACCACCTTTCAAGACTCGACTTGAACCATATTGAACTTACCTTGCCTTTAAATGAATCTTTTCCTGATGAGCACCTTCTAGCGATAGATTTGGCAAGTGGACCATGGTATGCCGATATTACTAATTACTGTGCCTTTGGCTCTCTTTCACGGGCTGGCCTAAAAACCAGCGTGAGCGGCTCATTGCAAAAGCAAAGGATTATTTTTGGGATAATCCACTACTTGTTAGAGTAGGTGCTAATCAGATAATTCGTCGCTGTGTTCCGGATAGCGAGTTCCCCAGTGTGCTATCCTTTTACCATGATCAGGCCTGCGAAGGCCATTTTTTCCGGAAGGAAAACTGCAACCAACAAATTCTTTTGGCCCTCCCTTCATCAGGATGCACACAATTACGCTATGCGTTGCACTAGGTTCCAATTGTTAGGGTCAATGTTGCGTCGTGACATGATGCCCTTGCAACCCATCCTAACTGTAGTAATTTTTGACATTAGGGGAATCGCCTTTCCTCCATCTAACGATTTTGAGTACATCCGTGTTGCTATTGATTATGTCTCGAGATGGATTGAGGCTATTCTCGTGCGCCAAGCTAACCATGTCATTACCATAAATCTTGTTAAAGACTACATCTTTGCACGTTTTGGGATCCCTTGAGCCATCATTTCAAATGGAGGAAGTCATTTCACACATTCGTTTTTCCAGGCACTTTTGAGGAAATACGGAGTCCACCACCGTATCGCTTCTCCGTATCATCCTTAAACGAACGGCCAGGCTGAGGTTTCGAACCAGTAGATCAAGCAAATCCTCCAGAAAACGGTTCGCCCTGACTATAAGGATTGGTTTGACAAGCTAATTGACGCTTTATGAACAGATCAAACCTCTTCAAGGCTCCCCTTGGTATGTCTCCGTAAAGGATTGTATTCAGGAAGCCTTATCACCTACCCGTGGAGTTGGAGCACTGCGCTTATTGGGCGATTCGCTAGTGTAACCTCGACCTCGACCTGTGTGGTCGAGAAAGGAAACTCCAACTCCAAGATTTAGAAGAGCTACGTCATGAAGTCTATGACTCTGCCTTGACATTTAAACAACAAACGAAGGCCTTTCACGACAGCCGCATTAGGTGGAAAGAGTTTAAGCCATCACAACAAGTTTGGCTTTATAATGCCCGACTTAAATTCTTTCATGGAAAACTGAAGTCCAAATGGACTGGTTCTTTTCTGGTCTCGAGACCTTTTCCCAACGGAGCCGTCGAGATTGAAGATCCCAAATCTAGGTATAAATTTATGGTTAATGGGCAACGGTTGAAATCGTATCTCACTCATGAACCTACCCCCGATGGAGAAACAGTTGCCCTGCTAGAGGGTAACTAACCTGAGCCACACACCGAGTCCAACTAGGGGCATTAAATTCAGCGCTCGTTGGGAGGCACCCCAACAACCCTTTCACTATCACTCCACATCACATTTCATTCACTTCACGTCACTTCACTTCGCTTTTCACCACCCACCATCCTCCCACCCATCCACCCTGCTTTATACCCTGTACTCCCCATTGCACCAAGACCCTTAAACCCTGTCTAACCCTTTTTGCATGCATATGAGGTCATAGCATGATTTGGCATGAGGGGATGGATAGGCATCCAAAGGATCTAGGCATTATATGAGTATTTTGCTAATTCTTGTCCATTATACATATCCATCTATAGTATCAATATATAGCCTAATTGAAAATTTCATAAAAATTGAAAAATCTTGAAAATTTTCAAAAAAAATGCAAAACACAAAAAGTTCATAAATTTGAAAATTTCAAAAATTAAAAATGCTTTCAAAAGCATTTAGCTATGATCTGAAAGCTGAAGCAAAAATAAAATAAGTGTTTATGGATATTCAACCTTTGCTTTAAAGACTTTTTGGGCCACAAAGCTTGATTTGCTCAAGCTTTGGTTTAAACGCACAAGCATTGACAAGATAGACCAGGATCTCTTCTAACTTAGGACGTATTCTTGTACCTAAGTCACCAATACAGGATTCGTTGGTTTGCTTCTGCTTGGGAGTCTAAGTAACCTTGATTTACACTACACATGTCAAAAAAGACCAAACAAACCTTAGATCCAACCCTAGTGTTCATTAGGGAAGGTGGAGTCCTTACCTGTGCATGCAGGTGGACTCTTTATCCCAGTTTTTAGTCTTATGTTTAAGAGAAACTCTTTTCATCCAAGTTCCCACCCACCAAATAAGTGAGCTCTACCAAATAAAGTAGTAAGAGACATACTGACATTTGCTTCCAGTAGAAGACAAAAAGAAAACGTTCTTTTGAATAAGTCAGTATGTTCTCCAGATTCCTGTAAATTCTTCCACTAAGAAGTTTTTCAGGGTACATTACAAATACCCTGTTTCCACCAAATATTTTTTGAGCCACAACACAATAAGAGTTGGGTTGAGTCTTTTCTCATTTTTGAGAGTTAATTCGAAAACATAAGCTGAAGCTAAGACCAACTTGGACTTAAAATGACATGAAACCTCGGGCTTGATTCTTAATGTTCATCTGGTTTGTCTTGATCAATAACTAAGCACAAACCATAACCTCTTAGCTTTCGAGTTTTGCAAAACCCTTTGAGTCCATGAAATTGCACTTAAGGTTTAAATATCAGGAATCGTTGTTAGTCGAGAGATGGTCTATGTTATGTAAGACTTGAGTTCTGATAATCTTCTTTGCAATTGATTCTCACAATATCCAACTGATGAACACATTGATATTGCTCCAGAAAAATCATCAGCCGAAGACCACTTCTAAACACTACTACCTTATTGAATAAGTGTGTTGCTAGGGACTAGCAAAAGATATGCATAGGTGTGTGATTGCGCAGCAATTCACGTTTGTAAATTGGCCATCTTATTAATGAGGTGTGGCTCATCATAGCTAAAATGCCCAAGTTAGGCTAAAAACTAGGTTAAACACTTTTTTTGTATATCACCCTGGTGGACCACTAGGTTTCTTATTCCCAATTTTTATCTCCATATTTTTTTAACTCTTTTCTATAGAATAAAACACCCATATGTAGCGAGGTCTTCTTTTATTTGATAGAGGAAAGGGTAGCATCCATTTATACCAAGATGCTTTATTTGGTGGATAAAACTGCATAAGCACCTATTTGTAACGACATGCTAAACTGCAGGGTGTATTATTTATTCTTCTTTATTTTATTTTTCTCCTCCTTCTCATTTTTCTTACTAATATAATACTCCAATTCCTTTTTCTAGGTGTGTGACACATCCTTCACCCTTTCAAGAGTTGCCCCGCAGAAATCCTTGGACTAAAGAGGATTCAGAATCGATCTCTTAACCTCTGTGTTTTCGTGGTCTCAGATGCCAACAAGACAACTCTAATGTATGTGAATTTTAGATGCTTAGGTTACTTAGCTCTCAAACCAAAGCTTGGACACAAAGCCACTCACTCTCAAGTCCCTTAAACCATAAGTATCCTCTAGCAGGATTTGTCAAGACGCAACTCGCTATTATTCGCTCTGAAATGGGTTTTAAAATTATTGCATTGCAGTATAGATTGAATCAGTGCAAAAAACATATAATATTTATATTCGAAAGAAATTCGAGGTCGTTCGCTAGGAGCAAGTGGCAATTCAATCTCAAAATCACAATTCTACATAAAAGATATGAGTGATTGCAATCAATATTGATTCAAAATGAGATAGCAAAAATTTCCAATAGTAATGTGCAAAAAGAAGAGAGGGTAAAATGGTGATTTAAATCACCAAATTACCCTACAATGTTAAGCTTTGCAAGCTACTCAAAGTAACAAAATCATATAAGCCAAGCAGATTTCAATTTAACCAGTAGAACCAAGGTATCAACAGATATCAGATGACAGAATAGGCACTCAGACGTCTTAACCGATGCTTAGTAAGACAAAGGCAAAGGCCTCTTCCTCTTCAAGCCTATGGGCTTCTCTCTTCTTCTCTTCTTCTACCTTCTTAAACTCCAGAGAAGGCACAGTATATGGCTCAGCACGCCAGCAGAGGCAAAGGCCTCTCTCAAATCTCACAAGTGTTGAGAGGAAGGTGGTAGAGCAAACCCCCCCCCTCGACTCTCTTTTTCTCTTCTTCCTCCCTCAAAACCAACAAACTAGAACAAACACAGGTATCTGGGTAAACGGACCAAGACCAGACCCACGAGGCGTGAGCGCAAGCGAGGGCGTGCGTGTAGGGACCTCACCCCCTATGCATGCTGAGGCGAATAGCTTGTATCACTTTTTCCTCTTATGCGGCTTCACGCACCCGTCAATAAACAAGGTGGGCTACGTTGTCCCCCTGATTCTCACGAGGCTGCAGTGTATTCTCTCGCCGAATTGAAGCAGCAGCAACACGTGTTGATGCCAATTGAAAGCCTGGAGATTAGCCTGGAGTGTCTCCGCGCAATCTGGGCGTAGCGCCTGGGGCAGAAGGCATAAGAACACAACGAATAGGACGGCGAAGGAGGTGGAGGTGACAGAGTTCCAGCGAGAGACCTGAAACGAGGAATACGGCCTGATGGCCACATCAAAATAGCTCAGAAGGTTCATCAGACCACGGCGAGTGTAACTGTGGTGATTTCGTGGAGTTTGGTGCACGGAGGTGGTCAGTCCGTGACGGGGTAGGTTACGTGAAGGTGGGTTACTCGGTGGGTGGTTTGGGTGGACAATGAAGTGTGAAAAGTAAGGGCTTTGGATGAGTGGAGTATGGCGAAGGTTTTGGACCGGTTGGCGAAGCGGATGGAGTTGTGGAGCAGCGGAGACGCTTCGCCGGAGATGTGGCCGGAGGCGGAGAAGATGAAGTGCGAGGGAAGCAGTTGGTGGTCGTGCGTGTGTTGTAAGTGTGGGAGAGAGAAATAGAGTGAGTAAGAGAGAGATAGAGGGACTTACCTAGGTGAAAGAGAGACGGAGGCAGCCGGTTTTGGTCGACCGACGCCGGAGAAGGAAGAGAGAACAATGAGACGGTGATGACGAAACAGACAAAGAAACGTCTTCCCTTTGGCTGCGAAGGGTCGCGAGGAAGAGAGGAGTCGGGTAAGCCGACCAATTTGGTCTTTGGACGGCCGGAGGAGAAGGATCAAAGAGAGTCACCAGAGCAGGGGTTTTGGTGATCGGAGAAGGAGAATCTAAGGGGGTTGACACACCAAAACTTGCTGGGGAAATGCGTAAGGCCACAGGGGTCCTTTTATAGGGCTCTAGACAGAGTTCAAAGCTTGGAAAACAAGCTTAGAATCCCCGAGCTCCTCGCCAGCATAGGATACCCAATCAACCAAATCATTCGCATTAAGATTCTAGAGGGATTTAGGATCCTTGGATGGGCTCATTTGGAAGGCAATTACTTGACGAGTTTCCCTTTCAATTTTGAGAGGGATTCGTCGAGAAATCATAAAGATCTTGCCATCTAAAGGATGCTAGAGTTTGTAGGATTAGAATTTTATGGCAGCAGGGACCTTCCTATGAGGACGATGATAAAGTTAGGGACTTAAATGCAAAGGATTCAAAAGTTAGGGGCAGATATGTGAGATAAAAGAGTGAGACAGGACCAAATTGCAAATTAGGTTAAGATGATCTCAGATTAGGCCCAAATTCTGGTACAAACCTAATTTAGACTTAAAGAATTTAATGGTGAAGTTGTATTTTTGTTTTGACCTAATTTGACTAGGTAATTTATGTAAAAACCCAAATTAGGGCAAGTGTCTGTCTAGGACTCTGTTTTAGGTTAGGACGAGTTCTAATGGTCAAATCAAGCATTCCAAACTCTAGAAAATATTTTTGCATGAATTTTGGAGGGTTTAGGTGAATTTTATCTTAACTAGAACCTTAGTTAATCAAGAAGGTCTGTTTTTAGGGTTTCAGAAGTCATTTAATCCTCAAAACAGGCAAAAACCCTTTTCTGTCTATATTAACCCACTTGTTGGACATTTAAGGTCATTTGACCCTTAATTAACCCCTGAGAAAATCCACGGTTATTCTGGATTCATGATATGATGGTAAAATTATAGTTTTTAACCCTATTTTCTTGTCTTTCCCTTAGAATGATTATGTAATGAATTAGGACTCTCTAGCAGTTATGTAATAGCATTTATCCCTTCATAATGACTAAATTGAGCTAGTTATGGCTCATGATGGTGTTCCCATCACTCGCCAAGTCTAGCCAAATGTCCCTAGTTGATTAAGATAACTATAGCCTGATAGACATTATGGCTAAGAATTCTATCAATTCTTTACTTAATTAACTCTAGGTATCTAGCCTTTTTACCTAAACTTGGTGGTAAAGACAGATATTCGAAAAAAAAAGGAACTTAGTCTAATTGACCAAGAAAGTTACAATTTAATTCCAAAATCTAAGTCATTAGAACTTAATACATCTTAGTTACTTTGTTTCAGGGTTAAGAGCGGGAAAAACAGATCCTTAGGGTTTCAGACTTTTAACTCAAAGAAAATCCCGTTCAAAATTTCGCAAAACAAATACGTGTTTTGAAAAGGGTATTTAGGACAAAGTCTAAGTAAGGATTCAATGCTCTTATAAATACTGTCTACAAAATTATATATATTTTTAATTTCTAACCTAAAAGAAAAATTAAGCCTTTAATTACTAATATAAATAAGTACATACATCTTTTTGGTGTCTTCTTCTTTTTATTCTTAAGAAAAATATGTAACCCCTAATTATTATTTTTATGATTTTATATATTTTTAATTTTTCTACTTGTATATTTTTGTTTTTAGGCTTTTATAAAATTTTTACATTTTTATTAATTTTTCAAAATTTTCAAATTTTTAAGGTATTTTAGCTTTTCTATTTTTTTAATTTCCATGGGTATGTAATTTTTTTATTTTTTTAAATTTTTACTTTTATCTACCAATACACTTAGAGTCAAATTTTCACTTCACACCCCCCCAAGCCAAAATATTACAATGTCTTCATTGTAAGATGGGAGGAAAAAGATTTACACTTCACTTAGTGTGGGGTGACAGAAGGAGTCGGATAGAGGAGATCAAAGATCTCTGTACGGATGATTTCTATTTTGACAAAAGTCAAAGTGGTCAGTCAAACTAAGTGAAGGGTAATACAAATAAAGAAGTGACAAAAATAATGCAGACCACAATGTATAGATAGAGAAAAGTGTGGAAAGCAGGAAATATGTATATACAAAATGCAAAGTTTTACGCCTTCAGCTAGGCGTAAACTCTAGTAAAGAACTCCTGTAATAGATAGATATGCTAAAAACAAAGGAGTTTTGGAAGAATTAGCTCAACAAATAGGAAAATGGATAAAACCACCTAGATAAAACTTGCCCTAATATTTGCCTAAAACAGATCTCGCAGAACCAAAATCAGATTCCTGTGTAAAATTCCATAAAGATAAGAGTGGATTTCATGAAAAGTAGATCTGATTTGGTCGAGTAGAAGTTATTAAAGATTGAGGCAATTAGGTAAGTGATTCAACCAATCAGTAGATCAGCAAAGTTAGTTCTGATTCGGGATTATAGGTGGATCATTTTGATACAACAAAGGTTGCTGATGCGAGTTTGGTAGATCACTTTCAGGAGGTGCAAAGGGCGGGTTTTGATTTGAATAAAAGGCCTGATTGATGAAGTGTACTTGGCCCTGATGTTGCCTAGGGGTTTGTAGATTCCTAAGAGTTTGAATTGGCTAAGATGGAAGAGTACCTGGCCAACAAGACTCAACCAAAAGCGTGATATGATTTCGTAAATTAGCCGATTCTACCTTACATTGCCTTTGAATCTCAGCGAAAGCCTCAGCATTTTATCGTTGACTCTCTGTAACTGCTCACAAAATTTGGTTGAGCTACATTTCTCTATTTGGCCCTGAGTAGTTCTGCGTACTCACATGAATGGGCCCCGCGTTCAGTTGTTGAGAAGGCAACGAATGCAAGTTTTGATGGGTTTGATTTTGACAAGGACTTTGGTTTTGGTCATCCCAAGCAAATTTTGGGTGGCTTCTCCATCCAGGGTTACAGGTATTAGAATATGGGTTGGATCTAGAAGTGTTCTCTTGGATGACATGTAAATCAAAAAGATAACACGTGTTTTCTGAAACAGTAAAGGATGGGGAAAGAGGTGGGTAAGATTGTGGGACAAAGATCCCTCCCTGGGTTAGTGCAGTAGATAGAAAACCCAAGGGTGACAGATCTCTAGAATTCAAATTATTCACAAATTCCCTCCCCACGAGAATTTGCAAAACAGGTAAACATGCAGGATTTTGTGTAGCGAGTATAAGCGTAAGAGTCTTCATCGTATTTCTGACCTCGTCGAGATGCTTCGCTACGATATCAACTTTGTCCAGTTTTTCTGCAATAATTTCTAATTCCATGGAACTTAACAGATTCCCGATCTCGTGAATGCCCTTCTGATGCAAGTGTGGATGCGGATTTTGATGCTAGTTTCCTCGTGTGAATTGCGACATGGATGCGTTGTTGATCAAGTTTTCCGCCATCCCTTCAAACAGTTCTGAGGGAGATTCTGCGTCACAATTCAGAAAGTTCCCTCCACAAGAGGCATTGACCAGATTGTGAATGCCCTCTTGTAATCCATAATAAAAGATATGCATTAGTTACCAGCGAGGGATGTCATGATGTGGGCATTTCCTTTGCAATTCATGAAAGTGCTCCCACGCTTCATGAATTGGTTCTCCATGATTTTGAGTGAAAGTAGTGATGGCTCGCCTTAATGCATTGGTACAACCTATAGGGAAGAATTTCTTCAAGAAAGCAAATTCTAGTTCGTTCGAAGTAAAGATAGGTTGTGCGATCGTTCTGTACCAGTAGGCAGCCTTATCCTTATGGATAAAGGAGAACATCCTCATAAGTAGGATTTCTCGGCTCTAATTTCGAGGACCAAGAGTCTATAATAGATTTTTTAGATCTTCTATGTGCTGGAATGGATCCTCAGATGCAAACCCATGAAAGTGTGGGATTAGACCTATAATGCTTGGCTTTAATTCTAGGTCATTTTCCCCAATGGGAATCCAAACATTAGGCTCTACTTGTGCATTGGAAGGATTATAGTAGTCTCAGAGTAGAGGCCTAGGACGAGGTGGATTCGGGAAATTAGGGTTTTCAAAACTTGCCTCAGGTCGAGGACGGGTTTGTAGGTTCTGCAAATTTTGAAGAGCAGCCATCAATAGATTAATTTGAAAGTTCTGTTCGAGCATCTGTAAATTCTGGTTTAGGAGCACCTCATAGATATCAAAAGGTGACAGCTTCCCCTTACCAGAAGAAGGGATCTCGGGATTTGAGTTCTACATTTGGTCCATAGGATCAAATGTAGAAAAAGCAAATGTATCAGATGGGAAAATAATGGGTTGCTTTAGTGTAATCGGTCTAAGTAGACCTGTCAAAGGAGATACGAGAGGCCATTTCAAGGATCACCTCCCGTGCATAAAACAAAAAAAAAAGTGCAAAGGCACACTCACACCACTGCGGCAAAACAACAGAAAGCAAGACTCGAAAACAACGCAAAAGCAGATTTTTCTTCTTTTCACAGGAAAAGAAGAATCTTAGAATGCGCAAAAAATAGATTTTAATGCAAACAAGTATGATATCAATCCAAAATACGTGTCCTAGAACGTGTCTACGCAGGTGCATATGCTTAAGGCTCAAAGGTCAAAGGTCTAGGATCGAGACCGCTCACTACTGGCTCTAGTAGTGAGACATCCTTGTTTATCTTCGACCAAAGCCCTAAGAGGTGCAAAGAAGAGAGGTAGAAAATATGGACTCGTGTGACTCTAGTGATTGCATTCTGTGCGCGATAGCATGCAACAGACGTAAGCAGTAAAAATCCGCATGCAATCTGCAAACAGATTATATGTCACGAGTTTTAAAAGTCCTCTTTTAGTTAATCTTTTACAAAAAAATGATAGAAAGAAGTAAATGTGACCTCTTTTTATATCTTTTCAATCAATAATGGTCTTGCTTAAATTCCAACGATAGGGATCTATGCAGGTTTTTGCACGTGTTTTCCTGCAGATGCGAGATAACAAAGTAGAAAATCTCGAGTTAGATTGCAGATATACTAGTAGGAATATGCACTCCTAGGAGTGTATGCCTAACAAGCTGCAGCTAGTTTGATAGAATGAGTATTTTTGTATTTTTTTAATTTTTCTAACTAAATGCAACAGTACAAACTACACTAGAGACTAGGGAAGAAATACTCACAATGGATATGTATAATGGGAATACGAAAACAGAAATATATAAAGAAAACCCGCCTCCTTTCCTGAGAATACCCGCAAAAATATCCCTCAAAAGAAGACAGAAACAAAACAAAACAAAGCTAATTAGTAAAAAGAATTTACTTACAAACTACAAATAATGGCGAATATAAATTATAGTTGCCTCCTCGGTTAATGGTGCCATTAAAATGGTTAGCTAATTCTCAACACAGGTAATTAAGTTAATTAAACTTAATTAATTGCACAAGAAAGTAACTTAGGTTAACTCGAATTAATATCGTGAATGTAGTATAAGGTCAAGTTAACTTAACACTTTAGATTTTTAAGTTCTTTTTAACTGGTTGAGTCTAGGTCGTTCACTAGGAGGTATAATTGAATCCTAATTCACCATTAATCCCTAAGCATAAATTACTAACTACTTAATCAATCAAATTATAATTAAATTACTTTAAGCATATGAATCTTGCATAAAAGATTGAACAAGTATGCAAAATCCCATCAGAAAGAAAACAAGTTTACAAGAAATATTTTCATTTAAAACCAAATGGAAACATAGTTTATTACAAAATATAAGGTATAAAATGTTTACAAAGGATACCAATGCCTTTACAACAATTAAAAGCTCAAAACAAATCATATAATAGCTCAACCCTGAAATCATACGTCTGAAAAGATAGTTAGACGACTTAAAAATATAAATCAAACTTTTGATAAATGAAAGAGACATCTGATTTCTCTCTTAAGTTTTCATTCTTATTTTTCTTATTTCTTCTCAGCCCTTCTTATTTATTCTACTCTTGTGCTCTCTCTTTCACTCGAGCTCTTCATATTCTTAAGCTTTCCCTTTCCTTTATATTTCTTAGCTCTCTCTCTATTTCTTTTTCTTATTTTCTTAAGCTCTCTATGCATGCCTTATTTCCACACTTAGATGCATGTTAACCCATTAATCCCCTTTACTTATAAAAATTATATTATTAATGGGTGGTTAGACCTCTTTCGGGGATACACAAAACCAAACCCTACTCGAGGTCGGACCTAATTTAATTAGGTGGATTTTAGTTATTTTTCACAACGCACAGTTCCAGGCCCTCCTAGGCCCACACATCCACACCCACACTCGGGCCCATGCATGCACACAGGTGCACACACCCATGCACAGGCACGTGCTCACGCATGCACCCTCACACATATGCTTAAGAGTTGCACCCTGCGCTGACGACTGAAGGATCCAGTGCAGGAAAATAACTTATACTAAGGTCGGTGCTCCATAGTTCCCGATGTGGGACTATTCCTAGTGCTTCTAGGTCAGACTTTAGATGACGAATTCAGCCAGTTCAGTTGGTCAAATTGATCGAGCGAAGGCTTGATCGAAAGCTCTAGATGTGCTCTAATCAATTTTAACACCAATTTGGTGTTTAAAAATCTCATTTGGTCCTTCGATTTGGTGGACGAAGTTGGTAGCTTCACCACAGTCAAACACCTTTCAAAGAAGAAGACTCAGGTCAAACAACCTACAGAGAGGTTTTTGACCTTGAGTGAAGGCCTGAATGCCTTTAGTTAGTCATTCCGCATCAAATGAAGAAGGAAAGGGAGTCTGGAAATGCTTTCGGAAGAGCAGAAGTTCAAGAGCTTCATGAAAGAGCTTCAGAGCTTAGATCTAAGCTCGAATTTGCCCTACAGAGAGGTAAATCACTAAGGAAAGTATCTGAACAACTTCAAAGGGTTAAGAAGGACTAATCTGGGCAGGATTCAGGTTAAATTTCAACAAAAATACCTGAGAACAGTAATAGGTTCCTTTTGAACCCAAAACAAGTAGAAGAAAGAATCCCAATGAGTATTCAATAAAACTTATTAAAATCACCTTGATTGATCTCGAAATAATTCCAGAGACTAAATCAACTAATTCAATCAGAAGATAAGGCTCTAATTCATCAACTCCAGTTCAATTTTGACCTGATCAACTCAAGAGTTAACTTTCTGTTCAAAGGCCTCAAAGATCCAATTCAAGCCCTGGATTGACTTAATTCCACCTCAGGAATTTGCTCACCATCTCAGAACTGTGTTTCATCAAGTCTAGAGACTCCCTCAAGCATCACCACCTAAGAAGAAAGGGAGGTTTCTTTGGTGGAGATTCCTAGAAGGTTTCAGACCCAATAAAAGCCATGGATGAACTCAGTAGGTATCTCTCAAGCTTCTAGAACAGAATTCAGGAGCTTAACCCTAACGGAATTGCCTCTCCAACTTCGTCGGAGTTGGACAAGACGAAGCTCAGGAAAGAGCTTAAATCAATAAAACATAACTCTAATTCTAGAAAATTAATCCCTAAGTCAAAAGTAATCAAACTGGAGTTTCCTAGGGCTTACCAAGGGTTGAAGCTCAAAATCGACTCGCCGGAGCTTCAGTGAGTCCAGAAATATGGGAATGGAGTTCAAAACTCCACGATATTACTCAAGAACAATCTAAAAAGGTTCCTGAGGTCACAAGGAACCTTAGGAACTCGTCAATTGAATCAATTAGAGAGGAAGCTAAAAGATACGCTTCGAATTCAACGAAAGTGCAATTTGAGTTTGCTACAACTCAGATTGACTCCTCTCACTCAATTGAGTGAGGCAAACTGTTCAATCGGAGCAGGCAATTCTTTGGATGTGTTTGATTAGATGGAGGAACTCCTCTGAGCTCACCAATGACGATGACTCAGAAGTTGAAAAGGAAATTAGGCACTTACTAATTAGGTGTTGAATTGACTAATTACTAAGTCAAACGTGGCCCTTTCGTGATGAAGAGGTGGTAGAAGGCCCCAGCGAGTGCGGTCTAAGCTCAGGGACCTTCGCCATGGATAGCGGAGGTCGCTGGTGAAGGTGGAGGTGGTTTAAGCATAGAAGTTGATAAATCAGTTAGGAAAGAAGTTGGAGAGGATCGTGAAGTGAAGAGAAAGGTGGTTAGGTACACGGTAAAATGAATCAAAGTCCAATGTGGCCGGACTTGGCCTCGCCGAAGCCAGGGAAGAAAGTCTGAAATTAAGCTACACTAAGCTAATCTACCTATCTAAACTTAATTAACACCATCTACTCTACGATTACCTAGACGAAGTGAGGGGAAGGGATCTCCATCGATAGCTGCGTAACGGAGGATGAAATCAGAGGGTTCGGGGAAGACCTCTGGCGAGAAAGGAAGCGGAGAGGGAGAGTGACGACGCGCTCCCAAGCCCTGTCACGGCCGTGGGAGAGGAAGAGGGGGTGAGGGAAGCGAACGCATCTGGCGGAGATGCTCCGATAGAGAGGTGAGAGGTCACCGGAGTTAAAGGGGGAATAACCTATCACCGGTTCAGTTGGGGGAAGAAGGATAGGGAACCGACCCTTGAAAACGGAGGAGTGGATAGCTATTTATAGGTTGCAGTGGTGGTAGAGCGGACTGTACCTGGACAAGTATAGGTCGAGGTTCAAGGTAACCACCGATGTAATCTCCGACGTCGATGAAGTCAACCTCGAACCCTAATTAGTTTTAAAGAGTCATCCACACCGTTGGATGCGGAGGGGAGAGTGAGCTAAAACTTTGGAAGCTTGCTAAAGGAGTTCTGATGGTGGATGGGCGGTGATCAAGTGGTGCGGTGACCGGCTGTCGTCAGTCGTCCAGTGCAGGGAAGAAGAAACGAGGAAGAAGAAGACGATGCTCACAGGGACATAAATGCAAGAGAAACTTAAGGACCTAAAAATACATAAAAGGACTTGATTGAAATGATTCCTAAGGACCTAAATGCAAACAGGGGTATTTTAAGCTTAATTTAATTTAATTTTTTTTTCAAATTTTTATATACGATTATAAATTAGATAAATATTATATAAATGCCTTGAATTTACATTTTTGGCCTATTTAGCTTTATTTATTTTAATTAATCAAGATACTTAAGTTATTACATACTTAGGGCTAAATATTTATAATGTTAAATTAATATTAATTAAGTATCTAAATATTTATAATTTGAGTCCAAATTATTATTTAATTTTCAATAACATTAATTGATGTTTAATTTAGTATTATTAACTTATTTTATGGTCCTTTAATATATTGTCCCTTATATTATAATTAAACCCTAAATAAACATATTAATAGCTAATTAACTAGGGAAACTAGTTAATTAGGGGTATTTAAGAGCCATGATGAGTCTCTCATCACTCCCCTGAACTGCGTGCATGCATCGACTCCCTCCACCCTGTGCCGATCCTTTCATCCACCCTCCAGTTGTCCTTCCTCCATTAAGGCCACCAGTGATAGGGGCAACTCTCCCTCCTCAATTACGTCGCCACAGCAACCCGCTGTGGATCCAGAGATCCCATTCCTCGTTGGAGTCCTACTCATCTCCCTTCATCGCTGCAGTGACCAGCTGCAGCCTAGGCATCCCATTCCACCTTTAGATTAGGGTTTATCTGCTTTGTAAAGTAATTAGTGTAATTTAGATCAATAGGAGTAGATTAGAAATCAAATTTAGTGATGGATTAGTTTAGTTAGGAGTAGATTAGTGTAGATCCACTCCACCCTCTCTGATCAATTCAGATCAGAGAGATGTTTTTCCACCACCATGTCGATGCATACAGCTTTCCCTTCGCTTCACGATTCGCTCCTAATTTTTCCTTACAATTTTATTCATAATCAACCCCTACATCAGGGTCAAATTCAGATATGAGGCTTTAGCTTCTAGATCTGAATTTGCACCTAAAAACCCACTTGGGGGGTCTCCCACTCACTTCATAAGTTCACAAAGACCCCCCAATCTAATTTGATGTTCTTAAATTGCTTGATTATCTTTCAAGTTGCTTTTAATGCCCAATCTTATGATTTGGTGATCATTTGATTTTATTGGATTCAATTGAGCTTCTTGAGGTTTTAATCGCTTAATTAAGTGTCATGTAATGAATCCAAGGTTTTGGATTTGGTTTCTAATGTGTGGATGAGCATGCACTTAATTTAAGTGTTATCTGGAGAGTTTACCCAAGGATAATCAGTAATACAGATTTGAGGTCAAATGAGGACCCAATTGATTCTGAGTTAACCGCTAGATCATCATAAACACCAATCAATGATGTTTAAGCAGATTAAATGATTAATCAGATATCAAATCACATTAAAAGCCCAAATCAGACCAATATGGGTTTTTGATATACACAAAATTCAATCTAGGAAATTATGTTCATCAGTGGATTTTCATATTTTCAATTTTAAATTTAAAAGCATTTTGGGCAGATCTACCGAATGTGTTTTTGTGGGTTTAGTGTGCCTTAGATCAGAACTTCTTAGGTCTTATCTAAGCTAGTTTTCAAAGATCAGATGTAGCAGATTTTAATATGTCTGGTGGCTAGTTCCTTGATCTGATTCCAACTGAGAGCAATAGCTTCAGATCAACTGCCACTCAGTTGGCAGTAAATCAGATTTTAGCAGTTGCTGCTATGTTTATTGCAACCATTGTCTGAATTGTGGAGTCTAGTTTGAGTGGAATGGAGCTGAATGTTTTGAGTGTTTATTGAGGCTAACATTGTATGCATTGTAAGAACATATTTTACAAGCATTCTTGTACCCTTATTTGATTAAAATTCAATTACGATTGCTTGTAATCTTATTTTAAATTTCTTTGTCCACTACTTTCATTTGTATAATCTGTCCAAACTTGAAATTTAATGAAATCACAGAAAAAATCAAATTTAATTACTCATGCATGTTTAAGATAGTGTGTTGGATGCTTTGGAGTGTTTTAACTGAGCTTCCAGCCACTAGAATTGGTTTTAGGTCTTAGGTTCTTTTTGAAAACTCTCTTCAAGGCCTTACTTTGGTTTCTTTGAATATAAATAAAAACCTTTAAAAAATTCCAAAAAAAATAAAATAAAACTGTCTTGGTCAAGATTAGGTAAATTTTTAGGTGTATACCAAATTTCAAGGCATTTTTAACCTCCGACTTAGTAGAACATGTCAGCTGACGATTCAATATACATTGAAACTTAACAAAAGATCTCAACTTCAAAAATAACAAAAATAACTCTCTCTCTCTCTCTCATCTCTTTCTTTCTCTCTCATCTCCTATCTCTACTATATATATAAAACCTATAAAAAGCAAAAAAACCCTAAAAACACCCAAAAATACTTTGTATATTACGTATATACTTGTTTATAGGTTTGTATATTAATGTATATATAATCTTATTGTATCATTTTATATTAATTTATATAACTTAAATGTAAACTAACTAAGTAATTATACAAACCTATTTAAATGTACATAGCTATATCCAATACTATACATACGTATTTATATATGTATTATGTAACATATAATACAAGTCATGTAATTTAATTATATATATACAGTAAACAATTAATTTATTAAGTTAAAATGAAATAATTTAGTAAATTAATCTAATAAAGAGATCATTTATATTTTATACTTGTAATATGTTATAATAAGTATTTTCAACATGTTTATATCATATTTATACTGTATTTTAGTATCTATATCTTATTTATATGTATAACTAACTAAAATAAGTATTTAAATCTATATAAATTAAAATAAAGCTTATAAAATATAATAAAAATATGGAATAAATAATTTATCATGTATATTAATCCTGTACTAAGTCAATTTGACAATTAATTAACTAATTTATATTATAATTAGTAAATTAAACTCTAATTTAACTTGTAAAAACCATAGACTTTAGCTAATTTAATTATATAATAAACTAACTTATTTTTGTAAACTAACTACATAATTATGTAGTCCTATGTAAGGGCTTTACAACCTATAATTTATTTTTAAATCAAAATAAATTATAGCCCTCAAATCGAGGGCCAAAGTCACCTAATCAAGACAACATTTAACGGGCAACAGCGCTCACGTGAGCATTTATTATAGTCCTAAATCGTTAATGTTAGAGCTACTGCCGCGCCATAAATTGAATTCGTCCCCCTACCCCATCTATTGTCAAGCGCTGGGCGCCCTTATACGCATTACTCTCCTCTCTCTCTCACTAGATATGAGCATGTGGCATGAAAGTATGGGTGTGGTGCAAGGGCTAGGGGTCGGGGGCCCAATAACGAGCATTGAATTGGATAAAAATGCACTTAATAATGAACTAGGGTGGTTCTAGTAGAGGTCTGGTCTCACCCAGAAATGGGTGATGTGTATCTCTCGAAAAGGTTGCTAGCCAATTAAATAAAATTTTGAGTTAAAAACCTGAACTGAGCTAGTCTGAACCGGTCTAAAGGAAGAGAAAAGGAAGAGGTTGAAATTGCCTAAGTGTTGAACCACTCCCCTCCTTGTGCCTTATGTATATATGCACTAAGTGTTGAGCCCCTTTATGTATGTTGTGTGTTCTGTGTTAGTGTGAGCTGTGTGTGTTGTGTGTGTGAGTAGTGTGTGTGTGTGTATGTCTGTGAGTATGTATATATATGTATATGTATATAAATAATATAATGTAATAATATATACAGCAAATAATAGTGTATATTAACCTATGTATAGGTAATAAGCATGTTTGAGCTCTTATATGTAAATATATAACACTAGAGCTTTAGTGACAGACTCATTCGTCACTGTAAATAGCTATATGTCAGTAATGATAAGTATTTTACGTTACGTTATGTATATAATTTTACTAAGGTTTTAGCGACACTTATATAAGTTACTGTATATATTATATATGTTACTATAGGTATTAGTATGTTATAATGAGTTAGGGTAGTAGATATTACTAATTATTTTTGTGCCTTTACTTAGGTATTAACTATATTAGTTGTAAATAATTAACATAGAGTAGTTACACATAGTTTTTAATACTTGTGTGTGTACATCGATTTTCAAGTATTGTAATGTGTTTTAATTCCATCTTTTGTGCATAATTAACTAAATTTTTTTATTTTTTGATTCTTTCATTTATTTTTGTAAATAAAATCAACATTTTTGGAATTAAAAGAATGCTTTCGAACTTCGAGAGTGATGCATATCAATATCTACCTTCGAGTGAACGACCTGAAATAAATCATTAAAACTTAAGTATATAAATAAAATTGATGTGACATCGGTTTGTATTTTTGACATATACTATAACAACATTTTAAAACCCTTTTTAGTGCGAACCAGTCGTCGATGACCATATTTTTGCCGCCATTGCCGGGGACAAAAACCCGACAACAGTGTTTTATTGTGATTGTTTGACAAATGTCGCAAAAAGTCAATCACTTATGATATTTCCTAACGTTATGCATTTAGATTACGTAGTTATGCATGCATTATGTAAATATTTGCATTTGTGCATTTTATGGAGAGGAAGATAGAGAGAGAGATTAAGCATCCATTTCATTCATTTCATCCCTCCCATTTCCACCCCATTCCCATTTAAATTCCATCACTTATTCCACCTAATAACATCCTACACCACCTACATTAATTTCCATAACACCTAAGTGCCTACTTATAAAAATCCCAAATATTCCCCTCTAAAAAAATATCCTTAATGGTTTGTCCACACCCGCACCCTCTTTCCTCCACTTATATAAAAACTCTCACCATCCCCCCTACAGGTGTTGATCAGCCTCCACCTCCACATCCACCCACAAACTCACACAATCCTTCATGCATACACAGTGATCGCCTCAAGCCGACCATCATCCTATTTCCCTAAGCTCTCCTCTCTCCCTCTCTTCCCCTCCTCCACGCTTAGTATCCTCTCACAAGTTGAGAGGAACACTGAGAACAGAGGAGCCTCTCTCGTGGTTGCAACCACCACGGCGAGGGTACACCATCGCCCAACTCCATCGCGAGCAGGTGGGAGTGGTGGATACTCTATTTTGTTTTTATTTTTATTTTGTTTGATTCGTTTCGCCATTAATGCTGATGTCTGAAGCTTTCCCCTATTTCTGACTTTAGTGCACTGTTGAAACCCAATCGGACTTCATTTTCGTCTCATGCCACCGAAAAGCTTCTCACTTATCTAGTGGCACACTTCCTTACGAGAGAATCGTGCCTCCAGCTGGTCATAGCCACTCCCGCACCACTCGTCCGCCTCGCCGTTCTCTCTCTTCAACCACTGGCTAACTAAGGAACACAGTCGGTGGTTTCTCGAGTCAACTGGTTATTTTTGCCCCTTGGCACTGTAGTCGTGGTCTATCGTGCACGCGGAGCAACAACCACTGCCTCTCTTTCCTCGCCGTGACTGCTTGCAGCCACTGCCGCTCACCTCATGAGCCTCGCCCTCACCCACTCCCTCATGCAACTACACCCGCTCCCTCTCTCTCTCTTTGCTCACGCGCCTCACACACCTGTGCGCTTTTGTTCTCTCATGCACTCGACCACGCAAATATACACATACATGTATTATACACACTCACGCACAGACACCACACTCACCTGTATACATGCACATATATACTCACACTTACACACACACACGCACATACATACATACATATATATAGATATATTGTTATACACCTATATCCATATAAATTCCTCTTATACATACACACATACATTCTCCCATCCACAATACCGTGCACTCATCCCATTTCCGCGGGTATATTCGCATCAGTTGCGCATATATCCCTAATATTTGCACATATCAAGCCTTCTACCCACACTCCCACACGTCCGCTCCACACTGCATGTGGCACGTAGCTAGGTTAATCGCGTCTCTTTAGACGAAGATTAACCTGGCATTATGCTACATTCCTATTGAATCATTGATTCAATATTCCACCTTCCTTTTATCTATTATATAGTTATATATATCCATACATATCTATAAATAAGCTAAGTATTTCAATTCATTTTCTTTTACGCATTTTAATTTTGCACTTTATTCTCTTTTATTTTGTTGATTAAGAAATGATAAAAAAAGTATAAAACAGAAAAAAGAATTTTTGACTTGCAGGAACACAGTCTCGCATGTGGCGAGATCGTTTCTAATTATTTTTGGCATGTAGCCAAGGACCTATTTGTTAGGGGTGTGCCTCAAGGATAAGAAAATCCAAAAAAAATAAATCTCTAATCAAGAAAAAACCCAAAAATATAATAAGTGAAAGAAATTGATGAGATTTTAGGAAAAGTAGTAACAACTCTGAAAATGATAATTTGTTGTTAAAAAATAAAAATAGAATCAATAAAAATAGTTGGTTTACTGAAGAGAATATTTGTTTAAAAATATAAAATTCTAGTTTAAAAACTAAGATGCATGTTATAAAAAAAGAAGTTGCATGTCTAAGGAAAAATTCTAATAATTCGATAAATAAATTAGAAATTCTCTAATGATAAAGTTAGTAATAGACATAAGGTTGGGAAAGGATCTTCTTCAAGGAGACCAACTAACAAATCCGAATCCCAATTGACTTGGATACTGAAAATTGTTTTGTAGGATTCAAGGAGGACTACAATGTGAAGGATTGGACTTACAAACTCAAGGACAGTCTACTCAAACTAGGTGGACCAACAACAAGACCAAAGAGGAAGATGAGCAGATCAATGAGAAGACTGACGGGTGATCGAATCGCCACACGTCAACCGCTAAATTAGAGACGGCTCCGATGCCCGAACCTCCAAGCTACGCATGGGAGCCCCATCCATTATGGCATCAACCTCCTTTTGGGTCATGCTATTGGCCATGGTAAGTGAAGTACATTCTTTACCCTATCTTTTCATCTATAGCATTTAGATAGGGGGAGTCAAAAATTTGATAAAGCTATTTGTCAATTATTAAGGGGGAACTTTTAAATGAATATAACTATATTTCCACTAGAAGGGCGGAGTTAATGGATAAATAAATAGCTATCTTGTTATGTCAAAAAGAGTAAATTAGAAGAGCATGTTTTAAGGGGAGTATAGGGTAACTAAAATTGATTAAACCTTTTTGATAATGTCAAAAATGGGGAGAACTTTATGGATTAATACTTATGGTTTTGTCACCATCAAAAACGGGGAGATTGTTCAAGCAAGGGCACAATGATCGTTAATTTTGACGATAAAAAAACACTTATTATTTAACATTTGCTTTGAGTTTAAGTGTTTAGGATAATTGCAAATGGATACAAGTATGAAGCTTGTGTCTATGGTGAATTGGAGGAGTTTCGCGTGGAGCAAGAGCTTCAAGAAGATGAAGAATAAGATAGAAATTCTTTCTGTTTCTTCTATGTACTTATTTTTTGTTCTTTGTTATTTTTTTCTTAGATCATTTGTTAAAAAGCCTCAAAGTAACAAAACAATAGTCCTAGGAACACTTACTCAATCCTAAGATACTTAGACATCTCATAAAGAACTTACTAAACCAAAATAGGTTTCAGACAGTCTGATCAGACGTCCAATCTTGACATCAGACGTCTGATCTTAGACTATAAGACGTCTGACTGTTTAATCAAACGTCCAAACACTTAGGTTGGACTTAGTGTTTTCTATCTGTTAATTTCAGACGATCAGCACTTAGTCCAGACGTCTTAGGAGACGTCTAAGGACTTTGCTAGACGTCCAACTAGAGGACCGTTGGCTTGAGAAATATAATAGTTAAGGATTATTCCTTAAGATGATTCACATTCACTTTCAGACGTCCAAAGTATATCCCAGACATTTAATAAAATAAACATTAGGCCTTAATTACTTCTTCAGACCTTATAGCTCTTTGAATCTCGGGAAATCTATTCCCACAGTGACTTGTGTTTCCAAACATCCAGACCTAGTGCCAGACGTCCGATCTATCATATGTGCAACTTAGTCTAGAACCCTATTTCGATCTTGATAAAATAGGAAGGCAACCTATTTAGAATTGGACGTTTGATTAGTTTTCCAAACGTTTTAAAACTTTTCCTTAAACGTTCGTCTTGATCTAACCCAATCCAGATCTTCTACCTTTCTAGATCAGACGACAAATTCCTAGATCAGATGATGACCTAGACGTCTGATAATAGATTTAGATGTCTGATAATCCTGTCAGAATTATAAATAACTCTGATTTTAGCTTGATTTGCCTTGGGATAATTTCCAACGGCTAGAGAAGCTTTTCAACCGCTAAAAGAGACTTTTAAACCCTTTTTAGGGTCTCTATAAATAGAGGAGGACCCCTCCTTTGTAACACACACCAAGCAATACTACTTTCTACCACTTTTGTATCCAATTGATCTTGAGAAGTGATCTTGCTCTCCAAGCTTTTGTCCACACTCTTGAGAGCATGTTCCCAACTGTGCACTTGCTCTCCCAACCTCACATATGAGAGCGCCGTCCGTGCCATCGTGTGGTTCACGCACCCGTGTTGCTAGCCAACACATTTCCATCAAAGGGAAGTTTCCTTTGCCTGTTGTAGATAGATTTAAATACCTACTTTGTAACTCTATAGAACTGCTATTATTATCTTTGTTTAGGTATTTGCTTTACGAATTCCCGTCTCCCTCGCGAGACAAAATACTCCTTGTGAAAAGGAGGGGTTCAAGGTACGCTACCCTTATTCAAAGTAGCGCGGTTGTAAGAGTTTAAGTCACCCTCATTTAAGTGACTTAGATAGTGGATTTAATTAACTAGCTCGATCGAGAAATCCTAAACAGTGATTTAAATGCCGACAGCATGTCGTCGACAAGGCTATTTCTGGGAGGGGACTGTGCCGACACGGGAATAGTATCAATTTGTAGGTGTGCCGTCGGCATGTCAACAACTGCCGACGATTGCCGGTTGGCGTCGCTTTCTGGTGGGATGATTTCAACTAAAAGGGGGAAGGCCCGAATTTTGAAATCTAAAATGGGCAGTAGGACTAGATTTCGATCACACACACACACACACACACACACATAGAGAGAGAGAGAGATTTGAGTGAAATTTGAGCATTTTTACATTATTTTTAGTATTTTTGTGACACACACTGAGATTTGAGTGAAATTTGAACATTTTTACATTATTTTTAGTAGTTTTGTGACACACACAAATTTGAGTGAAATTTGAGCATTTTTACATTATTTTTAGTATTTTTATGACACACACAGATTTAAGTGAAATTTGAGCATTTGTACATTATTTTTAGTATTTTTATGACACACACAGAGGTTTGAGTGAAATTTGAGCATTTTTACAATATTTTTAGTATGTTTGTTATTTTTTGTCAGCAAGTCGTCAGCTTACCCACGACGTGCCCTCGCCATGGCCATCGAAAAACGAGCATTTCCACGGCATGTCGAAGCATGCACACATTGAATTTTATCAGTACGGCGTCAAAATTGGCATTTCAAACCTCGATCCTAAGTCGAGAAGCTTAAGTGGTGGCCCGACAAGGGTTGACCCACACTAGAGCCCTCTTACGATTTCCCTGTTTAGGGGCACTTCTAGGCGGAAAAACATGTAGCGACATTACGCCCCGCGGCCACGGTGATGAAATCGCCCCTTATCCATGTATGATAAGAACAAGCCTAGCAACAGGATAGCATGTCTAAAATACGACCATGCCACCAATCGCCTTTGCGAACATAGTTGACCACCTAGCAGCCAACTTCCAAGTCCACACCTCTACAAAAAGCCCGAGGTGATAGATCACAATTCAACAACCGAATCCAAATCCGGCCAGGCTCTTCAACCTCGGCTACTTGATCCTACCTTGACGACGCCACCTTGCTCGTTCAGTCAAAGGATCCACCCAATTAGGCGACGATAACCCAGCCATGTCAAAATAAAAGGCCAAGGCCGAGGATGCGAAGCTCTCCTAAGTTGATTCTATTGAACGCTCGTAACAAGTACAACTCTCGAGGGAAGTGGCGACCCCAAGCAGAGCACATGCACAAGCTTTACCGGCAAAACCTAACTCAAGGCTCCATCGTCAAGGATAGGCACTTAAGCGCTCCTGCAACGGGCACCTCTGGCCAACCCCCAAGCGGTACAAGCAGTGAATACCACCAAAATCGACCATGTCCCAGCCAAGAGTTTTCCCAAGGAACCAAACTAGACAGCTCCCAGGCAGAGGGGCATGTCCCAATATGAGGAGCCCCAAGTGCCCCTGATCCTTAACAAAAGGACAGGGGGACAACATAACCAAGGCGACCTTAGCCTCTTCACTCTCAGGCACCAAGAAAAAGGGCCCTGGCGGTGTAGGTGGAGCTCGACTACCCACCAGACTCCTTGGCAAATCCTCATCGGCAACTGGCTCCGAAGAACACGCAACGGGCCGCGGCATCGCGCTTAAAAGCTGGTGAGGGAAGCAGAGATTTTTCCGCCCCCTCCTTTTGCTACCTCGCAAGGAAAGCTGTTGAAAGGGAAGGCATTAGCGACAACTGCTCCTAGCCCAACCATTCTACGGCAAATAAGTGCTACATACCAAGTAGCCCTGACACAACCTCCCGCCTAAAGAGTGCACACCGCTTCCGCCTACTAGGGGGACTACATTTTTTTGCCCCATTATACAAGTGGGGTACGACCAAGGACCGATTCCACCTACAACTGCCACAGTTACCCCATGTGCCAGGCATAGACGGGTGGAAGAGGTGCCAGGCCAGCAGTCGAGCTAAGGAAAGTGTAAGAAGATTCCCAAGGGTCACATGCTTGCGCCTACACAGGCGTAAGCCATGAGCACTTGGCCACTACCTTGGATAGCACTCTCTACGAGCATCCCATTCGGCCCTGCCAAGAATCAGCCGGGAAGGAGTAACAAGGCAAGCCTCTATGCCAAGTTGTTCCAGCGAATGACGGGGATCAAGCTAAGACTCGTAAAATGCGGTTCACATGACCATGCGAGTAAAAAATCCCAGGCAACAAAATAGTTACTCACACTTAACATACGAGTAATTTTGAAATGAGGAACGAAATGGTCTCTTCCATTATAATAAACATTGACTATTACATTCCCTGGATCATTGTCTCTGACTAAATTACAGTTGAAAAGAGACAACCTAGTACAAAGAAAATGGTGGCACTAGGACTCAAAGGCTCCACCGCCAATCTTCCAGGCTATTTGCACTCAGCAACACAGGGTGATAGTGCAACAGTAAGACCAATGGGCCATGTATCTCCTATCGGATTTGCCCTAAATGACTCCCCATCAAAAATCGATTTGTTCCTGCAAAGCACCACTCGCCCATGTCCTTAGTAAGGAGCGGGCTCCCAAGCCCCCTACCCCTCCGCAGCAGAGGATTGTCCCACTTCCACGACATGCACCTCCCTCTACAGGGGAATAGTGGTTGAACGAGGAGCCCGCTACCGGATCAACAAGCGTTGATGGATGGTGGCGACCGCTTAAGGCAGTCGGGACCACCCAAAGGTGCGAAGTACCCCCCAATCTATTAGTGATGTATCCCACCTAATCAATGCCACGAGGCCTTCAGCCGACCCTTCCGCAAGGAATCCTTAGATGGACTCAACCATCTGGGCGAACGTTGTAGGTGCCATCTGACCAAGGCCCAACATCTAGCCGGGCAAATACACTCCCACAAGAGGAGCTACTGGCGGAGGCGTCCCCTGCACCACCCTCGTGGAATCACCAAGGGAGTCGAGCAAAGCGGTAGAAGCGTCCAGCCTCCGCAAAGGAGCAACCTTCACCTAGGCCCTAGGCAGCGCCTCTGCAACCTAGTGTCTGAAGGATTCTCCACACAGGATCTAAGGGGGCAGTACCCTCAGCGGAATACCCTCCGATTCATTCCCACCTGGGTCTACAAGGACGGACGCAACTAACTTTCTCTCAACGAATGCCCCACTGGTTCACCTCACGGGTGCCTTGGGAGAGCCTACTCCACTCCTTGTCGAACTCTCGCCTACTTCCTATTGAGCTCCTCGATAACAAGAGGACCGCTTCTTCATGCCTCGCCACATGGGCCTCCCCCACACAAAATGGGCCCTAAACTAGGAGAAGCCGCCGCGGCATCCCAAATTGCCTGGCAAAGGAAACCCCCAAAAGCCTGCGCCAGAAAATAAAACAAAATAAGCCTACAAAAAGGAGAATAATACCTCTGACCCACCAATGCTACAACGGGTGTATCAAGCTACAGAAGGACTGGAAGCTCTTACCTCAACACGTGTGTTGAGCAGAGGCACCAAGAGGGGCTCACCCCCATCGTAAAAGCCACACATGATCGCCCTTCGGCTGCTTCACCGAACATAGAGAAGTCTGGCAACAAAGCTTTATCAAAGGAGTGAAGGAAATGTAAGCGTTCCTCCTCGCGACTAACAGTGAAAGAGGATGAAAGGTTGTGAAATGAGACCCACCATGGGCCTCTATTTATAGACCCACCACACAGGCTCCCAAGGGTAGTGACGTCTTTCCACCCCTCGTGGTTCGCGAGTTCCCAAGGGATAAAATCCCCCAAGATACGGCATTGATTCCATAACAGCGTGACCACACTAATGAAACCATCGGTTAAAGACTCTACGCGTTATCACACATTAGACATTTGGACTGACATTACGAAAAGCCTCTTACGCCTTTCCAAGCAAGTACGATGCTTTGGGCTACAGCATCTCACGGCAACAAAAGTTAATGCCCACTTTAATGTCTCAATTCGACGAAGTGCTGCCTCCTAAGGCTGGCACAGGCTAGGGCTCATATGCCCCACACCTAAACAGTGCTGCCTCCTAAGGCTGTCATGGGTTCGGGATCATACGCCCATGCCTAAACAACACCGCCTCCTAAGGCAAACACGGGCTCGAGCTCATACGCCCCACGCCCAAAACAGTGCTAGCTCCTAAGGACGGCATGGGCTCGGGCTCATACACCCTACGCCTAAACAATGCTACCTCGTAAGGCCATCACAGGCTTAGGCTCACACGCCCCACGCCCAAGCAACGTCGCCTCCTAAGGACGGCATAAGCTAGACCTCAACAGTTGTTGCCTCATAAGGCCAGCACGAACTTGGGCTCGTACACCCAATGCTACCTCTTAAGGCCAGCGTAACCTAGGGCTCGTACACTCGATGTCTCCTCCCAAGGCTAACACGAGCCAGGGTTCCCACACCCCACAGGGTTCCCACACCCCACAACTAGCGAGCACTACCTCCTAAGGCCGGTGGAAGCTTAGGCTCATACCCTCCTAATAAGGGACCTCTTCCAAGCGACTGGAAGCAGGGAAAAGCCACCCAACTCCATCATAAATGTTCTCCCTGCTTCAGCACAGTCGGAAGAACATCTGAGGGCATCATCCACCATAGAGTTTTGTACACTTTTACCACTCAGCATTTCACACTAGTTAGAGAGTGGGGGCATATGATGAGAGGCAAAAACTGTCCTTGGATCAAAACTCTGCATATGACCCAACCGAGGATCCGACTACTCGACTACAGAGTAAACACCCGTCCTTCCTAAGGCTAGCCAGACTCCAACTGGAACCCGCCAAGCCTGCTTAAAGATTCAGTGTAACTAGGGCTGAAGATATGATAAGATGGACCTGACCACCTATACCTTGACAACATACAAGTAGTCGGACAAAAGGGATACTAGAGGCCATCAATTTAGAGGCTTTCCCCATGTTATAAATAGATAGAAGGGACCCCAGTGGTAGGGGCCTCCTGAGAGGAAGAGAAAATTATGTAATCTCAGAAACACTAGTGTATAGTTGGGAGTATCATCTTTTCCCCAGACGTACATCCCTTGCGGTAAAACTGGATAACCAAATCTTTATTTCTTTTATGTTTGCTTGGTGATTGTCGAGCTAAACATCCCCATTGCAAGGGTGGCTCGATCTGTTCCTCCTATGTGACAAATGTTACTAGCTAAGTAACATTTCCTACTCGTATAAATATTTTGATAACCTTCCAAGATCCATCAACAAGTATAATCATTTCTTTACTTTATTAAGTAGTTATTTGTTTCCAAAAAAAAAGTAGTTATTTGTTTTCTTTCTTGATGTATCGAGGCTGAGAAATCTAGTAAAAAGATTGGATCTATTGGAATTTTCATAAATAATAAATTTTATGTTGGTTTAAGCGATTCCGTGAGTTCAACGTCAGACCGTCAAGAGTCACTTGTTAGGGGGTGAATGGTAGATGTTAGGAATAGGTTTTGTTTCAAGGTTCGGTTTGGCCATGGATTACTTGATCAAATTGCTTCGAATTGTAAGATTATGATGTGTCTTGGCCGTTACCATTTAGAGTAAGTGCACCTGTTTGTGCACCTGTTTGGGAGGCAGGTTAAAATGAGTTAACTCACTTCTAACTTACATTGGGTTAAAAAAAATTAACTTCACGTAAAGTTGTTTGACTGTCTCAACAAAATAACTTAACTTGCTTAAATAATTTTAAAATTACTTATTTCATTACTTTTTTCTTTATTTTTTACTTATTTTACTAACTTATTTCCGTTGCCAAATAGATTTAAGCTTGCGTAGGATCCAGAAGATCGTATATAAACTAAAATGACTAAGACACGATTGAATAAACTAGATTCTTAGGAGCCAAACTTCACTTGCCGCCTAATTATTGAAACTAGTTTTGAGCGTGTCCTTTGTTACTGTGCACAAAAGTTAACAATAAATAAAAATAAAAAAATAACTTAATCACTTTTTAACACCACAACAAACGAAAATTTTAAAAAATTTAAAAATAATTAAGTGAGCGTCGCATTATTTTTCTACAGCAAATAAAAATTTAAAGAAAAAAATAATGAATACTTGGTATATTTTACTTTTCTACCAATGTCAATCACTGTATTTTAATTTTAAACGTGAGTTGAAAAATATAAAAGTTGATGTAACATCAGATACATACCTATAAATATGGTTCCTTCTTTTTTATGTAAAAAAATGCTAATATGTGGTGAGGTCTACCATTATTGAAACTAATAATAAATCATTTTCGTAGGGATGAGTGACTATACAAAATCACTTTGCATCGTAAAGTAAGATTGTACCGGTACAATCTTACTTTAAACTACTTTACACCGATGTAGTAAATTTTTTTCATCGGTGCAATATTTTTTTTGCAACGGTGCAAAGTAAGATTAAACCTTATTTTGAACTCCTTTACGCAGGTATAATATTTTTTTACACGGGTGTAAAATTAAATTCTATGTGACTTTTTACATATGAAAAGTGATTTTTCACTTGAAATGTGATTTTTTACCTTAGGGTTTATGGTCTAGAATTTAGCATTTAGACCCCAAATCACCCTATAAATCATAAGGTGAAAAATCACCTTTCAAGTGAAAAATCACTTTTCATACGTGAAATCAATTTCTAGAAACCTAAACCCTAAACTTATAGGTCAAAATCACTTTTGATAAGTGAAACTACTCTTAGAATAATTTATCACTGGTTTAAAATCTTTTATCAACTATGCATTTTTTAGGTTAAAGTGGTGTGATGATTTTTTTTAAATGTAATAGAACGATCACGTAACAAGCTTTAAGTTCTTTTATTTTTTACATTAAATATCAATTATCAAGTAAGTCACTTTTAGACATTGGTTTTCATGCATTTTTATCCTTTCCTGGTACAAATCGATATATTTTAAATTTTTACGTAAAAAAATTAAAATACATCAGTTAAAAATATTTAAGTGACATATTTTGATTTCTGAATTTCCTAAGTAAATAAATATTAAAAATTCCGTTAAAAGAAATATCAATAAAAATCAAAATACACGGTTGGTTGCAAATTAAATATATTACTCAATATAGTTTTTATTTGCAATCAGATTATATTTACGCTACTCATTTTATATATGTATTAATATATATATATATAAATAATAATTAAGTAGTATCTACGGTAATGAAACAACGGCCCATTTATACGCATAAAAGATTCGAAATAAATGGCCTCACCAAATGAATTTGTTAATATCAGGGATGGGATCAGCCAAATCGAGACCTCGGAATATATAAAGCAAAAAAGGAATTTTATACCAGATCGCATGGAGTAAAAGTTCAGATGTATGCGTTTATAAAGTCTAAATATAATATGCATTACTTTATCAAAAGCCATCGAACGAAGAAAAAAAATGATATCTTAACGCAGACCGTGCGCTAATATCAGAGTAAATAAAAAAAGTAAGCAAACCTCAATGCATTTCAGAAATATCTACATACGATTCTCCATATTATTTGCTAAATCATACGATGAGTATTACTTTGCAAGTTCGTGTAGGCATTTCGTATACGAGTGACCAATTTGTTGGCAACCCATTTTGCTGCGTCGAGCCTCTGGGCTTCTGGTAAAATGCAATGGCTTCACCACCCATCAGGGTATCACTTATTTAGGATGCAATTAACGCGCCTCTCTTGAATAACAATGGTAGTGAGAATTTTAACCATTATTTAGTGAATAACGTCGGGAAGGAATTCATGACTGAAGGATATTGCGATGGTTTTGAGGTCTTGTGGTAGGAGTACTAAGAATTAAAATTAAGATTAGTTGATGAGATTAGTGACGAAGGTTATCTAGCTTGGTTTGAGAATCATTTGTTGAGTTCGATAATTTTTCCTAGAAGTTTGCTGGACGAAGGTCAAAGAGTTAATCACATATCTATATGTATACTCTTGTGATCATTCTAAAAGATTTATATATTTTAATATATATACACGTATATATCATTAAAAATAATTTTGTATTATTTTCATATACCCTTAAAAATTATGTAAATCAAATAAGAAGCATCCTTTTATATATATAATCGACACCCTTATCAGAAGGAGATTTGACTCAAATAATAAAGTAAGCAACCAAAGAATTAGAAACACAAGACATTGATGACTTAGTTATATCTGATAGGTTTACATCTAAGGGAAAGATGATGTTCCTAAGATACTACTATGTTTAGTTAATGGTACAACTGCTCTCCATTCTCTCTTTCTCTAAATACGCGAAGAAAGAACTTAAAGCTCTCTCTTCTTTATTTATAATACAAGAAAATTTTGATAACAACTTCTTATTTCACAACAGACTTTACCATTTCTCTGATCTCGTCCGTTACTTGACTATAAATAACATTTATGTGGTTAAATGATACAGGTCATTAGTGCCGACGTGGATATAGCTACCACCTTTTCAACTCCAGTCAACCAGATACTTTGGCGGATTAAGTTCGGTAGACCCTTAGCTAGTCGGATCCGTCAAGATCTACCTAGGAGCTGGATAATCTGGTGACCAGATTTACCAAGTCATCGGAGAATCGAACCCTTTGAATTTGTACGAAGTTTTAATCTTAAGAGTATTTTTTATCCCTCATCAATATATACCTATTTTTCCTCTTTTCTTTTACCAAAAACCTCACCCCCTCATCTTTGTTGAAGAGGGAAGGTTTTATTCAAAGAAAAGAGGAAAAAGGGGGGCACACATTTTAAAGATCTTCATTATTTCACACAATTTGTAAAGATATATTAAAAAAGGTAGATAGTTATTTGCATAGGCATATCTATGAGTACAAAATACAAAGGAGTATATACAACTCTAACAATAATTAATTGGAGGGACGTATATGTAAGTAACCTAAAATCAAACTTCTGACCATAAGGTCTAGAAGACTGCTTGGTATGCACCTATGCCATATGTTGGAAATTTTGATAGATTTACCTATAATCTATCTTACCTCGGATTGGGCTTGCCCACTTAAAGGGAGCTTGATAATGAAGTACTTCTTTCTTACATTTTTTAGGGTATTCTGACCTTGGGAGGCATTCATCCAACCAAGTAGTTGAAAGGGAGAGAATTATTGTTGTAAGAGACTTAATTTTCTTAGACTTTGTTTGGTTGTGAGAAGTAAAAAGAGAAATTAGGGGAGGAATATGGAGATGAGAGGAATTGTTGATGAATAAGAATTTTTTTTTATGTTTGAGGTATTAAATATCATATCAAGGAATGGTAGATTTAAGAGGCCAATTTCATAACAAATTAATATCGACATTATTTGATTCAAGTGAGGAATTATGGGTCGAATTTCCTCGTGCAAACATTACCTTATGAAAGGGAAACAGAGGATGAGACTTGTAATATTTTATTAAATGGCCAACTTTACCCTTAGAAGAAATGTCTCCTCTAATTGTAAGATTAAGAATTACATCACGTCATTTGTACCTTTTGTTTATCCATATAATGAGATTATGTCATTTGGCAATGTAACTTCTAAATTCTAACCTCTAACCTAAAATTTCTAATCTTGATCATGTTTACGTGGTTAGCTTTGGAAGCTACCAAGATTTTATTTGACAACAGAAGTAAAAAGATATCAAAAAAATAAATTCTAAAGTCAAATGGACTCCAATTATCCAATTTCAACAAATCAAGATTAATATCTATTAAAATTAACTAGTTTCAAAATATCCATTAAATCATACCGACACTAACACATATTAAAAGATATCCGATCTAATATAATATATTTATAAAAATACATTTACTTATTACATCAACTAATTTACATCATATCATAATATTAGAAAAATATTTAATAATAACGTATTATTATATCAATCATTTCGATCTCACAACTTATCTAATTCCCTTAAATAAAATATAAATTTTAACTCATTCTTCTCTTATTCTTTCCTAGAAAGAAAATTACCCCCATTGTCAAACACAGCGTTGTCATTTATTTTTAACTAAAATGCACGTATGTTAGCCAGCTTGTGATTTCCAACGGTGGCAAATGCGTGGGTCACCCTCACGGCTATTGGGCTCACAACCAACAGATTGGCTGTGCAACCGAAGTTAAAAATTCCACCGAGACCATCATATTTGGTGAATGGAGCAAAGAATAGTAGCATTTGAGAAGAAACTTCGATGCTCCCCAAATCTAATTCTTTGGTTTTTTTTTTTAACATAGATTTTTTATTGAATGAGAACAAATTTATTACAAGGATGCTAAGAGAGAAAAAGATAATCAAATTCCTTCCATCGCAAAGATGGGGGGGCACTATGCCCCAAGAGATAAGGGACAGGGGAATACTAAATAAAAAGACAAAACAAGCAATCAAACAAGAAAAAACAAGTAAACTTCAAAGAAAATATCCTCGAGATCAAGTTGTTGCAATTTGATGCTTGCTCCACATCGTAGGTTGACGACGGTGCCACTGGAGTGGAACTCAGTGTTCCGCACCATCGAGATCCAACGGAGCACTTTTGATTTGAAGCCTCCTGTGCTCGTTTCAATCATTCATCAACCGTTGAAAACCTCCGAGCTTAATCTCACCATTACGATGATTTGATCCACTTATACACCTACTTAAACACTTCACTGGCCTCATGCACGAGCCATCAGCTCCCCTCCCCTCGAGTTGGTCCTTTCAATCCATCCCTCAGCTCTCCTTCCTTTATTCCTCACTTGTGGTGACAACACAAGTCACCTCTTTCAATCACCTTTCACCGCCGGCTACTGGCTCGTGGACACCTCCATCGTTAGTTGAGGGTCTTCCCCCTTTCGTCACCATCGACTGATGACTGGTGGACCTTGGACAACACTTTTGTCTATTAGATATATTTATTACTTTACTAGATTAGATTTACTGATTTCTAGTTAGATTTGTGTGCTTTCTAGTGTATATTAGATAGATTAGACCATGATTCATCACTTAATTAGGTTAGTTTAGGAGTAGATCACAGTTAGTGTTGGTTTTTCCCTCGATTAATACTCTCTGATTGATCCTAATCAGAAAGTCAATTTCACCATCTCATTGTGTTCACACAGCTCCCACATCACCTCATAATCCACATTCACTCATTTTTCCTTGCATTTTAATTCATGGTTCACCCATCCTCTAGGCAACCAATAGGTCTAAAGCTTAAGGGCTTATAGATCTATTAGTGCACCAAATCTACTTGAGGGTGACCCCATTCATATCATCTAATCATAGTCACCCTCCCTGAGCTTTGAATTATGCTTATTTGGTCGATTAGATCTGGTTTGAGTTTTAAGATTGAATGAGGATTTTTTAAAGCAATTATGGTTGAATCAGTTTTAATTGATCAAATTGAGTTTATATTTGAGTTATTGGATTGTTTGCGATGGGTGTAAGCTATT